>CAWUFW010000026.1:3365000-5765000 GCA_963921515.1 Calotriton arnoldi
TAAACAAAATTGAATGTAGTTATTAGCTTTGTGCATTTTTTCCATGTAGGCATACACGGGTTAACAGCCCAGTGGATGAGAAGGCAGAGGTAGCTAATCAGATACATTTGCCAGCATCTAACTGCTAATGGGTTCACATGTGTGAAAAACAAAAGACATTATTCACCAAACCAATGCGAGAAGTTGCAGGTAGATGTGACTGGAGACACGGAGAATGATAAAAGAATGACCTGTCACCCCCTCTTTTCAAGCACACCCTCAGCCGAGAAGTTGCTGCAGTTTAGTTAGAGAATGTACAAAAAACACTGCAGGTGCTGCCCACGAGGACCGCCAGTGCACGCCCTGTTATGTCACAGCCTACAGCGGACGTTCATTCCTAAACTCTGAGGAATACATTTTGTGTTCCTGCGACCGGTGTCTGTGCTGTGGGTATGGTGTAAGTTCCAGGCGGGCAACTGGGGGGGGGGGGGGTGAAAAAGATTTCGGGGGTGGGGGGCTAATTCTTCCAGCCATAGGCAGAGCGGCTCTAAAGAAGGGGTGAAAACAGAACAAAAGCCTAATTAACAAGTAAATGGTCTTTTAAAGACCTTTGAAGTACTCGGGTGCGGCTGCAATTAGACGTCGCCAGCCCTCGAAGCTGTCTCAGCCGGCTGACTCACACGACGGCGGGAGCCCAATGGGTGTTGCGCGCCTGGTAAGTGCATAATTGCGGGAAATTCACCAGAACAAGAACAACTCGAAATTAGTGAGATTGTGCAGAGTTTAGGATGGAGTGCGCGCCCCCCTTGAGAGGGTGTTGCGCCCCCCCAGGGGGGCGCGCCCCACAGATTGAAGAACTCTGCTCTAGGGTAACCGATATTGAACGCTCCATTGACGACATTAAACCACAGCTGCCAGATAAAGAAAAGTGCATGCGGGACGTCTTCGAAAGGCTCTTAGAACACCTAGCGGAAGATGCCGAGGGGCGAGCTTGACACAATAACCTACGAGTCATTGGACTTCCAGAAGGGACCGAAAGCACCCACACAATGATTGAGTTCCTGGTATAATGGATGAAATCCTTTACGCAGGCCCATTCACGGTCTCCATACTTCTCCCTGGAGGGGGCGCACGGGTGCCGGCCCGTCGCCCCCCACCAGGAATGTCACCCAGCCCTGTTGGTGCCCGACTCCTTCACTACAAAGACAGGGATGCCATCCTGCAGGCAGCTAGGCAGAAAGCTCCACTCGAATACGAAAACAGTAGGGTCTCAATATTTCCCGATTATCCCATGCTGATTCCACACCAACGCTCCTCCTTCCTTAGTGAGAAGCGCCGACTCCGGGACCTTCATGTTTAATACTCCTTACTCTATCAAGCAAAGCTAAAAGTCATCCACGACCAGCACATCTACTTCTTTACAGAGCCCACATTGGCCTGAGACTGGATCGAGAACCACCTAGAAGGGGGCCGCGCTCCTCCGCAAACAGGGACATCGTGCCCCGCCCCAAACAGAGAGGTGGACGAGGCGGTCGTGATCTCTACAGACCCAAGGAAGGCAATAGTTCACCTTCACAACAGGAGCTGAGAAACAAACAACAGTCAGCCTTTGCAGCGGCATTCGCGATACGCCAGAAACCGATTCAAGCTCTGCCATCAGCGAGGATGGCAACGCCTCTGGTACTTCAGGCTATATGGGTATATTTTACGAACCTTCGGTCACCCCGAAAACAGTAGATGTCTTTATCTAACGACTTCTCACCTCGGAATAGCTGGCTACTATACAGAGAGGGTGGACACTGTGGAACCCAATCCTGGTCACCTTACATTCCATGTACCAAGGCGCACTTCAGCCCCCCTCACTCCCCTCCTTGCTCTTCAATGAGAGTCCACCGCTGCTTTCATAGGACACCGGATCATCATCGTCCCACTCTACACCCCATCACAAATGGACTGTCTGCCCAGACGATCAATAGTGCAGACTGCCTGCCCGCCACCCACCGCCCTCTGCTTCCATATTATGGTTACCGTTTTCTACCACCCCTCTTTCCATGGACTGTTCTAGGAGAGACTGTTTGGGGATACAGCCAATGGCTGTAGATTCTAGTTATTGTTTGAGTTCCTTTACCAGTTTTTATAGTTGTTTTCCCAGCAGCACGAGTGACGCAACATCCCACTTCCCGTAGACCAGGGTGGGTACAGAGAGCAGGATACCTCTCCTTACCATACCACTCCATGGTTTCTCTACACAACACTACCTTAAGGCGCCCGACTTCACACCAGGTTCTTAACACTCAACGTGTGGGGTATGCACTCGGAGCACCGTAGTTCTTCAGTGTATTCTTACATCAAACGACAAAATGCACACATGAGTCTCCACCAGGATACCCATCTCTCTAGCAGCTTAGTAAACGCTGGACGGACATGATCTGTGGCACGACATATTCTGCCTATGCATGAGGAGCTCTACTGTGGATCCGCCCCAGCACACCTTTCCAAACTCATACAACAGTTTTTGACAAGGAAAGGAGATATGTCTTCGTAGAGGGCCGTTTGGATGGCGATTTAGTACTCCTAGGCTGCATATATACCCCAAATTCGGAACAAACAGTTTTTTGGGCCTCTTTGCCCAGGGTCATAGCCCAATGGGTCTTTATCCCCTGTTTGTTAGGGGGAGACTACCACAGTGTCCTTGACCTCCACCTCGACAGATCCCACCCACTACTTCCCCAAGCACCCGCGCACCAACACTCACAGCAATTTTCCCGTGGAGTTCAGCAATGGACATTGCTAGATGCCTACAGAACACACAACCTACATCCTCATCAATACTCACATTACTCGGCCCCCCACAACTTATATGTCCGCTATGTTCAGCAACTATACTACCACAACTAACACACTCGGACTATCTAGGCCAAGTTATTTCCGACCATGCCGTCCCTATTATTGACATGGACTGGGGTGCACCCCACCCTCCAATCCCCACCTGGCAGCTACCCCTTGAAGCTCTGGACGAGCCACTCTTCCGCAATGCTCAATTTAACCACATCGGTCAGTATTTTGCTGAAAATCATGCCACAGCCTCAACACGAGGGATCGAGCGGGACTCCTTTAAGGCGGTCACCAGGGGATTCTGTATTCAAAACATAGCCGGAGTCAGTTGTGAACTAACCAGGGACTTCAAGGACACTGAGGGGACACCAGCAGACCTCCACAGTCAAGCCCCTCCCGACGCACGACGGGCACTGGCGGCTGAGTGCCTTTGTTGCTCTAATTTTGCTGCATATACAGCCCAGATACATGCTACAGGGGACAAACCAGGCCACCTCCTGGCATGGCTAGACCACCAGGAGACAAACACAGCCCCTATCACAGAAATAGCCCAGACACTGGCCCCATTCTGCGCTCCCAACCAGCCATATTGCAAGTGTGCTATCACTACTATACAAAGCGCCCCAAGCTCTACTCTTGGGGTAGTTGAGGAATCCATCAGCACCATCGAACGAGAAGAACCCAATGACTTAACCACAGTAGCAGAGGTAAACAAGCATTGGCATAGCCAATCGGTCTCGCTTTTGGGACCTTATAAGTGTTTAGACAGAACTATTGGCTTTGCCAATGCCTTTAAGGTATGTTGTAGAGCAGCATGTTGAAAATGTATAATAAAAGAGTGTTATAAGCATTTTCTTACCCTATATATAACCAAGAAGACATTATGTACAACCGAACGACCCAATTAAAAAAGAATGAACATACCAAATGTATTTTTTTTTTGCCCTTGCAATTTCTTCCTGCCTATACTAATGCTTGTTTGTTATAGCTTTTTTTGCTATAGGTGGGGGGGGGGGGAAATCTGAGCTCCTCTGTGAGCTATTGAGAATTCATGGCGTGAATATAGCACTATTACATAAATACGTTACATAGAAAACACTGGTCACGTAAGCCTTCACGTATATTCGATCGGCTCACACCCCTATCTCGCGTGCATGAAACCTGCTGAGGTGTGAGTACATAGTGCCGAGTAGTTAGTATGCGCACTGATATCACTGCAGGGGAGCTGGATCCATGGTGTGCACCCTAACCTAGACACCTGTCCCAGTCCCCAAGGTAATCTCGGGGGATCCTCACTTTGTCCGCACTTCAAAAATCCTAATATTTACTAATCATAAAGCCCATGTTTATTTATTTATTTATTTTGCAGGGTGGAAATAGTTTTCCTCGACGCCACACTCTTGTAAAACCGCGAGTGCGGTCTAAGTGGCAGCGACTTTTTTAAGCGATACCGTAACCTGACTTCAATCCAACCATCACATGCAGTAGTGTAGTTTTATTAAATCAATTATTAAAAAAGATATTGTGCGTTTATGCAAAATGAAATATGAACCATCTGGGGGGGCGGAGCTTGCTCGCGACCAAGATGGCCGCTTGAGTGCTGAGCTCCGCCGCATCGTCGTATTATCCTGCATTATCCTCTAGTTTCCCGGAGTCATCTGTCCCCAAAACAGTGCCTGAGGTGTCGGAGTGTGTGGGGCGTAACTGGCAGGAACACCGAGCCGGATCCGCACTCCGCTGCGGTTGCGGACCCGTCGCAAAGTCAGCGGCCTCAGAGGGCCTGAATCACCGGGCTCTAGTGAAGTGCAGACGCGCAGGCCAGCCTGCAACAAGCCGCGATCTGTGGATCTGCCGCGGCGGGCCCGGAAGCGAGCGGCCACCTTCTACGCGGCTCCCTCCCTCTCCCATGGCGGAAGACCTGCGGCTCTACGCCGGACGACGGCAGCGGCCGCTGGGGAGGTAAGGGGACCGGCGGGGGGGAAACTGTCTTGCCGGCGGTAAACAACCCGGCGGAGCAGACGTCGAGGGATACTGCATGCGCTGGTGCTGCACGGCCTCCCTCCCCCTCCTCCACCTGGGGGCAGCCCCGTGGGGAGTGTAACATCGTGGCTGGCTGGGGGCGTGGGGTGCAGCGGGGCTGCGTGAACTGGCTTGGAGACCCCCTCCCCTCCGGTGGCATCAAGTGTAGACCCCACTGGAAAAACAACGGAAAATACCCTGTGTGCAGGGGGCTGGAGCGGCGGTGTGCCAGACGATGTCGTGCATGGGCTAAGGCGCTTGCTCACTAACAGAGGACGGACTATTGCGAATCACGGTGAGGGAATCAGGCCCTTAGGAAGTCCCCGGTGGCCCTGGTTGAGCTGCAGTGGAGAGGGGGCACTGGAGACGGCAGTGCTGCCCGTTCCTTTGCGGGTCCCCATGTGAAAGGCGACAGAACACCTGCTGGGGGTTGAGATACCCCCCAAGACGGGACCTGCAACCACACGCTGCGGAGCGACTCGCCTGGGGCCCTGTTATTCGGTCGTATAGCCTCCTGTGGTCAGGGAGCCACAAAGTACAGCCACACGACCTACAGGCGGAAGATCCTTAGCGGTCTTGAGAGAGTTGGCAGCCTTACAGTTGCAAAGACCCAGTTAGGGCAGACAAGCAGAGACGGCACCAGCGGCAGGGAGAAGACACTTGCAATTCGGCGACATGGGGAAGACGGACAGGGCTCAGCCCAAACTTTCCTTTGATCAGAAGAGGTCGAAATCGCATGACGCCTCGGTGGCAGGGGCGGAACGGGCGCTGAACAGATCCATGTCGGAGGAACACAGTCCAGATCTCCGTGAGTTATTGGTGACCATGGAAAAGAATCTGCAAAGTGGGATTAACTCATTGGGAACCAAGTTGGATGCCCTCACCTACCGCATGGACCGAATGGGGGAACGCATAGACAAACATGCGGAGCGCTTGGACATGTCGGAGCGGCATCTCACGGAGGTGGAGGAGGCCCACACTACTTTGGACACAGAACATAAACAACTGGGGAGAGTGCTGAGAGTCCTTCAGGACAAAACGGAGGATTTGGAAGCACGTTCCCGCCGTTGCAATCTAAGGATCATAGGTTTGCCGGAGTCCACCCCCACTGGAAACATGGAACAATTTGTTGAACGACTGTTGGTCACGATATTAGGGGAAGGAGTTTTTTCAGCTATGTATGTGCTAGAACGGGCGCATCGCTCGTTGGGCCCCCGCCCCCCACCCGGAGCTCCGCCACTCCCAATCATCGCGAAAATGCTCAACTACAGAGACAGGGACGCAGCGTTGAGAGTAGCAAGGGATAAACGTACGTTGCAATACGAGGGCTCTGAAATTTCTCTGTACCCAGACTTCACCCCCGGGTGCAAGAGGCCCGACGTCAGTTTGTCCCTATGAAAAAGCAGCTACGTGATCTAGGCATAGATTATGCAATGCTTTATCCTGCGAAACTCCGTGTTAACCGGCAGGGCCGCTCCCACATATTTACAGATCCGCAGGCCTTGAAGAAAGCCCTAAAAGGTTGGGCCACGAACCGGCCCCAGAGCCCGGAGAAACAAGCGGCACTTGGGGCGACAGGGGACACTCTTGAAAACCAGGACTGATGCGGCTGCCTGTAACTGGATGACCAAAAAGATGTGCAGGACTGAGCGGGGGCTTCCCCCACAGGTAGCAAATTTGATGGGCAACTATTAGGCTACAGGGTTAAGAGGCACAAAAGACACACAGACAGTATTCATATATGATGGTTGATGGGGGATGAGTATGGGAAACTGTTCATTCCAGTTAGGACGATGCGGGGGGAGAGCTGTTTGCCGTAACATTGCGGTTCTCCATTGCTTTCTGAGCGACATCTGCCCCCGAGTGTAAAACACTAGGGTATTTCGAGTTGGGGGGTATTTTGGGTGGGTGAACGGGGTGGGTACAGGTTGGGAGGGTTATACCACGACCAAGTTGGGGGAGGTATGATGTGGGTGGGGGGTGGTTTGTTACAAGGGAAATTTATGTTTATTATAGTAGAGTTCAATCCTGCGCCAGGGAGTTTTAATAGCAGCGATCAGCGTTCTGAATTGGAGGATAAATCATACAAAATGCAACACTATGTTAGATGGCTACGCACGGTGAAGCACATAATTTAGCGGTCCAAGACACACTACGAGCTCTTACATGGAATGTCCGAGGGCTAAATGACTATCGTAAATTACGCAAAGTACTGCAATATCTGCATAGGCACCATATTGACGTAGCACTCCTGCAGGAAACGCATCTTCCTGCGACCAGCCCCATGCTACATAGTAGAGGTCTGTTAGGTAATATTAATGTTTCGGGCTTTACGTCGCATGCTAGGGGAGTGATGACATGGGTGAACCCCAAGTCCACTGTTAAAATGGTACAACTGGAATCGGACAGCGAGGGTAGATATGTACTTTCCAAATGTCAGGTCAAGGGAAACGACTTCATAGTATTAAACATATATGGCCCCAATTATGATAGTCCGGAGTTCTTTACTACCCTAACCAGCACTCTCTAGAAGTACCCAGACTCACGCTTCATATGGGGAGGGGACTTCAATTTGGTACGGCAACCGGAGTTAGATAGGTCAGGGGGCCCACCGAGGCGCACTTCAGCGGCTGCCAAATCTCTGGGAAGTGCGATGTTGGGTTTGGAATTATGCGATGTCTGGAGAACACAGCACCCGGAGAAAGGGGGATATACGCATTATTCAGCATTCCATAATCTACACACTCGTATAGACTATTGGTTCATTTCTGCTCAGATGATGGAGGGGGTCCGAGAGTGCCAGATACTTCCGCGGACGCTATCGGACCATTCTCCCATATTATTAGCGCTTAGTCTCCCGGGAAGGGCTATCCCCCCGTTCACTTGGCGATTCCCCCCCTATTCTTTGTTAGACCCGGTCTTTAAGGCTGAACTAGGCGAAGCCATAGACATCTTTTTCGCGAAGAATATTGGCTCGGTGGATAACTATCAAGTTATTTGGGAAGCTTTTAAGGTCTACATCCGGGGGGTAGCCATAGCAAAACATTCGGGTATCTTGCGATCTATCCGGCAGAGACTGGCGAACCTAGAGCGGCAATTGAGCGAGCTCGAGGAGCAGCAATTGGGGAGTAACACCGAAGAGGTTATGCGAGAAATTAAGGAACTATTGGGGGAATATCAGGAAGCGGCGGATAGTTAAACATCTAGGAAAGTATTCCACGGCCCGAGTATATGGAGAAGGGGATAGGCCGGGCTCAGTTCTAGCCCGCATATTAAAGGCCAAAAGAGCCAGAACGCAGGTCTTGGAACTTAAGGTTGCAGATGGTTCGCTCACAACGAAAGAAGACGAAATCGCGGAAAGGTTCCGACAATACTATTCGGACTTATACTCGGCTCGCTTGTCTGGCTCGGAGGCAGAAATACTCCAGTATCTAGAACACATTAAACTGCCCTTCCTAGAGAATTCCCATCGCGAATTCCTAATGCGGCCGATAGAGAAAGAGGAGATTACCATGGCTCTTAATAGCATGAAGGCTGCAAGCGCCCCAGGTTCAGATGGGCTAACGGTAGGCTTCTATAGAAACTTTGTTGATATATTGCTGCCACACCTCTCTACCCTCTTCGAGGACATGTGCATCTCGGGTATGATGCCGCCGACAATGAGAGAAGCGATAATTGTGGCAATCCCCAAGCCGGATAAGCCGCTGGATGAGTGCGGATTCTACCGCCCTTTGTCTTTATTAAATGTAGATACAAAGATGTTTGCTAAGATTCTAGCTAACCGACTCGCACCTCTGACGCCTCTATTGGTAGCCCCAGAACAGTCGGGGTTTGTCCCCAATAGGAACCTTACTTACAACTTGCGTACGGTGTTTGGAGCCATACAGCATACCAGACCAGACTCCAGAGCAGTAGCCGTCTTCCTAGATATGGAGAAGGCCTTCGACTCTGTGGAATGGCCTTTCATGCGACTAGTACTGACTAGGATGGGCCTGGGCCCTGTATTTCTCCAATTGATTGGGGTACTATATAACTCTCCTGTGGCGCGTATTAAAATAGGCGAATTGGTGACTAAAGCCATTACAATAGGCAGAGGAACATGGCAGGGTTGCCCGTTGTCCCCGATTCTATATGCCTTGGTGGCGGAGCCCCTTGCGTGTGCACTTAGGGAATACCATGGCCATCGGGGTGTCCGGTACCCCACTTACAGGATGATCGTGTCGGCATATGCAGACGATACTCTACTGTATGTTCGTAATCCGGAGGATAATTTATCCCCTGTGCTGCGCGAGGTGGTCCACTTTGGGGCGCTGTCAGGCCTCTGTGTTAACTGGTCCAAATCGGTGATGTTCCCCCTTATGCCCTGCACGCAGCCCTTTGAGCCGGAATACCCATTACAATGGTCCACAGAAGCGATCAGATATCTTGGTGTCCGCATTCATACAGACTCGGAGGTTGTATTCCGGGAAAACTATGGTTCTGCAGTTAATAGGTTGGAGGATGATGTGGAAACCTGGATTAGATTACCACTGTCCTTGCTAGGGAGAATATCTATTATGAAAATGGTTATACTGCCGCGCTTCTTATTTCTTTTTACTAATATACCCTTAGTTCTCCCCCGCCCCTTTTTTCAGAGGGTAAATTCATTACTACTTAAATTAGCCTGGGCCGGTAAGCAAGCCAGAGTGAGCTGGCAGACATTGACACTTCCATACCATATGGGAGGCCTGGGGGCACCTGATTTAAGTTTATATTATAGAGCAGCGCAGGGTGCCTTAGCATCTTACTGGATGCATGGAACGCCAGACATCCCGTTTTTACGTTTGGAAAAGCTGGTACTGGAGCCTCTCCCCCTTCCCGCTGCGATATTCCAGCCGGTAGACCGCAGAACCGGCATATTAGACTCGGTTAACACTATCCGTCACGCGTGACATTATTTATTGCAAGCGCAGGCGGGGTCATTGTTATATGCACCATCCATGCCCATTGAGTGGGCATATTAGCTCACCCCGTGCAGGGACAAGGGGGTCATTCGGTCGCTACACTCCTTAAAGATACGGACGATGGGGGATCTGTTTATAGACGGAGTGGTAGTAACTTGGGAAGCGGTGAAAAACCCGGTAACCCCTGGTACCTTACTGCAACAGTTCCAATTCCACAGGGTGAGACGTGCACTGAACGACCTATTGGGAGCAGACTTATCAGAACCCCCTGAAGTCCAGGAACTGACACATGTAATTAACACTGAGTCGCCGCAGAAGATGGTAACGAATATATACAAAATAGCAATGTCACATAGGAAACACACGTATACCAAGGCACGGCTGGCATGGCAGCGTGATTTGCAGGAGCCGATAGATGATCGTACATGGACTTATTGTTGTACAAGGATTAGGCGAGTGTCGCTACATGGCAGGCATAGGTTAATTCACTTTAAATTTGTAAATAGAGTGTATTACACCCCGGAGCGATTACAAAGATATGGGTTAAGGGACGCTTCATCTTGTGATCGATGCGGAGTGCAACCAGCGGATTTTATGCACCTAGCGTGGCACTGCTTGGGGGTACGCAACTTTTGGGAGACTGTGTTTAAAGAGTTGGGGAACATTGTGGACATTGCTTTGACTCCGGACCCACTATTGGCGCTATTGGGGTATTCCAGGATGTTGCCTAAACCAATGCGTAGGCTAGTGGACATGGGGCTACTTATAGCTAAGAGACGAGTTGCAATATGTTGGTCGAGAGGTCCCTTACCCACGATAGCACAATGGGCACATGACATGCTGTACTGTAGCACACAAACAGAGACCTTTAGTGAGCTCCTCCCGCCAAGGAGTAGGCCTAAGAACTTTTGGGGACTTTATAAGACCTACCTGCTCACCAGACAAGAGAACATAAGCACTGAGCAGCCGGAGGTTTCGGAGGGCGTAACACACATATCGATCGACTAACACAAGCTGTGCGGCGTTCTGCGCAGTACAGTTGGGGCCTCTGTGGGTGCTGCACGACAGTGCTCTGGGTTCTGATAACACAAGTTGAACACAGGGTGTCGCACACCGCACACAGATATGTCAAGAACCTCACACAGTAATTTGAAATAGGTTGTTAATCCAGATGGCGCAGGTGGTTTAGGGTTTATTTGGGGTTTAGTAGAGGTTAAAGGTTAATATTTAGGATTTACGTAGGCACGCAGCCAACTATGAGACGCTGTTCGAGAATGCTGCCTGCCCCCTGTCAGGGTTGTTGGCTGATGAGCTCTGTAATTTCTTTCTTTTTTCTTATTTTTAATTTCTTTTATTGTCTACGACTGCGCACAGCCGGCCCCAGGGATGTAGGCTGAAAGTTATAATTGAATGGTAAGTGTGCATCAAAATGAATAAAAAAAATAAAAAAAATATGAACCATCTAATTACTGATGTTAAAAAGCAATTTAATTGCGGCGCTTTTCGGGAGCAGTGGCAGACGAATGGAAAAACCCTAATTAGATGGCTAATTTCTCTTCTTGAGTCCACATAGCCTTTGGCGATGGAGGCTGTAAATGGAGCTATCAGCCCCAAATTGCCATGCTTTACTGATTAAATTTTAATTGAGACTTGTAAAGGGCTGGAAATGGCGTGACATATAACCTGCGGTCATGGGGCTGCGGCGGGGGGAGCCTGGTGCTGTACATTGTTCGGCCTTTGGCCTGCAGATAGAACCGGAGAGCGGTAGCCCTGGAGGCCCCGAAGAATGTGCCGGCGGTGCCCACGGGGGCCCTCCGTGGAGAGGAGAGTCGAGGAAGCCATGGAGTGGCAGAGACTTCAAAAGGAATACATCAATGGGGCACCTCGGCCCTGCTCCCCCCTCGGTGCCTGAGCTGCAGCTCCCTCACCGGCAGCGGAGACACAGGGATGTCACTCGACGGGCTACTAATGAAGAGAAGCCCCCTCATTACAGAGCGATCTGTTCTGAGGGGGCGTGAGGAAAAGGGTGATGGCTGGGATGTGATCTGTAGGACGCCGCCCTCCAGGCAACGTAGAAGCAGCACTCACTCAGCCCCCTAAGAGAGCACGCAACGCAGATCGAAAAATACGTGTCTAGATGCCGGAAAAGGGTGAATGGTATGACTCAAAGTAAATGGCATTGGCTGTAGTGTCTTTACTGCACCTCTACGAGGGAGCTTGCAATAGAGCCGGGAAAGAAGCAACCATTCTCAGCAAATTTAAGGTAGTGGCCACCCAATGAAATTTTAAGTAACATGAATCATACTACGAATAAAAGGAGAGAGCACAAATTCTTCAAGAAATGTTGCATCATGTCAGCCGGCTAGACACAACAAGCGCTCACCATTGTCTATATTTGCATCACGCTTTCACTTTCAGTTTAAGTGAAAGCTCGATGCAAAAATAAACATGGCTGAGTGAAACCAGATGGCAATAAAAAACGAGCGAGCGCGGCAGCCTGCAGAGCTGACCAGACGCTCGTGCGTCATGGCCTTTTGCCTGCGATTACACGCACGGCAGGCATGTGTTTCCAATTATCGCGCCCGCGTCTGGGCACGATAATTGGAAACACATGTCTGCCGCGCGCGTAACCGCAGGTAAAAGGCCATGACGCACGAGCGTCTGGTCAGCTTTTCAAACTCCCTAACTATGAGTCTCGCAGAGCAGCGCTTGCGCGCTACTCGAGGCTCGACCAAAAAAGACGATCCATGACTTGGCCAGAAATAAGACACCAGGGGTGGATGGCCTACCTATAGAATATTACAACTGCATCTTCGCCCACCTTGCCCCAAAACTGGCTGACATGTACAACGAAGCGCTCACCACTGGAACACTCTCAACATCGCTACCGGAATCCCTCATTTTGCTCCTGAAACCAGACAAGATCAAACCCGCCTATCCTTCGACCGCCCGAATGCCATCCTGGGCACAAATGACAAAATACTCTGCAAAATACTTCCTGACTGCTACCTCCAGATACTAGCCTCCATTGTACAACCCAATCAAAATGGGTTTGTCACGGGCTGCAGCACATCAAATAACATCAGAAGGCTATTCTACGTAATGCATCAGGCATCGCTGCGATACCCCCAGCCAGCGTGCCTGCTACTAAATCTAGAGAAAGCCTTCGGTACTCTGTCCTGGGACTACCTCAACTGGCCTCGGTAGACGACCCCTAGCCTACACGAAACTGCTATATACTACCCCTGCCCTCTGAGTATGTATTGGCCACCGAATCTCGGCTCTTTCCCAGTAAGCCGCGGCACACGTCAGGGCTGCCCCTTATCCCCAATCCTCTTCGTCATTGCCATGGGGCAACTGGCTGACAGACTTCGGTCGCAAGGAATACACTTAGGCATCACCCCTAGACGACACTACCCATGCAGTGTTGCTGTACTTCGATGATTAACTATTCTACCTCTGGGACACCACAGTGAGCATCAAGACAATATCTGCAACCTTCCGGGACTTCGAGGAGGCAGCGGGCCTGCGAGTAAACTGGGTGAAATCATGTCTTCCCCTTGCGGCAAGATGCACCCCCCCCCCCGCAGCCATTCACCTGGGCGTCACGCAACTGACATGGTCGGAGGCTGTGGTTTACTACCTCGGCACCCGACTGTACCACTCACAACAACATCTATTTGAAGGCAACATGAGGCGAGCCTTCAAAGACATGAAATCCCAAACATGGTTCTGGCAGAGCCTGCCCCTTGTCCTAACAGGCAAAATCGCCCTCTCCAAAATGATCGTCCCCCCATGCCTGTTATACTATTTCATTAATGTACCAGTATACCCCACCACGCAATTCTTCTGGGATTTAGATTTGATGCTGGGAGCTCTGCTCTGGGATGGCAAGCTGCGGCAGGTAGCTCTCCGCAAACTACAGCTGCCGGTGGGTCAGGGTGGACTCAGTGCTCATCTTTAAGTCCAGCACAACTCTAATGGGTATCCTGCTGGTTGGCAGGAAAGAACTTATATGAAAATAGGAATGGGAAAGGCCCCTTCACCCTTGACGTTCTTCACCAGCTACTACAACCTACAGCCAAAGTACACCGCTCCAGTTCCTTACATGTCTGGGTAGCCCAGACCTGCCTCACCAGGATTTTCCAATTGACATGACACATGCAACCCTACTCCCCACCAATCCCTGTCCAGGGGCTACCACGACTCCCCAGATCCTTCACATCCAACCACTTCTCCGCATGGCATGAACAAACCATAGAGATTGTGGGTAACCTCTTCCAAAACGGCCACCTACTTACATTTGACCAACTACGCCAAAACGACAACATTCCCCCCGGCCAGTTCCTCCTTTATAAACAACTACTGGTGACGTTCTTGACTCTGTGGCACACAGTGGAAGATGAGCCCCCCACCCACGCCGTACTACATACTCTGCATACCATGGGGCAGGACACCACCAGGTTACATGGTTATATAAAGCCACCAGGGACTACTTGGGGACCTCTCTGACACACCTCCGCCAAACATGGGAGGAAGAGCTGATGCATCCCCTGCATGACACCGAATGGAACATGCCCCTAGAGTCTCCCCCAAAGCATCTCTCATAATGCACGATTCAAGAACATCCAGTACATGATACTATATAGGGCATATCTCAAGCGCTCACGATTGAACCGTATCTTCCCCACAGCACACCTAACATGCCCCAGATGCCAGTCCCAAACAGCCAACCTTCAACACATGATATGGCCGTGCCCTAGTATTGCCCAGTATTGGCACACCGTACATGATACCCTAGCAGCTATTACAGAGCTTACTACGCTGAACACCTGAGAAGCAACTGCCCTGAAATGTTTTTTAAAGGGGGAAGAACCATAAATTGCGGGCATGTATCACCAATCTCACTCTACTACTGGCTAAGCGTATCCTCACCCTGAATTGGAGAGCCCAACAACCCCCAGTGATTTCCCAATGGTACAGAGCGCTCCTCCGTTGGGGAGGGGGGGAAGCAGAGAGCACCGCCCTACACTGGGAAGAAGCCTAACGTCTCTGTAAGTGACCCCTAGCAGAAGGCTGGGACACCATAATCACCCAACTTTGAGAATTTACTCAAGAAGGACCCCTCCCCCCACATAAGCCCCCTTCATCAAAGTATTTTCACTGATGCCCTCCACCAGACCCACAGCTCCTTCCCATCACCCCCCCATATATTTTGTAAGCCTCCTCTCCCCGAACTCCTTCGAGAGGAAGACCGAGCTGCCCGAGTGGCTACCACCCCAGACAACGCCCCTCTCTGGGACCTCCCGCCCACACTCATCTCCCCCACCCACCCCTCCACCCCAGTTCCTCCTTTGCACCCTCTCTCGTGCCATCACCTTGTTAACCCCTCACCCTAAAAATCTCAATCATCCCCACTTTATCCTCCATCATTACTTAGAGGGTCATGCACAGCACCACTTAGCATGGGGTCACCAGGACCAGCCCAATCTAACCTTCACAAGTTAAAGCTACTTCCCCGTGAAAGGTTCCCCAGCGATGGACATGCCATAATGTTGTGACTCATGTATTTGGATGCTTAAGCTATAGTAATGTATAACCTGGAATTCATGTCTCTGAAAGTACTCCTAATAATGCTGAAACTGCTGTACATGATTGTAAATTTTTCTTTTCAACACGGCTATGCTGACACCAATTATTTCAATGCTTAAAAACTTCAATAAAATGAATTTTCAGAAAAAGAGATAAAGAACTGAATGTGGCAAACACTGTGACGACTAAGTGTACTTTCAGATTTAAAATAGCCCCTCAGACTTTTCACTGGAGGCATTTCTGGAAGGCGAACGAAACATCAAATAGCTAAAAACAAGTGGTGAAGGTGTAATACTCCTCTACGCGGAGCCAAAGCGCACACTGCTTATTTTATAAAATTTGTAACAATACGGCATGCAGACAGCTGCAAAGCCAGGCAAACCTACTACAAAGAGAACAGGAAGCAAACATTGTTTCATGCAAGAAAAAGTTGTAGGTCAAATTACAAATGTTAGATCACAAAAAAACTATGGAAAGAATGCAGGCCGTTCAGAATCAAGCACACTGTGGTGTGGAAGATAGTGGTAGCTGGGGTCAAATGCTACAACCCACACTCCGACTACTTGTGCAGGTGCATTGAAAGACGGATCCTATGTCCCTTGCTTTAGCCCCTGAAGAAGAGCAGCATGCATAACATCCCTTTGACAGGGGTACATGAAACGTACACTAGTGAACAATCTATCAATCTAACCTAATTCCTGCTCTATTCAGTAGCTAGCTGAGCTTATCACCCTGCCAGTGTCTGCCACCCCTCAGTTTTCTCCTATGAACACACTAAGTGGTTCACGCTCCCAGGGGTAAACAGGTCGGTCGAGCTTAAAGGAGGGATCTGTGCTTGCAGAAGAGCAACACACCGCGCTTCAAATACGTAGATCATATTTCAGAGTATTTATCCAGGATGCTTCTCGCTGGGATGAAAGATCACAAACAAATCCTATCTACTTGCATATCAGAACCCGCTTGCTACGCTCTCTAGGCAAAAACTTCCACCCAACCCCAGTATTTAAAATACAAAATGAGGTCAACCCTGAACAAGTATTTGAATAACTGTCTGAGGCCTCAGACACCTAGCCAACTCCTAAAAGGGGACCGGCAAATCGTGGAAGAGTAATGGTTTGCAAGGGATGCTTGGACTGTAGTGCATCAAGCTTTGGGCCTGTGTGTTCGTGGAAAACATGCATTATTGCTGATCAGCTCTGTGAGATGGAAGCTTGAACTTCATGCTCGTGATTGAGGGAAGCATGATTTGCTGCCAGCTTCTGCCATACCTGCACTAACTCAGTGTGTGAAGGAAGCTTAATACAGATTCGCACTCATGCTCTACTAGGGTGTGTGCCTGTGCCGGGGGCATGCACTCCTACAACCATGCTGTGCTACCACTTTCTTGACGCAACTTTTCTTTTTTCTTAAACTTTAAGGTTAAAAGGAGAAATAAGGCACTTAACTAAATCTTTACAACACCCATTTGTTGCATAAATTTGAAAAATAAAACAGGAAACATAGTTTTCAACAGAATACCTAGCTACAGTCGCACGCACAAGTTCTTTTCCAGGTGAACTCTTTAAAAATACCCTATGAAATGACTGCAGCAACAAAAGGCCCACAATGAGTGGGCCACGGATTTGACCACGGGGTACTGTAGGCTCAGAACAATACTTCAAACACAGATGCAGGAGCGACATGGTATTACAAGAGACTAGTGCACCTCAACAGTACTGAGATCTGCCAATGATATGGAGGACATTAGCCTTCAGTACCCTTAAACCATCATCTTTGACGCTAACTGAAGCCCAAGTGCCTTGATCCGACTAAGATGGTTCACTAACATACTTTAAGTGCTTTAAAGCTGCCTCGGGTTGGCAATAAGTGCTATGCACAGAATCTACAATGTAACATGAATGAGGCAGATGGAGAAATGTGCAAGTTTCTCATAGAAAGGTAAAGAGGACAGGCATGTGAAACCTCCCTCCCTGTTTACTCTCAGGATTAGACCTTTGACCTCGTTATAACCGGTATTGACTCAAAATACTAAAATAGTGCAGATTTAGAATTTGTAAAAGAACATGTTGTCCTACTGATGAGATGCCAGAGAGGTGGTGTGGACCAGTGGAAGTTTCCTCTGCGGACTGATGAGATAATACATCATGACACCGCAGATAATATTTACATGGGCACGTGAACTCAGAGCCTGGCAAGACTTGACTGAATTTGCTCTCCAATCAGAGACTCTGAAAATGTCACTAGCACTGGCTGCCAACAAGCTTCGTGCAGCAGTACTACATCACATGAGCATGGATCAAGCAAGCGCAGGGCCTACTGACCAGTGAGGTACGAACATTAGGATAAAAGATCGTTCCAAAAGCAGCAGAGAGGGTATGCAACAGCAGAGAGCAGCTCATGAACAGGCTCTCTGATCTCACCCGATACCATCACAGATCAGCACACAGGGTTGAAGACACTGCGCCTCTCCATTTTAATCAGACAGCATCAGACAGGGTGCATGGTCAGTCCGAGGTACGAGGTTTGAACCCAAATGCTCCGGTTGCAGACGTAAAAGTAATAGGCAATCGGGGGACTGACACTACACAGTTCGTGGAACACCAGGTGTAGGACCACATAGGCTGGGTATCAAATAACGCGATACAAAAGGGGGGGGGGATGATGGACGGAACGTTTGAGCCAATCAAACACTCACCCCCAGTCAACTGATCTGGGTTTAATCCATCATCATTCTTTAGCTCACTCCACCACCCCAGTTCAGACATGGCCATATGCAAATCAGTCTGACCCTGTGCCTCATGGGAACAGTCCAGCCCGAACTGCCAAGCCATGTCTTCCCTGGACCGGAAACAAGCATCCTAGGACCGGTTTCTGGCATTCCAGCCGTCATCAGCCAGGCTTGCTTGAATCCAGTGGCAAAGTGAGCAAGGGACCCACGTCTGGGCATACCCCCGCCAACTTAGGGCGAACAAAGCGATACAAAGGGGATGATGGACGGAGCGTTTGAGCCAATCAAACACTCACCCCCAGTCAACTGATCTGGGTTTAATCCATCATCATTCTTTAGCTCACTTCACCACCCCAGTTCAGACATGGCCATATGCAAATCAGTCTGACCCTGTGCTCATGGGAACAGTCCAGCCCGAACTGCCAAGCCATGTCTTCCTGGACCGGAAACAAGCATCCTAGGACCGGTCTCTGGCATTCCAGCCGTCATCAGCCAGGCTTGCTTGAATCCAGTGGCAAAGTGAGCAAGGGACCCACGCCTGGGCATACCCCGCCAACTTAGGGCGAACAAAGCGATACAAAGGGATGATGGACGGAACGCTTGAGCCAATCAAACACTCACCCCCAGTCAACTGATCTGGTTTAATCCATCATCATTCTTTAGCTCACTCCACCACCCCAGTTCAGACATGGCCATATGCAAATCAGTCTGACCCTGTGCCTCATGGGAACAGTCCAGCCCGAACTGCCAAGCCATGTCTTCCCTGGACCGGAAACAAGCATCCTAGGACCGGTTTCTGGCATTCCAGCCGTCATCAGCCAGGCTTGCTTGAATCCAGTGGCAAAGTGAGCAAGGGACGTTCCGTCCATCATCCCCTTTTGTATCGCTTTGGTCGCCCTAAGTTGGCGGGGGTATGCCCAGACGTGGGTCCCTTGCTCACTTTGCCACTGGATTCAAGCAAGCCTGGCTGATGACGGCTGAAATGCCAGAAACCGGTCCTAGGATGCTTGTTTCCGGTCCAGGGAAGACATGGCTTGGCAGTTCGGGCTGGACTGTTCCCATGAGGCACAGGGTCAGACTGATTTGCATATGGCCATGTCTGAACTGGGGTGGTGGAGTGAGCTAAAGAATGATGATGGATTAAACCCAGATCAGTTGACTGGGGGTGAGTGTTTGATTGGCTCAAACGCTCCGTCCATCATCCCCTTTGTATCGCTTTGGTCGCCCTAAGTTGGCGGGGTATGCCCAGACGTGGGTCCCTTGCTCACTTTGCCACTGGATTCAAGCAAGCCTGGCTGATGACGGCTGAAATGCCAGAAACCGGTCCTAGGATGCTTGTTTCCGGTCCAGGGAAGACATGGCTTGGCAGTTCGGGCTGGACTGTTCCCATGAGGCACAGGGTCAGACTGATTTGCATATGGCCATGTCTGAACTGGGGTGGTGGAGTGAGCTAAAGAATGATGATGGATTAAACCCAGATCAGATGACTGGGGGTGAGTGTTTGATTGGCTCAAACGTTCCGTCCATCATCCCCTTTTGTATCGCTTGGGTATCAAATAACAGCATTTGAAGTGGTTCCTATCACACAGCAGAACCTGGAGTGGCCACAAAAATAATATAATAATAATAATATGTAGCTTATAGAGCGCACGGCTACCCCCAACGGGGGTGTCCCGGCGCTAATAGTGGAGATAGGAGGAACAGGAGGTCGGCACAGTGGGGCCCACGTGAATCTACGGGAGACTAAAGAGCCATATCTTTAGTAGCTTACGGAAGCTAGGCTCCGAGGAGGCCTTTCTGATATGTATGGGTAGGGCATTCCAGAGAACCGTTGTTTTGACAGAAAATGAGCGTTACCTCATAGGTTTCTATTTACATCACCATACCACACACTCTGACCTTATAGGTTTTGAGGTGTACCCTAGGGGTACAAGGTACTCGATAGGTTTGAATTACAGAGCAGTAAGTGGCTTACTGGGCCTCATGTACCCAGGTACCCATCAAAGGGCAGTGCCAGGTACAGAGTCTACAATGCACCTCTACCGATCACAGCCCAGCACATCTGTAGCATGTGTGACACTAACAGGATCCAGCGTTAGAAACAGCACACTCAGACAAGCAAAGCCTATTAGAGGGACCAAGATGTCCTTTAAATCAACTCTTCAGGTGTTTGGCAGCAAGAAGCAGGAGAAAAGAAGACAGTCACTGGTGATTTAGTTTAGACAAGCATTATAATGGTATAGAGAATTTAGAGTGCAGCCACTCAAATAATTGAAAAGCCCCATGGCCAAAAAGGCACCTCTGTAAACATCCAACATATGGGGTACATGTAATTTATATAATTACTGGCTAGAATACAGACATGGACAACAATGCTGGGCACTGTGAGCATAACTCTTCAGATCAAAATCCAACAAAACCAGTGCTCAGTTATCAAAACGATCAATTGGGAGGTCTTTCATTCATTCGGATGGATTCAGATTAACACATACAAAAATATATTTGAAAATGAGCAGCAATGGCATAGGATCCGAGAAGTAAGTATTAGATCCACGAGTGACATTAGTAGGTCAGAAACATGTACTCGATAGGAAGAAAATAGTCTTGGCATATGGGAACTAAGCCGAGAAAAGGAGACGAAGAGCCTGGGATTGGAGGGCTCAGTCATTGGTCCTGTGTTTTGCAACTTTCAGTAGCAACATTACAGAAGAGTATTGATAATTAATTAAAAGTGGCCTAAAGGGGGACAACTAAGATAAGACCCAGGTAGGACTAAAACCATGCACTCAGTCTGCAGAAGCTCTTTGGATGAGCAGCTACCTAAAAGGAGGGTGACCTGGCAGTTATCACACCCTGGCAACAACCAGTCCACAGCAGAAGAGACTCATTTAGCACAAACCTTGTCTCCTGTTCTCACCTCCCCAACACTACTGCAAACTGAAGCCCAGAAAGGTAAAAAAGCAAGAGTTCGGAAGTGACATCCCACTCACCGGAATGGACATTTCTGGAAGTCTTTTGATTGCTGGAGATCTGGAACTGCCGTGGAGCAACCTTTATAAACCAGTGCAAACTGCAATGATGAAATAGAAGTTGTTGATTAACCTCGAGGGTTTATCACGTAGCAGTCAACAAAACAGACACAGACAATGCACACATTGGTGCCACATGATCAGTGCAAACACAAGAGTGAATCGCACATCACAGCGTTTACTATGCAGAGCAACTGGTAGGGACGAAAATCTCTACCTATGAATATCGGATACTACCAACTACTTCACAATAGAAATTCAGCAATGGGATATGCCATTCTTAGTTTTTTTCAGGATCCTAGCCGCTGGCGATCAAAGATAGCTTTTCAGGAGTTAAAATATGCAAACAAACCCTTCAAAGTAAAACAAGACAAGCTTCAGGATAAAGAAAAGGCAACTGCATATCAAATTCCACTCAACTCTAACAGTACTTCCTGCGCACCCCCAGGCCAAGGAAAAGTGTTTTGAACACATGTAACGTCACACCACAGAATCAAAGAGTCCAGAACAGAGAATGGATGCCTGGTCCACCCGCTACATCCATTCCCATCCATGCTTACCACCACAGCCCCAGCATCCACATGTTCTTCCCACGACCCCGGCTGATGTGTGCTTGAGGCAAGCCTTGGTGAGCCCGTTCCTCACTACTCGTCTGCCAGCAGCCCCTGCACAGCCACTTCCACACATTTGCAAGTTTTCAATCTTACAAGTGAACCCCCAAAAAAGGTCTATTTTGGCCTAAGCAATTACATCTCCATAACACAGCACACTTGCTGAATCTTTTCTATCCAAATAAACTTGCCACGTTTAAAACAGGTTTTCATGATCTCAGCAAAAAGCAGGGGTCCCACAAATGTAGCAGACTAAAAAGGGTGAAAATATAATGCGTGTCCATCGATAGACACCTGGAATTTTACATAATTTTGATTAATGGGGTGCAAATAAGGAAAGCAATCCTGACTATATCCAGTTTACCGAATGGAGAAAAAAAATCCGATCCTCTCCTAGGAAACAAGGTTTACTTACAAAGCTGGCAGCAGATAAGGACTGCCTAAAGGTGCATTCACTAAAAGCAGGGTCGAACTGGCCTGTAGGGCAATCATAGGTAGTGCTCTGATGGGATGGTCTGACAGAACAGTGTGTGGGCCGATTTCTTTTAGCAGTTTGTGGGCCTGTTTTATGGCCAGGTGGGCCAGATTTTACTTCCAATTTCCCTGATATTACCACAAACATTGCCTGCAGAAAACAAAGATGCATGCAGTCTCCCGTATCATGCAAACTACCCACACAGCGTGTCTTTACAAGTTCAAAACTGAATTGATTTGCAAATATGGGAAACTTTTTTAGCTATCTGGATTGCAAACGGGGTCACTTTTATTTTGGTGCACGGGCCTATTTTTTTGTCCCAGTCCGATCCTGACAAACAGAAGCAAATAGTCCAGTAGAATCAACTGGTTCCACTTCGCTCCTTTTCTGCATTTCAGGAAACCCATTTGAGAAATGGAACCGCGATTCTAGCCCTAATCGGTGGATAATTGACCCACCCTAGTGAGGACTGTAGTTTTTAGGTCAAAGCCCACCAGACAGTGAAGCTGTCTGCTTTGCTAATGACATCTTGGGGATATTGGGAAAGCTTCCCTGGCAATGCATTCCACCCACTGCTTACCATTGGGTTTGTGGTTTGTAACTCACATTTGCTTGCTTTCTATTTGCTAGCTCTATTTGTTTAAGGCTGTGCAGATTAAGTTTGCCCCTTCTGTTGCCCAAACCCTATTTACTGTATTCTTACACCAGTGCTCAATTTCTGTAAACAGGCCTTTTGATCTTGTCACATTTGTTGTGCATTGAAACACAGAGGTCAAATGCCAGACTCGGTCTTTCAAGGAGCTTAGTGTTTATTTTTCTTTCTCGGACTTCATAGTGAGAGGATTTATATGACAGTCATGCTGGCTACTGCGGATGTGCTTGAGGAAGGCTATACGATGTTATTTTTTTCTAGCACACAACAAAATTTAAATGTCTGTAAATGAACTGTGCAGATATTCGAGAATATATCAGAATATAGAAAGCTGAAATTAAGCACCTTTTTGGTAATTCTGAAGTGTGGTGGAAAAAAACATTTTAATATGATAAAGAAATGAACACAATAGGTGATGACAGTTTCACACATTACTATTTGTGTGATGTATACTTTTATCAGTAAAACTGTATGACTGTGCAAATGTAATGGTAATTTCAACTGAAGATGTATTGTCTGTAATGGCAGTACCACACCATATATACTTCACTTTACCCCACTCCACTCTAATCTGCGCTATTCCACACCACTGCAGTCTGCCCTGCACCACTCCAAACTGCGTCACTGCACTCTACTTTGCACCACTCCACTCCACTCTACGCCAATGCACTCTACCCCACACTACTCCACAATGACCACTGTACTCTACACCACTCCACTCTATGCCACTCCACAACACTGCACTCTACTCTGTATCACTCCATTCTAGGCCAGTGCACTCTATGCCACTCAAATCTACTCTACGTCAACCTACTCTATGCCACTGTACTCTAGCATGCACCACTCCACTCTGCTTCACTGCACTCTTCACCAATGCACTCTACACCAGTTTACTCAAAACCAATGTAATCTACGTCAATCTACTCTGCACCACTCAACTGCACTCTATGCTACTACACTCTGAATTCACTCCACGCCACTTTAATCTATTCTGCACCACTGCACTCCTCGCCACGTCACTCAATGCCATGTCACTCTACTCTGAAACAATTTAGTCTATGCCACTGGGGAAACTGCCTTAACAACGCGGGCTCAGCCAGGCATGCCTTTTCCCCGCAAGCCGAACCGCACGTGCCTTAACCCAAGCATCGAAAAATCTACTCGCCCACTTGCAATTGTGAGTGAAATTTGATCAGGTCAAACGATTTTTAGCACCTACTAGTTCCATCTGGCAAGTGAACTTAAGCTGCAAAGGAACAGGTGTTCTGTTCATTCAGAAAGTGAATGAGCAATAAAGATGCCATTAAATATTGATTTCATCTTGACACATTTGCTGTCTGTTCAAGGAAAGAGCAAACACAAGGAGATGGACGGAGCGCTGAAACTTTTCAGACACTCACCCCCAGTCACAGATCCGGGTTGAATCCATCATCGTTCTTTAGCTCATTTCGCCACCCCAGTTCAGACACAGCTATATGCAAATCAGTCTTGGCCCTGTGCCTCATGGGAACAGTCCAGCCCGAACTGCCAAACCATGGCTTCCCTGGACCGGAAACAAGCATCCTGGGACCGGTTTCAGGCTAACAGCCCTCATCAGCCAGGCTAGCTTGAATCCAGTGGCAAAGTGAGCAAGGGACCCACGTCTGGGCATACACTGCCAACTTATGGCGAACAAAGCAAACACAAGGTGATGATGGACGGAGCGCTGAAACTTTTCAGACACTCACCCCCAGTCACAGATCTGGGTTGAATCCATCATCGTTCTTTAGCTCACTTCGCCACCCCAGTTCAGACACAGCTATATGCAAATCAGTCTTGACCCTGTGCCTCATGGGAACAGTCCAGCCCGAACAGCCAAGCCATGTCTTCCCTGGACCTGGCTTGGCAAATGTCAGTGTGTCTTTTTACTAACTGCTGCTTGGAAAATAGTTTATTTTTCTTTCTCTTACTACAGTTAGAAGTTTTTGTCAAGTGAGCTGTCTGAAGATGTCAGTTTTTTCTCTAACACATGACATTTAAATAAATAGCCTGTAAATGAATATTACAAAATATTTAAAAATATATCAGGAATTACGAAAGCATATTTGTTTTGTAATTAAGAAGTGTGATGCAAATAGTTAAATAGGAGCAAAACAAAATCAGAAAACTTTACTTGGTGATGTGCAAATGACACACATTTGCAGAAACTGTATTTCCAAACACTGTTTGTACACTATATAGTTTTATCAGTGAAACTGCATGTCAGTGGGAAATTATGTGGACATTTCAATGGAAAATGCTACCACCTCATGCTTCAGTTATGTATTTATTAAAAGTGATAGCTTTTAAACATGATTTGAGAAACGTGCCTGCCCCCTCCCAGATGACAATCCTGTTAATGAACTAAAGAGGCAAGTAGGGGTCATGTGTATCCTACATATGGCTAGATTTGTATAATATATGGAGTAAAGGTTTAGAATATTAAATCAAAAAGTTTTTTGTACAGCAGACATGCAGAACTCACATATTTGAAGGTACTCTCATATGTGATAATGAAGAAAATGGTGGCTCAATTAATTAAAATATTTGCCCACGATCACATCATTTAAAACCAGTTTATGGGTCAAGAGCATTACAATTAGGTTGAATAGATTATTTAAGTCACTAGACCTGCAGGTCTAGTAACATTTTTATGATTTTTTTAGGCCAGCTTAACCACGCATATGCCTTAACAACGCATATGCGTGGTTAAGGCAATGCGCAGTCTAGTTGCAGAGCGGCTGGGGAGGCACAGGAAGAGGAAGGATCGGGAAAGGATGCAGTGAGGTAAGTGGAGCTGGGACCGGGCCTTGGGTGCCGGGGGTAGTTATTAGGGCTCAGGAGGGGTTTGGGGTTGTTTAAAGGGGGAAAGGGACAGTTTTTTAAAGGGCTGGGGGCAGTTTTAGGCCTCGGGGCGGGGGGCTTGGGGTAGTTTTGGGATGCAGGGATAATTTTTAGGGGTCAAACAGGGCTGGGTGCAGTTTTAGGCTTTAGGGGGGGCTGGGTAGGGGAACTTTAGGGATGTAGGGGACAGTTTTTAGGGCTCAGGGCAGGGGGAAAAGGAACAGTTTACAAGGCCGGGGTATGATCTTTAGCATGCATGTCTTTTTACCCATCATGTCTTTACCACGAAATTACTCATGTAGAAATCGTGTCACAACCCGCTTTAGATGTTAAAGCTAAAGCGCGGCGTGCCGAGATTGCTACAAAAGTAAATAAATAAATTAATAGAAAAGAAAAGCGGTGCCCGCCTGCTTTTTTTCTATTTATTTACTTTTAGAGCAATTGTGGCATGCCGCGCTTTAGCTTTAAACCTCTGAAGCTAAAGAGCAGCATGACGTAAATGCTAATATAGCAAATAAATATAAAAAAGGCGGGCGGCTCACGTTACTGCTACTAATAAAGTAAATAAATACTGGGAAAAAACACGATTTACTTTGTACGTGCTGGTTGTAGGAAAGCACGTCGTGGGTGGAATAGTGGAAAAATCATTAAAGAAAATAGTGCTCACATACTAGATAAAACAGAAGTAAAATGTCCAGTTCTCATTGGGAGGTTACAAATGCAGACAAGGCGTTACAAAGGAGGGACTAAGAATCCTATTAACGAACCAGAAGCAATCATTTACAAAGGACAGTAACAGGAGCCTTTTGAAAAGATAGTTGAAACTTTAAGTCCATACCTGAATACAGCATGCCTCGCAGAGTAGCGCATGCGCTGCCCATTCTCAACCTAAAAATGACCTCCTTCCACCTGCCTCTACAGCTTTCAGTGCTTTCCCGCCCTGCCTGAATCTGTGCTCTCTGCTCTCCATTGGAACAGAGAACCAGCACTATGTGGCCTGTCGCTCCTTTAAAACAAAGAAACAGTGGGAAACAAACGAGTGGATTTCGAATTCAGTTATAAATGGTCCTTATAGAAAGCTTCTATTGAGAAAAAACGATTCTAAATCTGGTTATTCACTGCTATAACGAAGCAACAGTGGGAAACAAAAGATATTTCCTACTGTTTCTAAGCCATAAAGAGGTTCCAGGCCACTCTGACAGGGTTCTCAGAGAGCCTGTTTAGTGCAGCACTGAATGGAGAACATAAAGCATAGATTTAGGAGAAGTAGTACAGAGGGTGGTTGGGGTTGGGGTGGCTGGAGGATAGTATTTCTTTTTGCATTTGGTAGTGAGATAAGGCAATGTAATGTACGACTACCCAATTACTACTCTGCCCCTGCCTCGTCACTGAAAGAAGGTCAGATGATTTTGGGAGTTATACATAATGAAATTAGAGAGGAGTAAAATTGAATGGGGATGTTTTCCACTGTGGGTTCAGAGTGTCATCTTAGACAACTTGAGCTTCGCTTTCGTCTACTTTATGTCAACCAGAATCCTGCTCCCCTTACTCTGCTTAGTTGAAATCCGTTCGATGATTTGGGGGGTTACACATAAAATACCATTACAGAGGGCTAAAAAGTGAAAAATGCGGATGCCTTTCACCTCAGGGTTCTGAGTGACATCCTGTCTATTTTGAGTCAATCAGAATCCCTCTGTGAAAACAAACCCCCATTATTCTCTGTTACCCACTTATAATTATACATATTCATGCTCCTCGCTCTCTATGACAGCCACACATAGCATAACATGTGTATTGAACAATTACAGAGATTATAACGGAGTGCTCATTGATTAATAACTGCCATTTTGTGCTTAAACTAATGTGACGTGGCCAGTGATACTATCACTGTAGATGAATGGTCTACTAACTCGTCACAACTACTACTGTGATCACTGCTCCCATCGCAAGAATGCCCTAGGCCTAGACAGTCTATTATTGCTAGACGCCGCCAAAGGGTATTATGCCGAGTAATTAATATCTGCTTTAGAATCACGTAGTGGGTAAAATACACTTCCATATAATCAACATACTTATTTTGTAAAAAGTGAATGGATGGCCCCATCCTTCAACAAGTGCCTATTAAAACCCTTTTTGGGTCAGGGGCTTACATTGTTGTTTATTAGCTTCATTAAGATTATAAACCAACAGTACAGAGCAGTCGTCATGTGCAAACAGCACAAGCAGTCACATGAAGGAAAACACATGAAAATTACTAGAGAGCGAGCATCGCAACACAACCATGGGTATAAGCTACAAAGTCATGAAGATTGACAATGGAATGGAGGTGGGTATGCACCGGCCACAATCAGGGCGAAGAGGGACATGTAAAAATTGTACAGCAGCAGGACACGTTTCGGAGATCTGTGGACCCCCAAAGTCAGGGGCTTACTTAAAAGCACATTTGGAAAATCTGAAACTCCGACACTACTACGCGCCACAGTTTACTCAGCATTTCAGTTTTCTGGAATTGACTCACAGTAACCTGGGCCATCCACCCATCTCCTAGCATTGAGACAACATAAGCTCCTGAACAACATTCATGCACACAAGAACTGGGCACACTGAGTGCTAGAGGTGTCCTTGAAAGCAGTGTCTACAGTACATTGACAATTGTGCAATAGCATATTACAACATTGAACAAGGGCTCTGCCAATAGGCGCCCTTATCCAGTCACACTATTGCTTCACAGCGACTCTTTTCAACATGGACATATCCGTTCTCTAAAGATAGCATTTGTATTTTGCCTCCAGGCCCATTTATTCACCTTTTGCCTCCTTTCCCAACCAGCACAAGCTTATCCATTTACCAAGTCATCATTTCCTTTCACGCCACATTTGCATTCCTCCGGATATGGAAAAGAGAAACTTCTTCTCAACATCACTGCTGATGTAGCCTTATGTTAAAAGTTGGATTGGAATGGGGTCTAAATGTGAATTAATGCCTTCCAGAGAATATAAACAATATCCAAGTGCTAGAGAGCTAGCAGAGAGGTCTTCCCCGTGCCTGCATCTTCAATATACCGATCTCACTGATATTGTATAGTCAGCAAACTCCCAGGGGGCTTATCCCCTACTATTACTGTCTTTATTCTAGACGAATCTGTGTTATACTATTACACTTTATGTTTTGTTTGATTCTTCATGCATGTATTTCCTGGTTTTTGTGTTTTTCTCAGACCAAATGCTACACTAGTACCTATCATGTAAAGCACTCTGATACCCACTAGGGTCACGTTCGCGCTATACAAAACTTTATAAATAAATAAATAAATAGGGCACTACCTTGTGGTTACGTGTCCATGCTGATGGGGTAATAAATGGTGTAGAGTGGCTGATTTAATTTAAAACATTCACAAAAAACAGGGGAAGCCCGAAACTACCTGGAACAAGGGGGATGTAAACAGTAACACAAGCAATGGTTCCAAATGGACCATAAATGTAGGAATGAACATCTAGAACTGCAAATGTATCAAAACAGTAATTACACAGAGAAAACAATTTCAAAAAGACCTGTTCATCATACAATAGGGCAGTTTCAAGAAAATAGTGCTCAAGTGATCACACCGTGAGAGGCCAAGTGGATTCTAAATCCTGGTCCTTCATTTTTTCAGATTTCCTGCACTTGCTTCTCTAATCTTCCACTAGTCCTGATGATGACCCTCAAGCCACCGAAAGTTGAAACGTTGTCAACACCTTAGGCTGTGTAAACAACAAATACCAATAAGTTGTATGGAGTCTGATCACTGGAGGCCCTTGTTCTGTATATATTTGTTTACTCTGTATTTTATCTATTGTTCCATTGCCGCCTTGTATTATACACACTACACCACTGGCTTATGGCCTTTCACAAGACTGCACGAAGACTGCAAAATCATAAGTGCAAACTATAGACACCCGAAGTCTTGACTGGCATTTGCCTCCAAATATAGTTGGCATGTTTGTACGGAGACATTTAAGTTTTAAGGCCGATATATTTTCAGGCTATATTTTTGAGCAGATGACTTAGCAGTGCAGGTTTTTTGGGCTTCCTTCAAAGGCAGATAGAGTGAGCTCAGCCAGTGTGCACCTATTTCTCTCTCCCCTTGGAAAATCTCGTTTTAGGTTGATAGACCCTTTCAAGGTTGTAAACCCAGCAAAGGAGTGCATAGTCTACCCTTAGATCAGGACATGTATTGGATTGTATTGTAATTGCATTTATATAGCACTTACTACCCCTGACGAGGCGTCAAAGCGTTTTTTCGGCAAGTAGCACGCTACTCCGGAACCCATAAAGGATTAGTGGTGAATTAGTATAGTAAAGATATGAAAGTAATTTGAGCAGTGGATATGTTAGTTATTTGGATTGAGAAGGATAGTGGAGAGATAGAAGAGGGAAAAAGGTTTGCATTTATATAGCGCTTGCTACCCTTGCATGCACATTTATTGTTGCTATGCAGGGGGTATGTTTATGTAAATATAAATTATTATGTTGTTGTATGTAAACACCCTGACTATTTCTCATAGTGATGTCTCAAAAGACTCACTCCACTCACAACAGGGTAGAAGCATTTTTTATTGGTTCTAGGCAGGTGGCAGTGCTAAGATAGACTATGCTCTTCTCTGTATCTCCGTTACAGACACCAAAGTAGGAGACAGTCTGTCGTTCTACCGCAGCTTAATAAAATCACTAAGTCTAAGATTTGCACTGTTGGTAGGCAAAAGTGTAGAAAGGGGACACCAAAGAAGAAGTGAGCAATGGGGTCTCCATGCGAGATGAGAAGTGGAGTCATCGTATTACCCATAAGGCTGTCCACCAACAGGAATATAAGCGCCATAGCATTTGCTTGAAAGGTGGCTTTATGGACAATGTCAGTAATCTGCAGATGTGGTCGCCCAGACATTTGCTTTTCTATAATCTGCTAATAGTACCGTTGCCACAGGACATTTGGGTGATGTATATAGTCCAAGTTCTCTTCTAAGTCGTTTTATACACAAAAAATTCAAAAAGCATGTTTTATGGCCAAGGAGTTTACACCAATCCTTTCACCGTGCATTGTGTTACATTTTCAGCCCTTTTCCTTCAGGAATCAAGGGAGCCACTCATGAACTGTTTTTTCTCGATCCGACACGTATGTATCTTGGAGCAGGGTAGGGCCACGGATACAAGCCTGGTAGGATAAGAAATCTTTTGTACAATTAGTCCGGAGTGGGAGAGTCAGAGGTATTTGAACACTTGTCTGATTACACTCCAGCAGACGTAAGAAATTGAATAAAAATGAAATTGGTGTCAAGCAATTAGAGACGGCTTTTTAAGCCAAAACGAACTTAGTGGTGTATCAACAAAATTTCTTCACTAGAGTAGAAGGTCCATATAACTCAGACACATATGTAAAAGCTTTAAAAGGAATAACAGCTTATTGTGTATTCGAGGGACTTACTTTACAATTAATACGAGACCAATTAGTTGCCAAGTGCAATTCTAAAAAGGGAACATGTAATTTGTGAAAAGCAGCGAGTCTCCTGGGATCCCCAATGCTGCCCGGCGCAAAGTCACCTTTAATCCACTTTGGATTCACTATCTAAAATAATGAGGCAGGCGCTGGAAGCTGGAAGGCAAGAAAAAGGTTTATTACTCTTAGAGGAGACCACGTCAACTGCTGACACCAGGATGTCTTCAGGGAGGTGTTCTACTGGCAATGCTTCTGACTCTTCCTTTTATACAGTTTTACACAATGTATTTGTTTCTTTTATCATGGTTACAAGCTTGGAGTCTCCGCCCCGGGCAGGTTGTCACACAAGCCTGACATTGTTTTATCAACATGGTTACACAAGCCCAACATTAACTCTCCTCCCACCCAGGTCAAAAACAGACAATTTAATTGCAGCTGGACCTTGCTTCAGGGTCTAAAACGAGTGAGACCGGCCAGATCTAAGAGTCCGTTCTGTTGATAAGAACAGGTCCCATTGTTGGCAAAAACCAGTCTTGCTGTGTGTAGTGCAATAAACCATGTTTGCAAGAGTCTGTTTGGTATTTGTAACCCGTTTGTGCAGGGATGAGAAGAAAGACGAGTTTGAGGCAGCAGGTGATGTTGATGTTTGTCGTGGAAATAGTTTATAGCCCCCAGCACACATATCAGGTTTGGTCAGAGAGTCAGAAAGCTGCTAGAGGACAGGGTGAAATGAAGGTGACCAACAGAGTACAAAATGGCTGTGGTAAATCAGAATGACTGTAGTTTATGTGCACGTAGGAACTTTCATCAGACAAGATGGCGCAGAATGTTCATGATTGTGTTTTGTTCTTAACAGTCGCCCCTTTGAACATAACTAGCCATCTTGTCAGTCTATTTCGATCTCCATAATGTCCTGTATTTCTTGTTCATACATTACTCTCATTTTTGTTAACTGAGTGTCCATAGTCTTAGGGCGCAAGGCACTTATGCAAAGAGAACACAAAGGTGGTATACAGTGTACACCCAAACAGCAACCACATATTGCCAATACTGGGACCAAGAAAAACATTGATATTTTCCAACCCCAGTCCTTCAAGATGCCCCAAAGCCAACTTCCAATTGTCCAAGTCTCTGATCCTTGATGAATTTCTGAAGACAGTCTGTGGAGATGTTCGATTGCTTCATAGACAGAGGGTGAATTATCAGGGATGTATATGCAGCAACTGGCACCAATGATGCGACATGCTCCTCCACGATCCGCTAGTACCACGTCCAGGACCATGCGGTTTTGTAGGGCCACCAGACGGACCGCTTGAAGCTCGGCAGTGTTGTTGGTGAGGATGCCAGCTGTGACGTTCAGGGCGGTTTCTACCGCTTGAGACAGATGTCTGATGGCTCGGCTGTTTGCCATCGGACCCCATAGCGGGACGAGCCCTTTTGCTGCATCAACGAACTGTGATGCGGCAGAGTCTGCTTGATCAGTGTCTTTAGAACGCTTTTCTCGATGATGCTCTGCAGGGGCTGTGTAGGTCGGTGGCAAAACAAAGGCGATGTAGCACGTGCCCCCCAGTTTCTTGGGAGCCAGGTGTAGGCTTTGGTTCCACAGACAAAGTACATATTGGGTGATGCAACAAATGCTGGAGGATTGGCAGTGTTCAAAGTCCTTACAATGTTACAAGTGCTGTGACCCACATTCTTAGTCCCACGGCCTTCAATGCAAACAAGGCCAGAGACGTTCACCACAGATAGGGCCACAGTCAGTGTTGCAGCAGTTCTTTTCTTCAGGTAGGAAAATGTGGCTCTGACAGGATTATTGAACACTTGTATTTCCACTCGTTCTTTGGAGGGGACATTCATTGGGAATGTCGTATTGGAGGTGTGAGGGCAAAAGGGAGCTGCTGTTCTTCCTGTTTGGTTTAGCCAGAACTCGTTGTAGAACTGAGCGATTGTCCCATCGGAAGTGGCATTGTCTTTGTAACTATCTTGTAGGAGCATCATCCAGGCAAGGCAAGATCCATGAACAGAAAAGGGTGAAGGGATGAAAGGGATGGAATGTTCAGTGGCATGTGGTAGCAGCCCACAGACCCAACAGTTAGTGGCATTGGTGGCAAGATTGTGCTGGTGCAGCATCTGTACGAAAGAATTATTCCAGAATTCTTTGCGTCGTTCTCGGAGATGTGGCGGTAGTGATACCAGGTAGTGTTCTTTCTTTGTGATTGGTTGCATGGTTGGTGACAATGTTCTGTATGCAGGTGCATTCTCTTCAATGATCCAGAGTGTGACCATTAGCAGGAGGCAAGTGAGAAATGCAGCTACAAGTGCAATTGTCTTTGTACTGTGCAGTTCAAAAGTCTTGGTGTCTTTGCGGTGGCTTTGCAGGTGTTCCGTTTCTTCCATCATCTTCGAGGAGCTCACCAACTGTTAGGACCACAGACTTTTGTCTGGTGTTTTTCCTGGTAGCGTCGTTTGGCTGTGCTACCGATCTGAGACTCTGACTCAGTTAGTGGCCTGGTTGTTGGAGCTCCCCTTTTCGTCGATCTTAGGTTGTACCCTTCCTTGGATGGCACCGTGGGGTCGGGAAATTCAGACAGTTGGAGGGTGTCTTCTTGTGGGTAGCAACTCAGAGCTGGTCGGTCTTTTGCGAGTACTTCCTCTTGCACCTCCACCTCTTCACAGGTTGCCAGCGTTGGAGGGACTTTCTTGCAGTGGTGGGCGTGCAGCCAATTTTTTTTTTCCTTCCACTCGGAGGGCAGTTCGAGTGGTGATCAAGACTTGCCAGGGGCCCGTCCACCTGGGCTCCAGATTCATCGTTCTTTGGAAGTTGCGAACTAGGATGAAGTCCCCAGGCTTTATCACATGTCCTGGGCCCCTGGATATGTCAGGCAAGGCTTGTGCACCGGTTGGTGGATAATTGTTAGCTCGTTTGTCAATTTATGCAGATAGTCTGACATTAATATGTTCGGGACATCGTTAATGGAGGTGGGTCTTGGTGCCGCCCAAATGTTCATAGGCCTGCCGAAGACCACTTCATACGGGGTCAGTCTGTGTTTGGTCGGGGTGGAGCGCATTGATAGCAATGCCAATGGAAGGGCGTCGGGCCATTTCAACCCGGTTGTGGCAACTATTTTGGCTAGCTTTAGTTTCAATGTTGCATTGTGTCTCTCTACCAGGCCCGCTGATTGGGGGTGGAAGACGGCATGGAATTTTTGTTTTACCCCCAACCCTTTCAGTATGTTCTGTATCACTTGGCTACGAAGTGTGGGCCGTTGTCGCTCCATAAAATTCTGCAAAGGCCGTACCGGGGAAGAATTATTTCAACAATACTTTTGCAGTGGCTATGGCAGTATTGTTGCGGGTGGGATATGCCTCCACCCATTTGCTAAAAGCGCACACAACCACCAGGACATATTTTAGACCATGGCATCTCTCTAGTTGGATGTAATCCATTTGAAGGACTTCAAAGGGGTGATCAGGGACTCCAAACCCTCCCCGTGGTACTACTGTCCCTTTCCCTGGGTTGTGTTGTAGGCATACTATACATTGTTGTACTAGGCGCTTTGCAGATTCTGTTATCTTGACATTATGCCATACTCTTGTGATTAGTTCAATCATGGGGGTGGAGCCTATGTGTGCTGGTAAATGTGCCATGGTCAATATGGGGATGAGGTAGGCATTGGGTAACAGCCATTTATTTCCGCCTTTAGTTCTCCAGCAATTATCCTCGTCTTTTAGTCCCACCTTTTCCCACTCGGTCAATTCGTCTTGTGTGCCTGTAGTCTGTATGTCCCTTACAGTGGTCCTAGCATCAGTCCATTGTTCAGCTTGTGACCTGGTCACATACATTCGTGTCATGGTTCTGTCTTCTGCTGTGGCTCGGGCAGTAACGTCTGCTAGCGCATTTCCCTGTCCAATGAGATCTGTCACTTTCCTATGTGCTTGGCATTTTATCACTGCTAGCTTTTTGGGGAGGAGGACTGCTTCCGTCAAGGCGGAGACTAAATCTCCATGCAGGATGGGTGTACCGTGTGAAGTCAGGAACCCTCTTTCTTTCCATAGAATCCCGAAATGGTGAACCACCCCGAAGGCGTATTGGCTGTCGGTGTATATGTTAACTGTCGTGCCAGCTGCTAAAATACATGCTCGTGTGAGGGCAATGAGTTCTGCTGCCTGGGCGGAACGTTGGGCAATACGGGCTGTTTCTAGAATGGTTCGGGCTGTGGTGACAGCGTATGCAGCTGAGGTGGTGCCGTCGGGAGTTTGATGCACGAACCATCCACCCATAGTTCTCCATCTGGCTCTAGAAAGGCGGTGTCTCTGAGGTCTACTCTACTTTTTGTTTGTTCATCGGTTAGTGTCACACAGTCGTGAAGTGGAGCCACGTTAGAATCGTTCTCGGGTAGGGGTAACAGTGTGGCTGGATTGAGGGTGGTGCATCGCTTTAGGGTAATGTGCGGTGCTAGCAGGGTCAACTCATATCCTGTCAGTCGGGCGCTAGTCAAGTGTTGGGTTTTGGTCTGGTTCAGTAGTGTGTCGACTGCATGGGGTACTAAAACAGTGACTGGATTGGAGAGCACTATTCCTTCGCTCTGGCGTATTGATACCGCTGCAGCTGCCACAGCGCGCAGGCACGCTGGCAGTGCTCTGGCTACTGGATCGAGGGTGGCAGAAAAATATGCACAAGGGCGTTGTTTGTGACCAATTGATTGTGTTAGGACAGACAATGCACATCCCTCCCTTTCGTGTGTGTAGAGGAAGAATGGTTTGGAGTAATCTGGGGTTCCTAGGACTGGTGCTGAGCAAAGGGCATTGCGTAGTTCTTTAAAGGCTGTCTGGCATTCGGGGTCCAGGGGAGAGGTGAGGGGATGTCCTTAGCTAGGAGGGAGAGAAGGGGTTTGACAATGAGGCTAAAGTTCGGTAACCACTGTCTGCAAAACGAGGTGAGGCCTATCAAAGAGCGGACTTGCTTCTGATTTTTGGGGACAGGGGTGTCTAGAATTGTCTGGATCCTGTCAGGCGTGCGTTTTCTCCCTTCTTTTGATAAAAGGTGACCCAAATAGGTCACTTGTGATTTACAGAACTGCAGTTTCTTTCGGGAGACCTTGTGACCATTCTCAGCAAGGAAATGGAGTAGTTTGATGGTGGCTGTGACGGCTATTGGTATGGTGTCTGCTGCTAGAAGGATGTCGTCTACATATTGTATTAGTGCCACTCCATCTGGCAATTGTATGGCGTCCAACTGTCTTTTAAGCGCCTGGCTATAGATACTTGGGCTCTCAGTGTACCCCTGAGGTGCTCTACAAAATCTATACGAACGGGAATTTAGGGTAAATCCAAAAAGATAGCGGCTGTCCTCGTGTATAGGTATGGAAAAGAAGGCGTTCTTGAGGTCGATCACAGTGAAGGTGGTGGCAGTGGAGGGGATTAAAGTCAAAATTGTCGTGATGTCGGAAACTACTGGGTATTGTGGTACTACGATTTTGTTTACCTCCCGCAGGTCAATGATGAAGCGGTAGGCTTTCCCATCTCCCTCTCCCTGTCTCTTTACAATCGGTAGTATGGGACTGTTACAAATGTTGCTCACTACTTCCTCTACCACCCCTGCCTCTACCAAAGAGTGTATGATCTCTGTTAGTGCTTTCTCACCCTCTGGCGATATTTTGTACTGCGGTACCTTCGGTAGGGTTGCGTCCTGTCGTATTGTTACGTGTACTGGGTCAATCATCATTCGTCCTACGTCTGAATCAGCCCTAGCCCATAAGTGTGATGGCAAAGTGTCCAGTAGGGATGTGTCAGTCTCAGAGATGGAAAACGTGCTGAAAAGGGTTCTCTCTATGGCGTTGGGGGTTGTCATACAGGATGACACGCACTCCGTCTGGTGAGCATCTGATAGTCGCATGGAAGTGTTTCAAAAGGTCGAGGCCCATAATGGCGTCTGGGGTGTTAGATGAGAGGAGGAATGTCGTTTCGACGCCATTGCTGTCAAGATTAAAAGGGATGGGTCGGGACAAAGGGTTGGTGGAGGGCGTACCGTCAAATCCTATTGAGGTCACATGTGAGCCTGACAAGGGTGCCCTTGGAATCAGTCGTTTGGATAGTGCACTACGTGTTGCTCCTGTGTCTACCAAAAATGGCGACCTTGTGCCCAGGACCTCAGCGGTAACATAAGGGCCTTGCTGATCAACGCAGAGCTCGACTGGATCCCTCCCTTGCCCCTGGCTGTCCTATGCAAAGTCGTACGTATTGTCATAATCTGTCTGTTGGTACTGATTCTGTCTGGGATGGTCAAATGCGTTCACTCTTCCTGGCCTTTCCTCGCTTGCTTCACTCGCGTACCCTCTCCCACGTCCTCTTCCTCTCTGTCCACTTGCTATTTCCCTCGCCCTCTGCCCCTAGCAGCTCCTAACAAAGCCGGGCATTGGGATTTCCAGTGTCCATATTTTTTGCAAAATGCACATTGATCCTGTCCTAGGTCTTGGCGTCCTACATATGATGTAGATGGATTGTTCCTAGGTGGCTGTACTCTAGGGGTATTCTGCTGGTTTCCTCCCCTATATTGCTCCCCTCCTGTATTCGCCCCTGGAGTTGTGCTATCATTACCCTTTCCTTCAAGTCCTTCTTTTTCCTTTCTGTAGCCCTGTCATTTTCGTTTCTCTGATGCTCGTAATACTGGGCCATTTGGAGAATGGCCGTCGGTTTAGATGCTGCCCAACTACTTTCGCTGGCTTGTAGTTTCTGGGATACATCTGGCAGTGATCCTTTGACGTAGTTCTGCACAAATAAGTGGTGTCCGGTTGCGGTGGACATGTCTTGTCCACTGTAATCAGAGAACACAGTTTCAAATCTGGAAAAGTACTCTGAGACGTCCTTTTGTGGTTTCTGGCGGCATGCGGTTACTATGGACCAGTCTATCTTTTTCTCTGGGATCAGCGTTTTCACTTTCTGCACTATTTTGTCAGGGAGGTCTAATATTGCTTTAACTGGTTTTTGACCAGGGTTCCGCTGTTTATCTAGTGTGTCGAGTTGTTCCCAGGTATGACCAAACAGTTCGGTATGGTTTACTTTCTTAACCTGTTTCCACACATCTGCTGGCAAACATAACCCGAAGAACAAGTCTATGTCGGCAAGTGTCATTATTGTTGATCCCAGAGCGGTACCTAGCTCGGCGTAAAAGGCGGTGGGGTTCTTTCGTAAATCCGGCAAAGATTTACGGAAGGTCAGGATGTCCTGTCTGTCCCATGGCTGATACACCCAATTGTAGACCACCCTTCCTCTAGCGTCTTGATGGTTTATATCGTCATTAGTCCCTTGTCCTCTAGGAGGTACCCAGTAAGGGGCAGCTTCTTTTATTGGCATCATGCTATCTGTTTTTTCCACTGGGGGTCCTGCTACCTTAGTTGTCCTGTCCTATCTATCTATCTATCCTTGTTCTATGAGGTGACGCAATACTTCTAGTGTGGATGAAAATAGTTCTGCAACATCGTTGTCGCCTTCATCTCCGATGTCTACCTTCCTGTAGAGAGCCACTAATCGCTCGGGCCCTACGTTTTGGTACTTCTCTTCATATGCAGTAAGGGTGTGGTAACAGAGACGTACAATAAAGTATCGTTTGCGGTTTTCAACATAGGAGTCGCATATGTCTGTTACGTGTTCTTCTGTTTCTTTCCTATCTATGAGGGTTTTAACTATTTTATCAATGCCTGCTCGCTCATTTTTACTTAATCGCGGGACCCTGGGCGCTCCTATTTCCTTGGTTCCTACCTCTACTACTGCCTCCTTTGATGAGGCATTTGGTGTGGGTGGCTCGGTGGGAGCAGAGGTGGTGGAGACTGAGGCGATCGTGCCATCTCCAGCTATACTTTGGGGGTCCTGGCGTTGTACTACGGGATGAGTAGGGGCATAAGGGGGTGGCATGTATATCATTGGGGGACCTAACAATAAATCATCATCTACCCCCTGTTTTGCTGGTAACTCGGGGTAAAGAGTTAAGGGCGTTCTAACAGGGCATTGACCTGATATTTTTGATTCCTGTTCCTTTTATCGATTTCCTTTTCTTTTAGTTCTTCTTCTAACTTTTTACAGGCTTGGTAAGCTGATTTTCGCGTTTCTTTATCTTGTCTAGCTTCGTCTCTTTTCTTTCGTTGAGCTGCTTCTTTTCGCCATAAACCAAAACTATCAAACATGGCTGGTCTAGCTTTCTTTTTGTGGAGAGCTAATTCTAACGTTTCTATTTTAGCGGGATCGAAAGATCCCGTCAGAGGCCACTGATTTACCCGGTCCTTCCTAGTGTACTTATGCCATAGTTTGCTATAAGCTACGGTGGCTAATCCATATTTTACGTACATGTCCTTGTTAGGGGTGCCTTCCGGCGGTGCCGGATGACTGACCTCTAACAAACGGTCCGGTCCAAAACAATCAAACAATCTAGAGAAAACAGGCATGACGTATTTAGCGGTCAAAATGAATATCTCAATTAATGTTAGACAAAAGTCTGCACTACCTGTCCTTCGCTGTCTGCAAAGAGAGAATATTCCTATTCTACGTTGTTTGCAAGCAGGGAATGTCTCAAATAACTCAAAAAGGAATACTAGTATTTCTATCAATCAATCAATTTAAGTCATGTTTTCTCACGACCTTACCCGGACCGTATGGACAGTTCTTCGTATTCCCCTTCCAGCGCCTGGTTGTCCTCTTACTCCAACAATCAATGCGGCGTTCCTGTAAGGCCCCAGTCAGGACCGCAGGTCACTCGAGAGAGGTCCGTTTGGAACCGGTGAAGTTCAGTCAATTGGCAGCCAGACGAGGGTCTCTTTCAGGCAGGTGCACTCCAATCATTTAGTCGTTCACTCCGTCGTTAGGACCTCTCTACTGGACCCACGTGTCTCTGATGGGCCCCCCGTTGGGTCGCCAATTTGTGAAAAGCAGCGAGTCTCCTGGGATCCCCAATGCTGCCCGGCGCAAAGTCACCTTTAATCCACTTTGGATTCACTATCTAAAATAACGAGGCAGGCGAAGGAAGCTGGAAGGCAAGAAAAAGGTTTATTACTCTTAGAGGAGACCACGTCAACTGCTGACACCAGGATGTCTTCAGGGAGGTGTTCTACTGGCAATGCTTCTGACTCTTCCTTTTATACAGTTTTACACAATGTATTTGTTTCTTTTATCATGGTTACAAGCTTGGAGTCTCCGCCCCGGGCAGGTTGTCACACAAGCCTGACATTGTTTTATCAACATGGTTACACAAGCCCAACATTAACTCTCCTCCCACCCAGGTCAAAAACAGACAATTTAATTGCAGCTGGACCTTGCTTCAGGGTCTAAAAACGAGTGAGACCGGCCAGATCTAAGAGTCCGTTCTGTTGATAAGAACAGGTCCCATTGTTGGCAAAAACCAGTCTTGCTGTGTGTAGTGCAATAAACCATGTTTGCAAGAGTCTGTTTGGTATTTGTAACCCGTTTGTGCAGGGATGAGAGGAAAGACGAGTTTGAGGCAGCAGGTGATGTTGATGTTTGTCGTGGAAATAGTTTATAGCCCCCAGCACACATATCAGGTTTGGTCAGAGAGTCAGAAAGCTGCTAGAGGACAGGGTGAAATGAAGGTGACCAACAGAGTACAAAATGGCTGTGGTAAATCAGAATGACTGTAGTTTATGTGCACGTAGGAACTTTCATCAGACAAGATGGCGCAGAATGTTCATGATTGTGTTTTGTTCTTAACAATTCGATTTTAAAAAATCATTCACTAGACAAAGCTGTGGACACAGCCAGCAGCACACTCAATTGCTAGGAAGAGGCAAAACAATTGGAGACTCGTTTGAATATGTTAGGTTATGTTATGTTAATTGTGACTTATAAAGCGCTTAATACCGGCAGGTCTCTAAGCGCTGTAATATCAGGACGTTGACAAACGTGCCTTCCTTCCCCATTCAGAAAACACAAAAATAACTTTTCAAACTGACAGGCTCAAGCAATTTGGCAGACAAGTGGCAAGATCTTTGCATTATAGGTGTGCTTCACCATCACATGTGCCGAATTCCATAACTGCCCAGTCCTTGAAGACGAATGCAGAAGTTGTGGCATTTTGACAAAGTATGCAGAAGAGGTAATGTTAGATGTGTGGTGAATGAAATGCAGGCATGAAAAGAGGGAGAAGAAAAACATAATGAGTTGGTTTAGTAACCAATTGTGCAGTTAGCAGTGCTTAGGAGTCACCTAACGTGCATAGTGATCCTCACATAGCTGTCGTCATTGATGGAATTGAGGATCTGCTGGTGAACTGAGGCACAAGAATCACTATCATATCAGTGGACAAGTATATGGTATTACGGAGAGGCAAACTAATATTACCTCTGGATGCCACCAATACCGCTATTGAAGGAAAGAGAATAGTTCTCATCCGGGTATTTTCTGGGATGGAAACTGCGCTTAAAGTCAGACAAAAAAGGGATGAATGCGTTGGGAAAGTGCCATCATGCAGAATTTGGAACTGTGGATAGGCAAGGGAAACAATCCCGTATCATTCAATGAAAACAAATTTGAGAAAGAGAATCCTTGGCTAGAGAATTTTAAAAGTGTGTTCGATGACAAACTGAGTAAAGTTTTTCATTCCAACGGAGTTTAAAAAAAAAAAGGAGTTCCCATCAATCACAAATTGCACAATGTTGCACTCAGGGGATCTGTCCCTCATCATACAAGATGTGTTCTTTTGGAGTTATCCAACCACCTGACACTACTTTGTGGCTTTCTTCCATTGTTATAGCACATAAGAAGACTGGTGAACGGTGTCACTGCATCGTTAAGACTTCTTAAACTAAAACAATCTGGGTCAATGGTTTTCCTTCACCCAGAACTGATGATCTCATAACAGCTGTAGGGTCAGGCCAAGAGATTCACACAGCTGGACCTTCAAACTGCGTATCAACAGGTAAAGCTACGTAATGAAGCACATCATTCAACAGCATATGTCACGCCTGGTGTTACGTACCAGTTTTGCAAAATGACTTCTGCCTGGCATCTGCATCAATATTTCAGGAAGTCACATCTAGCTAGCTGAAGGGCTCAGAACATAATGCTTCAACTGAAAAAGTTCTTTCCACTTCGAAGTACAAGGGCCTCATGTTGAGGAAGGGGAAGTGCAATTTAAAAACCAGAAGTGGAATATCTCAGTCACGTCTTGCCTAGTGAAGGAGCGAAACCTAAACCCTCTTAGGTACAGAGCATTGAAAACGCACTATCATCTAATGAAAAGATTAATTAACCTTAAACTTAATTTTAGGTCTCTGAGAATACTCTTGCAAAGTTTCTGAATGAGTTTGCCGATTTAACTGAATGTTTCCAAGCCTTACTTAAGAAAGGAAATGTTTTTCACTGGTCTAAGCAATTCCAAATCAATTTTAATAGAGGATATATCTTTTGCACTTGCTCTACAACCTTTCAATGAGTATAGTGGGAGCTTTGCAACTGTAGGTGTGAGCTCTTATGCTATGTGCCCTTTGTTATCCTAACAATATGGGTCTGCGGAGGCAACAGTTGGTTTGGTTTCAAGAACACTAAAGAAGGCAGAAAGAAGATACTTTGAGACTGAGAGGCAAATACTTTGGGAGTATGTGGTGTGGAAAAATTTAACCAATTATCTGTGTGGCCTATTTGCTTTAAATGCAGATCATTGACCATTAGTAGCTTTCGCCATAGGAGGAAAGTCAAGAAATCGACAGGAAGACTTTCAAGACTGTCATCCAAACTGCTAGAATTTAATTTTAGAGTGTATATTTGAGTGGGTAAGAACATGCCCATGCTTCCAGTGAATGATGGTGCAGATGAAATCGATGCATAGAATGAGATTTAAGAATGGATGATTGCTAAGGGGAAGATACGGTTGTATGTGCTGACATGACAGCTTGGAGTGAAAGTCAAATTATCTTGTTCTAGAGCTGGTGGTGAGATGTAGTTAGGCTGAAAGAAAAGTTAATGTTGAATTTCAATCTTTTGGATGATCGGAAATTAATGATCTTTGAAGATTTGTGTTTATGATAGGTGTCATTCATACTCACTTGTGTTTTAGATACCGAATTTTGGAGTCGGTTCACTGTAGATATTTAGATCTAAGCATCAGAAAAGATAAGATCAGATACACTCTCTGATGGATACGTTGAAATGCTGAATCAGGCTGGTTAAAGATTGTGCCCAGTACAACTTGAATGACACACATTTGATTATGATGACCCATGTTGAGAATCCAGTGTATTGCCCTGAGAGGGCATGGCCGAGGATTGGTGTCAACTTTCTTGGTCCATTTCAGATCTTAATAAGACACATGATTGTTTTGGTAGACAATCTCATCCGTTGGGTTGAAGTTAAGCGTGTGGCTGAACCTACTATAGATAATGTGAAAAAATAGTTTAAAATTATGTTTGCTAAAGAAGGTGCTCTTGAGATTCTAATTAAGAACGGTCTGCAGTTCACTTCAGGCATGATGAGGAAGTATCTGGGGAAGTGTGGCATAAAGCAATTGAGAATAACTCATTATCACCCTCAATCTAATCGCATAATTAGTGGGTAAACTGATAGATTCAAATTGCTTATTTGTCCATATTTGATTGTGCAAAAGTTATAAGGGAGATGTTGCAGTCATACACGACTTTGCCTCATACAGCTACTGGTAAATCATCATTTGATTAGATGTGGTAGGAAAGTGACATTAGAACTGTGTTTGTGTTGGATGGTGAATATGTTCTGTAAGAATGTTGCTGAAAGTTCTCTTTGGAATTATACCAAACGTAAGAATGAAGGGAAATGTGGGTCTGTCAAAAATGGAGGTTCTTTGTGTGTGTGATGTGCAGGGAGTGGGTTGATTCAAATTTAAGGACCCAGTGGTGAACAGAAAATGCCTACACACAGCCTGTGCAAGTGTAAGAGGTCAAAGGGAACTACACATAAGTGAGGCAGCAAGTGGTGGAATCTTTCCAGAGTGGCTAAAATAGTGGTGAGGGAGTACAAACCAGATGAATGTTGGAGAAAGTGATGGTGGCACAGGAGTAACCATGTTCAATAACCAAGGAAGATAATTAGGCATGGGTGAAACTAGTCAACTGATTCAACTAGTTTGCAGTGCACCACCCAAGAGAGTACAGTTGAGATTATAGGAATTATGTTCTTATTTTCTCATCTATCTATCTGCAGTAATTCAATGCGTCATTTCGGATCTAATTCCAGGCACAATTGTTTCCTTACAACCTAATTCACTAGCGCAATTCACTTTTTCATGTAATTTATGTGCAATCTTTAAGTGAGTTTTGAACGAATATATGATGGATTTATATACCACTAACATACTAAGCAGGGTACCTTGGCACTTTTCTAATTTCAAATAGACCTATTATATTAAATATTCAGATTTTTTGTTTAGTTGCAAGTCATGTACTTTTATTTTTTAAGGGGGAAGATGTGCGTCATCCTGACTTTCAGTGGGTCAGTCATGACATGGATGTTCTGTGTTGGAATCCTGTCTGAAGAGTATTCCAGGCTCAGTGTCAGTTTGAGCCGCTGTTGGAGGTACTGCTCTTTCCTGTTACAATAATTGTTTATTTGTGGAAACGCCATCATGTGACTAGCAGTGCCCTCACAATGCCACAGGTCAGACTGCGGAAAGGGTTGTAGCCTCACTTCCTGGCAAATCACATTCAATGTGAGCGTTCCATATTAAACTAATTTGCAACTTTAACTAGTTTTTAGATGTACAGTATATTTTATTGGCACAACCAAAAGTGAAACCAGTTAAGGACAGTAATAGGGACAACTGTAGGAAGGGCTGTCTTAGAAACCACCCATAGCAGTTACTCTTGAGACTAAGTAGCAGATGCCATGATGTGTCACAGTTGTGATCAGACCCAGGTTGAACGTCAAGACAATAATGGCGATCCCTCCGTGTCCTGCTTTGCTTGGCATGTGTTGAAGACAGTCTCTAAACACCCCTTTATCTACCAAAAAAAGGAGCTAGTAAAATCATAGTCTGCCTTTTCACATCCCCTGTTAATTCAGTTTCAATGAATTTGCTGAAGAAATGACTGGTCTCGGGTAATAAAAACTGTTAACTAAAATCTGTAATTCTACAGTTCATGTTGTTAGGTTTGAGCTCCAGAAGGAGGTACAAAGAGCCTGCTTTACTCCTTGGGAGTACACCGAATCCAGCAGCGTGAGCTGACTCTCCAGGTGTACGTGCAACTTCCTATGCTGGTGAACTGCAAACAAACGAAACAGAAAAGAAAGAAAGAAAAACAAAAAAGATCCCATGATGCCCTATGCCAGTCCCAAATGTATTATCTAGTCATTTTTTCCTGTATTTCTGAGAGACTGGAAGCCTTTTAATTACACTAGGAGAAGGAAAAAGTATGCAAATAAAATCAGTACTAGCTACGTCATCCACATCTGACATGGAAAAAAGAGAGTGCTCTGGAAAACATGCAACTGGGGAGTGAAGCGAACGGTTTCAGTGAGCAAACATGTACAACAGTTTACCTAATTGGAGATGGCTGCAGGAGGAAGGAAAGTGAAGGAGAATACAAATGTTTTCCAGCCCACTACAACCTTTCCTATATACTGCAAGTTTGTTAAACTCCTGGAGGTTGAGGAAAGCTCTACCCTTAATTCCAGATATTGAAGTCACGGATACCTGGCTTTGGTTTTTGCCTGTACTGGGTTTTAATTTGTGAAGTCTGAAAAAATGAAAGAAGAGATTTACATTATGAACTCCATGACAAAAGCCATAGGAAGATGCTTTACATTTTGAACTACTTGACAAATACAAACGAAGTGGTCCTATACTGTGAACTCACTGACACATGCCATAGGAATGCTTTAGCATATGCATCGCTTTTTAGGTTTTGCCCGCACAGCGCTTGCAAAATCTCTAGTATAACATTTTAAAAAAATCTTGAAAAGGGCTTAGACCCCGCCCATTACTTACCTTTGATTGTCTCGCACGTGGCTCCCACGTCACTTTACTTACCACGGCTGGCTCGAACGTCACTCTAGTTTACTGTGCTGGTCAGCACGCCTAGGATGTCCTGTTTTGGGGCCTGGACCAAGTACTACTTTCAGTAGCCAGTGTCCACACGCCTGCAGAGGTACTTTTATTTATTTTGAACTATAGCACTCCATCAGAGTTAGTTTTGCAGGCTGTCTCTACACTTGCATTTACTGATGCTAGCCCTGGCTTCCCAACAACCTCTCTCCTGCTGCTGCATGCCAATTCTCACCTCCCGTTGCTTGCCTCATCCACAGACCCCCTTCCTCAACAGTCACTGATTTTCCCTTTGTTGCTTATCTGGCGTTGATCCATTATCATTCAAATTGAAGATTTATTATCAATAAGTCATTTGTATACTTTGGCTGTATTTAACACTAGGTCGCGTGTTCTTCGCGGTCGGTGTCAATTCTTTGCAAAACTCTGCTTGTCTATCGCTGTGAAGTTAATTGGTTGCTGCCAAAACATTACTCTTGGTGCTACATTTTACTAGCATCTGGCTAGCAGGCTAGTGGGGTTTCCAGCAGACACTTAAGTGCCAAACCGTTTAGCTAATACCAAAGTTTGTCTCGGAGTTCTTTTTGTAGCAGACGAAAATTGCAAAAGTGGTCCTAAATTCCCAGAGAAATGTAAATATAATTATGGTCTTAGAAGCTTGCTGCGGTCACCACTATTTTCGTTTTGCAATGCATCCGGGCGCCATAAACAAGAGAAGATGTTTTGAGATTGTTTGCTCTGTGCGTTTAATAGGTGCAGTATATGCCTTAGAAGATTATTATGTTTAGTATATTTAATACAACTGCTTTAGAACACATCACTTCTCTCCAGGCAATGTGATTGTTTTTCGGAGGCAACTTTGCTTTTGGTGAAAATCTTCATAAATGCTCGTCGTGGGTATATCATGTGATAAACTGCTGGTGCACTGAATGTGTAGAAAAGACTGCTGTAAAAGTGGCAGTCTATCTCTTCACAGACATAACATTTCTTCACATCTAATATAATAATCCTGCTATGCATAATCCCCATCCCTCACCCCATCACTGCTTTTCCCTTTGTTGTTTGTCCTATTTTTCCATTAGTGCCCCATTTCCTGATTTCTGGTGTACATTACTTCGGGACCTCACACCCTTAATGGCATGTCTTATTTCTCATTCCACAGTTTTTTAGAGTGCACTCCATAATTGCTTTCGCCATTCTATCATTTTAATGCTCCAGGCTCAAATGTTTGGCGTGCGACCCTGGAATGCGCTCCACCCATGCGCATGAAAATCTCCAACCAAGCTCCAGCCACGTCTGGCTGAAGGAGCACGAGGATGCATAGCCCAAAAAGTCCATTATCATTCAAATCACACAAACTCTTCTTTATTCAACTTTTCTTCCAATCTTAATCCAATTTATGTTCCAGTTTCATTCATCTTTTTTTTCTTTGTTTCAACAGGTGCCATATGGCTTTCCTCGAACATGCTGTAATTCACTGCACTTCATAGTGCTACATAGCAGGGGAAAAAACAATGCATTTCGGGCATGAATGCCCTTCCTCAGGGGTAACTATAATGTAAAACATGCCATCAGTATCATCATACAATAGCTTACATTCAATAACATCAGCAAAATCGTATATCGATGCACTTTTTATCCTTTAAATGGAGTGGTACATAACAGTGAAACTCCCTCAATTACTAAAAGTAAAAATTCACCCATGTGTGCATCAAAAAGAAAACGCCACCTAGTATATGTTCATGCTGTTGGGACGCTAAGTGTTTGTTTTTAGTCAGTGGGTGTACTGCTGTCTTTCCGCCTGCATTATTGCCACTTTGAGAGCCTGCACTTTTTAAATGAGATGTTTTTAACCTCTTCTGATTTTATTTGTTGAATTTGCGCTTTGCACTTTTCCTACCTGCCTCTTGCACAGTAGTTCTGGTCTTCCCTGGTCCACCACGGCGTCAGCCGATTGATGCGGAGGGAAGACCACACTTGCTACACTTCCGGCGCGACAATTTCCGCCCGGTCAGCGCTCTAGGCTCCAGGGGCACCGATTTAGGTGCGAGCTGGAGCGCACGCGCAGCGGGCGCGCCTAAGGCAAGCCCAAGGCGCGGCTAAGGCAAGCCTGTCTGCGCCCGTCCACGCCTGGACCGGGCCTAGGGCCAGGATCCCTGGCCAAAAGTCCAAATGCAAACCTCGTACAACCTACGCTAGAGAAAGCCTTCTCTCTCTTGGTTATCCTAGGGGCACGAGATGCTATCAATTTACATGTGGAGAGCTGTTGGGATTAGAAAACCCCCAATGTCCAGAGTGCCTTTTCAAGATTCACAAGAGTTGCAGGGAGAAGACAAAAATTGACAGAAACTTGAAGAATGTTAGTACACGCAACACAGAACTTCAGCTATCGCTTATCAATGCTAGGTCCTTGATTAAACACAGATATGAGATAGCAGACTTCATTACTGATAACAAGTTGGATGTCTTGTTTGTTACGGAAACCTGGGGCAGAGAATCATCCGACCCAGATTTTAATATTGCTGTGCCCAGTGGGTATAAAGTCTTCAGGCATGATAGACCTATAAAAAAAGGCGGAGGACTTGCAATAATTCATAGGAGTGAAATTGTATCTCACTGCTCAATTCTACCTGCTTCAGATTGCGAAGCACTTCTTTTCAATATTAGTGTATCTGATCAAGAAACATTTAAAGGATTATTAATGTATCGCCCTCCAGGTGCTAGAAGTGGATTTCTGAACAACTTATCTCCTCTGCTTGAACTGGGTATCCAATCCAGATGTTTCTCCTTGTTGGGTGATTTAAACTTTCACTTGGAAACCCTGGCTGATAAAGAGACTCAGGAGCTTCTCGATATTACTTCTGATTTAGGACTCCAACAGCTAGTCCAAAGCCCTACGCATCAAGCAGGTCATACCCTGGATGGAGTGTTTACTAATAATCCAGCCACCTCTATCACCTCTGTCCTTCCTCTCACGTGGTCTGATCACTATGCTGTTTTATTTCGATATGACCTGCCTGGATACAAGGCAACTAATTCAGCGAGTACCAAGCTTAATAATAGAGCGTGGCACAATATGGATTTAGGCATACTGGAAAGCCAGTTAGTGCTTAGTCTCCCAGATTCAGAGCTAGAAGTAGAGGTTTCAGCTAGAAGTTATACTTCTTGGCTGGAATCGAATTTTGCTCAACTAGCACCTGTCACGGTGACTAATAATAATCGAAAGACTCCAACAGCACCATGGTTTTCCGAAGCTCTTAGATCAGATAAACAAGCATGTAGGAGGCAAGAAAGAGCCTGGCGAAAAAATTATGACGCAGTTGAAAAAGAGCAATATAAACGAATGTTAGCTGATTATAAGAAAAAAATAATCACTGAGAAAAGCCAATACTTTACACTGAAGCTAGAAATGGCGGGTAATTCCAGTAAGGAACTTTTCAAGGTCATAAACAATCTGACAATCGCCAAAAAGGATGATGCTGCCAACTATACTCAAGATTTCTGTAACACATTGGCACAGGCGTTTAAATCAAAGGTTGATCTAATTTATAATCAATTTGCCTTATATACACCTAGCACTAATGGTACAGAACAGGAAGCTAAGACGGTAATGCCTCTCTTAAATTTTACCCCTACATCCGCAGTGCAAGTTGACACCCTTCTGTTAAAGACTAAATCGGGCTCCCCGGATGATCCTTGTCCTCCGAGGATTCTACATAATATTAGCCATATCATCAGTCCTCAGCTTTCGGGCATCTACAATCTAATGCTCCGACAAGGAATATTTCCAACACTGTGGAAACAGGCCTGTATCTTACCGTCATTAAAAAAAAACAACTTAGATATAACCGATCCGGCCAACTATCGACCCATTGCGAGGCTTCCGCTTCCCGCGAAAATTTTGGAAAAAATTGTAAATGTAGAACTCTCTACTTACATCCTAGAAAACCATATTTTAGACCACAGTCAGTTTGGTTTTAGGTCATGTCACAGCACTGAGACAGCTCTGATAAAGACAACGGAGAAAATTCGCACCGCATTAGATGGCGGAGGGTCGGCGGCTCTTATCCTCCTCGACCTGTCCGCGGCATTTGATACCGTGGACCATACCTTGTTGACTGAACGCCTAAAGACCTTAGGTTTGAGAGGAAAGGCCCTCTCACTTTTAACCTCGTTTTTAGCAGATAGAACTCAGACAGTGCAACTAGGCGATTTTAAATCTGCACCTTTTATTCTACCATGTGGGGTGCCACAGGGCTCCTCACTGAGCCCGACGCTTTTTAATATTTATGTGTCTGAACTACCACCTCTGATCAGAAGTTTTGATCTAATCCCAACCTCGTATGCCGACGACACCCAACTGGTTATATCAACAATAGACAAGGATGTTAACTACTCCATCAAACTTCATGAATGCATGGTCTCCCTAAGCAATTGGATGAGTAGGCATTGCTTGAAGTTAAATTCAAATAAAACCGAGGTGGTGCTTTTTGGAAAGCTTTTTCCCCTATGGTCACCAATTTGGTGGCCAAGTATTCTGGGCCCCCCTCCTACACCGGTAGCAAAGGCCAAGAACTTGGGGGTCATAATAGATGAAAAGCTTAATTTTAAATCCCAGATTTCACAAGTGGTGTCCTCTGCATTTTTAACCATCAAAACCGTGTGTAAAATTCTTCCATTTATCCCTAAAAAGACCAGGAAAACAGTTTTAACTTCCCTGGTTTTATCAAAATTGGATTATTGTAAAGCCTTATATATTAACGTGCAAACCAATCAGCTCAGAAGATTACAATCGGTACAAAATGCCGCTGCCAGATTAGTACTGGACGTTCCCAAACACCAGTCCATTAGGGCTGGGATTCAAGAGTTACATTGGCTCCCAGTCGCCCAGCGCGTGAAATTCAAGGCTCTTTGTATCGCACACAAGGCACTTTACAGAGAAGGCCCTCAATTTCTCTGGCACGCTTTTAGTTGGTACTCTCCTAGCAGATCCTTACGGTCGGCTAATGCTTTCCTAATGCCCACCTCCAGAGTCAAAAAGACGAACTGGGGGGGGGAGGAGTTTCAGACATAATACCATCAGGATATGGAACTCTCTTCCACTTTCTCTCAGGAAGATTTCATCCCTTCATGAATTTAGAAAACACCTGAAAACCTGGCTTTTTAAAACTTAGTCTCCCGTGTACAGCATTGGACCAAAAGCGCCTAGACACCCAAGGGTATTAGTGCGCTATATAAATTGTTATAACATAAACATAACATAACAAGAAGTCCGCAACTGTGTTCCCTGCAACCCCCCACAACATCCCCACTCAATCTATGTGCCATTCATCCTTATGTTCAAATTAATTGCACAAATTAAAATGTGTTTACCTGCCACAAAACAAACGCCCTCAAATCTTCTGCTCCCAAGTGTTTCACAAATTAAACATGTGCAAGACTCGCCTGGCTTTTAAAACAGAAAACTGCCTCGTGATCCTTTTAAACCACGTGATACCGAAAACGAAGTGAAACCATCTCATGCTTTTCTAAAATCTAACCCATTTATGCCCCCTTCCTCTTCAGTTTCCTCCTCAACGTCGAAGCCTTGTGCACCTTCTCACAGTCCGCAGCCCCCTCTCTTGTTTTTTAGGTCAAGCCTAGAGTCAGGGCACATGTGCAGCTCTGCGAGGCATGCTGTATTCGGACTTTGGATTCAAGGACCTCACATCTCCCTTCATATCTACACATTACAAAATCACATTACTTTGACTGTTCACTCATGGCACTGACTACACCTTTCACTAACTTTACACTTCACTGCAGGAAGTCGTCCGTCCTTTATGTTTATGCCACTCATCTCCCACTATAATGGCTAGCACTATGTTGGCTGTCCTGAACGCCAGCGCAGATGCTGAAAAGGAACTGCATGATATGTTAAGGAACAAGGGGACCCCGATATTTTGACCAGGGGTAGTTAATAGTAGTGTAAGGAAACAATGGTACATATAAGGCCACAAGGGTCCTCAAACAGCCTGAGCTATTGAATTTAAAAGGGTATTAATCATTAGACATGTGGCAACTGGTACTTAATAATTGCCAGAATCAGCAGTATAAGACCATTTCGCAAAGTTGGTAGGGACACACAATAGTATTGACATAGCATTTATTAATTTCATAAATAATACATCAAAAAACTTTTTAAACTTATGCAAGTAATAGTTCAAGTGCTCACAAAATAGTGGAAGAAACGTGATGTGACGAGTGAAGGTGACATTAAAAAATACATCGCATTGACAACATTAGCAAAAACTCCATGTAGAATCTAAACAGTTAAATAGTATTTGTTGTGAAAGGGTCGACGGTGTTTCGATCTCAACTATTTGAGATCATCATCAGGACGATATTTGTGAGGAAGAGGAAACTATGGATGAGGAGAAAACATCGTTTTAAAGGGTGGTCCCATAACATATAATTATGTATATTGATCACATTAATCATGACTGTACATGCGAAGACCAGTGGAAGAAACAGAGAAATGATAGTTAAGATCATGGAATAAATTCAGTGCGAAACAATTCAAGTCATGGAGACGGTGTATTCAATATTAGAGATTGGAGCTATAGTAGGACAGGAATATTTACAGCATACGAATGGTAAAGTATAAGTAGTAGGAGAGCGGTGCAAGGCACACTGCGAACCAGGTGGTTCGTTATCATGTCAGAATAAAACCAGAGCGTCGAGGACATGGCTTAAAATTTCACAAGAAGTTCAGCGCGAGTTAGAAGGCATCACTCATGCATATGAAGAAATTCAGGCGATGCAGAGTGCCTAAGACAGGTAAGAAGGAACTGAGTCATGCACCTGTTACATGCCAGAACAATGCCGTATTGTTTAAGAGATGGTGCAACAGTAACTAGAAATTCAGGCGTACCTCATGCATACGAAGGAATTAGGCGGTGCAGCGTGCCTAAAACAGATAAGGAAAGTTCGAATCGCGTTCCTAAATGCATGCGGCATGATGTGGATAGAGTGCGACTAGAAGCCGGGTCGGGAAGAACATGCGAGTAGTGAGTAAGTCTACCCAAGGTAATTGAGAAAGCGCGGGCTTACTGCGGGAGCGAACCGGTTAGGTTTGGTATAGAACCCCGAAGAAACAGGTCTAATGAAGGTCTCGGCGGTGTGTCCGGACCCAACAACGTCCTGTAAGAGGGCGGGAGACAGGGTGAGTGAAGGCCGAGATCAGCCAAACAATCAAGGGCCCGAATTGGGGCCGAGCCACTTACGTGTGATTCAGGCGGTAGGAAAATTCCGAGGGCCACTGTGTGGCCGGCGTTTTAGGTTGAGCAGGAACGCAATTATTTTGGTAGGAAACCCGCTAAGGAAATTCCATTATTAGGAGGCAAATCCAACAAGCATTGGCAAAGCCAATAGGTCTCGCCTTTGGGATCTTATAATTTTTAGCAATGTAACAGTTGTTGTTTTTGCACTAAGGATTTTGTTTTGGATAATTAAACATTTTTTTGCTTTTATTGTATATGGAAATAAGTTTTGTAGCAGTTTGGCTTATCCCTGAGTTAATGTGTAAAGCGTTTGCGCAATACGTACATAGCAACACCATACCAGGCACACCATAAAAGGAACTCGATACAAGGTTATATGAAGACTAGCCTTTGTATTTTTATAAAACATATTAGAACAGAGGAAATGCGAAAATGAGCTTCAATTAGATAAAGTATATTACTTGTGGACGAGGCTGGCTTTGGGGAAATAGCACGTGAGTTCAAAATGCAAAAGACCCGCGCTATATTTATTTTTTAATAACATGCCGGAAATGTTTAAGAACGAAAAAGTTTCTAAATCGTGTACGAGGCTGGCTTTGGTGAGAGAGCACGTAAGTTGAAAATGCAAAAGGGCCACGCTCTATTTATTTCACAATTATGACTAAAAAGTGTATCAATTATGGACGACGCTGGCTTGAAAAAGTGTATAAACCGTGTACGAGGCTGGCTTTGGTGAGAGAGCACGTCAGTTGAAAATGCAAAAGGGCCGCGCTCTATTTATTTCACAATTATGCACCGGAGAGGTTTGTTTAATGCCTAGAAAGTGTATCAATTGTGGACAAGGCTGGCTTTGAGAGAGAGCACGTGAGTTCAAAATGCTAAAGGGCCGCGCTCTATTTATTTAATAACGCTCCCGAAATGTTTGTTTAATAACGCAAAAGTGTACAAATTGTGTACGAGTCTGGCTTTGGTGAGAGAGCACGTCAGTTGAAAATGCCAAAGGGCCGCGCTCACACGCGTGCTCGTAAAAGTAAAACAAAATCACACTGCTGGCACTGCAATGATGTGTTTGCTGGGGCCGCGCTCTATTTATTTAACAATTATGCGCCGTAGATGTTTGTTTAATTACTAAAAAGTGTATCAATTGTGGACGACGCTGGCTTGAAAAAGTGTATAAACCGTGTACAAGGCTGGCTTTGGTGAGAGAGCACGTAAGCTGAAAATGCAAAAGGGCCGCGCTCTATTTATTTCACAATTATGCGCCAGAGATGTTTGTTTAATGCCTAAAAAGTGTATCAATTGTGGACAAGGCTGGCTTTGAGAGAGAGCACGTGAGTTCAAAATGCTAGTATCACCTAGAGTCCCATTCTTGGGACCTTATGTTTCCAACTGAAACTTAGTTAAGGGATCATTCCTACCCTGATATATCTTTAGCCATCCCAGAAGGCTACAGGATTACAGTAGTTAACAGGCCTGACAATAGGTTAGGGGGTGGACTGGCAGTGATTTATAGAAAGGACTGGGAGATCACAGTGAAGAGAATAGAGAATATTGGGATGATTGAAGCACTGTCGTTTTGCGTTAAAATCACCCCTACTTTTCCATTTGCTGGATTGCTGGTATACAGACCCCGACTCACCTGCTGCTCAGTGGTCTGCACTATATAACACTATTGCTGACCTCTCTCTTAAATATGCAAATTGCACTATTCTTGGAGATTTCAATGTCCATATGGACAACGACATATGCCCATTAGCCGCTCAATTACTACACACCCTTGAAGGATTGAACTTGGCTCAAAAAGTATCAGCCCCGACACACACGGCTGGCCATATGTTGGACCTTATCTTCACTAACATTTCCTCCTTAAGAGTGGATTCTCCCCTCCCACTGACCTGGTCAGACCATTTTTTAGTTCCTTTTCATCTGACCACTCCCTCCAATAATAATCAGGTCAGTTCTAAACCCGAAATGAGAAGAAACTGGAGGAAGGTCACATCGGAGGCCATTGATCTGGGTGTTACGGGATACAGTCCCAGTTTTGACAGGGAGCTCAGTCAAGATGTCTCTCTTTTTAATAACTGGATTACACTTGCCTTGGACAAAGTTGCTCCATTTAAAATCACGAAACCTTCCAGGAAAAATCCTTCTGCCCCCTGGTTCACTACTGAACTTAGGCTGGAGAAAAGTTTATGTAAGCAATTGGAGCGGGCATGGAGGAAATACTATCACCCCGACGCCAAACACAGATATAAACTCGCATTAAAAAAATTTCACATCTTAAAACGTAACACGATCAGGGATTATGTTGCTAACCAGATTAATACCTCAGATAATTCAACTAAAGAAGTGTTTAAGATCGTTCAGGGCTTTTTGAAGCCATTAGCCTTGAAAAGCACTATCTCCCCTTCAGCCTCCCTCTGTGAAGATCTTTCCAGCTTCTTCCATGACAAGATCCAGAAAATCTACTCCTCTTTTCCTTCAGCTGGGATTTCCACGTCATCAGCCAAAATCGACAATTCTAACCTTCCCAACACTTGGTCGGAATTCCACCCATTAGGTATAGAGACCTCTTTGATGGAATTAAGTAAAATTAAATCTGGTGCCCCGACTGACCCTTGTCCAGCCAGCTTTTTAAACTCCTGGCTCCACGGCTGAATCCCGTCTTAAATGCCGTATGGAACGCTTCTCTGAGCCTGGGTATCTTCCCGGTGCCATGGAAGACGGCGTATGTCCAACCAATTCTAAAGAAAGAAGATGCGGATCCATCTGATCTAAAAAATTTAGACCGATCTCTCTCCTCCCGGCTCCGGCCAAAGTGCTGGAAAAGGTCGTCCAAATGCAACTATCGGAGTTCCTGGAGGTCAACCATCTTCTCCACGACTCCCAGTCGGGTTTTAGGAAGGGATATAGCACAGAGACGGCCCTCCTGGAAGTGGCAGAAACCATACGGGAAACAGTAGACCAGGGCAGATGTGCAATGTTAGTGCTGTTGGACTTGTCCGCAGCCTTTGACACTGTGTCACACCAGATCCTACTAGAGAGACTTGAGTCTCTAGGTGTGAAGGGTACTGTGTTAAACTGGTTCCGCACCTTCTTAGAGGGTCGGTCTCAAAATGTGTTCTTGCGTCCTTTCACCTCGGCTACTAGAGCTATTAGTTGCGGGGTCCCACAGGGCTCAGCGCTCAGCCCCACCCTCTTCAATGTGTACTTGACCCCTCTCTCCACACTGATTGAACAGTGTGACGTGAAGGTGGTCTCGTACGCTGATGATACTCAGCTTGTCTTCTCTTTTAAAGAACACACGGAGGCAGCCTTTGCGAATTTTAAAATCTGTTTGCGCACAATCTTGGTATGGATGACAAATAACTGCATGAAGTTGAACACTGATAAAACAGAGGTACTATTTTTTAATCAACCCTCTCCTCCTGCATCTGAACTCTGGTGGCCGGCTGAGCTTGACCCCCTCCTAACCCGGTAAGCTCAGCTAGGAACCTAGGCTTCCGATTTGATTCTAGCCTATCAGGTAGTGCTCAGGTTGGTAAGGTTTCTTCCGTGTGTTTCTGGAAATTAAAAAGCTTACGCAAATTCTTGCATTTATTACCAATGAATTGCAGAAAAATGTGGTCCATGCGCTCGTAACTTCACAACTGGACTACGCGAATAGTCTCTATCTGGGGCTCCCGGACTACCTGTTAAGAAAACTGCAGATTATACAGAATGCTGCAGCCAGGCTAATAAGAAATGTGCCTCTTCGCCATCATATCTCTCCTCACCTGCGAAGCCTGCATTGGCTCCCGATCAAGAGACGGATCGAGTTTAAGGCACTGATATTGGCCTTTAGATCTATTAATGACACTGGCCCCCAATACTTGAAGCATAGACTTCGGAGATATCACCAGTCAAGATCTCTGAGGTCTAATTATCAGAACCTAATGGTGACTCCGCGCTTTAAAAAGGCTAGGATGGGGGGTCGGGCTTTTGCAGTAAAAACCGCCTTGCTGTGGAACTCTATGCCAGTCCATCTCCGAAAGGCAAAGACAGAGCCTTTGTTTAGAAAGGCCTTGAAAACTTGGCTCTTCAGCCTAACCTAGTACATTTGCGGAATTCCTCAGTCCCTGTATGCAACCTGCACCTACCGTTAGCGCCGGGACACTTCCGTTGGCGGTAGCTGTGCGCTCTATAAAATGCATTAATAATAATAATAATAAAGGGCCGCGCTCTATTTATTTAAAAATAACGCTCCCGAAATGTTTGTTTAATAACGCAAAAGTGTACAAATTGTGTACGAGACTCGCTTTGGTGAGAGAGCACGTCAGTTGAAAATGCCAAAGGGCCGCGCTCACACGCCACACGCGTGCTTGTAAAAGTAAAACAAAATCACACTGCTGGCACTGCAATGATGTGTTTGCTGGGGCCGCGCTCTATTTATTTAACAATTATGCGCAGTAGATGTTTGTTTAATGACTAAAAAGTGTATCAATTGTGGACGACGCTGGCTTTGAGAGAGAGCACGTAAGTTCAAAATGCTAAAGGGCCGCTAATAATAACGCGACGCAGGTGTGTGTTTAATAATGAAAAAGTGTATAAATCGCAAAACAAGGAGGCACGTCTGGCGAGTGGTGTGCGATGTGCGCGCGGAGGCACGTCTGGCGAGTGGTGTGCGATGTGCGCGCGCTGTAAGGGTGCCCGGGAGCGATACGCTTAATGAGCCATGACAAGAGAGGAAAGCCAGATGGCGCCTGTGCGCGTAACTGTGCGCGTAACCGCAAACTTTAGGCCACAAGCAAAAGCGTGTGGTCAGCTTTTTGAAGCCCCCTTACTAAAAGTCTCGCCAGAGTAGCGCATGCGCTGCCTGAGGCGAGACCTAAAAAGCACCACCACGTAGTTGGTGTGCATACGACTGTAACTGTGGGAAAAGCGAAAGAAACTAAATTAAAATGTGGAAGGGAGTGAGGGAGCACAGCCTTACCGGAGCGATCAACAACTTACTTTAAAGAGACCGCGGTGTGTCGGTCTATTGTACACGACAGTCAGCCGCTCAGTCTTCAATCCGGACCTGTGCTGGAGTGCCGTGGCAGCGGCGGAAGTTTAAGGCTGCCAGGCTTACCGCATGGAGGACTAGAGCGTGCTAGGTACGCGCATGCGCGTTGTGTAGCGTGGGAGGCCTGGACTCCATCTTGGGAGGAGGGCGTGAGGAACGACCAGTGTTCAGCGTAATTCGAGCACCCCAAAGTGGAGGCAATAATGGAGCAAAGAATGGGAGAGAGACAGATTGCACATATATGCTCAGCAGTAAGAATTGATGGCGCAAAAAGTTAAACAGTCAGTTTAAAGGGTGATAAAAACTGCACCATATAATATAAAAAGTAAAAAATACAAATTACAGTGTGAAGGAGGTCATATAGGTGTTGTTGACACAGGAGCGATTACAAATTTGCATTCCATTCTTCCAACGTATTTAGTCCATGTTCAATAGACCTGCAGTTAAAAATCCATTTGCACTCGGGTCTGTTTAGTGTTTGTTGGTGGTCACCGCCCCTGCTCTGTGGGCGTAGGACGTCGATGACTTGCCACGTAATGTCCAGTTCTGAGTGTCCTTTCTCCAGGAAGTGTTCCACCAGAGGTGCAGTGACGACTTTACAGCGTATTCTGCTCTTATGTTGGCATATTCTGGATTTGACTTTTTGTGTTGTTTGGCCAATGTACAGAAGGTTACAAGGACAACAAATGCAGTAGATGACATTACTAGAATTACAATTAGAAAAGCAATTGAGTGTATGTTTCACAGTGCCATATTCAAACACTTTGGTATTCTCTGTAAGAGCACATGCTGCACAGTTACTGCATTTGAAATGCCCCTTGAGCGGAGCGAGGCCTAGGAAAGATTGGATGGTGTTTTCACTGCGTGTGGGCTTGTAGGCTCTTACTAAATTGTCTTTGATAATTGCGTCTCCTTTAAAAGGAGAAGAGAGGGGCTTCGTTAGCAATGTTGACTGAGGCAAGGACAGGCCAGTGTTTTTTTGATCATCTTAGTCAATTTATTGCTGACGGGACAGAATGTAAATGTAAATTTATTTATTGCATAAGTTAATTAAAACCATTGCATAACAATAAAACCATTAAAAGAACACAACAAAGATCATATACATTTAAACCTCGAGATAAGAGCATTGATTATGTCCTGACGTTTATCTCTGGGCTTCCTCACATATGTGGCTGGTCCCCTATGAGAGTAACAGCCATCTCACTCTTCGCATCCACTGGGATTATTTTGTTACCGTGCCCATGCGTTTTTTTGAAATAGTCCAGTATCAACGTTTGGATCTTGCGGGGGTTAGACTGAGGGGCAGCTCTCGGGTATATAGCGTCTCTGATCAATTGGACAAATCTTCCACAACAAGCCAGGATATAAGGTTCTTTTTGGGCGAAGCATACTGCCGAGGCCTCATGACAGGTGGTTGCTTTTTCTCTCAGGCATAGTTCTTTCAAAAGAGGCCTCCTTTCCGTGGCTAAAGACGGACAGCAGCACAAAAGATGAAGCCAAGATTTGTAATTGAAATCACACAGTCGGCACGCTCTTTCTGTATTTTGGCTTGCCCTCCCAAAGTCCATAATTGGTAGTGCCAGCAGTCGCATACACATGATCTCTCTCCTGGCTTTGGGGTTGAGCGGGACAGTAAGGTAGGGCTGAGGTTTGTTTATTGTATATGAATCATTTAACGGAATCAGAAAAGATAATGTTTTTAGTGTGGCCTGATCTTGCTGGAAAGAGACTAGCTGGATTTGTTTATTAATGCGCGATTTCTAGGTGGCGTATGAAATGCAGGGGAGATCAAGTGCTAGTTTGTTAATTTCCAGGGAGGTCATGGCTCTCGTAAGCTGTTTATTCCATGGCGATCCGTTTTTTTCGAATATGTCTCTAAGGCGGCTCTTTAAGGAATCCCTTGGCGATTTTAAGATTCGGATGTAATATTTTAGAAAAATCGGCCTCAAGAGTTAGAGATTGTTTGACTAGTCCGAGCTCCAACCTGAGTCTCGCCCTAGATAGATGTTTTGGAAGTTGGAAAAATCTTTTTATAGGCCACACTTTGCACCTGCTCTAGAGTTTCCGAGCAGGCGCCAGGAAATGCTTGATGCCCGTACGAAAGTGCTGGGAGAAGAGAAGCTTGTGTGACCTTTCTGATGCCCACGGCTGAGGGGCTTTTTAGCTTGTTATTCAATTTTATCAGCCCATATATTATGGCAGTCGATTTATTGGTCAATTCCTTTTTATGGGCGGTTGGTCTTGCTGTTTCTGTAAACCAGACCCCCAAGTACTTATATTTCTGCACTGAGTTAATAGACCTAGGGCCTATATTACATGTGATCTGTTTTTTATGCTTTTGCCTCCCTATTGTTATAATCTTGGTCTTTTCTAGATTGAGCGGAGCGAGGCCTAGGAAAGATTGGATGGTGTTTTCACTGCGTGTGGGCTTGTAGGCTCTTACTAAATTGTCTTTGATATTGCGTCTCCTTTAAAAGGAGAAGAGAGGTGCTTCGTTAGCAATGTTGACTGAGGCAAGGACAGGCCAGTGTTTTTTTGATCATCGTAGTCAATTTATTGCGGACGGGACAGAATGTGGTAACACAGGTAATGCATGACATTGGTTCCCTTTGTTTGGGTTCTAGTAGAAACTCTCTGTGGGAATACCAGGCACGTTTCATGGAACGTTTTACCAAACGTCTGGGGTAACCTCTGTAGGCAAGTTTTTTGCAGAGGACTACTGCTTCTTTAAGGTAATTTGTTTATTTATTTTTAAAGTTTTGTATAGCGCGAACATGACCCAAGCGGGTATCAGAGCGCTTTACATACGAGTTGTGGAAGACATAGGTAGATAGCTGTGGGAGAGAAGTAGAAAAATATACATCAGGAACACAATGATATATTGGCGGGCGACACTGAGGCCGTAGCAAATGCCAGGTAGCAGATTAGTCGGCTAAGCAAGATAGAAGACAAAAGGAGAAAAACTTCTAGTTCAGCGCAGTGTTCATCAGAAGGGCTTTCACTTCCCTTTTGAAGCCAAATGTTGAGGGAATCAGTCTTGTTTCCACAGGTAGGGAGTTCCAAATTCTCGGGGCAATACCAGAGAATGTACGATTGTAGGTTTTCATTTTTTTTTTATTTTTTCGGCTTGAGCAGCAATGTGCTGGTGCTCCTAGAGGGCCGGGAGCCTCCCGATAGTTCAAGCTTATTTGCAAGGTAAAGAGGCGTGTTGAAGTGTAGTGCTCTATGAGTCCTACATGCAATTTTTAGCTGGATCCTTGACTCAAACGGAAGCCAGTTGAGCGATTTCAGGTCCGGAGTGATGTGGTTGGTTTTCTTTGAACCAGTGATGAGTCTAGTCGCAGCATTCAGAGATGCTCTGAGGGGGGCTAAACTGAGTTTCGGAAGCCCGCATAGAGTAGCACTGCCGTATTCTAGTCTTGAGATGACTAGTGCTTGCACAGCAGATTTGAAGTCATCTTGGGGAAGGTAGGGTTTGAGTTTTCTTAGGATGCTCAGTTGGTAGTTCGCTCCTTTGGTAGATGCTCTGATGTGAGCTTGCATGTTTAGGTTCTTATCAAGCACAATTCCTAGTGATTTCGTGGAATCAATGATGTGTGGTGTGCAGTTGAGAGCTGAAAGGTTTTTTAGATATTTCTCAACAATGGGGGTTTGCCTAGTGGGTGAAATGAGGAGAAATTCCGTTTTAAGGGCGTTTAGTTTGAGGTGGTTGGAGGTTAGCCAATTTAGGGTTTTGTGCAGGGTTCCGTTGAGTGATTTGATATCTTCAGGGGAAGAGATTTTCATGTACAGTTGGGCGTCATCCGCATACATGTGATATTGGATGTTAGAAGCTTTGAGGATAACAGTAAGATGCTCAATGAAAAGGTTGGAGAGCGTGGGGAAGAGCGAGGACCCTTGGGGCACACCCAGTGTGCAGGGACTGGAGTTGGATAGAGTTTGATTGGATTTGACTCTCTGTTGTTGAGAAAAGAGGCAAACCATTTTAGTACAGTGCCTGAGAGCCCCATCCTACATTCCAAGAGGTTAAGTAGATTGTCATGTTTGACAGTGTCAAATGCAGATGAGAGATCGAGTAGTATTAGCAGGCAAGATTCATTCTGGTCAAGCAGAGTGAGCGCGTCGTCCACTATATGAGTGATGGCCGTTTCAGTGCTGTGGTCAGGACGGAAGCCCGATTGGAATTGGTCAAGAAGTTGGAATTGCTCAATGTGTTTGCGCAGTTGTTCATGTACACATTTCTCAAGTAGTTTTGCCAGGGTAGGGATGTTTGTGATTGGACGATAGTTATTCAGGTCTTCAGGGTCCACCGTGGGTTTTTTGAGAATAGGGAGAACTAGGCCCGCCTTCAGGCAGTCAGGGATCTCACCTTGAAGAAGAGAAGCATTGATGATCTTGGACCAGAGCGGGACAAGTGATCCTATCATTTCTTTAAAGAAGTTGGGGGGGGAGGGGATCATTGAAGTGATTTGAAGGTTTCAGGGTTGAGAGAATGTTGAAGATAGCAGTGTCATTGAGGGGTGTGAATTGACTCCAAGAGCCATTGTTTTTAGGGGAGGGACAGGGTGGTGTAAGAAGGGGCGAGGGTAAGGAGGAGTCAGGAGAGGGTGAGAGATCGATCAGGGCAGACTTTAGATCTGATTCGATCTTACTCGCCTTTTCAAGGAAGAATTCAGCAACGGCATCGCAGTTTGGCTGAGGGCAGGAGATGAGAGGAGATTGGATAGGAGTGTTATTGGATTGTAACAATCAACTCAAACAGCCTTTTCGGGCGATTTTTGGCTTTGTCCAGTTGGGATTTGAAGAAGGTGGCTTTCGCCGTTCTGATGAGTTTGTTGTATCTACTCCTTTTTAGTTTTAGAGTTTTTAGTAGACCAGTGGATGGAGCGGCTCTCCAAGCGCGTTCTGCTAGTCTCAGGCTGCGCCTGTCGGCATTTAGGCTGTCATTGAACCATGGTTTGGAGTCTTTGATGGATTTTCTTTTTAGTTGAAGGGGGGCAGTTGCATTCAGGGCAGACAACATGAATTTGTTATAGTGCTCAGTGAGGGCGTGAACGTCAGCCATGTTTGCAGGCGGCGGTAGGGAGATATTGCAGCAAGAAATGAGCTCATTAGCTCTTTGAATTTTCAGTTCCTGCGTATTCTAAGGAATTGGCCGTAGGAGAGGCCATCCCGGAGTGCTCTTGGGTGGGCACTAGTGTATTGGAGCAGGGTATTGCGTTCAGTCGGTTTGCGGAACAAAGTCGTGTAGAGGCCATCCTCAGTTGTTTTGACTGTCACGTCGAGGTAGTCAATCTGGGTATTTCTGAGATTGTACGTGAACTTGAGGACAGGTTGGCAGTTGTTGAGCCAGTTGCAAAAGTCATGTAGTTCGGTGTCATTGTCCTTCCAAATCATGAAGACATCGTCGATGTAGCGACGCCAAATCCGGATTTTGGGCAGATGTGGGTTTTGTATGTTGAGGACAATGGATTTTTCTATTTCATCGACAAACAGAATGGCAAAATTGGGAGCGAAAACTGCTTCCATAGAGGTGCCCTTGCATTGTCTGTAGTATTTTTCATTGAATAGAAAGTAGTTTTTTGTCAGGGCCATCTCTAGAAGTGAGATGTTGAAATCAGTGGGGACTTGATGCAGGGAGGGACGGGCGTTGAGGTGGTTTATAATAACTTCAGTCCCTTTGTCCTGTGGAATATTGGTACAAAGCGATTCAATGTCCAAGGTGACCAGGAATTCGCTAGTGGGGTCAAAAGATTCTTTTTCGACTAGGTTTATGAAGTCGGTGGTGTCTTTCACATAAGATGCTGTGCTCTGGACTAGATCTCGGATGAAAAATCAATATACCTCCCTAGAGATTCCAGGATGGAACCACATCCGGACAAGATGGGTCTGCCGGGAGGAGCCTCCTGGTTTTTATGAATTTTAGATAATGTGTACAGTACCGATGTACGAGGGTTTTTGTTAAGGTACAGGAATTCATTATGACTAATGAAACTGAATTCCTCAGCCTCTTTAGTGATGGTAAGAATTAAATTTTTGATTTCCAAGAGTGGGTTATCAGTGAGACGTTCATAATGGGAGGTATTGCTAAGTTGACGTAAAATTTCATTGTCATAGGCAGTCTTGTCCTGGATAACTATGCCTCCGCCTTTATCACATGGTTTTATGATTATGTCGTCCATGGATTTTAAGCTGGAGAGGCTCTTTTTCTCGTCAAGGCTAACATTGTAGGGAATGAACCTGTGTTCGTTTTGCAGTTTATCAAGATCTTTCAGGACTAGATGTTCAAAAGTAATGACTTCTGGAGGTATAGAGCTGGCGGGTGGATTAAAAGTGGATTTTGGACGTAGTCCAGTGACATCGGTCTGGTGTGTCTTTATCCAGAAAGAAAGTTTTTAGTCTAATTTTCCTAAAAAATTGGAAAATTTCCGTTTGGATGAGGAACCAGTCGGGTTTCCCTGTAATGACATATGACAAGCCTCTGCTTAGTAAAGCAATCTCTGTTGAGGCTAGCTGATGTCTAGACAAATTGAAGATGGGAATCTCTTCAGTGGAAGAGCGGGTGGGTTCCATGATCAAAGGGTCTAGTACTAGTACCCCCACTGATAGAACTTCTGTCTCGTTTGACGTTTCCCTGGCGGGAAGTTGTAAAGTGGTTTTCCTCTCCCCCTGCCTCGTTCCACCTGGAATGGCTGGCCTCTCCCTAAAAAATTGGGTTTGTGGGAGGAGGTGCTAGGTCCCGCTCCGGGGTCAGAGGTATCGGAGTCAGCTGAAGAGTCTGAAAACGTGACAGGTTGTCTGTTTTTAAATCTACCCCAGGTTCCGGCCGGATTTCTCTGCGTATCTTGGGGGGGTGGACGTAAAAAAATCGTCCTGCAAGTAGGGGTATGTCCTGTCTTTGCTGTAGTTCTTTATATCTTTGGATACCTTTGTGGATTTTTATGATGTTCAAATCTTTGGAAGTCCAAAATGGTTCTTTCTAATATGTCAAGGACAGATTTGGCATCCGCTAAGCTATCTAATTCCAAGATGGCTTTTTCAAGTTCCAGTATTTCTTCTGGAGGCCAGCCATTCCAGGTGGAACGAGGCATGGGGAGAGGAAAACCACGTTACAACTTCCCGGCAGAGGAACATCAAATGAGACGGAAGTTCTATCAATAGGGGTACCAGTACTAGTCCCTTTGATCATGGAACCCACCCGCTCTACCACTGAAGAGATTCCCATCTTCAATTTGTCTAGACATCAGCTAGCCTCAACAGAGATTGCTTTACTAAGCAGAGACTTGTCATATGTCATTACAGAGAAACCCGACTGGTTCCTCATCCAAACGGAAATTTTCCAATTTTTTAGGAAAATTAGACTAAAAACTTTCTTTCTGGATAAAGACACACCGAACCGGACCAATGTCACTGGACTACGTCCAAAATCCACTTTTAATCCACCCGACAGCTCTATGCCTCCAGAAGTCATTACTTTTGAACATCTAGTCCTGAAAGATCTTGATTAACTGCAAAACGAACACAGGTTCATTCCCTACAATGTTAGCCTTGACGTGAAAAAGAGCCTCTCTAACTTAAAATCCATGGACGACAATCATAAAACCATGTGATAAAGGCAGAGGCACAGTTATCCAGGACAAGAATACCTAGGACAATGACATTTTACGTCAACTTAGCAATACCTCCCATTATGAACCTCTCACTCATAACCCACTCTTGGAAATCAAAAATGTCATTCTTACCATCACTAAAGAGGCTGAGGAATTCGGTTTCATTAGTCAGAATGAATTCTTGTACCTTAACAACAAAAACCCTCGTACACCGGTACTGTACACATTACCCAAAATTCATAAAAACCAGGAGGCTCCTCCCGGCAGACCCATCTTGTCCGAATGTGGTTCCATCCTGCAACCTCTAGGGAGATATATTGATTTTTTCATCCGAGATCTAGTCCAGAGCACAGCATCTTGTGTGAAAGACACCACCCATTTCATAAACCTAGTCGAACAAGAATCTTTTGACCCCACTAGCGAATTCCTTGTCACCTTGGACATTGAAATCGCTTTATACCATAATTCCACAGGACAAAGGAACTGAAGTTATTAGAAACCACCTCAAAGCCCGTCCCTCCCCGCATCAAGTCCCCATTGATTTCATCATCTCACTTCTAGATAGCGCTGACAAAAAACTACTTTCTATTCAATGAAAAATACTACAGACCATGCAAGGGCACCTCTATGGGAGCAGTTTTCGCTCCCAATTTTGCCATTCTGTTTGTCGATGAAATAGAAAAATCCATTGTCCTCAACATACAAAACCCACATCTGCCCAAAATCCGGATTTGGTGTCGATATATCGACTATGTCTTCATGATTTGGAAGGACAATGACACCGAACTACATGACTTTTGCAACTGGCTCAACAACTGCCAACCTGTCCTCAAGTTCACGTACAATCTCAGTAATACCCAGATTGACTACCTCGACGTGACAGTCAAAACAACTGAGGATGGCCTCTACACGACTTTGTTCCGCAAACCGACTGAACGCAATACCCTGCTCCAATACACTAGCGCCCACCCAAGAGCACTCAGGGATGGCCTCCCCTACGGCCAATTCCTTAGAATACGCAGGAACTGCAAATTCAAAGAGGATTTCCTTAAAGAAGCAGAAGTCCTCTGCAAAAAACTGGCCAACAGAGGTTACCCCAGACGTTTGATAAAACGTTCCATGAAACGGGCCTGGTACTCCCACAGAGAGTTTCTACTAGAACCCAAACAAAGGGAACCAATGTCGCGCATTACCTGTGTTACCACATTCTGTCCCGTCAGCAATAAATTGACTAAGATGATAAAAAAACACTGGCCTGTCCTTGCCTCAGTCAACAGCTGACCCCACCGACCTCAAGAACTATCGGCCCATCTCGTTCCTCCCCTTCGCAGCCAAAGTTGCAGAGAAAACAGTCAACAGGAAACTGACACGATTCATTGAAGAGAACGCCGTCCTCGACCCGTCCCAATCCGGATTCCAAAGCAACCACAGCACAGAGACCACCCTACTCGCCGCCACAGACGACATCCGCACCCTCCTGGACCAAGGCCACTCCGCAGCCCTCATCCTACTCGACCTATCAGCGGCCTTCGACACAGTCTCCCACCGCACACTAGTCGCCATACTACACGACGCAGGCATACAAGGAACAGCCCTGGACTGGATCCGATCATTCCTCACCGGAAGAAGCCAAAGGATCAGACTCCCACCCTTCCTCTCCGACCCCACGATAATCACCTGCGGAGTCCCACAGGGTTCATCACTGAGCCCCACCCTCTTCAACATCTACATGGCCCCACTCGCAGCCATCGTCCGACAACACAGCCTCAACATCGTATCCTACGCCGACGACACCCAGCTCATCCTCTCCCTCACCAAAGACCCCACCACTGCCAAACTCAACTTCCAGAAAGGAATGCAAGACGTCGCCGTCTGGATGACCAACAGCTGCCTGAAGCTCAACGCCGAGAAGACAGAAGTCCTCGTCCTCGGTACCACCCCTTCTGCATGGGACAGCACCTGGTGGCCGACCGCCCTCGGAAGCCCACCTACCCCCTCAGACCACGCCAAGAACCTCGGCATCGTACTCGACTCACCATGAACCGACAGGTCAACGCCGTCACCTCCAGCTGCTTCAACACCCTCTGCATCCTCTGCAAGACCTTCAAGTGGATCCCCCCTGAGTCAAGGAAGACAGTCACCCACACACTCATCACCAGCAGACTGGACTATGGAAACGCACTCTACGCCGGCATCAACAAGTCCCTACTCCGCAAACTCCAGACAATACAGAACACCGCCGCCAGACTCGTCCTCGGCATCCCCCGACACGAACACATCAGCCAACACCTACGAAGTCTCCACTGGCTCCCCGTGGAGAAAAGAGTCACTTTCAAAATCCTCACTCACGCCTACAAATGCCTACACAACAACGGACCCAAATACCTCAATGACAGAATCAACTTCCACGTACCCAAAAGAAACCTCCGATCTTCCAACCTTGCACTGGCCGAAACCCCGCGCATCCACAGAGCCAGAGCAGGCGGAAGATCCTTCTCTCACATTGTAGCCAAGACCTGGAACGAGCTACCGGCAGGCATCAGACGCGCCCCCACCCTGAACACCTTCAGGAAGACCCTCATGACCTGGCTCTTCGGCTAAACAGATCTGCGGACCCCCCCCCCTCAGCGCCTTGAGACCCTGACGGGTGAGTAGCAGGCTTACAATTCCCTGATTGATTGAACATTGCTAACGAAGCCCCTCTCTTCTCCTTTAAAAGGAGACGCAATATCAAAGGCCATTTAGTAAGAGCCTACAAGCCCATACACAGTGAAAACACCATCCAATCTTTCCTAGGCCTCGCTCCGCTCAAGGGGCATTTCAAATGCAGTAACTGCACAGTATGTGCTCTTACAGAGAATACCAAAGTGTTTGAATATGGCACTGTGAAACATACACTCAATTGCTTTTCTAATTGTAATTCTAGTAATGTCATCTACTGCATTCGTTGTCCTTGTAACCTTCTGTACATTGGCCAAACAACACAAAAAGTCAAATCCAGAATATGCCAACATAAGAGCAGAATACGCTGTAAAGTAGTCACTGCACCCCTGGTGGAACACTTTCTGGAGAAAGGACACTCAGAACTGGACTTTACGTGGCAAGTCATCGACGTCCTATGCCCACAGAGCAGGGGCGGTGACCACCAACAAACACTAAACAGACTCAAGTGCAAATGGATTTTTAACTGCAGGTCTATTGAACATGGACTAAATACGTTGGAAGAATGGAACGCAATTTTGTAATCGCTCCTGTGTCAACAACACCTATATGACCTCCTTCACACAGTAATTTGTATTTTTTACTTTTCATTGTATATGGTGCAATTTTTATCACCCTTTAAACTGACTGCTTAACTTTTTGCGCCATCAATTCTTACTGCTGAGCATATATGTGCAATCTGTCTCTCTCCCATTCTTTGCTCCATTATTGCCTCCACTTTGGGGTGCTCTAATTACGCTATACACTGGTCGTTCCTCATGCCCCCCCTCCCAAGATGGAGTCCAGGCCTCCCACGCTACACAACGCGCATGCGTGTACCTAGCGCGCTCTAGTCCTCCATCCGGTAAGCCTTGCAGCCTTAAACTCCCGACGCTGCCTCGGCACTCCAGCACAGGTCCGGACTGAAGATGGAGCAGCTGCCCGTCGTGCACACTAGACCGACACATCGCAGTCTCTTTAAAGTAAGTTGTTGACCGCTCGGGTAGGGCTGTGCTCCCTCACTCCCTCCCACATTTTACTTTAGTTTCTTTTGCTTTTCCCACAGTTACAGTCGTACGCACACCAACTACGTGGTGGTGCGTTTTGGATTTGCCTCTTAATAAAGGACTTTCCTTAGCGGGTTTCCTACCAAAATAATTGCGTTCCCGCTCAACCTAAAACGCCGGCCACACAGTGGCCCTCGGAATTTTCCTAGCGCTTGAATCACACGTAAGTGGCTCAGCCCCAATTCGGGCCCTTGATTGTTTGGCTGATCTCGGTCTTCACTCACCCTGTCTCCTGCCCTCTTACAGGACGTTGTCGGGTCCAGACACACCGCCGAGACCTTCTTTAGACCTGTTTCTTCGGGGTTCTATACCGAACCTAATCGGTTCGCTCCCGAAGTAAGCCCACGCTTTCTCAATTACCTTGGGTAGACTTACTCACTACTCGCATGTTCTTCCCGACCAGGCACCCGGCTTCTAGTCGCACTCTATCCACATCATGCTGCATGCATTTAGGAACGCGATTCAAACTTTCCTCATCTGTTTCAGGCACGCTGCACTGCCTAATTCCTGAATTTCTAGTTACTGTCGCACCATCTCTCAAACAATACGGCATTGTTCTGGCATGTAACAGGTGCGTGACTCGGTTCCCTTCTCACCTAAGGCACTCTGCACCGCCTGAATTTCTTCATATGCATGAGTGATGCCTTCTAACTCACGCTGAACTCCTTGTGAAATTTAAAGCAATTTCCTCGACCCTCTGGTTTTATTGACATGACAACGAACCACCTGGTTTGCAGTGTGCCTTGCACCGCTCTCCTACTACTTATACTTTACCATTCGTATGTGGTAAATATTCCTGTCCTACTATCGCTCCAATCTCTAATATTGAATACACCGTCTCCATGACTTGAATTGTTTCGCACTGAATTTATTCCATGATCTTAACTATCATTTCTCTGTTTCTTCCACTGATCATCGCATGTACAGTCATGATTAAAGTGATCAATATACATAATTATATGTTAAGGGACCACCCTTTAAAACTATGTTTTCTCCTCATCCATAGTTTCCTCTTCCTCACAAATATCATCCTGATGATGATCTCAAATAGTTAAGATCGAAACGCCGTCGACCCTTTCACAACAAAAAACTCCTTTACTGTTTAGATTCTACATGGAGTTTTTGCTAATGTTGTCAATGCGATGTATTTTTTAATGTCACCTTCACTCGTCACATCACGTTTCTTCCACTATGTTGTGAGCACTTGAACTATTACTTGCATAAGTTTAAAAAGTTTTTTTGATATATTATTTATGAAATTAATAAATGCTATGTCAATACTATTGTGTGTCCCTACGTACATTGCGAAACCGTCTTATACCGCTGATTCTGGCAATTATTAAGTACCAGTTACCACATGTCTAATGATTAATACCCTTTTAAATTCAATAGCTCAGGCTGTTTGAGGACCCTTGTGGCCTTATATGTACCATTGTTTCCTTACACTACAAAAAGGAACTACAGCCAGTATCCTCACGGTGAATTACTCTTTTCGGGTCTCACGCCCGTGGCGTTCTGTTACCTTTGGTTTCTCTTTGCACGTTGTGGGAGCACCATTTATACTTGCTCACACACTGCAACAAAAGCGGTCTTCCACGCTCCTTGTTCATGAGGGCTGAACAGCGTGCTTTTAGGCATCTGTATGTAGCACACTTCATTAAACGCCCAAAGTCTCTGAAGCAGAGTGTTTGTTGTTTCTACTCCACAGAAATAACTCACCCTCCTGGTGCACAGATCGCAAGCAGCTGACACACGGCAGCACAGTCACATGCAGCCCACAGTGAGCAGTAAATATTCAATAACCTTAGTGGGTTATTTCATTTGCTTATTTTAACCTTTTATTGGGTTTTAATCCTCCTTCTGATCACCTTTGTTCTACATTTACCAAGTGTTCACATTCTCCAGTTTCAGATTTTCAATTTGTGCGCAACATTGTATTATTGTTTTTGCTCCTGGATTCTCTGTTCAGCTTTTCTTGCTTTGCCTTATAGATTTTCAGAGTACCTCTACGTTCCTGTGGTTTCTTCCCACTAAAAATATCTCCTTTGTCCACACTTTGTGTCCGCTTTTGTTGGATCTTTCCCTGTTTGTGTATCTATTCTGTATGTATTCATGTATCGTTGGCGTGCTTGCTTTGTGCAGTTTCTTACTATGCACCGGCATCCTTCTAACTGGAGTTGTGAAATCTTTCATAAAGTTTGAGATAAAAACACTATGTGCCCAGTACCGATCATCAGTTAGTTTACAAACTTCCTTCCTTATTACTGAATGCATAATAGCAAACGATTGTGTGTTTCTCACAACCAGTAACACAATGATGGTAAAGTTTCTTCCAACAGGTAGGGGGTCACTGCTGCTTCTTGTTTATATTCCATTCAGCACCATAACCCCGTTAGATTCGGATCTGACCACTTCCTCCTTTCCAAAATCATTCCTGTGCCTCTGGTTTGATGTCATTTTTTGCCTCCAACATGTTATCCAAGAGCTGGTGTCAGAAAACAAAAAGCAGAAAGGCAGAGTAGAAAACTATATTGTTCAAAAACCTATTATAGTGAAGTTGGCCTAGAAATAGTGAAGATCTGAATGTTGCATGGTGTTTGGTAAAAGGAAACAATTTACAGAGACAGGAACAGGTCTCACACAGTTGAGGTCTCTCTGTGCAACTTCAGGGCATACTTGCCGCCACCTTGGGTTAACCACTAAATGTGGGTGTGGAATAGTTTGATGTTATGCCGATAAACCTCAGCATTTTGTCTGCCCACCGCTATTCAGGATGTGCTCCCTACTACCTATTCTCTCCAACCACCACGTTTTGTAGCTGCCTAATACAATTTCTCTCTCCATTGCATTTCTACCCAGTTCACTGTTTCTGATCAGTTTTTTTTTTCTTTCTAACTGAATGGCTTATCCAACCGCCAGCTAACACACCCCTTTTGCCTGCAGTACTTGGAGGGGCACATAACTCTTAACCCCTTCTCTAAGGGGACCTATCAAGTGCTTGAATGGAGAAGTCAGATTATCCCCAGATATCTTCATCTCAGTTCCTTTTTTTTTTTGATAATCAATTTTATTGATTTTTCCAAGAAGTGAAAAAGAAATAAAAGCAAACAGTACAGCATATCAGGCCGCATCGTAACATGTGGATTTTGGCACACAGTACAGGTACAACAAAGTACAGTGTAATTTCTCTCCACCCCCCAGGGACACAACGAGCTAGAACCACAGATCTAGAGGTGACGCTCAGTCCAGCATACCCAGCCATTTGCCCCAGATTTTCCGATGTCTGGCAGGGCAACCTCTGGCTTCGTACAATGAGAGTTCCTGTGTGGCACACCAGTCTACTCCCCGGCGCCGTTTAGCTATAGTGGGCGGGATTGGATTCTTCCACGCGGCCGCTATGTCGCGTTTGGCTACCACTAGAGCAGTTCCCAGGAATGTCTTGTCTGCCCTGGACCCGTCCAACCCGTCAGTGACGCCCAGTAATATGTGCAGGGGGTTGTGTGGAACTTCCCATCCTAAAACCTCCGTGAGCTACGCTTCTAAGGCGATCCAGTAGGGGGTAATGTTTGGGCATGTCCATACTTTGTGAAAGAAATCCACGGGATATCAGCCGCACCTCGGACACGTCGGGTTTGGAAGAAGGCCTGCTTTGTGTAGGCGACTGGGGGCGAGGTGGGAGGTGTGCAAGTAGTAGAGCTGGACTAGGCGAAGCCTGGCTGAAGCGGTGATAGTTCTAGGCGCCATCAGTGCATCCCTCCAGTCCTCATCCTCTAATGGACCCAACCATGCCTTCCACCTAAGTTTCAGCTGGTCAAGTGATGCTGGACCGTTGTTTGTTAGTGAGCGATATATGCGGGAGACCCCGCCTCTTCAGAGGTTGCCCATCATGACCTGGGCCTCAAGGGGACTGTGCTCTGGCAGTGAAGTGCCGGATTTAATATGCGTGTCTAAGGCGTGACGGACTTGCAAATATCTGTAGAACTGGGATGGATGGAGAGCATATCTAGATTGTAAGTCGACAAAGGAACTAACATGGTCGCTGACCCACAAGTCCCCAAGTTGTGAGATACCAATGAGATCCCAGCTTCTAAAGCCCGCTAGATTCACCACCTCCCGTAGCCATGTACCCTGCCAAAGCGGTGTTTGCTGGGACAGCTTGTTCTGCCAGTGAGTGTATTGTAGGGAAGCGCACCAGGCCAAGAAGACCGCACGGGTCACTGTGGGGAGGTCTCTGGGGATGGGGGATCCATATAGCATGGCTTGAATGCGGGAAAGGCCCAGGTCGCTGAGTTCAGTTCTGTAGGCCTGGTCAGAACAACCTCCATTGAACCAATCATTGACCACCAGGAGACGGGTCGCCAGATAGTACAGATAGAGGTTTGTGAGCCCCATACCTCCATCAAAAGGTGGAATCTGGCAGTGTGGGAGCCATACAGGGTCGCCGACCGTTCCAGAGAAATTTTATGATTAGACTGTCTATGCCTCGGAACCAGGCTCGGGGATGTGGTGCGGTATATTTTGGAGAATGTAGAGGAACCGGGGGAGGATCATCATTTTAAATAAAGCTATGCGCCCTAGTGGGTTGAGTGGTAGTTTTTCCCATTTCAGTAGGTCCTGTTTGGTTTTGGCGATTAGGGGGGGGGGGGGGGGAGGGTCACATTGAGTGCCCAGGCCAGGTCTGGTAACAGAGTGACCCATATCCCTAGGTACTTAAAGGATTGCCGACGGATAGGAATGGTGGACTGCCAGTCGAAGCAATCCCTGGATATGTGTAGGGGGACCAAGGTTGACTTGGCTGAGTTCAGACGCAGACCAGAGATCCGCTCAAAGGAGTGTAGGATTTGCAAGCACCGTGGGCCAGATCGGACTGGGTCCGCTAGAAACAGTAGGACATCATCCGCATATAGCGAGATTTTGTCATCATGGGATCCTCCCCACCGCCAGCCCTGAACCCGACTGTCAGAGCGAACGAAATTGGCTAGGGGCTCCATGGCTAGGGCGAAGAGGAGGGGCGAAAGGGGGCACCCCTGCCTCGTCCCTCTGCCTATCGGAAAGATGTCAGAGTACACGCCATTGACCTGTACCCGCGCAGTTGGTTTGGAGTACAGGACACGCACCATGTGACGGAACTTGGGGCCCAGACCCAAAACCCTCAGGACATCCCAAAGGTAACCCCAGTCGACCGAATCAAAGGCTTTCTCGAAGTCGACTAGGAGAAGCGCTAGGTAGGGGGTTAGTACCTGACGGTTAGCCATAGCCACGTGGAGACGCCGTAGGCAGTGCCTGGTGCCCCGCACCGGCATGAACCCACATTGGTCAGGGTGAACCAATTTGTCGAGGTAAGGTTTGAGGTGTTGAGCATGGACCGTGGCAAAGATTTTAATCTCAGTTCCTTTTACCTGTTTTTCATTTACTGTGTTGTCTGCCTTTGAGCCATAGTTATGCCTCCGCTTTTTGCTTTTAGTGCACTGACTAGCCTAATCATGCCTTTTCCATGTTAAACAAGCATTTGCAATGCAATAGGTTTAGCATTACTGAAAGTCAGCGCGATTGGCGTTGCAAATAAAAATGTTTATTACAATTTATTTTGTTAACAAATGTCTCAGCAGTAGCATAAGTAAGGGTGTAGTCACTGTAGTGCCTTATGTGGCTAAAAGAGGTCCCTGTACAGCTCCACAGGGACACCTAGTAACAGCCTGTAGTACTGCACCCTTTTCTTGCTTCGTGGATTTTATTACTTATGCTACTGCTGGGATATCTTTTTGATAAAAAAAAAAACCTAACTAACAATATCATTTGCAATGCTAATAGCTCAAACTTTCAGTAAAGCAAGACCTATTGCATTACAAATGCTTGTCCTAATTTGTCATCTGTGTGTGCTTTCCTTTAACTGGCCAGGTCTTTCACCCATTTTTTGTGGTCATCCAAGCAGCGCTTGTGACCCTACTGAAGGTTTGTTTTCTCTGAAGAGAAGGTGGGGCTCGGATTAGAAGAGTCCTCTTTAATCCTCTTAACAGTTCAAACTTTTCCCTCACCATCCTGAATCTCCTTGAATATTTATCCCTTTATCGCTTCAAATGGCCCCCTCCTGCCTCCTTGCTTGCGCCCTGGGGAACTCTGCATATCACACAGTACTTTGTATTTACAAAACTTACTTCGTGAGGGGATGGAGAGGTGGAGGCTCCTCCTGTCTCTCCTCTCCATATGTATATCCCCCTGCTGTACCTTTGTCACTGACATCGGGGAGGGGAGCACGGCTGGGGGGGGTAGGTGTGACTTACCTTTTCTCAGTACCCTGAGCTGCAATGCCATAAAGTTTGTAAGGCCAAATGCTGAATGGTGTGCATGTGATGCCTACAATATGATCTTAAACAACAAGTACAGTGCTAGTCCCTCAAAACTAGGGCACCCAAACCTATCATTCTGTCCCATTCTTTGTTGCCCCCTTCACAAATGTTCACAACTATTACTCTATACCCAGGCGTCTCACCCATAAAAAAACAAGCTAGCAAGTGCCTAAACATTCTGACCAAATTAGGGTGATGGGAACTAGTGATGTATATAGCCAAGAGCATATATTGTGGCATTGACAACTTGTCAGTTTGATAGAGAGACAGGAAGACAGTCATATAACTACATGAAATGCCCTGTTATTATTGACCGAGGTTTAAAACCTCACTTCAACCCAAAGGTCTATTGCATTGTTTTAGTTTTATATAGCGCAAACTCGACCCGAAGGTATTGAAGCACTTTACATGAGCACTAGTTACATTGCACAGTGTTTTTTGATAGCTGTTTTTTTTTTTTTTACTACGAAGTAAAAAAGTAAAAGTGTAATAACGTGGCCAATGCTGGCCGCGTCATAATGCTTTTTTTTTTTTTTAAACATAAAATGTAAGCCATGTTGCACAACAGCTCAACTGCTGTACAACGTGTAAAAAACATTGACAAAGGAAATAGGTTTTGCATAGGCCAGTAGTCCCCAAACTGTGCGCAACCAAACTCAGACAGGGGCACCGCGGTCAATACAAAATAATAAAGCTGCAAACATTGTTCAGCAGTGAAGCTTTGCCGATCGTATCAATGAACTGCAGTTCCTATGACAGCCACTAGATGCCAGTATGAGCACATACCTCCAGAATTGGGAACGGCGACTCTAGTTTCATCATTGTGATCGCTGAAGGGCAAGTTCTACTTATCAGTGTTTCCCCTTTTAGAAGTCACATTATCCAGACAAAAAGCACAGTTTTTCAGAAGAATGGTACCCCTGCCCTAAACTCTCAAGGTGACTCAGTTTTGTTTTCACTATTGCACTCTCTCAGCTTTGCCGGAATACTGTTGATATTTTACATCAGGACGCTCTTTCGAAGTAGTGAAATATGCTGGTGTTAACATGTTTTTCTGCATTCAGTCAGTGTTCGTAACAGTCAGTCTGGCCTTTAAATTTCAATAGTTTCTCAGGATTACCCCTGTGACAAATTGTGTGAAATCATTTTGATTCCAGAATGTATGCAGTAGGGATTTACATGCTTCCTCTTTCGGTATCTGGTGGTGTACAGAAACAACAAGCTGCCTGGATTGCATTTGGCATTTTAATGTACTCTCTTATCCTTTGTTGTGGATTGATGCTGCATTAGCCATCGTTATATAAGGTTACAGAAGGCTGATGAATGAGCATTTACAGTGTATACTGTGCAAAAGCAAAGTGCCATTACTCACAGGCAGGTAAAACAAGGGTTGAAGTGGGCCTACGTTGTGCCCCATTCCATGTGTTGTGGTGGGTAGAAGCAAAATATGAATGACACCACAGTAGACTAATAATTAAGGCTCCCGGTTTTCCGTTTAAACGGATTTTTGCATATAAATACAGACGGAAAAATATTTTTCTTTCGTCTGTATTTATAAATAGAAACGGAAAAATGCCAATAAATATGTTTACCTTTGCTGCTGTGTGCCAGGAGAAGACGAGCCTGTCCCAGTGCAGGACGGGGAGAGGGCTTATCAAATTTCAGCTGTACCCATAACAAAGGTCGACATTAAGTGGCCATCAGGCCCCTTTTGGTTAAGTATCCTGGCTGGAAGCTATGGGGGGGGGGCCGGTGAGGAGGAAGACCATCCCTAAAAGCAATTGAGGGAAAACAAATGCGCACAGCTTATCACTTCACAGGTACTTAAGAGAGGCCTGCATTTGACTTAGTTCAGTCACTGGAGCCAAGAGATATAAACGCACTGTAGGAATGTTAGATGTGTTGGTTTAGCCCAGTATTTACACAAATGACAATTTAAATTCTGCTATTGAATTTATTTCTTTTATAGCGCTATAGCCCTACTCATCATAATGCAAGGTCTCAGAGCGCTTGACAATAAATCATATGTGTGTAAATCAATTTATATGATGTGTTGCATAAGACAGTGAGGGTTACATTAGGAGGACTGCAATTTACTAACTGCAAGTAACAAAAGGATCTTTGTTAAAAGCAGTAACCCATTTACCATCTACATAGATCTATCTAAACCTATAACAACCAAGCGCGCATTGCCTATTGAAATAAATGTGGAAAAATACTAGCTGCATCTTCTGTTTTTGCTTGCGGCAAAATAAAATGTGGATAAAATGATCAAAAAATAAATATGGATAAATACAGACGGAAATGTTAAAAAAGTAAATACCATAAAACCGGGAGCCCTACTAATAATGGATGAATAGGGCTGACAGAAAGCCCCTGAAAGTATGTATATTATATATTTTTTTTTTTAATTAAAAACAAAAGGTTGAGGGTAACGCCCAACCTAAAACGTTCCTGGTAGTGACAAATTAATTAATGCAGTTTCTCCTTATCCAGGAGAGGTGTCCAGTGCACTGTCATATCCAGATTTAAAGACACCTCTTGATCAAGAATATGGTCTCAAAGCAGAGACTCATCTAGCCAAATTCATTTTTTTGTTTTGTAGCTATTCCACGACTCCACCAGCAAAAAAAAGTAATATAATGGGGAGCCGCGGCCAACAGGCAATTGGTCAAGGGAGCCGCGAATTCGAAAAAGTTTGGGAACCACTGATATGCATAACCTATAGACTTTGCCAATGCTTTTTAAGTCCAGGCACAGTACATGCTTGGTGTTAGCAGAAAGACAGCTAATGTTAATGTATACTTTGGGTCTGCCTAAATTGTTTGATTGATTACTGTAGGCAAAGATGACATGGTTATATTCAAGTTACAGCCAACAAGCTGGCATTATTGAATATTAAATGCAGCAACATAGGCAGGAGGCCTCACATTTTACATTCTGAAAGATTTGGCAGAGTCTATAAGCTTAATCTTTTTATTATAAAAAGCCTGTTTTTTCCAATAGATTTATAAAGGAGCATTGTTGTTTTTTAGGATTAAAGCCTGCTGGAGCGCAACCTGCCACTTGGTACTTCACAGATAACAGGAGCAGACTACATTTAGAAGATTAGAAGACCCCTCTGCTACTTCTTTGCACCCTGTTCAATCTGTAAGGCCCTATATGTGAGGTGACAATTTGTAATTCCACCTGAAACCTTACAAAAATTTGAAATTTTTAGTATAGTATTTAGAAATGGTTTTACACTGAGAACTATGTGACAATCAGAAGAACTTCCTTTAACGCAAGAGATGGTCCACACGTTGTTTAACACTAAGAGACAATATAACACGTATCTATAGTTCAGGTGGTGCTAAAGGTTTGTTTCTTTGTGTAGATCTGTAATTTTATGTTTGGCATTTAGTAGTGTGTCAATTAAACTACTTTTTCTTTTTAAAGTAATAACACTGGACAACAATTAAGCATAAGCTTGAACTTTGTGTAAAATTAACTTTCATGTAAACCTTTTGGTTGCTTTAATTCATTCTTTTGGCTTCATTTTGGTTTTTAATCAATGCCGATATTCAATTCCTGCTATAACAAAGTGGAAGTAATCTGACATTCCCCCTTAAACTTCGGGAATGCCTGCCTTTGGATGCATGTCTGATGACGAATGACGTTCTGAAATTGAATGCTGATAAAATGCTGGTGTTGGATCTAGAGAATCATCCTAGAGCTCTGTTACTAGCTGTTGGCCAGCTCCTGCGACTATGACCAAAAATACTGGTGTTACTCAGCGCGGATCTAACCTTCAGTCCATATATGTATGTTACTCCTTTTGAAGAGTTTAAGGAAATTCTTCCTCTCCTCCGAGCTGAAGGGAGAAGGTTAATGAAACAGGTAGCCATCTCATTCTATTTAAATGATAACAGTGCTGTATTGCTTGGCTTACTCAAGTCTCTCGTGTCACCTTCTGATTGTGCAAAATGCAGCTGACACTTCTGTTACCTATTTTACCCAAGTACACTTCTGTTACTTCCCGCAGGACTTCCTCCACAAGTTATCAGTGAATAAACATCTTGTACAAAAAACATTATGCTTGGTGGACAAGGCACATGCCCTGAGCATCTCAGCTCTCTGCTTCAGCCCTACATACCCTCTCACATGCTTCCTTCCTCTTCTCATGCCCTCTTGGCCGAGCCCATGTTTCATCGACCCAAAGTACATAGATTCTCTTTTCTTGGTTCTCAAGCATATTCTCAGTACATCAGATGTATAAGTCTCTGTTCATGTGAATACAGGGAAGGCAGTGAGTCTGTAAAACTGTAGAGGGCAGCACATTAAATCCAGCCCTATTGGCATTGCTAATGCTTGCTAAGCATACTAAGGAGTCTGATTATTTTTTCTGTTAATGAATAAAATATGCTCTTAATCAATCAATCAATCAATCATGTCACTTATAAAGCGCACTACATACCCGCGAGGGTCTCAAGGCGCTGGGGGAAGAGGGGGGTGGTGCTGCTACTGATCGAAGAGCCAGGTCTTGAGGAGTCTTCTGAAGGCCAGTAGGTCTTGGGTCTGTCGGAGGTTGGTGGGGAGGGTGTTCCAGTTCTTGGCGGCGAGGTGGGAGAAGGATCTGCCGCCGGCGGTCGTTTTCCGGATGCGGGGGACTGTGGCGAGGGCGAGGCTGGTCGAGCGGAGCTGGCGGGTGGGGGTGTAGAAGCTGAGTCGTCTGTTGAGGTAGGCTGGTCCGGGAGTTGTGGAGTGCTTTGTGTGCGTGGGTGAGGAGCTTGAAGGTTATCCTCTTGTTGACAGGGAGCCAGTGCAGGTCTCTCAGGTGGGGTGTGATGTGTCTGCATCGGGGGATGTCGAGGATAAGACGTGCAGAGGCGTTCTGGATGCGTTGCAGCCGTTTCAGGAGCTTAGCCGTCGTTCCTGCGTAGAGGGCGTTTCCGTAGTCCAGCCTGCTGGTGACGAGGGCCTGGGTGACTGTTTTTCTTGTTTCGGTGGGGATCCACTTGAAGATCCTGCGGAGCATTCGGAGGATGTTGAAGCAGGATGAGGAAACGGCGTTGACCTGCTTAGTCATGGAGAGGGTGGGGTCGAGGATGACCCCTAGGTTGCGTACGTGGTCGGTGGGTGGCGGGGCTGTTCCCAGTGATGTTGGCCACCAGGAGTCGTCCCAGGCTGAAGGGTTGGAACCAAGGATGAGGACCTCCGTCTTGTCCGAGTTCAACTTCAGGCGGCTGGTCCTCATCCATTCGGCGACGGCCTTCATTCCTTCGTGGAGGTGGGCTTTGGCGGTGTGAGGGTCTTTGGTGAGGGAGAGGATCAGCTGGGTGTCGTCGGCGTAGGAGATGATGTTGAGGTTGTGCTGTCGGGCGACGTGGGCGAGGGGTGCCATGTAGATGTTGAACAGCGTTGGGCTGAGGGAGGAGCCTTGGGGTACACCGCAGATGATCTTGGTGGCCTTGGATCGGAAGGGGCGAGGCGGACGCTTTGTGTTCTGCCGGAAAGGAAGGATGTGGTCCAGTCCAGGGCCTTCTCTTGGATCCCGGCGTCGTGAAGGCGTGTTCGTAGTGTGTGGTGGCAGACCGTGTCGAAGGCGGCTGATAGGTCCAGGAGGATGAGGGCTGCTGTTTCTCCGTTGTCTAGCAGGGTATGATGTCATCGGTGGCGGCGATGAGGGCGGTTTCGGTGCTGTGGTTGCTGCGGAAGCCGGACTGGGAAGGGTCCAGGATGTTGTTCTCCTCGAGGTAGCGGGTCAGTTGTTTGTTGGCGATTTTCTCCGTGACCTTCGCGGGGAACGGGAGCAGAGAGATGGGTCGGAAGTTCTTGAGGTCCTTTGGGTCTGCCTTGGGTTTCTTGAGTAAGGCGGTGATCTCGGCTTGCTTCCAGCTTTCCTGGAAGGTTGCTGTCTTGAAGGAGATGTTAATTTCATGTTCTGACAGGCCTAAAAATATCTACTCGCCCACTAGCTATGGTGAGTCAGATTTTATCAGATCGAACTATTTTTAGCACCTACTCCTCCATTCTGGCGAGTGAACTTAAGCTGGAAGGTACAGGTTTTCTGTTCATTCAGAAAGTGATGAGCAATAAAGCCGCCTTTAAATCTTGTTTTTATCTTGACACATTTGCTGTGTGTTCAAGGACAGAGGTCAAATGTTTATTATCTTATACTGGAAAAAGGTGTTTACTTTTCTCTTATTACCTTTAGAGGTTTTTGTAAAGTGAGCTATATAACAATCATTAAAAAACAAAAGGCTGTAAGATGTCAGTTTTTTCCAACACACAACATGTAAACAGCTTGTAAATAAAAAGTACAAGTATTTCAAAATATATCAGGAATTACGAGATATTTTTTTTGGGGGGATTCACAAGTTTGATGCACACAGATTTAAACCGGAGCAAAACAAATCAGAACACTTTACTTGGTGATGTGCAAATGATAAATATTTGTAGTAACTCGATTTTAAAACATTATAAACTATATAGTTTTATCAGTAAAACCACGTCAGTGGGAAATGTGGCCATTTCAATGGAAAATCTGCGGATTGCAAATAAGTGTGCAACCACTTCATGCTTCAGGTGTGTATTTATTAAAAGTGATAGTTTTTAAACATGATCTGAGAAACATTCCTGCCCTCCCCTGATGACAATGCAATTAATGAACTAAGAGGCAAGTCAGCAGTAATGGGACTAGATTTGTATTTTATATAGGGCAAAAGTTGAGTCTATTAAATCAAACAAAAGTGTTTTTTGTACAGCAGACATGCTAAACTTGCGTATTTGAAGGTGCTCCAATATGCGATAAAGATGAAAATGGCGGCTCAGTGAATTTAAATATTTGCCCAGGATCACATAATTTTAAACCAGTTTATGGGCCAAGAGCATTATTAGGTCAAACAGATCATTTAAGTCACTAGACCATTTTTATGATTTTTTGAGGCTTGACTGAGCCTTTATTCAATTATTCACTTCACAGCAATAAGGGGACAACAGCACACGAGGAATAGTTTTTGCCCAACATCAAACACTAGTCAAGTAGGGGAACTGGGAAGAAAGGACTGCTTGCTCCTAGACCTGTAACGTTCCTACTGTCACACATTTCAATTACATTTAGTATATTTTAAATTTTAATCTGATAAAGTACTTCCAAGTCTTAGCTAAAAAAATAGGATTATAGGAATAAGTTATAAATAACACTTACAAATGCACTCAATTTGAACACAATTGGAGGCAAATATTTAAAATAATTTCTCTTTATGTGTGTATTAATCAATTTTTATTGAATTAATCACATGAATTACAATAATAAATAAAAAGAGAATATATTTACGGTCATCATGAACATAAGTTAGAAAAAATTGATAAAATACACTATAGGGGTCATAAATAGAAGATAAGAAATATGGTTAAGATTAGCTGGCACAAGACCCTAACATTTTATAGGCACGAGCTAAAAATGTCCGTAATTTTATAATAAAAGAATTATCTTGAAGTGTAAAACAGTACTTGACAGCGTGGGTTGAATCCTAAAACATCAGACATAAATATAGTTTTCTTAAACACAAACGTTGTGGGCAAGTATACAGTATATCCATTACCTTAATGCCATGGTTTCCAACGTTCCTACTAGGCCAAATTGGAGTGAGGGTAACTCCGACTGTGAGTTCCGCAACTATCCTCATCAGCGAAATACCACTCTATTGGGGGTCCTGCTCATTTTGTTTTTTAACAATGTGTTAATAACCAGTACAGCTTAGTAAAGTGGCAGGGGTGTGTAATTTAATAAAATATCTACTTGTCCATGGGGCAGATTGCTTCATAAATCTACTTGTCCTGTAACAAAATCCACTTGTCCCTTTTGTGCCATGTAATGCGGCGACAAATTACGGCAGCAATCTCATTATATAAGTTCTGATATAGCATCTCTAATTATGCCAGGGCTGGTACCATAGTAGGGTTTGAATACTAGCAATTCCCTTATGTTGCTACGTTTCTGCAGGTCTACATACTGGGGCTGAAGGTAGTGGTAAGCAATAGTTCAAGGGTTGGAATGCCCTTTTGAGTCTGTGCAAACCTATTAACTTGCATGTTTTAAGGGTTTTCACCAACTCTTTTCTAATCTTTTTCCATACTGTAAAAGGTTGGAAATTTACTCCAGACAGTGGCAAATGTAAAACCTCTTCCAAGGTTGGGAAAAAAGTGGTTGGAGGAAAAGTGAACTTGAAACATTCAGATTTTCACATGAGCAAATCTACACATGCACATGTACTCATGCTAAAATGCAGTTCACAAATATTTTTTAGGAGTACTATTTCTTGGCCTACTTCTGTAAATTCTTGTGAATTCACGGAAACTGTATATATGCACTTAATGCAAGGATATATACCATGGATGCACTTTTGAGACTTTCTTTAATAATTGGACTTCTAATTAGGCCTTGCGTTAACCATGACCTTTTGTGTTTCATAAAATTTTCTCTCACTCACACTCACTCTCTCTCTCACACTCACTCACACTCTCGGCTTCACTGTGACCACACCGATATGGTTTTACAAACACCATGCCAAAACAAGTCACGCATTGACAAAACCAAGAGGCTGACCACCAACTGACTGAAAACAGCATTCATGTGAGAAAGATGCCCCCCCACCCCCTCACACGCATTGACAAAACCAAGAAGGCTGACCACCAATTTCAGACCTACTGGCTTTGCCAACACTTATTTATTTTTGTTTCCCATAATCGTATTTCAACTGATTTTTCATTATGAATATTTTTGGGAAATTACAACCATACATCAACATGTTACTAAATGATGCTGCAAAGATATGGTACTTAAAATCTTACAGTAGTTTTGCAAAATGTTTTTTTTCATACTTGCATTTTTTTGTGAACATTCTATTTTGAAAGCAAAGAATCATCACTGTTGCTTTCAAGCTTCTGCAAATATTTGCATATAATCAGAGCATTCTAGGAGCATTACACATAGCCTCATATTACTTAACTTTGAAAACATGTGTACACTTTTATACTGGCACCACCGTCAGTAGTGCAGGCCGAGCTTACAACATTTACTTTTAGTGCTCACCCTAATAATAAAGACTTTGTATTAATGAACCATAAATACAAGTTTAAACAGTATTAACACATGGACACACATATTACCTTAACTGTGGACAATGCCCTTCCCTAATCCATAATGTGGTACTGTAAACTGGCAGCCAAAGGGTTTGTGCTGTAGGGGTTGGGCCTACTTGTACCAAGGACAAAATACACATGAAAACCTGTTGCCTTTGACCTCAAACAATATGTCCCGGGATATAGGAATTCCACATCCCTGAGTGGAAACAATGGGATTATATTTCAAGCCTCCCAGGTCCACGGCTAAAATTCATCCACCATCTACAATGGTAACTACCCACATGGTAGTTGGTCTGATTTTTTTTTTCAATTGGACATCTACGTCCTTCAGTTTGGACGCTTTACTCTACAAAGGCAGCAGATAGGGCAGCCAAAGCTAACTCCAGTTCGGAGACAGTATGACCGAGTAAGAACACTCAATAAATTCAATGTCTAGTCAGAGCTATATCTTTCAAAGAAGCTAGGTGGCCGATTTCGCAGAAGGTTGTACAGACTGTGCCTCCTCCGCCTTCCCTACCCTCCATATAACCATCTTCTGAAGCCTCCATCAGCACAATGTGACAGACAACCAACAGTGTCCAGTTATGTGATAATTATTATTCCTTTCCAGTTATGTGATAATTATTATTCCTTCCACATTATAACCACACCCGTCACTTTGACACATACTTTCTTACACACTATAGCTCAACCTTCCTGGCTCTTCTCTGCTTAACCTGCCCTTTCAACTGTAAATGAGCACCATATCGTTTGCGTATCAACTCCACCCAGTGCTTGAAATGGAAAAATAAAAGTACCGGTACTCTCCAATTAAAGGTATTGCATTTCTCTTGAGAAGTGCCGGTACTCTCCTCCTCAAAATAAAAAAGTGCCGGTACTCCGTACCGGACAGTACCGGCCCATTTAAAGCACTGGCTCCACCCTTTACACCTCAAGACATTGTCGGATTCAAACTGGAGATCTGCAGTTGAGCTTTAACATTGTAAATATGAACCGAAAAATCTCAGCACACAAAAGTGCCACTGCCCAAAACCCAGGTCTGCTTGAAAGAGCCACACGTGAGCCCTGAGGGGTCACTTAAAGGGTAAGTACACTTCACTCCTCATGATAACTTCTCCTGCCCTTGCCCCAAGGGTAGCCTTCAACTTAACCCCTAAACCGCACCCTACTCTCCGCCACAGTTGCTCACCGGCACGCTGGCTTTCCCACGCTGATAAATGCTCGCCCTATGTATGCCGCCATCGCTTCCCTTTTCCGGCACTGTACGTAAGGTGAACAAGACGTCACACGTTAGCCGGTTTCAAACTACCAATGAGAGCGCCCCTCGGCTCGCGAGATGAGGCACGGGGGCGAACTGCGTGTGTGCCATCAGGCGCGAGACAGATCCCAGTAGGCAGTAGCGCGCGTGCGTTAATCACCTGAAAGATGTATGTTTTTTGAAGCTGTGAGATAACGTGAAGTCTTTACAGATATGGGGTGTCAATCATACTTGTACGGTTTTAATGGTCTGTTTACGTTCCCTCACATAGCATGGGTGAGACTGCCCCTTGCCTGAGTGTTACCTGAGATATTTTCTATTGTTATTAAAGAACGTAACTTGAACAGAAGTAAGAAGAATTTTGGAAAGTGTGAACTATCCCTACATTTATTGTTCTATTTCGTGTCACTGACGGAAAACAGCATTCATGTGAGAAAGATGCCCCCCCCCCTTTCACAATTCCCTGATTGATTGATTGATGTGCAGCCAGCGGAAGCTAGTGGCAACGTTTATCCACGTGGGCGAGCAACAAAGTAAGAGTAGTTAATGGAGGCACAATTACTCAAAACACACCACTTGAAAGCACCCTTCCAGTCACTCACTTCTGTCCTGCATCGATTATCAGCAAATGGACTGCTCAGTGGGTTATGCTTCCATTTCTAACGATAATGGCATTACTCCTAGTCTTACTCCCTCGCCTTCCTTCAGTACAATTGAGGCCCCGTCTCTCACCCAGACCCACCCCCAGCATAAAAACTCTGCCCGCCCCCACCTCCACCTGTACGTAAACAAGCCGAGCCAGCACTCAGATGAACCGCACCGGGAGGGAGGGAGGGTCCTTGAAGGAAGGCGAGGGAGTAGGACTAGGAGTAATGCCATTATCGTTAGAAATGGAAGCATTACCTCCCGTCCCTTCCTCGCCTTCCTTCAGTACAATTGAGGACATAGCAAGCAGAAGAAAACAGAGACGGACAGCTGAGTGCGAGAGAACACAAAAACAGAAACAGTGCCCCAAACACAGCAGATCAACATCCCAGGAACCCAGCGGCCCAGAACAGCAGACAAACGTTCTAGACACACAAACGGACAGCGACAGTCAAACGGAGAGGGAGAAGACCAGGTCGCAGTCCAACAGATCCCACAGAGGAGCCCACCCGGCAGGACACCACAACCGGCAGGGACCACAGCAAAGCACGCCGGACATCCAGCAACGCAGCCAGCGAAGCCGCCAAACAGCGAGAGGAACACCCCCGAACCCCCACAGGAGGAACCACCCCCAAAAGACGGACAGTCAGCAAGACCGGGGACCAAAGCCAACGACCCAACAGAGCAGAGGAAGGCCAAACAACCCCCGCAACCGGATCAAAGCTAAACGAGAACCCACAGCCGATCCAACACCCCCAAGCGCCGCGCAGAGGGGATGGCAACCAAAAAACAAGGCCCAAAAGACAAAGCCGTAACCCGAGACCCCCAAGGGGACCAAAGGGAGGACAGCCAATACCAGCAGCCAAGACCCCGAAGGGAAGGACCAGACAGGGCGAGGGGGCAACAGACCCCCGCCAACCCGCAAGAACGCCAGGAGCATCAAGAAGCCGGAGAGCCGCCCACAGCACCCACAGAGGAGACACCGACAAACCCAGAAGAGCCCCACCCGGAAGGAATCGCCACGCCAAACATAGGCCAGCCACCGTGGGAACAACACCCAGAGCAGAACACCAGGCCGAAAAGGTCCGCCCATGCCAAGCACAGAACAGCAGAGAGGAGGACCGACGGGAAGGCAGCCAAGCAACCGCCAAACGGTCAGGAACCCCCAACACAGCAAAGCCCAGCTGCACTACCACCAGGCAGCAGGCGAAACCCCCGCACAGAACCCAGGGGAAGGGCCGGAAACATCAAAGGGAACGGAACCACCGGAAGGACCCACTCCCGAACGCAACAGAACTCGGACAGGAGAGGAGACCAAGGCGCCCCAGGCCAACGGGGAGCAACCAACAACCCCCGAGCACAGAGCCACCTGACCAGAACCAGAAAGGCCCGGAGCAGCGGAAAAAAGGGGGGGGAGGAAGGCACCCAGAAGACCCCGAGGCACAGGAGAGGGAAGGCCAACGACCCCCCCCGAGCCCCGGGGCTCCAGCCCAGAGACCAGAACCGGGCCACCAAGGCCCTCCCCGGATCCGCAACAGGACCACCACAGGGAGGCCCCAACGACCCACCAACAGGCTGGCCACACGGGGAAGAAGAGAGAAATCGTGGGAAGAAGGAAAGACCCAGCACAACAGATCCGCCAGCCCAGAAGCCACTCGCCGAAGGGAGAGAGCCGACAGCCCCAGCAGCCAGACCGGATCCAGAGAAACAGGACGCAGGCAAACAAGGAACAAGGACCAGAACCTGGACCCACCCAGAGGGCGGACAGAGGACCATGCCCCCAGAACGCCAGACCGAACCAACACCCCAGGGGCCCTGCAGAGAGCCTCGAAAGAGCACCAGGGCAAGCCCCCAACATCCGCCAGCAGGAGGAACTCCGGGAGACCAGCAGGGACCAGCACCCCTGAACCCGAACAGACCCCAGCCAACCCCGCACCCGGACAGGCCGGCGGCCAAAGCCACCACAGGCGGAGCCGGAGGAGGCAGCAAACAGCCAGCCAGAAAGCGACGGCGGGAGATCCACCAGGATAGCTCCCCCCGGACACGGACCGACATGGGCAGCGGGGACAAAAGACCCCAGAGACCAACCCAACAGGATCCAGCCGGTCAGGCAGAGAAGAAGAGAACGAGCCCCAGGAACCGTAAAATACCCCAGAAGCCGGGAGCCCCCGCCCCTGTAGCCACAGGACCGTCGGAGGAGCCCCCGGGACAACAAGGCCCGAGCCAGCGAAGGAAGAGAGACCAGGTGCAGGCAGGACAAGGGAACATGGCCACGCAAAGGCCGAAAACGAGCCCCAACGAACACCAAGCCCCGAGAGGGGACCAGAGAAGACACACCCCAGGCCACCAACAAACCCGATCCCCAGAAGAACCACCAAGGTCCCCCCGAACAGACCGAGCAAAAAAGACACTCCGGCCGCACACAGCAAGAGGCCGACCGACAGAGAAGGACGAAGGAAAAACCCCCGCACGAAGGAGAGCCACGAGAGGCACCAGGACCTGCGGGAAGACCCAGGGCGAGGGCCGGAGGCCGAAGGGAAGGACGCAAAACCGAAATGGGCGTCTCCCACAGCGAACCACAGAAAAGAAGCGCCGACTGGGAAGCGGAGAGAGGCGTCCCCGAGACCCACGGCACGCCAAAAGATGCCAGGCAGAACCAGAGGAATGACGGCCGAAAGGGCCAACACATGGAAGGGAAGGGGCCGAACCCAGGAGCAGACCCACAGGAGAGCCAGGACAGGCCGAAGCCACCGGACACCCCTAACCCCAGAAACAGAACGGAGAGGGCCCCAGGCCCGGGCTCCTCAACAGGAACCCAGCAGACCGACCACATGGCAAGCAAACAGGACACCCCGACCAGCAGAGCCACCCCGCGGGGACCGGAGACAGGCAGTGGAGTCATCCGAACCCCCGAATCCGGAGGAACCTGCACCAAGACGACCCCGTACTCATGAACCAAAGTACACAGGACCCAGCCACCAGAAACGGGCCGCCGCCACCGAGGAAGAAAAGGCCGAAGACGACCACCCACCGTAGGGAACCGTCCAGACAGCAGCGACTGGGACCCAGCCGGGCAGGGCCCTCAGGTGAGGAGGCAGGGAGCCAGGGCGAAAAACAGGCCAAAACCGTTCCCACCGGAAAGGCGGAGGAGACACCCACATAGGGGACAAATGAGAGGCCCCAGGACAAGGCACCCCAGAAACGCAGGACGCCCCATACAAGGAAAGGCACGCAGAAGCCCCAAGGCGGCCAGAAGGACAGAGGACCTGCAGCCCACAGCACCGAATAGTCCCAGGTAGCCACCCATCCAGGCACAAACCAGGCCCGACCCCGCTGAACTACAGAGATCCGACAAGAGCAGGGGCGTACCGGGCGCTATGGCCGGAGGCCCTAACAGCCGCCGCCAAAGCCACGAAACCCCACACCAACGAGGGCGCAGGAGAAGCTGAGAACAGGCCAGCGCCACAGCACCAGCCAAGCAGAACAGCCGACCCGCAAGCAGTGCAGTCAGGACAGAGTCCAACAGCCCAATGGGAGGAAAGGGGCGAACACCCCCAACAAGCAAAGCCGCCGGAGGAAGCAAGGGACCCGCAGCACCGCAGGAAAAAACCCACCGACGCAAGAGAGGGCGTAAAGGAACCTGAAACCAAGCAGGACCAACACAGCACAGAAGGAATGCTTAGGGCTGAGGGAAAGAGATCGCACACAGCAGGTACCGCAGGCAACCGACAATCAACCGGCAGCCGGGCGGTCCACAGTGGACAAAGTAGCAAGTACAAAGCACACAAAAGTGGAAACAGCATGAAATACATCAAGCACGGGCAACGCACGCCACTCCCACAGCACCAGTCCCCACACCGGGACCGAAGGGCAAGCTCAACCAGAAGGGCCGGGAACACCAAGGAAAGAAGCCCACAGGACCCGCCCAGCAGGTAAGAGGAAAACCCTGCCGACCAGCACAGGAGCCCAAGCGACCCACCACACCACCCGGAGCCAAAGGCAACACCAGAGGCGGGAGAAGGCCCAGTACCCCAGGATCCAGACGGAAACCAGCCGCCCACAGGATCCGCCGGATGAGGACGGGACGGACCAGAAGGCATCAGCCGAGCCCGTAAGCACCGGACAGAGCAGCCTCAACCAAGTCCTGCACCATCCACAGACATGAGAGGCACCACACCCCCGCGGAGCCCATTAGTCCAGGGCGCCCCAGGGGGACCGGAGACCAAGCAGCAGAGGAAGAGGACACCAGAATGCCCCCAACAACCATATGCGACCCAGGGCAGCAAGTGGAAAACAGCCCCCTGCAGCCCCAAGACAAGGCAGACAGAAGACCATGCCCGTCAAGAGAAACATCAGAAAAAGGAATAAACAACCGGGTCAAAAACCCGGCCTACCAGGCCTCCGCGATGTGTGCAGTCCGGGAGCAGAGGCATTCAAGCAGGCCCCACCCGGAAACACAGCCCCAGCCACAGGAGGACCGCCCAACAACGCTGCGGCGTCCTGAGCCACCGCTCCGCCCCCATACCACGAGGGAGACGAGGAGAGGAGGCACTGCCGGGAGAACGCTGCTGAGGGCACCGCTGTCGCAGAGAACGAACACGAAGACTCCCCGGCACCGCCACAGGGAGGAACTAAAGGTAGGTCTCACGAGGGAGACAGAAAAAAAACAGGTGGAGGTGGGGGCGGGCAGAGTTTTTATGCTGGGGGTGCGTCTGGGTGGGAGGCGGGGCCTCAATTGTACTGAAGGAAGGCGAGGGAGGGACGGGAGGTAATGGTAATTACTGCAGGAATATGTGTATGCATGTTGCGCATGCTTGAATCTCCACAATTTCTACTTGGCCTTTCAGCCACCCAAAGTCCCTAAAATGAGCCCACCCTAGGTATTATAGCGCAAGTAAACAAAGAATGTAGCAGCAAGCACTATAAAGATACAGTCTGAGAATAAAGGGCATCTAGCATAGATATTGTGAACGTTGTTTAATCTTTTGTACTTCTAAAATGCTTGAAATCAAACTCACGCTAACATAACCCAAGATGTTCTATCCTCCATGTTGAAATGACGCTGTACCACACCACGTGATCATTTTTGTTATTTCTCTGCTAAAGAAGCAATTGCAATATTCCCACTAAAAGATCGTGAGTACTCCCAGGAGCTTCTCACAATGTTGTACCCAACCAAGGTCCCAGGCTATTATTTATACAATGTGTCGACTCATGTGCTTGAATAAACTGTGAGAGCTACTGTGTTCAATGTAGTAATATCATGAGAGAATCCTCAAATGAATTCTGTTGTAAAATGTTTCTTCTTGCTTGTTTCGGTGCATATACTGAGAACCAAGTAAGCAATGCATGAAATCCTTTGTCTAAAGTCCTCTAAAAGGACCTACTTTTCCTCTGTAACTAGAATACCCAAAGACCCTCTTCGTAAGGTGAATCTATGCTTGATTTTGCATTGAACTTTACTGAGTTCTCTGTACTTATGATTTGTACTCTTTATTGCTAATAATGCTTTTGAGATACTTCCTGCATTTTGCTTAACAATACTTTATATAAAACTCCTTAAATCTTGACCCGTGTCTGTCATTCTTACTGAAAATGCTACAGTTCTGATTCTGGGTTTGGGCTCTATAGATTTAGAGATGGGTCCAGTCGGGGAGCACCAAAGTCTGTATAGGGATTACAACGCTCCTGGTCTGAGCCATTGGTATACCCTTGGTAAGGTTATGAGGATACTGGGTTGTACACCAACAATGCTAACAGCACAACAAAATGTCTATACTCTCATTTATCAGTATTGTGAAGGTGTCTTCTTATTGATGCCTACATTTTTAATTTCTTGTGTTATCATCAACAAAAGAGGTTGCTGCTTTGTGTGTATGCATGCATCCGTTGACATAGTGCGGAAGTGTTTGCACTCCGATGCACATATTCCTTGCACAGTTAACTGACATCCTACTACACTGTTAAAATGAAATATACTAAGTACACTTGGCTCAAAATGTATGCTTCCTTCAATTTCATGAAGACAGTACCCGCATGGGTGCCAAAGTACATGTAAATGTAGATCTGTACACTTCCCATGTGTACATGGATCGATCTCTCTCTCTCTCTCTCTCTCTCTCTCTTTCTCTCTCTGAATATAATAAACATACATAACATTCCGGGAAATATGAAATACACCAATAAAGTAAATCTGTGGATTTGGTGTGATGAAATATACAAAATAACTATCCTCGAATATATTTACATGTTTAAAAAAAGGATTCCGGTGACAATTACATACCACTCTGTATTTGACTTTGTAGTCTATCATCTTATCACCTTTTTCTCACATTATAAGGCCAAGACTCATTTTAATAGCTAAGTATCAATATATGTACTGGAAAAAAACTTTAAGAGTAAGTTATGTCTTTTTTTGCTCATAACGCATTAACAAATGTTTAAAAATATCAGGTTAAAGTGAATTTATGGTTAGAAACTAAAATCTAAAAACACTGAAATTGGCTAGCTATAGTTAGCTGCACAAACCATAATTGTAGGAAAGTGCCTCTTTTGGACATGGTTAGCTCCAGCTCTGTGCCTGGAAAATGATGTAATTTAGACTGGAAGTCCACAGGGTCCCTGCCAACCAGGTCTCCTGTGCCAGAAGCACTTTCCCTAAACTGTACCTTTTGTTTCCCAATTGGCACAACTTCAGTACCCCTTGTAAGTCCCTAATAAATGGTACCCCTGCTACCAAGGGCATTGGCACTGAAGAGGGACCCAAAAGGTAGCAGCATGAATTGTGCCACCCTAGGGTCCCCTTGCCAAGGCCATGCACCCTGTCATTGTAGACTGTGCCTTGGTGCAGACAAAACCGAAAAGTCGACATGGCACACATCCCTGTGTGCCATGCCCACAGACACTGCATGGGATATAGGTAAGACACCCCTCTAGCAGTACTTATAGTCCTAAGACAGGATGCATTATATCTCCTGTGAGGACATATCTGCATGAGGAGATATGCCCCTGCAATATCCATGACGATTCTTGGATATTGCAAGTGAAGAGGGAAGCCATAAGGTGTACATACATGGGCTGGACACTCGTCACTACGAGTTCCCCAGTTCCATGAGGGCTTCACTGTATTACGGGATGTTTGGTACCAAATATCTCATCTTAATAAACCTGCACTGATTCCAGTTTCAGATTTATTAATAAGTGCACAGAGAGACCCCTTAGAGGGGTCCCCTGAAACCTACCAACCGTTAGTGTAGTCACCGATCCAAGCCAGCCTGTCACTATCAGACAGAAGTCTGACCTCATGGGGTGAGTACCAGTGTGCACAGAGGTCAAAACAATGCCTGTCCTGGGTGGAAGTGTTCATACCTCACCCCGGTCAGGAAGAGCCATTTGTAGCTGGAAGCTTCAAAGGGCTTTTCGCCTTTGAAACGCGATCCCAATCCCTCCTGATAGAAGGAGCAGGCCCCCCCCCCCCCTCCTGTCCTCACCCCTTTTGGCGGGGAGACAGACGGGAAAACAAAGAAAGAGTATGAGGTGTACCCCCTCAGCCAACTCTACCCCTCAGGTTCTGGAAGCAAGGTGAAGTATATTTTTCAGTGCCCACCATCTTGAAGATGGTGGGACTTCTTCAATCAGGGCAAGGGCTATGTCCCACTTCAGCACGAGGTGGGCATAATAGAGGGTGTAGACACCCCAGGTAAGGGGCCCTTTGGCCACTACCTGTCACTCCCTTGTAAAATGCCCCATAATGTAGTATTTAGATGTCATCTTCAGACCCTGAAACTTGATTTCACGGACACAAGAAGAAGACAAACGAAGAAACGCTGTTGGATCGAGAACTGCAGACCTCGTGGTGGACTTTTGGGCACGAACTGCCAAAGAACTCCCTCAAGATAGAGGTACTATCTCCCTGCAACCGCAGGCACCAAAAACAGCAAAGCCCGGTCAAGCGTCGTCCAGCTCCCCAGCCCAACCAATGTCTCTGAGTACCAGTGAAAGGTACACCTAATCTGGATGGTCAGCTTGGCCTCAGCACCAAGTCTTGAGGACCCAGGACCCACTGGAGCTGAAAGGCACGAATACCCAGGGTACTGGACCCCTGCTGCAAAAACGCACAAAGCTGAGTCCAAGCGGACTCCAACTTTACACCGAGGCAGCACCCGATGAGGGACATCAGGACTCCAGAGACCCACCTCAACAGTGGCCCAGCAGCTCCAGAATCATGGCTCCAAGGTGCCAGCCCCTGACCGCGAGGTTCATCTTTGCAAGCCTTTGCCCGTCTGCACATCTTCACTGCACCCAGCCTGCCCTGCTAGGGCATCTTCAAACCAGCTGTGCTCCCGAGGCTCAAGAGCCCTTGTGACCTCTACTGTCCCTTGAGAGCCTTCGGACTTGCCTGCAAGTCCCTCTTTGCTTTTACAGGTGGCCCCCTTCATTCGTAGCGCGCCAAGTACAAAGTCCCTTTGTTCCTTGCTCCCAGTGAAATCCAGGAAGCTCCAGAGAACTTGGCCTTGGCACTTTGGACCACGGCCCGAACCTTCCAATTCCTAAAAGGGTACCCAGACAATAACTGTACTGCATTGCTTTTTCCACTTGGCTTTTTCCTTCCATAGGAAATGTATTGTGCATAATTGCGCAGAACTGTAGATATTGCATTTACTGTGATTTTCTCGTATTGCGAAAAGTATTTACCTTGTACCCGAAGTTCTTGGTCTAAATATTTATATAAAAAGAAGTGTTATTTTCTATGTCTGTCTCGACTTCATTCATTGAGTGTGTGTATCATTTATTGCCTTGATGTGTACAACAAATGCTTAGCACTACCCTCTGATAAGCATAACTGCTCGCCCACACTACTACAAAATAGAGCATTAGTATTATCTTCTTTTGCCTATGTAAGTCAATAAGGGTGTCTTTGACCTCTCTGCACATTGTACCCCATTGTGGTGAACTATATAGAGAGGTAGGTTTCCTACAATAACCCACTCACAATCCACTGCGCCTGATCATAAACATCACAGATGACACCCCAGATGACCTCATAAATGACATTGCTTCCCCTCCTCACTGACATCATTAATTGTCTGTGTAGTTGCCTCATTTTTCTAAAAATAGCACTTGACACTTCAGCCCCAATTTTGTCCTCGCGGTTTGGAGAATACTCCTGTGACACATTTTTAGGTCTCATTTACTAAACGGCATTTAGACATCCGCGGAGAAGGCATCTAGTGGACCATGCCGACAGCCCACAGTGGGCTTAGAGCCCACCTATTGCTTACAATGATTTGCTTTATTGGCACTCATTTGCTTGCTTCTTATTTATTAGCTTGCCTTCCCATTCTTGTATGTGCCAATCCCCTGAAGCATTCTTTCTGTACCTTCCTTTTGATTGGCTGACTTGTATTTTTCCAGCGATCACATGTAGGGAACTCGTTTTTTCTTTTTGTTTAAGCATGCGCTCAGATTGCATGAATTTTCATGCATTCTCACGTGCAGCCCCAAAACACCTGCCCTGCGTGCTCTATGTTGCTGCCTCCTCACCTCACTTGCGCTCTCCCTCGTGTGCTGCTTCTACTGTTATAGCCCCCCCTCCCACCCAATACTCCGCTCTTCCTTCATTCCCCTCCCCTTACAAATCTTTACATAAAATATTTTAAGTTTTTTCGACTGCTCTGCAGCTGCCATTTGCTGCAAGGCAGCTCTGCTTTTCTAAAAAGTGCTTTGCACAAGTACATTTTAGTTTTTTTTTATTTGCCTATTCAAGTCGTGTCAAACATCTTGCATCAGTAGATGAAAAGTATTTGGTGCCCGAGTCATTCTGGAGGTGTGCTCATGCTTTGTGATGCAAGCATGCATATGTCCTCAAGCAGGTGCTCCTACTGGTGACCGCATCATCGTGCCTTTTCTTTTTTAGTCTTCTTTTTCACAATGATGCACAGCATGAGCAAAAAACATTTAGCTTTTTACTAATGCTGCAGTGCTAAAAGCATTAGCAAAGCCAAGAGTTAAAAAAAACAATCTAAATTGGTACTAATGGTGTGCAAGCCACTCTTGCTTCTTTCTGCGCTTCTCTTGCCTCTTTCTGCACCCCTCTTGCTTATTTCTGCACCTCTGTTGCTTCTTTTTGCACTTCTCTTACTTCTTTCTGCACCCCTCGGGCCTCTTTCTGCACCCTTGTTCCCTTTTCCTGCACGTCTCTTGCTTCTTTCTGCACTGCTCTAGCCTCTTTATGCACCTCTGTTGCTTCTTTCTGCACACCTCTTGCCTCTTTCTGCACCCCTCTTCCCTCTTTCTACACTTCTCTTGCTTCTTTCTGCACCTCTGTTGCTTCTTTCTGTACTTCTCTTGCTCTTTCTGCACCCTTCACGCCTCTTTCAGCACCTCTGTTGCTTCTTTCTGCACTTCTCTTCCTTCATTCTGCACCCCTCCTGCCTCTTTCTGTACTTGTCTTGCCTCTTTGTGCACCTCTCCTACTTTTTTCTGCACCCCTCTTGCCTCTTTTTGCACCTCTGTTGGTTCTTTCTGCACTGCTCTTGCTTCTTTCTGCACCTCTTTTGCAATTTCTGCATCCCTCTTGCCTCTGTCATCACAGCTGTTCCCTCTTTCTGCACCCCTTTTGCCTGTTTCTGCAACTCTCTTGCCTCTTTCTGAAGTTCTCTTGCCTCCTTCTGCACCTCACTTGCCTCTTTCTGCACTTCCATTGCCTCTTTCTGCATCTCTCTTGCTTCTTTATGCACCCCTGTTGTCTCTTTCTGCACCCCTGTTGTCTCTTTCTGCACTCATCTTCCCTCTTTCTGCACCCTTCTTCCCTTTTTTCATCCCTCTTGCCTCTTTCTGCTGTTCTCTTGCCATTTTCTGCACCTCTCTTGCCTCTTTCTGCACCTCACTTGCCTCTTTCTGCACTTCTCTTGCTTCTTTCCACACCTCTGTTGCTTCTTTCAGCAAATCTCTTGCATCTTTCTGCACTTCTCTTGCTTGTTTCTGCACCTCTCTTGCATCTTTCTGCACCTCTGTTGTCTCTTTCTGCACCTCACTTGCTTCTTTCTGCACCCCTCTTGCCTCTTTTTGCACCCCTTTTTTCTCTTTCTGCACCTCTCTTGCATTTTTCTGCACCCCTGTTCCTTCGTTCTGCATCATCCCTGCCTCTTTCTGTACCTCTGTTGCTTCTTTCTGCACTTCTCTTGCTCTTTCTGCACCCTTCGCGCCTCTTTCAGCACCTCTGTTGCTTCTTTCTGCACTTCTCTTCCTTCTTTCTGCACCCCCTCCTGCCTCTTTCTGTACTTGTCTTGCCTCTTTGTGCACCTCTCCTACTTTTTTCTGCACCCCTCTTGCCTCTTTTTGTACCTCTGTTGGTTCTTTCTGCACTGCTCTTGCTTCTTTCTGCACCTTACTTGCCTCTTTCTGTACTTCTCTTGCTTCTTTCTATACCTCTGTTGCTTCTTTCAGCAATTCTCTTGCCTCTTTCTGCACTTCTCTTCCTTCTTTCTGAACCCCTCCTGCCTCTTTCTGTACCTTTCTTGCCTTTTTGTGCACCTCTCCTACCTCTTTCTGCACCCCTCTTGTCTCTTTTGCACATCTGTTGGTTCTTTCTGCACTGCTCTTGCTTCTTTCTGCACCTCACTTGCCTCTTTCTGCACTTCTCTTGCTTTTTTCTACACCTCTGTTGCTTCTTTCAGCAATTCTCTCACCTCCTTCTGCACTTCTCTTGCGTGTTCCTGCACTTCTCTTGCTTCTTTCTGCACCTCTTTTGCAAATTTCTGCATCTCTCATGCCTCTTTCTGCACCCCTCTTCCCTATTTCTCCACCTCTCTTGCTTCTTTCTGCACTTCTCCTGCTTCTTTCTGCACTGCTCTTGCTTCTTTCTCCACCTCTCTTGCCTCTTTCTGCACCCCTCTTCCCTCTTTCTGCACCTCTGTTGCTTCTTTCTGTACTTCTCTTACTTCTTTCTGCACCTCTCTTGCCTCTTTATGCATCCTTCTTCCCTCTTTCTGCACCTCTCTTGCCTCGTTATGCACCTCTCTTGCCTCTTTTGCACACACAGGGCTACTTTTAAACTGACCCCAGGCTCAGCAGTGCACACATGCAAGTGCAGAAAAGGGATGCTGGCCTCTAAACTGCCATGCCCTATTATATGCTAGGGACTTAGAGGTAGTTTTAATCCCCCTGCCCTATTATGTACTAGGGCCTTACAGGGGAGGTCATGCCAATCACAGGGGTACCCCAACCCATAGTGTACCCTAGTGTATGTAGGTGTTTCACTGTATTCTAAGTGTCTTTCAGCATAGCACTGGCTCCCGGCCTGGTTAGGCAGAGCCCAGGGTCAATCAGAGTCAGTTACCACCAGTACCAGTCAGCAAAAAGTTGGGGGGTGCCCAGGCACAGGTTGACTTTGCAACAAGGCCTCTTTCTGCACCTCTGTTGGTTCTTTCTGCATATCTCTTGCTTCTTTCGGCACCTTTCTTCCTCTTTCTGGACTTCTGTTGCCTCTTTGTGCATTTCTCTTGCTTCTTTCTGCGCCTTTCTTCCTCTTTCTGCACATGTCCTTCCTATGTAGGCATAGTTGGAAATTAGCATTTAAAAAACCTTTGAAATTCACTGAAAAAACCATAGGTTTCAGGGACGTTATAGTTAGTTGGACATTTCTTCAGGACATTGGCATTGGGGGTGTAGCCCTTGCCTGGCTAAAGTCCTTTCTCAAAAATCGCACTCAAAGGGTCTCCCTACAACCTCATCAGTCCGAACCCAAAAATGTATGGTGTGGGGTTCCTCAGGGGTCGGCGTTGAGCCCGCTCCTCTTTAATATAGACCTGGCCCCATTGTTCTCACTAATAGCCAACTGGGGCGTGAAGGCGATATCATACGCCGACGATACACAGTTGGTATTTTCTTCTAAAGATCAGTCGGCGGATTCTTTCAAGAATTTCAAAGGCTGTCTGAAGGACATCGCTCTTTGGATGAATAACAACAAACTTAAACTCAATGCTGAGAAAACGGAGGTGTTGTTCTTCGGCAAGATCCAGCCGCCTGCAGCGGATCTGTGGTGGCCAATGGAAATGGGCTCCCCGCCCGTTCCAGCAGGCACAGTAAAAAATCTGGGAGTAAAGTGGGAGGCAGATCTCTCTTTTTCTGCGCAGATACAGCAAGTGACAGCCTCCTGTTTCAGCAAGCTGAGACACTTGCGGAAATTCCTACATTTGCTGCCGGAGAATTACCGCTGGGTCATAGTCCATGCCACTGTGACATCTAGGCTGGACTATGCTAACGGCCTATACTTGGGTTTGCCAGCGTACCTTATCAAAAGACTACAGATGGTACAGAATGCGGCTGCGAGACTGATTAGACGTGTTCCATTTCGTCATCACATCTCTCCACATATTAAAGAGCTTCACTGGCTGCCGGTGGCAAAAAGAATTGAGTTCAAGGCCCTAACCTTAGCATTCCGGTCATTCCATGGGAAGTGCCCCAGTTATTTGAGACAACGGTTATGCATCTACAAACACATTCGCGCTTTGAGGTCCAATTCTCAAAATCTGCTTTGTATTCCGCGAGTTAGGAAAGCCCGCCTTGGCTGCAGATCTTTTACAGTGGGGGCGTCTAAGCTATGGAACTCCCTGCCTAACCGCATGCGTCTGATTGAGTCAGAACCACTATTTAGGAAAACTGTAAAAACATGGCTCTTCAGTCTAGTTTAATTGCTCTCAGGGTTCTTGCGGTGTGCGGCATGGCTGCGCGCCGTCTATTGTCTTTAGCGCCGGGACACCTCTGTTGGAGGTAGCTGTTCGCGCTCTACAAATGTCGGTAGTATTATTATTATTATTATTTCACTCGTATAAAACCAGAGAAATTTGGCCGTTATAGTTAGTAGAGCTAACTATAACTCGCGCCCCCGCAATGCACTGCTGATGACGTCACATATTACATCACTCATGACATGCTCAGTGACATCACTGATGACATCATCCACGTGGTCATCTGATGCACCTCCTCACACCCTAATAAAACCTTTCATACACCCACTCGAAAATACAGACAACCAATATCGAAGGTATAGACACACCAATAGCAGTTAGTACATACCCGCTCAGTGATTCATACGTCTACACACACATCCACCCACTAACCCATACAGTCACTCATACACGCAGTCATTCATCAATACAGCCACTGATATATCCACTCATACACCCATATAGACATTCACACACTGCCACTCACCCAAAGAGTTACTCAAAAACCTAGTCAGTCACCCAAAGATTTACTTACACTGCCATTTACTCACCTATACAGTTATACACACACCACGTCACTTATTCATACAGATATGTACTGTCTTCAACAATTACTGACATAGCACACACTTATCCATGCAGCCACTGTCACAATCACTCACTGTCACATATACTCACTTATATACTCCAACTCTCACAAATACTGCCTTTCACATATGTAGTTACTTACACATATACCACTAACACATCCATTCACTCACCAACACAGCTATACGTACACTCACTCACCCATACACTCCCTAACACACGCACTCATAAACGCATACACCCAGTGAATCACCCACTCACACATCCATGCAGGGAGTCACACACCCCCCCACCCACACAGACACTCAGGCACCCATACTGGTTCTCAGACAACCAATCATTCTTCAATATACCTTGGCATATATAGATATAACATTCTTGAACCTTTTAGAAACACTCAGTCACTGGATGATGTCATCAGTGATGTCATCAGTGATGTCATTTGAGATGTCATCAGTGATGTCACTGACCATGTCATGAGTGATGTAATATGTGACGTCATCAGCAGTGCATTGCGGGGGCGTGAGTTATAGTTAGCTCTACTAACTATAACGGGCGAATTTCTCTGGTTTTATACAAGTGAAATGTCCAACTAACTATAACGTCCCTGAAACCTATGGTTTTTTCAGTGAATTTCTAAGGTTTTTTAAATGCTACTTTCTAACTATAACGTCCCTGAAACCTATGCTTTTTTCAGTGAATTTCTAAGGTTTTTTAAATGCTAATTTCTAACTATAACGTCCCTAAAACCTATGGTTTTTTCAGTGAATTTCTAAGGTTTTTTAAATGCTAATTTCTAACTATAACATAGCAGTCGCCTTTGCAGAGTGGTGGAGAAAGGTGAGCGTGGCCTCCGAACACCTCTTAGCAATCCCACTTTGTGGGATTTACTGGAGGTAATAGGAGGGGTAGTTAGCCCCCAACATCAACCTTGGGGGCCAACTACCCCTCCTATAAACTCCAGTAAGTCCCACACAGCAGGATTGCTAACTTCTTATACCAGGCCACGCCCCCTTTCTCCACCACTCTGCAGTCGCACCTCCTGGCGCGTTCTGGGTTGGGGGATTAAGTCCCCTTGAATCCTGAGGGTCCCTGGGGGCCAACTAGCCCACCAGATACCTCCAGTAAGCGCCACAGAGCTGCATTGCAGAGAGGTGGTCCGAGGCCATGCCCCTTTTTACACCACTCTGCAAATGCGGCTCCTGGCGCACTGCTGCTCGGAGGATGAAGTCCACTTGTGTCCTGAGGTCCTCAGGACACAAGAGGACCTCATCGCCCCACCAGCAGTGCGCCAAGAGGCGCCTTTTCAGAGTTACGGCCCCCCGGCCCCGGGGACCACCACCTCCCTGGGGCTTTACAAATGATGGGAGGGGGGCCGCGCAGCCCCCCTCCAGGAGCCCTTGATGGCCCTGGGGACCGCCACCCCCCAGGGCCGTCTCCTGCAATGTCCCGGGGTGCCCACCCCCAGGGCATTGCTGTTTGCTATGGCAGGGCGGGAGCACGCCTCCCGCCCTGCCACAGCAAACTCTGCAAACTCTGCTTTGGGCCCCCGCTACAGAATTGAGGATTGTCCCCGGGACCTGGCCCACCCGGGGGCTTTAAAAAACGAAGCGTGGGAGCCCGCGTTTTTTTTTTTTTCATTTTCGTCGGGGTTCGCGCAACCCGTCCGAAAATGTAAAAAAAAAAAATGCTTTTTTTGGGCCCGGGGGGACAGGGTGTTTCTACCCTGCCCCCTTTTTAAGTTTTTTAATGTTTCTCTTACCTTTTTCCCTCTCACTCGGTCCGAGGCACAAGATGGCTGCCAACACTTCCTGGTTTGAAGTGTTGGCAGCCACTCAGAGGCAAGCTCGTGCTCGGGAGGGCTCAGCCAATCAGATCTCACAATTCTCAAATATCGATATCTGTAAATCTTTAAATATCTCAAAAACTACTGAACGGATTTACATCATTTAAAACAAAGCGTGCTTTCTAGACCAAGAGCTATCTCTCTGCCAAATTTGGTGTAATTCCGTTCAGCAGTTCAGGCTGTAGCCGTGTCTAAAGTTTCCTATGGAAATTAACATGGAGAAAACATGTTTTGGGACTCCCCTTTTTTCTCGGCCCCCCCTTGACGAATCACCCCGAAACTTTCAAGACAGGAGCTGACCCAAGTGAACAATTAGTTTTGAAAATTTCGTGAAGATTCATCAAACGGCGCCAAAGTTATTGGCAAATCAAAAACGCTTTTCCTATGGAAACTAGGTTCTAACTATAACTATCTACTGGCGACCGCCAGTAGGTAATACATATATATATATATATATATATATATATATATATATATATATATATATATATATATATATATCCAGGTATACTGCTTGCAGGCAATCACCATCATCGATTCAAAAGCAGGCGCGGACCACAGTTCAGTGCTTATTTTTTGTTTATTTCATGTCGGCCATTACGCGTTTCGGTCCTCCTGGACCTTGATCACATGACAACGCTATCTGGCATTTTACCCCTTTTAAAGTGACAGTGCAGTAATTTGTGGTTCCCGCCTTAAAGGACACTAAAGACATACTACCCTTAGGTAACTTCTTTTTGTAAAAACCAGAGTTTCATCTCCACATTGAGTTAATGGCTTGGTTTTTGCTAGATTGATATAAAACATTTTTAAATATCAAAATAACGGAATTGCCCTCACATACAATATATGGGGATTATTAACATTCAATAATTAAAATAAAAATCGAATATAATAAATATTAAATACCATAGCAGCCATATCTACATCAAGGAATTATATAATAACAATGTTAAAACATTAAAATTTGTTAAAACATGATTTTTAAATTTTCTTGTACATAGCATTCAAATCATTATTGCATAATGCAGCTAGTTCATTATATTTAAACTTGGTACTTTTAAGTTACTCTTTGGTTTAATACTAAAAATTGCATCCTGCCCAAGGCTCTCACCTAATGTGTGAAAAAAAGTGCTAGTGCTTGAGTGGTCCAAACTTAAAGAATTTTGGGTTTGACCTATTGTGACCTAAAAAAATGTTTGTGTATAAAACCATCTCCTGATGTGTATAAAAAGTTTGTTAAAAAACCATTATGATTTTGGTTTAGGTCAGACTGGCAGCCTCCTTTAATTACTGAAAAATATATTTTAACACCCTTTTCTTCTGTTATGGTGTGATATTACTGTTAACATACCATCAGCTAGCAGGTGACACTTGTAAATATAAACACCCCATGGAAATGCAGATATCCCTGCAAGGTTGGCCTTGATATTGCACACGGTAGGTTAGATACATGTATATAAATCTTCTGTTGTGTTTAAACCTCCTGGGCTCTTACAATCGAAGTTTAGAATGTATTTAGTTTCTAGCCTCCTAAGTTTACCCTCTCTATCTCCTCCCCGTCTGTCCTTAGGTATGGAGTCTATGAGATAATACGAGAGGTGTTTGAGATCATTATTGTGTATTTCTTGAAAATGTCTAGCCACTGGGTAAGTTGGGTCATGGTTGTTTATGGCCCGGATGTGTTGCAGAATTCTCTTGTTTGCAGGGAGTTTGGTACTCCCTACATACTTGAGATTGCACGAACACTCCAGTATATAAATAGCATAGTCAGTTTTACAGTGTAGGGAATATGATATTTTTATTTCCCTATTGCTGAATGGTGTCCTGTATGTTTTCTTATTTATTCCATACTGACAAGCTTTGCAGCTTTTGCATTTAGTGAAACCCTTTCTTTGTGACAGCCAGGTCTGTTGGTCCAGGACTTCCGGGCTGCTTTTGACCAGACTTCTGCTCATAGATGGAGCCCGCCTGTATGTGATCCCCAGGGTGTTTGTTAAGCTGCCCCCTATAATTGGATCACTCAGCACTATGGGCCAATTTCGATGCACAATTTTTTTGATAGTTTTGTTTTGTGCATTATAGGCTAAAATTAGCCTAAGCTCCATAGTGTTCTTTTTGGTGTTATCATCATTGTCTTTTGGTGTTAAAAGGATATTTCTATCCAGACCCTGAGTTCTATTTATAGCTGCATCAATGATCTTTCTTTTGTATCCTCTGGCTAGAAATCTTTCTTTACTCTCCTGTTGTGCTCTTTTCAAATCATTGGGGTTGCTACATATTCTTTTTATTCGCAGCATTTCCCCATAGGGGATACTATTTACCAGGTGTCTTGGATGAAAACTAGAAAAATGTAAAACTGTGTTGCCTGCTGTCTCTTTTCTAAAGATTTTAGTTTCTAGTTTATCATTGCACACATAAACTTCAACATCCAAGAAGTGAATTTTCTTATCACTAATTGTAGACGTGAAGCTTAGGTTAATATCATTTTTGTTGATGTCTTTCACAAAATCATGAGCTTCTGTTTCCAAACCTTCCCACACAATGAATAAGTCATCAATAAAGCGCAAAAGTAACTTTACATTTTTGTCCATATAATGCTTGTGTGTTACGCCGAGGACCAGCCTCTCCCACCATCCCATGTACAAACATGCGTAACTGGGGAGAAGCTGGCCCCCGTCGCAACACCTCGCATCTGTTGATAAAGTGTTTTATCAAATAGAAACACATTGTTATTCAGGCAAAAATTAGTCATATTACTTAGCATTGCACAATGAGGAGTTAATCTGGTTTGTCCTTTGCCCAAATAATGTTCAAGGGCCCTCATACCATCTCTGTGGTTTATACTTGTATACAAGGACACTACATCCAACGACATGAGTAAGTAATCCTTTTTCCATTCAAAGTTCTGAAGCTTCGCTAGAAAGTCACTCGTGTCTTTGATGTAGGAGGGCAAGGATTGCACAAAATCCTGTAGGAAGTAATCGATGTATTGAGATGCATTTTCACGTAAGCTGTTTTGTGCTGAAATGATTGGGCGACCCGGTGGTTTTGTTGCATCTTTGTGAATTTTCGGGATGAAATAAATATTAGGAACCACAGGGTTATCTTTTCGTATATATTTATACTCATCCAATGTCAAAACTCCTGCGCTTTTCCATGCGACAAGTTTGCCATAAAAGTCATCATAAATCATTTTTAATGCCCACACATTACTAGTCCTGTAACATGTTTTGTCGTTCAATTGAGAAAGGGCTTCCTCCATGTAGTCTTTTCTTGCCCATAGGACAACATTTCCTCCTTTATCGGAGTTCCTGATGATGATATTATCATTTTTTTGAAGTTTAGTTATTAATTTTTTGTATTGCCATGCTTGTTTATTCGGTTTTGATTTTGTGTGCTGCATTTTGAAATTTAATTTCTTCATTTCTGCAACTACGTGTTCATTAAAAATATCAATGCTGTCCCTGGGTAATATTGGATTAAATGTTGATTTTTTCTTAAAAGGAGTTGTTTTTCTTTTTACACTTGGTTCTGTATTGAGATCGAACGCTTTATTGCTCATTTCAAGCTCATCTTCCCTGATGTTTATGTTAGTGGCTTCATCTTGTAGCTCCATCAGAGTTTCCAAAAGTGCTATATCCCCACTAGTAGTTATAGGTTGTGAGTTCTCATTGGGGCTTATTGTCCCCTCAGTATCCTTTTCTTTGTTTTTTGTTTTTTCTTTTATTGATGCATGGTATTTTAAAAGTTTCAACTTCCTTACAAATCTGTATATATCCATCCGGGTATTGGCATAATCAAAGTTTGACTCCGGGCAATACGAGAGGCCCAGTGCTAGGATTTGTCTTTCCGCTTCATTTAGATCAATGTCAGTCAAGTTTATTACCGTTTTTGCTGTCATGTCTTTGTTGTTCATTTGCGGTTCCACCAGCCTCTCCCTCGCTTCTTTTTGTTGTTGATCGGTCTTTCTTCTTGTTTTTCGCCTCTCCCTCCGCCTGTGGTTTCGCCTCTTCCTTTGGCGTTCTTTTGCATCCTCGGGCGGAGGGTCGACCGTCGTTCCAGACATAAAAAATCAATTTCTTCCGCCGGAGTACGGCTTGGTAGTGCCTTGCTTGTCTTTGTGTGTTGTCTTTCAAGTTCTGCCTCACTCTCTACAGTCGAGCTCAAATCTGAGGTAGATGTATATGTATATCTTTCATTGCTGGTTGAGGCACTTGTCCCTTGCTCATTTCGTACTTTTGCTTTGTTGGTTATCATAGCATCATATTTTCTTGAGAACGTAAAGATTCGTCCTGTTTCATAGTCCACCCTATCTCGGTGGAATTTAAAAGCTTTACGCTCCTTGATTTTATCTTCTTCTTTCCGTAATCTGATCATCATTTCATCTTTTAGTTTTGTTACTTCCTCATCCTTATTTAGTCCGGTAATTTCCTCATTAAGTTTGTCTATTTGATCTTGAAGTTTCGCTCTATCTATTTCCGCATATTGTACAAGAATTTCCACTAATTTTTTGGACGATTCCAAATTACATTGCGCCCAGTCGCGCATCATTTCAGGGTTTGGTTGATCATAACTGGGGGCTATTAGAATTCTCAAGCCCCTCGGAATTCTTCCTACGTCAAGATACCGTTGTAGGGATTTGTGTTCCCACCATTTACCCTGTTCTGCGCGCATTAACTTTTCCAATGCTCTTATTTTATCTTTGACGTTACTGGTGGTAGGGTTTGCAGTGATATTTCTCACTTGTGTGCTTATATTGCTGGTGTTACTAAACATTTCGGAGGCTGCCGCCTCCCGGTCTTTTAGCGTGTCCGCCGACATATTGGTCTTTTCTCTTTTCAAAATAATTGCGGTTTTGACAGGAAAGATTCTACTCGTGTAGTTTCCCTGCTTATCGCATGCACACCATTCTCCCCGCAATGCCGTATGGTCCTACCTTTCACGGTCAATCCACGTCCGGCGAGTCCTCCGACACGGCACACATGGAGTCCGCTCAGACAGTCCGTTTCTCTTTGGCTGCGGGGGGGCCGACGACTTAGTTCCTTGCGGATACAATTTCAATTACTTCCGGCGTGCTGCCGAGAGGCAAAAGGCTCCTTGTAGTCGTCGCCTATATACACACATGAAAAGGCAAGTTCTACCCCTGTGTTTTGTTGCCATCCAGCCCTTATAGACAATATTGAAGTAGCATGCAGGGTGAGTAGTGAGCCGCACAGTACTGTGACTGCCTTTCTCGTGCCCCATGTGTGAGTAATATCCGAAGGGCAGGAGTTGGAGAGGGGTTCACCTTATCTGGTCCCCATGTTTGTCCCCAGATGTGTCAGGGTGTTAAATGTGATAAACTGGCTCCGTCCCAATCCGAAGTCATCCTGGAGGTCCTAGAATGTGCAGAGAGTCCCATGCATTAAAAGATCACCCGTTATGGATATTCCATCCTCCAACCAAGACTTTTATCGTGTGCGTTTGTGAGGGACCGAAAAAGATGGAAGGACCAGAGCCCTCCCAAAGTTAAACGAGGGCATCATTTGCATACAAAGAAATGATCCGCCATTGGTCTCCAAGGCATATCCCGAAATCCGCTTCTCTGCTAGGCAACAGTCACGCCAGCGGTTCCATTGCAATGGTAAAAATAAGGGGCAGTAAAGGGCACCTTTGCCAGGTGCCCTCTGATATTACCCGGCCTGTCTGCACCCTTGCCACCGGTTGTGTGTACAGTAACTGAATCGATTGCCTAAAGCAAGGGCCGATCCCCAATGTTTCTAAAATCAACAGTTGGTAAGGCCATCCACGGGTGTCAAAGGCCTTCTTGGTGTCATATGTCTGGTGTTATTTGCTTGGGTATTGTCTCTTGTGCTGAACATGCAGCACAGATCATGGAATGTGCTACTCCCTGGCACCGAGCTGTTCTGGTTGGGATGCACCATTGCTGTTACCACATTAAGGAGCTTGTTTGTAAGTTTCTCCCCCAGGATCTTATAGTCTAGGAATTCTCGGTGACCCCTAGACGGCCCGGCCTAGGCTGGCAGTGCACTTGGCCTAACCTTCTGCTGCTGGAGTGCCATCTCTGGTAAGGTCCTAAATGTGTATATTTGACCTGGGTTGTAAGTGTATTGGGAACTCATTAAGGAGATGGTGGGAGAGTGCAGGGCACCACACTCTGTCAGTTTCATTACAGTGTTATGGGGAGAATAAAGAGAAGACTGTGGCAGAAGATGCCATTACCATGGATATGACATCCATTAAGGGTTCATTTACTATTCTAACTCCAAGTCCACTTGGATCACTTCCACCACGAAGTTATAAAAGTGGAGCGCAGTGAAAGTTCCTGCACTACTGCTTTGAATAGAAAAATATGTTTATGTAGGTAAAAACTGTGAAAACGCTGTGGGGGCACTCAGTTTCCACTGTGCCTGCAAGTCCCCACAAAGGGTAGTCTTTGACTATATCCACAGTAATGCTACTATGACTCAAAAGCACGCACACATGTATTCTCTCTCTCTCTCTCTTTCTCTGTGTTTTGGAAGACACCTGCCGCAGATGACACCCTCAACCATTTGTACCTCTCCAAGCCTAAGTCAATGGAGAGTGTGTTTATACACCGCGAGACCTTGTCAAACCATAGTTGATGGTTTCCCACATTCATGTCTAGTTGGTGGAACCATTTTGGCCCTTTCACAGAGATCTTCTTGTTATCAACGGTGTGGGTGATACGGGTCGCTAAGCCTCATGCCCTCTTAATTTTTCTCCTCTCCTTGTATTTTGCCTTTTTCATGACAACAGTGTGGTAAACCCATTAATTTTCTCTGTGACATTGGATGCATCAAATATATCCAACTGGTTTTCTGTACTCGTGGGGATGTGACATGACACTCGTCTACGTGTTGCACTGATGCAGCAAAACATAGGCAGGCTGCTTATTGGGCACACTAGCGTCCAGATGATGGAGTTCCTTCAAGATTTTACCCACTTTACACATGAGGATACTCAGTGCAAAGTGAAGAAGCTGTGAATCCTCTACCATAAAGTAGTTTAGAACTAGGCCCACTCCAAATCCTTAATGTACTTTTTTTTATTTCACTCTTTCTCCCCCCCCCCTCCAGTATATTTTATATTTGTGCCTTAGTGGCGTCAATATGACACCATAATAGTTGTCATAATAATGCCAATATAGATGCAAATAGATGGACATTTTCTTGTGGCAGTGTTGGAGCCGTCGTCGTGGCTTCAGTTTATGAAAGTGTTCCATTGCCATCACTTTTTCAGAGCCTCCTGTGTCAAGGACTGCTGTGACTTCTAGACAGTGAGTGCCGATTTTGCATTTTGAATAAGAATGTTGCCTTTTTGTTTCCGTACCGGTAACAGCAAAAGTGAACACTTCTTCTTCTATGGATTGGCTGTGTCATTGGATCGGCTGTTTTTCAATTGTCTTGATCTCTCTTACCGCCTATTGCATTATATAACCTCAGTTCTCTGACATAGTTTTGCTGGTCCTTCCACCCAGAATACTTTAGCCAAGGCCACGGGAATTATGCGATTCCACGGCTGCGACATATTTTGCGACTGGTGGACTTGGCCCTTTTTGCAGGGTCATCCCAGAACTTCCTCCTGTATTTTTTTCTGACCTGTTGTTGGTAGTTTTATGACTCTGGGCACTTTACCACTGCTGATCAGTGCTAAAGTGCATGTGCTCTCTCTGGTAAACTTGGTAAGATTGGTCTACACCTGTTTGGCATATTTAATTTACCTGTAAGTCCCTTTTACAGTGGTATCCCATATACCCAGGGCCTGTAAATTAAATACTACTAGTGGGCTTGCAGCGCTGCTTGCGCCACCCACCAAAGTAGCCTTTCAAACCTGTCTCAGGCCTCTGCCGCTGCAGGGCCTGCGTGCACAGTTTACTGCCGCAGTGACGTGGCATGGTAAGTGGTTACCACGTCCAAACTCCCCTTTTACTACATATCAGTCACCCCTGGCTAGCCCTATGGGCAGGGTGCGCTGTAGGTAAAAGGTAGGACATGTGCCATAACTGTGGCATGTCCTGGTAGTGACAAACAGCCTATTTGGTTTCTCACTGCTGTGAGGCTGCCCTCTCATAGGGTTGCATTTTGAATTCCCGGATATGTGCTTCAGTGGTAATTTCTGATCTGGGAGGGGTAGCGTGACCATGTTTGGTATGTTTGGAATAGTAGTGATAAATCCTGCTTATTGGTGAAAGCACATTTATTATTACGATTTTAGAAATGCCACTTTTAGAAGTGGGCATTTCTGTGTGCTTAGGTGTCTTTGTGCCCTGCCTGGATGTGTATTGACCGTCTGGTTTTGACTGACAGGAGAGGGGGGTTGTGCATTCACTCTAGCCAGTCACAAGGGGGGTTGAGGTGTGTCCTGCTTTTCCTGAGTGAGTCAGCGCTAGGCTGAATAGACCTTGGCTGAATTTAGAGTAGTGGGAGGAGATTCCCTGGCACCTGAATAGGCCTGGTCTGCAATTGGAGTGGTGAGAGGAGTTGCACCTGCACCTGAATAGGGCTGTGTCTGCCTTCCACAATGCTGTCTCCGCCCCCCTGTCTGGGGCCAGGGTTTACAATGTGAATGGGGGTGTTGTGCACTCACAACTTCTAATATGTTTTTGAAGTGCCCTCAGAACAAAGACTTTTGCACTATAAATACAGGGGCTGTGACCCCATGACAAGAAGAAGACACTGGTGGACTTGGAACCAGACGCTGCTGGTTCTGTATGCTGCCCCAGAGGATTGCTGTGCTACCAGGGAACTGCCATCTGGACTTTGCCTTTGTGTGCTGGCCTGAGCCTGCTTCCTGTTTGCGGCCCCCAGTGATCTCCCAGGGCTTTGTGGCCTGCCCTGTGTGATTTGAAATAGCGCGTGGGGAGCGCTGTGTTTTCCCACCCTGTTATTTTGAAGCAGGTGTGGAGCGCTGTACAGGGTCTGAAGATCGCTTTTCCTTTAACCTATTTTGTGCCAGGAGCAGCGCATGTGAGCGCTTCATTGTGGCCACAAGCGTGGGGAGTGGGTGGGGGTGCTTTCCTTGTCACTTGCAGGGCCTAAAGCTGAAAGTGCGTGAGAAGCGCTCCTTACATTGTCCAGCGCTGCTCGTGAAGAGGGAGACGCTGTAACATCGATCAAAGCCCAACTCCAGGAAGAGCCAAGGATCCCCGCTCGTGTCCTACAGTGGACGGAGCCCGGCGAGGGAAGCCACACCGACCCTTCCAAGCTGTCTTGCAGTTGCGGCCCGTGCAACGGGGGTCGTGCTGCAGACTCTCTCTGCAACCTTGTTCAGCTCTCCTCGAAGCAGCAGGGTGCTGAGGGCCATAGGCAGAAGCTGCAGAGGGAGCCAAAGGAAGGAGGAAGAACCCAGACCGGGAGCGGAGGAGGTCCGCTGATGTCGTGCAGCAGGCGGGTCCAGTGAGGGAGGCCGCGCCCACCCCTTCCTGCGGCGGCTACCGGAGCAACTACCCCAGGACGCTGGGACCTCTCCGCCAACACCAGGAGAGCGCAGGCTGAGTTAGAGCGTGGGCAACGCCCTCCCTGATTAAGTAGCACCGGCGGACCCTCCACCTGCTGGGGAGACCAGCTTTGCCAGTAGCTGTGTGACGCTGTCCGGTCTCCCTGCATGATTGCTCTTCGTGTCGTGGGTGCCCCCCTGCCACCATGTACCTACTGGGGAACACTGGCTATCTGGTGACCTTACGGGGCGAGCCCGGGACGGGGCTTCCGATTAGGACTTTGCTACCTAGGGGCACAGAAGCAAGTTTGGTGGAACACTGCGGGTTGGAATGTCGATGGAGGCCCCCGATTCCCAAGTTGGAAGGAATCCCCGACAATTACCACCTTTCTTGGTATAGGCGGGCAGGTGGCCCAGAAGCCTTCCAGCAGAGGAATAGAACTACCACATAACCTGTAATGAGAGCGCAAGTGCCGCTCTTAGTGTTGGCTACTTGTTAGACTTAGCATCTTTTGGCGTGTTTCCCCTGATTTTTTGCTTTCTGACCTCCTGGTTTTGACTCTGTTTTTGCTGGTGTAATGATTCTGCGCGCTTTCCTCACTGCTGTCCAGTGGGAAAGTGCAAGTGCTCCTGTAGAAAATGTGTTATGGATTGGTGTTTCCATGATTGGCCTATTTGATTTATGTGTCAGTCCCTAGTAAAGTGCACTGCGAGTGCCAGGGCCTATAAATCAAATGCTGTTGGTGGGCTGCAGCACTGGATTGTGCCACCCACGCAAACAGCCCGTAAAGTGTAACTCTAGCCTGCCATTGCAGAGCCTGTGCGCAGCCTGGGGCTGCCATGTCGACTTGGCAAGTGCACACACTTGCCAGTCCCTAAACCTTCCCTTTTCTACATGTTAGTCACCCCTAAGGTAGGCCCAAGGTACCCCTGCGGGCAGGGTGCATTGTATGTGAAAGGTAGGACATGCCCTGGTGTGTGTGGCATGTCCTGATAGTGAACTACAGCCTACTTCGTTTTTCACTATTGCAAGGCTACCTGTTCCCCATAGGCCAGAATGGGCAGTTTTGATTATTACATCCTATGATCCTAACTGACCCAGGGAACATGGTAGAAATTCGAGTTTAGTATGCCTGAACTCAGAGTGATAAAATACATCTTTTAGTGAAGTTGGTTTTAACATTCTGTGTTTGAAAATACCACTTTTAGAAAGTAGGTATTTTCTTGTCTAACCATCCAAGCCTGCCTCTGCTAGGTTGTGTTTTCCTTGTCTGGAGTGTGAGTGACAGAGGCTGGGGGATTCCAGGAGACAGGGTGAGTCAGCACAGGGCTAAATAGCAAGATCTACATGTAGATGGGTGGGAGGAGTTGCACCTGGGACCTGAATAGGGCTGTGCCTTCCCTCCACAATGCTGGCTCCACCTCCTGTGGTGTGTCTGATGCCCCTGGCCTACACTGCAAAAGGAAAGAAGGAGTCTCGTCAACAAAGTGCTCCAGGACTGACCAGAACTGGTTTGGACTAGGCAAAAGCCTCTCTGCCTTCAGAGAACAAAGAGAAATTGAGGATAAAAAGGGGGACCCAAACCCCAGAACTTTAGAACTCTTTTGGATCAAGAAGACTGCCAAGAAGAAGAGCTGGAGAAGCTGTGAGGAGGAACTACCACTTTGCTGTGTGCTTTGCTGTGTTGGCCTGTAGTGGCTGCTTCTGTCTTGGGCAGTGAAAGGACTGGACTGAACTTTCTGCAATCTACTTTGTGAGTTTCTCCAAGGGCTTGAGGTAGAGCTTGCCCCCTGTTCAAGAAGTCTCAGGAACAGCAAAGACTTCAAGCCCGTCGCCGTCTACGACGCCACTGCCGACTCCGTGTCCTGAAGGCACCGCAGAGGGCACCGCCGCAACGCCGCACCACGACCCTGGTCTCACCGACGACGCCTGCTGATGCCGCCACCGAGCCGCTGCTCGCACCGCGACCTGTGGGCACCGCACTCCTCACCGCCTCGCTTCACGACGACGCCTTGGTATCCCCGACGACGCTGCGCCACGCCGGACTCGACGCCGCTGCTTGCACCGTGGTTCGAGGGCACCGCTCGTAAAGTTACACGACGCACCGCCCTCATCCCGCACCGCAGCCTTGGCCTACCGACGCCGGTGCCATCGACTCCAGTTCATCAGCCGACGACAGCGCTTCAGCAACGACGACACCGCTGCTGCACCGTGACCTGCCAGCACCGTGACGAGCACCGCCTTCATCTCACACCGCGACCCTGGTCTCACCGACGACGCCATCTGATGCCGCCACCGAGCCGCTGCTCGCACCGCGACCTGAGGGCACCGCACGCCGCACTGCTGCACTTCGCACCGCAGCACCCGATGCCTGCCGACGCCAGCGCTCCTGACTTCAACAGAGAGGAGATCGATCTGCAACGCGTGTGACTTCGAGGGCCCCGACGACGCCTGCACCGACCTCCGGAACTGACGCCTGCGGACGCCGTGTTTTCGGAAGCTCACCGCGAGGTCATCGACGCCCTGCATTTCTGAAATGTACTGTTTGCGGGTCTTCCCGACACCGTAGCTGACCCACGACGCCCCGGTCAGCCAGAACTGTTTGGATTTGTTTGTTCACGACGCCGGGATAGCCCCGGACGGAGCTATCGACATCAAGGAACTGTTTTTAAGGACACTGTGATAACTGAAGATTTTTAAAGTACTGTACTGTGGATTTTTATCGCATTGGTCTTGTTTTAAGTATATAAAAATATTGGATATTTTTCTAAACTGGTGTGGTGTCCGTTTGTAGTGCTTACACTGTATTACTGTTGGTTATGTGCAAATGCTTTACACACTGCCTCTAAGATAAGCCTGACTGCTCGTGCCAAGCTACCAAGGGGGTGAGCAGGGGTTATTTTAGGAGTGTAACTCCCTTATCCTGACTAGGAAGAAGGGTCCCTACTTGGACAAAGGTGCAAGCCCTTGCCAACTAGAGACCCCCATTTCTAACATTGGTTGTCAGCGGTGAGGATAGGACTTGTGTTTGCACATGACTTACAGTGATTGGTGTGCACTACTACCATATCGCAGACCATTACGTACCACATACAGGTTCTTTTTCTTTTTGGCTTATTTTTGATCTTGCCAGTTTGAACTTGCTACTTCAACATGCCTGAATCTATAGTATCATCAATTGCATCAGTAGAAATTGCCTTTGAGGAGGATCGATTGGAAGCCTACAATGTCAAGGAGTTAAAATCGATTTGCAAGAACCTGAAAGTCCAGGTCAGAGGCCTCACCAGGAAGGATGAGCTACAAAAGGCGCTGAGGGCCTGGGTAGCAACCAGACATGCCAGTGAGCAATCTGGTGATCTCAGTGGAGAGGTGGAGGAGCCTGTTCCTAGGGTGGATGTGCTTTTGGGAGGAGGGGAGCCCTCCAGGCCAGGCAGCAGTAGCTTGTCCCCAGAGGAGCTGGAGGATAGGCGGGAAGCAAGGAGGTTTGAATTGGAGAAACTCAGAATAGAAAGTGAGAGGGAAGACAAGAGAATAGCCATGGAGGAAAGGAAGATGATGTTAGATCATGAGAGAATTATCAAGGAGCTGGAGCTAAAGAGTAGAACCGGCTCAGATGGTGGCAGCAACGCTTCAGCACACACAGACAGGATTGTACACATCCCCAAGAACGTAGGTAAAGAGTACAAAAAGGGTGATGACATACAAAGGTGGTTTCAAGGGTACGAGTCGTCTATTCATATGAATGGGGTCCCTGAAAGGAACTGGGGGGCAGGGTTGTGGCCTCTCTTTCCAGAAGAAGCTAGGGATACCCTGATAGCTTTGGGTAAGGGGCAGGACCTCACCTATGCTGACATGAAAGACACTCTCCTCACTAGGTATGGGCTCACTCCTGAGAAGTACAGGGATCAGTTTAGGTCCAGTAAAAGTCTGAGGCCAACACTTGGTTGGAATGTGTGGATATGTTCTGTAGGTCGCTGGATGGTTGGGTGAAGGGCAGTAATGTAACAGATTTTCAGGGGCTCTACAATTTGATTGCATGGGAGCACTTGTCTAGTCTATGTTTTGCAGATCTGCGCCAGCACCTAGTTGATAGTAAGCTAACTGACCCCAGGAAGCTTGCTATGGAGGCGGACCGCTGGGTGAGTACCAGGGTCCACAAGAAAGCGTTTGGGGAGACTCAGCCAAAGGTGGGCAGGGTCCCCAGCAGAAAAGTGGGGGGACAAGGGTAAAGCACAGGAGTTCTCTAAAGGGCCCCAAACTAGTACCCAGGGTAAAGGTTCCCATCCCCCAGGTGATAAGAAGAAAGGGGTCTCTACAGGAAAGCCTGTTGAGACCGGCCCCCGCAAGTGTTATGCATGTGACCAGGTAGGTCACTTGAAGGGGGACCCCAAGTGCCCAAAGGGGACACAGCCGCCCACCGGTGGACAGTCCAAAGTGTTGGCTAGTGTAGCGCTTGGGGAGGAGGGGTGCCCACAGGAGGGTGGGGATCCCGCAGAAATGACCCTTGTCTCACTAGGGGACAGTGAGATGGTCCCAGGAAACCAGGTGCCCCCTAACACAAAGAAATATAGCACCTGGGTGACCATTAATGGGAGAAGGGTAGAGGCTCTCAGAGATACTGGAGCCAGTGTGACCTCAGTCCGGTGTCACCTGGTCTCTGAGAAGCAGGTAGTCCCAGGGGCGTTCCACCAAGTAGTTGCTGTAGACAACTCTGAGCGCCAGTGTATGGTGGCGCAGGTTCCCTTTGAATGGGGGGGTCTCAGGTCCCTTGAGGGTGGTTGTGAGCCCTACCATGCCTGTAGATTGTCTGATAGGTAACGACCTGGAGCAGTCCTTATGGAAGGATGTGGAGCTCAGGTCTCACTTGGAGATGCTTGGGTTGCCAGAGTGGGCATGCGTGTCTACTCGGTCAATGGCAGCCAGAAAGGGTGATCAAGAGGACTTGGAGCCTGGAACAATGGCCCAAGTCCCTGCCAAGAGGAAGGGCAGGGGCGCGGGAAACCGGCCCCCGAAGTTCCCACGGACCGGGAGGAGGCGGACCTCGAGGGGGACGCCCGGTGCCTACAGGGGAGCAGGTAGCCGAACTGGGAGACATCTCTGAGCTGACCCATTGGCAGCAAGAAGGGGGTCCCACCAGGGAGGAGTTCTGCAGGGAGCAGAACGAGTGCCCTACTCTGGAGGGACCGCGGCGGCAGGCTGCAGACCAGGCAGCCGGTAATCAGTCCGGGTCACATCTGATCTACTGGGAGAATGGTCTCTTATACAGTGAGCCTAAGGTTGCTGAGCCTGGGTCAGCCCGTGTGCTGGTGGTACCCCAGCGCTTCAGGACCTTCCTACTGGGTCTGGCTCATGACGTGCCTTTGGCAGGACATTTGGGGCAGGACAAGACCTTTGACAGGCTTGTCACCCACTTCTTTTGTCCCCAAATGCGAAGGCAGTCAGATGCACACTGTAGGTCTTGCCAAATTTGCCAGGCAAGTGGTAAGAGTGGGAGGAAGGTCAAAGCTCCTCTCCAACCTTTTCCTGTTGTTGGAACACACTTTGAAAGGGTAGGGATGGATATTGTGGGGTCACTGGATCCCAAGACAGCCATGGGCAACAGGTACATCCTGGTCTTGGTGGACCATGCCACACGGTACCCGGAGGCAATCCCTCTCAGGACAACGACGGCGCCAGTGGTGGGCTGGGCGTTAATGGGGATCTTTTCCCGTGTGGGCTTCCCCAGAGAGGTGGTTTCTGACAGGGGGACCAATTTCATATCCAAGTATATGACATCCCTGTGGAAGGAGTGTGGTGTAACCTACAAGTTCACCACTCCTTACCACCCACAAGGAAACGGTCTGGTGGAGAGATTCAACCAGACCTTGAAAGGCATGATCAAGGGTCTAACAGAACCCATGAGGCGTAAGTGGGACGTCCTCTTGCCATGCCTGCTCTTCGCATAGAGGGAGGTGCCTCAGAAGTCTCTTGGGTACAGCCCCTTTGAGCTCCTGTATGGCCACCCTGTCAGAGGACCTTTGAGTTTGGTAAAGGAAGGCTGGGAGGCAGCTCCCAGGAAAACTCCCCAGGATGTGTTTAGTTACATGCTGGCCTTTAGAAACCAAACTGCCCGCTTCAGGAAACTCGCTCAGGCGAACCTAGAAGCAAGCCAGGAAGAAATGAAGAGGTGGTATGACCAGAATGCCACTCTGGTCGAATTTCAACCTGGGCAAAAAGTGTGGGTCATGGCCCCAGTGGAACCTTGTGCCTTACAAGACAAGTGGACTGGGGCCATATGAGGTGGTGGAGCGCAAAAGTAACGTCACCTACCTGGTGGATTTGCAGACTCCCAGGAACCCTTTGAGGGTCCTTCACGTGAACCGCCTCAAGCCCCACTTCGAGAGGTCCGAAGTGAGTATGCTCTTGGCGACAGATGATGGGGTGGAAGAGGAGAGTGAGCCTCTCCCTGACCTCCTGTCTACCAAGGAGCATGATGGGTCAGTGGAGGGTGTGATCCTCTCCCCTACACTGACTCAAGAGCAGCAGGGGGACTGTCACCAGTTGTTGGGACAGTTCGCCCCACTGTTCTCTCTGACCCCCGGTGTTACTCACTGGTGTACCCATGACGTGGACACTGGTGACAGCCCTCCTGTAAAACACAAGATTTACAGGTTGACTGACCGAGTCAGGACCAGCATCAAGGAGGAGGTCTCTAAGATGTTGGCGTTAGGGGTGATTGAGCCCTCCAACAGTCCTTGGGCCAGCCCAGTGGTCTTGGTCCCAAAGGCTGCTGCACCCGGTGCCACTCCAGAACTCCGGTTTTGTGTGGACTACCGTGGGCTCAATGCCGTCACCAGGACTGACGCGCACCCCATCCCCAGAGCTGATGAGCTCATTGATCGGTTGGGAGCTGCCCGGTTCCTCAGCACGTTTGATTTAACGTCTGGGTACTGGCAGATTGCCTTAACCGATAGGGCCAAGGAGAGGTCAGCGTTCTCAACCCCAGAAGGTCATTACCAATTTCGGGTGATGCCCTTTGGGTTGAAGAATGCCCCTGCCACCTTTCAGAGGTTGGTCAATCAGGTGTTGGCTGGACTGGAGGATTTCAGTGCCGCCTACCTGGATGACATTGCTGTGTTCAGTTCCAGCTGGGAAGAACATTTACAGCACCTTGAGAAAGTGTTGAGGGCTCTGCAAGGTGCAGGCCTCACGATCAAGGCCAGTAAGTGCCAGATCGGGCAGGGTTCTGTGGTGTACTTGGGACACCAGGTAGGAAGCGGCCAGGTGGCGCCCCTACAACCCAAGATTGACACCATTCTGGCTTGGGAGCCCCCAAGACCCAGACAGAGGTGAGAGCCTTCTTAGGTCTCACTGGCTACTATAGGAGATTTGTTAAGGGCTATGGCACCATCGTTGCCCCCTTAACAGAGCTGACTTCGAAGAAGCAGCCCAGGAAGGTGATCTGGACTGAGTCCTGCCAGAAAGCTTTTGATGCCCTGAAGGCAGCCATGTGCACGGCGCCCGTGCTCAAGGCACCTGACTTCTCCAAAGAATTTGTCGTGCAGACTGACGCTTCAGAGCATGGTGTGGGAGCGGTGCTCTCACAACTGAACGAAGAGGGCCTGGATCAGCCTGTAGTCTTCCTTAGCAGGAGACTACTCCCCAGGGAACAGAGGTGGAGTGCCATAGAGAGGGAAGCTTTTGCTGTGGTCTGGGCACTGAAGAAGCTGAGACCATACCTGTTTGGGACTCACTTCCGGGTTCAGACAGACCACAGGCCCCTCAGATGGTTGATGCAAATGAGGGGTGAGAATCCAAAACTGCTGAGGTGGTCCATCTCCCTACAGGGAATGGACTTTACGGTGGAACACCGCCCTGGCACAGAACACGCCAACGCAGATGGTCTGTCCAGGTTCTTCCGGGTTAGTGAAGAGAACTCCCGGGAGGTTGGGTAGTTCTCCCTACTTTCAGCTGGAGGGGACATGTGTTAGACTAGGCATCTTTTGGCATGTTTCCCCTGACTTTTTGCTTTCTGACCTCCTGGTTTTGACTCTGTTTTTGCTGGTGTAATGATTCTGCGCGCTTTCCTCACTGCTGTCCAGTGGGAAAGTGCAAGTGCTCCTGTAGAAAATGTGTTATGGATTGGTGTTTCCATGATTGGCCTATTTGATTTATGTGTCAGTCCCTAGTAAAGTGCACTGCGAGTGCCAGGGCCTATAAATCAAATGCTGTTGGTGGGCTGCAGCACTGGATTGTGCCACCCACGCAAACAGCCCGTAAAGTGTAACTCTGGCCTGCCATTGCAGAGCCTGTGCGCAGCCTGGGGCTGCCATGTCGACTTGGCAAGTGCACACACTTGCCAGTCCCTGAACCTTCCCTTTTCTACACGTTAGTCACCCCTAAGGTAGGCCCAAGGTACCCCTGCGGGCAGGGTGCATTGTATGTGAAAGGTAGGACATGCCCTGGTGTGTGTGGCATGTCCTGATAGTGAACTACAGCCTACTTCGTTTTTCACTATTGCAAGGCTACCTGTTCCCCATAGGCCAGAATGGGCAGTTTTGATTATTACATCCTATGATCCTAACTGACCCAGGGAACATGGTAGAAATTCGAGTTTAGTATGCCTGAACTCAGAGTGATAAAATACATCTTTTAGTGAAGTTGGTTTTAACATTCTGTGTTTGAAAATACCACTTTTAGAAAGTAGGTATTTTCTTGTCTAACCATCCAAGCCTGCCTCTGCTAGGTTGTGTATTCCTTGTCTGGAGTGTGAGTGACAGAGGCTGGGGGATTCCAGGAGACAGGGTGAGTCAGCACAGGGCTGAATAGCAAGATCTACATGTAGATGGGTGGGAGGAGTTGCACCTGGGACCTGAATAGGGCTGTGCCTTCCCTCCACAATGCTGGCACCACCTCCTGTGGTGTGTCTGATGCCCCTGGCCTACACTGCAAAAGGAAAGAAGGAGTCTTGTCATCAAAGTGCTCCAGGACTGACCAGAACTGGTTTGGAGTAGGCAAAGGCCTCTCTGCCTTCAGAGAACAAAGAGAAATTGAGGATAAAAAGGGGGACCCAAACCCCAGAACTTTAGAACTCTTTTGGATCAAGAAGACTGCCAAGAAGAAGAGCTGGAGAAGCTGTGAGGAGGAACTACCACTTTGCTGTGTGCTTTGCTGTGTTGGCCTGCAGTGGCTGCTTCTGTCTTGGGCAGTGAAAGGACTGGACTGAACTTTCTGCAATCTACTTTGTGAGTTTCTCCAAGGGCTTGAGGTAGAGCTTGCCCCCTGTTCAAGAAGTCTCAGGAACATCAAAGACTTCAAGCCCGACGCCGTCTACGACGCCGCTGCCGACTCCGTGTCCTGAAGGCACCGCAGAGGGCACCGCCGCAACGCCACACCGCGACCCTGGTCTCACCGACGACGCCTGCTGACGCTGCCACCGAGCCGCTGCTCGCACCGCGACCTGTGGGCACCGCACTCCGCACCGCCTCGCTTCACGACGACGCCTTGGTATCCCCGACGACGCAGCTCCACGCCGGACTCGACGCCGCTGCTTGCACCGTGGTTCGAGGGCACCGCTCGTAAAGTTACATGACGCACCGCCCTCATCCCGCACCGCAGCCTTGGCCTACCGACGCCGGTGCCATCGACTCCAGTTCGTCAGCCGACGACAGCGCTTCAGCAACGACGACGCCGCTGCTGCACCGTGACCTGCCAGCACCGTGACGAGCACCGCCTTCATCTCACACTGCGACCCTGGTCTCACCGACGACGCCATCTGACGCCGCCAAGCCGCTGCTCGCACCGCGACCTGAGGGCACCGCACGCCGCACCGCTGCACTTCGCACCGCAGCAACCGACGCCTGCCGACGCCAGCGCTCCTGACTTCAACAGACAGGAGATCGATCTGCAACGCGTGTGACTTCGAGGGCCCCGACGACACCTGCACCGACCTCCGGAACCGACGCCTGCGGACGCCGTGTTTTCGGAAGCTCACCGCGAGGTCATCGACGCCCTGCATTTCTGAAAGGTACTGTTTGCGGGGCTTCCCGACACCGTAGCTGACCCGCGACGCCGCGGTCAGCCAGAACTGTTTGGATTTGTTTGTTCACGACGCCGGGATAGCCCCGGATGGAGCTATCGACATCAAGGAACTGTTTTTAAGGACACTGTGATAACTGAAGATTTTTAAAGTACTGTACTGTGGATTTTTATCGTATTGGTCTTGTTTTAAGTATATAAAAATATTGGATATTTTTCTAAACTGGTGTGGTGCCCGTTTGTAGTGCTTACACTGTATTACTGTTGGTTATGTGCAAATGCTTTACACACTGCCTCTAAGATAAGCCTGACTGCTCGTGCCAAGCTACCAAGGTGGTGAGCAGGGGTTATTTTAGGAGTGTAACTCCCTTATCCTGACTAGGAAGAAGGGTCCCTACTTGGACAAAGGTGCAAGCCCTTGCCAACTAGAGACCCCCATTTCTAACACTACTGTTATGCTAATAAGCTTCAAAGTGTTTCTGCCTCAGTCTAACTGCCTCATATTCGTGCCCTGATATTATGATGTGATCTTGTTGCTCATATCTGGCAATGGTCCGGAAGGGGCACCTATGTGTTCAGTGATGGTGTTTATGCATAATGTTTTTATGTTATTTTGTAACGTGTGCGCCCTATGAGCACCGCTTCGGGGCACTACTTGTGTTATGATGATTTGCCCTATGGCAAAGTTATTTATGATGTAGGTCACGTCATGACAAGCGCCTAGTGGCGCAGTGATTTATTTGATTGTGGTCTAATGTGTTTTTATGAATAATACAAAGGATATTTTTATATAACCTTGTGTGGAGTTTCTTTTTGTGGTGTGCCTAGTGTGTCACTGGTGTGAGAGTGTGTAGCGCAAATGCTTTACACATTGCCTCTGGGATAAGCCTGACTGCTCTGCCAAGCTGTGCCAACTCCCTTTCCCTGACAAGAGTGGTGGGTTCTGCCTGGCTTATGTGCATACCCTAGCCAACCGGAAACCCCATTTCTAACACCAACCTAATCCATCATCTGCTGCTTAATCTGCGGATTTTAACAAAAATAATTGTTTATAGCTCAAACTAATGAAAAGTTAGTAAAAAACTTTGCAATATGTGTTCCTGCGCCATGAAAGGCCCTTCGCAAATTTAACTTGTCATCTTTCAGTTGGTTCTTGCTGTATTTAAGTGTTAAACTAGTACTAATGAGGTGAAATCTTGGCTAAGAAAGTTACAATGAGCAAAAATGACAAAATAATGAAGTAACATGATCACATAATGTACCACATTACGCCGCATAATTAGCCTTTTCTTGCCATATAATTTAGTTAACCCTGCTGCATAATTTGGTCCTCCAGCGGTCCTTACTTTCGCATAGTGATTGAATGTTCTGCAGGCCGACAGTTTCTACCCATTGGCTCACAATGGGACATTACGTTAAGGGCCTCTACCGCATTTGACAAAGGTTGGGCTCTCCCTTTGGGTGTCCCTTCTTTCTTCTTCATTGCTTGTCCTGTCGTTGTCAGTGAAATTGCTCTCCCACCCTCGCAGCTCCACCATTAAGTGAGGCCTGCCCCTGCACTCTCGAGTGTTGGTGATCGAGGCCCTCCTCCACCCGCAGGTTTCCTGCGCCTCATCCCTGGTGGTCCAGTGGACCTCTGTCTCCTTCCTCTCACTCTGCTCTTTCACTTGTTTTTCTACCCTTTTCTATCTTTCACCTTTCTGCACTTTTCTGCATCTCTGCTCTTTTGTGCCTTATTTCTGCTCATTTTCCCTTCCTCTCGCTCTGCCCTTTCACTCGTTTTCACTCGTTTTTCTACCCTCTTTTATCTTTCACCTTTCTGCACTTTTCTGCATCTCTGCTCTTTTGTGCCTTATTTCTGCCTATTTTCCCTTTTTTCTTTATCCCTTATTTCCTCCCTTTACCTTTCCCCGCCGCTGCTGCCCCCGTGGCCCCTCCCCCAGCGCGACCGGCCCAATCCAGCTCCCCTCCCCGCTCCCGCCTCCCAGCTGTCTAGCCCTCCCCGACCCCTACTTAATGGCGGCCACTGCGGGGACAGGCGAGCAAGACCACTGACTCATTGTCAGTGAAATTGCTCTCCCACCCTCGCAGCTCCACCATTAAGTGAGGCCTGCCCCTGCACTCTCGAGTGTTGGTGATCGAGGCCCTCCTCCACCCACAGGTTTCCCTGCGCCTCATCCCTGGTGGTCCAGTGGACCTCTGTCTCCTTCCTCTCACTCTGCTCTTTCACTCGTTTTTCTACCCTTTTCTATCTTTCACCTTTCTGCACTTTTCTGCATCTCTGCTCTTTTGTGCCTTATTTCTGCTCATTTTCCCTTCCTCTCGCTCTGCCCTTTCACTCGTTTTCACTCGTTTTTCTACCCTCTTTTATCTTTCACCTTTCTGCACTTTTCTGCATCTCTGCTCTTTTGTGCCTTATTTCTGCCTATTTTCCCTTTTTTCTTTATCCCTTATTTCCTCCCTTTACCTTTCCCCGCCGCTGCTGCCCCCACAGCCCCTCCCCCCCAGCGCGACCGGCCCAATCCAGCTCCCCTCCCCGCTCCCGCCTCCCAGCTGTCTAGCCCTCCTCGACCCCTACTTAATGGCGGCCACTGCGGGGACAGGCGAGCAAGACCACTGACTCATTGTCAGTGAAATTGCTCTCCCACCCTCGCAGCTCCACCATTAAGTGAGGCCTGCCCCTGCACTCTCGAGTGTTGGTGATCGAGGCCCTCCTCCACCCGCAGGTTTCCTGCGCCTCATCCCTGGTGGTCCAGTGGACCTCTGTCTCCTTCCTCTCACTCTGCTCTTTCACTCGCTTTTCTACCCTTTTCTATCTTTCACCTTTCTGCACTTTTTTGCATCTCTGCTCTTTTGTGCCTTATTTCTGCTCATTTTCCCTTCCTCTCGCTCTGCCCTTTCACTCGTTTTCACTCGTTTTTCTACCCTCTTTTATCTTTCACCTTTCTGCACTTTTCTGCATCTCTGCTCTTTTGTGCCTTATTTCTGCCTATTTTCCCTTTTTTCTTTATCCCTTATTTCCTCCCTTTACCTTTCCCCGCCGCTGCTGCCCCCGCGGCCCCTCCCCCCCAGCGCGACCGGCCCAATCCAGCTCCCCTCCCCGCTCCCGCCTCCCAGCTGTCTAGCCCTCCCCGACCGCTACTTAATGGCGGCCACTGACCCGACCGCGACCAGCGCCAGGAACCCTGGACCTCCGCCCCGCCAACGCTACGACCCAGCAGCACTCCACGCACTCAACCCAGGCCGCAACAACAACTGCAGGCTAGCATCACCAGCCGACTCCGACGGACCCTTCAGCTGTCACCGCTGCCGGCACACCTGCAGCACCGCCAAGAACACGGATCCAGCACAACCCGCCCACAAGACCACAACCGAACCGAAGACCCTGCAATGCATCCTCCTCAACGTCCGATCCCTCCACAAACACGCCACAGAAATCTGGGACCTCCTCGACAGCACCACCCCAGACGTAGCGTTCTTCACCGAAACCTGGACCAACACCACCTCGGGACCGGACATCGCCATTGCCATCCCCCAAGGATACAAGATCTCCAGGAAGGACCGCCCCACCCGCCCAGGAGGAGGAATCGCCATCGTCCACAAATCCAGCCTCCGCCTGAGCACACTCCCTGACGAGCCCACAGAACTGATGGAACACCTTCACTTCAAGATACTGGCCAGCCCCACCGCCACCCTCCGAGGAACCCTCATCTACCGACCCCCTGGACCCCGCGGACCCTTCGCCAACTCCATCACGGACATTATCTCCCCGCAGGCCATCGCATCCACCAACTACACCCTGCTGGGAGACCTCAACTTCCACCTCGACAACCAACTGGACCCCAACACCACATCCCTCCTGGACAACCTCCACAACATTGGACTGCGCCAGATCGTGACCGAGCCCACGCACTCAGCAGGACACACCCTCGACCCCCTCTTCACTACAGGAAACTCCATCACCTTCAGCCACACCACCGAGCTCCCATGGACCGACCATCGTTGCGTCCACTTCACCTTCAGAACACCCACCATCCACAGACACCAGCACCTGCTTCCACGAAGAAACTGGACCAAAATCACTGACGACCAGCTCACCTCCTCACTCAACAACTCCACCCCAACCATCGCGGAAAACGACGACCCCAACACCGCAGCCCGAACCCTGCATAGATGGATCTCGGACAGCACCAACACCATAGCCCCCTCAAGAAAAACAACAATACCCGCGCCAAGAAAGCCAGATGGTTCACCACCGAACTTCGAGAGTCCAGAAGAACATGCCGCCGCCTCGAAAAGGCCTGGAGGAACACCAAATCCACAGAAGCCCACGACAACTTCAGAGCCGCCACCAACGCCCACCATCAACTCATCAGAGAAACGAGGAAAAAAGCGATTGAAGACAGAATCTCCACCCACGCGCACAACAGCAAGGAACTCTTCAGCATCATCAAGGAGTTCGCCCAACCCACTAGCGAGTCTACCGACATCCCTCCCTCACAAGACCTCTGCGACAAACTCAGCACCTTTTTCCACCACAAAATCAAGAGCATCTACGACAACTACGACGCAGACAACCAACACACTGAACCCTCACCAACCAGCCCCGACACCCGGAAACCAGTGATTGACGACTGGACAGCCCTCACCACCGAAGACACACTGAAGACAATGAAGTCAATCCACTCAGGGGCCCCCACGGACCCCTGCCCCCACCACATCTTCAACAGAGCCGCCGACACCATCGCACCCATGCTCCGCCACACCATCAACCGCTCCCTGGCGACCGCCTCGTTCCCCGACGACTGGAAACACGCCGAGGTCAACCCCCTCCTAAAGAAACCCTCAGCGGACCCCACCGACCTCAAAAACTACATTCCCATCTTCCTGCTCCCGTTCCCAGCGAAAGTCATCGAGAAAGCCATCAACAGCCAACTCGCCACATTCATTGAAGAACACAACATCCTCGACTCCTCCCAATCCGGCTTCAGAAAAAACCACAGTACGGAAACCGCCCTCCTTGCCACAACAGACGACATCCGCACCCTACTGGACAAAGGAGAAACAGTAGCCCTCATCCTCCTCGACCTATCAGCGGCGTTCGACACAGTCTCCCACCGCACCCTAATACGCAGACTCCACGAAGCAGGAATCCAGGACAAGGCCCTCGACTGGATCCGCTCCTTCCTCTCCGGCAGGACGCAGCGGGTCAGACTCCCCCTTTCCTCTCGGACCCCACACCTACCACCTGCGGAGTCCCCCAGGGCTCCTCCCTCAGCCCGACGCTCTTCAACGTCTACATGGCTCCACTCGCCCCCATCGTCAGAACCTACGGACTCAACATCGTGTCATACGCAGACGACACCCAGCTCATCCTCTCCCTATCCAACGAGCCCAACACCGCCAGACGCAACTTTCGAGAAGGCATGGAAGCCGTCGCCAAATGGATGAAAAACAGCTGCCTACAACTAAACACCAACAAAACAGAAGTACTCATCATGGGCCCAAACCCCGATGCCTGGAGCGACACCTGGTGGCCCCCCGCCCTCGGAAACCCGCCAACCCCCACGGACCACGCACGCAACCTGGGAATCATCCTGGACTCCGAGCTCAAAATGGACCGCCAGATCAACTCTGTCTCGTCTTCCTGCTTCCACACCCTCCGCCTCCTTCGTAAGACCTTCAAATGGATCCCCTCGAACACCGAAAGACCGTCACTCACGCCCTGGTCACCAGCAGACTCGACTACGGCAACGCACTCTACGCCGGAATAAACAAAAACCTCACCCGCAAGCTACAGAACATCCAGAACGCCGCCGCAAGACTGGTCCTCAACCTGCCAAAACACTGCCACATCTCCCAGCACCTGCGCACACTCCACTGGCTCCCTGTCGAGGCGAGAATCACCTTCAAGATGCTCACCCACGCACACAAGGCCCTCCACGGCACCGGACCAGCATACCTGAACAGCCGACTCAAATTCCACGCACCCCAAAGGACCCTACGATCAGCCCAGCTCTCCTACGCCGTCGTCCCCCGCACCAGAAAGACCAGATCGGGAGGCCGCTCCTTCTCCTTCCTCGCGGCCAAAGCATGGAACGCCCTTCCGCTCCACCTCAGACAGACAACATCGCTCCCCATCTTCGCAAGAAACCTCAAAACCTGGCTCTTCGACAGACCCCCTCCTTGATGGATGGAACCTGCACCCCCCCCCCACCCACCCCTAGCGCCTTGAGACCCTTACGGGTGAGTAGTCGCGCTTTAACAAACCCGATTGATTGATTGATCCTTGATCACAGTCTTTTCAGCCCACCATAGGTTCCTGCTTGATGGAGACAATGACAATGCAGTCTTCGTGTGTGATGATGGCACGTGAGAGCTTGTAGTACTGCCCTAGCCAATGAAAAGGGTGGCAGGGCTCTAAAAAGGGAGTGATCTCAGAAGTATGCTTAAGAAACCTACACAAGAGGCGAGGCCTACGTAACTAAGGGTATGGACTAATATATGTGAAATAGAGTCTTATTGGAGAAAGACTAATCAAAGCCATATATGTATTTAACAATTTAAATGGCACTATTATACTGGGCCATAAAGCAATGAAACACTTGACAAGGTAAATTTAAAAGCAAGCAGCAATGACTTTTTTATTCAAAACGAATAGAATAGCATCCTAGGCCTTGGAACACAAATGGTTAACAACAGTATCCATCAGGTGACTTCAGCCTATGTCACAAAGGGGTGCTCCTTGTGACGCAGCCTGGCAGCTTGAAGTGTGATAGGCAGACAGGCCCAGTGTTCTTTTTCTTCAATCGGCAAAGTACAGAAATAGAGAGGCCCATGGGACCCGTGTTCGGTGTCTTTTTCATTTGCTTCTAGGCCTCAGATTTGGCAGGCCCTAGCAAAAGTAGAGAACTGCCCCTGCCCCTTATATGCTCCTGAGAGACATCGCAGGGTTCCGCAGGATGAGTCAGCAAATGTGTGTAGACTTCCAATCTCCTCTGGGTTCACCGCTGTGAAGGTGACAGCTAGTCAGTGCTTAATTTGTAAAATATTAAGTGCCAGGGCTCTGACCAGGAGGCCACTGCAGCTTGCACCACCCTTCGCCCTTGTCATTGCTGCCAAAACAACTACTAACCATCTCTCTCGCATGTAAATGCGACAGTTCAGATTATTCCAGGTCCCCAAAGCTAAAGGAATGGCTGGGGAGGCAGGTATTAGCAATTTTTTAATGTATATTGTTTTCCTAAACAACTGTGATACTGCTCATCTCTAAATTACATGAACAGCGCCACCATGTGGCAGACTGCCCTAAGTGTGGTGTTGACAATTAGGTGCCGGGCACCGGAAACCAATTAAGTGCCCGTGCTCAGCACCGGAAAGCAGCGGCTCAAATTAAGCACTGCAGCTAGTGCTCTCACACAGGCGTGAACCTCATCAGTAGACCTCCCTTAGTTTTGCTTACCTGACACAGCACAATGCAGCCAAACTGTACATCTATCCAGGGCTTGAAATGGCCATGCCTTGCTGCTGCATCGTTTTTGGTAGCGCGAGAAACAGCGTGCGGACGTCATCACCATCAAAGTACAAGCAGGGGCAGCTCATCTATAGAAGCGTTGTTGTATGCTTACTTTGTAGCAGCACGTGATGGCACGTGATAGTTATGGCGTGCATATCCTCGTGCTGTTTTCATTTGTAAATGCTTGCATCCTTCAAGCGCCGTTCTGCAGGTCTAGTTGCTGAATCGGTCGTTTGTAACGCCATTCAGCAACGGAGCTGCGAGCATGGAGGTTGCTGAGGAATGGGCTCCATGTAACGACTTCTGTCAAAAGAATAAAAGTACTTGAACATAACCTACATGCATGCTTGGATCCTTCCTTCGCTGCAACACCTTTTTGGCGACGAGTTGGGGAAATTGAAATCGGACCCGTTATTGTTTCTCCTCAAGCCGTGTCCGGAGCCCATCTTACTCAACGCGCTTTCGCCGCAACCGCTTCAACCTGTTTCCTGTGTAGGCGGAGCATACGCGTCAGCGCCACGGATTGGTCCTGCACCTTTGGATTTTAACGAGTCAGTGTCGACTTTATTTTTCATATGGCAGCAACCGCCTATCACCGTTCCTATTGGAGGCAAAGCTAAACAGCTGTTTAGCCTGTTGCCTCATTGGATAAGCATTGATCAGGTTCCCGTCTGTGCACAGAACGATTTTTTCTACCGCTTCCATTTCTGTGTAGCACAGTACAGGGATTCAGGCGATATTCTCACAGCCTTTCTCCTCAAATTGTCGTACTCGCGCAACAAACTGTGGTTTACTTAATCTTTTCAACCATTGGATTCTACATTTGGTGAAGTATATCAATATACCTATGACTATATAAACCATCATTTTTCTTTCTTCTTTTTACAAGCGTGTTGTCAGTACTTCGACTGCATAATTTTTTTCATACTATGTCTGGAGGAGGTAATTCACACCAACAACCCCCCAAATTTTTAGATAGTCCTGGCAATCCTAAACTTGAGTGGAAACATTGGATCAAGGTATTTAAAAACTATTTGGTAGCTATAGATGGCGTGGACTACAGTCCAACAATTCTGTATGGTTGTTTAGGCACTGAAGGACAAAAAGTTTTTGACAATCTTCCCGTAATTCCTGCTCCTGGGGGAGAAGCTGCTGGTGATGCCTGGAATATTTTTGTAGAAGCTGAAAAAAGACTTGAAAAACAATTTATTGCTGAACTCAATGTTGTGTTAGAGCGTTTGAAATTTTATTCCAGGAAACAATCTCCTGATGAAAGCATTGAACAATATGTAGCCAGCTTACGTATTTTAGTCAGTACTTGTTGTTTAGAAAATGCCATTGATCAATACTTAAGGGATCAGATTGTACTCAGTTGTTTTTCAAAGAAAGTACAAGAACATCTTTTATGCTGCACCAATCCTACTCTTGATCAAACAGTTAAAATTGCTGAAGGCATAGAACGTTCTGTTTCATCTTTTAAAGCCTTAACACAAGCATCCACTGCACCCACCTGTTGTATGTGGTCTTCAGTGCAATACACCTTTTCCTACTTCTCTGCCTTGCTGCTCAGCCAGTGTGGATGTACTGTGGAATGTTGGTGCGTGGTGAGGTACTGGAGTGTTGGAATGCCCGAGTGTGGTCTGTGAGTTGAGAGTATGGGCTGAGCAGCGAGGAGGCTGCTCCTGGTGGGGCTCTATACCTGATACCTATCTACATCTAAGAACTGTATCAATAAACCTTTCATCTTTATACTATACCTCGACTACATGGACTTATTACATTTGGCGACGATCTGGAAAGAATCTACGTGTACCAGCTTTTGGATTACAAATGTTTGAATTATGAAGAAGCTACAAGGTAAAGAATTTCTTGAAACTACGGAACTAAAAGCATACTGGCACCCCTGAGCCCCACCAGTGATCTTCCATCGGTCGCCCTTACGTAAGTCTGCCAGTTAATTCTCTTCCTTCTTTCTACCTTAAAGAGTTGTTCTTCCGCTTCCAGCTGCATTAGGAGAGTGTATTTTGGAAGAGAGTAACAATAATAACTCTCATATATATTCCCCGCAATTTGCTCCGCCCCTTTTGAACGAAAATCCTCAGAACCGAGACAGAAAGCCCAGAACGGGTGAAGAAATCCAGAACCGCTGCCAGGACACAGAGCCCAGAGCCTGGACATAGAACCCAGGTCTGGGACGAGGAGCCCAAAGTCAGCGAGTGAGAGCTGGAGCCGGAGAAGGGGGCCCAGAAGCGGAGAAAAAGGACAAGATTCGGGCGGTGTTTCCCAGGCTTTGACTGGTCAGGGGGCTGAATGAGAGGCTCAAGAGCCGAGCTGAAGTGCTAATTTCCCTTTTCTACAATTCAATCGGCGGTCTAATTTTATTGATTTTATCGGCGGGAGTGAGTGGATATTTGCTGCCATCTACTGGAGGTCAGTCACACTTTTATTTTGCCTGCATTTTCATTTTTTTTTAAAAGAAAACGTTTCCCCGAGCACCATTTCAGCCCTGTCAGTTACCCTTATTTACTGGCGACATTTGAACACGGCTCGAGGCATCTCCTTTCCTCGAGCCGTAGTCGCATGAACTTCCTGTGGCAAAGGATCTTCCCTGTGTGACGTACCTTCTCGGCGTCACCACAACTCTTTGGAAATTGTTGGATCGTGCTTCTGCCGTGAGCCACCCTGCTCTACGTCCTTCAACGTGCCGCCATTTTGCGTTTGGAGGCACCACCTGGATTGGTATTATTTTTGTGATTCATTGTTTTCTGCCAACCACGTTTTAAACTTGTAACCATGGCAGCGCAGAATGTGTCCGGGAGATTTTGCAGCGCTGTCCAGAGGAAGACCTGTTTAGTCAAGTGGATGGGGTGACTCCGTTGCATGACGCGCTGTCAGAGGGTCATGTTGAAATTGTCATGGAAACTCAGAGTTAGGTTGAATCGAATCGAAGGATTATTAGGTCACTTCTTGGGGGAAGTAATTGTCGATCTAAATTTCCTGCTTCCTCATTGAATGCCTCTAGTATGTTTTCTTCAGACTCTGCTGATACACATACTGCAAGGAAATATAGACAGAAGTTTGTCTTGTCGAATTTTTGATATCTTCCACAACCTGCTTCATCGTCATCCTCCTTGGAAGTGTCCCTCCATGCAGAAATATTACTTGGAAATCTTCAGTATTTTTAACCAAACCACTATATTATAGTAGACTGGGTCATTCGTTTCCACTGAGAAAAAAACAAACTTGGCGAGTGTTGTCTTGAAACATCCTCCTTTGTGGGGTTCTCGGAACTGTCATAGAATAATGGATTCTCCTTGGCCTTGTGGGACTTCGGGTGAGAAGTCGCTCACCGGAGAGAAGTATCTCTTATTTAAAATTGTTTTGTTCCTTATCTCCAATGCTTTACTTATTGGATTGCATGTTTCGCAGAATATTTTATTCTCATGTCTATTTTAAAATTTAACAGTTTGCATTTCCACCTCTAAACAAATATTTGTATGTGGAATTTTTCACTGTTCCTTTCATGGGTTTTGGAACGTATTTTTTATTGACTCCACCTGTGCATATTTACTGTGCGTGGATTAGTTCAAAGTTTATGATGTAATAGCCTTTTGGCTATGTGACCTTCCACTGGTACGTGGATTTGTCACCTATATTGTTTCTACATGATACTTTACAGTGCTTTGTTTGCAAGTTTTAGTAAGGGGATTGTCATTAATTAAAGTATACGTTATAATAGCCTTTTGGCTATGTGACCTTCCACTGGTATGTGGATTTGTCACCTATTTTGTTCCTACATGTACTTGGTTTGCAGGTTTCAGTAAAGGAATTGTCATTATTTGAGGTATACGTTATGATAGCCTACTGGCTATGTGATATTCCACTTGTGCGTGGATATGTCACCTACTTTGTTCCTACATGTACTTTGTTTGCAAGTTTCAGTATAGGAATTGTCATTATTTGAGGTATACGTTATGATAGCCTACTGGCTATGTGATATTCCACTTGTGCGTGGAAATGTCACCTACAGTGTTTCTACTTGTTACTTTACAATGCTGGATTTACAAATCCACTGTGCGTAGGATCTACTGCTAGGATTTTCTGACAGTGTGTGTTTTTCACTTTTTCACATGGTACCTGTGCGTGATTCCACACCTAATTACTGTCATGTTGGACTTATTTTAAAATCCTACCGGGTGTAGTTTTCACCCCTCTTTTACTTCTCTTTTACTACTCTCTAGGGATTATGTGTTGGATCTTTGTCAACCTTTTTCTTGTGTATGTGAGTAAGAGAGTTCTGCTTGGTGTTTCTTGCTGAGAGTGTTTTTTTCTTCTTGCCCTTCTTTTGCGCTTTTGGTTGGCGTTCTCTGCTTATCATCTGCATGCTAGTCTGGCCAACTGGCGTGCCTGCTGGTAACTCGGATGTCAAGTTCTTGCATTCGTCTGTGGTTGTTTTTTTTGTTGGCGTTTTGCATTTCCTATTACTATTCTTCATTTGCTCCGTAAAAAGGGGAAGAAACGTTATGTCATTTTTTGTTAATTAATGCAATGTTTTTGCTCTTATGGATTTATTGCATGATTTTACTCTAAATGCTTTACTTGTACTGTTACGTGTTCTGCAGCCTGTTCACATCTATGTTTATTTATGCTATTGCTTTGCTTACTTATGGTATTATCTTTTTGTTATTGTTCCTTAAAGGGGGAAGGTGTGTTGTATGTGGTCTTCAGTGCAATACACCTTTTCCTACTTCTCTGCCTTGCTGCTCAGCCAGTGTGGATGTACTGTGGAATGTTGGTGCGTGGTGAGGTAATGGAGTGTTGGAATGCCTGAGTGTGGTCTGTGAGTTGAGAGTATGGGCTGAGCAGCGAGGAGGCTGCTCCTGGTGGGGCTCTATACCTGATACCTATCTACATCTAAGAACTGTATCAATAAACCTTTCATCTTTATACTACACCTCGACTACATGGACTTATTACACCACCATTGCTAGAAATACAAATTACACCGACGTAAATGCTGTAAAAAATATTAGGAGTAATAAGGTTAACAGAACGAATGCCTGTTACAGATGTGGCTCTTTTAACCATTTAGGTAACAACCCAAGTTGTCCTGCCATGGGGAAGAGGTGCAATAAATGCTGGAAGTTAGGTCATTTCATGAAAGTATGCAGGAGTTCTGCTTCCAATGCAGTTAGAGTGAGTTGTGTGCCTGATGTTTCTCAACAAGTTATTTACGAAAATGAGGAATGCGTTAATAATGTCAGGATTTTAACCTTAGAAACCAAGTCTACTTGTGATACTACTGTTTTTACTCAACAAGACGCGACAAATATTGCTAAGAAAAATGGTCCATTTTGTAATGTTTAGATTGGTACTGTAGGCCTTCAAATTATGGTGGACTCGGGTTCACCTGTAACTATGCTTGCTGAAGATCCTTTAAAAAGCTGTGGGGTGATAAGCTTCTGGAAACTCCTGACATTAGAGCAGTAGCTTATGGAGAGTAAGAGATTCTCACTAAAGGATATTTTGTGGATGTTTTAGAATTTTCTGGCAGGCCCTTTTCCACAAAAATCTATGTAGCTGTTAATGGACGTGATATCATGGGTTGGATAGACCAGGGAAGACTGGGCATCATTTTGAGACCAGGTACTACTGTACCAGTTATGACTGTGGAGAAGACTCACTTAGACATTGATGAAAGTTTACAAACATTTTCTCATGTGTTTTCAGACAAAATTGGTACTGTTAAAGATTTTGAACATGAGATTGTTTTGAAACCAGGTGCCATTCCTGCAAAACATAAAGTCAGAGACGTTCCCCTTTCCATCAGGCAAGATCTGAGATTACACTTACATCAGTTGTGTGCAGATAAGATTATTGAATTGGTAGATTCTGCTGAATGGGTCAGTGCTGCTAAAAAAGGAAGGAAAAATGTGTTTGTGTGCTGACTACCGCGCTCTGAACAAAAACATTTTAATTGATTGCTATCCCCTTCCTAAAATTAATGAGCTAATTTCTACTCTGGATGGGGCTACTATTTTTAGCAATATCGATCTCAGAGCAGCCTATCATCAAGTCAGGCTCAAAAAAGAATCCCAAGCTCTTTGTACTTTTATTACAACCTTTGGTGCTTATAAATATCTGCGCATGCCGTTTGGTCTTGCATCAGCGGCAAGCGTATTTCAAACGCTTATGTTTTCCCTATTCAAGAATGTGCAGGGAGTTTTAGCTTTTCAAGACAATATACTAATTTTCGCCAAGAATATTCAGGAGCACAATTGCATCTTGGACAAAGTATTGGAAATATTGTCCAAGCATGGAATGACTATATCACAGGATAAATGCAAATTTCTTACTGACAATGTAGAATACTTAGGTCACCACATAACTGCACAAGGTATCAAGCCCAAAGAAGATCTTGTCAAAGCCTTAAAAGAAGTGCCTCCACCCTCTAACAAAGATGAACTAAGAGCCTTCTTGGGGTTGAGCGATTACTATTCTAGATTTGTTAACGGATATGCTACTCAAATGGAACCTCTAAAGAAAATGCTAATTAAAAAAAGAGAGGTTTTCCTGGGGCACAGAAAAACAGAATGTCTTTCAAGAGATAAAAAAAATTATTTTCAATGTCCCCGCCCTTAAATTTTATGTAAGTGGGCATAAATGTATCATAACAGTGGATGCAAGTGCTGTTGGCCTTGGCGCTGTTTTGTGTCAAAAAGATGGTTCATCCGAAACTACAGTTGCTTTTGTTTTCAGAGTTATGACTTCCGCAAAGAGAAAGTATAGTACTATTGAGAGAGAAGCTCTCGCTTGTGCTTAGGCCATTGCTAAATTTAAAACTTATGTATGGGGGACTGCTTTCACCTTATGCATAGATCATAAACCTATCATGTATTTACTGGGAGACAAATGATCGTCCTGTGCTTCTTCAAGACTTATCAGAATCCTATCTAAGTTACAAGAGTATAATTTTGATGTTTTGTACATTCCTGGGGCTACCAATTCCAGGGCTGATTGCTTATCTCGTTTACCCATTCCTTCGAATGAAGCTCACAATTTTGACTTGTTCGAGAATGAATGTATTGTTGCAAATCTAGACGTGATGCAGTTATGCAATGGTTCCATTTCTGAAAATGAGTGGATTACTGCCTGTAATGAGGATTCTGTGTTAAGCCTCATGTCAAGAATTTTAAGGGGGATCTGTTTGTTTTTTGCTAACTAGCAGATCAACTTTTATTAAAAATGACATTCTCATGCGAGGTGACAAAATTATAGTTCCCAGCCAGCTTCGTTCTAAAATTCTGGCACTTAGGCACAAAGGTCATCTGGGAGCCACTGCTACAAAACAAACTTTGAGGTGCTACTTCTGGTGGCCCTACATGGATTCTGATTTTGACAAATTCGTAGACAACTGTCAAGAGTGCATTTTGTCGAACAAGCATTGGAAGTTCCATGACACTCCTTTGGTTACCACACCTTTACCCCAAGGTCCCTGGCGCAAGCTTGCGCTTGACTTGGCTAGGCCAGTTGTATCTCTACCTCTTGAAAGTAAGTACATAATTGTTGTTATAGACTATTTTTCTAAGTGGATCTATTATGATTTTTTACATGAGACCTCAACACAAGATGTCATCAATTTTCTGAATAGGATTTTTTCCTTGGAAGGGTACCCGGATGAACTAGTTACTGACAATGGTCTTCAATTAATCTCAGAAACTATGGAAAGATTTTTAATAGACAGGGGTATTAAACACCATAATATTCCTCTACATTCTCCTCGCTCCAACAGGGCTGTTGAGAGAGCAAATAGATTGATTAAGGAAGGTATTCAAATTGCTCTCACTTGCAACAAGGATGTTGCTAAGTTTCTCCAAGATAAAATGTGGGCGTATCACAATACTGCACACAGTGTCACTGGGGTTCCTCCTTTTTTACTGCTGCGTGGTAGACAAGCTCACACTGGTTTATGTCCCACCTGGCTCAAGGATAAAGCACCAAGGAGATTAGATGATGTTGTAAATCTCAAAGAAGTAGAGAATAGAGTTTTAAAATCACCATTGAAAACAAAAATATTGCATGATAACAAGAAGAATGTTTGTACACGGGGGGCGTGGCTTGCCTGACTCCAAGATGGCCGCAGCCTAAGTGTGCTCCGGCGGCCGCCTAAATTATCCTTAATTATTATGCACCATCGGGGCACCTGGTTACATTAAAAACGGTGGCAGATACATCGGAAACAGCCGTGCACAACTGGTGAAAGTTTGGCAGCTCTGCCTTCCTTGGTAGCCGAGCGGCATGAACAAACGCATCAACGCCCTGTCAGAGACACGTAGCGGCCATTTTACAGCATGCTGTGGTGGCGGAGGTGAGCCAGCGACGACCTGGGGCCCACTACTAGAAGCGCGGTCTGCGGCGCAATCCTGGCCGACGGCGAGCAGACCTGAGGAGAGCCGGTAGGAACATTTACTGCTCCGTACAGTCGCTGGTAAGAGGACAGGTTTGCAAGGAAGTGCGTGGGCCGGCCGGCCGGCCCAGATACAGTACCCCGCTGGGCCTACGGGTTGCTGCACATCGGCTTCACCCCGCAAGGCCCCGGCCCAAATGAGAGAGCGCTCCGGCAGTCCGGGCCCCATAAGACAGTAACAGAGTGCGCGACCTTCACCCGCATTGAATCCACCACGCGAAGGCTCTGTGGGCGTGCCCCGGTTGTGTTGCTGCGCCAGAGGCATTGGTGTGAGGCCCGGAGCAGGCCCTGCAGGCCGGGAGGCCAAGCAACGTGCTCGAGAGGCCTTGGAGTTAACTGAGGGCCTATTGGACTTATTCACTTGTGTCCCTACGTGCTACTTTGTGTGGATAGGGCCACGCTGGACGGGGAGCTGGAGCAGTAGCGGCCTGGTCTCTGTCATATTTGAGAGTGCGCAGACCTTAAAGTACAGCAATAGCGCACAGAGGGGTCACCTACCACCGCTAATACAGGCTGGGCTGCAGTGAGGGTTCCGACTTTCACTCAAGTGAGTCCCCCCCTACAGCTGAGTGGCACGCAGATTCGCACGCAATCCATCCACGCAGACCTGCTGCACTAACAGACGTGCTTGGGGCCCAAATATTTGACGCAGGCACAGCAACTACGGGGGAGATGGGTAAAGGCGACAAAACTCAATTGAATCTCCAGTTCGAACAACTGTAAATCAGCCAGGGACAGAGACGATGACCATGATTCAATAACGTCTGAACCTGCAGACGACCCTGTAGCGCCGGACGGGGACATTCAGCAAATTCTTGGGGCCATGCAGCGCAGCCTGACGTCCATCGATGCTAAAATGGACACGCTTGTGTACCGTATGGACAGAATGTCTGAGAGGGTGGACAAACACGCAGAAAGGATTGATATGGCGGAGCGCAGGATCTCTGATGCCGAAGATGCCCAGACAGAAATGGGGACTGCGCAAAAGCAAATGGAGAAACTCATGGCAGCAATGAAAGATCAGGCCGAAGATCTTGAAGCGCGATCCCGGCGCAACAATGTGCGTATTTTGGGCTTAGCGGAATCTACATCCATCGACCATATGGAAACATTCGTCGAAAAGCTGCTAATACAACTACTGGGCCGTGAAACTTTCTCAGAAGTCTTTGTCGTCGAGAGGGCACACCGGTCGTTGGGCCCAAGGCCCCCCCCTGGCGCTGCGCCCCGACCTTTGATTGCCCGGTTGCTCAACTATAGGGACAGGGATGCTGCTTTGAAACGCGCAAGAGATCTGAAAGTCCTGAAGTATGAAGGATCTGACCTGTCCCTATTCCCGGATTTCACCCCACTTGTGCAGGAAGCACGTAGGAAATTTGGCCCGGTGAAGCGCAAACTCAGGGAACTACAACTTGACTATGCAATGGTATACCCGGCCCGGCTTAGGGTCAACTTCGAAGGCCGACCCAAATTATACGCTGACCCTAAACAGTTGCAGCGAGACCTCAAAAAGTATTGCGCAGAAAAGACAAACAGACCATTTCGATCACCATCGGCGGAGGACGCCGCCGCTTCAGGGGGTGCAGAGTTGGAGAGCTTGCCGGGTTCAGGTACTTCGGCCTTATAAAGACCTGTAAGACTTTGTATTACGCTACTGAAGATGTGGGACTTACAGCACACGTAATAATGCCTAAAGCGCACATGTTAAACTGCACTTATGCACAATTTGTTCCGTCATAGTATAAACGTCAAAACGAGATGTAACTCTAATAACCAGTTGACCTGTTGGTAATTATACGATTGGGCGGCAGCAGGCCATTTCGTAACATCATGGGTCTGGCTGCCATTGCCTTGAGTGCATTACACCTGGGCGCCCTTCTTGGGGGAATTGTTCTAGTGGGGAATGGTAATTGCCGCGGGAGGTGGGGGGTGTGGTGGGGGATACATCAATCGCCATGTCTACCTTTTTTGATGTGGTGTTGGTGTGAGTTATGGGGGGGGTTTCCTTAGGTTGCTTTCCAGTCAATTTGTACGTATCAACAAGAACCTTACACAGTGCTGCACCAGATTATGTTAATTGTTAGCAACATGTCGCCAGGGATAAGTAAGCCTATACATGTCTACGCCTATTAATCAAGATTCCACCATTAGTTTCCTTTCCTGGAATGTCAGGGGGCTAAATGACCAGGGAAAAATACGTAAAGTAGTGGCATACCTATGCAGACATGATGTAGATGTGGCTATACTACAAGAAACGCATCTTCCCACCACAACTGGGCTATTATCCCAAAGACGAATGAAGGGCACTTGCGTTGCAGCAGGATTCACATCACACGCTAGGGGGGTACTTATCTGGGTCCGCAGAAATACAGGCATACAGATACAAGCCATGGAAGTTGACGCGGGCGGTAGGTTTGTTCTGGCAAAGTGTCGTAAAGAGCATTTCACTGTTTTGCTGGTTGGGGTTTATGGGCCAAATTTTGACGACCCGCAATTCTACCACGCTCTGCACCAAAAAATAATGAAATACTCACACATGCCTATCCTCTGGGGGGAAGACTTCAATTGTATTCAGAACCCTGACCTAGACCGTTTGAGGGGAGCCCCTAGACCTCCTTCGCGCGCTGCAAAAGCTATTGATGGTATTGCCCAAACAGAGGGGATGCGGGATGTCTGGCGCCACTTGTCCCCGCTGGTTAGGAAGTATTCGCACTACTCGGCTGCACATGATATCCACACAAGGATAGATTACTGGTATGCCTCTAGCATTTTGCTCTCCTCCATACAGTCCTACTCACACATGGCTCGGATCTTTTCTGACCATTCCCCAGTTCTTCTAAAGATAGGGCTTTCTGATGCAATCCTCAACAAGCAAACGTGGAGATTTCCGCAATACTCCCTATTAGATTCTGTGTTTCGTGCAGAAATCGGCACGGCGATCGATGAGTTCTTTCTTACTAACCTGGGCAGCGTCACGACGATGGGCTCCATATGGGAAGCTTTCAAGCTCTACATACGGGGAATTACGATCTCTAAACATGCGGGTGTCCTTAAATCCATTCGCACCCAATTACGTAATATCGAAAGTGCTCTAAAAACATTGGAGAGCAGGTTACACGACACTGGCGACTCACAGATACTCGCACAGATCAGATCAGGACGAAAATTAGCGAGTATAACAAATTGGCAGAAGACGAGGTTAAGCATTTAGGGAAATATGCAGTCGCCAGGGTATACTCAGAGGGCGACAGACCTAGTGCCACCTTGGCAGCAATGGTTAGACCGCACAGGGGCAACAGTCATATTACAAGTATCTATGATACTAATCAGGTACTGGTAGGTAGCACCCCGGCCATTCTAGAAGCATTCGCTGAATATTACACAGGACTCTACACCTCTAGGGGAGCAACAGCTCCTGACTCCGATGAGGAGTACTTAGCTCACATAGCAATGACGTGGTTAACAAATAATGATAGGGAAAGACTCATAGGCCCATTGAGACCCACAGAAATCAGTGCAGCACTGAAGGACATGCCCAATGAAAAAGCTCCCGGGACAGACGGCTTAACAGTAGCTTTCTATAAGGCGTACCAAGACAAACTAATTCCACACCTGGTAAATTTATTTGAAGAAATGGTCAAAACGGGTAAAATGCCATCTTCCATGAGGGAAGCCACAATAATTACTATGCTTAAGCCTGGAAAGCCCCCCGAACACTGTTCATCCTACAGGCCGCTGTCATTACTGAACACAGACACTAACCTTTTCGCCAAAGTACTGGCAAACAGGCTAGCTCCCCTGCTGCCTAGGTTGGTAGGTCCAGAACAGACTGGGTTTGTTCCTGGTCAGTCACTGTCCAGCAATCTTCGCACCTTATTTGGCACCATACCACGCATCAGTCCACAGGTCAAGGCAGCAGCACTGTTCATAGATATCGAGAAAGCTTTTGATTCGGTAGAATGGAGGTTCTTATACGCAGTCCTTCGAAGGGTGGGAGTAGGGAATATTTTTATACAACTAGTTGAGGTGCTGTATGCACAGCCAGTGGCCCAAGTAAGGATCAATGGAATGGTGTCCCGGACAATTGAAATAACCAGAGGTACAAGACAGGGCTGCCCCCTTTCCCCTCTTTTGTATGCCCTAGTTGCGGAACCTCTAATATGCGCAATGCGAGAATATCACGCATATCGAGGTGTCCGGTCCTGGAACTACAATCTCACTATTTCTGCTTACGCAGACGACACACTACTGTATATAAGGAACCCAGAACAAAACTTAGTTCCGATGCTGCAAGAAGTAGAACGCTTTAGTCAACACTCAGGGCTCCACATCAACTGGCACAAGTCTCTTATTTTCCCGTTAACATCTTGCACTACACCAGTACAGACCACTTATCCACTGGAATGGACCATTGACCCGGTAAGGTACCTGGGCATAAAAATATACACTGATGCGGAAGTGGTGCTCTCTGAAAATTATGGACGTGCAGTCCACAAACTAACAGAGGTGGTGGAAAAGTGGATCAAGCTCCTCCTGTCCATGGTTGGTCGGATCGCCCTGACGAAAATGGTGGTGCTTCCTCGTTTTTTATTCCTCTTTGCGAATATACCCATCATTTTGCCCCAATCCTTTCTCCGCAATTTACATGCTCTACTGACACGTCTGGTGTGGGCAGGCAAACAGCCAAGGGTCAAGTGGGATACCCTAACGAAGCCATACTCGGAGGGGGGTCTGAACGCACCCGACATGGAAAGGTATTACAGAGCCGCACAGACTCTACAAGCCCACGTCTGGATACATGGCCCTAGTAATCTACCGCATCACCTCATAGAACACAATATGGTGTCCCCTGTCCCACTTCCAATGTTGTTGACCGGGGCGTCACGGATTAGCCCGCGCGCAATAGACCCTGTGAAGTGCACCGGGCACCAGTTAACCAAAGTAGCCAGCAAGCATCAGATAAAATTAATATACTCTTCCAAACTTACTCTGAAATGGTGTAATTGGCTCCCACTTAAGGAGGACAACGCCATTCTGCACACTCTGTCCAAACTGGGCATAAAGTTGATGGGCGACATGTTCCAGGAGGGGAAGGTTAAAACATGGGACCAGGTAGCTGCGCAGGAGAGTGAGGTCACATCGCTCGATGCCTTTCAATATTATAGATTTCGCAGTGCTCTGCGCGAATTGTTAGGCCCAGATTTGCTTGAACCGACAGGTTTACAATCCCTTTCATATCTGCTACAAAATCAATCCCCACAACACGGAATAACTATACTATATACACTCTTCAGGGTTCAGGGTACGCAGACTAAATTAAAATTTCAGCTGGAATGGGAGGAGGAATTGGCAATAGAGATTACAATGGCACAATGGGCCTGGTGCTTTAACAAGACTAAATCGATCTCATTGAATGGTCGACATAGACTACTTCATTTTAAATATTTACATAGAACCTACTACAACCCAGCGAGGTTGTGTAGATATGGCCTGAGGGAGGACGGTAAAAGTATGAGATGCACCGCAACAGACGCTCACTTCACGCACTTACCTTGGGAATGCCCGGATATACGGAAGTTTTGGAGGGAGGTATTCAATGACCTATCTAAAATGCTGGACCACACATTACCAGAAACGCCATTGGTGGCCCTGTTGGGTTTTGATAGACAGATACCAAAGGGAGTGCGCAAGCTGGCAGCTATAGGATTACTTTTAGCTAAGCGTAGAGTGGCCATGAGATGGATGAGGGGTCCCTTACCTACATTAGCGGAATGGCACACTGACTTAGCGTATTGCTCTACACAATCTGAAAACCACAATGCATTGATGCCAGTAAAATGTGCACCCAAAGACATTTGGGGACCTTTCAGACAATACCTGTTAGATAAATCAGCTGCAGAAGGCTCCCAAGCGGAGCAAGCCCGAACCGGAGTGGGTTGAGCGGATATGGTCGTGGGGTATAGAGAGCGTTATGAATAATCATGTAACCTGTGTATGTTGTATCACCAACCACATGTGGAGCTCCCGTGCAGAATGACAGTTCCTGGGAAAGGGTACCTACAGTAATGCAGAATTATTATTTTGTTAGTTGGCATGTTGAAACTCAAAGGCTATGCACTGTACGGGGTTCATGATGCGATGATCGCACTATGTGTAACCTGTATTAATGACTGGAATGTCTTTTTATGTATTTTTTTCTTTTGCTTCTTGTTTGTTTATTATTCACGAAAAATGACAAATAAAGTTTAAAAAAAGAAAAAAAGAATGTTTGTACACCACTTATCGTAGTTGGGTCCTGGGTTATGTTGAGAAATATGAAACCTAGGAGATCCAAAGTGGAATTCAACTTCAATGGTCCTTTCAAAGTTATCAAAGTTGCTCGATCATCAGTACTTTTGGAAGACGGAAGATGGTGGGCCATAAAAAATGTGGTTCTTTTGAATGACTCCCAATGTAAAATTGTTAAAGGTCATTTGCAACAAAAAACAAAAAACGCTTTGTTTTTGCCTTTTCTGGGTTCTTGTATCAATAATTGGAATATAACTCAGTCTGATGTTCACCAACCGCAAGCCTTTGTCACAGGTAACCAACACACTTCTGATCAAGGTATTTGTCCTCATGTGACTCCTAAAGTCATGTCTTGTTCTTCTGGAACACATTTTGCTGAAAATTGTATTACTACTAGAAGTGGTAGAATGTCAAAGAAACCTTTATATCTACAGGATTTTGCTATGTAATGTTTTATTCTTGGTTTTTTTGGGAAAGGGGAGATGTGTTGTATGCTTACTTTGTAGCAGCATACGATGGCACGTGATAGTTATGGCGTGCATATCCTTGTGCTGTTTTCATTTGTATATGCTTGCATCCTTCAAGCGCCGTTCTGCGTTCTGCAGGCCTCGTTGCTGAATCAGTTGTTTGTAACGCCATTCAGCAACGGAGCTGCGAGCGTGGAGGTCGCTGAGTGATGGGCTCATTGTAAAGACTTCTGTAAAAAGAATAAAAGTACCTGAATATAACCTACCTGCATCCTTGGATCCTTTCTTCGCTGCAACAAACGTAAAGGGCGTTGACCCACTATGTGAGGTGCGAGCCATCACTTAAATATTCTTTATTGTAGTCCGTCCTTTCCTTTCTTACGTTGCCTGATGGTGTTGATGTGGACTGGTCCAAGCTTAAAGATTGGCAGCAACCCTGCCTGTGACAGTCAAATGAAGTGCGCATGACAGTCTGGCCATTTTGTTTGCAATGGCCAATCTGACATTCATGCTTCAGCTCTTCCCAACCTGCGCTGTGCAAGTGAGCCCGGAAATACAGACACAGCCTCCTGATCTGTGTTGGAGTGCTGCGTCTGCCTGCTCCAACCAATCCCGGTGCTGCTGTCATGCTGTTCGTAATTCAAACAACATGAAAGCAGCATCAGGATTAGCTGAGATGACAGCAACGCAGATATCCATCCCCTAGAGGCCTCCCAAACGTGTGACACCATGAAGCTTGGACTGCACGTGCGTTGTGAGTCAGGAGCTGCTGTTAGTCATCCAGACCAGAGATTCCATGTGGTAGCTAACTCTCCGGTGAAGGCGGCCCTGGTGCGGCTTGTGATGAGCAATCACAGCGCCATATACATTGTCCATACATACATAACAATACATAGCCAGTGCTTAGCGCAGTCCGGCTGGCAGCAATTAGGGAGGTGGGGAGCATAGCCCTTATCGAATGAGTAGACAGAAAGAAGTTACTTCTAGACCACAGTAAAGTAAAGCAAACCGCAAGGGCAGCTGGTCTCTTTGGACTAAATATAAAATGCAGAGTGTGATTTGTAGGAGCTAGCACATCTCGATGTAATTTGCTGTCATTAAATGACACTCACTAGTGTATCCTTTAATCAGACTCTATCGTCTTGTGTGAAAGTCATCTGCACCTTTCCATCTAGCGTTTCAACCTCTTTACTGTGAAGCCAGGCTCGAGAGAACCGGCAGAGAGAACCGGCAGTTTAGAATTATAATTTAGGATCGCGAAAACGCAGCTCAGGCTGGCGTAGCAGGTCACAAATTGCAACCTACTTCATTAATATTAATGAGTATGTCTATTTGCAACCCACTATGAATCGCTATTGCTCCCTTAATGAGGAAAGACGCAAACTAAGGCTGGCGGAGAGATCATGGAGAAACCCTCCTTCCATAACAAACATCAAGCAGTTGAAGACGACAAGAAGTGCGTATAACAAACATATCCGTAGTGCCAAAGCCGCTCACTCTAGGTCACAGTTCGACCACGCCAAAAACAGACCGAAAAAACTGTTTGAAATCATCAAACAACAAGCTAGCCACTCAACTAACCAGCACTCTGCACTCAATCCCTAGCAGTTAGGAGTTTTCTGCTCACTTCATTGAAAAGACAAGAAATATTGAACTAGAACTGCAACGCACCTCACCAAATAAGCATTGCCTGACCCTGTCCAGTCCCTCTCCATAGCTATCCTTGGAGAGTTCCCCTCTTTCTGGCTCTATGGATTATTCTCCAAAAAATAAGGCATTGTGGAATAGTTTTATACTACCAGACGATGTGGAGCTACTAAAAACTATAACTTCATTAAAACCTTCAAATCATTTGAATGATCCTCTTCCCACCAAGCTCTTCAAAGAACTTTAAATCTTCCATTCTTCCACTCTGGTCTAAGATTGTCCATGAATCTCTCTGGCAGGGCTTGATTCCTGATTGCCTCAAGATAGGTCAAGTCACCCCCATTCCAAAGAAGCTAAAAGCAGACCTAACTGATCCTAACAACTTCCGACCAATTTCTAATATCATGACTTTAGCCAAACTACATGAGAAATGTATACACACACAACTCTGTAATCACATTGAACAGTTTCAACTCCTCGTCCAATACCAATCAGGCTTCAGAGCGGGACATAGTACTGAAACTGCTCTGACACACATTGGTTATGATGCACTGAGACTACTTGACCAGAATGAACCATGCCTACTTATACTTCTTGATCTTTCGTCGGCGTTTGACACGGTCAAACATGACAACAGGATTGATCTTCTTCAAAAAAGGATGAGGTTATCGGGCCCAGTTTTAAATTGGTTTGCCTCGTTACTACATAATGAAACACAAAAAATCAAAGTCAACCATTCTCTTTCTAACAGTACACCAGTCTCAATTGGAGTGCCTCAAGGATCTGAACTATCACCCACGCTCTTCAACATGTTCATGGAACCTCTCACCGAAATTCTGAACCACTCGAACATACACTATCGGGAAACAGCGTTTACAACGCTGCTGTTACCACGCAGGTAGGTAACAACGCGGTCGTTACAACGACCGCGTTGTTACCACGCGTGGCTTTACATCGCAAGTCGTTTCTACGACTTGCACAAGATGGTGTGCAACACCAGGGAATGTGTTGGATTTTAAATCCAACACATTCCCTGCTGTTGCGCTAACTGGAGTAGGAATTTATACTATTCCTAAGTCCAGCGCGCCATCTAGCGCAAGTCGTAGAAACGACTTGCGATGTAAAGCCACGCGTGGTAACAACACGGTCGTTGTAACGACCGCGTTGTAACCTACAGCGTGGTAATAGCACGCGTAGTAACATCATACATTCTACACTATAACATGTACGCCGACGATACTCAATTGTATATGAACATTTTTTCACCGGATGATATCAAAACTCTTAACTCTGCACTTGTGAAAACTGAGCATTGGTTAACTCACAATCACCTTATGCTAAATACACTCATGACGGATTTCCTCCTGATGGCCCCGCACAATCATTCTACTAGCATTCAAGATTGGCTCAAACAACTAACGGCCCTCAATTGCGCTCCACATGTTGTTGACTCCACCAGATCATTAGGCATAACTCTGGACAAACACCTGAGCATGAAAGACCACATCAGTGCAACAACTAGGGGAGCCAATCACCAGCTCAACACTTTAAAGAAAATCAAACCGTCCCTGCCTCCTGATGCAGCTAGCAGTCCAATCCCTAGTTATCGCCCACTTAGATTACGGAATTGAGACCCTGGCAGGGCTACCCTAAGCTAGACTGACCCCTTTAAGGGCTACTCTGAACTCTGCTGCCAGACTCATCATGGGATCAAGAAAACGTGATCACATCACTCCAGACCTAATTCAACTCAAGTGGCTCTCTCTCGAAGTGAGGATTCGGTTCAAGATAGCCTGCTTGACGCACAAAGCGCTTCATTATAACACTCCCGTTTACCTGGCAAACAAACCGCACCTTCTCCAGTCTTGCTCCGAGAATATGGAACGCTCTTCCTCCCGAAATCACAACTAACTCTTCGATTGCCGCATTCAAAAAAGAAGTCAAAGGGTTGCTCCTGAATAGCTACCTGCAACAATAGACCTGGAGCCGCCCAAGCTAACTTTTTCTTCTTGTTTACAGCACTGATTACACTGATAACATTCAATGATACAATTTGTACTGCTTTATACCTTCTATGACGTGGATTGTTCTTTTTTTGCATTTTGTTTGCCTAAGTACTTACATGTTTAGTATCTATACCTTTTCCTGCTTATCTTGCATGCTTCTATGTACAGCTCTCTGATACCCCGACGGGTCATGTTCGGGCTATATAAAACTTTTCAAATAATTAAAGAAAGAAATAGGGGCTAATAACCCCTGTACATTAGTAACAGTGATTACCAAATAGCGAATCACAAAAATCGCTATTTGGTGATAGCTATTTACATCCTCGTGAGGAATGCACTCATCTTAACATGTTGTCCAATTCAGTATTCTTTTTATATTTGCACTCTTTTTTGCACTGCACGAGCACTTTATCACTATCACTCCTGCACTTCCTGATTTTGAGAAGTATTCATTAAAACGTATGTATGATATATTGAGTAATGTACATTGTTTAAATGAATTGGACAGCATATCCGTGGGCCTGGTGGTCATTATTCAATGTATTCGGCATGAAAAAGGTTGTAGAGAAAGATTAATGCACTCCTCACATTGATCTAAATATTGTTTGAAATTACTCCGATAGAACCAAGTGCTTATTCTGATTATTTACCCAGGTTCTGAGGAATACAGGGTTTCCCCAAGAGTGGCCACGTCCTGAGACAAGAGATGGGCCCAGGCATCAAAATAAAAGTGGTCCGCATTAGCAAATCGGCGCAGTTTTGAACTTGTAAAGGCAAGCTGCATAGGTGTTTTGCAAGGTAAGGAGGGCTTGTATGCATTTGTGCTTTCAGCAGGCAATGTTTGTGATAATATCAGGGAAATCAATAGTAACAAGCATTGGCAATGGCAGTAGGTCTGGCTTTAAAAGAATGTTGTTTGCTAATGTGAAGCATTACAAGTAAATAGCATGGGAATGAATATGTATTTGTGTAGAAGCTAAGAATTGAAAAACAATATTGGTGTAGGTTAAAAGGTCAGGTGAAAGTTGCACTGTAGGTTAAGGATTGCCCTCCTCCCATCTGTGGTGTTGACAGAGAAAAACAACGTATATTATCTAGTAATCTAAGACACTTTAATATAATTACAATGTCATATGTGTGCCCCTGAAAGTCCAACTCCAGCTGCTGGATAAATAAACAAAATGATCACAGCTATGTGGAGGGCAAGCACTTTTTTGTGGAAGCACACGTCTGCCCAACCAAAACATGTACTCCTGACTCCCAACATGTGGGTGGAGCCAGAGCCCCTCTCTAGAAATACTCACATAAATTCCTGGTGACAGCTGCGCTGTCAAGCCAGACCTTAAAAATCGGCCCACCAGACTATAAAACAGGCCCACAAACAGTAAAAAAAACAGGCCACACACTGGCCTGTCAGACCAACGCCTGATGTGGGCCAGTGAAGTGCAATGAGCAAATCACAGACACACACTGTGTGCTGCTTCGTAGTACCTGCAGGCACAGTTATATCTCTTTTTGTCATTGCATCTCCGCAGCTCCAGACTCAAAGGTAAAATTATATCTCTTCTGTTTAACTCTCACTGTCTCCTAGCCACAAGAACATTTGTTGCAATCAGGTGCCCTCTTCTGGCACCAGATTGTAAACAGCTGCCTGCTATGGCCTTCATATAGCACTAGTTATAATTTTCTGTCAGGTCTCTTGTTGCAGGAGCACAGACCTTTCTTAAGACATAATTAGCCACAAAAACATTTAAATTTATCTAGTGTTTTCTGCAGTAAATGTTCATCCCCCTTGAGCATCTCTTGCCTCTTTATTTCTATACTAGTTCATAAATTCTACTTCTTTCTTGCAATACTTACTCATTGACACTTCATACTTTTATAATCATTCTTTTATCCATGTCTTCTCACTCCTATACTTGTTCTATTTCTATACTTGTACTTTTTCTAGTTATCCCCTTCCCCACCCGCTTTACTTATAAAATAATTATAAAAGCTTTAGTTTTATATAGGCAATATTTTTCATGTTACTATTTCTGTATAGCATTTTTATATGTCTTTGGATATATTCTTACTTTTTGCATATGTCATACCAGTACCTCTGTATCTTGTACTACTGTTTAAATACAGCTTTTTAAACACAAAAGGACATAATTGGCACAGACATTGGCGGGACGTAAGTAACACTTAGCTCACAGTCTAAGGATTTAACATATTTGATACATCGATGATCTAGCTCTAAGGCATAGTGGGGCGCATTACAGAGAACCCTTTTTATTTTAGCTAGAGAATTGCAGCCATGATATGGTTTACAGAGAGCATACGTAGTAATCCCCTAAGAAGCAACTATTAGAAAGATTGAATCAGTGGCGGCTCCTCCGCTATGGCAGAGGAGCGTCGCCCCACTGCTTTTAAGCAGTGCAACCTTAATGTAAACGTATAGGAAACATAAAATGATAATAACTTTAAGTTATTATCATTTTATGTTTCTGTGCTGCTTAGTTTGCTGGTGGGTGGGTGGGGCTGCTGTGCTCTCGGAGCAGGGCAGGAGTGGTTTGCCCACTCCTAAGTGCGCAATGACTGTTTGGTCGGCTCTCTCGGGTTGCCCAAACCAGTCATGCACACTTTCCCCATTCTACATGCAGGCTGCATTACAGCCTGCATGGAGAACATGCCCAGGCACCCATTCCATGGTTGAGCATCAAACCAGGATGCTCAAAACCAATCACAATGCTGCATTGCAACGTTGTGATTGGTCAGGGGAGCCTGGCTGTGCTTCTTGTTCCTCGAGTCAAGACAAGGAGAGCAGGAGCAGAGACGCGGGACCCGGTGGCAAGGTAAGTGTTTTTTTTTTTACATTAACCACAACCTCTCCCCCCCACCTGCCCTCCCACCCCCCTCTGTGCCACCCACAAGCCATGCCGGCTGCCACTGGATTGAATGTAGTCCAAGGAGGTTTTGATTCAGATAATGAGTTGTGGCTTTTGGTCTAAACCCTGATAGTGACTGTTTCACAGCTTGACAGAGGGCCTGATTTAGAGTTTGATTGACAGGTTACTTGGTTCTACATCTGACTGATAGCCAGTGCTTAATTTGTAAAATATTAAGTACCAGGGCTCTGACCAGGAAGCCACTGCAGCTTGCACCACCCATCGCCCTTGTCATCGCTCCCAAAACAACTACTAACCATCTCACTCGCATGTAAATGAGACAGTTCAGATTATTCCAAGTCCTCAAAGCTAAAGGAATGGCTGGGGAGGCAGATATTAGCAATTATAATGTATATTGTAATCCTAAACAACCGTTGTTCTGCTCATCTCTAAATTAGAAGAGCAGCGCCACCATGTGGTAGACTGTTCTAAGTATGGTGTTGACAATTAGGTGCTGGTGCGGAGCACTGGAAACCAATTAAGTGTGGGTGCTGAGCACCGGAAGGCACTGGCTCAAATTAAGCACTGCTGGTAGCCTATCTTCCTATGGCACTTGTAATAAGGCAGACGCGATATCCACATGTTTGAATACCCTGTCCGCCAAACTCTAAATCAGGTCCAGAGACTTGTCATCAAATCTCTGTCATAACATAAACCTATTTTGCTCATTACGAATTAACTGCTTTGTTTACCTGTTAAAGACGCGAACATTCCATTTAGTATGATTCTATCAAGCCCTTCCCTCTAATTTCAAGGGCAGGAAGTCTAATCTCTCATGAAAGACCAGTGTATATTTTCCTCTTTATTTTTCTAAATAAGGTATTGGATGGCTCATCTGAGGGCTCAGTGCAGTCTTGTGAATGAACACCAATATTTTCAATTGTAGGATATTCTTCTTGTGCACTTAAATCATATATGACTTTCTTTTCTTAGGTAACCTTCAGAGTTGAGGTCATGCTGTCAATTTTTGTTTAATTATATGGAATATTTATTTTGTGATTTCAGTTGCTGCTCATTCCGTGTGAATTTTATATAAAACTGTTGCCGGAAACTTCTTCTTTTGTCTTTGAAAACATCTCAATTGTGATATGAAGTATTGAGATATTAAGGTTTGACAATGCAATCTTATTACCTGTCCTACTATGTTGACTGCTTAATCTGCAAACAATACAGCTTTGTAGTATCCTCAGGATACGTAGAGACGTCTCAGTTCAGTCTTTATTTCACCTCCCTTGTTGGCATTATTCCTTCCTTTGGTGTCATCTTCTAGTCTTAAATGCTGATGATACCCAACTCATTTTGAGATTAGATGGCAGTATGTCTCAGTTATAGTCTAAATTGAAGACATGCATGTCTACCGTGGCCAGTTGGATGAACTCCAACTCTCTCAGGCTTAACTCGTCTAAGACTGAAATACTGGTCTTTGTCACTCCGACCATCTAGACCTTCTTGGTGGCTTGAGGAGCGTCCACCTTCACCTCTTCAGGTCTCCTCTGCCAGTCATCTGGGAGTCATTTTTGACATTGAGCTCTCCTTCCCAAGCCACATCTTGAAAGTTATCTCAACCTAGTGCTGTTTCCTTCTCAAAACTCTTTAAAAAAAAATTCAGGAAATCCTAATGGCTTATAGGAAAACAGTCCTCGGCGCAATGATTGGAGCAAGATTTGATTTGTGCAACACTGTTCTTCATTGTCTACCAAAGAAACAGATTCTCTGCCTTAAAATCATCCAAAATGCTGTTGCACGCCTTCTTCTTGGGCTTAACAAATGTCGCTACATATCACATCGTGTCAAGAACCTACATTGGTCAAATATCGACAAGAGATATTCGGACCCTGTCAGCTTCACGCCCAAGCTCTATTCAGCAACGATTCAACGCCATCTCCCCTTGTGTGCCACCCGGCCATCCACAACTAACCTCCTGTCCGTACCTCTCCCACATCGCCACATTCTAGGTGGACGCTCTTTTAAATATCTCATCCCCAAGGCATGAAAGGCACCCTCAACTAACTTTCCTCAACCGACCGCTATTTCCAGGAAGCAAATAAAAGCTCACTTTTTTGCACTTGAAACCCATTTTTTTACATTTTTAGGTCGAGCCTAGAGTCAGCGCGCATACGTTGCTCTGCGAGACTTGTAGTGGAGTACGGAATAGAAGCCCTGCCCACTCTCCACCCATGTTTGTCACTGGCTTGTGTCATTGTCCTTCGTAAATGCTGGCTTCTGATTCATAAATCGGCTTGTTAGTCCCTCCTTAGTACCGCCTTCTCTTCATCTGTAATTTCCCATGGCGACTGGCCCTTTTACTTCAGTTGTTACACGGGATGCTTTATTTAGTCTGTAAGCACTCTTTTCTTTATTGAGTTTCTCTTACTTGCAGGCACGACGTGCTTTGCTACATTCAGCATGCCATGCCCGCTTTCTGCCCTGTTTGCCCGCCCCACCACCGTTCCAAGATCGCTGCTTGTTATTTATTTTTTCGCTCGCGGCCTTCCGCCATTTCCTTTCGTTTTCATTACTTTTGTTACAATCTGGGTTCCTGCGCGGGTGCCAAGATTGCATCAAAAGTAAGAAATAGGAAAAAAAAGTGCTTTTCTATATCTTTACTTTTGATGCAATCGTGGCACCCGCGCCGGTGCCCAGATTGTAACAAAAGTAATGAAAACAAAAGGAAATGGCGGGCGGCCGCTTTCAGCATGTAAATAAATGAGTCTGTGAAGCGACGCCTTTGCTTGGAGTACACTCCCCCACTCCACCCCCGACACACACACATGCAAGTATTCTCTTGCTTCACCCCTGCCGCAGGAAGCCTCCGATTTGATTCAGTAGGTCTGACTAATAAGTAAAATGCAGGCATAAAAGAGGTCTTTGCGGCTGCCCGTGGCCCACGCAAGGGGCCACTCAAGAGGGCGGCCCTCTAGTGCCATCTGGGCACCAACCCACCCCCTTCTCTAATGCGGGGACTCAGGGAGGAGTCCCCCCATCCTGGCCTGTGGCGCGCTAGGCGCGTCACTTCCGGCGCGCCGAGGATTGGGGAAAGGTATATAGGCCTTCCCCCGCCATCCGGGCGTCCTCTTTTGCGCCGGACACGCCGTGCTGGTCCAATTCGTTATCGTGTGAGATCGCTCGGGTCTTCTTATACGGAGTTGAGGTTAGTGGCCCGCTTAGCCCCCCGCCCACCATAGAAGGCACTGCCAGGGGGATACACTGTTTAGCGCCCTGTTAACTCTCCTCAGCACGGCCTCCATGAAAAGGATGCCACAAGGCGCTAGCCCGCCGCCGGCCATCCCCGCCCCCCGCATGTGGTCATCTGGCTCCTCGCACTTCCCCCCACGCACGATGTTGCGACAAACAGAGCAGTGCAGAGGAGCACTCGTCACGAGCCTGTCGCCTCTAGGTACAGCGGTTCGATCGTGGCTTGAGGCTGTTACTCCAATGAGTGTTTGCAATTGTGTGTGTAGCGCTGCGTTTCGAGGCGCCTAGCCGCGGGCCCAAGTGGTAGACTCTCAACTGCGGGTCGGCTGCAGCTGCCATGCGTTGAGCTGGCGTGGCATTGCCGTGAGGCGTGGGTCCCTGCACCGTGTATGCGCGGTTGGACCAGCGCCAGCATTCCTAGTCCGGTCATTATGGCTGTGGGGAGAGGATGCAGCCTCTCGGCCTCAGCTGCCGATCTTAGCACTGAGGGGGGGGGTGCTTACCTTGCCCCCAGCGGTGGGGCGGCCATCGGCGGTTGCGGGGTCTCTCCGGGTATCGCGAGCGTTGTCAGGTGGGGTACCGCTGCTTAGGCAGAGCTGCGGAGCCCAGTCATCTCTGTGGCTGCAGTCCGTCTTGGGGGGGTATGTCAGCTCCCGGGGCATATTGGAGCAGCGGCCCCTTGCCGGGTCGTGGGCAAGGTAACCAGGATCCCCTCCGCCGTTAATGTTGAAGCGGAGTCGGGTCCAGAGCTCCGGCCCGTTTGAGCCGAAGGTTCGCTGGGGAGGGCAAGATCCGCCCCCTCTCCACTGCTAACCGGGTTGCCTGGTCAGGGCTGATCCGGTGTGGGCCTACCATCGTCGGGGGGGAGAGAAGAGCTGCAGGCTCGCGAGGCTCCCCTAATTTGGGATTGCACCTATCGACTGGCCACGCTGCGGGGGGGGCAGCGGCGTCGCGAAGCCCCCTCCCTGGCATTGCTAATACCTGGGCCCTAGGCGGGCGGGAATGGAAAAGGGATTGCGTGGTAGCCGGCGTAGCCTCCCCCCCCCCTTTCTTAAAATAGGAACCCAGGGGTGAGGGGGGGAGCGGACTGGTTGCGGCGCGATCTTTGGGGCCGGATGCCCCTTGCACCCCTCTCCCCCGTCGTGTCGTTTGGGCCGGAGATTGTTTGCCGTCGGTGGAACACTGGCCCAGTCCGGGGGGCCTGAACCGCACCGGGTCCCGACTTCTGTGGCAGATGGGCGTGGTGGTGGGAATTGTTTCACCCTCGCGTCCACCTCCTAGAATACATAAGGTGGTTTTTCAAGGACACCGTATGCCCCACATTCGGTTTGTCACTGTTGGCGGGAGTAGCACAATTGCCCAGTTGTTTCCCGCTGGTCATCGAGTGAGGGGCCTTGCTGCACTTTCTGGTCAGTCTTACGGTTTCGTTTTCAGCGCATTGGAAACATTTCTGGTCTTCCCTGCTCCGCGCTCTGGTCTTGCTCGTTTTAGCTATTGGCCAAGGCTTGTTTTCGTTAGCCGGCTTCCAAAGGGCGGATGTGTGGATGTCCATTTGGGAAAGTGCTTGTGCGGAGCGCACGGCAGAGGCTGCGGGGCCTTTGGTACAACAAGTAAGCGGCTAGTGTGATTAGCGTGAGCGGCAGCTGTTATCCATTAAATAAAAGCCGATATGGTCACCGTGGCAAGCGCAAGCCTTGTAATACATGCAAGCTTGCATTGGGGTCCAACGGCAAGCTTGCATTGGGGTGCCCCGGCGCCATTTTGCCCCCCTGTAATTCACAGTTCCCACAGTGCCATGTTAGAATGGTAAGTTTATTAATAGAAATGATGTGTAGGAGTGCAGAAAGGAAGAATCAAGCCGCGCGGTGGCAGTTTACATATATATATACATATATATTTAAGAACAAAAAAAAAAAAAGTTGAGCTGTGCGTGTGGGCCCCTCCGGGGTGGTTTCTCGAGGCCCTAGCAGTGCATCATTGTTCCCCCACTTGGACCCATCTGCCGCCCATTCAAGGGTTGTTGGACTGCCTTGGTATAATTTGTACCCTCCCCAGTCAAGCCTGGGGGCGAGCCGCGTGCTCGGTCTCGGACATGCGGGAGTGGCGCTGCCTTCAGCACCTGGCGTTGGCTTTGGGCTGTGGTGCAAGCATGGCTCCAGCGATGGGGGCAGCTGTTTGTAGTGTTGTGCCGCACGTTGCCGGCCGCTCCGCCCGTGACCCATCTGCGGGTCGTGAGCCAATCTGTGGCGCGGCGGCACTGAGCCCTTGGGGGGCGCTGGGTTTGGAGCACCTTGTGAAGGTCCTGAGTGCGATCCTCACGCGGTTCGGTTAAATGATGAATACGGTGCAGCAATTTAAAAATCGATCAGCGTCCAGTCTGCACACGCAGTTCGGCTCAGGTTCACTTAGATTCCTCAATTGTTCCGTTGCTGAGGTCTGACATCCCAGGATATTTCACTTTCTTCTGGTCCGGTTCATTCTACGCCCATAGTAGCAGTTTCCACAGCTTAGCCAACTTGGGAGTGGACTCGCGATTTTTCATAACCCAGTACAGCTTGGTTGACTTCAATCCATACCTATTGCCTCTGCATCATGCTCTGCAGGTCTCCAAACGGCGTCTCTTCTGGGTCATCAAAAGCAGGCAAGGCACGTTCCATTTCTGTCAGACACTCTCTGCTCTCCCTGCACCGCTAACTCTCTGGGTAAAACTCCAAGGCTGCTTCAGTCTCTCGTTGGCGAATCTAATCTATCAAATGCTGTTGCTGCTGTGACTCGGTGAAGGGGGTGCCGCAGGGGTGCTTTAGCGGCACGGATGCTGGAGATGCGTTTTCGCGTAAAGGCAGAGACTATGACATCAGGGCAATCGGATGCTCGTAAGGTGCATTCTGCCATCAATACTGAGGTCAAGGGCAGAAATGGCACTAGTGGTGCTTATATGGCTACATTGCCAGGCGTTGCGAACCGGGCTCAGCGTGTCCCTCGTCGCTGCAGCTTGTCGGGGTTATGAAGTACCTCCAGCAGCGGCATTGTTACAGGCTGAATCGATTACCCAGGGTGACTTCTTCTGAGGCACAACGCTAGGGCCGGTCAGCAGGCACTAGTGCCCCAGAGAATCCAGGGGTAGGTTGTCGGTCCGGTGAGTTTATCCTGCATTTTAGGTGAAGGAAGTTGTTGCATCCCCTGCCCCCCCCCCACTATGGCTTAAAGTGTCAGGCCACGAGGTGGCACTGCTCTACTCTTTTCTCCACCGGTCCGAATGTTAACTGGTTTTCAATTCTCAAATGTCGGGTGTATAATGCTCGCTGGACGTCTTTTCAGTGCAGCTGCTCAAAGGAGGAGGGGGAAGAGTAGCAGCAGAAGGCGTGGTGGCTGTAGCTATGTGTGTCGACGGTGGCTCACGTTTTGGGTGCGCGATCTGGAGTAACGCGGCGAATAAGGTAGTTTGGTAGACCATTGTGCCGGTGATGTAACTTCAATAGTGACCGAGCATGAGCTTGCACAGCCTTAGCATTTCATAACTGAAGCAGGTTCAATGTTCTTACAACGGCGTCTTTTGTTGCTAATGCAAATAGAAGCATTGACAAAGCCAATAGATGGGCTTGTTGTAGGTGTAGTGCTCCTTTTGTAGTGAATATAGGGATGCAATGACATAGCGGCAAAATACGGGGCAAGGCACGGCCTTCTTCAGCACGCGTGGGGGGCTCTGACGCGTTTAAAACACGGCATCCTGAAGGTTTGAGGTCAGGAGTGCATCTACTTGTAATCAACAGCACATGCCGTAGTACTACCAGCCGCCCTGGGCCAAAATTATTGGGGGCACCTGTTTAGAACGGCTTTTAATTAATACAGTTCAGTTCTTTCATGCCCACTTTGAGGAAGGTTACTGACAGTGCACAGACACACTCATCCAAATTCCGAATGTTTACATCCAATATGCGGGGACGGTGACGTGCTTTCAATACTGTAACATAGCAGCAGCTAGTTCTGCTGCCAATTGCCCCTACAGGAGCACAGGGTATGCCCACACCTCGACGCAGGGGGCTGTGCGGAGCATGTGGTGTGTGTGCATTAGGAAGGCGCATTGGGCACGGTTTGTGATGGTTATGTAGAGCCAGGTTCTCCCAGGGACGCCGTGTGCGCTCCCGCAGCGACTTGGGATGCACGCCCACCCGGGACATCAGTTGGTCATTGTTTCTCTGCCCCCACCCCCCTAGCACTCGTGCATGTCTGGGGGCTAAGGCGGGGCACTCCAGAGAGGTCCACCCTCTCTTTAGTGTTGTTGGTTTCGAAGTATGCGGGAACTGTACTTCTCCCCTCAGTGGGCTTTAAACTGTAGATGGTTCTTCTTGGATGTGGCACAGCTGTGTTCGGCTGTCCTTTTGTTTGCCTATATTGATGTGCGGTTCTAACTTAATATCATGCCCGGGTTGCAGGGATGGAATTCTCACGTTCTTTCACCTTTACCAGAGTCGCCTGTTTGCCCCCCGGGTGTATGTCTGGGTTGATATGTCGCCTATGTCATTGAATTGGATGACATCTGCATTGCAACTGGTGGTTAGGGCATGGGTGCATGTGGCACATTTGATAATGGTGCAGGATAATTATTGTTTTACTCTAGGAAACTGGGATCTTATGCCCAGGTTCTGTCTTTCTTTGCTGTCGGTTACAGCCCAATGGTGGGGAAAATACAATTTTACACTTACTCTGGGCAATTACAGCGCAAAGAGAGGTGCTGCAAATGTTGTTGAGACTGCATTGTGCAATTGGCTACAAGGGCCTTTATGAGGAACATCTGCTGGCACCATATAGAAACAAGTAACATGTACATTTGGTGGGCATTTCTAGCTTTGAAAGAAAGTTGAGACAACCCAGTAGAGTTTCAGTGCAAGGCCTCATTTGGTTGGGCAATTTCAATTGTAAATCACCAGTCAGCCCTGGGAATTAGGCAGGCATACGATTAGCTAAGATGTTTGTTCAAACCTGGTAGAGCATATCGACCATAATTAATAGTGGAACCAGGAACAGCTTTACAAAGCAATGCTGTAGATTTCCTGTAGAATTCTGGATGGACAAGCGTCAGGGATAAGGCCCTGACCTTTCATCCCTCGAGGGACCATCACTAATTCCGAGCAAGTAGGCGAGGAGCATACTAATCCACCAGCGAGTGTAGCACAAGAGGAACGGGTACACGTGAATGTGTGACCTCATGACGCCCTGTCTTAGCAGTTCAGGTCACACCACAGAGGGCAAAGGCAAGGACTCGGCCCCGGATGGACTATGTTTAATTTTAGTTGTGTGGGAGTGGGGCTCACAATCTCGTCGCATCGTGCTATGTCTGGTAGATGCAGCTAAAATGTGCCCTCTACAAACAAGGGCAGGTTACAGGTCGCCTCAGATGAGACATATTCACCTGCGCTTTAGCCAGGGCAGCAGGCGGGTTGTGGTAGTTGTCATCTAACAAGTGGACTGCAGTGCAAAAAGTTTGGTAAACACGGCGTTAGAGCACAAATGACGACAAGGTATTATAGACCATTTGGCATTCCCAATATTCAGACAAGGGCAGGTACTTGCACATATTGTCCTCTCCGGTTCCCACAGACTTGTCTACCCCCTGGGTTATCCTTCCATGGGCTAGAACCAGAGACTGGAAGGGGCATCCTCTGCGACCTGTGTCCCATATACATTGATAGTCAACGCTGGGGTAGATGTATCATGAAGGGCATGGTTACTACTTAGGTTGTCCCAAAGTTTTGGGGTCAAACTGGGTTGGAGCAGTAAGTCTACAGTCCTTAGGAAGCATTCAGCATTCCATCTATCCAAGCAGGGCAGTTAGCGATACATAGTATCAGCGAGTGGGTAACATACACCGGTTATTCAGCGACATCATGCCCTGGGGGCACGCGCGCTTCACAAAAACGCAGAGCTCCAGCCAGAAGGGTGTCAAGTGGCAAAAACCAGTAAATAGGTTTAATATATGTGTATCTCTGGCCCTACAGCTGTGTGGAGCCAGTCTCATTTAGAGGTACGCCCAGGTGGAAACTGGGTGCTCCTTAAGGTTCTCATGACCAATGCGGTTTGTGGTATCTCCTAGCGGATCCACTGAAGGTGTACTGCAGCTAAACAGGGAACTGGGAATCTTGGTTTCCGACACTTTGGCAGGTTTAAAGCATCCAGGGTCAGAGATGGACAGTAGGTACTGTGCATCTGTGATCCGACTGCAGTTAAGCAAGCCAGGTGCGCTGCGTAAGTTGTCACTGCACGAAAGGGTGAGGTGTCTCCAATAGTTGGCACAAGACATATATTGTTTCAAACCAGATTTGACACCATTAAGGTGTTCACCAGGGTTTAGCAATCAAAGGGGTTTGTGCAACCGTCTGGTCAACGGGGCGAAGTAAGTGCACCCCAGAACCAAGGGTAGGTGACATGTTCCTGCAGTTAAGCTCAAATGCCCGCCCGGTTAGCTATATTAGCCTCGCTGGGTGGTGACGCTATCAGCCAACATAGTGTGCTGCCGTCCCAAGAAATGGGGAAACAAGGTGTCAAGCACAAAAGGCACTATGTAAAAGAACATTTGGCACGTCCAGTGATCAACAAAAATTTAAATTTAACGGAGCAGGTAATTTTTCACCGCTGGGGTTGCCCAAGGGTGGGCAGTGTGAAGGCCCCTGCCCCCCTATTCGGGAATATTCTAGGATGGGGGTAAAGTAGGACTTAGTCAATCCTTAATGTTAGGCACCATATTGCAAACAGTGCGCACTGTATTAAATCAGACAGATTCGCTTAGCTGGTATGCCTAGGGGGTTTCACCACAGAGGGAGCTGAGCTGGCGAAATTCCCATAAGGAATAAGGGATGCAGGGCAAGGGCAAGAGGGCACCCTTGCTCATTGTCACATACTTCTAGTGATGAACATTCTTGTGCGTCATGATTTAGAAAGCAAAGGGACTGTGCAAATGTTAAGTATAATCCTTCTCGCCCTAATAGCCGAAGTAGGCAGGCGGGGGTGGGAACGGTTACCTAACAAGTGGGCTGCTGTCCCATAGATGGGGGACACGGGTGTTCAGGCACACACAGTGCTAGAAGGGCGGCAGCTAGGTGAGATCAGCAAATAGATGGGGCAATGTGAGCCATGGTGTCTGAAATCGTCCCGCCCAGAGTGGCACGGGGCTGAGTCATGTGAGGCAGTGGAACTTTCCCGCAGGAGGGTGAATAGTTCTTGGCACAGGTTCCAGGCCAGAAGGGACTTTGGTCTCATCAGTCACTAGCTGATCCAGGCTAACGTCAAGGGCTATTGTGATATAGATGGCGTTCATCTATCACCAGTAGGGAGGGATCTCTTCCCTTAGATTTGCAGGAGGCCTGGAAATGAGAGGTTGCAGGTGAGAAATGAGCTGATTTGGTGGGGAGGCTCTGGCGGCGACGGTGACCGCCTCCAGAGCTGTGGCGCAGTTACAGGGCGATCTGGAAGCAAATGGGTACAGAAGGGTACCTCTGCGCGGCACAATAGGGGTGCCAGAGCCAAATCCCAGGAGCCTCATGGGAGGCTCCTGGAAAACCGTGTCGGCGCCCCGTTAGTGCTTCGGGCGGTTGTGGGCCTGAACAACCGGGGGCTTACCTTGCTACGCTCCGCCCTGAAAGGGGCGTGAGTAATAAGGGACAAAATGTGTCACATGATCCGGGAAGAGGATCACCAGAAGGGGCAGCACAGATGGGGTTCGCCCCAGTGCTGCTTGGCTCATCAGGCGGGCAGGCGGCCCAGATGGCTGCCTGCCCTTGGATCGCCCGTAAGATAACTCACCATATTGCATACCGTTGTATGTAATAAACCTGCAGCAATATTTACCCAAACAAAAGTTGTGTTGTGTATTTATTTATGTAGCATGCATGCTATGTGTTTGTGTGGGTGGGGTGTGTTGCCAATGTTGGCACTATGCGGCTGCCCGTGGCCCACGCAGGGGGCCACTCAAGAGGGCGGCCCTCTAGTGCCATCTGGGCACCAACCCACCCCCTTCTCTAATGCGGGGACTCAGGGAGGAGTCCCCCCATCCTGGCCTGTGGCGCGCTACGCGCGTCACTTCCGGCGCGCCGAGGATTGGGGAAAGGTATATAGGCCTTCCCCCGCCATCCAGGCGTCCTCTTTTGCGCCGGACACGCCATCTCCCACCCTACCGCTTACCCGGCATGGGGGTGGCGGGCAAGATACATGGACTGTTGTAATGTTTTCTTTTTCGTTGCAGGCGGAGTTACAGGGCGATCTGGAAGCAAATGGGTACAGAAGGGTACCTCTGCGCGGCACAATAGGGGTGCCATAGACAAATCCCAGGAGCCTCATGGGAGGTTCCTGGAAAACCGTGTCGGCGCCCCGTTAGTCCTTCGGGCGGTTGTGGGCCTGAACAACCGGGGGCTTGCCTTGCTACTCTCCGCCCTGAAAGGGGCGTGAGTAATAAGGGACCAAATGTGTCACGTGATCCGGGAAGAGGATCACCAGAAGGGGCAGCACAGATGGGGTTCGACCCAGTGCTGCTTGGCTCATCAGGCGGGCAGGCGGCCCAGATGGCTGCCTGCCCTTGGATCGCCCGTAAGATAACCCACCATATTGCATACCGTTGTATGTAATAAACCTGCAGCAATATTTACCCAAACAAAAGTTGTGTTGTGTATTTATTTTTGTAGCATGCATGCTATGTGTTTGTGTGGGTGGGGTGTGTTGCCAATGTTGGCACTATGAAAGAGTAAACCAAAGGCATGCTTTTCCCTTGACTTTTGTCTGTCGTAGAACCGCACCTCCCAACTGTTTTACTCGCCAGTATCTGCATACATAAATCTAGCAAACAAATTGCCGTTTTGCCGACACACGCAAATCTCAGTCTTTTCTACCCGTCGGTGTTCAGCTTCTGAACCATTTGGCACAATCTCAAGTCTTCGTTTATTGTGTTTAATCACAAGTCCTTGGTGGGAACCATCACGTTCTGAAAGCAGCAGCTCTGAGTGAAGAACGCAGCATGAGAGAACGTCTTGGTTTCTGTGTCTGCAACTCACTGCCGTTCTTACCCAGATCCGCATATTTTGTTAAATTGAATGACGGTTGATGTGGCGTTTTTCAATGTTCGTTGTGTTTGAGTTGCGTCCACCATTACTGCTGCATGCAGTTTAGGGTAGTTGCTGCCATCGCAGTGCTCGGTTAGTATAACCGTTGAGAGTTAGTGTTGACACTGTCAGTGGCATACCAAGGATTCCATAGGCGCAAGTGGAAGCATGAAAAATGGACCATTGAATAAACGTGTTGGCTAGTAAAACCACCAATAATTGTGGTAGAATGAGCCCCGTATTGTACTGGAAGCTGGAACTCAATGCCACTGCACCACTGATAGCCACCAACTGGCCACTGTTCTGCACTAATCTAGAAAATGGAAGGTGTACAGTATTCTATTGCCATTACCAGTGGCACATGAATTAACAGTAGATGTTATAGCACCCAGGATAATGTGCTGCATGGCTAAATACTTATAAGGTCCCAAAGGCGAGACCTATTGGCTATGCCAATGCTTGTTCTCTTTCCTAGCGCCTGCACGCTGTCTCTGGATAACTGCTGCGCTTTAGAAATATTCATTCATTCTTTCAACAAGATAAAGATGAAGGAGGAGGCTGGAAGAGGGCAAGGGAAGTAGGTGTGAGAACAGGATGTGAGAGGGGACGAGGAAGGTGGAGAGGGAGTGAAAAAGACGAGACGGAGAGGGGCTGAGAAATGAGGACTAGAGAGCAGGAGAAAAGGATGAAAGTAATTTGAAGGGACGAGAGAGTGGGAGAAGGGGGCGAAAGTGGGTGTTAGAGGGCAGCTCGGAATGATTGCGTAAGAGAGAGAGGAGGAGGGAGTGACAGTGGGAAGAGAGAGGGGGAGGAGAGATAGAGAGCGAGAGAGAGAGACGAGATAGAGAGAGAGAGAAGGAGGGAGTGAGAAGAGAGAGGGAGAGAAAAGATAGATAGACTGGAGGCACAGGAAACTACAGAGATTTGTCCTGTATGTCACATGTTTTTTGTTAGTGTTTAAGCCATGATTGGAACCCACTTCCTAGGTCCCAGTATCAGCAGTGTAAGCTGGTACCTGCCTTGCGACGTTCCTTCACCCCAATACATCTGTTTTCTAAATGTTGTTTTTGCTTTTGTGTTTCTATACCCTGCAGTCTCAAAGCGCCTGGAAACGGGCTGATATGTTGGCGCTACACAAAACATCCGTCACTGTCACGGGGGAGCGCGGCCGGGGCCGCAGACAGCGCGGGATGCCTTCATTTGGCCTTTTTCAGGGGGGAGGCGGAGCCCATCTGTGCTGAAGATTTGGCAGAAAATGCGATAATATTTTCCATCTGCCCCGGGGGGGGCGGCCGCGGATGGGCCTCTCAGCGGCCTCTCCAGTGGCGCAGCATTTTCCTTGGTCTGCAGGAACGTTCTCTGAAAAAAACACCTGAAAGAATCCCGAATTTCACCCATTTTGATCCTTCCTTGATTGCGCGGTATTGTGGGGAGGCCCCGGGCTTTTGGGTGTTCTATTTCTGTGGTGAAGAAGAGAGAGAGGGGCTCTTCTGCACCCCGCAAGCATGCTTCCAGGCTGGACCATCCTCATCATCAGCTGCCTGGCACAGCTGTCAGCAGGTAAGAGCACTGACTGGCACCGTACAACCCCGCCTGTGTAGGGGTGCACTCACAGCTGCCCCAGACTGTGCCGAGACACATGTACTTCATGCAGTCTGTGCAGAAATACACTCTGTGCTTCCACAGTCTGTACGCAGACGCACTCCATGCTTTCTCTGTATGTGCAGGCATACACTCTGTGCTTCCACAGTCTGTACACAGACACACTCAATGCTTCCTCTGTATGTGCAGGCATACACTCTGTGCTTCCACAGTCTGTACACAGACACACTCCATGCTTCCTCTGTATGTGTAGGTATACACTCTGTGCTTCCACAGTCTGTACGCAGACGCACTCCATGCTTCCTCTGTATGTGCAGGTATACACTCTGTGCTTCCACAGTCTGTACACAGACACACTCCATGCTTCCTCTGTATGTGTAGGTATACACTCTGTGCTTCCACAGTCTGTACACAGACACACTCCATGCTTCCTCTGTATGTGCAGGTATACACTCTGTGCTTCCACAGTCTGTACACAGACACACTCCATGCTTCCTCTGTATGTGCAGGTATACACTCTGTGCTTCCACAGTCTGTACACAGACACACTCCATGCTTCCTCTGTATGTGTAGGTATACACTCTGTGCTTCCACAGTCTGTACACAGACACACTCCATGCTTCCTCTGTATGTGCAGGTATACACTCTGTGCTTCCACAGTCTGTACACAGACACACTCCATGCTTCCTCTGTATGTGCAGGCATACACTCTGTGCTTCCTCTGTATGTGCAGGCATACACTCCATGCTTCCTCTGTATGTGCAGGTATACACTCTGTGCTTCCACAGTCTGTACACAGACACACTCCATGCTTCCTCTGTATGTGCAGGTATACACTCTGTGCTTCCACAGTCTGTACACAGTCGCACCCATGCTTCTTCAGTATGTGCAGGCATACACTCTGTGCTTCCACAGTCTGTACACAGACACACTCCATGCTTCCTCTGTATGTGCAGGCATACACTCTGTGCTTCCACAGTCTGTACACAGACACACTCCATGCTTCCTCAGTATGTGCAGGTATGCACTCCGTGCTTCCACAGTCTGTACACAGGCGCACCCATGCTTCTTCAGTATGTGTAGGCATACACTCTGTGCTTCCACAGTCTGAACACAGACACACTCAATGCTTCCTCTGTATGTGCAGGTATACACTCTGTGCTTCCACAGTCTGTACACAGACACACTCCATGCTTCCTCTGTATGTGCAGGTATACACTCTGTGCTTCCACAGTCTGTACACAGACACACTCCATGCTTCCTCTGTATGTGCAGGTATACACTCTGTGCTTCCACAGTCTGTACACAGGCGCACTCCATGCTTCTTCAGTATGTGCAGGCATACACTCTGTGCTTCCACAGTATGCTTCTTCAGTATGTGTAGGTATACACTCCGTGCTTCCACAGTCTGTACACAGGCGCACTCCATGCTTCCTCTGTTATGTTGTGTTATGTTATAACATCTTATAAAGCGGGACAGCTGCCCCAGCAAAAAGGCATCCCGGCGCTGACAGCAGAGAAACAAACAAGGCAAAGAGAAAGACCTATGACAGTGGAAAGAGTTGTGTTTTAATTGCCTTTCTGAATTCTAGGTAGTTGTTCAAACTCCGAATCTGTACCGGCAATGAGTTCCAGAGCATAGCCGCCCTGGTACGGAAGGAACGCCCCCCAGCGCGCACCCTCCTTACCCAAGGGACCACGACCAAGTGTTGCCCCAAAGAACGGAGTTGGCGCGTGGGTTCATAAGGCACCAACAAGTTGGCCAAGATTCCTGGGGTAGCATATTTCAGAACCTTAAAGGCTAGGCAAAGAGCCTTAAGCTCAATCCGCCTGGCCACTGGCAACCAGTGGAATCGGCGAATGGCGTCTGCCACAGGACAGGCTCTGCGCAGACCAAGAAGGATTCTGGCAGCCGCATTTTGGACCCTCTGTAGTCTTAAAATTTCAGCTTTATTGACCCCCAAATACAGCAAACTGGCGTAATCCAGTCTCGACAAAATCGAGGCCTGGACGATGACTTGCCGGGTAGATGCGTCAAAAAAACCCAGCAAAGGTCTGAGCCCTCGCAGTAGCCCAAAACAAGTCCCTGCCACCTTTTTAGTTTGAACTTGGAAGCTAAGGGACGAGTCCATCCATACCCCCAGATTTCTTACCACCTGCTTGGGGGGAGGAGGGCATTGCCAAGGGTTTCGGGCCACCAATGCTCACTCCACAGCCCATGGTCTCTCCCCACCAACAACACCTCAGACTTGCTGGCGTTCAGCTGGAGACAGTTGGCAGTCATCCACTCGGCGACAGCCGCAAGATCGCTTCTCAACTTGGAAGCGTCCCGCGCGGAGTCGTCCGAGAGTGCTACTACCAACTGTGTGTCGTCGGCGTAGGAGACCATCGTCAAACCTCTGTTTTTGGCTACCGCGGCTAGGGGTTGGACGTATAGGTTAAACAGCAACGGGCTCAAGGAGGAGACCTGTGGCACCCCTTGTTTGATAGAATGAGTATGTGACGTAAAAGGGGGAGCTGTCACCTGGAAGGTCCTTCCTGTAAGAAAAGAAGAAAGCCAATCTAGGGCAGAACCCACGATTCCGGCCTCTTCCAAACGTTGTAGCAGGATAGAATGGGACACCGTATCGAATGCGGCACTGAGATCCAATAATATCAGTGCTGACGTGCGCCCAGCATCTAGGGCCGTCCGTAGGTGTTCGGTCACAGCCAGGAGCGCTGATTCCGTGCTGTGGCCTGGACGGAAACCATTCTGGGAGGGGTCTAAGATATTATTGGTGTTCAGGAAATCGGTGAGGAGGGAATTAACATAGGCCTCAGTGATCTTCGCTGCCCATGGCAGAAGGGAAATAGGGCGGAAGTTCTCTGGCTTCGCTGGGTCCAGGGTGGATTTTTTAAGCAGAGGTACCACCCTGGCCTGCTTCCAGACCCTAGGGACAACCGCCATGGCGATTGACCTGTTGATCACCTGGCCCAAAGGTGCCAGGAGCACAGGTAGAATTTTCAGGCACAGTCCATGCTTCCTCTGTATCTGCAGGTGTGCACTCTGTGCTTCCACAGTCTGTACACAGACACACTCCATGCTTCCTCTGTATGTGTAGGTATACACTCTGTGCTTCCACAGTCTGTACAATGACACACTCCATGCTTCCACTGTATCTGCAGGTATACACTGTGTGCTTCCATAGCCTGTACGCATGCGCACTCCATGCTTCCTCTGTCTCTGCAGGTATACACTCCGTGCTTCCACAGTCTGTATAGATGCACAGTCCATGCTCCCTCAGTATGTGTAGGTATACACTCTGTGCTTCCACAGTCTGTACAAAGCACACTCCATGCTTCCCCCGTCTGTACACAGGCGCACTCCGTGCTTCCTGAGTATGTACAGGTATACACTCTGTGCTTCCCCAGTCTGTACGCAGGCGCACTCCGTGCTTCCTCAGTATGTGCAGGTATACACTCTGTGCTTCCACAGTCTGTACGCAGGCGCACTCTGTGCTTCCTCAGTATGTACAGGTATACACTCTGTGCTTCCCCAGTCTGTACGCAGGCGTACTCCGTGCTTCCTCAGTATGTGCAGGTATACACTCTGTGCTTCCACAGTCTGTACACAGGCGCACTCCGTGCTTCCTGAGTATGTACAGGTATACACTCTGTGCTTCCACAGTCTGTACACAGGCGCACTCTGTGCTTCCTCAGTATGTACAGGTATACACTCTGTGCTTCCCCAGTCTGTACACAGGCGCACTCCGTGCTTCATCAGTATGTGCAGGTATACACTCTGTGCTTCCACAGTCTGTACGCAGACACACTCCGTGCTTCCTCAGTATGTACAGGTATACACTCTCTGCTTCCACAGTCTTTACACAGGCACACTCCATGCTTCCTCAATATGTGCAGGTATACACTCTGTGCTTAGCCAGTCCATACACAGGCACACTCCATGCTTCCTTAGTATGTGCAGGTATACAGTCTGCGCTTACACAGTCTGTACACAGGAGCAGTCCATGCTTCCTCTTCATGTGCAGGTATACACTCTCTGCTTCCACAGTCAGTACACAGGCACACTCCATGCTTCCTCTTCATGTGCAGGTATACATTCTCTGCTTCCACAGTCTGTACACAGGCACACTCCATTCTTCCTCAGTATGTGCAGGTATGCACTCCGTGCTTCCACAGTCTGTACATAGACGCACTCCATGCTTCCTCTGTATCTGCAGGTGTGCACTCTGCTTCCACAGTCTGTACACAGGCACACTCCATGCTTCCTCAGTAGGTGTAGGTATACACTCTGTGCTTTCCCAGTCTGTACACAGGCGCACTCCGTGCTTCCTAAGTATGTGCAGATATACACTCTGTGCTTCCACAGTCTGTACACAGGCACACTCTGTGCTTCCTCAGTATGTACAGGTATACACTCTGTGCTTCCACAGTCTGTACACAGGCACACTCCGTGCTTCCTCAGTATGTACAGGTATACACTCTCTGCTTCCACAGTCTGCACACAGGCACACTCCATGCTTCCTCAGTATGTGCAGGTATTCACTCTGTGCTTCCACAGCCTGTACACAGGAGCAGTCCATGTTTCCTCTTCATGTGCAGGTATGCACTCCGTGCTTCCACAGTCTGTACACAGACACACTCCATGCTTCCTCTTCATGTGCAGGTATACACTCTGCTTCCACAGTCTGTACACAGGCACACTCCATGCTTCCTCAGTATGTGCAGGTATACATTCTCTGCTTCCACAGTCTGTACACAGACACACTCCATGCTTCCTCTGTATCTGCAGGTATACACTCTGTGCTTCCACAGTCTGTACACAGGCACACTCCATTCTTCCTCAGTATGTGCAGGTATGCACTCCGTGCTTCCACAGTCTGTACATAGACGCACTCCATGCTTCCTCTGTATCTGCAGGTGTGCACTCTGCTTCCACAGTCTGTACACAGGCACACTCCATGCTTCCTCAGTAGGTGTAGGTATACACTCTGTGCTTTCCCAGTCTGTACACAGGCGCACTCCGTGCTTCCTAAGTATGTGCAGATATACACTCTGTGCTTCCACAGTCTGTACACAGGCACACTCTGTGCTTCCTCAGTATGTACAGGTATACACTCTGTGCTTCCACAGTCTGTACACAGGCACACTCCGTGCTTCCTCAGTATGTACAGGTATACACTCTCTGCTTCCACAGTCTGCACACAGGCACACTCCATGCTTCCTCAGTATGTGCAGGTATTCACTCTGTGCTTCCACAGCCTGTACACAGGAGCAGTCCATGTTTCCTCTTCATGTGCAGGTATGCACTCCGTGCTTCCACAGTCTGTACACAGACACACTCCATGCTTCCTCTTCATGTGCAGGTATACACTCTGCTTCCACAGTCTGTACACAGGCACACTCCATGCTTCCTCAGTATGTGCAGGTATGCACTCCGTGCTTCCACAGTCTGTACACAGACACACTTCATGCTTCCTCTGTGTCTGCGAGTATACACTCTGTGCTTCCACAGTCCTTACGCAGGCGCACTCCGTGCTTTCTCAGTATGTGCAGGTATACACTCTGTGCTTCCACAGTCTGTACGCAGACACACTCCGTGCTTCCTCAGTTTGTAGAGGTTGTGAGAAGTTGGCCTGGTATATGCTGTCCACTAATTATAGTGGGCACCTTGCACCAGTCCAAACAACCCCTTATTGGAGATAGGTTAAAGACAACCTTTATTGAAAGCTATCCTAGTGGTAGCTATGGAGAGCAGCCTTCAGGCTAAGTCTTGAAGGAATGTAAAGCAGCTTGTTTTACCAGTCTATAATCTCTTGAGTGACCAAATGAAAGAGGACCACACCAGGTATATATTTAAAATATATGTATTTAGTCTTAAACACACCCCTCTAGTCTCTTTATGAGGCTAGAGTTTGAAGTACATAAGTGACAAGTCAGTTATCAACAGTAATAGCACAAATACACGTTTGAGCCCTAGGGGCGTACCAAACCATATACCAATAAAGTGGTATAAGAACCACGACTGAGCTAGACACAAGGCCTAGAGCCTGTAGAAGTGCTTGGCCCTCAAGGAACCACCCAAGGTAGTGCCCCAGGGGACCCACGGGGGACGCGTGCAGTGTGAGAACACAGCCGCGAGCCGCCGTTGACTTCTATGGGGAATGTCGCGGTTGGAGTTTTAAAGAAAAGGGACACTTAGAGGAGGACTTGGAGCAAACCCCTTTAGAACTAGGTCGTTCTAGAGTCTATACCCACGGGAGCACCGGAGTACTCGAGTTACCTCACCCAGGGAAGCCGGGTGCATAGGTGTCTTTCGGGGTCGGGTTTCGCTGCGTCGTTTTCAATGGCGATCTGCTGCAAAGTGCTGCTGGCGACCAAGTCGAAAGTGTTCGGGTGGATCCAAAGGTGGATCGAAGATCTGAAGAACCTGAAAGCAGAGGGGACAGAGTCTGGGTCACTAGCCAGTGACCAGGAAGGCGATGAGCAGATGCCCACCGATGTCGGGTGCTTCAGGTAGGTTGACGGTCGTCTTGACTCTTCAGCCACGAGGTCCAGGAGGCGTCGACGACAACCAGGAGCTGGATTCGAGCTGTCCCACAACGTTTGTCGATTGCAGGGGTGTCGGCGACCCAACAAGCCTTGGCAACGGCAAGTCACGTGGAAATAGAAGAAGGACCGTGGTACAGACCAGCAAGGTCTGAGGGACTCACCCAGCGAGGGTAACTCAGGACACGTCTGGAGCAACCAGGAAAGCCCAAGCAAAAGAAGAGTTGCCTTCGGGAGGGCCCACTAGCCAACGGACTAGCGACCGCGAAGGAGCCTCGAGTGGACGCACTTGGAGCTGGCTTACAGGACACTCGTGGAGTGGAGGCCAGTGATCTTCGGTGCAATCGGTGCTGGAGGCGGGGGCTACTCGGAGCCCAAAGCACAACTTCGTGGGAGACCAGGAAGAGGATGCACTTGCAAAAGTACTCGGTGTCCAGGGGTCACGGTTTCACGTTACCCACGACAGCTACGGGCCTCAGCTTCGCTGGGGACTCAGGGCAGCCTCGGGGAAGTCTGGAAATCCACCTCTGGTGATGCAAAGACTTCGGCGTCCGGCGGGAGCTTCGGCGATGCAGACCGGACAATTGCTTCTTAGGTGCCTGCCAAGCAGGGGAGTCACTCCTTGACCCCAAGGGAGATTCTTCAGTCCTCTAATCTTAAAGTAGAGCGTCGAAGGTCCAGGATTCTGTATCAGAGTTTCGTCCAGGTAAATCTAAAGTCCTAAGGACTGGGGTCCCATACTTATACTAAGTTAGAGGGTTGGACATACTCTGGGGACCCACCTGTGGGAGTGTCAGGGAAGAGGGGTGGTTACACCCATTTCCCTTTGTCCAGTTTCGCGCCAGAGCAGGGGCAGGTAGACCCTGCAACCGGTTTGAACTGGCATATGCACAGGGACACCAAATGTGCCCCCAGTGCAGGACTTCAAAGCACCAGAGGGTGCTCCCGCCCAGCCCCAATACACACTATCCTGTCTGGGGAGGTGGTTACACCTCCCTTCGACAGAAAACCTATTGTCCAGGACTCCCCTGCCGGAGTTTCAGTCAGCAGCAGGAGGCCAGACCCGTGTCTGTGGCAGCGGCATCCATTTTGTGATGCCAGGGCTCTGGAAAGAAGTTACCGGGTAGCCCGGTGTGTACATGTCTCTCCCTCTAGAAGGGTGGAATGCTACCCCCGCCGCCAGAACTGGCGGGGGGTAGTATTCCAAGATGTTTGACACCAAACACGACATGTTTTGGTGCAGCCAGTCCAAAGTTAGCATTGTACCGCGAGGATATAATGCACTTAAAAGTATATGGTCAGGCTGCACTACAAACAGCATCAGAGAAGGGTCTCCGAATGCTGCAGAGGGGCTCTGCTCATGCAGGGGCACCCTCTCACATAAGAACCAAGCACTCTGCCTTCAGGATTGATAAGGCCTGCCATAGGAGTGACGTATAGGTTTATATGTGTGTACATATGTAGTGATATAGGTAACCTATATCACAGTAAGGGGTGCATGCACCACCTTACCCAGGCTGCAGTAGCAGACCTGTGGTGTCATTTTGGATGGCCTTCCAGGGGTGGCACAATATATGCTGCAGCCCCTGGTAGGTCTCTGAGGTACCTATGCCTTGGGTACATAGTATACCATATACTAGGGACTTATAAGGGCACTCCAGATTCCAATCAGAGATGTGCCTAAGGCACCTGGAAACCATTTTAGAGAGGAAGCAGCTAGGCTGGGGTTCTGATTAGCAGGGCCCCAGCCAGACTAAAGTCGAAAAACAGTGAAGCATCAGCAAAAAGTGGGGGTACCCATGTGAAGCAGATCCTACTCTCATACACAACCCCCCCAAACGTAGGGACATTAAACTAACCTTGACCAGTTGAGTCTTCATGTTCTAAGTGGAAGTACCTAGAGAGTCCATCTGCATTGGCATGGTTACTCCAGGTCTATGTTCCACTGTAAAGTCCATCCCCTGTAGGGAAATGGACCACCTAAGCAGTTTGGGGTTTTCACCCTTCATTTGTTTTAGCCATAGGAGGGGCTTGTGGTCTGTTTGAACAAGGAAGTGAGTACCAAACAAGTATGGTCTCAACTTCTTCAGAGCCCAAACCACAGCAAAGGCCTCCCTCTCTATGGCTGACCAACGTTTCTCTCTAGGGGTCAGCCTTCTGCTAATAAAAGCTACTGGCTGATCCTGACCTTCATCATTCAATTGTGACAGTACAGCGCCTACCCCCAATTCAGATGCATCTGTTTGGACAATGAACTTCTTGGAGTAATCAGGACTCTGGAGAATGGGAGCAGTGCACATAGCCTGCTTCAGGTCATCAAATGCCTTTTGACAGCTAGCTGTCCACTGATCCTTTTTGGGCATTTTCTTGGAAGTTAAGTCATTCAGGGGTGTCACTATTGATCCATACCCCTTGACAAATCTCCTATAGTACCCAGTCAGGCCTAAGAAGGCTCTCACCTGAGTCTGGGTAGTTGGAGCAACCCAGTCCATGATGGTCTGGATTTTGCTCTGCAATGGTTGAACCTGGCCTCCACCCACAAGGTGGCCCAGGTACACAACCTGACTCTGCCCTATCTGGCACTTGGTGGCCTTGATAGTGAGGCCTGCCTTTTGCAGGGCCTCCAAAACATTTCTGAGGTGGACCAGGTGATCCTCCCAGGTGGAGCTAAAGACAGCAATATCATCTAGATATGCTGCACTGTAGGCCCCCAGACCTGTAAGGACTGTATTCACCAACCTCTGAAAAGTGGCAGGTGCATTCTTCAGACCAAAGGGCATTACCACAAATTGATAATGTCCACTAGGGGTTGAGAATGCTGTTTTTGGCTTTGCATCATCAGCTAGTCTGATCTGCCAGTAGCCAGCTGTCAGGTCAAATGTGCTTAGATACTTGGCTGAGGCCAAAGTGTCTATTAGCTCATCTGCCCTAGGTATTGGATGGGCATCAGTCCTAGTGACTGCATTGAGACCCCTGTAGTCCACACAAAACCTCATCTCTCTTTTCCCACCACTGGTGTGAGGTTTTGGCACAAGGACCACTGGACTAGCCCAAGGGCTATCTGAGGGTTCAATAACTCCCAAATCCAACATTTTCTGGACTTCTGTCCTGATACAGTCCCTGACATGGTCAGGTTGCCTATACATCTTATTTTTAATAGGCAGACTGTCCCCAGTGTCCACTTCATGAGTGCACCAGGTGGTCTGACTTGGAGTCAGAGAGAACATATGTCTGTACTGATTGAGCACTTGTCTACAATCGGTTTGCTGCTGAGCAGTGAGGCTGCCTGCCAAGGCTACACCATTCACTGACCCATCATCAGGGTTCTGTGAGAGCAGGTCAGGAGTGGGTCACTCTCTTCCTCCTGTCCCTCATCAGTAGCCATGAGCAAGCCCATGTCTGCCCTGTCCACATATGGTTTCAGTCTGTTGACATGGAGAACCCTGTGGGGACTCCTGGGTGTTCCTAGGTCTACTAAATAGGTGACCTCACCCTTCTGTTCAACAATGGTATGGGGTCCACTCCACTTGTCTTGGAGAGCTGCTGGGGCCACTGGCTCCAGCACCCACACCTTCTGTCCTGGCTGGTAAACAGTCAGTACAGCCTTTGGTCATGCCAGGCTTTTTGCAGTTCCTGGCTAGCCTCAAGGTTTTTAGTTGCCTTTTTCATATACTCAGCCATCCTGGAGCGGAGACCAAGTACATAGTCCACTATGTCATGCTTTGGGGGCTTGAGAGGTAACTCCCATCCTTCCTTTACCAAGCACAATGGACCCCTGACAGGGTGACCAAACAAAAGTTCAAAAGGGCTGTAGCCAACCCCTTTTGAGGCACCTCCCTGTATGCAAATAAAAGGCAGGGCAAGAGTATGTCCCATCTTCGCCTAAGCTTCTCTGGGAGCCCTTTAATCATGCCCTTTAAGGTTTTGTTGAATCTCTCAACTAAACCATTGCATTGTGGGTGATAGGGTGTGGTGAACTTGTAAGTCACTCCACACTCCTTCCACATTGCCTTCAAGTATCCAGACATAAAGTTTGCACCCCTGTCTGATACAACCTCCTTAGGGAAGCCCACTCTTGAGAAAATTCCCAGGAGGGCTCTTGCCACCACAGGTGCTGTAGTGGTCCTAAGGGGAATAGCCTCTGGGTACCTGGTGGCATGATCCACTACCACCAGGATAAACCTGTGCCCAGGTGCTGTTTGGGGATCCATGGGACCAACAATATCAATCCCCACTCTCTCAAAGGGAACCCCCACCACAGGTAGTGGTATTAGGGGGGCCTTTGTGGTGCCACCTGCCTTGCCACTGGCCTGGCAGGTTACACAGGAGCGACAAAACTCCTTGGTGTCTTCAGACATGTGGGGCCAGTGAAAGTGAGGGACAAGTCTGTCCCAAGTCTTGTTCTGGCCCAGGTGACCTGCTAGGGGAATATCATGGGCTAGGGTCAATAGGAAGCCCCTGAACTTCAGAGGTATATCCAACCTCCTGGTGGCACCAGGCTTGGGGTCTCTACACTCTGAGTACAAGAGTCCATCATCCCAATATACTTTATGGGGACCACTAGCATTCCCAGCAGCCTCAGCAGCAGTTTGCTGTCTGAGGGGTTCAAGAGAGGGGCAGCTCTGCTGCTCCTGGCTCAGATCTGCCCTGGAAGGGCCCCCAGTCCCTAAGAACTCAACCTGATCAGGCTCAAGCTCCTCTGGGACAGTTCCTTCCTCAGGACTGAGATCATCTCCCTGAAGAGACTGATCTTCCTTCTGAGCCAAGGGGGAAGGCACTGCCTTTACCCTACTACTCCTCCTCTTGGATGGCACTTGGTCCATTATTTCAGAATCCAAGGCCTGTTCAGTGTTAGACATTTTGCACTGTGACCTGGTCACAGCAAACACATCTGCAGGGATCCCCAGCATTTCTGCATGGGTCCTGAGCTCCACTTCTGCCCAAGCTGAAGTTTCAAGATCATTGCCAAGCAAGCATTCCACTGGTAGGTTTGCACTCACCACAACCTTCTTAAGGCCAGTTACCCCTCCCCAGGAGAAGTTAACAACTGCCAGAGTATGGTCTGTTCTGACATTGCTAGCATTGGTCACTTGGTACATTTCACCAAGTATAATCTGCCCAGGATCCACAAGGTCTTGTGTCACCATGGTGACACTTGCCCCTGTGTCCCTAAATGCCAAAGCCTCTTTTCCATTGATTAAGGGCTGTTGCCTGTACTTGCCCAGATTACTGGGACTCACAGAGGAGGTCACATCCATGCCTCCATCACAGACTAGGACAGCCTGAGTGAGTTCTCTGACTAGGTCAGAGCTCATCTCCTTACCCAGGGTCAACCCTACTAAACCCTTGGCCTGTGTACTCCCACCACCATTTGTAACTGCACTAGGGGGAACAGGTGCCTTAGGGGCATTGGTGGGGGCTGGAATAGAGTCTTTGGACTTGGTGCAATCACTGGTCCAGTGCGTCTTTTGCTTACAGACTTTGCACCATGGTTTCTTTTGGCCTTTTCCCTTGTTAGACTGTGAATCCCCACCTGAAGAAGATTTTTGGGGGCCTTGTGAAGACTCCTGGTCTTTACCCTTCTCCCCACCCTTATCAGAGTTCTTAGAATCTTGCTTCTTTGGGTCACCACCTTGGTTCTGTACCTTCTGCCTCACCCTGGTTCTGACCCATTTGTCTGCCTTCTTTCCCAATTCTTGGGGAGAGGTCAGATCAGAGTCCACCAGGTACTGATGCAACAGCTGATTTTGACAGTTATTAAGAATTTGCTCCCTCATGATAAGATTGTACAATCCTGTGAAGTCACATACCTTACTGCCCATCAACCAACCTTCCAGAGCATTAGCAGAACAATCCACATAGTCCACCCAGTCTTGAGTCTGTGCTTTTTAGGTATCTCTGAACTTTAACCTGTATTGTTCAGTTGTTAGGCCAAACCCATCAATCAGAGCACTCTTCAAGACTTTGTAATTGTCAGCATCCTCTTCTCTAACAGTGAGGAGCTTGTCTCTACCTTTGTCTGCAAAGGAGAGCCACAAGATTGCTGCCCACTGCTCCTGAGGGACCCTCTGTACTTTACAGGCCCTCTCTAGTGCAGTTATCCACTTGTGGATGTCATCCCCACTCTGGTAGGGAGGGACAATCTTGCTCAGGTTTCTATGGTCATAAGACCTTTCCCTATCTCTGGGGAAATTGCTGCCACCATGGGACTCTAGTTGTAGGAGAGTAGGATCTGCCTCTTATGTTGCCCCCACTTTTCTTCTGATGTTTACACTGGTTTCTGGCTATAGTCTGGCTGGGTCCCTGCTAATCAGGGCCCCAGCCTCTCTGTTCTCTCTAAACGACTTGGAGTGCACTCTAGGTGCACTAGTGATTGGATACTGTGGTACCTTATGAGTCCCTAGTATATGGTACCTTAGGTACTAAGGGCATAGGTTCTTCACAGGCCTACCAGGGGCTGCAGCATGTATTATGCCACCCCTGGGAAGCAGACTAAATCTGACACCACAGGCCTGCTACTGCAGCCTGGGTGAGGAAGTGCTAGCACCCCTCACTGAGATATAGGTCCCCTATATCTCTCCGGCACACACATATAAACCTATCAGTCACCCCTAAGGCAGGCCCTATCAATCCTGAGGGCAGGGTGCTTGGCTTCTATGTGAGGGGGTGCCTCTGCCTGAGCAGGGCCCCTCTGCAGCTCTCAGAGTCCATTCTCTGGTGCTGTTTGTGGATGCGGTTAAACCATATACTTTTAAGTGCATTATATCCTCGCGGTAAAATGCTAACTTTGGAATGGCTGCATCGAAACATGTCGTGTTTGGTGTCAAACATCTTGGAATACTACCCCCCGCCAGTCCTGGCGGCGGGGGTAGCATTCCACCCTTCTGGAGGGATAGACATGTACCTACTGTGGAAACGCGGTAGAATCCTGCAGAGCCCTGGCATCACAAAATGGATGCCACCAGTCACAGACACTGGGCTGCCCTCCTGCTGATGACCAACACTCGCAGTGGAGGAAGCCCAACAATAGATATCCTGTCCCAAGGGGTGTGACCACCTTCCAGACAGGGTTTAGTGTATTGGGGCTGGGTGGGTGCACTCTTAGAGTGCTTTGAAGTCCTGCACTGGGGGAGCAGAAGGCTCCTCTGTGCATATGCCAGTTCAAACCGGCTCAGGGGCTAACTGTCCCTGCTCTGGCGCGAAACTGGACAAAGGGAAGTGGGTGTAGCCACCCACTCCCTGACCCTCCCATAGGTAGGGTCATAGAGCTAGTCCCTCCCTTTCTTTTAGTATAAGAGGGGGAACCTGTGCATTGCACCCTAGATTTCCCTGGACGACGCTCTGAAGACGAATCCCGGACCTTCGACGTTCCACTACCTTTGGAAGACTGAAGAATCTCCCTTGGAGTCAAGGAGTGACTCCCCTGCTTGGCAGGCACCAAAAACTACAAACGACGGTCGCAAACTACGCCGCTCCCGCCGGAGTCCGAAGTCCCTGCAGCCCAAGAAGTGGATTTCCTGACTTCTCAAAGGCCATCGTGAGTCCCCAGCGAAGCTGAGGCCAGTGGACCCCAAGAGTAACGAGGAACCGCGACCCCTGGGTACCGTGCACTATTGTCGAGTGCAACCCCTTCACAACGTTCCACGAACTTGTGCTTTGGACCACGTGTGGTCCTAGCCTCCAGCAGGAATCCCTCCGAAGATCAGAGGCCTACCACCTCCCGAGTGACCGTGGGCCCCTGTGAGCGAATCCTCCCGAGGCGTCTTTGCGATCCCTTGCCAGCCGGCTTGTGGGTCCCCAGAAGACTTTCTAAAGAAACCAAAGGGCTCCCCTGGTTGCTCCAGGCCTGCCCTGACTTACCCTCGCTGGGTGAGTCCCCCAGACCTTGCTGGTCTGCGCCATTGCCTCTTCACACTTTCCCCGAGACTTGCTGTTACCAAGGCTTGTTGGCTCCGATCGAGTCACCAACACCGCAGTAAGCTGCAGACATCGTGGGACACGCCGAATCCAGCTCCTGGTCGTCATCGACGCCTCCTGGACCTCGTGGCTGAAGAGTCAAGGCAACCGCGACCGACCTGAACCTTGCGACGACGGTGGGCATCCATCTTTCTTGCCCCGAGTCACTGCCAAGTGACTTTGAACACTGTCCCCTCTGCTTTCAGGTCTTCCATCTTCTGAATCCAGGCTTGGATTCCTCCGGACACTTCTCCTGTCGCCGCAAGCAGCAAGTCTTCACTGGCTCCCATTGAAAACGACGCCGCGACCCGACACCAAAGAACACCTATGCACCCGGCTCCCCTGGGTGAGGTAACTTCAGCACTACGGTGCTCCTGTGGGTGTGGGCCCTAGAACTACTTACCCTGTAAGTGACTTGCTTGTAGCTTCCTAGAAGTGTCCTAAAACTCTCCTTTCTAAGTGCGACAATTGCGCTGACTCGTACAGGTTTCGCGTCTGTGCTAGACACACCGCGTCCATCTCCTTTGTAACACTATCTAAAACTGTATCCTTCGACTCGTACTGAGTCCGATCGGTGTTCGCCTCGAACACACAAAGGGCCTGTAACACTGAGATCTCCATTGCACTGACTCGCACAAGGTTCGCGTCTGTGTTAGACACAGCGCGTCCATCTCCCTTGCAACTCTATCTGTGACCGCGTCCTTCGACTCGTACAAGGACCGATCGGTGTGTTCGCCTCGAACACGCAAGGGTCCTTTAACATTGAAATCTCAATTGCGTCTGTTCGCATAGACTCGTACAGGACTCGCACCGGTGCCAGGACACCGCGTCCGTCCCCTGTGGGTCTCCTACAACTACCTGGGGTGGTTCTTGGGGGTCCCTCGATTCTAGATGCCCTAGACCTAGGTCTAGCAAACTAAGATTGTGATATTCGATTGTGCTTAACTTATTTTGATAATATTTGACTTGTACATATGTTCCTGACCTCTAATCTCATAAAGAGATTAGTAGAGCGTGTTTATTAATAAATACATATATATTTGATATATATACCTGTGTGGTGTCTTTTCATTTGGTGATTCAAGAGATTGTGTGGTAAAACAAGCTGCTTTACATTCCTTCAAGACTTAGCCTGAAGGCTGCTCTCCACAGCTACCACTAGGATAGCTTTCTATAAAGGTTGTCTTAAACCTATCTACCATAAGAGTCGAATTGTTCTGGTGCAAGGTGTCCACTTTAATTAGTGAACAGCATATACCAGGCCAACTTCTCACACTAGTCCCATCTTTTTTCTTTGCTTTTCAAACTCTAGGGACTCCCTGTCTATAGCCAACTGCTCTCTTCTGAGTCTCAACTGAGCTTCTCCATACTTGAGCAGTCTCTCTTTCCTTTCATGAGAGGATTCCCTCCTATGGGAGGAAACAGAGGTCCCTATTGAGGTGTCAGAGTGGTTAGGCTCCTGAGAAGGAGATCTAGGCCTTCTGGGCACACTCACAACTCTTCCTGGGGGACAAAGGGGAGGTCATTCTGATCCTCCTCCTCATCCACAGGAGGAGCTGGGTTTTCCAGGTCAAGGTCATTTTCACCTTCCTGGCCAGTTTCAGAGGGGGGTCCTGGGTGATTTCACCCCTGGCCCCTTCCTCATCTTTCTGCCCCACCCTGTCTGCCTACCCCTTCAGACCCTGGTAGTCTTCTGAGATCATCCAGCAGGAAGTACCTCTATGAGGCGTTGGGTGTTGGCACTTTTGCCTGTCTTTAGTTTCCTAGCAGTGCTTAATGCTCTCAATTCCAAGAATGGGAGATTATCATACTTGGAGGGAAGAAGCCCATTGGCTTCTGGCTGGGACCCACTGGTTCCTGGCCCTAAAGACATTACTAGTGTGGTGTGGTGTATGCACTACCTACTCTAGTGTGGCCTACTAAACTCTCTTGAGTTGTAGAAAGGGTGTGCTATCCCTTAACACACAACTCTAAGTTCAGTAGAACTTACTGTATCCTAAGCTTGTTTTATATGTACCTAAGGTACCCTTAGTGGTTTTCAGTTGATCAATTCAATTGAGATTATCTGGTAAAACAATAGCAAGCTGGAATCCCACACGCTGCACACCAATGTGAGAAGTTGGCCTGGTATATGCTGTCCACTAATTATAGTGGGCACCTTGCACCAGTCCAAACAACCCCTTATTGGAGATAGGTTAAAGACAACCTTTATTGAAAGCTATCCTAGTGGTAGCTATGGAGAGCAGCCTTTAGGCTAAGTCTTGAAGGAATGTAAAGCAGCTTGTTTTACCAGTCTATAATCTCTTGAGTGACCAAATGAAAGAGGACCACACCAGGTATATATTTAAAATATATGTATTTAGTCTTAAACACACCCCTCTAGTCTCTTTATGAGGCTAGAGTTTGAAGTACATAAGTTACAAGTCAGTTATCAACAGTAATAGCACAAATACATGTTTGAGCCCTAGGGGCGTACCAAACCATATACCAATAAAGTGGTATAAGAACCACGACTGAGCTAGACACAAGGCCTAGAGCCTGTAGAAGTGCTTGGCCCTCAAGGAACCACCCAAGGTAGTGCCCCAGGGGACCCACGGGGGACGCGTGCAGTGTGAGAACACAGCCGCGAGCCGCCGTTGACTTCTATGGGGAATGTCGCGGTTGGAGTTTTAAAGAAAAGGGACACTTAGAGGAGGACTTGGAGCAAACCCCTTTAGAACTAGATCGTTCTAGAGTCTATACCCACGGGAGCACCGGAGTACTCGAGTTACCTCACCCAGGGAAGCCGGGTGCATAGGTGTCTTTCGGGGTCGGGTTTCGTCGTCGTTTTCAATGGCGATCTGCTGCAAAGTGCTGCTGGCGACCAAGTCGAAAGTGTTCGGGGGATCCAAAGGTGGATCAAAGATCTGAAGAACCTGAAAGCAGAGGGGACAGAGTCTGGGTCACTAGCCAGTGACCAGGAAGGCAATGAGCAGATGCCCACCGATGTCGGGTGCTTCAGGTAGGTTGACGGTCGTCTTGACTCTTCAGCCACGAGGTCTAGGAGGTGTCGACGACAACCAGGAGCTGGATTCGAGCTGTCCCACGACGTCTGTCGATTGCAGGGGTGTCGGCGACCGGATTGGACCCAACAAGCCTTGGCAACGGCAAGTCACGTGGAAATAGAAGAAGGACAGTGGTACAGACCAGCAAGGTCTGAGGGACTCACCCAGCGAGGGTAAGTCAGGACACGTCTGGAGCAACCAGGAAAGCCCAAGCAAAAGAAGAGTTGCCTTCGGGAGGACCCACTAGCCAACGGACGCACTTGGAGCTGGCTTACAGGACACTCGTGGAGTGGAGGCCAGTGATCTTCGGTGCAGTCTGTGCTGGAGGCGGGGGCTACTCGGAGCCCAAAGCACAACTTTGTGGGAGACCAGGAAGAGGATGCACTTGCAAAAGTACTTGGTGTCCAGGGGTCACGGTTCCACGTTACCCACGACAGCTACGGGCCTCAGCTTTGCTGGGGACTCAGGGCAGCCTCGGGGAAGTCTGGAAATCTACCTCTGGTGATGCAAAGACTTCGGCGTCCGGCGGGAGCTTCGGCGATGCAGACCGGATAATTGCTTCTTAGGTGCCTGCCAAGCAGGGGAGTCACTCCTTGACCCCAAGGGAGATTCTTCAGTCCTCTAATCTTAAAGTAGAGCGTCGAAGGTCCAGGATTCTCTATCAGAGTTTCGTCCAGGTAAATCTAAAGTCCTAAGGACTGGGGTCCCATACTTATACTAAGTTAGGGGGTTGGACATACTCTGGGGACCCACCTATGGGAGGGTCAGGGAAGAGGGGTGGTTACACCCATTTCCCTTTGTCCAGTTTCGCGCCAGAGCAGGGGCAGGTAGACCCTGCAACCGGTTTGAACTGGCATATGCACAGGGACACCAAATGTGCCCCCAGTGCAGGACTTCAAAGCACCAGAGGGTGCTCCCGCCCAGCCCCAATACACACTTTCCTGTCTGGGGAGGTGGTTACACCTCCCTTCGACAGGAAACCTATTGTCCAGGCCTCCCCTGCCGGAGTTTCAGTCAGCAGCAGGAGGCCAGACCCGTGTCTGTGGCAGCGGCATCCATTTTGTGATGCCAGGGCTCTGGAAAGAAGTTACTGGGTAGCCCGGTGTGTACATGTCTCTCCTCTAGAAGGGTGGAATGCTACTCCCGCCGCCAGAACTGGCGGGGGGTAGTATTCCAAGATGTTTGACACCAAACACGACATGTTTTGGTGCAGCCAGTCCAAAGTTAGCATTGTACCTCGAGGATATAATGCACTTAAAAGTATATGGTCAGGCTGCACTACAAACAGCATCAGAGAAGGGTCTCCGAACGCTGCAGAGGGGCTCTGCTCATGCAGGGGCACCCTCTCACATAAGAACCAAGCACTCTGCCTTCAGGATTGATAAGGCCTGCCATAGGAGTGACTTATAGGTTTATATGTGTGTGTACATATGTAGTGATATAGGTAACCTATATCACAGTAAGGGGTGCATGCACCACCTTACCCAGGCTGCAGTAGCAGACCTGTGGTGTCATTTTGGATGGCCTTCCAGGGGTGGCACAATATATGCTGCAGCCCCTGGTAGGTCTCTGAGGTACCTATGCCCTGGGTACATAGTATACCATATACTAGGGACTTATAAGGGCACTCCAGATTCCAATCAGAGATGTGCCTAAGGCACCTGGAAACCATTTTAGAGAGGAAGCAGCTAGGCTGGGGTTCTGATTAGCAGGGCCCCAGCCAGACTAAAGTCGAAAAACAGTGAAGCATCAGCAAAAAGTGGGGGTACCCATGTGAAGCAGATCCTACTCTCCTACAGAGGTATACACTCTCTGCTTCCACAGTCTTTACACAGGCACACTTCATGCTTCCTCTGTGTCTGCAGGTATGCACTCTGTGCTTCCACAGTCTGTACACAGGCACACTCCATGCTTACTCTGTATGTGCAAGTATACACTCTGTGCTTCCCCAGTCTGTACACAGGAACACTCCATGCTTCCTCAGTATGTGCAGGTATGCACTCTGTGCTTCCACAGTCTGTACACAGGCACACTCCATGCTTCCTCTTCATGTGCAGGTATACATTCTCTGCTTCCACAGTCTGTACACAGACACACTTCATGCTTCCTCTGTGTCTGCAGGTATACACTCTGTGCTTCCCCAGTCTGTACACAGGCACACTCCATGCTTCCTCAGTATGTGCAGGTATGCACTCCGTGCTTCCACAGTCTGTACATTGACGCAGTCCATGCTTCCTCTGTATCTGCAGGTGTGTACTCAGTGCTTCCACAGTCTGTACACAGAAACACTCCATGCTTCCTCTGTATCTCCAGGTATACACTCTGCTTCCACAGTCTGTACACAGGCACACTCCATGCTTCCTCAGTAGGTGCAGGTATACACTCTGTGCTTTCCCAGTTTGTACACAGGCGCACTCCGTGCTTCCTAAGTATGTGCAGATATACACTCTGTGCTTCCACAGTCTGTACACAGGCACACTCCGTGCTTCCTCAGTATGTACAGGTATACACTCTGTGCTTCCACAGTCTGTACACAGGCACACTCAGTGCTTCCTCAGTATGTACAGGTATACACTCTCTGCTTTCACAGTCTGCACACAGGCACACTCCATGCTTCCTCAGTATGTGCAGGTATACACTCTGTGCTTCCACAGCCTGTACACAGGAGCAGTCCATGCTTCCTCTTCATGTGCAGGTATGCACTCTGTGCTTCCACAGTCTGTACACTGACACACTCCATGCTTCCTCTGTACCTGCAGGTATATACTCTGTGCTTCCCCAGTCTGTACACAGACACACTCCATGTTTCGAAAAAACAACGAGAGTCCACTCTTAATTAGAAAAAACGTGCTATCCTTACAAAAAGTGACTAAACCCAAGAGAAATACTCGGTTTCTTGCATGGGAGAAACAATAGGTGTTCTAAAATAACCCTCACCCACCAAAAGGTCCCTTGGTGGCATGCTTCATCATCGGGTTCTTCCCGCCCCGCTGCGGGACGGGGCGTGCTACGACCTACGGAGACGTGGGAGCACTAATGAGTGAAGTGAAATTATGTGTTTGATGTGAGAGATGCCCACAGTTGAGTGTGCGCCGATATTTGTTTATTATTTTGATTACTTGATTGGAACAAGTATTGAACGTTGTGATGCAGATCGGTCTGTCTTCCCTGACTTTCTGCGGTGTGGGTTCAAGTAGGGCGTCCCTATTTTTGTTCTTAGCGCTTTTTAGGACGTTCTCCACCACTTTGGTTGGATAGTTCCTTTTCACCAATTTCTTCTGCAGTTCTTCAGCTTGGGTTTTGAAATCCTTAATGTCAGAACAGTTCCTCCTCAGTCGTAAGAACTGACCGTAAGGGAGATTATCCCGCAAGTGTCGGGGATGAAAGCTGTCGTAGAGGAGAAGGCAGTTTTAAGCTGTTGCTTTGAAATGTGTGGTAGTTATCAAGCCCCCATCCTTAGGGAAAATGTTGAGGTCCAGAAATACAAGTTCCTTGTTCGAGATGGTGTTAGTGAACTTGAGGAACTGATTCTGACGATTTAAACAGGTCATGAATCTGTTGGCCGTTTCTTCATCGCCATTCCAGATGACGAGAACGTCATCTATGTAACGTTTCCATACCCTGATGTGTTGTTGGAAAGGGTTATTAGGGTTGAGAATTGTATGTGGCTCAAGGTGATGGACATATAGAACGGCTGTACTAGGGGCGAATGTACTGCCCATGCTGGTCCCATGCTTCTGGAGGTAGAGTGTGTTTCTATATCGAATTTTTTTTTCGGTAAGAGCCATTTTACAGCAGTCCATTACTATGTTGCATGGGGTCTGGTACTCCCAATCAATCTCAAAGAGAACATCTATGATGCGCAAAGTCTCATCATGCGGTAGGCTAGTGTAGAGGCTCTCTACATCCAGGCCCATCAGTAATTCCTTTGTTGGGTGAAAGCTCATGCCATGTAGGAGCCTCAGGACATCTTTAGTGTCCTTGAGATAGGTGTCTGTTTGTTGTACCAGAGGGAGCAGGAACGCATCGGCAAACTTAGATAATGGTTCTAAAATAGACCCAATGCCTGATACAATGGGTCGTCCTGGAGGTTGGGATAGGTTCTTGTGGATTTTGGGTATTGTGTAAAATTAGGGAATAGTTGGTGACTTGGCAATGAGAAATTCCCCTTCTTTAGTCGATACCCAATTGTGGGAGATGGCTTCCTCTACCATGCTCGCGATTTGGATCCTAATTGACTCTGCCAGGATCTCGTAGTTCCTTTGGTCCTGTAGGAGGTGTTGACATACCTGGTCATATCCCTGTGAGGATTGTATCACTATTGCTCCTCCTTTATCGGCTGGCTTAATGACTATGTCATTATTATTGGCCAATTCCCTAATGGCTTGTTTTTGTTCTTTAGTGGTATTGTGAAAAATACGATGTTCGTCAGGATCCATTTCTTCAATCTCCTTCATGACCGCCTTCTCAAATGCCAATACCTCCACTAGTAACAGACTGTCAGGGGGGTGAAGGTGGATTTTACCCTCCACACTGTGTCATCATCTCCGTTGGTTTGTGATTCCTTGTCTTTGAAGTAGATCTTAAGTTTCAACTTCCTTATGAACTCATTGATCTCTTTGAAAAGTTTGAACTTGTCTAGTTTCTCCGTGGGTACAAAACCCAATCCTTTCTCCAGGATTTCTTTTTGTGCTTGTGTTAAGTCTTGGTCGGTAAGATTCACCACTAAGTGGTCTATCTGCTGGTTCCTGGTTGGTTGCTCAGAGCCCCGGTCATACCCCTGGTCGATACCCCGGATGCTTCCTCTTCTGTTGCCCAGTGGACTTGGCTCCTCTTCCAGTTCCGTCCCCTCCTGGGGCCAGGTTGCAATCCTAAAAAAGTGGGGTTTGGTGGGTAGTACTGGTAGTCTTGGGGGGCATTCCAGTGGTTGAATGGTGCCATGGTGCCTTGCGGAATCTGTGGACCGTAAGGATAAGGAGGGTATGGTAGGGGACCTTTATAGTTACCCCATCCGTGTTGTCCTCTGTAGTTTGCTCTTCTTCCCTGGTTCCTTCTTCCCTGGTAATTGGATCTGCTGTGTCTACTGGAACCCGAGCTATTGGAGCCGGAGTCTGAAGTGTCCCCATCGGTATTGAAATCCTGATGATTTGTTGATGGGGTATGATCGTCCCGTACGTAGGGGTATACCCTCTCGTGACTGAATCGTCCCGTATCCTTCTTCAATTTGGTATATTTACTTTGTTTCAGGGTGACTTCGAACTCATTCATTGTTTGATTGAGTTCCTCAAGACGTTTCTTTAGGACACTGATCGGTGTGTAACTTTTAAGACGTACCTCGATGGTTTGTATTTCTGTCTTTAATTCCTGTGCTATACGGGTGGCAGTTTTTATTATTAATATAAGCCAATCCCGTGTGCAGTGCCAGGATATGAGGGACCAGTCTTTCTTAAAAACCTTGTCATTTTGAAAGATAAAAGGTTAGTTTTTCACTATCAGACCTTGCGGGGCAGCGTTGGCCCTTAGATATTCGGTCATCAGGAGACCGTGCAGTGCATTTTGGGTAATGGTGGATAAAATCCTTTCTACCTCCTCTTCAGAGAAAGTAAGGCCCGTGATCTCGGTCATGGTAGAGTGTGTGTGTAGACCCCTGGATAGTGTGGTCCGGTCTATTAAAAATGCTTATTTGGGGAGGGCTAACCCTGGGAAAATTCAAACAAACTTCCACAGCTGTGCGCTATCTAGATAATGCCAAAGAACAAAGAAGGGAGTGAAGAGGTACAAAAAGTCGTGGACTCAGCCTCCTCTGCAAGTTATGAAAAACAACGAGAGGCCACTCTTAATTCCAAAAACGTGTTATCCTTACAAAAAGTGACTAAACCTAAGAGAAATACTCGGTTTCTTGCATGGGAGAAACTATATGTGTTCTAAAATAACCCTCACCCACCAAAAGGTCCCTTGGTGGCATGCTTCATCATCAGGTTCTTCCCGCTGCGGGACGGGCGTGCTATGACCTACGGAGACGTGGGAGCACTAATGAGTGAAGTGAAATTATGTGTTTGATGTGAGAGTGGAAGGGTCAAAAGATAGGTGAGTTAAAAAATACCTGGCTAGGTGGAAAACTAAACTTTAATACTCCCTATAGCTGGTATTAATAAAAAGTGGGGAAAAGAAGGAAAAAGTGCTGTAATGGGCAGTTTCCTCACGAGTCTACATGTTTCGAAGCCTACCCCAAGCTTCTTTTCAGGACTAAGGATATTGATCCCTTATGCCACTCTAACTGTTACCTAGTGTGGTAAGCCTGATCAATCTCAAAGGCTAATAAGCCTCTAGGTCAACATACATTCATCAAAATACCTACTTGGTATTCTCCTTAAAAAACGATCTGGAAGGACAGAGGAACATAGTTATTAATCGTAGTATATATTTTAATATACTAGAAACAAACCTTCACCACACTCGTGAAAGGTCAAGTAGTGATATATTTTTCTCATTCCATACACGACAGTTCATTGTCATTCTCACGTGAGTGTCGTGCTGCCCTTTTATTGTTCTATTCAAGACGTACAAGACAATACAATACATATAACAAGAAACACACACTCTAAGTGAGTTTTCATTTGCCAGAGATCGTTGCCTTTTTTCAATCTATAAGTGCTGTGTACCAATAGTTATCTATATAGGAGAGAAAACATGATGTGACAATTTCTCAACATATTGTAAAAGATTAATAGGTAACATACACTTAGGTTGCCTAATTCGGGCCCCATGAGCTTCAACACTGGAGGGGAGGAGCGCTTGTAGTCAAACACTGTGGGAAAAGGAAGGATTCAGTCAAGGTAAAAAAATATATATATAGAAGATGGATATGCTGCCCGGGGTATTGGCTATGCCGTACTCACTTCGTCAAAGCTGCTCTCTCACCCATAACGCTGCCTGCGGCTCCGATGAACGGAGAGTGTTTGGCGAACGCCGGTATTTGTATCCGGTTAGTTCTTCAATCAGCGTGCGTGTGAATTCAAATGCTGGACAGCTTACCACAAAGATGACTAACTTCCTGGCCTAAGAGGATCAAGGACCGTATGGCTAGAACGCTAAGATTCACAAAATGGCCGACTCGTAATGGCAACAATTCCTGGTTTGTTTATTACAAGAAGGAGTTTGCAGATGCATTTATACAGGTCGGGGATGATCAACAAATTGGAGATTTAAAAATTAAAGCCAAATTATAGCACTTGATCAATCCTACATTATAAAAAGAGTGCCATGCGGAGTCATTAAGCATTGAGAGAAGGACATAACCAGTCGTATACTGATTAATGATGACCGACTTTCAATTTTTGAAAAAGAAGTTGGGCTGTGCAACTAGAGTGCTAATTTCACCACATGGCCGCCCCGTTATGGCAGAGCTTCCTGGTTGGTTTATGATTAAAGTATCTGTTCGTGGATACACTTGGATAAATCTGCTCATGACCAGACGGGTGCGCAAAATAGTGAAAAAGAAGGGCAGTTTCTAAGAAAACCATTGACAATAAAAAAACATTGATAATTAAAACATGAGACCAGGATTCCACTCACAAAGTGGATACCTTGTAGGGCCATTTGATGTTCGTAAAAAGCATATTAGTAATGGTTTTGACTCATGATTGCTGAATGGAAAGAGGTGTACATACACTACTTGATTTGCCCCCATGGGATGTCATCATTGAGGCCCCTGGTGTGTGATAATAATAATTTTATTGCATGATTAATTAAAATCTTACAATTAAAACAATCCTCAATACACACCCATTAAGACATAGCAATAAATCTAAAATTTATAATAATCTTAATCAGACAATTCACACAAAGAACATTATATACATTAGTTCAGTCAATATAAAAAGGTAACAGTTATAATTTCATAATTTATGTGCAAATTTGCAAAAGTCATACAAAAGATCATCCCTAGCTGTTAACAACGGCCGAATTTAATATGCTCGAATCACAGGCATCCAGTTTCTTTTTTGCAAGTGATCCAGCGCGATATTAGCAAACAGCATTCATACACCAAATACTCCCTTGGGCCCATACATTCATACTACGCTAATACTTACGCTGGGGTTGTCAGTTGTTACTCTTTATCAAAAATCCCTGCTACCAATTACCTTCCGATTGAAGAGTAATGACTTACCAATGAATCCTTTGCTAATTGGGAAGTTTAAAATGAGTGACATTCATTACAGTACATAATCCTGAAATAACCACTGAGTCAGGAAGTTTTAAAATGTTTATCTAAAGATTTTAGCAGAGTAAAATACAGAACCACATGGTACTTAATCGCATATCAAGGATGAAGCATAGAATAATAATTATTGATTAATGACGGTCCCTCAGAAAGGAGAAGATAGAGACAGCAGCGCAACTAAAGGTTGCATTTATATTTACCTAAGTGCGAGAACCAAACCCCTTGGCCAAGGAGTTGGTAAAGAATAGGACCCAGGAAGGATGAAGAGCAATGACCTCCTCCAGGTTCAGGACAGGACCGGTGACCTCTCTACAACGACGCCTGCGTCGTTCCCCTCTCTGATACTCGACTTCTCCTCGATTCTCCCGTGCCTTTCTTCTAATGGACTCCGCCGCCCCCTCCTCAGGACCTCTCTGGACAGCGGTTCAGTCTGCAATCGATCAGCTTAGCAGTCTGGAGCTAGAAGCTAACTAATTAGCTAATTCTATATCTATTATACCCTTCTACGCCCATGTACCTCCCATTAATGTTGCCAAAATATGGGACCACTACTTCTGATTGGACAGGGACAGGGGGTTGATCCTCACACCATATGATTTTAGTTCGAATTCTGAAGACTATTGTTTTATAATACCACCCATCAAATTTAATACATTGGCTTTATTTCCCACCCGTCTCACGACAAAGTTTATTCATTTTCCATATACATAGTTGCAAGTTTGGCAAGAACACATGAATATATCAATATCGGCCATTAGGTTGCGGCCTTGGACGACGTCCAGGTTGACTTCATCTTTATTCTTTGGCAGCCAAGCAGGGCACATGCGCAGAATCATTGTCTCTCGAGTTTCAGTTCACCAACCCCAGGCCCAAGTTTACGAACTAATAAAAGTCAAAGAAGAAAATATTAAAATCACAAATAAAATGTTTCACTGTATACCCACTCTTTCTACTCTATCCCCATTTACTTATAATTCTATCCCGCATTAGTAGCGCTAAGAAAACGACAATTTAATGATAACACAAGAGCAAGCTGAAGCATGTGAAAACATCAAGCAGCCATTTTAATGCACACTGCGCAGAAGAAGGAGTTTCCCACCAAGCAAAGAAAGACGTCACAACACGTGATATGGTTGAGACATGCGCAGTGAAGTTCCCACGTTTTAGCGGCCATTTTAGAAAAAGACAAGCGTTACTTGTTAGTTAGAACACATAAGCAAGCTTCCTTGCTATTCATGTAGTGTATGCAAAGTTAATATAAACAATACAAAATTAATAAATTAATACTGTGAGGAGATTGCATTCGAGCAAGTCTCATTTGTGAGTCCTTGCTCCATCCCAAGTATCAAACATTTGGTAAAATTAGCATTCATCACGATATCCATTGGTTTAAAACAAACTACCACGGCTTGTCTACATGTTCGAACACCTCTATCAATGAAACAATTCTTCAAGTATCTCTTTCTTTCATTCTTCATTGATGTACATATGCAAACCAGATTGCTTTCATAAATATGTTTTTGGTTTGTACTGTCCAAGGTATTTCTAAATATGCTTGAACTTTAAGAGTCGTATATTCGTTCACTATCATCCAGGCGTGTGCTCGCTTAATAAACAATTCTTTGTCTTTCAGAAGGGATAGATGTTTTATTGATTTGTTAATTATTTTCTTAAAAGCCAGAGGCGTTAGAGACATTTCCCAGATATCGTGAACTGACAATTCTTTCAATGCCATGTGAAGATATTTATAAAAGACAGAAGTTTGATTCCGTTGCATCTCTTGCCAAAGAAGACAGCACATTGGATTGTTTATATTGGTTTTAATTTGTTTCCATGTCTTTACATATTGACCCATCCTTGCAATTTGCTGGTTACAGAAGCCAAATTCCAGCCGAATCTGAGCTGGCGATGCATTAGGCGGAAGTCGAAACAAATGTTTGAGAATTTTTGTTACAGCCTTATTCAATAGTGTAGAATCCGAGCCACAAAGTACTTCACTTCCATAGGTAAGGCTAGAGAGCAATTTTGCTTTTATTACTTTTAGAAGTGGTAGATAGGTTGGACCACCCAAGGAGCGATGTAGTGAACGAAAGGCCCCTTGTAGACAGTTGCCTCTTATTTTCATCGCTGATTTGTGATGTACAAAAGATCCGTTCTCATCAAACAATATACCACGGTATTTATAGCATTTCACTTTTTCTAACTGCCGCTTTTGAAGATACCATTTATGTTTACTGCGCGTCAATACCCTTTTGCTGATTTCCATTACTTTATTTTTTGTTTCATTTATTACCATCTTATTCTTAATTGAATACATTGATATTTTGTTTATAAGTCGCTGCAGCCCTATCTTTGTTTGACTAATCAAAACGACATGGCCGGCATATAATAAATTTGAAATTTGTTTATCAGCCAGTTTCGGTGAATGAGCCAACTCATTGTCCAATGCCTCCGTAATGTCGGATAAAAATAAATTAAATAAATATGGGGCTAAAACACAACCTTGCTTTAAGCCTTGGGATGTATTAATCTTTCCAGAGAGCCTTGAGCCATTACCTAGTCGAACCCTATTCCAGGTCTCAGTATATAATAATTGAATTGCTTTTAAAAGACCTGGACTAATACCATAGTGATCCAATTTCCTCCATAAAAGTTGCCTATCCACACAGTCAAAAGCTGATTTAAAATCCACGTAACCTAAATATAGGGGCTGCTTTTTCACTTTATATTTTTCTATCAATATTACCAATATTAAAATATTTGTTGCCGCCCCTTGGCCTTGTACAAAACCAGATTGATTCGGCAGGATTAAGTGCTTTTCTGTTGCCCAGTCCGTTAATTCTTTGAGTAGAACTGATGCAAAACGTTTAGCTTCAATGTCCTGCAGCGTAATTAATCTATAGTTTGCTGGTATTGACCACTCCCCGCTTTTATAAATAGGTGAAATTATAGAACCCTTCCAGAACTCTGGGATGGTCAATGTCTGCAATGCTTGATTGAATACTGGTGTTAGGTAACTGGACCAAATTAACGCATTCTCCTTATAGAAGACGGCTGGAATCCCATTCGGGCCAGGGGCGCCATTGGATCTCTGTTTCTTAATAAGTTTACATAATTGACTTTCCGTTATAATTATATCAGTATTCATATTATCCACTGCTCTACTTATGTTCTCAGCAATGGGATTCATGTCCATACCTGGATTATGATTCGAATGCGAGTGTAAAAACTTAACCCATTCAGATTCAGTGACTGTAGAAGAAGTAGCTTTCCTGCTAGATCTGTTCATGTTATTAATTAGTGCCCAGAATTCTCTTGCGTTACTCTTTTTACAGGTATATAAAGCTTTTGCCCATAATGCTTGTTTAGCTTGCATTTTATCATTCCAGGTCAGTTTCCTTACCTCTGCATTTATCTTCTTTAGTTTTTCTCTGTAAATTCGATTACCTGGGTGCTTCTTTACCAATCTTAGAGTTCTATTCCGCTCTTTTTTTAATAAGTGACATTCAGAAGATAATTTAACTAATGCCAATGATTTTCTTTTCTGATACCCTTTATTTCCATCTTTTTTAAACTGACCTGAGATTAATTTTTTTGTAAAAGGGACCATTTTTCAATAACGTTGGAGAAGTCTCCATTAAAATAGATCTTAACCATTACTTGTGCCTTAGCTATAATTGATTCTTTAGAAATTTCTGACCAATAGAGTTTCTTATAGTTTACTGTTGTTAGATCTCCCGGAAGTGTCATATATTTTTCGTGCCTTATACCATTTAAATTTAACTTTATTATTTGTTGGTTATGATCACTCCCATTTGGGCCTCCAATCCGGTAAGACAACATTTTATCAAATAGGTCCAACGAAGCTATTGTATAATCTATTCGGGACTTGTTACCCAAGGCTTGATACGTCCAAGCTGGTGGTGAATCTTGCTGAAATCGCCCGTTTAGCACCCTTAGACCTATAGATTCTAAGTCTTTCAAAAAAATCTTACCAATTTGCCCTTTCTTTCCTCCCAAAATATCCGAGGTTAGTGGGAGGGAGGGAATTGACCATAGATAATTCTGCTGTTGGACTTTGGCATCTCTAACGTAAGGCCACAACATATTCATTTTAAAATCGCCCGTAACAATGATCTCAAGTTGGATGCCATTTTCCAATTGCTGCAATATCATAATTGTCAAGCTATTAACCATGTGTGTGCCAAGACGGAAAACCCAACGTTGTTCCTTTTCGAGCAAAGTGGCTTCTGAGTTTGTGCAGATGTGCGCTTTGTGCTTCCGCAGTCTGTGCAGTTACACTCTGTGCTACTCCCAGTGTCTGCGGATGTACACTCTATGCTCCCCCAGTGTCTGTGGATGTACACTCTGTGCTACCCCCAGTGTCTGTGGATGTACACTCTGTGCTACCCCCAGTGTCTGTGGATGTACACTCTGTGCTACCCCCAGTGTCTGCGGATGTACGCCCTGTACTCCCCCAGTGTCTGCAGATGTACACCCTGTGCTCCCCCAGTGTCTGCGGATGTACACTCTATGCTCCCCCAGTGTCTGTGGATGTACACTCTGTGCTACCCCCAGTGTCTGTGGATGTACACTCTGTGCTACCCCCAGTGTCTGTGGATGTACACTCTGTGCTACCCCCAGTGTCTGCGGATGTACGCCCTGTACTCCCCCAGTGTCTGCAGATGTACACCCTGTATTCCACCAGTGTCTGCGGATGTACACCCTGTTCTCCCCCAGTGTCTGTGGATGTACACTCTGTACTCCCCCAGTGTCTGCAGATGTACACTCTGTGATCCCCCAGTGTCTTCAGATGTACACTCTGTGCTCCTCCAGTGTCTGCGGATGTACACTCTGTACTCCCCCAGTGTCTGCGGATGTACACTCTGTACTCCCCCAGTGTCTGCGGATGTACACTCTGTACTCCCCCAGTATCTGCGGATGTACACTCTGTGCTCCCCAGTGTCTGCGGATGTACACTCTGTGCGCCCCCAGTGTTTGCAGATGTACACTCTGTGCTACCCCCACTGTCTGCGGATGTATACTGTGTGCTCCCCAAGTGTCCGCGGATGTACACTCTGTACTCACCCAGTGTCTGCGGATATACACTGTGATGCCACCAGTGTCTGCGGATGTACGCTATGTGTTGCCCCCAGTGTCTGCGGATGTACGCTCTGTGTTCCCTCAGTGTCTGCGGATGTACGCTCTGTGCTGCCCCAGTGTCCGCGGATGTACACTCTGTACTCACCCAGTGTCTGCGGATATACACTGTGATGCCCCCAGAGTCTGCGCGTGTACACTCTGTGCTCCCCCAGTGTCTGCGGATGTACACTATGTGTTGCCCCAGTGTCTGCGGATGTACGCTCTGTGCTGCCCCCAGTGTCTGCAGATGTATGCTCTGTGCTGCCCCAGTGTCTGCGAATGTACACTCTATGCTCCCCATTGTCTGCGGATGAACACTCTGTGCTCCCCCCGTGTCTCCGGATGCACACTCTGTGCTCTACAGTGTCTGCGGATGTACACTCTGTGCTCCCCCATTGTCTGCGGATGTACACTCTGTGCTCCCCCAGTGTCTCCGGATGTACACTCTGTGCTCCCCCAGTGCCTCCGGATGTACACTCTGTGCTACCCCCAGTGTCAGTGGATGTACACTCTGTGCTACCCCCAGTGTCTGCGGATGTACACTCGGTGCTTCCCCAGTGTCTGCGGATGTACACTCTGTGCTCCCCCGTGTCATGTACACTCTGTGCTCCTCCAGTGTCTGCAGATGTACACTCTGTGCTCTACAGTGTCTGCGGATGTACACTCTGTGCTCCCCCATTGTCTGCGGATGTACACTCTGTGCTCCGCCCGTGTCTCCGGATGTACACTCTGTGCTCTACAGTGTCTGCGGATGTACACTCTGTGCTCCCCCATTGTCTGCGGATGTACACTCTGTGCTCCCCCAGTGTCTACGGATGTACACTCTGTGCTCCCCCAGTGTCTGCGGATGTACACTCTGTGCTATCCCCAGTGTTTGCGGATGTACACTCTGTGCTCCTCCAGTGTCTGCAGATGTACACTCTGTGATCCCCCAGTGTCTTCAGATGTACACTCTGTGCTCCTCCAGTGTCTGCGGATGTACACTCTGTACTCCCCCAGTGTCTGCGGATGTACACTCTGTACTCCCCCAGTGTCTGCGGATGTACACTCTGTACTCCCCCACTATCTGCGGATGTACACTCTGTGCTCCCCAGTGTCTGCGGATGTACACTCTGTGCGCCCCCAGTGTTTGCAGATGTACACTCTGTGCTACCCCCACTGTCTGCGGATGTATACTGTGTGCTCCCCAAGTGTCCGCGGATGTACACTCTGTACTCACCCAGTGTCTGCGGATATACACTGTGATGCCACCAGTGTCTGCGGATGTACGCTATGTGTTGCCCCCAGTGTCTGCGGATGTACGCTCTGTGTTCCCTCAGTGTCTGCGGATGTACGCTCTGTGCTGCCCCAGTGTCCGCGGATGTACACTCTGTACTCACCCAGTGTCTGCGGATATACACTGTGATGCCCCCAGAGTCTGCGCGTGTACACTCTGTGCTCCCCAGTGTCTGCGGATGTACACTATGTGTTGCCCCAGTGTCTGCGGATGTACGCTCTGTGCTGCCCCCAGTGTCTGCAGATGTATGCTCTGTGCTGCCCCAGTGTCTGCGAATGTACACTCTATGCTCCCCATTGTCTGCGGATGAACACTCTGTGCTCCCCCGTGTCTCCGGATGCACACTCTGTGCTCTACAGTGTCTGCGGATGTACACTCTGTGCTCCCCATTGTCTGCGGATGTACACTCTGTGCTCCCCAGTGTCTCCGGATGTACACTCTGTGCTCCCCCAGTGCCTCCGGATGTACACTCTGTGCTACCCCCAGTGTCAGTGGATGTACACTCTGTGCTACCCCCAGTGTCTGCGGATGTACACTCGGTGCTTCCCCAGTGTCTGCGGATGTACACTCTGTGCTCCCCCGTGTCATGTACACTCTGTGCTCCTCCAGTGTCTGCAGATGTACACTCTGTGCTCTACAGTGTCTGCGGATGTACACTCTGTGCTCCCCCATTGTCTGCGGATGTACACTCTGTGCTCCGCCCGTGTCTCCGGATGTACACTCTGTGCTCTACAGTGTCTGCGGATGTACACTCTGTGCTCCCCCATTGTCTGCGGATGTACACTCTGTGCTCCCCCAGTGTCTACGGATGTACACTCTGTGCTCCCCCAGTGTCTGCGGATGTACACTCTGTGCTATCCCCAGTGTTTGCGGATGTACACTCTGTGCTACCCCCAGTGTCTGCGGATGAACACTCTGTGCTTCCCCAGTGTCTGCGGATGTACACTCTGTGCTCCCCCGTGTCATGTACACTCTGTGCTCCTCCAGTGTCTGCAGATGTACACTCTGTGCTCCTGCAGTGTCTGCAGGTGTACACTCTGTGCTCCCCCAGTATCTGCAGATGTACAATCTGTGCTCCCCCAGTGTCTGCGGATGTACAATCTATGCTCCCCCAGTGTCTGCGGATCTACACACTGTGCTCCCTCAGTGTCTGCGGTTGTACTCTGTGCTCCCCAGTGTCTGCGGATGTACAATCTGTGATGCCCCCAGTGTCTGCAGATGTACACTCTGTGCTCCCCCAGTGTCTGTGGATGTCCACTCTGCTCCCCCAGTGCCTGCGGATGTACGCTCTGTGCTGCCCCCAGTGTCTCCAGATGTACCCTCTGTGTTATCCAGTGTCTGCGGATGTACGCTCTGTGTGCCCCCAGTGTCATGTACACACTGTGCTCGCCCAGTGTCTGCAGATGTACACTCTGTGCTCCCCCAGTGTCTGCAGATGTACACTCTGTGCTCCCCCAGTGTCTGCGGATGTACACTCTGCGCTCCCCAAGTGTCTGTGGATGTACACTCTGCGCTCCCCCAGGGTCTGCGGATGTACACTCTGTGCTTCCCCATTGTCTGCGGATGAAAACTCTGTGCTCCCCCAGTGTATGGGGATGTACACTCTGTGCTACCCCCAGTGTCTGCGGATGTACACTCTGTGCTACCCCCAGTGTCTGCGGATGTACACTCTGTGCTACCCCCAGTGTCTGCGGATGTACACTCTGTGCTCCCCCTCTGTCTGCGGATGTACACTCTGTGCTCCCCAGTGCCTGCAGATGTACACTCTGTGCTCCCCAGTGTCTGCGGATTTACGCTCTGTGCTCCCCCAGTGTCTGCAGATGTACTCTCTGTGCTCCCCCAGTGTCCGCTGATGTACACTCTGTACTCCCCCAGTGTCAGCGGATATACACTCTGTGATTCCACCAGTGTCTGCGGATGTACAATCTGTGCTCCCCCAGTGTCTGCGGATGTACACTCTGTGCTCCCCCAGTGTCTGCGGATGTACGCTCTGTGCTGCCCCAGTGTCTGCGGATGTACGCTCTGTGCTGCCCCAGTGTCTGCGGATGTATGCTGTGTGCTCCCCCGTGTCATGTACACTCTGTGCTCCCCAGTGTCTGCGGATTTATGCTCTGTGCTCCACCAGTGCCTGCAGATGTACAATCTGTGCTCCCCCAGTGTCTGCGGATGTACAATCTGTGCTCCCCCAGTGTCTGCGGATCTACACGCTGTGCTCCCTCAGTGTCTGCGGATGTACACTCTGTGCTCCCCAGTGTCTGCGGATGTACAACCTGCACATCCCCAGTGTCTGCAGATGTACACTCTGTGCTCCCCAGTGTCTGCGGATGTACAATCTGTGCTGCCCCCAGTGTCTGCAAATGTACATTCTGTGCTCCCCCAGTGTCCGCGGATGTACACTCTGTGGTCCCCAGTAGCTGCATATGTACACTCTGTGCTCCCCCATTGTCTGCAGATGTACACTCTGTGCTCCCCCAGTGTCCGCAGATGAAATCTCTGTGCTCCCCCACTGTCCGCAGGTCTACACTCTGCACTCCCCCAGTGTCTGTGGATGTACAATCTGTGATGCCCCCAGTGTCTGCAGATGTACACTCTGTGCTCCCCCAGTGTCTGCGGATGTTCGCTCTGTGCTCCCTCAGTGTCTGCGGATGTACGCTCTGTGCTGCTCCAGTGTCTGCGGATGTACGCTCTGTGCTGCCCCCAGTGTCTGCAGATGTATGCTCTGTGCTGCCCCAGTGTCTGCGAATGTACACTCTATGCTCCCCATTGTCTGCGGATGTACACTCTGTGCTCCCCCCGTGTCTCCGGATGTACACTCTGTGCTACCCCCAGTGTCTGCGGATGTACACTCTGTGCTCCCCCTCTGTCTGCGGATGTACACTCTGTGCTCCCCAGTGCCTGCAGATGTACACTCTGTGCTCCCCAGTGTCTGCGGATTTACGCTCTGTGCTCCCCCAGTGTCTGCAGATGTACTCTCTGTGCTCCCCCAGTGTCCGCTGATGTACACTCTGTACTCCCCCAGTGTCAGCGGATATACACTCTGTGATTCCACCAGTGTCTGCGGATGTACAATCTGTGCTCCCCCAGTGTCTGCGGATGTACACTCTGTGCTCCCCCATTGTCTGCGGATGTACACTCTGTGCTCCCCCAGTGTCTCCGGATGTACACTCTGTGCTCCCCCAGTGTCTGCGGATGTACACTCTGCTACCCCCAGTGTCTGCGGATGTACACTCTGTGCTACCCCCAGTGTCTGCGGATGTACACTCTGTGCTTCCCCAGTGTCTGCGGATGTACACTCTGTGCTCCCCGTGTCATGTACACTCTGTGCTCCTCCAGTGTCTGCAGATGTACACTCTGTGCTCTACAGTGTCTGCGGATGTACACTCTGTGCTCCCCCATTGTCTGCGGATGTACACTCTGTGCTCCCCCGTGTCTCTGGATGTACACTCTGTGCTCTACAGTGTCTGCGGATGTACACTCTGTGCTCCCCCATTGTCTGCGGATGTACACTCTGTGCTCCCCCAGTGTCTCCGGATGTACACTCTGTGCTCCCCCAGTGTCTGCGGATGTACACTCTATGCTACCCCCAGTGTCTGCAGATGTACACTCTGTGCTACCCCCACTGTCTGCGGATGTACACTCTGTGCTTCCCCAGTGTCTGCGGATGTACACTCTGTGCTCCCCCGTGTCATGTACACTCTGTGCTCCTCCAGTGTCTGCAGATGTACACTCTGTGCTCCTGCAGTGTCTGCAGGTGTACACTCTGTGCTCCTGCAGTGTCTGCAGGTGTACACTCTGTGCTCCCCCAGTCTCTGCAGATGTACAATCTGTGCTCCCCCAGTGTCTGCGGATGTACAATCTGTGCTCCCCCAGTGTCTGCGGATCTACACACTGTGCTCCCTCAGTGTCTGCGGTTGTACTCTGTGCTCCCCAGTGTCTGCGGATGTACAATCTGCACTTCCCCAGTGTCTGCAGATGTACACTCTGGGCTCTCCAGTGTCTGCAGATGTACAATCTGTGCTGCCCCCAGTGTCTGCAAATGTACACTCTGTGCTCCCCTAGTGTCCGTGGATGTACACTCTGTGCTCCCCAGTGTCTGCAGATGTACACTCTTTGCTCCCCCAGTGTCTGCAGATGTACACTCTGTGCTCCCCCAGTGTCCGCGGATGTAAACTCTGTGCTCCCCCACTGTCCGCGGATCTACACTCAGTACTCCCCCAGTGTCTGCGGAGGTACACTCTGTGATGCCCCCAGTGTCTGCAGATGTACACTCTGTGCTCCCCCAGTGTCTGTGGATGTACACTCTGCTCCCCCAGTGCCTGCGGATGTACGCTCTGTGCTGCCCCCAGTGTCTGCAGATGTACCCTCTGTGTTATCCAGTGTCTGCGGATGTACGCTCTGTGTGCCCCCAGTGTCATGTACACACTGTGCTCGCCCAGTGTCTGCAGATGTACACTCTGTGCTCCCCCAGTGTCTGCAGATGTACACTCTGTGCTCCCCCAGTGTCTGCGGATGTACACTCTGCGCTCCCCAAGTGTCTGCGGATGTACACTCTGCGCTCCCCCAGGGTCTGCGGATGTAAACTCTGCGCTCCCCCAGTGTCTGCGGATGTACGCCCTGTGCTGCCCCCAGTGTCTGCGGATGTACGCCCTGTGCTGCCCCCAGTGTCTGCGGATGTACGCCCTGTGCTGCCCCCAGTGTCTGCGGATGTACGCCCTGTGCTGCCCCCAGTGTCTGCGGATTTACGCTCTGTGATGCCCCCAGTGTCTGCGGATGTACGCTCTGTGATGCCCCAATGTGTGTGCAGATGTTCGCTCTGTGCTCCCCCAGTGTCTGCGGATGTACACTCTGTGCTTCCCCATTGTCTGCGGATGAAAACTCTGTGCTCCCCCAGTGTATGGGGATGTACACTCTGTGCTACCCCCAGTGTCTGCGGATGTACACTCTGTGCTACCCCCAGTGTCTGCGGATGTACACTCTGTGCTCCCCCTCTGTCTGCGGATGCACACTCTGTGCTCCCCAGTACCTGCAGATGTACACTCTGTGCTCCCCATTGTCTGCGGATTTACGCTCTGTGCTCCCCCAGTGTCTGCGGATGTACTCTCTGTGCTCCCCCAGTGTCCGCTGATGTACACTCTGTACTCCCCCAGTGTCTGCGGATATACACTCTGTGATTCCACCAGTGTCTGCGGATGTACAATCTGTGCTCCCCCAGTGTTTGCGGATGTACACTCTGTGCTCCCCCAGTGTCTGCGGATGTACGCTCTGTGCTGCCCCAGTATCTGCGGATGTACGCTCTGTGCTGCCCCAGTGTCTGCGGATGTATGCTGTGTGCTCCCCCGTGTCATGTACACTCTGTGCTCCGCAGTGTCTGCGGATTTACGCTCTGTGCTCCCCAGTGCCTGCAGATGTACAATCTGTGCTCCCCAGTGTCTGCGGATGTACAATCTGTGCTCTCCCAGTGTCTGCGGATCTACACGCTGTGCTCCCTCAGTGTCTGCCGATGTACACTCTGTGCTCCCCAGTGTCTGCGGATGTACAACCTGCACATCCCCAGTGTCTGCAGATGTACACTCTGTGCTCCCCAGTGTCTGCGGATCTACATTCTGTGCTCTCCCAGTGTTTGCGGATGTACACTCTGTGGTCCCCAGTAGCTGCGGATGTACACTCTGTGCTCCCCCATTGTCTGCAGATGTACACTCTGTGCTCCCCCAGTGTCCACAGATGAAAACTCTGTGCTCCCCCACTGTCCGCAGGTCTACACTCTTCACTCCCCCAGTGTCTGCGGATGTACAATCTGTGATGCCCCCAGTGTCTACAGATGTACACTCTGTGCTCCCCCAGTGTCTGTGGATGTACATTCTGCTCCCCCAGTGTCTGTGGATGTTCGCTCTGTGCTGCCCCCAGTGTCTGCAGATGTACCCTCTGTGTCCCCCAGTGTCTGCGGATGTACGCTCTGTGCGCCCCCAGTGTCATGTACACACTGTGCTCGACCAGTGTATGTAGATGTACACTCTGTGCTCCCCCAGTGTCTGCAGATGTACACTCTGTGCTCCCCCAGTGTCTGTGGATGTACATTCTGCTCCCCCAGTGTCTGCGGATGTACGCTCTGTGGTGCCCCCAGTGTCTGCAGATGTACCCTCTGTGTTCCCCAGTGTCTGCAGATGTACGCTCTTTTCCGCCCCCAGTGTCATGTACACACTGTGCTCGCCAAGTGTCTGTACATGTACACTCTGTGCTCCCCCAGTGTCTGCAGATGTACACTCTGTGCTCCCCAAGTGTCTGCAGATGTACACTCTGTGCTCTCCCAGTGTCTGCGGATGTACACTCTGTGATGCCCCAGTGTCTGCGGATGTACAATCTGCGCTCCCCCAGTGTCTGCGGATGTACACTCTGCGCTCCCCCAGTGTCTGCGGATATAAACTCTGCACTCCCCCAGTGTCTGCGGATGTACGCCCTGTGCTGCCCCCAGTGTCTGCGGATTTATGCTCTGTGATGCCCCCAGTGTCTGCGGATGTACGCTCTGTGATGTCCCCGTGTGTGTGCAGATGTTCGCTCTGTGTTCCCCCAGTGTCTGCAGATGTACGCTCTGTGCTCCCCCAGTGTCTTTGGATGTACACTCTGTGCTGCCCCCAGTGTCTGTGGATGTACGCTCTGTGCTGCAGCAAGTGTCTGCCGATGTACGCTCTGTGCTGCCCCCAGTGTCTGCTGATATACGCTCTGTGCTCCCCCAGTGTCTGCGGATGTCTGCTCTGTGCTGCACCCAGTGTCTGCGGATGTACGCTCTGTGCCCCCTAGTGTCTGCGGATGTACGCTCTGTGCTCCCACCAGTGTGTGCGGATGTAGGCTCTGTGCTACCCCCAGTGTCTGCTGATGTACGCTCTGTGCTACCCCCAGAGTCTGCGGATGTACGCTCTGTGCTCCCCCGTGTCTGCGGATGTACGCTCTGCGTTCCCCCAGTGGCTGCGGATGTACGCTCAGTGCTCCACCAGTGTCTGCGGATATACGCCCTGTGCTCCCAGTGTCTGTGGCTGTACGCTCTGTGCTCCCCAGTGTCTGCAGATGTACGCTCTGTGCTCCCCCAGTGTCTGCAGATGTACGTTCTGTGCTCCCCAGTGTCTACTGATGTACGCTCTGTGCTCCCCAGTGTCTGCGGATGTACGCTCAGTGGTACCCAGTGTTTGCGGATGTATGCTCTGTGCTGCCCCGTGTTTGCAGATGTATGCTCTGTGCTCCCCCAGTGTCGGAAGATGTACGCACTGTGCTCCCCCAGTGTCAGCAGATGTACGCTCTGTGCTCCCCCAGTGTATGCAGATGTACGCTCTGTGCTCCCCCAGTGTCTGCAGATGTACGTTCTGTGCTCCCCAGTGTCTGCTGATGTACGCTCTGTGCTCCCCAGTGTCTGCGGATGTACGCCCAGTGGTACCCAGTGTTTGCGGATGTACGCTCTGTGCTGCCCCCAGTGTATGCAGATGTACGCGCTGTGCTCCCCAGTGTCTGCAGATGTACGCTCTGTGCTGCCCCCAGTGTATGCAGATGTACGCGCTGTGCTCCCCAGTGTCTGCAGATGCACGCTCTGTGCTGCCCCGTGTCTGCAGATGTATGCTCTGTGCTCCCCAGTGTCTGCAGATGTACGCTATGTGCTCCGCCAGTGTCTGCGGATGTACACTCGGTGCTGCCACCAGTGTCTGTGGATGTACGCTCTGTGCTGTCCCCAGTGTCCGGGGATGTACGCTCTGTGCTGCCCCCAGTGTCCGCGGATGTACGCTCTGTGATGCTCCCAGTGTCTGCAGATGTGCGCTCTGTGCTGCCCCCAGTGTCCGCGGATGTACGCTCTGTGATGCTCCCAGTGTCTGCAGATGTGCGCTCTGTGATTCCCCCAGTGTCTGCGGATGTACGCTCTGTGCTGCCCCCAGTGTCTGCAGATGTACGCGCTGTGCTGCCCCCAGTGTCTGCAGATGTACGCTTAGTGCTCCCCAGTGTCTGCGGCTGTACGCTCTGTGCTCTCCCAGTGTCTGCAGATGTATGCTCTGTGCTCCCCATTGTCTGCGGATGTACGCTCTGTGCTCACTCAGTGTCTGCAGATGTATGCTCTGTGCTCCCCAGTGTCTGCAGATGTACACTCTGTGCTCCGCCAGTGTCTGCGGATGCACACTCTGTGCTCCGCCAGTGTCTGCGGATATACGCTCTGTGCTCCACCAGTGTCTGCAGATGTACACTCTGTGCTCCGCCAGTGTCTGCGGATGCACACTCTGTGCTCCGCCAGTGTCTGCGGATATACGCTCTGTGCTCCACCAGTGTCTGCGAATATACGACCTGTGCTCCCCAGTGTCTGCGGATGTACGCTCTGTGCTCCCCAGTGTCTGCGGAAGTACGCTCTGTGCTCCCCAGTGTCAGCGGATGTACGCTCTGTGCTCCCCCAGTGTCTGCAGATGTACGTTCTGTGCTCCCCAGTGTCTGCTGATGTACGCTCTGTGCTCCCCATTGTCTGCGGATGTACGCTCAGTGGTACCCAGTGTTTGCGGATGTACACTCTGTGCTGCCCCCAGTGTATGCAGATGTACGCGCTGTGCTCCCCAGTGTCTGCAGATGTACGCTCTGTGCTGCCCCCAGTGTATGCAGATGTACGCGCTGTGCTCCCCAGTGTCTGTGGATGTACACTCTGTGCCGCCCACCGTGTCTGCAGATGTATGCTCTGTGCTCCCCCAGTGTCGGAAGATGTATGCACTGTGCTCCCCCAGTGTCGGCAGATGTACGCTCGGTGCTCCTCCAGTGTTTGCAGATGTACGCTCTGTGCTCCCCAGTGTCTGTGGATGTATGCTCTGTGCTCCCCCAGTGTCGGCAGATGTACGCTCTGTGCTCCCCAGTGTCTGCGGATGTATGCTCTGTGCTCCCCCAGTGTCTGCAGATGTACCGACTGTACTCCCCAGTGTCTGTGGAGGTATGCACAGTGCTCCCCAGTGTCGGCGGATGTACGCTCTGTGCTCTCCCGGTGTCTACGGATGTACGCTCTGTGCTCCCCAGTGTCTGCAGATGTATGCTCTGTGCTCCGCCAGTGTCTGCGGATGTACCCTCTGTGTTCCCCAGTGTCTGCGGATTTACGCTCTTTTCCGCCCCCAGTGTCATGTACACACTGTGCTCGCCCAGTGTCTGTAGATGTACACTCTGTGCTCCCCCAGTGTCTGCAGATGTACACTCTGTGCTCCCCCAGTGTCTGCAGATGTACACTCTGTGCTCTCCCAGTGTCTGCGGATGTACACTCTGTGATGCCCCAGTGTCTGCGGATGTACAATCTGCGCTCCCCCAGTGTCTGCGGATGTACACTCTGCGCTCCCCCAGTGTCTGCAGATGTAAACTCTGCGCTCCCCCAGTGTCTGCGGATGTACGCCCTGTGCTGCCCCCAGAGTCTGCGGATTTACGCTCTGTGATGCCCCCAGTGTCTGCGGATGTACGCTCTGTGATGTCCCCGTGTGTGTGCAGATATTCGCTCTGTGCTCCCCCAGTGTCTGCAGATGTACGCTCTGTGCTCCCCCAGTGTCTGTGGATGTACACTCTGTGCTGTCCCCAGTGTCTGCAGATGTACGCTCTGTGCTCCCCCAGTGTCTGTGGATGTACACTCTGTGCTGCAGCAAGTGTCTGCCGATGTACGCTCTGTGCTGCCCCCAGTGTCTGCTGATATACGCTCTGTGCTCCCCCAGTGTCTGCGGATGTCTGCTCTGTGCTGCACCCAGTGTCTGCGGATGTACGCTCTGTGCTCCCCAGTGTCTGCGGATGTACGCTCTGTGCTCCCACCAGTGTGTGCGGGTGTACGCTCTGTGCTACCCCCAGTGTCTGCTGATGTACGCTCTGTGCTACCCCCAGAGTCTGCGGATGTATGCTCTGTGCTCCCCCCGTGTCTGTGGATGTACGCTCTGTGCTCCCCCAGTGTCTGCGGATGTACGCTCAGTGCTCCACCAGTGACTGCGGATATACGCCCTGTGCTCCCATTGTCTGCGGATATACGCTCTGTGCTTCCCAGTGTCTGCGGATGTACGCTCTGTGCTCCCCGTGTGTGCAGATGTACGTTCTGTGCTCCCCAGTGTCTGCTGATGTACGCTCTGTGCTCCCCAGTGTCTGCGGATGTACGCTCTGTGGTACCCAGTGTTTGCGGATGTACGCTCTGTGCTTCCCCCAGTGTATGCAGATGTACGCGCTGTGCTCCCCAGTTTCTGCAGATGTACGCTCTGTGCTGCCCCCAGTGTCTGCAGATGTAGGCGCTGTGCTCCCCAGTGTCTGCAGATGTACGCTCTGTGCTGCCCCGTGTCTGCAGATGTATGCTCTGTGCTCCCCCAGTGTCGGAAGATGTACTCACTGTGCTCCCCCAGTGTCAGCAGATGTATGCTCTGTGCTCCCCCAGTGTCTGCAGATGTACGCTCTGTGCTCCCCCAGTGTCTGCAGATGTACGTTCTGTGCTCCCCAGTGTCTGCTGATGTACGCTCTGTGCTCCCCAGTGTCTGCGGATGTACGCTCAGTGGTACCCAGTGTTTGCGGATGTACGCTCTGTGCTGCCCCCAGTGTATGCAGATGTACGCGCTGTGCTCCCCAGTGTCTGCAGATGTACGCTCTTTGCTGCCCCCAGTGTATGCAGATGTACGTGCTGTGCTCCCCAGTGTCTGCAGATGTACGCTCTGTGCTGCCCCCGTGTCTGCAGATGTACGATCTGTGCTCCCCCAGTGTCGGAAGATGTACACACTGTGCTCCCCCAGTGTCAGCAGATGTACGCTCTGTGCTCCCTCAGTGTCTGCAGATGTACGCTCTGTGCTCCCCAGTGTCTGCGGATGTACGCTCTGTGCTCTCCCGGTGTCTGCGGATGTACGCTCTGTGCTCCCTAGTGTCTGCAGATGTACGCTCTGTGCTCCGCCAGTCTCTGCGGATGTACACTTGGTGCTGCCACCAGTGTCTACGGATGTACGCTCTGTGATGTCCCCACTGTCCGGGGATGTATGCTCTGTGCTGCCCCCAGTGTCCGCGGATGTACGCTCTGTGATGCTCCCAGTGTCTGCAGATGTGCGCTCTGTGCTGCCCCCGTGTCTGCAGATGTACGCTCTGTGCTCCCCCAGTGTTGGAAGATGTACGCACTGTGCTCCCCCAGTGTCAGCAGATGTTCGCTCTGTGCTCCCCCAGTGTCTGCAGATGTATGCTCTGTGCTCCCCAGTGTCTGCGGATGTACGCTCTGTGCTCTCTCGGTGTCTGCACGTTCTGTGCTCCCCAGTGTCTGCAGATGTACGCTCTGTGCTCCGCCAGTGTCTGCGGATGTACACTCGGTGATGCCACCAGTGTCTGCGGATGTACGCTCTGTGCTGTCCCCAGTGTCCGGGGATGTACGCTCTGTGCTGCCCCCAGTGTCCGCGGATGTACGCTCTGTGATGCTCCCAGTGTCTGCGGATGTGCGCTCTGTGATTCCCCCAGTGTCTGCGGATGTACGCTCTGTGCTCCCCCGGTGTCTGCGGATGTACGCTCTGTGCTCCCCCGGTGTCTGCAGATGTACGCTCTGTGCTGCCCCCGGTGTCTGCGGATGTACGCTCTGTGCTGCCCCCAGTGTCTGCGGATGTACGCTCTCTGATGCCCCCAGTGTTTGCAGATGTACGCTTTGTGATGCCCCCAGTGTCTGCGGATGTACGCTCTGTGATGCCCCCAGTGTCTGCGGATGTACACTCTGTGCTCCCCCAGTGTCTTCAGATGTACGCTCTGCGCTCCTCCAGTGTCTGCGGATGTAAACTCTGCGCTCCTCCTGTGTCTGCGGATGCACGCTCTGTGATGCCCCAAGTGTCTGCAGATGTACGTGCTGTGCTGCCCCCAGTGTCTGCAGATGTACGCTCTGTGCTCCCCCAGTGTCTGCAGATGTATGCTCTGTGCTCCCCCAGTGTCTGCGGATGTACGCTCTGTGCTCCCCCAGTGTCTGCGGATGTACGGTCTGTGCTACCCCAGTGTCTGCGGCTGTACGCTTTGTGCTACCCCCAGAGTCTGCGGATGTATGCTCTGTGCTCCCCCAGTGTCTGCAAATGTACGCTCTGTGCTCCCCAGTGTATGCAGATGTACGCGCTGTGGTCCCCAGTGTCTGCAGATGTAGGCTCTGTGCTGCCGCCAGTGTATGCAGATGTACGTGCTGTGCTCCCTAGTGTCTGCAGATGTGCGCTTTGTGCTGCCCCTGTGTCTGCAGGTGTATGCTCTGTGCTCCCCCATTGTCAGAAGATGTACGCACTGTGCTCCCCCAGTGTCGGCAGATGTACGCTCTGTGCTCCCCCACTGTCTGCAGATGTACGCTCTGTGCTCCCCCACTGTCTGCAGATGTATGCTCTGTGCTCCCCAGTGTCTGTGGATGTATGCACAGTGCTCCCCAGTGTCGGCGTATGTACGCTCTGTGCTCTCCCGGTGTCTACGGATGTACGCTCTGTGCTCCCAGTGTCTGCAGATGTATGCTCTGTGCTCCGCCAGTGTCTGCGGATGTACACTCGGTGCTGCCACTAGTGTCTGCGGATGTACGCTCTGTGCTGCAGCAAGTGTCTGCCGATGTACGCTCTGTGCTGCCCCCAGTGTCTGCTGATATACGTTCTGTGCTCCCCGAGTGTCTGCGGATGTCTGCTCTGTGCTGCACCCAGTGTCTGCGGATGTACGCTCTGTGCTCCCCAGTGTCTGCGGATGTACGCTCTGTGCTCTCACCAGTGTGTGCGGATGTACGCTCTGTCATACACCCAGTGTCTGCTGATGTACGCTCTGTGCTACCCCCAGAGTCTGTAGATGTATGCTCTGTGCTCCCCCCGTGTCTGCGGATGTACGCTCTGTGCTCCCCTAGTGTCTGCGGATGTACGCTCAATGCTCCACCAGTGTCTGCGGATATACGCCCTGTGCTCCCAGTGTCTGCTGATATACGCTCTGTGCTCCCCAGTGTCTGCTGATGTACACTCTGTGCTCCCCAGTATCTGCGGATGTACGCTCAGTGGTTCCCAGTGTTTGCGGATGTATGCTCTGTGCTTCCCCCAGTGTCTGCGGATGTATGCTCTGTGCTGCCCCCAGTGGCTGCGGATGTACGCTCTCTGATGCCCCCAGTGTTTGCGGATGTACGCTCTGTGAAGCCCCCAGTGTCTGCGGATGTACGCTCTGTGATGCCCCCAGTGTCTGCGGATGTACGCTCTGTGCTCCCCCAGTGTCTTCAGATGTACGCTCTGTGCTCCTCCAGTGTCTGCGGATGTAAACTCTGCGCTCCTCCTGTGTCTGCGGATGCACGCTCTGTGCTGCCCCAAGTGTCTGCAGATGTATGCTCTGTGCTCCCCCAGTGTCAGAAGATGTACGCACTGTGCTCCCCCAGTGTCGGCAGATGTACGCTCTGTGCTCCCCCACTGTCTGCAGATGTACGCTCTGTGCTCCCCAGTGTCTGCGGATATATGCTCTGTGCTCCCCCAGTGTCGGCAGATGTACGGACTGTGCTCCCCAGTGTCTGCAGATGTACGCTCTGTGCTGCCCCGTGTCTGCAGATGTATGCTCTGTGCTCCCCCAGTGTCGGAAGATGTACGCACTGTGCTCCTCCAGTTCAGCAGATGTACACTCTGTGCTCCCCCAGTATCTGCAGATGTACGCTCTGTACTCCCCCAGTGTCTGCAGATGTACGTTCTGTGCTCCCCAGTGTCTGCTGATGTACGCTCTGTGCTCCCCAGTGTCTGCGGATGCACGCTCAGTGGCACCCAGTGTTTGCGGATGTACGATCTGTGCTGCCCCCAGTGTATGCAGATGTACGCGCTGTGCTCCCCAGTATCTGCAGATGTACGCTCTGTGCTGCCCCCAGTGTATGCAGATGTACGCGCTGTGCTCCCCAGTGTCTGCAGATGTACGCTCTGTGCTGCCCCCGTGTCTGCAGATGTATGCTCTGTGCTCCCCCAGTGTCGGAAGATGTACGCACTGTGCTCCCCCAGTGTCAGCAGATGTACGCTCTGTGCTCCCCCAGTGTCTGCAGATGTATGCTTTGTGCTCCCCAGTGTCTGCGGATGTACGCTCTGTGCTCTCCCGGTGTCTGCGGATGTACGTTCTGTGCTCCCCCGGTGTCTGCGGATGTACGCTCTGTGCTCCGCCAGTGTCTGCGGATGTACACTCGGTGCTGCCACCAGTCTCTGCGGATGTACGCTCTGTGCTGTCCCCAGTGTCCGGGGATGTACGCTCTGTGCTGCCCCCAGTGTCCGCGGATGTACGTGATGCTCCCAGTGTCTGCGGATGTGCGCTCTGTGATTCCCCCAGTGTCTGCGGATGTACGCTCTGTGCTCCCCCGGTGTCTGCGGATGTACGCTCTGTGCTCCCCCGGTGTCTGCAGATGTACGCTTTGTGCTGCCCCCGGTGTCTGCGGATGTACGCTCTGTGCTGCCCCCAGTGTCTGCGGATGTACGCTCTCTGATGCCCCCAGTGTTTGCAGATGTACGCTCTGTGATGCCCCCAGTGTCTGCGGATGTACGCTCTGTGATGCCCCCAGTGTCTGCGGATGTACGCTCTGTGCTCCCCAGTGTCTCAGATGTACGCTCTGCGCTCCTCCAGTGTCTGCGGATGTAAACTCTGCGCTCCTCCTGTGTCTGCGGATGCACGCTCTGTGCTGCCCCAAGTGTCTACAGATGTACGTGCTGTGCTGCCCCCAGTGTCTGCAGATGTACGCTCTGTGCTCCCCCAGTGTCTGCAGATGTATGCTCTGTGCTCCCCCAGTGTCTGCGGATGTACGCTCTGTGCTCCCCCAGTGTCTGCGGATGTACGGTCTGTGCTACCCCCAGAGTCTGCGGATGTATGCTCTGTGCTCCACCAGTGTCTGCGAATGTACGCTCTGTGCTCCCCAGTGTATGCAGATGTACGCGCTGTGGTCCCCCGTGTCTGCAGATGTACGCTCTGTGCTGCCGCCAGTGTATGCAGATGTACGTGCTGTGCTCCCCAGTGTCTGCAGATGTGCGCTCTGTGCTGCCCCCGTGTCTGCAGGTGTATGCTCTGTGCTCCCCCATTGTCAGAAGATGTACGCACTGTGCTTCCCCAGTGTCGGCAGATGTACGCTCTGTGCTCCCCCACTGTCTGCAGATGTACGCTCTGTGCTCCCCAGTGTCTGCGGATATATGCTCTGTGCTCCCCCAGTGTCGGCAGATGTACGGACTGTGCTCCCCAGTGTCTGTGGATGTATGCACAGTGCTCCCCAGTGTCGGCGGATGTACGCTCTGTGCTCTCCCGGTGTCTACGGATGTACGCTCTGTGCTCCCCAGTGTCTGCAGATGTATGCTCTGTGCTCCGCCAGTGTCTGCGGATGTACACTCGGTGCTGCCACCAGTGTCTGCGGATGTACGCTCTGTGCTGCAGCAAGTGTCTACCGATGTACGCTCTGTGCTGCCCCCAGTGTCTGCTGATATACGTTCTGTGCTCCCCGAGTGTCTGCGGATGTCTGCTCTGTGCTGCACCCAGTGTCTGCGGATGTACGCTCTGTGCTCCCCAGTGTCTGCGGATGTACGCGCTGTGCTCCCACCAGTGTGTGCGGATGTACGCTCTGTGCTACACCCAGTGTCTGCTGATGTACGCTCTGTGCTACCCCCAGAGTCTGCGGATGTACGCTCAGTGCTCCCCCCGTGTCTGTGGATGTAAGCTCTGTGGTCCCCCAGTGTCTGCGGATGTACGCTCAGTGCTCCACCAGTGTCTGCGGATATACGCCCTGTGCTCCCAGTGTCTGCGGATATACGCTCTGTGCTCCCCTGTGTCTGCTGATGTACACTCTGTGCTCCCCAGTGTCTGCGGATGTACGCTCAGTGGTACCCAGTGTTTGCGGATGTACGCTCTGTGCTTCCCCCAGTGTCTGCGGATGTACGCTCTGTGCTGCCCCCAGTGTCTGCGGAAGTACGCTCTGTGCTCCCCAGTGTCAGCGGATGTACGCTCTGTGCTCCCCCAGTGTCTGCAGATGTACGTTCTGTGCTCCCCAGTGTCTGCTGATGTACGCTCTGTGCTCCCCATTGTCTGCGGATGTACGCTCAGTGGTACCCAGTGTTTGCGGATGTACACTCTGTGCTGCCCCCAGTGTATGCAGATGTACGCGCTGTGCTCCCCAGTGTCTGCAGCTGTACGCTCTGTGTTGCCCCCAGTGTATGCAGATGTACACTCTGTGCTCCCCCAGTGTCTGCGGATGTACGCTCTATGCTCCCCCAGTGTCTGCGGACGTACGCTCTGTGCTTCCCCAGTGTCTGCGGATGTACGCTCTGTGCTACCCCCAGAGTCTGCGGATGTATGCTCTATGCTCCCCCAGTGTCTGCGGATGTACGCGCTGTGCTCCCCAGTGTCTGTGGATGTACACTCTGTGCCGCCCACCGTGTCTGCAGATGTATGCTCTGTGCTCCCCCAGTGTCGGAAGATGTATGCACTGTGCTCCCCCAGTGTCGGCAGATGTACGCTCGGTGCTCCTCCAGTGTTTGTAGATGTACGCTCTGTGCTCCCCAGTGTCTGTGGATGTATGCTCTGTGCTCCCCCAGTGTCGGCAGATGTACGCTCTGTGCTCCCCAGTGTCTGCGGATGTATGCTCTGTGCTCCCCCAGTGTCTGCAGATGTACGGACTGTACTCCCCAGTGTCTGTGGAGGTATGCACAGTGCTCCCCAGTGTCGGCGGATGTACGCTCTGTGCTCTCCCGGTGTCTACGGATGTACGCTCTGTGCTCCCCAGTGTCTGCAGATGTATGCTCTGTGCTCCGCCAGTGTCTGCGGATGTACCCTCTGTGTTCCCCAGTGTCTGCGGATTTATGCTCTTTTCCGCCCCCAGTGTCATGTACACACTGTGCTCGCCCAGTGTCTGTAGATGTACACTCTGTGCTCCCCCAGTGTCTGCAGATGTACACTCTGTGCTCCCCCAGTGTCTGCAGATGTACACTCTGTGCTCCCCCAGTGTCTGCAGATGTACACTCTGTGCTCTCCCAGTGTCTGCGGATGTACACTCTGTGATGCCCCAGTGTCTGCGGATGTACAATCTGCGCTCCCCAGTGTCTGCGGATGTACACTCTGCGCTCCCCCAGTGTCTGCAGATGTAAACTCTGCGCTCCCCCAGTGTCTGCGGATGTACGCCCTGTGCTGCCCCCAGAGTCTGCGAATTTACGCTCTGTGATGCCCCCAGTGTCTGCGGATGTACGCTCTGTGATGTCCCCGTGTGTGTGCAGATATTCGCTCTGTGCTCCCCCAGTGTCTGCAGATGTACGCTCTGTGCTCCCCCAGTGTCTGTGGATGTACACTCTGTGCTGTCCCCAGTGTCTGCAGATGTACGCTCTGTGCTCCCCCAGTGTCTGTGGATGTACACTCTGTGCTGCAGCAAGTGTCTGCCGATGTACGCTCTGTGCTGCCCCCAGTGTCTGCTGATATACGCTCTGTGCTCCCCCAGTGTCTGCGGATGTCTGCTCTGTGCTGCACCCAGTGTCTGCGGATGTACGCTCTGTGCTCCCACCAGTGTGTGCGGGTGTACGCTCTGTGCTACCCCCAGTGTCTGCTGATGTACGCTCTGTGCTACCCCCAGAGTCTGCGGATGTATGCTCTGTGCTCCCCCCGTGTCTGTGGATGTACGCTCTGTGTTCCCCCAGTGTCTGCGGATGTACGCTCAGTGCTCCACCAGTGTCTGCGGATATACGCCCTGTGCTCCCAGTGTCTGCGGATATACGCTCTGTGCTCCCCAGTGTCTGCGGATGTACGCTCTGTGCTCCCCGTGTGTGCAGATGTACGTTCTGTGCTCCCCAGTGTCTGCTGATGTACGCTCTGTGCTCCCCAGTGTCTGCGGATGTACGCTCTGTGGTACCCAGTGTTTGCGGATGTACGCTCTGTGCTTCCCCCAGTGTATGCAGATGTACGCGCTGTGCTCCCCAGTTTCTGCAGATGTACGCTCTGTGCTGCCCCCAGTGTCTGCAGATGTACGCGCTGTGCTCCCCAGTGTCTGCAGATGTACGCTCTGTGCTGCCCCGTGTCTGCAGATGTATGCTCTGTGCTCCCCAGTGTCGGAAGATGTACTCACTGTGCTCCCCAGTGTCAGCAGATGTATGCTCTGTGCTCCCCCAGTGTCTGCAGATGTACGCTCTGTGCTCCCCCAGTGTCTGCAGATGTACGTTCTGTGCTCCCCAGTGTCTGCTGATGTACGCTCTGTGCTCCCCAGTGTCTGCGGATGTACGCTCAGTGGTACCCAGTGTTTGCGGATGTACGCTCTGTGCTGCCCCCAGTGTATGCAGATGTACGCGCTGTGCTCCCCAGTGTCTGCAGATGTACGCGCTTTGCTGCCCCCAGTGTAAGCAGATGTACGTACTGTGCTCCCCAGTGTCTGCAGATGTACGCTCTGTGCTGCCCCCGTGTCTGCAGATGTACGATCTGTGCTCCCCCAGTGTCGGAAGATGTACACACTGTGCTCCCCCAGTGTCAGCAGATGTACGCTCTGTGCTCCCTCAGTGTCTGCAGATGTACGCTCTGTGCTCCCCAGTGTCTGCGGATGTACGCTCTGTGCTCTCCCGGTGTCTGCGGATGTACGCTCTGTGCTCCCTAGTGTCTGCAGATGTACGCTCTGTGCTCCGCCAGTCTCTGCGGATGTACACTTGGTGCTGCCACCAGTGTCTACGGATGTACGCTCTGTGATGTCCCCACTGTCCGGGGATGTATGCTCTGTGCTGCCCCCAGTGTCCGCGGATGTACGCTCTGTGATGCTCCCAGTGTCTGCAGATGTGCGCTCTGTGATTCCCCCAGTGTCTGCAGATGTACGTTCTGTGCTCCCCAGTGTCTGCGGATGTACGCTCAGTGGTACCCAGTGTTTGCGGATGTACGCTCTGTGCTGCCCCCAGTGTATGCAGATGTACGCGCTGTGCTCCCCAGTGTCTGCAGATCTACACTCTTTGCTGCCCCCAGTGTATGCAGATGTACGCGCTGTGCTCCCCAGTGTCTGCAGATGTACGCTCTGTGCTGCCCCCGTGTCTGCAGATGTACGCTCTGTGCTCCCCCAGTGTTGGAAGATGTACGCACTGTGCTCCCCCAGTGTCAGCAGATGTTCGCTCTGTGCTCCCCCAGTGTCTGCAGATGTATGCTCTGTGCTCCCCAGTGTCTGCGGATGTACGCTCTGTGCTCTCTCGGTGTCTGCACGTTCTGTGCTCCCCAGTGTCTGCAGATGTACGCTCTGTGCTCCGCCAGTGTCTGCGGATGTACACTCGGTGCTGCCACCAGTGTCTGCGGATGTACGCTCTGTGCTGTCCCCAGTGTCCGGGGATGTACGCTCTGTGCTGCCCCCAGTGTCCGCGGATGTATGCTCTGTGATGCTCCCAGTGTCTGCGGATGTGCGCTCTGTGATTCCCCCAGTGTCTGCGGATGTACGCTCTGTGCTCCCCCGGTGTCTGCGGATGTACGCTCTGTGCTCCCCCGGTGTCTGCAGATGTACGCTCTGTGCTGCCCCCAGTGTCTGCGGATGTACGCTCTCTGATGCCCCCAGTGTTTGCAGATGTACGCTTTGTGATGCCCCCAGTGTCTGCGGATGTACGCTCTGTGATGCCCCCACTGTCTGCGGATGTACGCTCTGTGCTCCCCCAGTGTCTTCAGATGTACGCTCTGCGCTCCTCCAGTGTCTGCGGATGTAAACTCTGCGCTCCTCCTGTGTCTGCGGATGCACACTCTGTGATGCCCCAAGTGTCTGCAGATGTACGTGCTGTGCTGCCCCCAGTGTCTGCAGATGTACGCTCTGTGCTCCCCCAGTGTCTGCAGATGTATGCTCTGTGCTCCCCCAGTGTCTGCGGATGTACGCTCTGTGCTCCCCCAGTGTCTGCGGATGTACGCTCTGTGCTACCCCAGTGTCTGCGGCTGTACGCTTTGTGCTACCCCCAGAGTCTGCAGATGTATGCTCTGTGCTCCCCCAGTGTCTGCGAATGTACGCTCTGTGCTCCCCAGTGTATGCAGATGTACGCGCTGTGGTCCCCAGTGTCTGCAGATGTAGGCTCTGTGCTGCCGCCAGTGTATGCAGATGTACGTGCTGTGCTCCCTAGTGTCTGCAGATGTGCGCTTTGTGCTGCCCCTGTGTCTGCAGGTGTATGCTCTGTGCTCCCCCATTGTCAGAAGATGTACGCACTGTGCTCCCCCAGTGTCGGCAGATGTACGCTCTGTGCTCCCCCACTGTCTGCAGATGTACGCTCTGTGCTCCCCCACTGTCTGCAGATGTATGCTCTGTGCTCCCCAGTGTCTGCGGATATATGCTCTGTGCTCCCCCAGTGTCGGCAGATGTACGGACTGTGCTCCCCAGTGTCTGTGGATGTATGCACAGTGCCCCCCAGTGTCGGCGTATGTACGCTCTGTGCTCTCCCGGTGTCTACGGATGTACGCTCTGTGCTCCCAGTGTCTGCAGATGTATGCTCTGTGCTCCGCCAGTGTCTGCGGATGTACACTCGGTGCTGCCACCAGTGTCTGCGGATGTACGCTCTGTGCTGCAGCAAGTGTCTGCCGATGTACGCTCTGTGCTGCCCCCAGTGTCTGCTGATATACGTTCTGTGCTCCCCGAGTGTCTGCGGATGTCTGCTCTGTGCTGCACCCAGTGTCTGCGGATGTACGCTCTGTGCTCCCCAGTGTCTGCGGATGTACGCTCTGTGCTCTCACCAGTGTGTGCGGATGTACGCTCTGTCATACACCCAGTGTCTGCTGATGTACGCACTGTGCTACCCCCAGAGTCTGTAGATGTATGCTCTGTGCTCCCCCCGTGTCTGCGGATGTACGCTCTGTGCTCCCCTAGTGTCTGCGGATGTACGCTCAGTGCTCCACCAGTGTCTGCGGATATACGCCCTGTGCTCCCAGTGTCTGCTGATATACGCTCTGTGCTCCCCAGTGTCTGCGGATATACGCCCTGTGCTCCCAGTGTCTGCTGATGTACACTCTGTGCTCCCCAGTGTCTGCGGATGTACGCTCAGTGGTTCCCAGTGTTTGCGGATGTATGCTCTGTGCTTCCCCCAGTGTCTGCGGATGTATGCTCTGTGCTGCCCCCAGTGGCTGCGGATGTACGCTCTCTGATGCCCCCAGTGTTTGCGGATGTACGCTCTGTGAAGCCCCCAGTGTCTGCGGATGTACGCTCTGTGATGCCCCCAGTGTCTGCGGATGTACGCTCTGTGCTCCCCCAGTGTCTTCAGATGTACGCTCTGTGCTCCTCCAGTGTCTGCGGATGTAAACTCTGCGCTCCTCCTGTGTCTGCGGATGCACGCTCTGTGCTGCCCCAAGTGTCTGCAGATGTATGCTCTGTGCTCCCCCAGTGTCAGAAGATGTACGCACTGTGCTCCCCCAGTGTCGGCAGATGTACGCTCTGTGCTCCCCCACTGTCTGCAGATGTACGCTCTGTGCTCCCCAGTGTCTGCGGATATATGCTCTGTGCTCCCCAGTGTCGGCAGATGTACGGACTGTGCTCCCCAGTGTCTGCAGATGTACGCTCTGTGCTGCCCCGTGTCTGCAGATGTATGCTCTGTGCTCCCCAGTGTCGGAAGATGTACGCACTGTGCTCCTCCAGTTCAGCAGATGTACACTCTGTGCTCCCCCAGTATCTGCAGATGTACGCTCTGTACTCCCCCAGTGTCTGCAGATGTACGTTCTGTGCTCCCCAGTGTCTGCTGATGTACGCTCTGTGCTCCCCAGTGTCTGCGGATGCACGCTCAGTGGCACCCAGTGTTTGCGGATGTACGATCTGTGCTGCCCCCAGTGTATGCAGATGTACGCGCTGTGCTCCCCAGTATCTGCAGATGTACGCTCTGTACTGCCCCCAGTGTATGCAGATGTACGCGCTGTGCTCCCCAGTGTCTGCAGATGTACGCTCTGTGCTGCCCCCGTGTCTGCAGATGTATGCTCTGTGCTCCCCCAGTGTCGGAAGATGTACGCACTGTGCTCCCCCAGTGTCAGCAGATGTACGCTCTGTGCTCCCCCAGTGTCTGCAGATGTATGCTTTGTGCTCCCCAGTGTCTGCGGATGTACGCTCTGTGCTCTCCCGGTGTCTGCGGATGTACGTTCTGTGCTCCCCCGGTGTCTGCGGATGTACGCTCTGTGCTCCGCCAGTGTCTGCGGATGTACACTCGGTGCTGCCACCAGTCTCTGCGGATGTACGCTCTGTGCTGTCCCCAGTGTCCGGGGATGTACGCTCTGTGCTGCCCCCAGTGTCCGCGGATGTACGTGATGCTCCCAGTGTCTGCGGATGTGCGCTCTGTGATTCCCCCAGTGTCTGCGGATGTACGCTCTGTGCTCCCCGGTGTCTGCGGATGTACGCTCTGTGCTCCCCGGTGTCTGCAGATGTACGCTTTGTGCTGCCCCCGGTGTCTGCGGATGTACGCTCTGTGCTGCCCCCAGTGTCTGCGGATGTACGCTCTCTGATGCCCCCAGTGTTTGCAGATGTACGCTCTGTGATGCCCCCAGTGTCTGCGGATGTACGCTCTGTGATGCCCCCAGTGTCTGCGGATGTACGCTCTGTGCTCCCCCAGTGTCTCAGATGTACGCTCTGCGCTCCTCCAGTGTCTGCGGATGTAAACTCTGCGCTCCTCCTGTGTCTGCGGATGCACGCTCTGTGCTGCCCCAAGTGTCTACAGATGTACGTGCTGTGCTGCCCCCAGTGTCTGCAGATGTACGCTCTGTGCTCCCCCAGTGTCTGCAGATGTATGCTCTGTGCTCCCCCAGTGTCTGCGGATGTACGCTCTGTGCTCCCCCAGTGTCTGCGGATGTACGGTCTGTGCTACCCCAGTGTCTGCGGCTGTACTCTTTGTGCTACCCCCAGAGTCTGCGGATGTATGCTCTGTGCTCCACCAGTGTCTGCGAATGTACGCTCTGTGCTCCCCAGTGTATGCAGATGTACGCGCTGTGGTCCCCAGTGTCTGCAGATGTACGCTCTGTGCTGCCGCCAGTGTATGCAGATGTACGTGCTGTGCTCCCCAGTGTCTGCAGATGTGCGCTCTGTGCTGCCCCCGTGTCTGCAGGTGTATGCTCTGTGCTCCCCATTGTCAGAAGATGTACGCACTGTGCTCCCCAGTGTCGGCAGATGTACGCTCTGTGCTCCCCCACTGTCTGCAGATGTACGCTCTGTGCTCCCCAGTGTCTGCGGATATATGCTCTGTGCTCCCCCAGTGTCGGCAGATGTACGGACTGTGCTCCCCAGTGTCTGTGGATGTATGCACAGTGCTCCCCAGTGTCGGCGGATGTACGCTCTGTGCTCTCCCGGTGTCTGCGGATGTACGCTCTGTGCTCCCCAGTGTCTGCAGATGTATGCTCTGTGCTCCGCCAGTGTCTGCGGATGTACACTCGGTGCTGCCACCAGTGTCTGCGGATGTACGCTCTGTGCTGCAGCAAGTGTCTGCCGATGTACGCTCTGTGCTGCCCCCAGTGTCTGCTGATATACGTTCTGTGCTCCCCGAGTGTCTGCGGATGTCTGCTCTGTGCTGCACCCAGTGTCTGCGGATGTACGCTCTGTGCTCCCCAGTGTCTGCGGATGTACGCGCTGTGCTCCCACCAGTGTGTGCGGATGTACGCTCTGTGCTACACCCAGTGTCTGCTGATGTACGCTCTGTGCTACCCCCAGAGTCTGCGGATGTACGCTCAGTGCTCCCCCCGTGTCTGCGGATGTAAGCTCTGTGGTCCCCCAGTGTCTGCGGATGTACGCTCAGTGCTCCACCAGTGTCTGCGGATATACGCCCTGTGCTCCCAGTGTCTGCGGATATACGCTCTGTGCTCCCCAGTGTCTGCTGATGTACACTCTGTGCTCCCCAGTGTCTGCGGTTGTACGCTCAGTGGTACCCAGTGTTTGCGGATGTACGCTCTGTGCTTCCCCCAGTGTCTGCGGATGTACGCTCTGTGCTGCCCCCAGTGTCTGCGGATGTACGCTCTCTGATGCCCCCAGTGTTTGCGGATGTACGCTCTGTGAAGCCCCCAGTGTCTGCGGATGTACGCTCTGTGATGCCCTCAGTGTCTGCGGATGTACGCTCTGTGCTCCCCCAGTGTCTTCAGATGTACGCTCTGCGCTCCTCCAGTGTCTGCGGATGTAAACTCTGCGCTCCTCCTGTGTCTGCGGATGCACGCTCTGTGCTGCCCCAAGTGTCTGCAGATGTATGCTCTGTGCTCCCCCAGTGTCAGGAGATGTACGCACTGTGCTCCCCCAGTGTCGGCAGATGTATGCTCTGTGCTCCCCCACTGTCTGCAGATGTACGCTCTGTGCTCCCCAGTGTCTGCGGATATATGCTCTGTGCTCCCCCAGTGTCGGCATATGTACGGACTGTGCTCCCCAGTGTCTGTGGATGTATGCACAGTGCTCCCCAGTGTCGGAGGATGTACGCTCTGTGCTCTCCCGGTGTCTACGGATGTACGCTCTGTGCTTCCCAGTGTCTGCAGATGTATGCTCTGTGCTCCGCCAGTGTCTGTGGATGTACACTCGGTGCTGCCACCAGTGTCTGCGGATGTACGCTCTGTGCTGCAGCAAGTGTCTTCCGATGTACGCTCTGTGCTCCCCCAATGTCTGCGGATGTCTGCTCTGTGCTGCACCCAGTGTCTGCGGATGTGCGCTCTGTGCTCCCCAGTGTCTGCGGATGTACGCTCTGTGCTCCCACCAGTGTGTGCGGATGTACGCTCTGTGCTACCCCCAGTGTCTGCTGGTGTACGCTCTGTGCTACCCCCAGAGTCTGCGGATGTACGCTCTGTGCTACCCCCAGAGTCTGCGGATGTACGCTCTGTGCTCCCCCCGTGTCTGCGGATGTACGCTCTGTGCTCCCCCAGTGTCTGCGGATGTACGCTCAGTGCTCCACCAGTGTCTGCGGATATACGCCCTGTGCTCCCAGTGTCTGCGGATATACGCTCTGTGCTCCCCGGTGTCTGCTGATGTACACTCTGTGCTCCCCAGTGTCTGCGGATGTACGCTCAGTGGTACCCAGTGTTTGCGGATGTACGCTCTGTGCTTCCCCCAGTGTATGCAGATGTACGCGCTGTGCTCCCCAGTGTCTGCAGATGTACGCTCTGTGCTGCCCCGTGTATGCAGATGTACGCGCTGTGCTCCCCAGTGTCTGCAGATGTACGCTCTGTGCTGCCCACTGTCTGCAGATGTATGCTCTGTGCTCCCCCAGTGTCTAAAGATGTACGCACTGTGCTCCCCCAGTGTCAGCAGATGTACGCTCTGTGCTCCCCCAGTGTCTGCAGATGTACGTTCTGTGCTCCCCAATGTATGCAGATGTACGTGCTGTGCTCCCCAGTGTCTGCAGATGTACGCTCTGTGCTGCCCCCAGTGTATGCAGATGTACGCGCTGTGTTCCCCAGTGTCTGCAGATGTACGCTCTGTGCTGCCCCCGTGTCTGCAGATGTACGCTCTGTGCTCCCCCAGTGTCGGAAGATGTACGCACTGTGCTCCCCAGTGTCAGCAGATGTACGCTCTGTCCTCCCCAGTGTCTGCGGATGTACGCTCTGTGCTCTCCCGGTGTCTGCGGATGTATGCTCTGTGCTCCCCAGTGTCTGCAGATGTACGCTCTGTGCTCCACCAGTGTCTGCGGATGTACACTCGGTGCTGCCACCAGTGTCTGTGGATATACGCTCTGTGCTGTCCCCAGTGTCCGGGGATGTACGCTCTGTGCTGCCCCCAGTGTCCGCGGATGTACGCTCTGTGATGCTCCCAGTGTCTGCAGATGTGCGCTCTGTGATTCCCCCAGTGTCTGCGGATGTACGCTCTGTGCTCCCCGGTGTCTGCGGATGTACGCTCTGTGCTCCCCGGTGTCTGCGGATGTACGCTCTGTGCTGCCCCCAGTGTTTGCGGATGTACGCTCTGTGATGCCCCCAGTGTCTGCGGATGTACGCTCTGTGCTCCCCAGTGTCTTCAGATGTACGCTCTGCGCTCCTCCAGTGTCTGCGGATGTAAACTCAGCGCTCCTCCTGTGTCTGCGGATGCACGCTCTGTGCTGCCCCAAGTGTCTGCAGATGTACGCGCTGTGCTGCCCCCAGTGTCTGCAGATGTACGCTCTGTGCTCCCCCAGTGTCTGCAGATGTATGCTCTGTGCTCCCCCAGTGTCTGCGGATGTACGCTCTGTGCTCCCCCAGTGTCTGCGGATGTACGGTCTGTGCTACCCCAGTGTCTGCGGATGTATGCTTTGTGCTCCCCCAGTGTCTGCGGATGTACGCTCTGTGCTCCCCAGTGTCTGCGGATATACGCTCTGTGCTCCCCAGTGTCTGCGAATGTACGCTATGTGCTCCCCATTGTCTGCGGATGTACGCTCTGTGCTCCCCAGTGTCTGCGGATGTAAGCTCTGTGCTCCCCCATTGTCTGTAGATGTACGTTCTGTGCTCCCCAGTGTCTGCTGATGTACGCTCTGTGCTCCCCCAGTGTCTGCGGATGTACGCTCTGTGCTCCCCAGGGTCTGCGGCTGTACGCTCTGTGCTCCCCAGTGTCTGCGGATATACGCTCTGTGCTACCCAGTGTCTGCGGGTCTACGCTCTGTGCTCACCCAGTGTCTGCAGGTGTACGTTCTGTGCTCCCCAGTGTCTGCTGATGTACGCTTTGTGCTCCCCAGTGTCTGCGGATGTACGGTCAGTGCTACCCAGTGTCTGCGGATGTAAGCTCTATGCTACCCCCGTGTGTGTAGCAGTACCCTCCGTGCTACCCCAGTGTATGCAGATGTACGCTCTCTGCTCCCCAGTGTCTGCAGATGTACGCTCTGTGCTGCCCCCGTATCTGCAGATGTATGCTCTGTGCTCCCCCAGTGTCGGAAGATGTATGCTCTGTGCTCCCCCAGTGTCGGCAGATATACGCTCTGTGCTCCCCCAGTGTCTGCAGATGTACGCTCTGTGCTCCCCCAGTGTCTGCAGATGTACGTTCTGTGCTCCCCAATGTATGCAGATGTACGCGCTGTGCTCCCCAGTGTCTGCAGATGTACGCTCTGTGCTGCCCCCAGTGTATGCAGATGTACGCGCTGTGTTCCCCAGTGTCTGCAGATGTACGCTCTGTGCTGCCCCCGTGTCTGCAGATGTACGCTCTGTGCTCCCCCAGTGTCGGAAGATGTACGCACTGTGCTCCCCCAGTGTCAGCAGATGTACGCTCTGTCCTCCCCAGTGTCTGCGGATGTACGCTCTGTGCTCTCCCGGTGTCTGCGGATGTATGCTCTGTGCTCCCCAGTGTCTGCAGATGTACGCTCTGTGCTCCACCAGTGTCTGCGGATGTACACTCGGTGCTGCCACCAGTGTCTGTGGATATACGCTCTGTGCTGTCCCCAGTGTCCGGGGATGTACGCTCTGTGCTGCCCGCAGTGTCCGCGGATGTACGCTCTGTGATGCTCCCAGTGTCTGCAGATGTGCGCTCTGTGATTCCCCCAGTGTCTGCGGATGTACGCTCTGTGCTCCCCCGGTGTCTGCGGATGTACGCTCTGTGCTCCCCCGGTGTCTGCGGATGTACGCTCTGTGCTGCCCCCAGTGTTTGCGGATGTACGCTCTGTGATGCCCCCAGTGTCTGCGGATGTACGCTCTGTGCTCCCCCAGTGTCTTCAGATGTACGCTCTGCGCTCCTCCAGTGTCTGCGGATGTAAACTCAGCGCTCCTCCTGTGTCTGCGGATGCACGCTCTGTGCTGCCCCAAGTGTCTGCAGATGTACGCGCTGTGCTGCCCCCAGTGTCTGCTGATGTACGCTCTGTGCTCCCCCAGTGTCTGCAGATGTATGCTCTGTGCTCCCCCAGTGTCTGCGGATGTACGCTCTGTGCTCCCCCAGTGTCTGCGGATGTACGGTCTGTGCTACCCCAGTGTCTGCGGATGTATGCTTTGTGCTCCCCAGTGTCTGCGGATGTACGCTCTGTGCTCCCCAGTGTCTGCGGATATACGCTCTGTGCTCCCCAGTGTCTGCGAATGTACGCTATGTGCTCCCCATTGTCTGCGGATGTACGCTCTGTGCTCCCCAGTGTCTGCGGATGTAAGCTCTGTGCTCCCCCATTGTCTGTAGATGTACATTCTGTGCTCCCCAGTGTCTGCTGATGTACGCTCTGTGCTCCCCCAGTGTCTGCGGATGTACGCTCTGTGCTCCCCAGGGTCTGCGGCTGTACGCTCTGTGCTCCCCAGTGTCTGCGGATATACGCTCTGTGCTACCCAGTGTCTGCGGGTCTACGCTCTGTGCTCACCCAGTGTCTGCAGGTGTACGTTCTGTGCTCCCCAGTGTCTGCTGATGTACGCTTTGTGCTCCCCAGTGTCTGCGGATGTACGGTCAGTGCTACCCAGTGTCTGCGGATGTAAGCTCTATGCTACCCCCGTGTGTGTAGCAGTACCCTCCGTGCTACCCCAGTGTATGCAGATGTACGCTCTCTGCTCCCCAGTGTCTGCAGATGTACGCTCTGTGCTGCCCCCGTATCTGCAGATATATGCTCTGTGCTCCCCCAGTGTCGGAAGATGTATGCTCTGTGCTCGCCCAGTGTCGGCAGATATACGCTCTGTGCTCCCCCAGTGTCTGCAGATGTACGCTCTGTGCTCCCCAGTGTCTGCGGATGTACGCTCTGTGCTCCCTCAGTGTGGGCAGATGTACGGACTGTGCTCCCCAGGGTCTGCAGATGTACGCTCAGTGCTCCCCAGTGTCTGCGGCTGTACGCTCTGAGCTACCCACAGTGTCTGTAGCAGTATCCTCTGTGCTACCCCAGTGTCTGCAGATGTACACTCTGTGCTGCCCCCAGTGTATGCAGATGTACGCTCTGTGCTCCCCAGTGTCTGCAGATGTACGCGCTGTGCTGCCCCCGTGTCTGCAGATGTAAGCTCTGTGCTCCCCCAGTGTCGGAAGATGTATGCTCTGTGCTTCCCCGTGTCGGCAGATGTACGCTCTGTGCTCCCCCAGTGTCTGCAGATGTACGCTCTGTGCTCTCCAGTGTCTGCGGATGTACGCTCTGTGCTGCCTCAGTGTGGGCAGATGTACCGAATGTGCTCCCCAGTGTCTGCGGATGTACGCTTAGTGCTCCCCAGTGTCTGTGGATGTACGCTCTGTGCTCTCCCAGTGTCTGCAGATGTATGATCTGTGCTCCCCAGTGTCTGCGGATGTACGCTCTGTGCTCCCCAGTGTCTGCAGATGTACACTCTGTGCTCCGCCAGTGTCTGCAGATGCACACTCTGTGCTCCGCCATTGTCTGCGGATATACGCTCTGTGCTCCACCAGTTTCTGCGAATATACGCCCTGTGCTCCCCAGTGTTTGCGGATGTACGCTCTGAGTTCCCCAGTGTCTCCGGAAGTACGCTCTGTGCTCCCCAGTGTCAGCGGATGTACGCTCTGTGCTCCCCCAGTGTCTGCAGATGTACGTTCTGTGCTCCCCAGTGTCTGCTGATGTACGCTCTGTGCTCCCCACTGTCTGCGGATGTACGCTCAGTGGTACCCCCAGTGTATGCAGATGTACGCGCCTTGCTCCCCAGTGTCTTCAGATGTACGCTCTGTGCTGCCCCCAGTGTATGCAGATGTACGTGCTGTGCTCCCCAGTGTCTGCAGATGTACGCTCTGTGCTACCCCCCGTGTCTGCAGATGTATGCTCTGTGCTCCCCCAGTGTCGGCAGATGTACACTCTGTGCTCCCCCAGTGTCTGCAGATGTATGCTCTGTGCTCCCCAGTGTCTGCGGATGTATGCTCTGTGCTCCCCCAGTGTCGGCAGATGTACGGACTGTGCTCCCCAGTGTCTGTGGATGTATGCACAGTGCTCCCCAGTGTCGGCGAATGTACGCTCTGTGCTCTCCCGGTGTCTACGGATGTACGCTCTGTGCTCCCCAGTGTCTGCAGATGTATGCTCTGTGCTCCGCCAGTGTCTGCGGATGTACACTCGGTGCTGCCACCAGTGTCTGCGGATGTACGCTCTGTGCTGCCCCCAGTGTCTGGGGATGTACGTTCTGTACTGCCCCCAGTGTCCGCGGATGTATGCTCTGTGATGCTCCCAGTGTCTGCAGATGTGCGCTCTGTGATTCCCCCAGTGTCTGCAGATGTGCGCTCTGTGATTCCCCCAGTGTCTGTGGATGTACGCTCTGTGCTCCCCCGATGTCTGCGGATGTACGCTCTGTGCTGCCCCCAGTGTCTGCGGATGTACGCTCTGTGCTGCTCCCAGTGTCTGCGGATGTATGCTCTGTGATGCCCCCAGTGTATGCAGATGTACGCTCTGTGATGCCCCCAGTGTCTGCGGATGTACGCTCTGTGATGCTCCCAGTGTCTGCAGATGTACGCTCTGTGCTCCCCCAGTGTCTTCAGATGTACGCTCTGCGCTCCTCCAGTGTCTGCGGATGTAAACTCTGCGCTCCCCCTGTGTCTGCGGATGCACGCTCAGTGCTGCCCCCAGTATCTGCAGATGTACGCTCTGTGCTCCCCAAGTGTCTGCTGATGTACTCTCTGTGCTCCCCCAGTGTCTGCTGATGTACACTCTGTGATGCCCCCAGTGTCTGCGGATGTACGCTCAGCGCTCCCCCAGTATCAGCGGATGTACGCTCTGTGCTCCCCCAGTGTCTGCGGATGTACGCTCTGGTCTGCTCCCAGTGTTTGCAGATGTACGCTCTGTGCTCCCCCAGTGTCTGCGGATGTACGCTCTATGCTCCCCCAGTGTCTGCGGACGTACGCTCTGTGCTTCCCCAGTGTCTGCGGATGTACGCTCTGTGCTACCCCCAGAGTCTGCGGATGTATGCTCTATGCTCCCCCAGTGTCTGCGGATGTACGCTCTGTGCTCCCCAGTGTCTGCGGATGTACGCTCTATTCCCCCCAGTGTCTGCGGATGTACGCTCTGTGCTCCCCAGTGTCTGCGGATGTACGCTCTGTGCTCCCCAGTGTCTACTGATGTAAGCTCTGTGCTCCCCCAGTGTCTGCAGATGTACGTTCTGTGCTCCCCAGTGTCTGCTGATGTATGCTCTGTGCTTCCCAGTGTCTGCGGATGTACGCTCTGTGCTCCCCAGTGTCTGCGGATGTACGCTCTGTGCTCCCCAGTGTCTGCGGATGTACGCTCTGTGCTCCCGAGTGTGGGCAGATGTACGGACTGTGCTCCCCAGGGTCTGCGGATGTACGCTCAGTGCTCCCCAGTGTCTGCGGATGTACGCTCTGAGCTACCCACAGTGTCTGTAGCAGTATCCTCTGTGCTACCCCAGTGTCTGCAGATGTACACTCTGTGCTGCCCCCAGTGTATGCAGATGTACGCTCTGTGCTCCCCAGTGTCTGCAGATGTACGCTCTGTGCTGCCCCCGTGTCTGCAGATGTAAGCTCTGTGCTCCCCCAGTGTCGGAAGATGTATGCTCTGTGCTTCCCCGTGTCGGCAGATGTACGCTCTGTGCTCCCCCAGTGTCTGCAGATGTACGCTCTGTGCTCCCCAGTGTCTGCGGATGTACGCTCTGTGCTGCCTCAGTGTGGGCAGATGTACCGACTGTGCTCCCCAGTGTCTGCGGATGTACGCTTAGTGCTCCCCAGTGTCTGTGGATGTACGCTCTGTGCTCTCCCAGTGTCTGCAGATGTATTATCTGTGCTCCCCAGTGTCTGCGGATGTACACTCTGTGCTCTCCCAGTGTCTGCAGATGTATGCTCTGTGCTCCCCAGTGTCTGCAGATGTACACTCTGTGCTCCGCCAGTGTCTGCGGATGCACACTCTGTGCTCCGCCATTGTCTGCGGATATAAGCTCTGTGCTCCACCAGTTTCTACGAATATACGCCCTGTGCTCCCCAGTGTTTGCGGATGTACGCTCTGAGTTCCCCAGTGTCTCCGGAAGTACGCTCTGTGCTCCCCAGTGTCAGCGGATGTACGCTCTGTGCTCCCCCAGTGTCTGCAGATGTACGTTCTGTGCTCCCCAGTGTCTGCTGATGTACGCTCTGTGCTCCCCACTGTCTGCGGATGTACGCTCAGTGGTACCCCCAGTGTATGCAGATGTACGCGCTGTGCTCCCCAGTGTCTTCAGATGTACGCTCTGTGCTGCCCCCAGTGCATGCAGATGTACGTGCTGTGCTCCCCAGTGTCTGCAGATGTACGCTCTGTGCTACCCCCGTGTCTGCAGATGTATGCTCTGTGCTCCCCCAGTGTCGGCAGATGTACGCTCTGTGCTCCCCCAGTGTCTGCAGATGTACGCTCTGTGCTCCCCAGTGTCTGCGGATGTATGCTCTGTGCTCCCCCAGTGTCGGCAGATGTACGGACTGTGCTCCCCAGTGTCTGTGGATGTATGCACAGTGCTCCCCAGTGTCGGCGGATGTACGCTCTGTGCTCTCCCGGTGTCTACGGATGTACGCTCTGTGCTCCCCAGTGTCTGCAGATGTATGCTCTGTGCTCCGCCAGTGTCTGCGGATGTACACTCTGTGCTGCCACCAGTGTCTGCGGATGTACGTTCTGTGCTGCCCCCAGTGTCCGGGGATGTACGTTCTGTACTGCCCCCAGTGTCCGCGGATGTATGCTCTGTGATGCTCCCAGTGTCTGCAGATGTGCACTCTGTGATTCCCCCAGTGTCTGCAGATGTGCGGTCTGTGATTCCCCCAGTGTCTGTGGATGTACGCTCTGTGCTCCCCCGATGTCTGCGGATGTACGCTCTGTGCTGCCCCCAGTGTCTGCGGATGTACGCTCTGTGCTCCCCCAGTGGCTGCTGATGTACGCTCTGTGCTCCCCCAGTGTCTGCTGATGTACACTCTGTGATGCCCCCAGTGTCTGCGGATGTACGCTCAGCGATCCCCCAGTATCAGCGGATGTACGCTCTGTGCTCCCCAGTGTCTGCGGATGTACGCTCTGGTCTGCTCCCAGTGTTTGCAGATGTACGCTCTGTGCTGCCCCCAGTGTCTGCAGATGTACACTCTGTGCTCCCCCAGTGTCTGCGGATGTACGCTCTATGCTCCCCCAGTGTCTGCGGACGTACGCTCTGTGCTTCCCCAGTGTCTGCGGATGTACGCTCTGTGCTACCCCCAGAGTCTGCGGATGTATGCTCTATGCTCTCCCAGTGTCTGCGGATGTACGCTCTGTGCTCCCCAGTGTCTGCAGATGTACGCTCTGTGCTCCCCAGTGTCTGCGGCTGTACGCTCTGTGCTCCCCAGTGTCTACTGATGTAAGCTCTGTGCTCCCCCAGTGTCTGCAGATGTACGTTCTGTGCTCCCCAGTGTCTGCTGATGTACGCTCTGTGCTTCCCAGTGTCTGCGGATGTACGCTCTGTGCTCCCCAGTGTCTGCGGATGTACGCTCTGTGCTCCCGAGTGTCTGCGGATGTACGCTCTGTGCTCCCCAGTATCTGCGGGTGTACGCTCTGTGCTCCCTCAGTGTCTGCAGGTGTACGTTCTGTGCTCCCCATTGTCTGCTGATGTATGCTCTGTGCTCCCCAGTGTCTGCGGATGTACGCTCAGTGCTACCCAGTGTCTGCGGATGTACGCTCTATGCTACCCCCGTGTCTGTAGCAGTACCCTCTGTGCTACCCCAGTGTCTGCAGATGTACACTCTGTGCTGCCCCCAGTGTATGCAGATGTACGCTCTGTGCTCCCCAGTGTCTGCAGATGTACGCTCTGTGCTGCCCCCGTGTCTGCAGATGTATGCTCTGTGCTCCCCAGTGTCGGAAGATGTATGCTCTGTGCTCCCCCAGTGTCGGCAGATGTACGCTCTGTGCTCCCCCAGTGTCTGCAGATGTACGCTCTGTGCTCCCCAGTGTCTGCGGATGTATGCTCTGTGCTCCCTCAGTGTGGGCAGATGTTATGTTAAATGTTATGTTATGTTAAAAGTACTTGTTAAAGCGCACGTACACTGAAAACGGTTTCATGGCGCTCAGGGCGAGAGGACGGAGCAGAGAGTGAAGAGGTAGTGTTACTGATAAGCTTGAGAGAACAGCCAAGTCTTGAGCGTTTGCCTAAACTGGGAGTAAAGGGTCACTGATCTTACTTCAATAGGCAGTGAATTCCAAAGTTGAGGGGCTAAGACCGCAAATCTAAGTCCTCCATGCTTTTTACGCTTGAAAGGTGCGACAGTCAATAAGTTGAGAGTGGAGGAACGCAGTTCTCGAGGAGGGGCGTACCGCTGCAATTTGGAAGAAATAAAAGCAGGGCCATTACCTGCAAGGGCCTTAAAGATGGTGCATCCCATCTTGAAAATACAGCGTTTACCTACCGGAAGCCAGTGTAGGCTCTTCATCAGAGGTTTAACATGACATCGGCTGGACTGGCGAGCGATTAGTCTGGCGGCGTGATTCTGCACCAGCTGCAGGCGGTGGAGTTGGTAAGCTGGAATGCCTGCATATAAAGAGTTAGCGTAATCGATCCGCGAGATTACCAGAGCAAGGGTAACCAAAATTAGAGCCTCAGTGGTTAGAAATCTGGCAATCTTACGGATTCTGCGCAGATGAAAGAAGCAGGCGGAGACCACCGAACTGATCTGTGCTTTCTTCGTCAGATCGCTGCTAATCACAATCCCCAAGCTCTTAACAGAAGCTGCAGGGAGAGGAGGACTGCCCAAAGAAGAAGGCCAGAAGTTGGAGTTCCACGGGTTAGCCAGTCCAGCAGTTAAGATGAGTTCTGTTTTATCCGGATTCAACTTTAATTGATTGCAGTTCATCCAGTTACAAATAAAACTCAGAGTAGCCTGAAAGTTGGACACTGAAGAGGTAGAAGAGTGAATATCAAAAACCAGCTGTAGATCATCAGCGTAATTAAAAATATTGACCATTCTTTCGCGGAGAGCTCTGTGCTGCGCCCCGTGTTTGCAGATGTACGCTCTGTGCTGCCCCCAGTGTCTGCAGATGTACGCTCTGTGCTTCCCCCAGTGTCTGCGGATGTACGCTTTGTGCCGCCCCAGTGTCTGCAGATGTACGCTCTGTGCCGCCCCAGTGTCTGCAGATGTACGCTCTGTGCCGCCCCAGTGTCTGCAGATGTACGCTCTGTGCCGCCCCAGTGTCTGCAGATGTACGCTCTGTGCTGCCCCCAGTGTCTGCAGATGTACGCTCTGTGCTGCCCCCAGTGTCTGCGGATGTACGCTTTGTGCCGCCCCAGTGTCTGCAGATGTACGCTCTGTGCTTCCCCCAGTGTCTGCGGATGTACGCTTTGTGCCGCCCCAGTGTCTGCAGATGTACGCTCTGTGCTTCCCCCAGTGTCTGCGGATGTACGCTCTGTGCCGCCCCAGTGTCTGCAGATGTACGCTCTGTGCCGCCCCAGTGTCTGCAGATGTACGCTCTGTGCTGCCCCCAGTGTCTGCAGATGTACGCTCTGTGCTGCCCCCAGTGTCTGCGGATGTACGCTTTGTGCCGCCCCAGTGTCTGCAGATGTACGCTCTGTGCCGCCCCAGTGTCTGCAGATGTACGCTCTGTGCCGCCCCAGTGTCTGCAGATGTACGCTCTGTGCTGCCCCCAGTGTCTGCGAATGTACGCTCTTTGCTGCCACCAGTGTCTGCGGATGTATGCTCTGTGCTGCCCCCAGTGACTGCGGATGTATGCTCTGTGCTGCCCTCAGTGTCTGCGGATGTACGCTCTGTGATGCCCCCAGTGTCTGCGGATGTACGCTCTGTGCTCCCCCAGTGTCTGCAGATGTACACTCTGTGCTTCCCCCAGTGTCTGCAGATGTACGCTCTGTGCTGGCCCCAGTGTCTGCAGATGTACGCTCTGTGCTGCCCCCAGTGTCTACATATATCCGCTCTGTGCTGCCCCCAGTGTCTGTAGATGTACACTCTGTGCTCCCACAGTGTCTGCGGATGCAGGCTCTGTAGTCCCCAGTGTCTGCAGATGTACGCTCTGTGCTGCCCCCAGTGTGTGCGGATGTACACTCTGTGCTCCCCCAGTGTCTTCGGATGTGCACTCTGTGCTCCTCCAGTGTCTGCAGATGTACACTGTGTGCGCCCCCAGTTTCTGCAGATGTACGCTCTGTACTCCCCCAGTGTCTTTGGCTGTACGCTCTGTGCTCCCCCAGTGTCTGCGGATGTACGCTCTGTGCTCCTCCAGTGTCTGCAGATGTACATTCTGTGCTCCCCTAGTTTCTGCGGATGTACACTCTGTGCTCCCCTAGTGTCTGAGGATGTACACTCTGTGCTCCCCCTGTGTCTGCGGATGTACACTCTGTGCTCCCCCAGTGTCTGCGGATGTATGCTCTGTGCTCCCCCACTGTCTGCAGATGTACACTCTGTGCTCCCCCAGTGTCTGTGAACGTATGCTCTGTGCTCCCCCAGTGTCTGTGGATGTACGCTCTGGGCTCCCCCAGTGTCTGCGGATGTACACTCTGTGCTCCCCAGTTTCATGTACACTCTGTGCTCCCCCAGTGTCTGCGGATGTACACTCTGTGCTCCCTCAGTGTCTGTGGATGTACGCTCTGTGCTCCCCCAGTGTCTGTGGATGTACGCTCTGTGCTCCCCCAGTGTCTGCGGATGTACGCTCTGTGCTCCCCCAGTGTCTGTGGATGTACGCTCTGTGCTCCCTCAGTGTCTGTGGATGTACGCTATGTGTTGCCCCCAGTGTCTGCGGATGTACGCTCTGTGCTCCCCCAGTGTCTGCCGATGTACGCTCTGTGCTCCCTCTGTGGATGTACGCTCTGTGCTCCCCCAGTGTCTGTGGATGTACGCTCTGTGCTCCCCCAGTGTCTGCGGATGTATGCTCTGTGCTCCCCCAGTGTCTGCTGATGTACGCTCTGTGCTCCCTCAGTGTCTGCGGATGTACGCTCTGTGCTCCCCCAGTGTCTGTGGATGTACGCTCTGTGCTCCCCCAGTGTCTGCGGATGTACGCTCTGTGCTCCCTCAGTGTCTGCGGATGTACGCTCTGTGCTCCCTCAGTGTCTGTGGATGTACGCTCTGTGCTCCCTCAGTGTCTGTGGATGCACGCTCTGTGCTCCCCCAGTGTCTGTGGATGCACGCTCTGTGCTCCCCCAGTGTCTGCGGATGTACACTCTGTGCTCCCCCAGTGTCTGCGGATGTACGCTCTGTGCTCCCTCAGTGTCTGCAGATGTACACTCTGTGCTCCCCCAGTGTCTGTGGACGTATGCTCTGTGCTCCCCCAGTGTCTGTGGATGTACGCTCTGGGCTCCCCCAGTGTCTGCGGATGTACACTCTGTGCTCCCCAGTTTCATGTACACTCTGTGCTCCCCCAGTGTCTGCGGATGTACACTCTGTGCTACCCCCAGTGTCTGCGGATGTACGCTCTGTGCTCCCCCAGTGTCTGCGGATGTACACTCTGTGCTCCCCCAGTGTCTGCGGATGTACACTCTGTGCTCCCCCAGTGTCTGCTGATGTACGCTCTGTGCTCCCTCAGTGTCTGCGGATGTACGCTCTGTGCTCCCTCAGTGTCTGTGGATGTACGCTCTGTGCTCCCTCAGTGTCTGTGGATGCACGCTCTGTGCTCCCCCAGTGTCTGCGGATGTACACTCTGTGCTCCCCCAGTGTCTGCGGATGTACGCTCTGTGCTCCCTCAGTGTCTGCGGATGTACGCTCTGTGCTCCCTCAGTGTCTGTGGATGTACGCTCTGTGCTCCCTCAGTGTCTGTGGATGCACGCTCTGTGCTCCCCCAGTGTCTGCGGATGTACACTCTGTGCTCCCCCAGTGTCTGCGGATGTACGCTGTGTAGGGGGGTTAGTGGCGTGGAATCGCTGCCAAGGTTGGATGTGTACTGCAGATCAAGAATAAATCTGGTTGTTCATCTACTCATTGCGTGCCACCCATATTTGATACACTACTGTGCTTCTATTTCTCCAAAGTTCTCTTCCAAAGCTCTGATGGCTTCCTCATACTTACCATGTGAATCTTTTTCTATATCTGAAACACCTTCCTTACCTTCATTTCGTGGGCTGGGTTTTTGGCAAAGTCTTTAATATTGTTCTTCCTCAACCTCCGCGACTAGATTTTCCTGGATAAGGGGCTTAAAATAAAAGGCATCAAACATCCCAAAGCACAGAGGAAACCCTGTTGCTTACTCTGCTCTCATCCGCGCCCTGAGCATCATAGCTAATCATTGGTACCAATAACAGTCGGTGAGTTGATGGAGCGGCACAGAGGAGTTTGTGGCCAAAGGTGGGGAGTGTCTAGGAGAAATTCAAGGTTGCTTGAGGGTGGGTCACAAAATATGCAATAATTTGTTTAAAAGTGGACGTATGGAATATCCGGTTGTACGCAAGAGTTAATGAGAAGAGTAGAAACAGTAATCGGGAATTACTTGCTTGGGTTTTAAGAGGCAAAAGATTCAGGGCTGCTTTGCAAGGAAAGTTGAAGTATTCAAGCAAGATAACATACATGTGTAGTGTCTGAACTGGGTTAACGTAGCAAAGGAACTGTTTTCACACTTGCTGTGAAGCACCAGAGCATCTGCTGTGATCAAACTTATGGAATCTGTGCCGGGATGGAGATCTCAGGGGATCTGTTGTATTTAGTGAGGGGGAGGCTCGAGGCAATGATGGGGTCAGTGGGAGGTCAAGCAGAGCAACAAAGGTGTAGAGGCCTAAGAATAGTTGAGAAAGGTTAACATTGTGGATTTCTTGAGAGTGTTGGTGTCAGGTCATTGTATGGGAGTGGAGAGTGTCTTGAGCCAGTTATAGCCATAACTTCTTGCAACAAGAGTCCTTGATCTTTGTGCTGTGCTCCTTTCCCCTCATTTTCTGCCTCGCACCCCTTTGGGACTTAACACCGTGTCTCCATCTTAAAAAAGGTAAGAAGTTTCGCTGGTGCACGCTGTCTGAGCTGGAGCAGAGGAAGTGCTCCGACCTGTCCAGATCGCTCCTCGCTGTCCTACCCGCAGCCATGGTCAACTCATTTGCAAGAGTGTCCTGCATCCGAGCACACAACACTCACGACTGCATCAGCAAAATCCAGGTGAGCTCCTGGGGCACCGGAGGTGGGCTTCAGATCCAAGACTAAGTCACATACAAGCAAGATGGACTGAGCAGAGGGGCAAAGCAGCTGCAGGAACCCGTGGAGGGAGGATGGCAGAACATTTCTCCCAGCTGCACACACATGCTCCTGGGACCCTGTGAGAGTGATCCATTTTAAAGCCAGGGTATTAAATACAACCACTGACTATAAATGATTTAATTTAAATTCTTTGGTGGTAAATTTATCCTGTGTAGATGCTCATGTGGCATGGATCTGGCCCTTCTGGAACTATGATCCACCTGGTAATATTTTGAATGAAACTAACAACCAGACGCATTCCCCCACAAGAATTTAACAATTTTCAATATTTTTGTACTTTCTTCAACATGCTAGGACTGGTGTTGAAATCAATAGTATGTTTAGGTGTGGTGTGGACAATTGTTGACCAGATTTTTTCTGGCGTGGTATCTGTGAAGAATGCCACAGGAGCCTACCCAGGGGACTGCTCAGCAGTGGTCTACAAAAATTTGTTTGAGACCCCTTGTGCAAAAAAAAAAAAGCACAAGGGATCTCAGAAATTATTTTTACAGAGGACTGCTTTAGTGTCTTTGGGCTGTGAACCGCAGAGCATCAGTCTATAAACATTTTTTCCTGGCATCCCTTGTGCTTTTTTGTACAAGTGTTCTGAAAAAAAATGCTTATAGATCACTGCTCGAGAACCCCCATCCCAAATCACAAATCTGCTAATGTTTTTTCAATTAAAAAGTAAAATGTCAAAAAACTTTTAGCAAGTGCTTCGTGCCCCTGTGGACATTTATTCACTTTCCCGAGTGGGTCCAGCATCACAGCATGGACGGAAGACCACCCTAGTAGAGGGTCCATCTGTGGGAGGAACGCGTTTCAAAGGGGTTTCCAATTTTATTAACTGTATTTCTTTTGTTACTCAGCACTATTATTAGGACTGGGGTTAGGGGGGTCACACACTGCAGAGCATAAAAAGAAAAAACACAGCTAGTACCTTCTCACTTGTTGGCAACCAGGCTTTACTGGTCATGAAATGGGAGGGATTGTGTTGTGGCTCCTGACTAATGACTACACCACCTGCACTTCTGAGTGACACCGGTCAGGGGTGTAGCTTCAAGGGGGTGTTTGGGGTGTCACACCCCCTAATAAATTCATTTTCTGCTGAATAGTTGGGTACAGGTGCTTTAGGTTGGGTATGGCGAGGTGTCTGTTGGATTCCACCTGGGATTTTTGCAGAAACACAGACAAAAACGCACACACTCTCTCTCCCTCTCTGTTTTGAAAGCCTTAAAAAGAGTTGGTTATTTTTACAAAATATTGTGTTTTCTCTCTTAGTCCTTCCACCAATCTGCATTCCTCTCCCTTTCCACCGCCCCTTAAACCCCTCTCATGCACCCTGTTTGTTGCATAATGTATTTTAAAATGTTATGCCAGCGTGATTGTTGGAAAATCTGAAGCTCACCACCCCCGAGTCTTACTGACCAAGTTACGCCACGGACACTGCTCTGTATGTCACTGCAGCAGATACAGGCTAGCAGTTTCTAGAAGAGCAGACCCCGCTGAGGCGGATGCAGTAATAATAATTATATTTCTTATTTGTAAAGAGCAAACATATCACCCCAAAAGGGTTTCAAGGCGCTGTAGGCCGTCGGGGAGATTAAGTGAGCTATTGCCCAGAGTCACATGATGCGGAGCTGAGCTGCCGCTGGCGATCGAACCGTGAACCCTGTGCTCCGGAGTCAGATGCTCTGGCCGCTGCGCCACACCTCTCCCATGTAGTGTGTAAGTGCACCTGCATACCGGGGGTGGCTCTAGGTTGGCTCTTTGGTACACCGTGCTACCTCTGAAAGAGTAATTTGATGGGGGAGGGAGGGAGTGCAACACTTTGTAGGTGGAGCCGAGTGCAGTCAGTGCCCCTCCGTGAACCTCCTTGACATTGCACTAGAGTTGGTAATACAGTGCGCCACACAGTCAAGCATATTCCCTTATTTGTATGGGGCCGATACTCCATCCTTGACATTATGCGGGTGCAAAATGTGCCCCAGATTGCTCACTATGTCTATTGCAGAAGGGCTCTCACGAATGTCTGCATAGCCGCCAAGTTTTCAGATTGCCATATGTGACATTTTCATAATTTCATTGTAATTATGAGTGACATTCAATAACTATGAGTGACACTTTCTCACGAGCAAAAATCAAGCAATGAAGACGAGGGAAACATAAATATCAGAAATTACACCCATTTGAGCAACAAGAAACAAGATCTTAAAACAGCTGCAAAGCACCAGAAATGGAAGGACACTAACCGACTTGACACACGTGGGATCTGACTGTCCCGAGACCGAGTCAGTTTGTGAGCCTGTCGTGACTAGTAATGATCATAATTTATTAGCATGCAGAGGCAGCTGAGATTCAGGATGTGAGAGAGGCTCCCCAGCACGGGGATCTCTGCTGCCTCAGCCTGCTAATTAATTATGATAGTTACTTGTCACGACAGGACGTCAGAGCGCAGCTGCAGCACCGGGCAACCCTCAGGAGACAGAGGCTGCACATTCAGAAAAAAGTAAATTATGAATTTATTATGGACTGACTATGGAGCTTGGATTTTTCACAGTACCTATGACTTCAGTGAGTAGCATTGACGGAGCACCAGGCTACTCTACAAATTGTTGCAGTGCCACAGTTTGCACTCACGCGGCATTGGGGGCCTACAAGCTGTCTGCGTTAATGTTCTGGTTGCAGGGAGGCACCAGGTTTATAAGAGGCAGAGGGGATATAAGAGGCAGATGGGATATAAGAGGTGGAGGTGATGGTAACGTGTGGGGAGGAAAAGAGGCATAGGTGGTTAAACAGGTATGGGGGGGACACAGGATGGGGTTCTCACCAAAGAGCATCCAGCTGTTGTCTGTCAGGCAGTCCATTATCCGGCAGAACTGTTCCAGCACCCAGGCAGGAAGCTCCAGTAGCAGCTGGGGTGTGGGCCATCTTGGAACCCGCCCCTCACAGCAGGAGCTGCCATCCTCTCTGCTCTGGGACTGGCGCCTCCCACTGCCCTTGCATGTGCGTCTCGACTCTGGTCTCACTCCCAGGGTCCTTGGGGCTGTGGCGTGTAAGGCACACAGTAACCAGCGCTCTTCTGCTCGCTTCTCCGTCTACCCTAACCCATGCCTGGTAAACTTTGTTTGCTTTTCTGTCTGAAGGGCAAAGTGGTCAAGACTGCATTCACACTACAGATAAAGTTATGTAATTAAACCTAAGAATATTGAGGCTCACCTGACCTCGATGGACCAGAGTCTTCCCGGCGAGGAGTCTCCTGCAGCTGGACCTGTCGCAGCAGGGAATCATGATGAGAGGCACAGGCCGCGGTGCGAGCAGTGGCGGGCTTCAAAACTAAACTTACAAACATAACTTCTGCCCGCTCGCGCCGCCCACTTAATGACTTCATGTTCTGTCTCGGGTGGCAAATGGGCAATGTGGCGAATGCCGCAGTGCTGCAGCCAGTGAGATCACAGCTGAACCAGCCTGGCCAGCGTGCCCGGAACCACCTCCTGGCAGATAAGATGTTATAAGTCAACACCGGAGCAGAGAAATGCAGTGGAGTTGCACTGCACAGTGTAGTTCAGTCTGTAAAACACTGTGGGCTGCCAGAGCAGCACACAGTCCGTGCTTTGCTCAATGAGTGCTGATAGCGGCGCTCCCGTCTCCATTTGTCTGCAACTTCAGGAGGCGCTATAAATGCGTGACTTCGCATTTTAGTGTGGTGATGTGGACCACCACATTAAAATGCGTTAGTCTAACGCCTGATGCGTGGTATTTGGCAGGGCTGATCATCATCCGCCTGGGCAGGTAAGCAGGGTGGGGGCAGTCGACAGACGACGGAATAGGGAAAATTAAATAAATTCTATTTCGTCGTCTGTCGACATTCTCCCCCCCCCCGCCCCGCCCAACTTACCTGCACTGGCTCCTGACCTTTCCCTGTGATGCAGGGCAGCGCAGCACAGTGACTTGCTGCACGGCCCTCCGCAAGGGTCACAGAGTATGAAACTAAACTTACGCTATTTATTACCATATAAAGCATTAACAGTTGTGAAAATCCCGTTCCTATCATTGCCCAACTACCAAAAGCGCTTTGCCGTTTAACTTCATAGTTGATCACAGCGTTCAGAGTACGTTCAAGTCTTCCACCTGTTGGTGGGAAGAGAGCATTACACGCTACATCATCTGATTCCAACCGTAGATAATACATTACGCTACCAAGTGTTAATCTGTGGAAAACTTGACTTTGAAATGTATGAATAGTTTCACACATATTGGCTCAATTAATGTATCTTCACATTTTCTATATTCTCTGAAAGTTCTTTCATTAGTTCCTTCAGGATACCTCTATTTTAGACAAGTAGTATCAGTCTCCTTAGAGACTGTCAAAAATTGCAATGGCGACTATATTTCAAATCGCCACAGCGGGGTATTGGGTAAAGTTTTCAATAAGCAATAATCGCGCCTCGGTTAAACCTCATTGGCTACGATACTGCCACTGCGCAAAGCTACAGAACATCCGTCATTCAAGGTACCCATGATGGAAGAAACTTAGGACACCTACAGCGAGCAAAAGTCGATTAAACACAGGACCCAGAGACTATGACAACAATAACTCTTTTTGCGAGCTGGAATACTCTAAATTGTCTCTATTACTTGTAAGCCTCATAAAAAGCATGTATTGTGCGCAGAGGATTCTGGGGGCCCATATGCTAATTAGCATTTCCCGGTATAGTAGTACAACGGACCCGTTCACTCCTTGAACTAGAATTCCTCCGGAACAATTATGAGGACTCTTCAGGAGATAGTGAGGTGCTTATTGCTCCCTCGGGACGGGCGCGGTGTTTTAGTACGTTGGGAAGGCTTGCTCTCCGTCTCGGCCAGCAAAGCATGTAGAAAGATTCGGAAAGTAAGTGCCTTCAAGGTCCTCTCAAACTTGGGACATCTTACAGCGCGCTCTGAAGAGGATTTAGGTATGTGGCAAAAGAGCGAGGTGCAGCCCAGACTGTCAGAGGCTCACCGTGGGTACGACCGCTCTCCTTAATGCGATAAAAGTAGGGGTCGAAAATGCCGTATTTACTTTGGGGTCGCCGTTTTGAGACGTGCTCTGTCCTAGCATCATCTGGACTGCCACAGTCTCTTTTTTCTTGCGGCTCACCACGGCGGCCATATTAACAGGAAAAATGGCGCCCGCATGTTGTATTTTTTTAGCCAGTGCTTGATTAATGTTTGACAGTCAACACATAGCCTTATTTTTTTGGGGATTTTTCAAAAACCTTTATTGGGAAAAATTGCACAGCACAGGTACAGAATTCCACAGTAGCGAGGGATTAAGCACAGCAATACAATGCAGCACAGCATAGGCAATCGCAAACTTGTGACACTTGGAGACGATGTCAGGGAGAGTTGTCATATAACCACTTGAGAGGTGAAAAGATATGACAGGGAGAGGCCCCATGAGTAAAGGAGAGAGGCGGGGGGGGTGGAGGGGAGCGTGAACAGAGGGGAAGCAGCTCATGGACATACACCGGCAGCCGCCGCTGGCGGGGAGCGCGGGAGAAGTCGCAAGGTGCTGGGAATCATGGCTTGAAAGGTAGGTGACAAGTGGGCCCCATATGTCAATTGGGCGGGATTTGGCTGGTAGAAGGTCCCAGAACTCAGACAGAAGGGTTTGGCAGCGGGACGCATCCTCGAGCCAGAGGGCAACCTTAGGCGCAGGCCTGCGGCCCCAGCACATGGAGACACTGTGCCGCGCGAGGACCAGCAGCATGGTAGTCAAATGACGGGAGGCGTCCGGGCAAAATTTAACAAAGCCTAAGAGGCAGAGCACGGGGTCAGGTTGAAGCGGTGACAAAGTGATTTCCGAGATAATGGCGCAAACCTCACGCCAGTATGCCGAGACCCAGGGGCACAGCCAAGCGAGATGAGAGAAATCAGCCGCGGGCGCAGAGCAGCGCAGGCATCTGTCACTTGCTATAAGACCTAACTTATGAAGTTGGGCAGGAGTTCGATACAGCCTGTGTATGTACTTAAAATGTATAAGGCGCAAACGATAGTTTGGGGAGAGGCGTTTGATCTGAGTACAGCAATACAGCCAATCTGCTTGAGAAATCTCAACTCCCAGGTCTTCGCCCCATGCAACGCGCCCCCGGTCTGTGGAGGTGGAAGATGCTGCCAGCGTGTAAGCATAGATTTTAGTAACCAATTTCTTAGGAGAGGAGGAGGCATAGAGAAGACCTAGAGTGGCCATCGAGGGAGGAGGCTGGGGAAAGGTGGAGTGGAGCTTCCTGCAAACAGCCCGGAGTTGATAATATAACAGGGTGTCCATGGGGCCAGAATCGGTGGCAAGCGAGAAGAAAGTGTCCCCTGGGTACAGGTCCGATACTGTGGAGAGGTCCAGACGAGCAGCGTGTTTAACCATCCCAGAGGACTGGAGAGGAGGAAAGGCGGGGTGGTGAGCGATTGGCATCGTGTTCGCGGAGAACATATCAGAGCCAGAAATTTTGCGAAGCCCGTCCCAAGCCCAGCGCAAGGTTTCGACCGTGTTGATTTCAGAGCGTAGGAGTTTCGCCGGGGCGAATAAAGCAGTCGTGAGCGGCCACGGGGCGGCGAGGTCGGCCTCCACCGCGACATGAGGTTGGAACGGAGTGGGGTGGAGCCAGAAATGAAGAAAACTGGCCTGAGCGCTGAGAGCATAGAGCTTGAAGTCCGGGGCGCCAAGCCCGCCACGCGACATCGGGAGAGTAAGGATGTTATATGCGATCCTGGGTTGCCGTCCGGCCCAAATCAGGGTGATGAGCAGAGAGCGAATCTTGCGAAAAAAATGAGCGGTGAGAGGGATGGGGACATTAACGAATAGATATAAGAACTTCGGAAGTACCACCATTTTGGCAATGGCTATGCGCCCGGCTAAAGAGAGAGGCAGCCGGTTCCAAAGAGGGATCTTGGACTCAAACCAGTCCACAGCGCGGCCAAAGTTAACTTTCCAAAGTTCATCCACGTCCCTGCTCAGCCAAATGCCCAAGTATCTAGTGGGCTCCGAAGCCCACACAAAGGGATAATCGGGAACAAAGGGAGTCGTTGCGTCCGTAAGGGGAAATAGTACAGACTTATTCCAATTGACCTGAATGCCGGAGTAGCCACCAAAACGTATCACCTCACGGACCAGTGGACTGAGATTCTCCTGGGGATGACGGACGTAAAGAGTGATATCGTCCGCGTACATGGAAACTAACAGAGCACGAGCCGCAAAACCAATGCCTCTCTGGGTATGATGTTGTCGAAGACGAGCTGCGAGAGGTTCCATTGCGACAGCGAAAAGCATAGGGGACATCGGGCAGCCCTGCCGAGTGCCACGCCTGATAGGAATGGGCTCAGAGATCTGTCCATTGAGGCGGAGACGGGCGGTAGGGAGAGTGTACAGGAGTAGCACCTTGCGTATGAAGACCTGACTGAAGCCCAAGCGGGGAAGAAGATAAAACAGGAAGGGCCACTCCAAGGTATCAAAGGCCTTGGTGGCGTCGAGCAACACATAGCCTTATTAGCTGAAATCTAAGGGGCCAACTTACTAAATGTTGGATTCAACCAGTGCTTAATTTGTAGAAGAATAAGAGCTGGTGCTCAAAACTCTGCTCAGAAGCCTGCGGTTAACACAAGTGTACCAAATACCAAGGCTTCATACTCAGGTAGACGATTACCGAGGGATGAGATGTATTCCAGATACATGCCCCCTTATAATATATGCCAACAGTCTGCACCCAGGGCTCTTCTGTCAAATACCCACTGATGTTCTAACACTGCCCCATGTCTCCTGATTGACCGTGCCCTGACCTCCCACACCCTGCTAATTCCACGCCCCGTGACCCGATGTGGACCTCCAGTTGGAAATTACCACATGCTCAGTGCACGTGGCAAATGTCAGTAGGCTTGTCCCCGGAATCGGCGATAACATTTGAAATATGGGACAAATTAATGGAACAGTTAGATTTTGACAGGAAGGATGGCCTGCTGTGCATGAATCGTGTATGGCATTGCTATGACATGTTGCCACGACTGGTGTGATCACGAGGCTGTCTGCCATCCGCATCTGACGCATATGCAAGCAGGACGTGTATGCAATGTTTCTAGGGGTATAGTCCCCACTCTGTGACCTATGTGGGAAACAATCAATGTTGTTTGAGAGCACCAGAGAGGTGCTGGGATCTGGTAGCTGCACACATGTAGGTGTGCTTCGATCACAAAAGATGGTAAGATTGATAAAGCCCCCTTTTAAAAATATATACCTCAAGCGGGTCGGTCCTGAGGAATTAGAACTTTCTTGTAAAACCCCTTCATACTTACCATGTAGGTGTTACACGACACTGAGACCGTTTTTAGAATGTTCTGTGGCTTCATGAAATTTCCTGGTTGTCACTTGTGGCATGCCATGCTGACTAGATGAGAGGGCCAAGTCTTGAGCAATCTTCGGAAGTGGAGGTGGGTGATGAGTTTTCTTTATTATTCGGGTCACAGCGATGTTCTAAAGTTTGGCGGGCTGTACTGAAGAAGTTACACACACATGCAAATCTTTCAATACCTGTAAGTGGTAACTAGAGGTGCTACCTTTGACCTGAGTATCCTTGACAGATAGGTTTGAAGCTCGACATTCAGGGAGATTGGGCTTACAGACCGCACCAGTGAGCAATTCAGGGGCTTTAAAAAAGATGCGCCTGGCTACAGGGCAACAGTGAATGGCCGGTTTGATGGGGTCTCATGTTCGAGGTGCAGATGTTTACTAAAGGTATATAGTTCTGCCAGGGGAGCATGAAGGTAACAGTGGACTGGATGCATTGAGTGACCCTGAAGAAAAGGAAAATGTAACTCGGAGTCACGAGTGTGTGAAAAGAGGAATTAATTAACTTGTTTATCTGGTTTAAGACAAGAACCAAATGATTGCCTGAACTTAGGAGGACACCAGAGACAAGGCAATGCCAATGAGCATCTCCATTGGGAACACATGATGTACATCAAACTCTAGGCCATACAAATACCAAAAGCATGCAAGGGCCTACAAGCTCATCAGAAGCTTACTCTAATGTCAACATGACAGCACTTCACACTGTACAACAATGTATGTATGCATGTAGCGGATACATAGACACAAATGAAGGAAGAGCTGCACATTGTGTAGGGCGGGGTTACAAATTTCCATTGTTGGTAGCGCTGTATCTCATCAGACAACGTCCAACAGCACACCATCGTAACTTTTAATATGCATTGTAATGTCCACAGGCAAACAAAGCAGATGCCGTCTCCTTAGATGCGGGTGATGTTTACACAGCTGTGAAGCTGTACGATCTTGCGGTGGTGGCCAAGGAAGTCTACGAGGAAGGTGGGTGTTTTCAGGGCCACTGTTAATATACACACATCTTAGGGAGTCCCCCAAGGTCTTCGGGAAGTATCCTTGATACCCTTGTGCAGTCCCTGGGATAAGGGTTGATAGGAAATGATCCAAGACGGCTCCTGCTCATCTCTTGCAATATGTAGCCAAAGCACATTATGGACAAGTTAGGATAGTAAGCACTACGCAATTTTTGTTCCTTCCTATGCCTAGAAACCCATGACTTGCCACTGAATGCATCTGTAGCAAAAAGTAAGACTTACATAAAAAGTAAAGGACATTTACACCTATAGATAAGTTAGATCTTTTTGCTAATTCTCCTACATGTATGCCTACTTCATGCGTAATGTACACAGTGCCTGCATTACATGCATAATTGTATTATATTCATGTACATTGTGACTATCTCCAATATTCCTATTCCTACAATTGCTCAATGTGCTGTACTACATACATTACTGTATGTGTTGGAACCGGGTTTACCGAGTCCGCCACGGTAGCATGGCGCGAAGCGGGAAAGCACGCGAAGGCAATGTGTAAGGCAGTTGTGCAGCACACTCTTACTTTGACTCAGGAATGCGAACGCAATAACATGACACCACACCAGGCTTTTGTATTTAAAATCAAGATCTTTTATATATAAATTAAGTTGGCATCAGATGAGGCAGATTAATTCAGATCTACATTCAAATTCATTGCATTACTCAACTGGTGCACATTTTAAATAAAGCATCATAGCTCATCAACATTGGAGGCCACTAAGAGGCCGCAGGAATTATCTCCTAAACGTAGCACTTAATAATGATCTCAAGGCACGTTAATAAAACAGGGGCCTAAACATGCAGTTCACTTTAGCATATTCAATTACTTAAAAGAAGGCTTTTCACGTTACATTTAAATAGGCCTGCATTAATCTAGGCGCGCCCACATTCAGTACAGTGGGCGTCGCAATTCCAGTACACCTGTAACATAAAACACTTCAACTCTTGGCGGTGTACACTTCAGCTCAATTCAATTAAACACTTTCCCCCTGTGGTAAAAGACTTCGCAGTTAAAAGCATGGCCTAGGCAGTAATTACAATAGGCATCTGCAATAAATTATTAAATACTGTAGGGAACCCCTCAACATGTCCAGTATCCTGGGGCTTCTATGACCCTTAGGGGTTAACTCCAGGCTAGGCCCACTCCTCTCCGGGGCCTCGCCTCATGGGGAAAGTTTGTACAATTAATTATGGGGTTAATGGTGGCCCCCGGCCCCCAGTGGCGTTTTGTGGGCCCTAGGGGCCTCCTGGGCTCACCTGTTGCTGGTTCGTTGGTCGCGCTTCTTTAGCGACTGGCACTCCCCAGGCCCGGCCCGTGTTCTGGAGAGCGGGGCCCGGTCGGGGTACCTCGGCCTTCAGGCCGGACTGTCGGGACGTTGCGGGGCCGGTATCACCTTCCTCCGGCCCCGAAATCAGGGAATGAAGCTGCGGCACGTTGCGGGGCCGGGATCACCTTCCTCCGGCCCCCGGGATCAGGTAATGAAGTGCGCAGGCTCAGGGTCTTTGGGGAAGGGAGCGGGAGCCGGCAGTCCTCTCCGGCCGGCTCCCCGTCTCCCTCTGCACGGCCGGGGCTCTTCCTGGGCCTCCGTCGGCGCTGGGGGCGTGACCAGAGCCGGCGCCCAATCGTTGCGCGGCCTTCCTGGGGGCGCGGCCGGCGTCCCCGGCTGCTTGGAGACGGCGTCGGCGGGGCCTGGAGGCCTCGTTGGTCGCGCTAGGCCGCGATGGCGATTTCTTTGGCCGCGACGGCGGCGGGGGTGATTTCTTCGGCCGCGACGGCGGCGATGGCAATTTCTTCGGCCGCGACGGCGGCGCTGGCAATTTCTTCGGCCGCAACGGCGGCGATGGGGCCCAGGGCCCGGTGGCAACAACTTGGGGGCAATTTATAGAGGCTTCGGTGAGGGCGCGGACGGCGCACCTCACCACAGATACTTGAGGGGCTTCCCTCACCTCAGCGCTCCCTTCGGTGAGGGCGCGACGGCGCACCTCACCACACGGCACTTCTCCTCAGGCGGCGGCGGCCGCGGCGGTGATCTCCACACAAGGTCAGTGACCTGAGGGGTGGCAGAAAGCAGGGCGCACCAGCAGCCTGTGGGCAGGGCTGACTGGAAAAGTACTTGGGGGCAGCCCAGCAGCAGGCAGAAATGAAGAGGGGGTGAAGGTCTAGCGCTTCAGGGTACGGCGCTTTACCTGGTGATCCCCAGTTGGGCAGTTTAGGCTTCAGGCCTGGCTGGACGGTCAGGCCTCCTCAAATTAAGGTGTCTTGCGACTGCTCCAGCTTGGTTGCTTCTTAGGTGCTTCTGGTTAGGAGTTTCTTGTCAGAAGTTCCTTATTATAAGTTTCTTGTCAAAGTTTCTTGTCAGAAGTTTCTTGTCATGAGGGGGGGAATGAGTTGGTGGTCTGGGAGTGCTTGATGTTCCTCCCCGCACGCTGAAGGTGGTTCCCTGGGTCCCCTCACACTGGGCAAGGTCAGTGGGTGGTGGGCGTTCCTCAGCTATCTTACTACAGCAGGGCCTCAGCCCTGTCAGCAGCAGTAGTGTAGGTCTCCCCCCTAGGCCCTAAAGCCTATACTCCGGCGGAGGTTCTCCCAGGTTCAGTGGTGCCTCATCAACTGTCTCCAACTGACTAAAAGTTTTCCCTCCAAACCTTTTATACCCCTAAGTCAGGTGACTCTCCCAAAGGCGGCAAAACATAACTCCTCCCACAGCCCGGAAGGTTCTGGAACCTTCTACATGCCTGGCTATGTGGCCCAGAGGCGGGGACGGAATGGATACTGTATCCCTATGTCCCAGCCTGACCCTGGCTACTAGTGTGTATGTGTGTAAGGCCCCTCTGCAGTAGCAGGGACCTGTGGCAGCCATCTTGAGTGAGTTTCACACATGGTAAAATGGCTAGGGAAAAACGAAAAATTTCTGGGAAAAAGGGCCAAGTCCAACAGTATGGAAGAACATTAATTCCAAAATATATTTCGTTTTTAATTTCTTTAGTTGTGTATATTTATTTGCCCTTTATATGTCCCTTACTGTATGGATGTCGGGGCTTTACTCCACTCTCTGCACGTTGGGTTTAACTGAAGTTCCCAAACAAGTGAAGCAAGGACATTTCTAACCCTTGAGGAACGCCCAAAAGTACAATGAGAATTTGCAATTCATGCCCTTGTACTTCTGTACATAGATTTTATTTTTGGAAATCACACGTGTTTTATGCATGCATCCATCAATACTGTTTACCGGTGCAAGCCTGACATTTGGTATTGCATATCTTCCCCTTCTCCTCCCCCCCTAGTGCCCATAATTTATTAATCTATTTGCAAAGTACCCCTGGGCCTGTGAGCCCTAAAGGGCTGAATTATTTCCCATTTTGTGGTGTTTTCAGAAATAACATTTATAGAGTGGTATTTTCATGATGTCGCTTCTGGGCAAGTGATTTTGGGCAAATGATGAGGGTGACTATGGGAAGACGACTTCAGACCAGGAGATACCTTGAGCCATTTTGCGAGTTTATGTATGAAAATGTCGTTAGATTACAAACTGGTCCCTAAGGGTGGGCAGGAGTCGAAGAGCAAGATTGTGGAAGGTATAACACCTTCAGGCCATATTGTAAGGATATTCAAACTGGTGAGGCAAGATAGTTAAAGAAAAGGGAATGGTCGAGATGTGAGCGGAGGAACCGCGATCAGTGAAGCCCAGCTTCCCATATGGAAAGAGTGACTAACCTACAAAACGGTTCTGTCATCAATGCGGGCATGTAGTAGGAAGTGGTATTGTATGATTTCAGATGTAACAGTGGAAGGTTTTTATGCCTTTTGAAACTGAAGCTGTAGGGATACACCTTGATAAAAGCCCTCAAAGGTCAAAAGCTCTTGGTGAATCAGTGTACTCTATACCAATGGACAGCTGACTTAGGTGACCAAGTAGCATGAGACTTTCCTTTCAGAGTCGGGTGGAGTTTTAGAGTTGCGACCCAAATTTGGCACTGGCAGTAATATCTGCGGACCACAGATCACAGAAACCAAGTCCTTGGTGGACACAGCTGGTGGGAGCATAAGGATAGTTGGAATTACAAAATAAAACCAAAGATTTAGAGGAGGAGACTCAAGTGTACATGTCCAGGTTTTTAAATGTAGATTTCAGTACTGGAACTAGTCTGTTGCGATGGACCCCAGTTTTATCAGATAAGGGAACTGAAGCACAGGGAAATACACTTGATTTGCCAAAGATCACCCCATTTATGGGAAGCCAGAATTAGAACTTGGGTCTTCAATATCCACAATTAAACCATTAGACAACATTTCACAGTGGGGGGCTCAGTGAAGAAGCTTATGGGAGCTAAGTCTTTTATGGATCATATTTCTAGGAAGGAAAAAATCCAGGCAGTTAAAAAGAATTAGTAGCCCACTCCCAGATTGGGTTTATTTGCCCACCACCAACTCTTTGAATCACTACAGGCCCAAGTCCTGCATTTCAGCGGCATCATGTGCCAATCTATATATATATATTTTCAGAATAGCTTTGAGAATCCTCTTGTGTTAGATGAAGTGAAGGGGTGACTTGGTCATTACATATATTCTAGTGAATTCTCCATTAATAGGTAATCTGCACTGTAGCATGCAGGCAATTTGCTATTAGTAAATAACAAGTTTCCCTTGTCTCCTTCCACCGCCATTAATAGGTAACCTGCACTGCAGAATGCAGGCAGTTTGCTATTTGTAAATAAAAAGTTCACCTGGTCTCCTTTCACCACCGTTAATCTACACCAGCAGGATGCAGAGTTTGCTATTTGTAAATGACAAGTTTTCTTTGTCTCTTTCCATCTTCATTAATAGGTCAAGTTCCTCTTGTCTCCTTCCACCTTCATTAATAGATAATCTGCACCGCAGGATGCAGGCAGTTTATTGCACCACAGGATGCAGTTTGCTATTAGTAAATAACAAGTTCCCTTGTCTCCTTCCACCACCATTAATAGGTAATCTGCACCTAGGATGCAGGCAGCTTGCTATTAGTAAATAACAAGTTGCCCCTTGTTTCCTTCCACCACCATTCAATCAATCAATCAATCAATAATTTATAAAGTGCAGCTCATCACCCCTGAGGTTATCTGGTTGCTGAGGTTTCACTTGTCTCAGTCAAAGAGCCAGGTCTTGAGTCCCCTTCTGAAATCCGCAAGGGAGCGTGATGATCGTAGGTGGAGGGGTAGGTCGTTCCCGACCTTGGCGGCGAGGTAGGATAAGGAACGACCTCCGCTGTGGCTTTGTCGGATGCGGGGTGTGTGTGCGAGGGCCAGGGTGGCAGAACTTAGGTGTCTGACGGATTGGTGGAATCTCAGATGGTGGTTGATGTATGCTGGTCCCTGGTCATTTAGGGACTTGTAGGCGTGTATCAGAATCTTGAACTGGCATCTCTTCTGGACGGAGAGCCAATGGAGTTTCTTGAGGTGGGGGGCGACGTGGTTCCTTTTGGGGAGTTTGAGGACAAGATGGGCTGCTGCATTCTGTATGGTTTGGAGTCTCTTGAGGAGCTGGGTGTTGATGCCTGTGTCAACAAATTCCCTTTCTCTCCTCCCACCACCAGGCATCTGTGTGTTGGCTGTGGCTGTCGCCAAGAAGGGAACCCTAGATATTCAGAGGCTCAGAGGAGTTCGAAGTTGCCACAATGGTGCCAAGTGGACGTCGGGCTGGAATATTCCTTTAGGATTCCTGCTGGCAAAGAACTATATTTACTGGAACGAGGAGCAGCCACTGAGCAAAGGTGGGTGTGTGTGTGAGAGACTGAGCCCCATGGAGAGGTAGAGCTAAGGGGGTACATGTGTAACCAGAGAAAGGAAAAATAGAAAAAAGACTGGACAATAGAGAGAAGAGTGAGATAAGAGAATGAAGAAGAAAGAAAGACAGAGAGACGAGTGAAAGGGACTGAGGAGAGTCTGAGCAGAGATGGAGGCGAGACAGACAAAGAGGGGATATCAGAGAGAGAAAGAGAGGATAATGTGTTTGTGAAAGAGAGTAAAAAACAAATAGACAGTGAGAAAAAAAGAATTAGATGGTCGAAGAGTCACAAAGAGAGAGCAGACAAAGAAAGATGGAGCTATAGGAGAAAGAGAGAGGAACGAGAGAGAGAGGGGCAGAGAGAAATGGAGAGAGAGGGAGACAGAACGACTGAGAGGAAAGAGAAGATTGAGAGAAAGGAAATAGAGTAAGAGAGAGTAAGAGAAGAAGCAAGGGAGATGGGAGAGTGACGGAGGCAGTGAAAGAAAGAAGAGAGGGTGAGAGGACAATCTGAAAGAGAGGTGTTGTGCATGCATTCAGGTGTCACATTCAAAAGAGGTGTGTGTGAAGCCATCTTCCCAGATGCGGAGTGTGCGTGTGTTCAGGAGTAACACTCAGAATGAGTGTGCTTGAAACCCTCTGCAGCAGATGCAGAGTTTGCATGCATTCAGGCGTCACACTCAGAAAGACTGTGCATGAAGCTGTCTGCCACAGACACAGTGTGTGCATGTGTTCAGGCGTCACACTCCTGAAGGGGTGTGCGTGAAGCCCTCTTCTGCAGATACAGAGGGTGTGTGTGTTCAGGCGTTACACTCAGAAGGGGTGTGTGTGAAGCCCTCTGCCGCAGACGCGGAATCTGCATGCGTTCAGTCGTCACACTTAGAAAGGGCGTACATGAAGCCCTCCACCGCAGATGTTGTGTGTGCGTGCGCTCAGCCGTCACACTCAGAAGGGGTATGAATGAAACCCTCTGCGGCAGACGTGGAGTGTGCGTGCATTCAGGTGTCACACTCAAAATGAGTGTGTGTGTAGTCCCCAGACGCAGAGTGTGCTTGCATTCAGGCATTACACTCAGAAAGACTGTGCATGAAGCCCTCTACTGCAGGCATGGAGTATGAGTGCTGTAGTGTCTTGCGAGTTAACACTGACAGAACCCTTTTGGCTCCAGATGAACTCCATAGAGCTATGACGTAATGACTAGAGTTTATTGCAGTGAAGGATGCTTTAGAATGGTGAGTTTGCAGTTATATGCAGACGAATAAAGACGTTTGATACTAAGCTCCATGTGTGGCATAGTCATTTACAGGTACCCCCAGCTGGGAAGATGCTACAAATGGCGACAAGATAAGGGATAAGTAACCCTAAGATTGACAGTGCTCTCTCAGAGAGTTTGCCGCAGTACAGGCTAACTGCTCATGCGTGCCACATGAGCAGTCATCAAATTACAGAATTGAAGATGAATGCATGTGGAGTCAAAGTGCAGTTGCAGCCCCTGTGAAGCATTTGACAATGAAAGCATTTACAGAGAATCTACACGGTGTTGGTTCAGAACATGTTGGTCAGGCGGTACATAAAGGTACTGTGCTACTATGCAACATAGAGTTATACATAGTACTGAGTGATAACGCTAAGATTACAAATGCCGCCAGTCAGAGATCAACCTGTGTCAAAAATTACAAAGCGACAGCCAATGTGCAAAATAACGCTGCGATTATAAGTGCTGTGAGGCAGAGATTAACCTGGTGTAATCAAGTGCACAGAAGCGCCAGAAGCATAGTGGCCAGATGCAAGACAATGGTTGTCTGCTTACCAGAAGTAATTAAAGAGTCTTCGTACCGCAGAACTGGGCACAGTTGCTCAAGGAGAAATGCCTGTGGTTGTGCTTACAGAGCCGTCCATACCTGGAGAGGCGAGCTATCAAAGCCGCTGAGTGGGGCTCAGAACAACTCCACAGTTCTTGAAGAGTGACAGTCAGCGAGGGCTTTGGAATAGTGGCAGGTGTTGTTCCGATGGAGACCAAGAAGAAAATCCTGTTTCCAGTTATCATCAAGAATGATCCAGAGGCCAGTATGTCACAAGGGCACAGAGAGAATGAGATAGAAACAGTGGCCGGAAGACGTCCATGTCCTGCCTCATTAAGTTCCACACTGGTCTACAATGCTGCTGCTTTCTTGAAACCACCATCATCGTTTCATACCACCAAAAAGCAAAATATTTGTGACTGATGTACTGCGTGGATAGAGACATTTGAAGATTTCATTGATGCACTTGAAGAGAATTATAACAAAAAGATTATCAAATACCTCAAAAATGTCGCTGGTGATGGCGTAAAGGAAGTCATAATGAAAATCCCATTAACTGACAAAGAAATCACATTCCGTCAGATTAGAGAAACCTTGAATGTCAAGTTTAATCCAATGGCAAATGTTGACTATGAAAGATATATTTTCAGTCAAGAATGACAGAAAGTTGGCGAAACCATTGATGAATTTGTAGAATTACTTGAAACACTTATCAAACACTGTAAATTCAATTAAGTTAATGATGAAGAAGCCATACGTCTCAGGGTCATTAAAGGATACTTGTCCGATTGATGCAGATGGCAAATGCTGAGAGAAACTCTGAGTCTTGAACGAGTGTTAATGGCTGCTAGAGCTGAGGAGCGTGCCGATCGACAAGCTGCAGACATGAAGGCCAGAGGTGCTAAGACTAAATCAGTCATGAGTGTGGAAAGCAAGTCAAAGCAAAAGACTGAAAGACACAAGGTGATGTCTACACGTAAAAATAAGTTATGTTTTAGATGTGGATTTTCGTTTCCATACGAATACGGATGTCCCGCCATTGGACAGATATGTAAGGGCTGTGGGAAGAAGAACCATTTTGTGACCGTGTGCAAAGCAAAGGGAAAAACAAGTGCGTTACAGCGCGAAGACAGAATGGCTGCCGGAACGTTCCAGAAGCAATGTTTGACACGTGCACCCACAAGGCCCAGCGGAGACGTCGGGTAGGACAAATCAACACCGAGTGAAGTATATTGTTATCTAAATCCTCGTCAAACAGTCCCTCCATATCAGTGAAGTAGCGGTATGCATATGCGTTGACATACATCAGGTAAATAAGGCAATTGAATGAGAACGACATTTAGGTCCACACATTGCTGACATGATAACGCAACTGAATGGTGCAAAGGTCTTCTCTTGCCTTGATTTAAATGTAGTTTATCATTAGTTGGAACTTGAAGAAGATTGCAGGTGCATTCCAACCTTTTCTACACCTGTTAGTCTTTTGTATTGAAACAGACCAAGCGCCTGATTTAGATCTTGGCGGATCTGGTCCCGCCGTCACATTTCCGACTGTTTCACCACCCGCCTACTTGGTTGTCCGCCCGTTCTATTTAGATATTTTGGCGGGTCTATGGACTAAAGACCGTCTGAGTGCTGCTGTCCCCACCAGAATGTTACTCCCACATCAACAGCGTCATAGGCAAAAGCGGCAGTTGGAGGGAGTCCACCAAGATTACCACATGTGCCTTTCTATCGGGGAAACTGTGGCGGGGATACCTCCAAACTTGAGTTGGCGCAATTGAAGGAAATGAGGTAGAGACTTACACTGTTTCCCATTTCCATTTTCGTCTTTAACCCCATTGTTCAGGTCCTTCCTGTGCTGCTACTAATTGATCACAACGCTAATCAACTCCGTTGTCGCCGGGATGTAATGTGAGCTTCTTTTTCACTTGTCTTACTATGAATCATGTTAACATTTGCTTGAGCTTCGCGCATTTGAACATTGCTCTTACAAGCAAATATTTTCTTACGTGTAATGCATTAGTGTTCATATTTCAACTTTTCAAGGTAAAATTAACACACCTGTATTGACACGTAAAAAAATATTTTTGTTGTTGTGGTGATTGTGCTTGTTGTGCTTGTGGTGCCTGTGGGTGTACATTCAATAGTGCATATATGTTGTTTGTGTACTATGCTATATGTAAAAAAAAGGCATAACACATTACCTACATATATTTTTGAAGCAAACACAACATATATGTGTAGCGACACATTAATGAGTAGTACTTACCAGTCTCCACTCCACCAGGGACACACTCCATCAGGAATCCACCACTAGGACAATGCCAGCACAATGGGGGAATCTAAATAGGCTCGGCGCAAACCCGCCGGCCTGATGCTGACAAAGTAGACAGCAGAGGAGTCTGCCGCGTCAATGGAGGTGCACTGTTTACATAACGGAAAACAGTCTGTTGATGTGGACGGCGGTTCAGCCAGCCCACATCTAAATAAGGTGGGCGCGACTCCGTCAGCTCAACAGAGTACTTGTAACTGCCGCCACGGGGGGATCTAAATCAGGCCCTGCGTTTTGGTGTGTCATCCGCTGCAGAACTGTATCAAGACATTATTCGAGGTATCATACAGCCTGTCATGAATGCGTTCAATTACAGCGATGACATATTGGTTTTCGGAGCTACACAAAAAGAACATGATAAAGGTCTTACACAAGTATGTTATTTACTTGTCGAAGCAGGTTTGACTTTGAATGCAGACAAATGTGAGTTCCATAAGACAAAGCTAAAATTCTTTGGCCATACCTTTTCTGATGGGGCATGACACCGGATCCTGCTAAAGTACAAGCGCAGTCAAATGCTGATCCCCCTCCCCCCAAAGATGTTTCCGTGGTGCGTTCATTTCTTGGCATGGTCAGCTACTGTTCTAGATATATACGAGACTTTGCCACTGTAAGTGCTCAATTGAGAGAGTTGACGAAAAAGAATGTTTCATTTCATTGGTCCCATGAATGTGAGAACAGTTTTAAGAAAATCAAACAAGCTATTGAGAATGCTACTGAAGTGGCTTATTTCAATCCGAAACTTCATACAGAGTTTGTCGTTGACGCTAGCCCAGTGGGGTTAGGGGCCATCCTTGCACAGCACAGCGGACACCCGAATGCTCGAAGGCATATTGTGGTGTATGCAAGTTGGAGTGTGTTCCCACCAGAACATGCTTACAACCTGAAAAAGAAAGTTTAGCTGTGCTATGGGTGTGAACACTTCGATGTATTTCTGTACAGAAAGTCTTTTACGCTGGTAACTGATCATCAAGCTGTGCTAACAATGTTTGGCAAGCCAATGTCCTTGATGCCTCCTTACATTGAACGTTGCGGACTCCAGCTACAAGAGTACAATTATAACATTGTACATCGTCCAGGAAAGGATCAAAAACCTGCTGACTACTTTTCCAGAGTGCCCTTTCACGGTCAAGGCACTCCATCCAAGTCAGCTGAAGCTTATATCAACTTCATCGTAAAATCAAACACACCAGCTGCCATTTTGTTAGCCCAGATTATCACTGCCCCGAGCCACGATAGTGACTTGCTAAAGTTGAAAGATATAATTACACATCAGTTGTGGAACCAACACACTCGACCTCTCACCAGTGAGGGTGAATATCAAAAATACAGAAATGTCAAAGTTGAACTGTCCATAACTCAAGAGTGAGTTATATTGTGAGGGTCGAGAATCTTGATTCTGGAGAGTCTGCAGCAGAAAATGATTGAAGTGGCCCACGAAGGGCATAGGGGAATCGTTGCCACAAAACAAGCTCTCCGAGACTGAGTCTGTTTTCTATATCTCAACAAGCGAGTTGAGAACAAATTAAAGGCCTGTCATCTATGCAACTGCCTATCTACAAAAGTTACTCAACACACCCTAAACATGTCAGAACTCCCAAAGCATTCCTGGGAGAAAATAGCCATTGACTTTTTCAGTCCACTCGACAATGGACATCACGTGATTATACTTGTGATTTCCAATAATTGAGGATCTCTCATCCACCACTCAATAACGAGTCACTGAGAAACTGGATGGCATCTTTGCAACATGAGGTGTTTCAGCCATACTAAAATCTGACAATGGCCTGTCTTTTAATAGTCGGGAGTTCAAAGACTTCTCAAAGAATCTGAGTATAAAGCATCAAAAGAGCACCCCTCTGTGGCCGCAGGCCAACGGACTGGTTGAGAGATTTATGAGTACGCTAAAGAAAGCTGTGTAGTGTGCTACACTTGAAAAGCTCAATTTACAAACTGTGTTAAACTATACATTGCGAGCTTACCGTTCAACACCTCATTCGACCACCGGTGAAAGTCCAAACATTGATGTTCGGTAGAGCAATGACAACTAAGAAACCCCAATGGACCAATCAGAAAGAAAGAGATGAGAATGCAACTCATACAACAGACTTAGTTCAGAAACAAAAGATGAAAACATATGCTGACTGAAGACAACATGCGAAAAACATCGTCTTGTAGAGAGAAGACAGAGTGCTCGTACGTGATGAGGAAAAGTAAATCTGATGCTCTCTCTGATGCAGAACCTATCCAAGTGGTGTTAACCAAAGGAGACATGGTGACTGCCCAGCGCTCTGAGAAGTCTATTCCCAGAGACTCTTCTCACTTTCAGCATTTAACTCATCGTTCACCAGATCTACAGGTTGAAGGAGAGACTGATTCTGAAGCACCAGTGACTGCTGCTGCTGCCCTTTCTCCCTCCAAGCAGATCTTGATCATAATGGGGACAGGTCTCAACTTTGCACGACATGTTCAGGTCGAACAATTACAGCACCAAAGAGGTTAATTGAAGAGATTTAAATGTATATATGTGTATATCATTTGTAAAATTGGTGTTTGTTTGTTTAACAGAGGGGGAGATGTAGTATCTTGCGAGTTAACAATGGCAGAAACTTTTGGCTCCTGATGAACTCCGTAGGGCTATGGCGTAATGAATAGAGTGTATTGCAGTGAAGGCTGCTATAGAATGTTGAGTTTGCAGTTACTCGCAGACAAATGAAGATGTGTGATACTAAGCTCCCTGTGTGGCGTAGTCATTTATGGGTACCGCGGCTGGGAAGACGCTGCACGTGCGTTCAGGTGTCCCACTCCTGAAGGGGTGTGCGTGAAGCCCTCTGCCGCAGATATGGGGTTTGCGGGCATTCATGGGTCACACTCAGAAGAGGTGTGCGTGAAGCCCTGTACCACAGGCACAGAGTGTGTGTGCTTCAGGTGCCAAAGAGCTACATTTGTTTCCATCTGCTGTGTCTATGGATATAAATGTCACTAGCAGATGTAGCCAAAATATTTGCATGGCTCCGAATATGACAAGAGTGTGGGATTTGGATGCTGGGTGTGTGTTGATTGTGTACTAACAATGTGTAGGCTGGAGACCCTTGGCCAAATCACAGGCATGTGTTCGTGTTTTTTTTTTGATGGGTGTATCTTTATCTTGAAGATTAGTTTTCAAACATCTGTGATTCCATTGGATGTCCTGAAACAATTGACCAAACAGGTGTATATGGACTGGTTCTCCTGAAACCAGTGTTACACAGCAGTGTATGGATTGGTTCCCCTTAAACCAGTGACCAAAAGGGGTTTGGATTGGATCTTATTAGGTCACTGACCATACTGGTGTTTGGATTATGTGTATTGTAGACAAGTGACCTAAGTTCTGTTTGTGTTTGAATTGGTTACCTTGAAACAAGTGAACATGTGTGGTCAAGATTAGGTAGTCACAGATCATTGAGCTAAGAGGAGTGTATAGATTGGATGTTTTAAGTACCGGTGGCCAAATATATTTTTATGAATGTGGTATCTTCAAAAGAGTATCAAAAGATGTGTTTGTGGGTCGCATCTCCTATAGACTAGTCACCAATATGTTTGCATGAAGTGTCTATCTTGTAGACCAGTGACCAAGCATGTTCACTTAGGGTAATAGCCTCCTGGACTAGCTCCCCTTACACATTTTATATATTGAATGCACGTTTTTCTTTTTTCTCTCCTTATAAAGCTGTTGGTGATTTTTTCAATGCCAGTTGCATCCCAGGGGTGGGAGTGTTGACCCCTCAGCTTTGTGCATTGTGTCAAGGACAGAAATCCTATGTCCGAGACAAGAATCACTTCTGTGAGACCAGCCACAGCGAACCCTTCTCCGGCTCTGACGGAGCCTTCAGGTAATACATCTCTATGTGCACTAAGATGGGGGGGGGGGTGGAGCAATCGAGAGACGCGTCCCTGTGACAAGGCACAACATGGCTACCACAATAAGGACTACAAATGCATTGAAAAGGCCTGTTATTGTTTGCGCACACCAGATTAATTTACTTTGACACTGGTGTAATTGATTATAATCTGGAGTAACCCTAATTATCAGGCACTACTCAGGAACTTAATCCATGTACAGGCAACATCTATCTCCAGATGTGGCCCTGTCATCCAGAGGTTAAAGGCGGCAGATGTAGGACAGAGCATGTTCTGGTTTCAAAGGGATGAGTGTATTGCAATAGGTTCGGATAAGAAATGTGTAACTCATTACAATGCAGAGCTGTCTCCGCTTCAGTGTGATGTCATTGCATTCATGTAATCAAAATCTCTTTTAATAGTCTATATTTCATTGAATGCAGTTTAAAATTCTACATATGTACTTAATATTACCTGTCAATGCCATAGTTGCTATTTTTATTTAATTTACAATCTAAAGATTTACATCACAACTTTTATTAATTTAAAAAAATACCACTTCCACTTTGCAAAAAAAAGTTTGTCTTAGTTCAAATTATAGAATGGATAATAAATCTCTTTTCATAATCAATTTCTGAATTACTTTATACATGTTTCTTTCTTTATTGACTGAGTTTTCTAAAATGCTGGTGAGCGCCTTTTGGTTAATACGAAGCAATTGTGTATCAGATAGAGTTTAGCACATATAATAACAAAGTTAGGGGCTCATTAAATTTTGTCAGATGCGGGAGATCTGCAAAAAAGCAGCAGTACTGCCATACTTTAAACTTGCTGTTCCCCCATTCTTTTTCGATCGGGAAGCGCCATGTTTCAGACGACGAAGCTTCCAACGGCTCTGCTGGCAGAAACCTTTGGCCAACAGTCCATCTCCTATTGAGCTCTCGGTCAATGTGCGTCAGACCATCCACCCTTTTTAGGGCCAGTGTTCCAAATTACTTTTTCCATTCTGGATGGCCAGATAAAACATGGTGGTCTCAAACAGGAAATCACATAAAAACAAGCATTTGCAATGCAATAGGTCTCGTATTTACGAGACTTTGAGCTATTGGCACAGTAAATGTCAATAGCTTAAATTCTCGCAAATGTGAGCCTTATTAAATTGCAAATATTGTTTGTTTCCAAGCGCCCCAAAGCCGCGTCTAAAGAAAGGGGCGTGGCCTCTATTGAGTGCAAGCGCGGCATGGGGCGCTTGGAAACAACCCACCAAAAAAATATTGTAAAGCAATAGGTGTCGCATTTGTGAGAGTTTAAGCTATTGGCATTGCAAACAAGCGACCGCAATTGTCCCGGCTGCTTGTAAAGTGACAGCACGCATGGCGCACTGAATATAAGGAAAGCACGTTGTGCCTGCAGTAGGGTAAAAACCCATTAAAGAAAATAGTGCTTACAGAGTAAATAACACAGACTGTGTAACAACCGCAGTAAAAGGGCCAGCCCTCATGGGAGGTTACAGATGAAGACAAGGCGGTACTAAGGAGGGATTAACAAGCCGGTTACCGAATCAGGAGCCAGCATTTACAAAGCACAAAGACACAAGTCAACGAAAAATATGGGCAGAGAGTGGGAGGAGCTTCAAGTGCATACTGTAATACAGCATGCCTCGCAGAACAGCGCATGCGCTGCCCAGGCTTGACCTAAAAACAGAACCATTGGAACCATGCTAGACCCAACTGAAGAGCCCCAATAAGGGTGAAACCGTGTGAAACCAGTCCTGGGTTGCTTGTGTTCCGGTTCAGGGAGGACCTGGACTGGCAATTTGGGCTGGACTGTTCCCATGAGGAGCAGGGTCAAGACTGATTTGCACATGACTGGGTCTAATCTGAGGTGGCATGGTGCGCAAAAGAACTGATGGGTTGGAGTGTGGCCCGAGTGACTACCAGTAGTTAGACTTATTGCACTCCTCCTCCCATTACCTTTTGTGTGCTCCCGGGACTTCTCCACAGCTCTATCCGCGCCTCCTGCCTCGGTGTCTTCTTGCACCTGCAAGGCCTCTTATTCATCCCCTGTCCCAGTGCCGCCCTGCCCAGATGTAGGGATTTCCCTGTGCCTCTTTCCTCCTGCCCTGGAAGCCCAGTCTGTAAATTCCCATGGTGCAAAGCGCCAGGACATCTCCGACTGTAAAAGCGATGTAATAAAAAGAAATAAAGAAACCTACAACCCCACCACTGAATGTACACGCACATCAGCTAACGTTGGGAAACTAATCTGATACCCAACCTCTCCCACAGGTGCACAAAGAACAACACTGTGCACACAAGTGGACCAGGAAGTAAGCAGATCCGAGCTGGGTGTTCAAGAAAAGGAAAATCAGCCAGCGGCTCCACCCTTGGTTTATCAACAACTAGGTGTGCAGGGTGCAGCATTACCAGTTAAGATGTGTAGAATCTAGCATTACTACAGATGTGCAGAGTCTGGCATTACCACAGATGTGCAAAATGTGGCATCACCAAAGAAGATGTGCAGGATCTGGCATTACCACAGAAGGCGTGCAGAATGTGGCATTACCATAGAAGAGGCGCAGAATGTGGCATTACGACTGAAGATGTGCAGAATGTGGCATTACTATAGCAGACGTGCAGAATCTGGCATTACCATAGATGATGTGCAGAATCTGGCATTACCATAGATGATGTGCAGAATCTGGCATAACCATAGATGATGTGCAGAACCGGTTATTACTGCAGAAGACATGCAGAATTTGGCTTTAAAATTTAAGATGTGCAGAATCTGGAATCACCATAGAAGAGGTGCAGAATCTGGAATTACCATTGAAGATGTAATTGTAATTTTATTTATATAGCGCTTACTACCCCCGACAAGGTGCAGAGAAGGTGTGCAGAACCAGGCATTACCATAGAACATGTTGAAAAGTTTGCATTATCAGAGGAGGTGTGTAGTGTCTGGTATTATAAGGTGTCATAAAAGGAGGTGCTCTACTAAACGAGACTTGCAGTATCTGGCATTACCAGAGGAGGTGTTTGGTTTTTGGCATTACCACACAAGGTGTTTTCAGAATCCGGTGTTTCAAGACAAAGTGTTTAGTATCTCGAATTACTAAATGAGGTATAGAGTACAGGGCATTAACATTCAAGGTTTGCAGTATATGGAATTACCAGAGGAGGTGTGTAGTATCTGGCATTACCAGAGGAGGTGTGCAGTATCTGACATTACCAGAGGAGGTGTGCAGTACCCGGCAATACCAGACGAGGTGTGCAGTATCTGACATTACCAGACGAGGTGTGCAGTATCTGACATTACCAGAGGAGGTGTGCAATATCGGACATTACCAGAGGAGGTATGCAGTTTGGACATTGCCAGAGATGGGGAAACAGCGTTTACATCGCATGTTTACAACGCATGCGATTACAACGCGATCGTTACAACGACCGCGTTGTTACAACGCAAGCCATTACATTGCAAGTCATTTCTACGACTTGCTGTAGGGGGCGCGCAAACTAAGGAATAGTATAATTTACTATTCCAACACCTTCCCTACTGTTGCACACGCTGGAGTTGGAATAGTAAATTATACTTTTCCTAAGTCCAGCGCGCCCCCTACAGCAAGTCGTACAAACGACTTGCGATGTAATGGCTTGCACTGTAACAACGCGGTCGTTGTAACGATCGCGTTGTAATCGCATGTGTTGTAGCGCATGGGATGTAACATCGCATATTCCCAGAGGAGGTGTGCAGTACCCGGCATTACCAGACGAGGTCTGCAGTATCTGACATTACCAGAGGAGGTGTGCAGTATCAGAAATTACCAGACAAGGTGTGCAGTATCTGACATTACCAGTGGAGGTGTGCAGTATCAGACTTTACCAGATGAGGTGCGTAGTATCTGACATTACCAGAAGATCAGGGCCACTGGAATTGGGCAGCAATGCAGAATTAAATTATGCAGCAGGGTTTACTAAATTATGTGGCAGGAAAATGCAAATTATGCAGCATAATTTCATTTTATTAGTACTAATTTAAGACCCAAATACAGCAATATGTAACTGAAAGCAACAGTCAACCTTTGCAAAGTGACTTCTGCTGCACAGCAACATGTGTCTCTACATGTTTAGTACCTTTTGATCCGTTTGAACTACAAACGGAATTGTTTTTGTTAATATCTGCAAATTATGCAGCAGATGATGGATTATGTGGCAAATACATAATTATCTAAAAAATGCAGTGGCCACAGAATCACACAATTCCAGTGGACCTGCAAGAGACAGTGAGGGCCACGAGGTGTAGGAGTCACATCTCCTGCATAGCTCACTGTGCAATATTAGAAGGATTGCAATTTATGGACTGCAAGTAACAAAAGGATACCTGTGCAAAAAGCAGTAATTCACTTACCTATCTACATAAATTAAAAATCTGTCATCTGCATGTTACATGCCGTGCTTTTCAGTAGCCACATTAATCCTGTATGCTACTTTAATCCAAAACTGAGACAAGACAAAACACAAATCTTTCCAACAAATGTGTTAACCTCCAGAGTTATCTCACCATTATTATTAACCCCTGAAATTTATTGGGCCCACAAAAATCTGTGCAACAGATTCCTTAACCCTATAAAATATTATAAAATGCAGACTTTGCAACCAATTAAGCACAACAGATTTACTGCCATGTTTCTCCTTGTTGACCATTTCTCTGTGGCAGAATTTTTAAAACATAAATGTATAAGTTGAGGCCCAGAGTTGCTTCGGAGTTGCGTCACATTTTTGGCACAACCCCAACATCTAATTTGTTAAATCTCGTAATGCACTCAAATATACTCATGCTATACCTGTTGTGTGAGGTCTTAAGATCTGATGTCACTTCTTGTGACGCCACTTCCTGTGAGATCATGGGTTATGATGCCACTTCCTGTGATGTCACTTAGTGATGCCACATGCAGTGTCATGCACCCACCGTGATGTAACGTGCTGTGACGTCACGCGCCATGATATTGCGCCATGATGTCACTTGAATACTGCCTAACTTGATTAGTCCCCTTACTAATTTTTGGGGGGCTGTGCCCTGGGAAAAGGTATTCACTATCTGGCATTACCAGAGGAGGGCACGACTTTCCTGTCCTGAACTTTCTTTTTAAAGAACATGTTTTTCTGAAGCGATAGTCCATGAGAAGAGTCTGGTGAAGTAAACCAAGACTACAAGTCCCAGAATGCACCAGCAGTAAATAAAACTGTAGGCGTGGGAAGCAGGAGGTGCAGTAAACTGATAGGAGGCTTATACCGTCCCCTTCGGGGGTCAGGTGGTGTTAGTTCCGCCCTGACAGAGCCCGGGCGACGCCACCTAACAAAATCGAACAGTGGTGTTCAGGCCGATTCCTTGTTCCGCTTTTTTACTTTCAGCAACTACGAAAGGCATCGATTTGAGAGCATAAAGCTCAACTGATCAGATACCAGTTATAGCACCCATAGCAAATGTGCTGTCCTCTAGGCGCTATATCTGTGGACGGACTCTGCGGAACTCGCTGCAATCCATCTCAGATTAAAGTCCCCCCTCGGACTGAGGCGCTTTAGTAGCATAGTTGGTGCCTCGAAAACACACACAAGGAAAAAGCTAACATAAAACATAACACAATATCACCGTAACAAAAACATAACTTGCAACGTGACACACAAGAGCATGTTTCCCATTTACAGCTGTGGTTTCAAAGCTCATAATTCATGGTAATTATGTTCTCCCTGTGAATTATTTTACATAATTCACGCGCTCTGCGTCATCTCTGTGAATTACAGTCTGGAATCAAGTGGCCGCGAAGCACAGGAGCTCTTTGCAGCGATGGTCTGGCGGTTCTCATACTGTACAGTGCAATCAGGGCCCTTTGTTCAACTAGTAACGTGCTATAGAAAAGCAAACTAAACCTCAACGTTGGAAGCAGTGGGGGGCCACTGCCAGCTCAACATTGCAAAGTACATCAGCTAAACGACATCGCTCTTCTACACAAAAATATGCTGTTATAAATAAAATAAATTTAGAATAAATCCTTCGATTTAGAACAAATTGTTCTTTGTTCAAATATTTTTTTCTCTTTATCCTTCTGTGGAAAACGAAATAGAAAAGCATGGCATTTTAAAAAACATGTTCCCGTGTAAAAGCACTGATTTCAAATGCCTGTTAAGCATGCACATACAAAAAAAAAAAAAAAATACAGCCGCCATTGTCAATAAACTAAATAGTGCTCACCCACTACTAGATAAAGCATGCCATGGAAAGAGCGAAGTAAAAGGTCCAGTCCTTATGGGCGGTAACAAATGGAGACAGGGCGGTAACAAATGGAGACAGGGCGGAACCAAGGCTGGACTAACAAGCCTCATAATGAATCGGAAGCCAGCGTTTACCAAGGACAATGACACAAGCCAATTACAAATATGGGAGGAGAGTGGGCGGGGCTTCCACAGCATTTCTACATCATACTCTATTACAGCATGCCTCGCAGAGCGAGTAGCGCATGCGGGCTGCCGCTAGGCTCGCCCTTAACACCCAGACAGGTGTAGAAAACTCATAGCGCGTCAAGCCCATTTGTTTTTGTTGTTTTTCAGTGACAAACTCCCACTTTGGAAATTTTTAAAAAAAAACTAAACTTTCCAAACTGGTATCCGCTTGGCAAAGCATATGCGCCTTCAGCCAAGCCACCACAGCAGCGACTTTGACAGACACCCCTACTGCCTGTTGAAGATTAATAAGCCTGGTAGCGGTCTTCTGCCAGGGGAGCGGAGGACATCCTTCTGCTTACCTGTCAGGGCAGGGTGCCAGCAAACTCTATGTAAGCTACTTTTTTTTTAAACAACATTTTTATTGAATATGAAGTAAAAGCAGGGCACGAGGTATACACCTACAATAAATCAATGTCCGCAGCTCTACGAGCCTTCCATTTATCAGTTCAACAGCTGTATATCAGACAGGATACAAGCAGGAGTCAATCTATTTCAGAGTGTATATTCTGAACTATATCATAGGTTTCCAAATGCATTTCACTGTTCCTCCAGGCCTAGTCAAAGTATACTTGTGTTCTACCTCATCACTCTGGCTAGAAATCTCCAACTAGTCCCCCTCCCTACCGTCCCTCCCCTCTCCCCCTCTCTGGGCATGCTCTGGCTGGGTCTAGTGCCTTACTGTACCTTGCGACATTATCATGTCCCGTGCTAATGTCTTGTACTTAAACATGTTTGTTGTTTTTGGGCATTCAGCTCTGAACTCTTTGCCTGGGGCAGGGTAAAAGTCCTAAATAAAGAAGTGGGGGGACTAACCTAGTTAGGCAGTATGCAAGTGACATCACGGCGCGTGACATCAAGGCACATGACATCACAGCGCGTGACATTACATGTGGCATCACAGGAATTGGCATCATAGAAAGTGGCATCACAAGCCACAACTTTAATATGTACGTGTGATGTAAAGCGCTCTGACACTGCTTTGGGATGAGTAGCGCTATACAAGAAAAAATAGTGGTACTTAAATTATTTCAACGCCTCCTCAGGGGTAGCAAGCGCTATATAAATCGCATTTATTTTGTGTAAATACTGGGAGAGACCAACACATCTGACATTCTTACAGCGCATGCATATCTAGTTAAACAGAGCCTGAACAAAGTGAAAAGCTGCCTCTCTTAAGTATGTGTGAAGTGCTAATTTTTGTTTCCCCTCCATCGCATTTGCTTCTAGGTGTGAGGCTAATGACTGCGCCCAGCCAGGAGACTCGAACAAAAGGAGGCCTGATGACCCCTCAAATTCGGCCTTTGTTATGGGCCCAGAAGGAGTCAAAATAAGAAAGCCCCTTCCCCACCTGCACGTTGTTGCTTGTTGCAGATGGAAAGCAGACAACGTGCAGGCGCTGCTGAAAGAGTGCCGGTGTTTGGAAATTACACCTGGACGAGTTCAGCACATTATTTAGTGGGGCCCAACTTCTTGGCGTGGTGGACGGCGTTTTCCCTGTGAAAATAGTGGGTGGACGCCGTCCACCCGCATGTACCCCCAACTCGTGCCCTGGCCTGGGGACTAATTACTTAGTTGCGTAGTCCAGTATGACCCAGTCCGCGACTGCGTTTCTAAGTAAGCTACTTGGTCATGTTATCAGGAAGTCGGGTAATAGGAGCTCTGATTACAGGTAATGTGGCAGTTTTATGAATTCAGGAGGTGAGGAGTGCCAGGGATCTGTAATTCAGTCTGGTTGTGGAAGTGGAGTCCAGTTCAGGGGTAGTGAGTATCCCTCTGTCCTTCTTCTTTGATCCCTGCAGTAAAGCATCTCATGATTAGTCTTCTCCTGTAGATTGTTTGCTAGCAGCAGTAGTGACACTAAACTTGCTGCTCGATTCCCACTAGAACTCTTACAAACCAGTTCTGAGTGATAACGAAAGGCTGGTCTTGCAGAAGTGATATTAGGCGATTGTGCACAGACGGCTTCGGTCAACTTAAAGTAGTGGGGCAGCGCAAGGGAGAATGATTTGATCCACTGACAGCCACTGTCGAAAACCTGCAATGCCCTTGCGCTCAACGTCAAAGCTCTCAATCATGGTCCGCTCCAAACAGTGTTTATAACAGGGCATGATTGAGAGCTCTACAGTTGCAAGCTTCCCACAGTGCCTGTCAGTGAGTCAAAAGGAACATTTAATTAAAACCTAAAAAGTTTAAAAGTGTACTTACCCGCTGCCTCGGTGTTTCTCTCTGGTCTCGGCAGTCAGTGGCTCCAGCACAGGCTCTCAGAGTTTAGTGAACTCCCCTAACCAATCCAGACCCTGCTCTCATGCTGTCAATACCATTAACCAGCATGAGAGAAGCTCCAGGATTGGTTGGAACGGGCTGGCTCTGCGCTCACTCAGTGTGAGAAGCTGGCATGGTATATGATGTACACTTATGTAAGTGGACACCTTGCACCAGTCCAGACAACCCTTATGGTGATTTAAGAGGTCTTAGACAATCTTAGAAAGCTCTCTAAGTGGTAGCTGTGGAGAGCAGCCTTCAGGCTTAGTCCAGAAGGAGTGTAAAGCAGCTTATTAACCAGAATGCAATCTTTTTTTAATTTTTTTTATAAATCTTTTTATTAAACAGTCTCGACATAAGGTACAAATATCAAAATCACGTGGGGTTACAGTTCAATCAAATTGCATACAATACAACAACTCAATTCATTGGAATTCACGGGGATGGGGAATCATCATCATCGGCTTCACGGGGAGGTGTACATGCATTTCCTCGATATTCATTCCAGGGGGCCCAAACCTTGGACCATTTGCGGGGACAACCCCGGGCCACATAGACCGTTTTCTCTCTCAGCATACACCAGTCTAGATCTTGCTCCCAGGCTATGACCGTGGGCGGGTGCGGGGCTCCCCAGAGCTGTGCGATATTTCTCTTGGCGATCATACAGCCAAGTGTGACCCATTTCATAATATGGGTGTTGAGGTCGGTGGGTTCCCATACATTAAGGAGGCACCTAGGTGCCTCCGTTGTGATTTCTACCCCCAACACTTCACTCATGACCTCATGGATTTTACGCCAGTATTCCTGGATTAGCTCACAATGCCATAGTATGTGCATGAATGTGCCCAGTTGTGCGCATCCCCTCCTACACGAGCCGTCTGTCAGCCCACCCATGTGTACCAGCTGTGGACCAGTTACGTAAACTCTATGGAGGATCTTTAATTGCACCAGTCTGAGTCTTGCTGGGATAGCGACCTCCCTAGGAGAGGAGACCGCTTCCTGCTAGGTTTCATCATCTAATTCTATTCCGTCCTCAGTCCATTTGTCTCGCAATTTTAATAGGGGGTTGTCGGTATTGTTGATGAGTTTTCGATATGTTAGGGAGATGGCCCTGTCGGGCAGGTGCCCATCCAGTAGTCTGTCCTCTAATGGGGAAGCATCCGGTGGACTCGAATCCTTGGGAATAGCTGTCTGCAGCGAGTGCCTGATCTGTAGGTATCGATAATATTCGGAATCCGCCAGGGCGTATTGAGTTTGTAGGGTGCCAAAGGGCTTCACACCCCCAGCGCACCAAAGGTCTTTGACCTGGGAAATCCCTATTAAGTCCCATTTAGCAAATCCCTTTGTATTCCCCATATATCCTAGTTTTTGTGAGTCCCACAGGGGCGCGGCCAACGTCAATTTATTTTGCCATCCGACTGCTTTAGTAGCAGCGTGCCAGATTTTGACTGTGTGGGCAGTGGGCCCCGTGAGCGGGTATTTCCCTGGTGTTGAATATAAAGCTCTCGAAAAGGTCCCTCCGGGTAAAAGCCAGCGATCCATCCGGAACCCCGGGTTATCAGGATGACCATACATGTAATGGTTGATAGCTGTTAGATGTGCAGCTCAGTAATATTTCTTAATATCCGGCAACCCGATTCCCCCATCATACCAGCTGAGTGTCAGCTTTTTCATAGCGATACGTGGTCTCCCTCCCCATAGGAGGTCTCTTAGGAGCCTCTCAAGATCTTTGAAGTACGCGTTTGGGACAAGGTCAGCTGAGTTCTGCAGTGCATACAGGAAACGGGGCAAAGACATCATTTTAAATAATGCAGCCTTGCCCAACATCGAGAGCGGTAGGGACTTCCAGTGTGTTATGTCGCTTTTGAGCCTTTGCAGTGGGGGGAGCAGATTGCGGGCGTATCGAACTGCTGGGTCCAAGGATATATATGCCCAAGTACTTGAATCCGTCCGAGACCACTGGGATCGGGCAGTTTCGGGGCAAAGTGGGAGAGGTTCCCCATAGGACATACAGGAGTGATTTTTGCCAATTGACTCGAAACCCCGAGTATCTTCCAAAAACCTCTAGTATGTCAAAGGCTACTATTAGGGACCTCTTGGGGACGTAAGATATAGGAGGATATCGTCAGCGTACAGGGATACCCGATCCTCCCACTACGCCGACCAGCGCAACCCGCGGAGCCTTACGTCTTTACGGAGCCACTCTGCGAGTGGTTCAAGGGCTAGGGCAAACAGTAAGGGAGAAAGGGGGCACCCCTGACAGGTCCCCCGGCTAAGTGCAAAGGGTTCAGACTTCCTGTTGTTTACAACTACCTGGGCCAACGGCTCGCTGTACATCAGCCGTATCCAGCGGCAGAAATTTGGCCCAAACCCCAGTTTCACTAGCACTGCAAAAAGATATGGCCATTCCAATGTATCGAAAGCCATGGTGGCATCCAATGAGACCACAACTGCGTCTTCTCGTATCGTCGGTACCCTGCCCAGGATCCCGTGTAGTCTGCGCAGGTTGAGAGCCGTGTTTCTTTTAGGCATGAACCCTGACTGATCTGGATGGACTAGGTCGCCTATCACCTTGGTCAGCCTTGTGGCAAGAACTTTAGCTAGAATTTTGGGTTCTGCATTCAGCAGCGATATAGGCCGATAGGAGGTACACTCCGTTTTGGGCCTCCCTTCTTTATGGATCACGACAATAGTGGCAATTCTCTGGTCAATTGGCAATTTCCCTGGGTAAGGCTATCCTCAAACATGGACTTTAGATAGGGAGCCAGTTTATCTGGTCTAAGCTTGTAGAGCTCTATTGGGATGCCGTTGGGGCCCAACGCCTTCCCCGAGTGCAGCGCCCTTATGGCCGTCGCTATTTCATCAGCAGTTAGTTCGCTGTCCACGAATGTGGAGTCCGATTCCGACAGTGTCGGAAGAGATATGTCTTTAATAAGATTAGTGAAGTCCGCTTCCGGGTACGGCGCCACCGAGCTATATACGGTTCGGAAGTGAGCTGCAAAGTGATTGGCTATATCTTGGGGATCTGTCACTGAAGAACCATCGGTGCCTCTGACCTCTGGTACAAGCCTACTGGCCTGCTCTCTCTTATCTAACCATGCGAGCAGTTTGCCGGCCTTGTCGCCCCAGTCGTATATCCGCCCCAGCCTTTCCCGTCCCTGTAGTTTGGCACGATCGGTGACCAAAGCCCGGTATTCTTCCTGCCGCAGGCGCAGGGCGTGGAGGGCTTCAGGTGTGGCATCCGAGGTGACATCCTGTTCTAGGCGGTATATTTCCTGCTCTATATCAGAAATTTCTTTCACCCTCTATTTTCTGGAGCCCGCCACCAAGGAGAGGGCCTGTCCACGAACCACCGTTTTGAAAGCTTCCCATAGTATTTGGGGTGAGTCAACTGTGTGTTTGTTCTCCAGAAAGTATTCATCAAAAGTTTTAATTAGGCCTTTCCGTATTTTGGGGTTCTTAAGGTGCCAGGGGTTTATTGGGGCAACCCTTCCCATCTGTGTATAATCTAACACTATATGGACCTATAGTGGGGAGTGGTCGGAAATACCTCTTGCCAGGTGGCGGATTTCATGTACGGTCGTGATTTGCGAAGCCGGGACCAGTATATAATCCAGTCGGGATAAGCTGTTGTGCGCCCCAGAATGGAAGGTGTGTTGTATCTTATCGGGGTTATGTGTCCTCCAGCCATCCATCAGTCCCATCGCCTCCACGAAACTGGAGAACGCATGGGCGGCTTGTGGGATGTCACGGGGGTGTGTCTATCTAAAGTGCCCGAAACGATTGAGTTAAAATCGCCTCCGAGCACCAGGTGTCCGTCAGGCAACGTCAAGAGTATAGCACTCAGGTCCGTGAATGTAGTGCCCTGCATCCCGGGGGGGGGCGTATATTGACATAAAGGTGATAGACCTGCCCTCCCAGGTGCCTGTGATGCCAACATATCTGCCTCGGTCGTCCACGTGTGTAGTGGTAAGCGAGAAAGGAAATGACTTTTTTTGCATAATACCAACTCCCCTGGAGCTTGTGGTAAAGCCCGCATGCGCCACCATCGAATACCCCCACCTGTGCATTGCCTTGCATGTGTTACCAACAAGGTGCGTTTCCTGGAGGAAAACAATATCTGGCGCTTGTCTCCTTATGTACTGCAACACAACCCCTCTCTTTATCTTGTCCCCCAATCCGTTAACATTCCAACTTAGGATTTTGACTGCCCTGTTGTACTGTACTCCCATCCTAATCCAGGCATATCCCCACAAGTGGGGTCACATGTATACAACGTACTGTCGAGATAACACAAAAAAAGAAGAACATTCAAAATAAACAACAGTCCCACCCAACATCCCCTCACCCTGCTCCCCTGCACTTCGGGCTTGAAACTGCCCATATTATTTAAATGCAGAGTGCCTGTCGCCCAACTCTTCTACTGATAGAAATTAACACACGGGGGAAGGCCCCTGGATTCCGTCGTCCCCCTCCGCCTACCATCGCAGAGTATTGATGCAGGACCTGTCCAATATCCATTTCACCTACTGTGAGAGTCCCCAAAGTTACGGTGCAAGGATCGTGTCATCCTGGACCGGGTGCTGGCGGTTCAAGGTACAGCAGCGGCAGGAAGCAAAGCGCCCTTTACACAGCGAGGGCCCTACCATGAGAGATCGCAGCGGAATTCATCGCTTGGTGGATTCCTGTTCCGTCGGGAGCCTAAGGCTGTCCAGCCAATAGGATGCCACCTCTGGGAGGTCAAAGAAGCGGGTTTTCCCGTCTAGTTCAATTCGCAAGCGTGCTGGGAAGAGCATGGCGTACTTGAAACCTTTTTCCCTCAGCCTACGCTTGACATCGAGGAAGGAGCGTCGCTTCATCTGCACCGCTCGGGTGAAGTCAGGGAAGAAGGTGATTTCCGCGTTGTCCAGATGGATTGGAGGAGCAACCCTTGCCGCCTGGAGGATTGTGTCTCTGTCTCTATAATTGAGCAGCCGGGCCAGTATTGGACGCGGGGGCCCCGGGCTTTGGGCGGCCCCCAGGCACTCTGTGAGCTCGCTCAACTACGAACAGTTTGGAAAGGCCCTTTGGTTGCAACTTTGTCGAGATCAGTTCCTCAATGAACAGGTCGGCAGCTGGACCTTCTGATTTCTCTGGCACGCCAAGAACGCGGATGTTGTTGCGTCTCAGGCGCCCTCATAATCATCCAGCTTGTCTTCCGTGTATTTGCGAAATGATTGGAGCTCCCCATGTCTCTTTGGAGTTGTGAAGTGTCCTCTACAAGATTGGCGGTGGTAATCTCCAATTGTTTGACCTTCTCTCTGTACTTTGTGAGGTCCGCTCTGATCAGCGTCACCTCCGAGGAGAGGGTGTCGATGGACGTGCGTACGCCCATGATAGCTGCCATTATGTCCTTCATTGTGGGCTCGGTAGGGTCCTGTTCCGCTCCACTCTGCGCCTTGTCGCTGGTCACCCTCTTCTCAGTAAGGTCCGCCTTCGGGCAGGTAAAGCGGTCAAGTCTGCCTTGTTGCGACGCCCGGGTACTCTTGGCGCTGGACATGGTAACGTCCACTTCGGTCCTTGGGATGAATACTCGGCTGAAATGTCAGGTGGTGTTGTTCTTGGCCAGGTCTCTTGGAGGTTGTCCGCAAAGTGCCGGGCCAGTTGTGGGCAACGCTGCTTTAGCTCCGTCGTCCCCGGATGTTTAATGGGACCCCGGAGTCGGACACAATCAGGGAAGGTGGGCTCCTAGGGCGCCATCGGATGTAAAGGCACTGTCTGCGGTGACCTCTGTGGGTAGCGGCAGCCGCGGTGAGCGACGCCGTCGTGGGCTGATAAGTTGTCGCTCGGACCAGCCGCCACTCAAATCAGGACGCCGCCAGCCCCAAATCGTCCTCCAGGTAGCAAGGAGCCTCAGCGACGATGTCGCCTCAGAGTCACCTGGTGTGCCAAGTAAAGGTGGGGGTGAAGGATGGATCCCTTCAGGCGGCCCCAATCCGCCAACCACTATGACACAGGTACCGTAGGGAGATCGTTCCACACCCATGTCTCCCCGCCCCCACCACCAAGGCAACGATGCGCAGCAGAGGCCCCCTAGTCCCGGGGGCCGCTCCGGCCAGCAAGGCCCGATCCGGTAGGGCCAAATTCACTATCGGCCACTCTCAACGGGCCTGCCCAGTCTCTGTTCCACTACAGCTCTCCTCAATACAGTGGGTGTAGCCGCGTGATGGCAGTGTGTACTGTGCCCAGGATCACTTTCGCCCTCCAGCCCCGGCTCCCATTCCACGGTGCGGGGACGTTGGGGGCAGCCACTCCCAGGCGCCGCTCCCTTTGCTCCAATGTCCACGGGGGCAGTTCGGGCTGTCACTGCGCTGTCAACGTTGCAGGGCCCCAAACGACACGCTCCGCCCCAGTCACCTTCAGCTGCTCCGCTGCTGGGTCGCGGGGTCCCTCTCCCCACCTCCAGCGGCCGACAGGGGATCTCCACACGGCTTCGTGCTCTGCGGCGCCGTCACGGCCCTGAAGTTGCTTGTCTGCTTTATTTTGGCCCCCCGAGGATGGGGGAGGGGGTCATGCCCACTCTCACGTCTCTTCCATCGGCCACCTCCAGCACTCGAGGCCCCGGTTTTTCCCAGCCGCAGGCCCAGAGTTGCCGATCGGTGCAACTACGGCCCACCACCTCCAATCTTGCCCGGGGAAACCTTGATGGGCACCGCTTGCGCTCCTGTTACAGGTTCTGCACCTCTCAGGCGGATAAATGTATTGGATCTATGAGGTAGGAAGGAAGGGCTTCGGAGCTGCCCTAGGTTGCGGCCATGTTGGTTTGCCGCGAGACCACGCCCCCCCAGAATGCAATCTTATAGTATAGATTAAGTGAAAAAGAACCACACAAAGTATTTATAAAATATGTATTTATTAAATAATACTCTCTAACACATAGAAATATCTCCTACCCGGAGATATGCACAATGCACACAATACTTTAGCAAAGAAACACAGTAAATAGCATGTAATACACAGTGGACCCTAGGGGGGGACCAAACCAAACCATATACTAAGAAAGTGGTATAAGAATCACGACTCGGGTCAAGACAATGTCGAGTGGACGTAGAAGTGCTGGTGGCCCAAGGAACCACCCAAGGTGAGTAGATAGGGACCCCACGGAGAGCGTGTGCAGTGTGGGAACACGACTGCGTGCTCCGTGCAACTCTACATGTAAGTCGCGGTTGGATTTTTAAAGATTAAGAACCCTTCCCAGTGGACCCTGAAGAAACCCTGTGGAAGACAGAAGGTTGGAGAGCCACCCCACCCGTGGATACCCTAGTACCCACGTTACCTACACCAGGGAAGCCGGGTGCATACGTGTGAAGTGGTGTCGGAATCCGCCGTCGAACCCAATGGAGGACTTTAGGAAAGTGGCACTACTGAAGAAGGAGAAAGTGTCTGGTGTAATTCGAAGGTGGATTCTATATGAGGTGGTACCTGCAAGCAGAGGGGACAGAGTCTATGTCACTCAGGAGTGACCAGGAGACTTGGAAGACGAATGCCCTCCAATGTCGGGTGTTGCAGGATGGGTGACGATGACCTTAACTCTGCAGCTGTGAGGACCAGGCGGCGCTGAGGAGAACCAGGAGCCATGCATCTGTCCCACGAAGGATGTCGAGTGCTGAGGGGTCGGTATCTGGTGGGAGCACCAACAAGCCTTGGCAAATGCAACCAACGCAGGGATTGAAGAAGGAGTAACGTCGGGACCAGCAAGGTCCAGGGGACTCACCATAAGCAGGGGAGTCAGGGCAGGCCCCGAGTAATCAGGGGAGCCGAAAAGAAACAAATGTGACCCTCAAATGGACCCACAGGTTGGAGGCACTAGAGTCGCGAGAGGACCTCCAGCAGGTCACGGTGCACACGATGCGGTGTGGACGAAGACGTTGGTCACTGGAGATGCTTGAGGTTGGGGCTACTTGGAGCCCAAAGATCTTCTTGGAACGAAGACAACAAGCCTTTGCAACTGCAAGTTGACGCAATGCACAGGGGTTCAGTTATTGCAACCCCCACAAAGGATACTGGCCTCAAACTTGGTGAGAGGGCAGGGCAGGCCTCGGGAGCTGTGGAAAACCACCACCTGTGTTGCAGAACCTTACGGAGTCCGGAGGAGCTCGGGATCGGCAGACCGGTTGACTTAGTTGTGGTGCCTGCGAATGCAGGGGAGTGACTCCTTCACTCCAAGGAAGATTCCTTCAAGTGTCTTTGATGCTTCACAGGCCTTGGAAGGTTCCTGTATGATGCACAGACGATGCAGCAGACTAGAAGGGAGACGAAGTCAGGCCCAAACGAAGTCCAGCGAAGTCCAGAGTGCCCAGATGGTAGAAGAAGAAGTGGTGTCTGATCTGAATCTTATTCTACGACGAATCTAGGGACCTACACCCATGTAAGCCCTTAAGTACCCTAGGGAAAGGGTTTGGAAGATTCAGGGGACCCTCCCAGGGGAGGGTCTGGACAGGGGGGAGGTTACTCCCATGTCCTTTGTCCAGTTTCGCGCCAGAGCGGGAGCCAACGGCTTAAACTGGACTATGCATGGGGACAACAAATGTGCCCCTCATGCAGAGTGAGTGGCGTTGGCAAGCGCACCCACCCTACCCCAATACACTAAATCCTGTCTGGGAGGTGGTCACACCTCCCTGTGACAGGATGCTTATTGTTCTGCCTTCCCCTGCTTGAGCTTGGCTCAGCAGCAGGAGGGCAGAATCGGGTCTCTGGTCGGCAGGAACCATTTTGTGCTGTCCGGGTCAAGAAGGCTGGTACCGGGAAAACTGAGAGCCTAATGGAGGGCTCTTCCAGTGCTTGGAATCATACCTTCCACACTGTTTACGGTGTGGGGGTATTATTCCAACATGTTTGATATCAAACATGATAGGATTCGTTTGCGCCGTTTTCGAGATGGTCATCGCGTAATTACGCGGTGCCCCTCTATATAGTATATGGCTGCTTCACTGACAACCCAGGAGAATGGACTCCGTAGGCTGCAGGGATGTCCTTCTCATGCAGGTGCACCCTCTCACTTAGAACTATGCGCCCTGCCTTCAGGATTGCAAAGGCCTGCTACAGGGGTGACTTATAGGTTTTAAGTGCAGTGACCCTAGATATAGGAAACCTATATCTTTAGTAAGTGGTGCTAGTACCAGCTTACACAGGCTGCAATAGCAGGCCTGTAGTTCCATTTTGAATGGTCTCCCAAGGGTGGCATAATGCATGCTTCAGCCCATGGGGGACCTCTGGGGTACCTATGCCCTGGGGACATGGGTATCATATACTAGGGACTTATAAGGGTACCCCAGTATCCAATCTGGGGTATACCTAAGTACTGAACATATCAATTTAGGGAGAAAGCAGATGTACTGGGGTCAAGATTAGCAGGAACCCAGTCAAACTAGTCAAATACAGCTTAGCACCAGGCAAAATGTGGGGGTAACCATATAAGCAGATCCTACTTTCCTACACAACCCCCCCCCACAAACGTAAGGAGATGAGACTAACCTTGCCCAGTTGAGTCTTCATTTTCTAAGTGGAAATATCTGGAGAGTCCATCTGCATTGGCATGGTTACTCCCAGGTCTATGTTCTACTGTATAGTCCATCCCCTATAGGGAAATGGACCACCTCAAAAGTTTGGGGTTTTCACCCTTCATCTGTTTAAGCCATAAGAGGGGCTTATGGTCTGTCTGAACAATGAAGTGAGTGCCAAACAGGTATGGCCTCAACTTCTTCAGGGCCCAGACCACAGCAAAGGCCTCCCTCTCTATAGCTAACCAATGGTTCTCTCTGGGGGTCAACCTTCTGCTGATAAAAGCTACTGGTTGATCCTGGCCCTCTGCATTAGGTTGTGCCAGCACAGTCCCTACCCCCAACTGAGATGCATCTGTTTGGACAATTAATGTTTTAGAGTAGTCAGGACTTTGCAGAATGGTAGCAGTGCACATGGCCTGCTTAAGGTCATCAAATGCCTTCTGACAGCTAACTGTCCACTAAACTCTCTTGGGCATTTTCTTTGTTGTAAGATCATTCAAGGGAGTCACTATGGACCCATATCTTTTGACAAATCTTCTGTAGTACCCATTCAGGCCCAAGAAAGCTCTGACCTGAGTCTGGGTAGTTGGAGCAACCCATTCCATTATGGTCTGTATTTTGCTCTGTAGTGGTTGAACTTGGCCTCCACCTACCAGATGGCCCAAGTACACAACCTTACTCTGCCCTATCTGGCACTTAGTAGCCTTGATAGTGAGGCCTGCTTTCTGAAGATCCTCCAAAACATTCTTCAGGTGGACCAGGTGATACTCCCAGGTGGAGCTAAAGACAGCTATATCATCTAGATATGCTGCACTATAGGCTTCCAGGCCTGTGAGAACTTTATTCGCCAACCTTTGGAATGTGGCAGGTGCATTCTTCAAACCAAAGGGCATTACAATGAATTGATAATGCCCACTAGGGGTTGAAAATGCAGTTTTTGGTTTGGCATCCTCAGCTAATCTGATTTGCCAATAGCCAGCAGTAAGGTCAAATGTACTTAAGAACTTGGCTAAGGCCAAAGTGTCAGTAAGCTCATCTGCCCTAGGAATTGAGTGAGCATTAGTCCTAGTGACTGCATTGAGTCTCCTGTAGTCTACACAAAACCTAATCTCTCTTTTTCCACCCTTGGTGTGAGGTTTGGGTACAAGGACTGCTGGGATAGCCCAAGGGCTACCTGAGGGCTCAATCACTCCCAACTCCAGCATCTTTTGGACCTCCGTCCTGATGAAATCTCTGACATGGTCAGGCTGTCTGTAGATTTTATTCTTAACCGGTAGACTCTCACCTGTGTCCACTTCATGGGTACACCAGGTGGTTTGACTAGGAGTCAGAGAAAACATATCCCTGAAATGATTGAGGACCTTCCTGCAATTAATCTGCTGCTGATCAGTGAGGCTGCCTGCCAAGGCTACTTCAACTGATCCATCATCAGGGTTTTGTGAGAGGAGATCAGGGAGAGGGTCACTCTCTTCCTCCTGTCCCTCATTAGTTGCCATGAGCAAGCCCATGTCAGCCCTGTCAACAAAAGGTTTTAGCCTGTTCACATGAAGTACCCTATGGGGACTTCTGGGAGTGCCAAGGTCCACCAAATAGGTGACCTCACCCTTTTGTTCAAGTATGGTGAGGGGTCCACTCCATTTATCCTGGAGCGCTGCTGGGGCCACAGGCTCCAACACCCACACCTTCTGACCTGGCTGATAAACAGTCAGGACAGCCTTTTGGTCGTGCCAAGCTTTTTGGAGTTCTTGGCTTGCCTCCAGGTTTTTGCTAGCCTTCTTCATGTACTCAGCCATGCTGGAGCGCAGACCAAGTACATAGCTCACTATGTCCTGTTTGGGAGGTTTGAGAGGTAACTCCCATCCCTCCTTCACCAGACACAAGGGATCCCTAACTGGATGCCCAAACAGAATTTCAAAAGGGCTGTAGCCAACCCCCTTCTGAGGGACCTCTCTGTAGGCAAAGAGAAGGCAGGGTAGTAGGACATCCCATTTTCGCCTAAGCTTTTCTGGGAGGCCCATGATCATACCCTTTAGGGTTTTGTTGAATCTTTCAACTAACCCATTGCATTGAGGATGGTAGGGTGTGGTGAATTTGTAATTAACTACACACTCTTTCCACATTGCAGTTATATAACTTGACATGAAGTTTGTACCTCTGTCAGTTAAGACCTCCTTAGGGAAGCCCACTCTGGAAAAATTACTAAGAGGGCCCTTGCCACCACAGGAGCTGTAGTGGTCCTAAGGTGAATAGCTTTTGGGTATCTAGTGGCATCGTCCACCACCAATAGGATATAACTATGCCCAGATGCTGTTGGAGGGTTCATGGGACCAATGATATCAATCCCAACCCTCTCAAAGAGAACCCCAACCACTTGAAGTAGAATTAAGGAGGCCTTTGTGATGCCACCTGACTTGCCACTGGCTTGGCAGGTGGCACAGGAGCGACAAAACTCCTTAGTGTCCTCAGACATATGGGGCCAGTGAAAGTGAGGGACAAGCTGTCCCCAAGTCTTACTTTGCTCTAAGTGTCCTGTCAGGGGAATGTAAATGCAAGGGTGAGCAGGAAGCCTCTAAACTTATGGGGTATAACCAACCTCTTGGTGGCACTAGGCTTGGGGTCTCTACCCTCTGAGTACAGAGGTCCTTCATCCCAGTAGATCCTATGGGACCCACTGACATTCCCAGCAGCCTCAGCAGCAGCTTGCTGTCTGAGAGGTTCAAGAGAGGGGTAGGTCTGCTGCTCTAAACTCATATCTGCTCTGGAAGGGCCCCCTGCCCCCAAGAACTCAACCTGATCAGGTTCCAGTTCATCTGGAGCAGTCCCTTCACAGAGGCTCAGATCATCTCCCTCAAGAGACTGATCCTCACTTTGAGTCTGGGTGGAAGGCACAGCCTTACCCTTTCTGCTCCTTCTCGTGGAAGGCACCTGGTCCATTGTTCCAGGATCCAGGGCCTGTTCAGTGGAAAGCTGTTTGGCTTGTGACCTGGTCACAACAAACACACTTGCAGAGATGCCCAACATTTCTGCATGAGTCCTGAACTCTACCTCAGCCCAGGCTGAAGTTTCCAAATCATTGCCCAACAAGCAATCTACAGGTAGGTCTGAAGATACCACAAACTTTTTAGGTCCAGTTACCCCTCCCCAGCTGAGATTAACAACGGCCAAGGAATGGTCAGTCCTGACATTGTCAGCATTGGTCTCTTGGTACATTTGTCCAAGGATGATTTGGTCAGGAGACACAAGTTTCTCTGTCATCTTTGTGACACTGGCCCCTGTGTCCCTGTAGGCCATTGCCTCTTTTCCATTTATCAAAGGCTGTTGTCTGTACTTGCCCAGGTTACTGGGACTGACTAGTAAGGTGGCAAGATCTATGCCACCATCACAGACCAAAACAGCCTGAGCTGGAGTTCTGAGTAGGTTAGAACCAAACTCAGAACCCAAGGTTAACCCTACTAATCCCTTGTTTCCTGTACTACCACTTGTACCTGTGCTAGGGGCGCAGTTGCCTTAGGGGCAGTGGCAGTTGTAGTAGGAGTATTCTCCTTGGCTTTTGGACAATCAGCATCCTTTGTCCAATGGGTTTTCACCTTACAAATGTAACACCAAGGTTTCTTCTTGCCTTTCTAGGATGATTGTGACTCCCCCCAGATGCAGGTTTTTGGGGCCCTTGAGAAGACTCTTTCTTATCTTTGCCCTTATCCCCGCTCTTATCTTGAGTTTTTGAAGACTCTTGTTTCTTCTGATCACCATTATTGCTCTGATTTGTCTGCTTAACCCTGGTTCTGACCCATTTATCTGCCTTTTACCCAATTCTTGGGGAGAATTAAGATCTGAGTCCACCAGGTACTGATGCAAAAGCTGGTTCTGATAATTATTAAGGATCTGCTCCCTCATAATCAAATTGTACAATCCTTGATAGTCATGCACTTTGCTGCCAAGTAACCAACCTTCCAGAGCCTTAATGGCACTATCCACAAAAACTACCCAGTCCTGGATTTGTGCTTTCTGGGTGTCTCTGAACGTAATCCTGTATTGTTCAGTGGTTAAGCCAAACCCATCAATAAGAGCACTGTTCAAAACTGAGTAATCATCAGCATCCTCTTCTCTAACAGTGAGGAGCTTATCTCTACCTTTATCAGCAAAGGAGAGCCACAAGATAGGTGCCCACTGCTCTTGAGGGAGCCTCTGAACCTTACAGGCCCTTTCGAAAGCAGTTATCCATTTGTGCATGTCATCCCCAACATGGTAGGGAGGGACAATCTTGCTCAGGTTCCTATGTTCAAAAGAATGTTCTTTAACTCTAGGGACACTGTTGCTGCCACCATGGGAGTCTAGTCCCATTTTTGTCCTAGCTCTCTGGACTTCTAGGGACTCTCTGTCAAGTGCCAACTGCTCTTACCTGAGCCTAAGCCTAGCTTTCTCAAGTTCAAGCATTTGGTACTCCCTATCCAAAGAGTTCCCCCTCTTACTAGAAATGGAGGTCCCAACTGACTGTCCTAAGGCATGTATTCTGCAGAGGAGGATCTAGACCTCTTTGGTCTACTCTGCACCTTCCCAGGTGGATCAAAGGGGGCATCCTCTTGGCCACCTGGGTTCTCCTCTGAGAGGTCTGAATTCTCCAGGTGGGAGTCATCAGGCTCCACCTTTTCAGGGTTAGATTCTAGGTCAAAAAAGGGCTCCCCTCCTGGCCTATCTTCATTCCCTGCCCCACCCACTCTTTCCTGTTCATCTGACCCACTGGTATTCCTGAGGTCATCTAACAGTAACACCTCAAGGAGGCATTGAGTGTTGGCTCCTTTCCCTGTCTTCAACTTTCTAGAGGCACACAGTGCTTTCAGTTCTTGGAACGAAAGTTCACTGTATCTGGTAGTCAGAGAGCTACTGGCATCTCCTTTGGAAGACATACTAAGTGTGGTGTGGTGTTGCACCTACCTAACCTAATGGAAACTAAACTCTCTGAGGTTGGAGAAAGGGTGTGCTATACCCTTAACTACCCATTCCTAAGTTCAGTAGAACTTACTTACTCTAAGCTTGTATTATATGTGCCTACTATTAGTGATGGTTTTTGAATTAATCAACACAAAGATTTATCTGGTAAAACAATGCAGGCTTGAATCCCAACCGCTGCACACCAATGTGAGAAGCTGGCCTGGTATATTGTATTGTATTGTATTGTAATTGCATTTGTATAGCACTTACAACCCATGACGAAGGGTCAAAGCTCTTTTTCGGCGAGTAGCACGCTGCTCTGGAACCCATAAAGGAATAGTGTTGAATTAGTATAGTGAAATATGAAAGTAATTTGAGTGGTGGATAGGTTAGTCAGTTATTTGGATTCAGAAGGATAGCGGAAGGATAGAAGAGGATATGATGTACACTTATATAAGTGGACACCTTGCACCAGTCCAGACAACTCTTATGGTGATTTAAGAGGTCTTAGACAACCTTAGAAAGCTCTCTCAGTGGTAGCTGTGGAGAGCAGCCTTCTGGCTTAGTCCAGAAGGAGTGTAAAACAGCTTGTTCTACCAGAATGCAATCTTATAGTATAGATTAAGTGAAAAAGAACCACACAAGGTATTTATAAAAATATGTATTCATTATATAATACTCTCTAACACATAGAGATATCTCCTACCCGGAGATATGCACAATGGACACAATACTTTAGAAAAGAAACACAGTAAATAGCACGTAATACACAATGGACCCTAGGGGGGGACCAAACCAAACCATATACTAAGAAAGTGGTATAAGAACCACGACTCGGGTCAAGACAATGTCGAGTGGACATAGAAGTGCTGGTAACCCAAGGAACCACCCAAGGTGAGTAGATAGGAACCCCAGGGATAGCGTGTGCAGTGTGGGAACACGACCGCGTACTCCGTACAACTCTACGTGTAAGTCGCAGTTGGATTTTTAAAGATTAAGGACCCTTCCCAGTGGACCCTGAAGAAACCCGGTGGAAGACAGAAGGTTGGAGAGCCACCCCACCCGTGGATACCCTAGTACCCATGTTACCTACACCAGGGAAGCCGGGTGCCTACGTGTGAAGTGGTGTTGGAAACCGCTGTCGAACCCAATGGAGGACTTCAGGAAAGTGCCACTGCTGAAGAAGGAGAAAGTGTCCGGTGGAATCCGAAGGTGGATTCTAGATGAGAGGTACCTGCAAGCAGAGGGGACAGAGTCTATGTCACTCAGGAGTGACCAGAAGACTTGGAAGACGAATGCCCTCCGATGTCGGGTGTTGCAGGATGGGTGACGATGACCTTGACTCTGCAGCTGTGAGGACCAGGCGACGCTGAGGAGAACCAGGAGCCATGCACGAACTGTCCCACGAAGTATGTTGAGTGGTGAGGGGTCGGTGTATGTCGGGAGCACCAACAAGCCTTGGCAAATGCAACCAATGCAGGGATTGAAGAAGGAGCAGCGTCGGGACCAGCAAGGTCCAGGGGACTCACCAAAATCAGGGGAGTCAGGGCAGGCCCCGAGCAGTCAGGGGGGCCTAAAATAAACATGTGTGACCCTCAAATGGACCCACAAACCGGAGGCACTGAAGTCGCAAGAGGACCTCGAGCAGCTCACCAAAAGATGCAGGCCGCCGTGCACACGATGCGGTGTGGACGAAGACTTTGGTCACTGGAGGTGCTTGAGGTTGGGGCTACTTGGAGCCCAAAGATCTTCTTTGAAGGAAGCCAACAAGCCTTTGCAACTGCAAGTTGACGCTGTGCACAGGGGTTCGGTTATTGTAATCCCCACAAGGGATACTGGTCTCAAACTTGGTGAGAGGGCAGGACAGGCCTCTGGAGCTGTGGAAAACCACCACCTGTGTTGCAGAACCTTACGGAGTCCGGTGGAGCTTGGGATCAGCAGACCGGTCGACTTAGTTGCGGTGCCTGCGAATGCAGGGGAGTGACTCCTTCACTCCAAGGAAGATTCCTTCAAGTGTCTTTGATGCTTCACAGGCCTTGGAAGGTTCCTGTATGATGCACAGGCACAGACAATGCATCAGACTAGAAGGGAGACGAAGTCAGGCCCAAACGAAGTCCAGCGAAGTCCAGAGTGCCCAGACGGTAGAAGAAGAAGTGGTGTTTGATCTGAATCTTATCCCACAACGAAACTAGGGACCTACACTTAGGTAAGCCCTTAAGTCCACTTGGGAAAGTGTTGGGAAGATTTAGGGGACCCTCTCAGGAGAGGGTCTGGACAGGTGTCCAGTTTCGTGCCAGAGCGGGAGCCAACGGCTCCCAGGACTGGTTTGAACTGGACTATGCATGGGGACACCAAATGTGCCCCTCATGAAGACTGAGTGGCGCTGGCAAGCACACCCACCCTACCCCAATACACTAAATCCTGTCTGGGAGGTGGTCACAACTCCCTGTGACAGGATGCCTATTGTTCTGCCTTCTCCTGCTCGAGCTTGGATCAGCAGCAGGTGGGCAGAATCGTGTCTCTGGTCGGCAGCAACAATTTTGTGCTGTCCGGGTCAAGAAGGCTGGTACCAGGAACACTGAGAGCCTAATGGAGGGCTCTTCCAGTGCTTGGAATCATACCTCCAACACCGTTTACGATGTGAGGGGTATTATTCCAACATGTTTGATACCAAACATGATAGGATTCGTTGCACACGGTGCCCCTCTATATAGTATATGGCTGCTTCACTGACAACCCAGGAGAATGGACTCCGTAGGCTGCAGGGGTGTCCTGCTCATGCAGGGGCACCCTCTCACTTAGAACCATACACCCTGCCTTCAGGATTGCAAAGGCCTGCTACAGGGGTGACTTATAGGTTTTAAGTGCAGTGACCCTAGATATAGGAAACCTATATCTTTAGTAAGTGGTGTTAGCACCAGCTTACACAGGCTGCAATAGCAGGCCTGTAGTTCCATTTTGAATTGTCTCCCAAGGGTGGCATAATGCATGCTTCAGCACATGGGGTACCTCTGGGGTACCTATGCCCTGGGTACATGGGTACCATATACTAGGGACATATAAGGGTACCCCAGTATCCAATCTGGGGTGTACCTAAGTACTGAACATATCAATTTAGGGAGAAAGCAGATAGACTGGGGTCCTGATTAGCAGGATCCCAGTCAGACTAGTCAAATACAGCTTAGCACCAGGCAAAAAGTGGGGGTAACCATAAAAGCAGATCCTACTTTCCTACACTCAGGAACTGGTGGCCTGTCTCTGCTCTCCACCTGACTGTGCAACACAGCTCGGGTTGGAGAGATATAAAGTGCGTGTGTCGGGTTGTCCGTCGAAGACAGATGGCCAAACCAACATGTGCACTTGCAGTGCCTGCCACTAATCCCTGCTGCTGCCAGTCACCAGCAATGGCCCTGCCCCACCCCTAGACTCAGCTCGGGCTGGCAGGATAAAAAATAAAATGGTAATAAAATCATTTTATTTTTCATGTTTGCTGGTCTTGCAGCAGGGGTGACGATGCTCCTCCGCCCTAATGGAGCAGCTGCTGCTACGATAATGATCAGGCTTAGAGTACTGGAGGGTATCTCGCGGGTTGAAACTGGTGCCCCTTAAGCTGTCAATTCCTTATTCAATTGCTTGTTTAAATAATTTAGGCCCATATATACTAATGCATTTTCCAATGGACACAGAATGGGAAAATCCCTTTTTTTACATCAGGACCTTGGTTTTTAGATGGCTTATAATCCAGAGAAGGCTGAGTTACTTTCAAAGTTGTGTTTAGAGTGTTCAGAGTTCCAGTGCTTGGATGCACAACACTGCTTAATTTGAGCCAGTGGTTTCCGATGCTCGGCACCAGCACTTAATTACCAACACCGGTAATCATGACAGTCTACTACGTGGTGGCACTTTTTGTCTAATTTAGAGATAAGCACAACAACATTTGTTTATTAATTTAACATGAGTTCAAAATTACCAATACCTGCCGCCCAAGCAATTCTTATAGCTTTGAGAGCCTAGCCCCCCCGCGCCCACCACATTCACAGTACGCACTCACAAAAGTCGGCTGCAGTGGTGATCTTGGGTGGCGGGAGAGAAGCCTTGGAGGTTCCTGACGATTGGGACTGCTGCCTTCTTTTTTAGGCTGACCTTGTTCTGGATCAGGCAGTGAGAGGAGGCAGCAATCCCTTACTTGTCCTAAGAGTGGGATAGGGTTGATGAGAGTTGCTGACCCCACCCCACTCTGTGACAAGGCATCAGTGATCGACACTCGGCCCTGGGCATTACAGGACTTATAACTGAAGCGCCCAGGTCCCGGGCTATCGGTGAAGCTCCCCCCCCCTCTTCCCCATGATTTTTGTTCCAGTCCTGAAACCAAGATTATAACCCCAATTTCCGGATCTAGGTCAGTATCAGCAACCCAACCACATGCCCACATCTCCGGTGATGTGGTCTTGAGGTAGGCAAATGCTATGACTTGCCCAGGGTTGAGTGGGTTTTCTTGTACAGTGCAAATGGTCAACTGTACCCCTTGATACACTTGTATGAATCAAGGTTGTCAATGTATGCTTGTGAGAGCTCTGAAAACTGAAGTCTTGTAAAGCCGAACAATCTTCATCCAGTGCCCAGTTTGTGCATCAGACATGCGTACCTGTAGACGCCTTAGCTCTTAGGAACATGAAGTGAACCCATTTGGAGTCAGTTGAGGAATAGCACATATAAATGTACTTGATACATGACGCTGCATCTTCACCAATGATTGCCATCTATATTTCTGTGATATTGATCGCTTGTTCCATTAATTTAGTTCCTTGAAGTGTTATCTGTTGCAGTAAATGTGTCACCATGTAGCTTCTTTAGTGTGCTTTTCTCTACAGATGTGCAGTGATACTAATACCTCTGGAGTGATATACAGTTCAGCGATATTAGTTGGGAGTGGGGGAGATAGACCCTACATATCATCTGGTTGGCTTCCATCATTTGTAACACTAGTTCTAAATATCTGACAAGGTCCTATATTATTGATAGAAGTATGAGATTAAATCATGCTATGAGAGGCTCAGTCATTTTTAGTCCTTGCACAGTTGTGTTACTGTGGCGATGGCGTAGCAGAAGAAGCAGCACTTGTAAATGAGGAGTGTTGTTGCATTCACACTGGACTAATGAGCGGTCTCTTTCCTTGCAGCTGTCTCAAGAGCGGAGTAGGGGATGTGGCTTTTCTTGATCACATATCAATAGCCAATGCCACAGGTACAGTATATATGCATGGATCTGCACAGTGTCTGATGGCTTTGAGTGTTGAGCTGGAATTGAGGCGGTGAGGCAATAGATGAGACCATAACTGGTACGAATAGGGCTACCCCAGGTCCTGTTACCTGCACTTGAGGACCTCTGACCCTCAATTAGACAGAAGGAGGAGGCAAGCAGCCCCTTGTCTTCTTGTACCACTGTAGTTGATTCCTTAATATCCCAGAGGTTCGTTCACAAAACTGTATTTTGTGACCTACTTTCACCACTTACCACATCACAATGTTATTTGCTTCTTACATTCCTCCTTAATCAATTTCTAATTGTAGTACAGTAAACAGCCATATTTATCCTTCTATCGTGATCTCAAATTCCCATCCAAAGATCCTTCCTTCATATACCCCGTGCAAGTTTTCATTTAATATCACCGCAATGCAGGCAAATATCTGGCTCAACATGAGGTGTTCTTTAGAAAAGTGACTTCTCCAGAGCATCTAAAAGCTCTGTGATTTACGCATTATGTTATGTTTGCATCACATCCTTCTTTTCATGAACAATATATTGCATCTTATGCCCTCAAGTGTGGCTTATGATCTTCTTCTGAAAAACTTTGTCCACCTCACTGTAGGTGATATTTGTGACATCTTCCTGTTAAATTGTCTTACTCTCTGCCCAGTCAATTTCAACCTAATCTGAACCAGCCTGCCTTCAGATGCCACATTAAAGTGTGACTGTTTAATCAGAGCTCTAAAATACTTCCACTTAAGATTATTACTTGTTCCTTCAGAAGCGTCAAGAGACCCAACCAGTAAACTCTGCACTACAGAACAGAACAGAATAGAACAAGAGTGACTACAATTAGGAAAGAATTGAGCTTAATTGTTGTAGAAGGTTACAAATTATAATTAACAAAGCACTGAGGTTTTATCAGATTTGAAGTTCGTACAATCTGATTTATACTAATAAAATTTGCAGCCACTAATGTAGCTTCAAAGCGCTATTACCTCCCTTCAGATAGCACAAGCTTATCACAGTCCTCACTGGCATAGATGCCAGAAAACATGCACCAAGCCAGTTTTGTGCTGGCATTCAGTTGGTTTTCTTGATCCAGAACCTGTAGAAGACCCAACCTGGTCCTTGTTTGCGCTCCTTGTACCTTTGGGTCCACAAACCAGCCTCCTCAAATGGGGAGACCTCTCTCTATAACTTTTCAAAATCAGGCTTTATCCACCTTAGAAAAGTCATCTACCCAGTGTTTCTAGCACCTTTGGGCCACAAAATATCCAACCTTAAATGTACTGTATCACCCTCACTCTAAACAAATTAGTTTGTCAGATTTTAAATCTAGAAAGATAACTTTTTGTACCACATTCATTAAGAAAGCTTATTTAGAGTATTCCAATCTTGTCTTTTTTCAGAGGTTGCAATGATCATACTTTTTTTGTTTCTAATTTGCCAAACAGATTGCAAGGAGTTAGTGTTTGCAAATAGGACCTCATGCAGCTTTAACTTTCCCTGCAACGTTGTCTAAAGCCATAAACATCACTTTTTTCAAAAGTAGGGTGAAGTTCCTAACTTTTTTCCAAGCAAAGCCAACTCACAGAGGGCCACAGAAAAACAGGATATCCTCCTGCAGGGTATTGCGTGGGTGATACAACCTGCAGAGGGAAACCTGTGACATTTTTAGCAACAGCGAACTCCCCGTACTTATAAGGCGTGACGAGGGGAGACAGACCGAACAACATGAGAGGCAGGAGAAGTTTGTGGGCATGGTGGCACTGTGGACAGTTTGAGTAGGGCATCAGTGCTCCCCATTGCAGTAGTAGTAAGCTTTATTGAATAGATAAAATTATTCATAATAAAAACAAAGACAAAGTAGCAATCTAGGTAAAATGTATACATAAAACAACTACAAAATTTAACCCTTTTTATCAATCAACAAGCACGTTTCTAATTGACTTGAAAGTACATAAAGCGACATATGAATTATTGGATGCTAAGTTAAGAATGAAGATGTGGCATCCAAGTTCATCTTGTGCCCAGTCTCGGTAACTGTTGAGCGAACACATAATGATAATCTCAGCCTCTTACAGTAAGTAATAGACAACATTCTATTTGACTTGAAAAATGCATAAATGTACTAATATAACTATTAATTATTGAATTAAAAAGCAAAAAGATGGCTTCTGCAATTGTCCTGTGTCCTGATTCAATGAAAATTGGATGATGTAATTTCTTCTTAGGGGAAGTAAAGTCAGACATATACAAATTAAATGTTAAATTATTTCATCATATAGATTGTGTAAACTACACAGTTTTGAACATAATCTGGAGCCACACCAAGATCCTTCAAACTGGTAAATTGAAGTGTTAAATAGTCTACACCGTAGACATAAATCTTTCACCTCAGTGGTTAAATTAGAATCAAGGTAGCATTGACTTTCATTGCATAACAATCTTGGGTGTAACCAGATAACTTACATTCCAGTGAATACCTTAGATCCCAATCGTAGTTTTAAAAGAAAAAAATCTCTTTAGCAGTGATTTATGAGCCGATAATGATAAATTACTCAAAACCTCTAAAGATGGTAATTGATATTATTTCTCATAGGTAAAATAGAAGCATTATTCGACGAAAGCACTTCCCTGTTTAACAGTGATTTGAAAGAGTTTTGATTAGCATCAGAACAGGAACAGAAATAATTTATCAACTGACATTTATATAACGAGAATAGTGAAGACAGGCCCTATTCAAGTCGCAATCGAGACTGGGGAGTTGATGATCTTAAGTTTAGAAGTATTTGTATGAAATTCAGTCAGGAAGTGCAATAACGTATTATTGATACCCTAAAATTGAAGTTTAGACCCAGGTGGTTCCTGTCTACTTTGTCAAAAGCTGGTCAGTAATCGAGAAGAAAGGTTTAGCCCCATTAGAATAATGGTCACAATTAAGCAGTTCATTTAATACCATAAAATTATCAACAGTGGGTCAACCTGGACGAAATCCATTCTGTATAAATTTCAAAAGTCCCTTTTTTGTGCCCATTCCAATATCTGGCCAATAAAAATTTGGCAAATAATTTGCCATCAAATCCCAAAAGTGTGATTCATTTCTAATCTCTTGCAGCCAATTGCAGGCCTCGTTTATAAAGTGGTTCCAAGAATCCGGGATGACCTCAGAATTATATATTTTTGTAAAAAATATACCTAAGATACCTCTCCATAAAGTGGGGTCAGCTCTAGACACTGTGATCAGATACCATTTGGTCAAGGAACCGATGATGGACGACTAGAATTTGTTGATGTGAAAACTTCGTTCTCAGCTATTGATATCTGTTTGTTGAGCCATGGTGCACAAGTAACTTTATCTGTCTGGTGAGCAGTATACAGGTTTATTATAAAAGAATCCCAGACTTCAAATGTGATATCGTAGATGTAACGATTGATGCAGTTGCTCATACCAGAATTAAGTAGCAGCCAAAAGCGTTTTGAGTCTCTTTTTTTATAATTTCAACTAATTGTAATCCTCATTTTAATCCAACACCTTATCCCAGCCAAGACATAAATCGGAAAAGTTTTTTTCACATGATGCCTAAGACCTCAGTTACCCTTCCTAAGAACCTAGGTGAGCCTCCTATGTCCCGGGTTCACTGTAACATACAGAAATCATTAAGTGAGAGTGAGCCTCTTGAGGATTGGAATATTCTCTGTGGTGGGTTTTCTGCTTACGACACAAACTGTGGCATTGTTCAGACTGGCTGATCTGTGTCCATTGGGGTCTTCTGTCATTGGGAACCAGCGAGATACAGGTTTGCCCCCCAGGTGATCTGCACCCCGTGTATGAGCACGTTTGATGCAGCAGCAGTAAACTAGTGCACTCATTCCTGCTACATCTTGTACCCCCTATTGCTCGCACCCTCCTGGTATTGCTTTCTACATATGCAAAATCATCTCTCTATCTCCCCTGAACATTTATAGACCTAGTGCTATAAAATGTAAGGAAGTGTTATATCAAATCTTCCTCCTAATTTGGAGAACCAAACCTAATTTTGTGCATTGTCCTAACATACATTCTTTACGTAGTCAACAACACTTGCCATGTAGATGTCTGCTACCACCAGGAAGCATCCCAGATATCAAATTCTCACACTCTTTTGTTAGTTTTCACAGTTTTTTGTTATTAAGTGATATGTGGATGAGTGGTTAGTAGAATTTTTCTTCTGTCTGTACCAAGTCATTTGTTCGATGTAATCCCACCGTATGACCTCTCGTATCTGCACACTGGCTGGAAATCCTGATGATACCTTTGATTGTATGTTCTCTGGTTCTGTCTCTGGACCTTAGATGCAGAACTAGAACAGTATGAGCTTCTGTGCCCTGATGGGACCACGGCCAGTCTAAGTGCATACAGGAGCTGTCACTTGGGTCGTGGCCCTGGCAATGCCCTTGTCACCAGGCGGAACTTTCAAAGGACCTCCAGGAAGTTCCTAACAACAGTCCAGGTAAAATGACTCTACAAACGTACCAGAAATATATACCAAAAATGTCAAGGAATCGCCTTGTTCAATCACCTATATTAGGGGCCTGGCTTATACCTGGCACGGATGACACTAATACAGGTGATTGAACCAGGTGAGACCTTGACGGAAATGTGACTACAGGCTCACCTCATCACTGTAGGACCTAAGGAGCACTAATTGGTGTTTCTTTATATAATTGGAACAGACACTAAGTAGGTGTATGGTTTATATCTAGCAGGCAGAGGGCGTGATTGAAATGCACTTTGCATTTATACCCTAACAAAGTAAGGGGTGGTCTCAGGGAGTGAGGAACAAGTGCAAGAATGAAGGTAGGGTCATTAAACCCCAATAAACTTCCGTCTTATCTTTCCCAAATGTTAATCATACCGACTGGAGGATTTAATAAAACATGATTTCCTACCAGCCACGTAATTTTACCGCATAAAGAACCCCTCCAGCTCTTATGTTCCATTATTAGTGGTCTGATACTATTCAGTGTTCTCCTGTAACTCAAAGGTAGCAGCACGCTCGTTCCGCAGTCGAAAGAGAGAAACCCAGTGATGAAGCATGCCACCAAGGGGTAATCCTGGTGGGTGAGGGTTGTACTACACAAAGCATTTGCTTTTCCCAAAAGGGAGGACTAGCCCATACAGTAGAGTGGGGCTCTCAATTTTGAGTTGGATTTTCAGGTAAAGAGGATGAGCCCTCTTTTTTAGCACCTCTTCTCTCCACCTTTATTTTAATATTCTGTAGTACTAAATCTATTTAAATGTTTCTGGAATAAAAGGTATATGTCAGTTTAAAGCTTAAGATGGGATATTGTCTCTCAGATACAAATGCAATTACACGTTATGAAACATTACACAGCTGTGTGCATAGTTCCTGGTGTTCTCTATTCTGTTTCATACCACATCATGCCCTCCCACTGTGACATGCCTTTAGGTGCCCCCCCCCCCTTGCCATAATTCCTCCCCCGACATGAAGATCCCAAGAAACTCGCCCTGCCTTGTTACCTCATCCCTACCCCGAGTTTATCGTTTTGGAGGTACCTGTGCTTTCCTGTGACATGATGGAACAGCATACTCCTCCATCTCCTTGGTCAGCCAGCACATTTGGCTCGCTGTCATCCTCTTATAGTAGTAGAAGTCCATATGTATCTCCCCCACCACCAAGCTCCCATTTTGAGCCTAATAACGGATTTACTCTTTGATTGTTATACACATGTTGTCTTATGGTACTCCTGACATGCATATCATGTTGCAGTGATCCTGTCATGCTTTATTGTATTGGTTAAATGCCTCAATAAAAAGAAGTTGAAAAAATGAAACATTACACAGAACCCTACCACTCCAAATTTAATATTTCAAGAGGTAAACAATAATCAATGGCACACGGTAAAGGATGTAAGATTTTAGGCAGTGCTGATGTTGCGTAAACTGTCTCTGATTCAGCTCTACAAGGTGTGTTTTCATATCTGCGGGTAACACAAGTGATCTTAGTTCAATGCACCAACACTTGAATGTGAAACACAGGTTTTTGTAGCCCCCCAGAACCCCACCTAATACATAGTTGAAATGGTGTCAATGCTTTTGGTTTACTAACAGTCCCTAAACAAGGATCCAGAGACACCATGGTGAATAGAAACAAACCTATTTTGTTCTCTTCAATACCACACACACACAAACTGAACTAATAAAAAGACACTTAAACCAAAATGCGTGTTTATTTCAACAGGTGCACCCTGTTGCCTAACAAATGTAAAGCAACCACATAGAATGCAATTAGAACATTATAAATGTATGTTGCGAACAATGACAATAAAATGAACATTTCTACAATGGTTAAAATGTCATCTAAAAACCCAACACCCTAAAACCTACTGCTATGCGCTACGCTAGGAGAGCATGGTGTAGTTTAACTTGCATCTAGATTTTCTTAAGGAGAATCTGGGGCAAAGGACCTCTCCTGAAAAGTGGTCAAGTGGCAGTCCTTTTATATTATATCCTATCTAAGATAGAATTCCAAACATCACCTTAGGAATGTCTGGGATAACCAATGAGCATCAAGATGCTTGTCTAAGACACATTCTTATAAACAAATACAGTACAAATATGACAATTCAGACTACACTGATCTGGCTATTGTTCTTGTTTGACCTTGAGATTGAGATAACAAGGTAATTGTTCCAGACTGATGCTGCATTAAGTGTCTTGTTGATGTCTATGTCTGAGTGACTTGACATTTTCACAGGTTCTTGGAAAGACAACATCTGCGTCAAAAACAGACATGTTGATGAATCTGCAAAAATACAGAAAATGAAGTCTTGGCCTACTTAAAATGAAGTCTGGCCTTAGAGTCTTTAGGTGACTGCATATATGAGGATCTGGGATAGGATTTATAAACACTAACTCTCTAAGGAAGTTTATACTTAGACTCTTGTACAATATGGACTGTATGCTTACATACAAGAATGCAAAGCACAGTGTCAAGTACTGCAGTCAAAACAGACAACCAAGAACACGGAGTAACAGGGGAGTCTAGTAGGTTTAACCACTACGCTATGTAAGGCATTTGTAGTTTCACAAATGTCCTATTTATCCATCCATTCATCATGCTCCACTCCCTTTTACTGCATGGCAAGGAAATATGACATATACAGGTACACCTGGATGGAGTTACTGAAAAGGGGCAATGACAGCTGAAGATATAGGTACACCTGAATAAGGTATGGAAGAATGCAAGGACACCCGATAGTATACAGAAGCGCAGGGGCAGAGATGCTGACTTGTGCAGGGATGCCTGAAGGTATACAGATACACCTGGACAGAAATACTTACGGGTACAAGGACACCCCAAGCTTTACTGATACCTGGACCAAGATACTGAAGGATGCAAGGATACCCGAAAATATACCAATACACCTGAATAAAGATACTGAGGAACGCAAGGACATCTGATGATATACATATGCAGAGGGGCAGAGACACTGAAGTGTGCAAGATGATGAAGATAGACAGATACACGTGGGCAGAGATACTGAAGGATACAAAGCCACCAGAAGATATACCAATGTACCTAAATAAATATACTAAAGAATGCAAGGACACCTGATGGTATACAGATGTGCAGTAGCAGAGATACTGATGTGTACAGGGACATCTGAAAATATGCAGCTACACATGGGAAGAAATACTGAAGGATCCAAGGACACACCGAGCTTTATTGATGCTTGGGCAGAGATACTGAAATATACCAATACACCTCACTGAAGATATTGAAGAATGCAAAGACAGCTGATGATATACAGATGCACAAGGGCAGAGCTTTACTAATACAAAAGGGTAGTGATAAAGAAGGCTGTAAAGACACCTGAAAAAATACAGGTGTACAGGTACAAAGAGAATGAAGGGTGCAACTAAACCTGAAGATATACAGATACACCTGAACAGAGATACTAAAGGATGAAAGGACACCTGAAGGTATACCAGTACACCCGAATAAAGATACTGAAGAATGCACCTGCTCATGTACAAATGCACATATGCAGAGATACCCGAGTGTGCACTGTGCAGGAACGCCAAAAGACATACATATACACAAGGATAAACATATTGAAGGATGCAAGGACACCCAAAGCTTTACTGATACATCTGGGCAGAGACAAAAAAGGATGCAAGGACACCTAAAAACATGCAGGTGCATAGGTGCAGCGACGATGGCATGTGCAAATAAACCTGAAGATATTCAGATACACTTGGAGAGGGATGCAAGGACACCCGAAGGTATACCAATGCTCCTGACTGAAGATACTAAATAATGCACCTGATGATACATAGATGCACAGGGCCAGAGACACTGAAGTGTGGAAGATGCTGAACATATACAAAAACACCTGGACAGAGGTCCTGAAGAATGCAAGAACACTTGAAGATAAGGACGCCTGATCAAGTATAAAGCAAAGGACTCCAAAATACTGGCCAGAGTGTCAACGTCTTTCTGTGCGGATTCCCTTATTATGAAACATCTGACATAAGCTACTTTTTACAAACCTTTGCCAAAGTAGACATTACTGGAAACACATTGTTTTTCATTTTGCTTTGCATGATTACAGCATAATGGTAGCCACCTCAGGGACAAACATCCATGATGGCAATTCCAGCATGTCTGTCCAGTATGGTCGGTTTGTTATATGGAGTGTCTCTCCTGAAGATGTATCCCCTAGGTAGGATCGTCATTACTACCTTGATCACCAATAAACTTTTTATTACGTCCTAGCGCCCAGGCAGACATTTTTTCATTTGTGATCAGGATCAACATTTAGGACACAAATGTTGATATGGTTTGTGCATTTTTAATATATTTGTTGTGGTTATGTTTTAACTAAGGTATGACGTGGTATGAAACTTGAAGAGAATCTTAACCAAATGTAGTCACAGTGTGTACCAGCACTTACGACCCTCCTCTTCTCCATACGTCTAATCCCTGAATCCCTGAATGGTCCTCCCTAAAGAAAACCTCTACTTCTCTCTCCCATTACCTGATCCTCATTGTATATAGATGTATTGATGCTTAGCCTGAACTACTGATGTCCCATAGGCCCACTGTAATTGCAGGCTTTGACTATGATTATGCATTATGTCCCTTGTCGCATATGTAAAGGTATGTCCATGCATCGGTAACCCACACACCTTGGCATGGTATTTTGGAATCTAGGAAAAGTGCTGCATTGTCCTCTGGTGTTAGATCTGTTCTAAATAAATATCCACAAATAAATCAAATAAAAGTATGGTAGTGAGCTGGCAGTTCTAAGTGCAACCATGATGCATTTTCAGTATGGCTTCTGTTACCTAAAAACAATAAAATTGTACTACACATGCATACACATGGCACTGGCACACACTCATAATTCCATGACTGACCAGACGTTGCCACTTCTAGCATCTCTTTGGCCGGAAGGGGAAGGCGCAGACTCGGTTCCGCCTCTTTTCATCATCTCCATACGGAGGGAAGGACCTGTTGCTCCGAGACACCACCCAGCACCTAGAGGTCGTAGAGGAAGAGGAGGACATCACAGAAACCTTGGGGCTGGACTATGTGGCTCTACTGAAGGGTCTGGGACATGAGGGTAAGATGATGAGGACCCGTGAGCGTGTACACAGGGATCGCTAAAAGACTAAGAAAGAGCAAGAAATGGAAGAGAAGCGAAAGGAAGACTTAAACATGATATGAGGGTGGGCGAGCAAGAGTAAGAAAAGGGAAGCAAGATCGAACAAAGAGAAAGTGTTCGGAGTAACAATGTGTATGTGGATTGAGTGGTTCACGAGGCATAGTCTTTGGGGATATATCCTGGTTTTTCATTGGAGGTCTCACGCTGTGAAACTGAAAAGTCTGAATCATCTGTTCTTGTACCCTGCTGTAGGGAGCTCTCTGAGCAATAGCGTGGTGCACTGGTGCTGTATCAGTGAGGCCGAGCTACGCAAGTGCGAGGAGTGGGCCTTGAATATCAAGTCTGATCCTCTGGTGTGTACCCTAGCATCATCCCAGTCTGGCTGCATTGAAATGATTAAGGTAAGCCCTAGTGACGTGGTCCATATCTAAGGGTTACATACCCATGCATGCAGGTTTACTCAAATGTGCATGAGAGTGCATACCTATAAGCATGCTCACATGAAGGAAATGGTATGTGAAACACCTATGTGAACACTCAGGACAATTATTACTTTTTCACGTTTGTGGGTGTGCTAGTGTAATGCTTATCAAACCTGCGTGGTAAAGTGTGATACTTCTCCAATCAAAATGGGTGGTTTGTAGGAATTTAGTATACCTATTGTGTATACTTCTATAAATCACACAATTGTGCATTTGTGGTGAATTTTGTAAATTTTGAGAAATTCTGGTGAGTGTCTTTACATCTGAGTTAGCAATTAAAGTCCTGGTTCTGGGAAGGTGGTATATACTAGTAAAAAGAATACAACATGAATGTGCTCCACATGGGATTTACCAAAAAGAATACTTGATATAGTGCAAATAACTTGCGCTTCAAAATGGCAGTCTGCAGTACAGCAGGATAACATCTTATTAAGCTTTAATGTCATCCAAATTGTTAAAAAATGTATTCAACAGTTTTTCATACATGACATCAGTTCGCTCAGTTTGGTCGCCATTACAATGGTTTACTCAATCTACACTGTACTTAAAACGTTCATCAGAGTAAGGGTGTTGTATTCACAAGTGTATAGAGGAATTGAACCATAAGGTAGGCATTAGGTTGGTCAAGCACATAGAACTAGGAAAATGAGAAAACAGGGCACAATAATAAGTCACAGCATTAATTATAAGTCAAGTCAGAAATTGTAATTGTAATTGCATTTATATAGCGCTTACTACCCCTGACGAGACATCGAAGAGCTTTTGAATGGAACATCCCAGATCTTTTGACCACATGTGGCATAAACATTCTAGCTGTGTTCCCAGCCCCTCTGCCATTTACATGTTCTGTGAAGGGAAGCCAAACTCCATTGAATTTTGCTATTTTGTAATGAACTATGTCAGCCATCTTCTCCATAGTGTGAATCAACCACAATTTGATCCACTGTAGACTAACTTGGGGTGGCTCAGGCATCTTCTAAAATGGATAATAGACTATCTAGCTGCCAAAAAAGTATGGGTCATTAAGTTTCCTACCTATTGGAGTCATCAGAGGATACTCACTATCTTCACCCAAATAACCAAGCCATAATAACAATAGGTCAAGAGTAAGAGAGAAGTCTGTGATATCTGACATTTCTTAGATCAGTTGGGACCAGAATTCCCAAACTTTAGGACATTACCCCCATGAGTGAGATATAGGGCCCCTCATACAACTCTCTTCCGACCAGGTGTCTAATGACCCAAGCATCGCTTCAGTCTCAATGGGATGAAATACTGGAGCATTAAAATTTCAAATTAATTTTCATTATATTGTCAGCATATGGAGGATTTCGATGCTTTAACCTATGCTATGTCCTACATTTCCTCTGATATTTCTGTGTTCAGTTCCACCTCCCACTGATCCATATAAGCACGTGTAAATGGCTGTGTGTTTCAGCCCAGCCTGTTGTAAAGGATAGTATTGCCCTTAGCTGTTCTTTCCTCTATGAAGACACTTTTATTTGTGTCATATCTCTGCCACCCTTGCATTTGCATTTAACTTTTTCCATTGAGAGTGAACTGGTAAGGAAATGGAAATCCCCACCAACATAGTATTTTATTGTTAAGGAGGTGTGGTTTCATCTCATTCATGTAACTTCCTTTATTGAGTATTGCCATGGACAGATTTTGGAATAAGGTCATCTTGTCTCCCTCCAACTGGATACCATCAAGTTTATGAGCAGTGCTGCAAATGTCCTCTTTAATTAAGTTGAAGAAATGAACACTTGTCAAGGGTCATATCTTTTTTTAATTTGGAATGCCAAGAAAGCACGATGGGTGTGGTCCAAATTTAATTCAGAATTATTGGCGCCCTACAGAACACTGCAAAACAGCAACTGCACATGTGCTTCCAGATCTACATTCAATGCAGCCCTGATGACTTCCTGGATTAAGCTATTTTTATGGCGTTTTCTATTTTCGCCATCATCATCATTCCAGTTGATGTTCCTGTTTCATAACTCATTCTGATAGTTCTCCTTGGAAATCTGATTGCTCCGCCAGATTATTTCCAATTTAGTGTAGCCACGTTTTCTGCTTTTTGAAGTGAGTGATCCAGGTCTTTTAATGATTTAGTAAAGTCCTGTCACAACGCTGTCATTTCTTTTTTGAACTTGTGCATAAGGAGTCCAACATCACCTTTCATTGAAGGTGATTGCATATCTGGCGTTGTTCCGAAACAATACTTGTGTTCTGTGAATACAAACAATGGCACACCCAAGGAGCAGAATTGTACACATACACATACATTTTTGTAACTATTGAGTGACCCAACAAGAAGACAGAGTGAGAGAAAAGAACTTGATCAAGGACCATGGAAGCACACAACCACCCAAGGCAACCCCTATTAGACTCTCCAACCAAGCAGTAAAGCATCAAAGAAGATCTTAAACAGCTTGGTTGGCAGCACTGCTGCTGGTAAGCAAAGATATCATATACACTAGTTGGAGTGATGCTCCTACCAGGGGCGCAACTAGACCCAAACTTCGGGGGGGGGGGAACACTCACAGCCAGGGCTGACCCTAGCACTGGCCGCACACGGTGCAACAGTCTTTTATTGAGCCCCCTCCCCCATTTCCTCCTTCTCCATGAATTCCCTCACTACAACTCACCAACAATGCACCTCGTCTCTCTATATCACCTTTCTGACAAACATTTCATTTTTTTATAGCGCTACTCATAGTTCACTCACACTTAGTTCTGTGATCTGCATGGTACACGTTCTTTGTAGCAGGCACATTAACCATCTGCGCTGTGTGGGTGGCAGGAGTGCCCATGTGAGGGCACGGTGAGCGATGCAACAGTGTGAGAGTATGGTAAGAGGAGTGACTGCAGGGTGAGTGAGGTGACCACATAAATTTGGGTGAGGATGTAAGTGCATAGTGGGACGAATGAATGCATGGTTAGTGATGGGCTTGTTTGAGTGAGATTACCAGATTGAGCAGTGAGGGGTACAGGTGAGTGAAGTGTTACATGAGTGCAGGGTGAGTAGTGTGCTTGTGTGACTGCAGGATCAGGTACAGGATGAACAGTGCAAGTGCATTGTGAGTGCAGTGATCACTGTGAGTGCAGGGTGAGCCGGTGAAGGGTGTGAGTGCATGGTGATCAGTGTGAGTGCATTGTGATCGCTGTGAGTGCAGGGTGAGCTTGAAAGTGAAGGGCGAGAATGAGGAGCGAGTTGTCTGAATGCAGGGTGCATTCCCAGACACTTGAATTAACTCAGCATGTTATTGCCGGCGGCATAGGGTTTTAGATATAAGTTAAACTATTGCTATTATGGCATTAATCAGGGATCGAGGGTGGAGGAAATAATGTGCTGATCATGCAACAAACTTCCAGTCTTATGATTAGGGGTGCCACCTCATTATTTTGATGTCCCAGATGGTACAAAAATAAGCAGTCGCCTAAAGCCGTATTTTCAGCACTTATCTGTGTATACTTCAAACAGCAAATATAACTAGAAAGCACTTTTAATTGTGTTCTAGGGCTGCCTGAATGATCCACGACTGATAATTAAAGCGAACAAAGCGAGAAAAGTCACATTACAAATGAATACATACTTTTTTATTTATAACCCTATTTAGTGTCAAGACGAGGTGTTTGCAGGCTCTTTAAACAACACATGACTGGCATTTTTCTTTTGGCAACCCTACTTTTTATTCCTTTTCATGAATGCATTCTCACAACAGGGCAGTAAATGTAAAATACAATGTAAGGAATAGGCAGAGTGGGGGCCTGGAACCAGAAAAAAAACTAAGCCTCTGTAACCAGTTTACAAAGGAATGTAAATATGCAAATGGTCTTTAAAGACCTGTGAAAAACTTGGGCGTGCCCGAGATAAGACTCCAGATACTGCCCAGCCGAGCCCACAGCAGCTCGACCTGCAGCAGCCCGGGCTGAGACACACGACGGGGGAGAGGAGGGGATGGGGGGGGGGAGGGGCCTGAAGCCCTTTTAGCCCTATGCGCGCCTGGCTCCTACTGCAGCACCACAGCATAAGCTAGAGGCAATATTTATTTGATCCCAATTCAAATGTGCATACAGTATAAGATGAGAGAGACATGCGAAGAAAAGCTAAAGAGAGAACTGTCCAATATAGAGTGGTTTAAAAAGTTAGAATTTACCAAAACAGTTAATAAAATGCATGCTTTAAGTTTATACAGTTCAATTTCCTGTATCCGACATATCTTTCTCTGGTGGTACTAGATAAGATGTTCCCAGGTGCGAAGGATTGCTGCCCAAGATGTGATCAGGCTGAGGCTGCCTGGTGGTGGCACAATTTGAGGAGCCATAGTATCAACTATTTCAGAGAAAACAAAAAAGACACTGGAGCATACCCCAGCGGTGTATCTGTTGGGCCTTATGCAAAGGTCCAAAAACGAAAGTCTAGACTATAATTGTGACCTTAAGGAATAGGTTTTCAGGATTCAATGTGAAAATAAAAGGTCCTGTAAACGGAAAACGGCCGGGTTGTGAGAGACTGCACTACCTAGGTCGGGCCCGTGGTGTAAGAATATTGCCCACCTCAAATGATTATCCGCCCCTTGATCACAAATCGAAACATGCATAGGATGTGGATGAGAGGCAATATCAATTATTAACAAGTAAAGCAATGTAACATGTACAAAGTGGAAGAACAATCGATAGTCGTTGGTCTCTGTGTATCTTTATTTCAAATACGCCTGGTATGTATTATGTTGGAGACAGCCAACGCGTTTCGCCCAAACATGGGCTTCTTCAGGGCAATTGATGATACGTTAAGTGTCTTGCAAGTGTAATAGACATCGGCGTGGTTTGTCCGTTTCTGATAGTGAGGTAGAAACTGAAGAGGCGAACATAGGACGCTATCCGGACACTGTTGGAATCACTCTACATTTGATCTACACATAAACTTTCGCTTCCACTGAAGCGTTACTGGCTGCTTAGCTCTACCTACTGGACTTAACCTTATTCGATTGACTAGGACACACAGGCAGTCCCTTAGGCTTGAGGCCTCTTCAGTTTCTACCTCACTATCAGAAACAGACAAACCACGCCGATGTCTATTACTCTTGCAAGACACTTAACGTATCATCAATTACCCTGAAGAAGCCCATGTTTGGGCGAAACGCGTTGGCTGTCTCCAACATAATACATTGCTTTACTTGTTAATAATTGATATTGCCTCTCATCCACATCCTATGCGTGAAAATAAAAGGGCCTGATTCACAAAAGTAAACTTACACTTTTGTGTAAGTTTACTATTTTTTTGGTATTCACAAACTAAATTACATTTTACTATTAGTAATTTTACGACTGCAGACACTCCACAGTTGGGACGGAGAACTCCGCACATAAAAAGATAGGACAGGCCTTCCTGGGAATTTACTGTTCTAATTCCAGTCCCAGTTTATTTGAGGTGATGTTTTTCGTGGTGGGTTAGGTGCAGATCGATTTTTTGTTGTGGGAAATTATGTAAGTGTAATTTTTTGCAAAATCTGTTGGTTTTCAGACCCTTGTAGAAAGGAAGGTCATTCTTTGTCTTACATTGAAATTTTGGGAGTATTTTACCGAGTTGGGTTCCCAAGATGTTTAGACATGTTACATCAGTGAGTGCAAACCCCTGTACACTTCTTCAGTACCTGTGAGTAGATGCAACTGCTGTTTAATCTCAAAATATGCGTCTTTCTAATTCTTTACATCTTACAGGTACTTTTACCATTATACATGCCGCATTACATACCGGCAATTATTTTAAATGCAGAGGTTCTGAGGAAAACTCTCTCCGCATAAATGCTACAGCTTTTATGTTATGATTGTGCTTTGTTCATGTAGGATCTAACAGACCTGCAGAACTTCCTGGGCTGCCTTTCTCAATTTGTCCACAATGTTAGTTGTCTTCATTACAAAAAGGGAAAGAGGATCCTACTCAAATCCCGGGACAAGAAAGTGTATCAAAAACCATGCACCCATTGTGACTGTTTTTTTCCCAGAATAACGAGGCGGATGCCGTCTCCCTGGACGCCACACATGCGTACATCGCAGGGAGGTGTGGCCTGGTTCCTGTGGCCACAGAATATTGGGGTAAGTGTCAGAACCCAAGATCCAAAATTGCTACTGTTTTACAATATCTTTGCTAAAAGGAAGATAAGACTGTGTACAATTCACACATTCCCTCCACCCTTTAGTCTGTTCATCATCATATTCTTTATTTGGCAAATGATGCCATAAAAACTCACATAGATACAGTTCACATAATAACTTAAAACGATAAAATCAATAAAATCCTTAAAACCATGATAAAAACCATTGATGAGCTTAATCAAAAACATTGCTAGTCATGGAATTTCACAGTGTGGCTGAAGCCATTGGCTTGTACTTCTGGGTTCCAGTAGCACCTCGTTAGGATGGGTCAATAAATTAGATGGTGGGGCTAAAAGTTTATACGGAGCTCATTACCAACAACAGTAGACAGTGCAGTACAGTATTCAGGGCTTAACGCTACCCTGTCTGATTCTCCATACTCCCATTAAAAAGCGGGACAGAACAAACACAATCAAGGGTGTTGTGTTGGATCTAAGGATTCTGGAAACAACCCTAAAGTCCCTATTCCCCATACTCCGACAGAGTGGAAGTATCCACTTCTTTCTGTTGTTTGAATAGCGCTGACATAAAAATAATATGTGATAAATGCATTATGTTGCCTGGGGACAAATAAGGCAGGTCAGGTTTAGTTCACTGTCATGTAGCCCCCAGTTAGCAGTGAAAGTACGCAGTGGTAGATTGCGAAACTAAATTTAATGTACATTCTATTCTTAATGTATTGTGAGGTCAACCAATATCCTCCATTATAATTACTCTAATGTTATGTTTCCACCACCACAGTTTCATACCAGCAGATTGACAATTTCAATGCATCCTTTAAACATGCTTCACGTTGTGTGTGTGTCTTTTATTGGGCACCATCAGGGTGTGCAAGCCATGTTATTCACTTCTGTGGGAAAACAGCCCTTAAAATCAAAACCTGTTTTTCGAAGTTCTGATGTCTGCACCCATAAGCATGGCTCGCCCTGTCCCCCCGCCTTGCCCAGGTGTCCAGAGATCTCAGGGAAGTGGTGGGAAGGCAGGCATTGTTTCACAGACTCCCCCGGTGTACAGAGACCTTGGGGAGATGGTGGAAAGGTAGATAGTGACTTGCAATCTTTTCCAACATAACATAACAACAAGAAACATTTTAACATTTTGCAATTCATGTCAACGCAAGCACATAGGAAATGTATTGAAATGTGTTTTTAGTTGGTCTGGAAACGATGAGTTGGAATGAATGCTGGGGGAGAAGGGTGGTTCTCCCTACCCCTTTTGCACCGCTCACATATTTAAGCACTTTTATAACACTTTCTGTGTACTGCCTAGGAGCGCCAATTCCCTACTATACCACCGACCGTGAAGCTTCGAATGCTGGGGGAGTGTTGAGTTAGAGCATATTTCCGCGTTAAGTAAATCTTATTTTGTAGTTGGAAACTTAGGCTGTCTATAAGAAGCAGATAGTCTGCAGTTCAAAACTCAGTGAATTAATTTTCTTCTAAATAAAGATTTTACCCAGAAACACATAGAAATACATGTTTCTAGGTGTATTAAGTTCAGTAAATTAGTTTTCAGTCAAATAAAGAAAAGGTGAACCAAACCACAGAATTCTTTAATCTTCAGTGTCTAGTCGCTTTGGAAGCAGATTTTATGTGCACTTTCTTGTATTTAATACTATCCCAAAGAAATCCCAAACCATCGAGCAACTATGAGCAGTGGGATTTGCTAACACAAGACTCATGACCCAATGTCTCACCTGTCAGCTGGATCCTGGCATACGGACTCAACAAGGTCACCAACTTGCCCACCTATGACTGCATGAACAACTGAATGCATTACTTGATAATCCCTCTGCCCGGGTCAAAAGCACGGTCAAAAACATGGTTAGACCATGGTATCCATGCATAAAGTTTGGACAACATGGTTTGTCCTTAAACAAAGGCGCAATTGATCTGGTACACATACCATACATAGTTTAGAATAATTTCCTCAAGGACAGAGCCAAAGAGGTGGCAACCAGTGGGTGCACATCAGAAATCTACTCTGGCTACCAAAGTAATTTGCCTGTTTCCCCGGAGATCCAGTATTCTCCTTTACTGCTTAAATTTGCATAATGAACTCCATCGTAATCAATGCCCACAATAAAAAATAAAAATTAGAAGGCGTGTCACAAAGACACTCTCTGCCTAGCTGGTCAAATCAACGATAAATGCAAGAGGATAAAATAAGGAAGTTGCAGGACTACGAACTGCTGGATCAGAGAGCTGCCATGACCGGCCATCTCTAGGCACCTGCCTAGAAGGTAGATTACCCTGGACTCTTTAAGGCACATCAAATAACCTACCGACTGGATAGGGCTGAAATCATCCAACGGGTAGTTACTCTCCTGTAGGCCAATATGATCTCTCTATAAAACCTTTATATTAAACTAAGACTAGATATCACACTACACTCCTTGCAGTACAAAGAGGGTCTAGAAGTAATCATCTTAGGAAGGTAACATGCTTACAAGTCACATTAAAAATTTCAAATGCAGAATTTGTTTAATAGATATTAGCCCTTAGAATCCAAGCAAATGCAGTAGAGAGTGGCCACAATGATCAAAGGTCCTAAATTCAGGAGCAAAGCTCATCGTCCACTATTTTGCCCTTATACAATCAACTCACACAATACGTCAGCAAGGCAAAGAATAGCATACAGTAGATGGAAACTCAGGCCATATGGTTTGTTAGGAAAACCAAAAAGAATAATGTGGTAGATGAAGAGCCTAAGGGCAACACAAAGCCAACTAACCAAGGAGTACATCAGAGCAGCTCCAGGAAACACACAAAACAAATATAACCTAGTGCAGAATCTTGAGTTCTAGGACATGCCCGGCGACATGACAACTAGAACCTACCCAAAACCCAGCCTTTCAATACTCCCACCCACAAACTCTCCAGTAGCACAATGGCTCAATCCCTTTGGATTGGACTGGAGCCAGGGCAAACCTTCCATCCTCCCAAGGTTATAAAATGAGCACAACTGAGATGGATCCTACTGCCAATGATCAATCAAGATTTTAGCATGAACCTTTTGAATGGCCAATATTATTCTGTTATTAAATTATATCTACAGTTTGCTTTGCCCCTCCTGAAGTGTCACTGTTTTATATTATCGTGAAACATGTACTAAAGCTCATACATGTATGGGGCTCTCCGACTTCAAAAATCCACAAATGGATGCATGCTTCATGTTGTAGACATGTCTATTGTGTCTCCTGTTCTGCAGGTACTGAGTGCACCTCAACGCTTGGAAGTGCAGCCGAGGGTGGCGAGTTTCTCCGCGTAACAGAAAAAGGTATGAAGAGTGATCAAAGTCACTGAAAAGTGATGTGATGATTCCTTAAGTCATACCATCTGAACACGAGAGGTGGATTTACATATAGTCTTCTTTGGTCTTTGGAAAGCACTTGATTTATGTAGGAAAGTAGGATATGCTTTCATGGTTACCCCCACTTTTTGCTGGTGTTAAAACTGTTTTCTGACTAGTCTGACTGGGATCCTGCTGATCAGGACACCAGTCACTGTGCTTCCTCCCTAAATTGGCTATGGTGTGTACTGGTACATTCCTATTTGGCTACTGGGGCACTCTTGTATATATGGTACTGAAGTACCTAGGGCATGCGTACTCCAGGGGTCCCCTGTGGGCTGCAGCATGTATTATGCCACCCACAAGGGATCCTCCAAACTATAACTCCAGGCCTGCCATTGCAGCTTGTGTGAGTTGGTGCGTGCACCTCTTAGGAAAGATATACGTTTTCTTATATCTAACGTCACTGCACTTGGCACCTATAAGTCACCCCTCTAGCAGACCTTTCAGTCCCAAAGGCAGGGTGCTTGGTTCCGAGTGTGAGGGTGGCCCTGCGTGAGCGGACCACCCCTACAAACCCCGGAGTCCATTCTCTGAGCTTTGTAAGTGAATCAGCCATTACGATATAGAGAGGCCATGCGTCATTATGCGATGACTATCTCTAAGCTGGCTGGAACGAACCTATCAAACATGTTGGAATCCTACCCCAACACCATATCCGGTGTTGGAGGTATGATCCCATCCATGGTAGGGCCCCTCTGGGGAACCCTCCATGCTCCCGGAACCGATCTTACAGAGCCTGACAGCAACTTGGGCTACTGCCGACCCCAGGCACGATTCTGCCCTCCTGCTGCTGGGCCAAGCCCGAGCAGGGGAAGGTGGTACAATAGGCTTCCTGCCACAGGAAGATGTGACCAACTTTTATACAGGATTTAGTGTATTAGGCCAGGGTGGGGGCGCTTGCCAGCACCACATAGTCTGCTAGAAGGGCGCATTTGGTGCCCTCCTTGCATACTCCAGCTCAAACCTGATTAGGGAGCCATTGGCTCCCCGCTCTGGCGCAAAACTGGACAAAGGACATGGAAGTATCCTCCCCATAGTCCGACCCCTCCTCAGGGAAGGACCCCTGAATCGTCCCAACCCTCACCTTAGGGTACTTAAGGGCTTACCTGTGGGTGGGTCCCTAGATTCGTCGTGGGATTCGATTCAGATCCAACTCCACTTCTTCTTTGACCGTCTGGACATCCTGGCCGAGTCGTGCTGACCGTGCCGGACTGATCGCATCGTCCTTTGCTTTGGGACCGAGACTACAACCGGGAAGACTCTGTCTGCTCCTGACCTCGTTGTCCTGCAATCCCGCTGCACCATCAGTGTCCGTGCTCTATACAGGTTCCATCCTGGGCCTGTGGACATCTAATGGCATCCAAAGGAATCTTCTTTGGAGTGAAGGAGTCACTCCCCTACATCTGCAGGCACCACAACACGATCGACCACTCTGCCGAACCAGGACTACAACAGACTCCACAAGGCTCAGCAACACAGGTGGTTGTTCTACACTCCTTCGAGGCCTGAGTTGTCCTCCCGTCGAGTTGAGGTCAGCATCCCTCGTAGAGCGCCCTGCAACCGAACCCCTGTGCACCGCGTCGCTGCATTGCTTCATCACCCGGTAACCACATCAGTTACCACGACCGACTCGTATCAACGGAGTCGAACTCATCGAAAGGTTCTGTCGACGAGTCTGTCCCTGCTATAACTGACCTGTGCCGACGCTGTTGGTGGGACAGACAGATTCTGTTGTCTTCAGCATCCCGGTGGCTCTGGCAGAGCTACCGATTCGGTGTACCTGTACTTGAAGCCTCTTCATCAACTGACCTGGTTCATTGAACTTGAGTGGCCTTCGTCTTCCATGCCTCCTGGATGTCCCGGAGTGGCATAGACTTTGTCCCCTCTGCTTTCAGGTACTGTTCGACACGAACCCGTGTCTGGGTTCCAACCGACTCTTTCATCCTTCTACAACAGCGTTCTCGTCCTGAAGTCCTCGAGTGTGCTCGACAGTGGTTGTAGGTATCCTGATTCTGAGGGTATCCACGGGTGAGGTGACTTCTCAACCTTCTGTCTTCCACAGGGTTATCTTCGGGGTCCACTGGGAGGGGTCGCATATTTATGATCTGGTCTTGGTGCTACTGACTGTTCTATAATCAAAGTATTTTGTGCATGGTATATATCTCTGGGTGGGAGATACCGTAAAGTATTAGTGAGTGATTATAATAAATATCTATTTTTATAAATACACTGTGTGGTTCTTTTTCATTTAGCCTATACTAGAAGATTAGACACTGGTAAACCGAACTGCTTTGCACTCCTCCTAGACTAAGCCTGAAGGCTGCTCTCCACAGCTACCACTTAGAGAGCTTTCTATGGTTATCTAAACCCCTAAAATCACCATAAGGGTTGCCCGGGTTAGTGCAGGGTGCTACACTTACATAAGTGAGCACCATATACTGACCCGGCTTCTCACAATTAATTATAATATATTAGGAGTTCAAGAACTAAATATAAATGCAATGGGCAAAACAGCAAATTTTCTTTTACAAATTGTTGAATTTTAGAGGGCATTTATCGACTAGCATAGTAGAAATTGATTAATGAAATGCACCTTCTAAGAAGAAACTGCCCTCTCTAGTGTGAAATCATGGTCACAAGAGCATGAGATCATCCTGTCTGTAAAAGGATGAGATTAATCTCATTCCAGCATTCATAAGCTCGCATGAATCATAAAATTGGCTTGCATGCTCAATAAGTCATAATGGAGCCTTCACATCATAAAATTACCCCTATAATCAACATTAAATTCCACAGTTGGAGATATGAGGCCACTCATCTTTAAGGCATGATTGTACCTCCACTTAAGCCATGCAATTTAAACCAAGCTTGTCATTATTTGCTTTTGTCACGTCAGTTCATCAGCAATTCACACATAGCATCTAATTACTTCTACACATCATGACATTTTCATCCTGCAAGCTATTGAATTGCCACAAAAAACACTGTAGTGACTACATGAAGTATGAACTGCTTTCACATAATTAATACACACAACAGAGAGTAGAGGAACACACTAGGGTGTATCCCCTATTCAATGCATAAAATCCAAGAGTTCTCATCAGGAAAATCTGCCAAGTGCAGCGATCAAGTTCCCAAGCCGTCCGTCGACGGATAGACGGATGGCTTGGGAACTTGATCGCTGCACTTGGCAGATTTTCCTCATACGAGTACCTTTACTTGCCACCAAATTTGGTGTGAAAACGTATATGTGGACTATACAAACGCATAAAAGCCTTGAAGAAGTCCCGTGGGGTTGAAACGCGCCGCGTCGGCTATGAATTCTGTGATGTGTTTTTAAGAATCTTGAACAAAAGAATAAAAGAATAAAACAAGAATATGTCTCTAGTAATCCGATGACTTATCTGATTCATTTGGAAGACACCGTGGTAACGCTCAACCACTGATTTCTGTGTAAACTTTTAAAAACTGTACATGATAATAGTTGTGTGCTGAGCTAGCTTGTTGTATGTGTTTTTGGGCTTCCCAATTAGTGGGGACGTAGGAAGGTCACGTTCCCGGCTCTTTGCACCACATTTCTGCTTTAACTACTATACACTAAGACTGACTGGTGCAGGCTTCCAGTGCCTTGACCTCCTGTCCTGTTTTGTGCTATATGTACAGTGCTCTGATACCCGGACGGGTCATGTTCGCGCTATATAAAACTCAGCAAATAAAAAATAAAACAAATAAATAAATCCTAACTGTGACATGCTACTGGCTTTCATCAGGACCAAAATATAATTATCTATATGGAAAATTTAATTTTGACTGTATGTATGGTTAGAAAAACAGAAGCCTGGTAATTGACCCAGTGATCTTTTGGGCACATCTATTGCCAGAAATTTCGTTAGGATCCTGAATGTCCCATGAACGGCCTTTGCTTGTGGAACCAAAGTAGAGGGCCGGATGCTTAGCCGTCACCTGCTCCACACCAGCATCTCACAAATGACAGCTAGCGTTATCGCCTTGAGGAGAAGCCTTATGATGAAGCATACCACCTAATTGATGGGTGAGGGCTTCCATCCTTAAAAGAAGAGATTTCCCAAATACCTGCTGCGCTTTTTAACAAACCCACTGTTATACTATTTTCCATACCCGATGGGCATTCTTGGTTGTTCTACTTTCACCTAAACCTTACCACTACCCATTTGTATGGCACACCATAAAAGACCCCATTGCTATTTCTAGCAGACTCCAAACAAACCAGTAAATTGCCTGTGCACGAGGAATTAATTCACTCCTGCGCTAACAATGCCATTTCCTCCTACAAATCCAAAAATTACTTCACATTTGCACCATTATTTTTTCACAGGAACCAGGACATCGTCCACACATGAGCTATGAAATTACTCAGACATTACCCCAGAATTTCCACTGCAAGTCATGAGGATTCACATACATAGGTTCCCAAAAATCAAAGTTCTGATGGATACTTCTAACCACAGGTTCCTCACATTTGAATTCCTCCCAGGCGCTAGATTGGATCTGGAAATTTTCAAAGCAGCTACTTTCACAAGCCAATAGGTGGCAGCATTGATTTTGCAAAGACCTCGCGAGATCGCAAGAAGTGACAATACAGAAGTGTATAAAGGCACCAAACCTGTGCACTGATATCAGTTCCTTTCTTGTCACGCGATTCAATGCAGATCTGGAACTCTGCTCCTGACTTTTCGGTGGTTGCTATAAACTCCCCCAAAAAAAAAAAATTCTAGACAATGTGCTAGTGAAAATGCTTCTACCAAAGATTGTTGTAATAAAGCTGGTCACAGCACGAAGTGAAAGTTGAAGGTAGATGATCTTTATTCACAAGTAACATCTGTATAAAGAAACGTCCTATCCACGCAACTCAAAAGCAGCAACTGACAACTGAGAATTCTAAATGAGCTGCAGAGCATAACATTCTAGAATTAGGCAAAAGGAATCAATACACGTACACAGGAATGAAATACATGTTAAACAGGAATGAAATACATGTTAAACATTAGGTTATAATACAAGAATAAAAGGCATACTGAACATCAAGTTATTACACACCTTTCCCCTTTACATAAAAAAAAAAAAAAAAACGAATGCAAAACATAGTCACGAAGCAACACCGGGGTCTTCTTATAGCGAGAACTTCTGCGCAACATAGGTGCTCTCTCAGACGACCCTTCAGGAACTACTGGCACGGAAGAGCCATTAGTACACAAAGGGGCAATCCTACTCAAGTTCCAAATGTGACCATCATTTAATTTCACAGCATTTTGAAAAAGCTTTTTAACAACAAATGGAGAGGAAAATTTTGAAAGACTCCCAGACTTCTGGGGTAAACGAACTCTCACTTTGTCACCCACACGCACACGTGTGTGCGAAACAGCATGCCTGGCATCAAAGTAATCCTTCCTTTTTAAACCCTTCATCTTTTGTGATTCTTGAGAAGGCACAGCACCAGTAGGCACAGCACCAGCACCAGAAATCACTTCTGAATTTGTATCAACACACTTGTCCCTCATCCAAGATTGAAACAGTTGTGTATTTGGACTACGGCCCCTAAACAGTTCAAAGGGAACTTTATTTGTGGTGGAGTGGGGTGTGAGACGATAAACTCTTACACGCTCCACAATTTCTGATTTCCAGTCCTTACCTTGGAGCTTAGCCAGTTGAATGGACTCTTTGAGGACACGATTAAACCTCTCTACAATCCCGTTGGTCTCGGGATGATAGAGGGCACACTGTTTGTGTATGATCCCCCTTTTTAACAAATACTCCTCCATTTCCCTTGAGACCGATTGAACCCCGTTATCTGTCAAAAGACAGTCAGGAAGACCCTCTCTAGCAAAAATCTCATCCAGGAATTTAATAACATCCTTCGTTTCAGTGCTTCGTGTAATCTTGATCTCTGGCCATCTAGAAAACATGTCCATTAAGACCAACACATAGAACTGACCAGAACACCCAGAAATGGGTCCCAGAAGATCTAAAGCTACTTCTTCCCAACACCTAGTGGGCTCCTTACGTATCACCATGGGTTGAACTCTAGTCTTAAACGTTTTGTCACACGTATTACAGTCTGTGCAGTCCCTCACCATTCTCTCAACCTGGAGATCAACACCAGGCCACCAGAAATGTAAGCGAATCCTCTCTTTTGTCTTCGAAATACCCTGGTGTCCCTGATGTGCCTGGTGAACAATTCTTGATCTGACAGAAGACGGAAGAACTAATTTCGTACCCCTCCATAGTAAGCCAGAGCTAATAGACAACTCATCACGAACATTCCAGAACTTACGGACTTCTTCACTATGTCCATTAATATCTTTCCACCCTTCAGTCACCAACTTACACACTTTCAAAAGAATGACATCATTTCTCATTGAATCTATCCATTCTCAAAACATCTGTTACAACTTCACACACCTTGCATTCATCATCATCCCACAGGTCGTCCAACCTCTCAGGAGTAGAACTCGAATTGGTTTGAACAAGACGAGAAAGACAATCTGACACTTTGTTTTCTACACCAGGTATATAATTGACAACAAAATCATAGTCCTGAAGAGCAACAATCCACCTACAAATTCTTGAGGAAACAGCTTCCAGACTCTTCTTAGTGAACAAGTCCTTCAATGGTTTGTGATCTGAGCGTACAATAAATGAGGTTCCCCAAAGAATTTTTTTGAGTTTCCTGATAGCCCAATAAATGCACAGAGTCTCTTTCTCTATGACCGAGTACTGAACTTCCGGTCCTACCAGTGTTCTAGAGAGAAACATAATGGTCACTTCTTTTCCATCTTTCACTTGTTTAAGAACAGCACCCAGCCCCTTTGAACAAGCATCAGTAAGTAAAATGGACTGTGCTGTAGTGTCGAAACTTCGGAGTGAAGGGGCACTGCTCAAAGCACTTTTAATATCCTCAAACTCAACCTGACACTTGGGCGACCAGACAAACTTTACACCTTTCTTTAAAAGTGATCTTAAAACAAACGTGCGTGAGGCAAACTGAGGGACAAATTTATTATAATATTCGGCCATTCCTAGGATAGTGACCAACTCATCCCTGGTTTGTGGCTCTGAAAGACTCTCAATGGTTTTCACTAAATGGTCTCTTGGTTTCACACCCTCCTTCGTCAACTTATGTCCCAAGTAGTCAATTTCAGAAAGATTAAATCTGCACTTACTCTCGCGTAGGGTCAGCCCGCGAGACCTAAACCTCACCAGAACAGCCCTAAGCCTCTCATCATGTTCTTTCTGTGAGGAACCATGTATCAGAACATCGTCCTGATATATCTTTACACCAGACAACCCATGTAAGACGTCTTCCATAGCTCGTTGGAAAACGGATGCAGCGGAATTGAGACCAAAGGGAAGGCATGTAAATTTGTAAGTCCCAAATGGAGTGATGAACACTGTCAAATTCATAGAATCACTATCAATCCTGATCTGATGGTATGCGGCTCTCAGGTCTAAAGTAGAAAAAACCTCGGCCCCCTCTAATTGGGTCAACATCTCTGTGATATTCGGGAGAGGATACTTGTCTGCAATAACAGCACGATTAAGGCTGCGAAGATCAACACAAAGCCTTATCTCACCAGAAGCCTTACGTGCAAGAACAACAGGAGCCAACCAATCACTAGCCTCAGTCTCCACTATGATGCCTTCCTTTTTTAACTTCTCTAGCTCACAGCGCATGGTGTCTCTTAACGCCAAGGGCACACTGCGGACTTTGCAAGAGACAGGAACAGCATCAGCTCTAAGTATGATTCTGTGTGTATAATTTGAAAGACAACCCAACTTCTCTCTATAAACTTGTTCAAACTCTCCACATAAGTCGTCTACTTGAGTAACTTTAATAGACTCAGGGATACTCTCATGCCTGGAAGGTGACGTTATAAAAGACTCTTTCAGTACAATACATGGATCACCACCAGGAATTAACATCACCCCGAGATCAGCCTGATGGTTCCAGCTCATGATACAGTCTCCCCTGCACAAGATGTAGATTTTCCCGACAGTAAGTTTGCCTTTATATTCAATATCACCCACAAAATAACCAAATAATTTTATAGGCTGCCCTCCATAAGCAAGAGGTCTAATATCCGGTTTGAAAACCTTAACCTTGTTAAACAAAGTAGAGTCATAAAAACTTTTCGGGATCAAAGTAATTTTCGCACCAGAGTCAAAGAGCATTTTAACGGTGTGACCATTCACTTGAACACCATCAACAGGGCTCTTAGAGTCTTTACCAGTATCCTCAACTACCTGGACCAAAACCTCACCAAAAATGAAGTTCATCAGGATCAGAATCCGATTCATTCTGTATAAAGACTTCCTTCACACGTTTGTTTTTCTTGTATACTTTTGTTCTACAAACTTTTGCTACATGACCTACTTTTCCACTATTTTTGCACTTAGAGGATAAAGCAGGACAAGACTTATCATTGGCCAGATGACCAATCGTGTCACAGCGATAACACTTCACAGTAAATCTCTTCTTAGATTTTACAGAAGTCAATTCACTTGGTTTAGAGACATTTGACTTGGTCACACTTTGTACTTTCTCACCATTGGCACAACTCTCCTTGAGAAACGAGAATAAACTGTAAGAATAAACTGTAACAAGCACAGAAGGAAAAGTGTGACCGTCACTGAAGGCTTGTAATCCTCGTTGTGCTCGATCCTCTGCCTTAAGCGAGAATTGGTTACATTTACGTTGTGAAACCAGTCTCTTAACAGCGTAGGAACGGACTCCTAATAAAAAAATGTTTCGCGCAGTGACGTCTCAGCTGGTGTTTCTTGATCGTAGTCAAGGAAACTGACGAGAGTCACGTTGAGATCAAAGACACTGCGCGCAATGACGTGTCAGCAGGTCTTTGTTGTTTGTCGTCAAGGCAACTGGCGAGAGTCACAGCAATGACGTGTCAGCAGGTCTTTGTTGCTTGTCGTCAAGGCAACTGGCGAGAGTCACGCTTCACGCTGTGACACGAGGGTGGCACGCAGGTTGACAAGGAAACGGCAGTAGACACGTAGTTGTCTTTTCGTCATAAGGAATGCGCGCTGTGGTTTCTTCGCGCGAGGAGGACAGTGCGCGAGGCAGGCAAGGGGTAACGGTAGGCCTCAAACTTCGAAATGAAAAGTTGTTTAAAAGCACGCTTTTGTATTTCCATTTTAGCGCGATGCTAGCGCAAGAGAAAAATAAAACACAGTACCTCAAACTTGTGAGTTAACAGCAGGCAGGGTGGTCCATAAATCGATCGTGTTAGGACGTTTCCTTCCAATGTAAAGTAGATGGGTCCTTTTCTTTCAGCCAGGTCGTCGCCAGTGTAATAAAGCTGGTCACAGCACGAAGTGAAAGTTGAAGGTAGATGATCTTTATTCACAAGTAACATCTGTATAAAGAAATGTCCTATCCACGCAACTCAAAAGCAGCAACTGACAACTGAGAATTCTAAATGAGCTGCAGAGCATAACATTCTAGAATTAGGCAAAAGGAATCAATACACGTACACAGGAATGAAATACATGTTAAACAGGAATGAAATACATGTTAAACATTAGGTTATAATACAAGAATAAAAGGCATACTGAACATCAAGTTATTACAATTGTACTCTTCAAACTGCACCACAAATGCAGGAAGTATATGTTTGTCATGAACCCACACAATGTGTGTCTTTGACGTCTGGAGTTTAGGCATGACTCCAATCTTGTGATGAATGCTCCCCGATGCACACAAAAGCCATCAAGGAGCGGGAGACGAAGCTGTACATCGCGGAACACAAGAAAATGGGCACGTCACCCCCCGAGCAGCAGGATTGCTCCTGTTCTAAGTTGCGGTCCCACTCCAAGTCATGTCCTCAGTTAAGTTGAAGACAAAATTGAGAGACAAATCTCGCCACAAATGCAAGAAGTCGAAGAGGGACTCTTACTGAACCATCACTCCCACTCTGTGGATAAATCACGCAGTTGGCACCTAATAGCTCTGCTTTGATCATCTGACTCCGAACCTATCCCAAAGCTAGTTCTGGCATGCTCCGAGTTCCCTGCAGATAGATGCGTTCAGGTAGGCCATGATTCAGCTTTTTAGGACGATGCTGGCTCCCTCTGGCCCGCCTTTGGACCTGATGGAGCCGTAGGGCCCTTTTCAGACCTCTGCTGGTGGGTCCAGCCTCTGTGTCAACTGACCCTGTTGTGCCTCCATTGAGTCCTTTACCAGTGCTAGTCCATACCTCCACTTCTGTGTTGGAGGCCTTGCTGATTGCAACTGCTCCAGCGCCAGTGGTGCATACTCCGGATTTGACCCTGAAGCCTGTCTCTTATCTGGAACTGACGTTGGCTTGCGGCATGTCTATGTTTCTTTATGAGATTACCAAAGCGCAGCTCCCATATTTGATGAACCTCTGCCTCTTCTCCAACACCAGTACTGTCGTAGGGTGGAGGTCCTGTTTAGATTGGCTTCTGATGCCATCTAAGAACCTCAAGATGCTCCACTTGGTGATAGTTACAACATGGAGGTGGACATTTTGCTGACCCCTCATTACACTTATGCTGACCTCTACTAAAGAATGCCAGTGGCTTCAATGCCTCTCCTGAGACTGAACTGGACCCTCCACTGGCCCCCCCCCCCACTGAGGAGAGGACCTCCTTTCACATGAGTAGTCCGTAGAGCAGCAGATGTTTTTTTATCTCCAGTTGCCTACCATAAAGATGACATCAGAACTACCAAAAGAAATCTTGCAGCCAGTGCCTGCTGCCTCAGAACTCTTGCTACATTTTAACGGGGCTTTGACAGAAATGTTGATGGCATCGTGGTGTAAACCATGTTCATCTTCCCCTGTAAATCACGGTGGCTAGGTGTCATAGGCCTGCTCCAGGGGACCCACCCTTCTCGACGCAGCATCCGACTACAGAGAGCATTATGGTTCAGTCTTCCACCAGCATGGTAAATCCTAACATGTCCCCTAATGCACCTCTGGACAAAGAGCTGCAGTGAATTAAAGCATTTGGCAAAAGAGTATTTCCCTCCTCCAACTTGGCACTGAGGTCGCTGAGCGATGCCAGCCTTCTCAGATGCTACATGCATGCCCTATGAGATATGGCCACTGATATCTTATTGGCCATCCCTGACAAATTCAGGATTGCCTTCCCACAGACTATCCAAGATGGTCAGTGCAAAGCTAAATATGATTTGAAGGCTTGCCTGGACACAACAGACTTTGTAGGTCACACCATGGGCACCATTATTGTGATCAGGCTTCATGCCTGGATGCATGGCACTAGATTTTATAGCAACATGCTGGCACCCCTTATGGGTATGCTGTTTGATAGTTTCAGGCTTTTTGGACTACTGTTTAGGTTTGTTCTCTCTGTCCCATCAATTCCAGCAGCAATACCGATCATTCAGAGGATACTCTCAGGGTCTCCCCTATTTCCAGTGGCAGCCCTCTCAGCCCATTTAGATTCCAACACAATTGTTTCACGGCTCAAGAAGGCAAAGTGTGGCAGAGTTTGTGTGCATGACCATGGCCACCATTTCTCTTCTTCCTGCATTGCAGCTGCAATCAAGTAAATTCAATTTCTCCTCTCATGGTGATACTCGATCGGAAGTGGGAAGAATGAATGTGTTCCTGCCAGCTGGTGTGCTATAACTTCAGACCAGTAGGTGCTGCAGATTGTTCATTAAGGTTATGCTTCACACCCGCCCACTCATGTTCCACCTGCTTCTATTCAGACTTTGGCAGGGCATGCCTCTGTTCTGTCACAGGAAGTTCAGTCTCTGCTGGTCACTGGAGCCATAAAGAGAGCCCAGAAGGTGGAGAATGTCAGGAGATGTTACATCACTATTTTTTCTTACTCCAAAAAGGACAGAGGACTGAGGCCAATTTGAGTCCTTTGAGTTCTGAGCACCTTCCTTCAGCAGTTCAAGCTGGTGCTTGTGGCCTAGGTTCTTATCACCCTGGATCGTGTTGGACTTGCAGGACGTGTGCGGCCATGTGATCATCCTGAAGGCCCACAGGCCCTTCCTTCGGTTCATGGTGGAGTCAGAAAAATTTCAGTTCACTGTCTTGCCTTTCGGCCTCACCTCGGCAACACAGGTGTTTAGGAAGGTGATGGCAATGGCTGCTGCCCATCTTCACAGGTCGGGGACACGTGTATTCCCGTACCTCGACAACTGGCTGCTGTGGGTGGGCTCAAGCAGTTGGTTGTGGACTACCTATAGACGACTGTCACACTTCTGTCATCCCTAGGGTTTTCCATCAACAAATCGAAGTCTCACCTGTAGCCTATGCAAAGGGTCCCTGTCATAGGGGCCATTCTGAGATAGTGGCATGCAAAGATTTTCTGGACATTCATGTTATGATACCTACGTATTTGGGCTCTCTCCAGGGTTCTGGTACGAACAGTTCTGACACTTCTTGGTCTCATGCATCCTACTAGTCCATCGGGCCCGGTGACACATGCGGGCCCTGCAGTGGAACCTATGCCTGTAGAGAGCTCAGCACTGGGGCTGCCTGTTGGGCAACATCCATTTTTCAGAAGCAGCAGCTCCAGATCTTCAGTAATAGCTGCCAGACATCAGCGTGACCTGCAGCAGACTGTTCTCCCTACCACAACCTGAACTCACAGTAGTGCATTGTTATTGGGTTGCAGTGGTGTTCTGGGAGAGGTGGAGATCAGGGGCCTTTGGTTCTTGGTGGAGGGCACCACATCAACCTGCTGGAGCTTTGCACCATGTAGTTCGCTCTGAAGGCTTTTCTTCCAACCTTCAAAGGGAAGCAAGTTCAGGTCCTGATGGACAACACAACCACCATGTGGTACTTCAACAAGCAGGGTGGTTTGGGGTCATGTGCCATTGGGTGCTGCAGGTCTGGAAATGGTTGGACTCCCCGAGGGTCCCTCTGATGGTCAACCAAATTGAGAGCTCAGCAGACGCTATCTGGTGAAAGAGCCTTACCGAAGCTTTTTTGTATGTGAGGGGGACAGATGTCATTTGGGGAGCCTGATCTAACTTTATTAAGAAGTTCCAAGAACAGTTCATTGCTCAGGCAGGAGAGGGTGGCCATGGACGAGGTGTTGTTGATGGATATATGATTAAACAACTACTGCCTAAACAACGAATTCCTTAACCACGAAGGCTAAACAACGAGCAATGTCAAACCACTACATTATTTACAACGAGTACCTAAACAACGAACAAATATTCAAATTGCTCAATACCCATTTACACCACTATGTTCTTTATAATCTGCAAGTTTTTGAGATGCACAACCATTCTCCGTGACCCCAGGGCTTATGTTCCCAGGTTATCTCCAAACCTAGGAATGGCCTTTGAGGCACAATCTTCTGTATGTGAAATACGTCTGTGCACTTACTTTCTTTTAGGCTATCTGGTGAAAGAGCCTTACCGAAGCTAAGTAACTTGTTTTTTCCGCAGTGGCGTAGCTTTGCCGCCCGTGGCGGTCACGGCCTTTGCTGCCCCGTGGCTGAGTTGAAGAGCAAGGGGGGATGCTGGCGATGTTTCCTGCGTTTGCCGCCCCCGCACAAAAATTGTAAAGGAGCGGGGTGGGGGGGGGGGGGGGGAAATGGGGAGGTCCGCTGCCCCCAAATTTTTTAAAATGTCCTCTGAATGTTTAAATAAATCAAATATGGCTAATAATTAAATATTATCTTTTATAGTCAAGTTTGTATGGAGGGACTAAGAAATTAACTTGGTTAGGGAGATTATGTCACGTTCTGTAATTGGTTATTCTCTCCACACAGAGCTACCCCCTGTATATGCAGTGGCTGTGGCAAAAAAGAGCACCAAACATATCAACATCCACAATCTTGGGGGCCGCCGGTCATGCCACGGGCATTTGTACAGCCCAGCCGGGTGGCTGCTACTCTCCAGGTACACCGTGGGGGACCAAGAGAGTGACAGCATGAACTGTGACGTCAACTCTGGTGAGTATGAATCAATATCAAGCAGGTCTGTGAGTAACAGTAATGATGCATAATCTATCTTTGCAAAGGGTACTGAAAAGGTGTTTTCAAGGTTTGACTGACCACAGGGGTACAAGAAAGACATCTGGTAGTCTGGGAAAAGTGAGGACTTTCTGTGCTGCACTAGCTGTAGGATCGCCAGTCTACCCAACCCCAAAAACAGCCCTGAGGGAGCAGCACGGAATTTGACACGGCAGAGAAATAATGCGCTTGCATATTATGCCAGACACAAATGTACTGGGATTTTTCATGAATTTCTGCTAGAACTTCCTCTAAGATATATGGTTTTATAGCCAATATATTTGGAAAATTGTACTGCAAATTAATAATTTAACCTCTTTGAAATAATAAACATATATATTTTTGTGGGAAAGCCCAGTCAAGATATATTGGAAAGAGTCAGGCTTGTTCTCTGTGCTCGATGGTGTAGTATGCGGCTGGTAATAATACATCTTCCAAGGCTGGTTATAGCTCTCAGTTCACACCTATTCACATCTGTCTAAAGGAGCACTGACAAACCATAAAATGTATATAAAGTTGTTAATATGTATGTAGAGATGCATGGACCTAATTTATCTAACTCACCTGCGTAAGATCCTGGAGGCAATCTATATCTTTGTAGGTCCATATATATAAAATTCACTGAAAAAACCCAAAAGTTAACGAGACGTAATAGTATGGTGAAAATGTCAGTTAAAGCAAACTGTTTCAAACGAAGAAGACCACTTGAGGTTGAAACGCGTTGGTGTATTTCTCTGTGCTTTTATGTAAATAAAAGTGAAAGTTTTATGACTTGAGTGCGCCCGTTTGTTCCGTGTTGATTACAGAGTACAGTTTCATGTATGCATATATATATCTCTGTGTGTGTGTTTGTGTTAAAGAGACTTTGTATAGGAACATGAATGAGACATTTATCTACCTGTGGGTACCTAAGAGAATGACTGTGTTTAACAGTACCACACCCTATAAAGGAGCTAATAAAGCTGTTAGATATTTGTATGAGTGCTAAGAATATCCCCAACTGTATGTATAAAGAAGCAATAGGCAGATTGTACAGACGTTTAACAGATAATTTGTTTAAGAACAAATCAGAGTTTCCATTATTATGTGTAAATGTGCATCAAGACTGATTGATGTTTGTGCAAAGGTATACTCATCTTTTGGTTAGTGCCTATGCAATTTGCTGCAGAATATCTGTGGCAGTAGTAGACGATTAATATAGCATACTCTAAAGATAAAACACATAAGGGAGCACAAACAAATGTCCAAGGGGTTTACTGGAAGTTTATCAAATATTCATCAAGGTGCAACAAATAAATGAATTCCTCACTGAGTCCATTACGAAGCAGGAGCCATAATGTGATATCCAAGAATAATTTGTTCTTCAACACATCACAATCCAGCCCAGCCAACGCGTTTCGTCCAGAAACGGACTTCTTCAGGGCTGTAAGTAAACATATATACTGACTCATTAAAATACAAATATTGACAAATACATAATAGTTATACATACATTACTATCAAAAAACACAACATGGCTCCCCACAACAACACATAATATATAACAACCCATCTCAATATTTTTCAATTTCCTCAGTGTAATTACATATTAACAAAAGGTATCAGCATACAGGAAAATTATCATAATTATAAAAACAACATAAATGAGAAAGGTAGTCCCTATGAATATAGTCTAATCCCAGGACCTCTTATCTAGGACTGAATTAAATGAGATTTTACTTACTTTTGAGTGGTCTTTATCTTCCTACTGGACAATAGTATACCACAAGAGTTAACCGGTTTAACAGTGTTTCAACCCCAAGTGGGTCCTAAGAATCTAAGAGAGGTCACGTGACCAATGTGTCAATGTTATGTTATGTTAATGAGAATTTGTAGAGCGCACGTTCACCAACAGGTTTCTTGGCGCTGGGAGATACATTATTTCATCCTTGGAGACAACGCGCTAGAAGGTCGGGTCTAATTGTAAGCTTGCGAAAAAAGCCAGGTCTTCAGCTTTTTCCTGAAACACAGATGGTCAGTTTCTAATCTCAATGACAAGGGCATGTCAATGTTCCAGAACTTGGGTCCCTGAGAGGAGAAGCGCGATCCTCCCATGCGTTTATGTCTTGAACCCGGAACCACCAGTAGATTCTTGTGCATGGATCTTAGCGTGCGCGTAGGATAGTATCTGTTTATTTTAGAGGAGATGAACTCAGGGCCAGTACCATGAATGGCTTTGAACAGGATACAGCCTGTTTTAAACATAGAGCGCTGCTCTACAAGGAGCCAATGCAGTTCCCTCAGCAGCGGTTTAATATGGCAGCGTCTGCCTTGTTGATAGATGATTCTTGCTGCCTGGTTTTGTATCAGCTGTATGCGGTGTATCTGATTACGCTGGAGGCCTAGGTATATTGCATTTGCATAATCAATTTTGGATAGGATCAAGGCAATGATGATGATTTGGATGCTGGCTTCCCTGCTGAAAAACCTTCTGATTTTACGCAGTTTCCTGAGTTGGAAGAAGCAAGCAGAGCTGACTGCCCCGATCTGTGAGTTCAAAGTGAGTTCAGAGTCAATATGAATACCTAGGCTCTTAATCGAGGTCTTAGGGGCGGGTGCCGGTCCCATTTCTTTGGGCCAATGAGTAGGGATCTAATGCTGGAGTTTATTGTTAGGTATGATGATTTCGGTTTTATCCGAATTAAGTTTTAGCTGATTTTTGTTCATCCAGTTCCTAATAAGAAGCATGGTGTTCTTGAGGAACTCCTTGGATTGTATGGAGTCATCATCCGCATAGTTATATATCTGTACCCCCATCTGACGGAGCGTGGTTATGAGGGGTGAGATATATACATTGAAGAGGTGCGGCGACAGCGAAGAACCCTGCGGGACTCCACAATTGAGGTTGCAGGTGTCTGATTTATAAGGTGATAGCCACACTGATTGTCTTCGATTTACTAAGAAGGATTGAAACCACTTTAGGGCTGCTCCTCTGAGACCTGCTGCGGCAAGACGTTCCATCAATATTGTGTGATTAACGGTATCGAACGCCGCTGACAAATCCAGGAGGATCAGAGCTTGAGTGCAGTCGACATCGGCTTTTTCTTTTAAATCATCCATGACGGATAGAATGACAGATTCGGTAGAATGGGAAGTGCGGAAGCCTGCCTGATGAGGGTCTAAGAATTTGGTGTCTTCTATGAAGGCGCTAAAAAGTTTAGCTACGTGTCCCTCTAATACCTTGGCTAGGAGTGGCAGAAGCGATATTGGCCTATAGTTATCCAACCTCTGCGGGTCAACCCCTTGTTTTTTCTGGAGGGGGATAATTACCGCTTCTTTGAAGGCTAGTGGGACTGTCCCTTGACTAAGGGATAGGTTCAGTAGGGAGAGGATATTTCCTGGAAATACTGAGCAAATGGCTTTTTGTATGTGAGGGGGACAGATGTCATTTGGGGAGCCTGATCTAACTTTATTAAGAAGTTCCAAGAACAGTTCATTGCTCAGGCAGGAGAGGGTGGCCATGGACTAGATGTTGTTGATGGATATATGATTAAACAACTACTGCCTAAACAACGAATTCCTTAACCACGAAGGCTAAACAACGAGCAATGTCAAACCACTACATTGTTTACAACGAGTACCTAAACAACGAACAAATATTCAAATTGCTCAATACCCATAAACACCACTATGATCTTTATAATCCGCATGTTTTTGAGATGCACAACCATTCTCCGTGACCCCAGGGCTTATGTTCCCAGGTTATCTCCAAACCTAGGAATGGCCTTTGAGGCACAATCTTCTGTATGTCAAATACGTCTGTGCACCTACTTTCTTTTAGGCATCTCTCTCTGCTGCAGGGCTGTGGAGACGTGCGCTGTATCGGAGAGAGCATGTTTTTATTATTTATTAAAGCCTGCTCTGATGCCAGTGCTGCTGCCCTCCCCCATGCTGTGGACGGGATTAAGTGTGGTGCCTAGCACCTTAAACCACCAGCTCAAATCAAGCACAAGGCTACGAGGCCTTGACTGAGAAACGGCAGAGGCAGCAGCAGCAACAGCTTTCTGTCACCCGCTCCACAGAGCTGGATTCGAACATGTGGTGGGTGACCTTGAGGTGATAAGCTTTCGAACATGGTGCCAAACCTCCGAGCCACTCGGTCTCCTTTCATTCCTGAGATGCTGTAATATTCATGACGATGCAATAAATCAGCCATCTGTTGACAATAATATTTCCTCTGGGCTGCTCTTAGGAATAATTTGCAAAAAAATGAAATTGTAAAAAGTATGTCCTTTTACATTACTAAAAAGTGGGCAAAATAAAAACAACCCTCTTGTTACTATAGGACCATAAGCGTGATCTCTTCAGATATGCAGGAAAGAGTTTTACGTGTGTCTGGGGTTTAAAACTGATTTGTCCTTGCGTTTACCGGGTTAACATCCTGCATCCAATCGTCCGAGCCCGCCTGCCTGGTGCCGAGTGAGTCATGTCAGAGGTGTTGCGGACGTGGTTTTCGTGGTTTATGAAAGTCGTTGTTAAGGATGTCGTTGTTAAGGATGTCGTGGTTAACTGATTGGTCGTTGTTCGGGATTCGTGGTTCAGGTCATTCGTTATTCAAACTTCTTTGTTAAGGATGTTTCCCGTTGTTGATTCCAGGTGGTTCCATCACATTCCTATTGTTAGGGTCAATGAAATCCTGAATTTTCTTAATTTTTTCAAAGAAAAAAGAATTAAGTTCATTACATAGCTTCTGTGTGGCAGGGATGGGGGGGGTCACACGCTCGGGATTGGCTAGCTCTCTTACGGTGTCGAAGATGTCTTTAGTTTTGTTGTTCGAGTTTAGTATTTTGTTCGAGAAGAACATCTTTTTAGCATCTAGAATGGCTTTTTTATAGGTCACAAGTTTAGTGTGGTAGTATTCTCTGGATTCTGACGAGTAGGTGCTACGCCATTTCCTTTCTGCCTGACGTGCTATAAGTTTAGCTGTTTTTAGGTCAGCAGTGAACCATTTGGATGCTTCATGCCGCCTGATACGGGAGGTTTGGTTCTGAAGAGGAGCATGTGTGTTAAAAGCGTTCAATTGCCAGTCGGTAATAGCTTTCTCCAGTTTATCTATCTCATCCAATATATCTGGCAATTTGTGGTTCAGGGTATCGCATAAGGATTCTAAATTGACGCGATTCCACTTCCTGGATACGCAATCTTTCAGGGACGTAGTATTAGGCCGAGTGACATTACGTATAGTAAAGCTCACAGTATGGTCGTCAGACCATAAGCAGGGTTGGATGGCTAAATTCTGAAGATTAAGGTTGATGGACCACACTTGGTCTAACGTATGGCCTTTGATATGTGTGGCTCCTTGGATGTGTTGACCGAGGTTCAGACTTTGAAGAGCACTGGTCAGTTCCTAGGCGCTCTTACCCCCTTCCACCTCGTTTGCCCAATAGTTAATGTCACCAATGATCAGAACTTTATCATAGTCCACTATCAGAGATGCCATACAATTTGCAAAAACTTTAGGGAAATCCGGCATAGTGGTGGGTGGCCTATACAGGAGAACACAGACTACAGTGCTATTTGGGGAATCAAGTTTAATAACTAGGTTGTCTACTAGCTGAGAGATAGCAGTGAAGGATATCCCTTTTTTGATAGCGTCTGCTACCCCGCCTCCTTTCCTTCCCGTCGCTCTATTTGCTTGTAGGAGGTAGTAGTTATCAGGGAGTGCAGCTAGGATATCTGGGATAGATTCCTCTGTTAGCCAAGTCTCTGTCAGGAGCAACATGTCAGGACAGTCAGTATCTAGTAGGTTAAATAGTTCCAACTGGTGTTTAACCATGGAACGAGTGTTTAAGTACATGATGTTTAAATCTTTTATAGGTTGTTTAGGTTTGGATTGAGAGTAAACAGTGTTTTGGCTTGGGGCCTGGCAAGTGGCCCTATATTTATGGAGGTTTGGCAACTGGCCCAGCTGAAAGAGACCAAGTTCTACTAGTTCATGTTGGAGAGGGAGATCATACAGTTTCCTGTCTTGCGGGATCAAATTCTTAAGTTCTAGTACTGTGTAAGTGAGAATTTGGGCATAATGACTGGCCCCTGGCCCCGACCGGACGGGCGCAGACGGGCTTGCCTTAGGCGCGCCAGCGGCGCGTCCGCACTGCGGGCATAGATTTAACTATTTCCGGAGTGTGACTAACTCCGCCCCCCTTCCTCGCCAGATTGGCCGGGGACCCGTAAACCAATCTCAGTGCGGGCTGAACTGAAAGACTGAGACCGGCGGGAGAGCAGAGAGAAAGGTAACTGGTGAAACACAATCAGATTCAAAACAGTTATTCTGTACAGTTTTACTTATTAAAAAAGCGGCGCAGGGTTAAAATAGCAAGTGAGCAACAATTAAGCTAGAAGTCTCAGGCAGAGCTTACTACCGACCGGACTATTCGGTGCGGTGTGTCCAAGGTGCGCGTCCGCGCTGCGGGCATAGATTTAACTATTTCTGGAGTGTGACTAACTCCGCCCCCCTTCCTCGCCAGATTGGCTGGGGACCCGTAAACCAATCTCAGTGCGGGCTGAACTGAAAGACTGAGACCGGCGGGAGAGCAGAGAGAAAGGTAACTAGTGCAACACAATCAGATTCAAAACAGTTTATGCACATTCATTAGTTAAACCATCACAATTTCACTAAAATCACACATCTATTCATATATTTATTTATTCAGATTGTACATATACAAACATCATCTCACTTACACATTATACAAAAATCCATAATACCCAAAAATACATCCACAAACTCTCTATTCATACCTCACTAAAACCAATTCAAAAATATATTTTATTTTATTTCATATCCCTATAGCTTAGGCACAACATCATTCAGAACATCATATATCCACCACTCTCCTATCCACAAACACACATGCTACCATCAAAAAAAATATAAAAAACAAATTATTCACAAATATCCATACAGTACCATAATTCCAAGCTCTACCACCTTTAATCCATAAATTTGAGCAGTACACCACATTTCAGTGCCAACATCAAAACTTCCTCATATCTGGACCCTTCAAACGACTTCCAAACTCTAATTCTAAATCTTTCAACCGACAGATTAGTTAACCATACAACCCCACGTCTTCAAAGACTGACCTGCAAAATTAAGTATTAGAGCACGCCACAGCACCAACACGAAACGTCCTCGTATTCAAATCCATCTGCAAATGCTGTACTTCATATGCCCTTACTAGCCAATCAAAATGATCCATAATTCAAACCATCAAATGCACTCACACTGTCATAGACTTAACCCATTTTTTTATTACCGAATCGCCAACGTGTTTACATACAGGGGTTAAATATCCTCGCCACCCCCAAGAGGCCCAAGTTACTCTCTAAATTCATGACTGGGCCAGACCACGAGTCCTGCTAATGAGATCAAGTACATTCCATGCATTCTTTTAACTCTCTCCATTACCAGCCCGTGCTCTGCCTCCTGGGGATGGCCTCCACTAAGGCCCTCAGTCTAGCCATATCCCCTCCCCTTCAGGAAGGGTGGCCAGCCCAAGGGGCGTAGCAGAGACACCCCCCCACTTGGTCGCCCTCCCGGATCCCACAAACTCAGACTGCACCGGTTAATCTTTATGGAAGAATTGAGGGCGCAGTTTATTTAGGCAATTTACAACTTACAAGCAATACTTACACATCATTTGTTTTCTTTACTCACTGAGCCTATGCCTTCCTTAACATACCCACAAGCACTGTGCTCTACATTCAATGCTCCTTACCATACCCTTAAGCACTGTGCCCTACATTCAGTGCTCTGTAATTGCCACAGCCCTCATGCCATGGACAATTGTATCATCTGCTTCCAGTCCAGCCGGGTGACCTCTTACTTCTGGCCTAACCTTTTTATCTTCTACTTCCGGATAAGCGCATTCTTCCAACCCGACAGGTGACCTTTCACTCTAGTGAACCATTTTTAGGTCTCGCCTAGCGTTGCAGCGCGTATGCGCTGCTCGCTTTGCGAGGGCTATTGAGATCGAGGAGATTTCAGAAGGGGACTTGAAGCCCCGCCCATCATTTTCATTGGGTCGCGTCAGCGTTTATGCTAAACGCTGGCTTCCCATTGAAAAGGATGCTTTTTGGTTACCGCCCTGTCTCCCTTTTGGACGGCCCATCCGGACTGGGTCGTTAGCTTCACGGCTGTCGTGAAGCTATTTTTTATCTTTAGGAGGTGTTTAATGAGTTTTTCACACTGTAGGATCATGTTTCTGAAGTCTTGTTTTATTACTTGTTTAACGTTGGCATACAGAGAAGCGGCGCGGGGACTCGAATCTGAGTGCACAGACTGTGCGGCGTGCGCTGCTGCCTGCGCATAAAATCGGCGTTGGCGGGGGTGGTTGGACCCGGGCCGGAGGGGCAGCAAGCATCGAGGGACTCACACTCTCAGCATGGGATGGCCGCCGCGCATCAGGTCGCATCGCCGGCGCTGCGGGAGGGAGAGGCAGTGGCTGCATGCAGCAGGGTACAGTCCCGTGCGGACGCGACCCCTGCGGAGTCACCGGCGCGGCCCGTGGCCGCCAGGACGCAGTGTCGACGAGACAGTCAGTACTTTTAAAAAAATGTCATCTGCCCTTGTGTTTGTGCAAACAGTCCAAGCACAACACCGCCCACTGCACGAGCACGCTGCTGTGCTAGCAGGGCTGCACCGGTGTGTGTGTCTGTGTGTGTATGCGTGCTCTGCCTGCCAGCAGGGGCGGACACACAGCTCCCGTCTGCAGCTCTCTCCGGCCACCATTGTGCACCGAGCCACATAGCTCTGGCATGTGTACCAAAGGCTTCCCGGAGCCAAAGGCACGCTCGGGTACAGCCTGCCAGCATTTCTGCTACAGTGGCGCACTATTATTAGCTGGGCCTAAGGCCTGTGTGCACCTGTGCTAATGCCACGGATTAGAGTTAGTCAAACACGCTAATCACCGACAAATATGTTCTTTCATTCACCGTCACTTATTAATAATGTATCAAAAAGCGGCATATTTTTGTCTAAATGTCATTAGCGACGTAAGCTTAGAATAAGTGTCATGGGCCCTATTTGCAGCAAAGAAAATGCACTCTTGCAACCCCCCTCCTCCCACCTCCCAGTTGGATAAAAAGAAACCTTGCTGATTGGGAGTCAAACATCTGGGCCCAGGTGCCACTGAACCTGCTGCACTAACAATGGTTACCTCCCTCACCTGAGCCGTTTTTGCCAGCTCTTTTTTCCCGCCAAGTAGATATTACCTCATATTCTGACATAGTAAGTTCAAAGGAATGTTTAAATTTAAAGCAACCGTTGCTTATTTCAGCAGTAAATAACACGAGTCCCACAGCGCAGGGTCCAGTTCCAGTTAATGAACCAACCTGTCACCCCTCGCTCTCATGCCTTGCAGAGCGCTCGCTCCCAGTTCGGATTGCTCATTGGGCATAATTTAGCAGGTCCTGAGCAGAAGAGGTTAAATTCGTGGTACAGCGCGATAAAGCCTCGTTGCACCAAAGTGTTTTCTAAGAAAACAAGCATTTGCAATGCAATAGGTTTCGCATTTATGCAAATTTGAGCTATTGGTATTGTAAATGACAGTGCTTTTTATTTATGTTTTTAAAAACCAAAATATAAATAAAAGGCATTGCCATTTACAATGGCAATAGCTCAAAATCGTGTACTTGCGAGACCTATTGCATTGCAAATGCTTGTTCCTTTTACTTCTGGGCAAGTGTCTGCTTTCAGCCTACTGGGTGACCATGCACTTCCGGTGTACCATTTTACCTTCTTATTCCAGGTAAGCATCTGCTTACAGCCTGCTGGGTGACTTTTCTCTTCCGGTATAACCTTTTAATCTCTACTTCCGTGCAAGGGCTGCTTCCAGCACGTAAGGTGACCTAATCACCTATGTACCAAATTCTTTTGGCCCACAGGCTCCGACATTTAGAGTTTCCTTCCAGTTCAACACCGTAAGCCTTTGCAGTGTACTGCCAGTGTCCCATTGGCTCTGACCATTAGTTGCTGCAGGCCTGTTTCCCTCTGCCTGCCTGTCTCTTTTTCCTACGATTTCCTTGTAAGTACAGCATGCATTGCTGGCAGCTTTCGCCATCAGCAACGCCCCGCCACCATAGCTGGGCCACAATTCTTCCACCTGTACCCAAAGATGCACTCCATCAGGATTGAAAATTGTAGAGTGCCACAAATTAATTAAGAATGCTTAACCCAACATAGGCCTTTGCCCAAGTAAGGGAGGACCTGGCCTGGCAGTTCGGTCTGGACTGTTCCCATGGGGCACAGGGTCAAGACTGATTTGCATATGGCTGGGTCCAAACTGGGGTGGCGTAGTGGGCAAAAGAACGATGGATTTAACCAAGATCTTTTGACTGGGGGAGAATGTTTGCATAGTCAGCATTCCGTCCATCATTTGTTTGCTGTAACACTTTTCGCCCTAAGTGGGATGGGTATGCCCAGACGTGGGTCCCTTGCTCACTGCGCCACTGGATTCAAGCTAGCCTGGCTGAAGAAGGGTGACATACCCTGAAACCGGTCCCAGGATGCTTGTTTCCGGTCCAGGGAGGACCTGGCCTGGCAGTTCGGTCTGGACTGTTCCCATGGGGCAAAGGGTCAAGACTGATTTGCATATGGCTGGGTCCAAACTGGGGTGGCGTAGTGGGCAAAAGAACGATGGATTTAACCCAGATCTTTTGACTGGGGGAGAATGTTTGCATTGTCAGCATTCCGTCCATCATTTGTTTGCTGTAACACTTTTCGCCCTAAGTGGGATGGGTATGCCCAGAAGTGGGTCCCTTGCTCACTGCGCCACTGGATTCAAGCTAGCCTGGCTGAAGAAGGGTGACATACCCTGAAACCGGTCCCAGGATGCTTGTTTCCGGTCCAGGGAGGACCTGAACTGGCAGTTCGGTCTGGACTGTTCCCATGGGGCACAGGGTCAAGACTGATTTGCATATGGCTGGGTCCAAACTGGGGTGGCGTAGTGGGCAAAAGAACGATGGATTTAACCCAGATCTTTTGACTGGGGGAGAATGTTTGCATTGTCAGCATTCCGTCCATCATTTGTTTGCTGTAACACTTTTCGCCCTAAGTGGGATGGGTATGCCCAGACGTGGGTCCCTTGCTCACTGCGCCACTGGATTCAAGCTAGCCTGGCTGAAGAAGGGTGACATACCATGAAACCGGTCCCAGGATGCTTGTTTCCGGTCCAGGGAGGACCTGGCCTGGCAGTTCGGTCTGGACTGTTCCCATGGGGCACAGGGTCAAGACTGATTTGCATATGGCTGGGTCCAAACTTGGGTGGCGTAGTGGGCAAAAGAATGATGGATTTAACCCAGATCTTTTGACTGGGGGAGAATGTTTGCATTGTCAGCATTCCGTCCATCATTTGTTTGCTGTAACACTTTTCGCCCTAAGTGGGATGGGTATGCCCAGACGTGGGTCCCTTGCTCACTGTGCCACTGGATTCAAGCTAGCCTGGCTGAAGAAGGGTGACATACCCTGAAACCGGTCCCAGGATGCTTGTTTCCGGTCCAGGGAGGACCTGGCCTGGCAGTTCGGTCTGGACTGTTCCCATGGGGCACAGGGTCAAGACTGATTTGCATATGGCTGGGTCCAAACTGGGGTGGCGTAGTGGGCAAAAGAACGATGGATTTAACCCAGATCTTTTGACTGGGGGAGAATGTTTGCATTGTCAGCATTCCGTCCATCATTTGTTTGCTGTAACACTTTTCGCCCTAAGTGGGATGGGTATGCCCAGACGTGGGTCCCTTGCTCACTGCGCCACTGGATTCAAGCTAGCCTGGCTGAAAAAGGGTGACATACCCTAAAACCGGTCCCAGGATGCTTGTTTCCGGTCCAGGGAGGACCTGGCCTGGCAGTTCGGTCTGGACTGTTCCCATGGGGCACAGGGTCAAGACTGATTTTCATATGGCTGGGTCCAAACTGGGGTGGCGTAGTGGGCAAAAGAACGATGGATTTACCCCATATATTTTGACTGGGGGAGAATGTTTGCATTGTCAGCATTATGTCCATCATTTGTTTGCTGTAACACTTTTCGCCCTAAGTGGGATGGGTATGCCCAGACGTGGGTCCCTTGCTCACTGCGCCACTGGATTTAAGCTAGCCTGGCTGAAGAAGGGTGACATACCCTGAAACCGGTCCCAGGATGCTTGTTTCCGGTCCAGGAAGGACCTGGCCTGGCAGTTCGGTCTGGACTGTTCCCATGGGGCACAGGGTCAAGACTGATTTGCATATGGCTGGGTCTAAACTGGGGTGGCGTAGTGGGCAAAAGAACGATGGATTTAACCCAGCTCTTTTGACTGGGGGAGAATGTTTGCATTGTCAGCATTGCGTTCATCATTTGTTTGCTGTAACACTTTTCGCCCTAAGTGGGATGGGTATGCCCAGACGTGGGTCCCTTGCTCACTGCGCCACTGGATTCAAGCTAGCCTGGCTGAAGAAGGGTGACATACCCTGAAACCGGTCCCAGGATGCTTGTTTTCAGTCCAGGGAGGACCTGGCCTGGCAGTTCGGTCTGGACTGTTCCCATGGGGCACAGGGTCAAGACTTATTTGCATATGGCTGGGTCCAAACTGGGGTGGCGTAGTGGGCAAAAGAACAATGAATTTAACCCAGATCTTTTGACTGGGGGAGAATGTTTGCATTGTCAGCATTCCGTCCATCATTTGTTTGCTGTAACACAAGTGGAATTTAAGCATAGGCCATTGAGTTTCCATAACCACCTAGAAATATTTTTAGAGCATACCATTTTTGCGCCCACCTTTCTCCTAGCCAAGGCAGTAGCTGGGCAGACACCCCTATTACCTTGGGCACAAAGTCAATTCCACTCCCACCAATGAAAAAAAGCAGGACAATGGGGGCCATCAACCGTCAGCTCTCCCACTCCCTTCAACACCACAAATTCCTTGACAGCTCGCTTTCAGGTTTCTGCAGCAACCACTTTAACGAGACAGCCCTCATTGCAGCTTCAGAAGACATTTGCACCATACTAGATCGAGGCCACACTGCTGCACTCATCCTACTGGACCTCTCCACTGCCTTCGACACAACTTCCCACAACACACTCATCTCCAAACTACAAGAATCCGGAATCCGAGGACCAGCTCTCAAGTGGATAGATAGCCTCCTTTCTGACCAATGGGTCACGCGCTCTCCCTTCACCTCAAAACCCATGGACCTCATCCGCGGAGTCCCGCAAGGCTTTTCACTCAGCCCCACTTTCTCCAATGTATACATGACTCCTCTAGCAAGCATCATTTATACCCACTGACTCACCATCATCTCCTTCGCAGATGACACCCAACTCATCCTATCCCTCTCAGAAGACACCAACACCACCAAAAGTAATTTCTAAAAACATGCTTAGACGCCATGAAGTAAGTGGCAGTGCCATAGCTGTATATATTTTGTAAAGGCCACTGGGAGCTCTTCCTGAGACTCGAACATGGTTCCCTAGCCCCAAAGGCAGCTGCTCTGGCCGTTACACCATAGCTGCGTTGTTAGAAATGGGATTTTTGGTAGGCTAGGGCTTGTGCCAAAGCCAGGCAGAAAGCACCACTCTAGTCAGGATAAGGGAGTTACACTCCTAAAATAACCCCTGCTCACCCCCTTGGTAGCTTGGCACGAGCAGTCAGGCTTATCTTGGAGGCAGTGTGTAAAGCATTTGCACATAACCAAAAGTAATACAGTGTAAGCACTACAAAAGGACACAACACCAGTTTAGAAAAATATCCAATATTTTTACATACTTCAGACAAGACCAAAAACGATAAAAATCCACAATACAGTACTTAAAAATCTTCAGTTATCAAAATATGCTTTAAAAACAGTTCCTTGATGTCAATAGCTCCTTCCGGCGCTATCACGGCGTCGTGAGCAAACAAATCCAAGCAGTTCTGGCTGACCGGGGCGTCACGGGCCAGCTACGGTGTCGGGAAGACCCGCAAACAGTACCTTTTAGAAATGCAGGGCGTCGGCGACCTCTCGTTGAGCTTCCGAAAGCACGGCGTCCGCAGGCGTCGGTTCCGGAGGTCGGTGCAGGAGTCGTCGGGCCCTCGAAGTCACACGCGTTGCAGATCGATCTCCTCTCTGTTGAAGTCAGGAGCGCTGGCGTCGGCAGGCGCCGGGTGCTGCGGTGCGAAGTGCAGCGGTGCGGCGTGCGGTGCCCTCAGGTCGCGGTGCGAGCAGCGGCTCGGTGGCGGCGTCGGATGGCGTCGTCGGTGAGACCAGGGTCGCGGTGCGAGATGAAGGCTGTGCTCGTCACAGTGCTGGCAGGTCACGGTGCAAGCAGCGGCGGCGTCGTTGCTGAAGCGCTGTCGTCGGCTGACGAACTGGAGGCGATGGCACCGGCGTCGGTAGGCCAAGGCTGCGGTGTGGGATGAGGGAGGTGCGTCGTGTAACTTTACGAGCGGTGCCCTCGAACCACAGTGCAAGCAGTGGCGTAGATTTCGGCATGGAGCAGCGTCGTCGGGGATACCAAGGCGTCGTCGTGAAGCGGGGCGGAGTGCGGTGCCCACAGGTCGCGGTGCGAGCAGCGGCTCGGTGGCGGCATCCGCAGGCGTCGTCGGTGAAACCAGGGTCGCGGTGCGGCGTTGCGGTGGTGCCCTCTGCGGTGCCAAGGCGTCGTCATGCAGCGAAGCGGTGCGGAGTGTGGTGCCCACAGGTCGCGGTGCGAGCAGCGGCTCGGTGGCGGCATCAGCAGGCATCGTCGGTGAGACCAGGGTCGCGGTGCGGCATTGCGGCGGTGCCCTCTGCGGTGCCTTCAGGACACGGAGTCAGCAGCGGCGTTGTAGACGTCGTCGAGTTGCTTTTCTTCTGTTGCAGCACAAAACACACTGTCCCCAGTGCTGAGGGCAGAAGAGCTTGAAGTCTTTGCTGTTCCTGAGACTTCTTGAACAGGGGGCAGGCTCTACCTCCAGCCCTTGGAGAGACTCACAAAGTAGATTGCAGAAAGTTCAGTCCAGTCCTTTCACTGCCCAAGACAGAAGCAGCCACTGCAGGCCAACACAGCAAAGCACACAGCAAAGTGGTAGTTCCTCCTCACAGCTTCTCCAGCTCTTCTTCTTGGCAGTCTTCTTGATCCAAAAGAGTTCTAAAGTTTTAGGGGTCTGGGCCCCAATATTTATATCCCAAAATCCTTTGATCTCTTAGGCAGAGAGTGCCTGTGCCCAGCCAGAACCAGTTCTGCCTCCTCTGGTATGACTTCCTGGCAGGAGGTGGAGACGGCATTGTCAGAGGCAGACCATGCCCTTTGAGGTTAAAGGAAATCTCCTCCCCCTTCCCCAATTGCAGCCCAGGTCTATTCAGCCCTTTCCTGACCCACCTAGACTATCTGGAGCCACTCCTGCTCCCCAGCCTTCTGTCATCCAAAACCCAGACAGGCAATCCACATTCCAGCAGAGGCACACAGGATGACTGAGCAAGAAAATACCTACTTTCTAAAAGTGGTATTTTCAAACACAGAATGTAAAAATCCCCACCACTAAAACATGCATCTTTAGATTCTGAGTTCAGGCATACTAAACTTTATTTTCCTACCTAGTTCCCAGGGCCAGTTATGTTTATAAGATGTTATAAACAAACTTCCCATTCTGTCCTATGGGGAACAGGTAGCCTTGCAATAGTGAAAAACGAAATTGGCAGTAATTCACTATCAGGACATGCCACACACACCAGGGCATGTCCTACCTTTCACATACACTGCACCCTGCCCACAGGGGTACCTTGGGCCTACCTTAGGGGTGGCTGACATGTAAAAAAAAAAGGGAAGGTTAGGGACTGGCAAGTGTGTGCACTGGCCAAGTCGACATGGCAGTTACAAACTGCGCGCAGACTCTGCAATGGCAGGTCTGAGTTACCTTTTCAGGGCTACTCACGTGGGTGGCACAACCAGTGCTGCAGGCCCACTAGTAGCATTTGATTTACAGGCCCTGGCACACTCAGTGCCCTTTACTAGGGACTAACAAGTAAATCAAATATCCAATCATGGAAACACCAATCCATAACACAATTTACACAGAGAGCATATGCACTTTAGCACTGATTAGCAGTGGTAAAGTGCCCAGAGTCCTACAACCAACACAAACAGGTCAGGAAAAAGTAGGAGGAAGAAGCAAAAAGTTTGGGGATAACCCTGCAAGAAGGGCCATTTCCAACACAACCCCCTTCCAGCCTAAAGCCAGGGTAGACCAATCCATACCTCGATGGACTTCCCTGCTTGGGGCGATAGAACATGGAACCTGGCCCGCAACAGCAGGGTTTTCTTCCCGTTCTATGCGTTCCTGAACCTAGTTGGGTCCCTCTATCCATACTCTCAGGGCCCACTAAGCTGACCCATGGGGAACCCTTCTACTCACCTGTAGACCCCATCTGCGCAGCACCTAAACTTACTTTGCTCACAGATGTGTCCCAACAGGCAGTCAGTACCCACATGGCCAACACAATGGTGTGGCCCAGTCCACCCTCAGGGTGTGACTCCTGTCCCCCTCTCAGGGGCAACTCTGTCCACCGGGACAGCCAGCCACAGTGGCCACTGACAATTGTCAGTGAGGAGAGCCAGGCCTTATGCCTTCCCGGCCACTCCAACCACTGTGGCGTCAGAGAGTGGGGGGCGGTAGCCCCAGGTGCCTGGCATCCTTTCTCCACTCTCCCCCCTGCCAAGTCCGGTATGGCATCCTGACACTGGCCCACCAGCCCAGGGTCTGTACCCTGTGGCTGGACAGGAGACTGGTGTGGGCTCTCCCACACCCTCTCCTTCTCCCTGGGGCTCTGTACCTTCCCACCTGGAGCGGTACCCCCTTCCAGAATTGTCAGGGCACCTGTGGTAGGTGTCCTGCACAATTCGCCCACCAGTTCAGGGGTGCTATCCTGCAACTGGTACACCAGCCCAGGGTCTGTACCCTGGGGCTGAACCAGGGACTGGGGTGGGCTCTCCCACACCCGGTCCTCCCCCCTGGGGCTCTGTACCCTCCCACCTGGAGCGGCACCCCCAGAAGACAAACTGGTAGGGACACTGTTAGGAGTCGCCCCTTCCCCCAGGTCAGGGGGGACACCCTGAACCTGGTCCTCCAACCCAGGGTCGGTACCCTCCGGCTGACCAGAGGTCTCGGGCGAGGCTCTCCTCCCCTCACCTCTCCTTCTGGGGTCCTGCACTCTCCTCCCAGGAGACGCACCCCCAGAACCAAAAACTGTCAGGACGCTGGAACCGGACCTCCTACACAATTCTTCCACCAGTTCAGGGCCTTGACCCTGCAACTGATCCACCACCCTCGGATCTAAACCCTCAGGTTGAACTTGGGTCAGAGGCGAGGACTCCCTCCCTCTGCACCCCCTTCCAGACTTCTGCACCCTCCCACCTAGAGTGGTACCCCTAGAAGACAAACCGGTCAGGACACTGCTTACAGTCGTCCTTCCCTCCAGGTCAGGCAGGACCTGAACCTGGCCTCCCAACCCAGGGACTAAACCCTGTGGCTGAGCACCTGCCCGGCGCACCAGGACTTCCTTGGGAGCACACATGCCCCCCCTGAGGGTAACACATGACTCATGTGTTGTGTGACAGTTTGCCTGGTGCAGATCTCCCGACCCCTGTCCATCTGACAGTGCGCGAAGATCCCCCAGGACAGAAGTGGTGTCACCATGGTCACTCCTAGGAGGCTCAGCCCTTCTGGCTGGCCCCTGACCCACTAGTTTTCCCACTGGGGAACGCATCCCCCTCTCACCCCTCAATCTGGACATCTGCACCCTCCACTTAGGAGCGGCACCGCCAGACACCAGAACCGCTGGAGCTCTGTTTACAGACACTCCACGTTCTCCTGACAGTAGGAGATCCCCTTCAACGGACGGCCTACCAGTACAGCCTAGGCTCCCGACCTGGTGTTCCCTCCTGGAACCACCCAGGCTTTGGGACCGGGTTTTGGGCACCTTGGGCCGCAGCCCATTCCCACTCCTCCGCGGAGACAGGACGTGAGTCCCTACACCCTTCCCACAACACCGGGACCTATCTGAGCTACCACAAACCTTTCCCACCACCCTTGGTTGGGAAATACCTAAGCCACTTCCTTCCGGGTCACCCCCAGATGCTTCTCCAGACCCTCTGGAATCCACCAAAAGGTCTGCCTCCAGTGCAAGCTCCCTGGGGTCAGAGAACTCATACCCCACTGGGTGTTGGCATAGCTCTGGAAAACAGGGACTTAAAATATGCTCTCCAACAATTGAATCACACAGCCCCACACAGATGTTAACCACACTACCCTTCACCAAACCATCCAGTGCCTCAGAAAAGTACCCCACATCATTCTCACAAGACTGGTGAGACAGTGTCTGACTGTTGCTGTCTCTTAACCCATACTCTTCTGGTTGGTCTCCATACTCACTTACTAGGGCTTCTATCATGGGGGAACCCTTCTCCCTGCACCTCTCATCTAGAGTCAGTAGAGTGTCCCTCCCACTACCAGGAATTGATCCCCTGTGCCAGTTCCCCAATCCACCTCAGGGACACTGTGCATCACTGGAGTAACCTCACAATCCTGAACCCCCTGGTGTATGTCAACCCCCTCCTTGAAGCAGGTCCCCAAATCTGTGTGTGCGTGCACCTCACCCGCAGTACTGGACACTACATTTTTGCTGCCACCATCTGGGCTGAGCCTAGCCCCACTGGCTTCCCAGTCCAGCTCTCTCATTTTAAACTCATGGTCTAACATCATCTTCCTTTCCTCCATGGCTATTCTTTTGTCTTCCCTCTCACTTTCTATCCTGAGTTTCTCCAACTCGAACTTCCTTGCTTCCCGCCTGTCCTCCAGCTCCTCTGGGGACAGGCCACTGCTGCCTGGCCTGGAGGGTTCTCCCCCTCCCAAAAGCACATCCACCCTAAGAATAGGCTCTTCCGCCTCTCCACTGAGATCACCAGACTGCTCGCTGGCATGTCTGGCTGCTACCCAGGCCCTCAGCGCCTTTTGTAGCTCCTCCTTCCTAGTGAGGCCTTTGATTTGGACTTTTAGGTTTTTGCAAATTGATTTCAATTCCCTAACATTGTAGGATTCCAACCTATCCTCCTCAAAGGCAATTTCCAGGGATGCAACAGATGATGCTCTTGATTCAGGCATGATGAAGTAGCAAGTTCAAACTGGCAAGATCAAAAATAGGCCAAAAAGAAAAAGAACCAGTATGTGGCACGTAATGGTCTGCGATATGGTAGTAGTGCACACCAATCACTGTAAGTCAAGTGCAAACGCAAGTCCTATCCTCACCGCTGACAACCAATGTTAGAAATTGGATTTTTGGTAGGCTAGGGCTTGTGCCAAAGCCAGGCAGAAAGCACCACTCTAGTCAGGATAAGGGAGTTACACTCCTAAAATAACCCCTGCTCACCCCCTTGGTAGCTTGGCACGAGCAGTCAGGCTTATCTTAGAGGCAGTGTGTAAAGCATTTGCACATAACCAACAGTAATACAGTGTAAGCACTACAAAAGGGCACCACACCAGTTTAGAAAAACATCCAATATTTTTATATACTTAAGACAAGACCAAAAACGATAAAAATCCACAATACAGTACTTAAAAATCTTCAGTTATCAAAATGTACTTTAAAAACAGTTCCTTGATGTCGATAGCTCCGTCCGGGGCTATCATAGCGTCGTGAACAAACAAATCCAAGCAGTTCTGGCTGACCGCGGCGTCGCGGGCCAGCTACGGTGTCGGGAAGACCCGCAAACAGTACCTTTTAGAAATGTAGGGCGTCGGCGACCTCTCGTTGAGCTTCCGAAAGCACGGCGTCCGCAGGCGTCGGTTCCGGAGGTTGGTGCAGGAGTCGTCGGGGCCCTCAAAGTCACACGCGTTGCAGATCGATCTCCTCTCTGTTGAAGTCAGGAGCGCTGGCGTCGGCAGGCGCCGGGTGCTGCGGTGCGAAGTGCAGCGGTGCGGCGTGCGGTGCCCTCAGGTCGCGGTGCGAGCAGCGGCTCGGTGGCGGCGTCGGATGGCAGCGTCAGTGAGACCAGGGTCGCGGTGCGAGATGAAGGCGGTGCTCGTCACGGTGCTGGCAGGTCACGGTGCAAGCAGCGGCGTCGTTGTTGCTGAAGAGCTGTCGTCGTCTGACGAACTGGATTCGATGGCGCCGGTGTCGGTAGGCCAAGGCTGCGGTGCGGGATGAGGGCGGTGCGTCGTGTAACTTTACGAGCGGTGCCCTCGAACCACGGTGCAAGCAGCGGCGTAGATTTTGGTGTGGAGCGGCGTCGTCGGGGATACCAAGGCGTCGTCGTGAAGCGAGGCGGGGCGGAGTGCGGTGCCCACAGGTCGCGGTGCGAGCTGCGGCTCGGTGGCGGCGTCAGCAGGCATCGTCGGTGAGACCAGGGTCGCAGTGCGGCATTGCGGCGGTGCCCTCTGTGGTGCCAAGGCGTCGTCGCGAAGCGGTGCGGAGTGCGGTGCCCACAGGTCGCGGTGCGAGCAGCGGCTCGGTGGTGGCGTTAGCAGGCGTCGTCGGTGAGACGAGGGTCGCCTTGCGGCGGTGCCCTCTGCGGTGCCTTCAGGACACAGAGTCGGCAGCGGCGTCGTAGACGGCGTTGGGTTGCTTTTTCTTCTGTTGCAGCACAAAACACACAGTCCCCAGTGCTGAGGGCAGAAGAACTTGAAGTCTTTGCTGTTCCTGAGACTTCTTGAACAGGGGGCAGGCTCTACCTCCAGCCCTTGGAGAGACTCACAAAGTAGATTGCAGAAAGTTCAGTCCAGTCCTTTCACTGCCCAAGACAGAAGCAGCCACTGCAGGCCAACACAGCAAAGCACACAGCAAAGTGGTAGTTCCTCCTCACAGCTTCTCCGGCTCTTCTTCTTGGCAGTCTTCTTGATCCAAAAGAGTTCTAAAGTTCAGGGGTCTGGGCCCCAATATTTATATCCCAAAATCCTTTGATCTCTTAGGCAGAGAGTGTCTGTGCCCAGGCAGAACCAGTTCTGCCTCCTCTGGTGTGACTTCCTGGCAGGAGGTGGAGACGGCATTGTCAGAGGCAGACCAGGCCCTTTGAGGTGCAAGGAAATCTCCTCCCCCCTTCCCCAATTGCAGCCCAGGTCTATTCAGCCCTTTCCTGACCCACCTAGACTATCTGGAGCCACTCCTGGTCACCAGCCTTCTGTCATCCAAAACCCAGACAGGCAATCCACATTCCAGCAGAGGCACACGGGATGACTGAGCAAGAAAATACCTACTTTCTAAAAGTGGTATTTTCAAACACAGAATGTAAAAATCACCTTCACTAAAAGATGCATCTTTAGATTCTGAGTTCAGGCATACTAAACTTTATTTTCCTACCTAGTTCCCAGGGCCAGTTATGTTTATAAGATGTTATAAACAAACTCCCCATTCTCTCCTATGGGGAACAGGTAGCCTTGCAATAGTGAAAAACGAAATTGGCAGTAATTCACTACCAGGACATGCCACACACACCAGGGCATGTCCTACCTTTCACATACACTTCACCCTGCCCACAGGGGTACCTTGGGCCTACCTTAGGGCTGGCTGACATGTAAAAAAAAAAAAAAGAGAAGGTTAGGGACTGGCAAGTGTGTGCACTGGCCAAGTCGACATGGCAGTTACAAACTGCGCGCAGACTCTGCAATGGCAGGTCTGAGTTACCTTTTCAGGGCTACTCACGTGGGTGGCACAACCAGTGCTGCAGGCCCACTAGTAGCATTTGATTTACAGGCCCTGGCACACTCAGTGCACTTTACTAGGGACTAACAAGTAAATCAAATATCCAATCATGGAAACACCAATCCATAACACAATTTACACAGAGAGCATATGCACTTTAGCACTGATTAGCAGTGGTAAAGTGCCCAGAGTCCTACAACCAACACAAACAGGTCAGGAAAAAGTAGGGGGAAGAAGCAAAAAGTTTGGGGATAACCCTGCAAGAAGGGCCATTTCCAACATGCGTCCATGTACATATCTGCATTTGTTTCAAATGTATACTTTGTTATAGGCAGCGCTTGTGCGGCCTTCTCTGGGTTGGAGTAAAACAATGCACTGTGGGCTTGTTTTAACCATGGAGTGGTAGCTCTAAAGTCAGAATACAGAAGAAAGATAGGCTGCCCATTATTAACTGAATATCGCGGTTCAGGCAAAGACCCAAAAGAGGCATAAAAATGCTGCACGCCGTGGACCGCTTCACAGTGACTGGGCACTTTGCCTAACTTGAATCACAGATGTTGAGGCGACGCCGAGACTCGAACCTGGTTCTCCAGCTCCAAAGTCGGCAGCTCTGGCCATTATGTCTCAGCTGCGTCAATGGATTTACCTTCATTTTTTACGAATACATACTTTGATATAATACTTTCGCGCTCTTCTTTGGAGTGAAGTAAAACAAGGTGCTGTGGACTCTCAGACAGACGATGGGATCAGCAGAGTCAGTTACATGTCAGCAAAGCGTGAAATGGAAGTGTTCCCCACAGATCAAGGTCGATGAGGGTCGGTGGATTTTGGGGGCGGGGTCAGGTATAGACCCGGTCATGCAATTGAAGCTTCCCCTTCTTTTTAGAGTCATTGGCCTTTTGGTAACTGCCTTCATACAGTATAGGCCAGCCTTCCTCTGTCGACGTTAATCAATAATCGTCATATTCCTCGTCTTCATATATGAATTCCTGGTTTTTATAAACTTAGGGGCATACTTACAAGCCCCATGCGCCACCGGGCGTCACTTTTTTTAACTCTACTGTGGCCCAGAGTGCTGGCCCATATTTGCAAGGCCACGCAAAGCCATCCTGCATGGCTTTTCATGGCCTTGTAAATATGGCTCCCTTTCACGCATTGCTCTGTGTGAAAGGGGCGTTCCATGAGTGTTGCTGCGGGTGTTCCCTCGCAACACCCACGGAATCTGACGCATTCCCAGATTTATATGGTTTCGTAAACCTGGGAATGCATCAGATTTCACCGCCTCCCCAGGGGAGGTGTAAAAGTGGCACAACGAGGAGCAATACCTTTATTTCTCCTCTTTTTTTCCTCTTTCTATGTGTACTGCATTCTGCAGCACACATAGAAGGGGGAAAACGCCAACAATAATTATTTTTGTGCAGGAAGATGTCCCTTCCTGCACAAAAACAATCATCACTGCAGCGCAGACACCCTTGCACCATGGTGCAAGGGTGCCTGTGTTGGCACTAGGCAGCATATTGTGCACCGGCGCAGAGGAAAGCACAAGGATGCGTTGTATTGTTGTAAATATGAAGCATCCCTGCACTTTCCTAATGACGCAGCTCAGCGCAGCAAGATGGCTTACAGTGCCGCGCTGCGTCACTATCTTGTAAATATGCCCCTTATAATGCAAACTGTTCTTAGCACTCTAATAAACAGCCTTCTAGGCAGACAGCTCACGCGCTATCATCTTTGTCGAACACGGTCCTAGCCATGATTTGCATTATAGCTTAAACTCCTTTGTCCCCACCGGTACATTCTGGTCTTAGTCACCCCTAATTTTTTTTAAAAATTGGCGAGGACGTGGGGCCCTTTCCTGCAGGCCTGGGTTTGATTTTCATAATGGGCCTGCGGTTTCAAAATATTTATGAAAACAAATTCATACATTCTTGAACCTCTAAAAAAAAAAAAATTAAATGTTCTTTATTGCGCTGCTGCTGGCCTCTTAGCACCTTATTAAAAAAGATTAAAAAAACTAATAACATCTTTAGCCTTTGTGACCGCAGATCACACAATGAATGTATCTTGATGCTGACAAAAACAGAGTTTGCTTTTGCCTAGTGGTTCTCGGTCTGTCAACATCTAAGCTGTAACCTTGCACCAGGCACCACATCCGTATTTACTGTGTTTTGCAGGTAACACACAGATCTGTGCAACAGGCGCTCAACCCACTGAGGTATAGGCGCCTTAATCATTAATATGAACTCACTGTTACTTAGCTAACACCGTCCCCATCGGCCAAATGTCCCTGCTTAAGAGGGGCTGCCCCTTCTAGTTCTCCATTCCTTCTACTGAGAAAGTGGGAATGGGGTATGTTCTCGCTTGATTATCTTCCTGGAATGTAGCAGCAAACTTCTACAAAAGTTGTGAGGAAATTCTTAATATGTGATGACTACATTCCAAACATTAAGTAATACAATCCCTGGAATGGTACATGGAAAACCCAGAAAACTTGCAGGATTCCAGCAGTGCCGCGACGCAGTTCACTGGAATATTATATGAATATTTGGCAAATATAACTCTGAAATTTGAGTAGTGTAATGATGTAGATATGGGAATGCTGTTGTGCAACACAGGATTGATGCACTTTAATTCCTAGAATGTATGGGTGGACATCTTACTGCTTATATGTTTGTGGGCAGGGTCAGCTATGTGTGCATGTACACGCACGTGTACGAGTGCACACGCACAGCGTCATCTTGCGTGTGCCCATGCGCCAACAGGTCAACATACTATGGGGCATATTTATCAATTTTTTGGGGCGTAAGAGCGATGCAAAATCTAGATGAGATTTATCAAGCCACGCAAGGCCACCTTGCCAGGCCCTGCGAGCCTTGGTAAGTCTAGGCACAGGGAGAGATCCGGAGAAAAGAAAAAGGCAACAAAAATGTTAACTCAGTGACATCAGAGAGACCTGCTGATGTCAATCGTATGATCACTGAAAACAGGTACTACTTGCGGAGTGCTCTATATGGACTCAACATCAAGAACATCTGTCATGTGGAAAAAGAAACATCATTCGTGGTTGAAGCGTATGTGGAAAGCAAGGCGCTCTTCGACATAGAGGTATATTTCATCAGCCAAAATATCATTGAGTATAAATATGCCTCCTTACCGTCTCCATCAACAAAGAAAAGTATGCTTGTGATTGTCATCCCTGCTGATGATTCAGGGCAACAACCATTGCGGCTGCTAGACATCACAGGACAGCCTGCTGCCATCCTTTCACGACTGTGCCAAGATACAGGTGAAAAGTCAACTACCTCATCTCTTATTCCATCCCAAAGGTATCAGCTCCAAAGAGGGATGTCCATCTGGCTGGTCCTTCTATATCTGTGGCTCCTCACAGGCCAAAGGATGCTCCTACCAACCATAGCCTTACAAAATCTAAGTCACTGGAAGCCCCAGAGAGGCTAAAGCTCCCACAATAAGATAAAACACAAGCTAAAGAGAAAGCACAGTCCTCCTCCTTTACCATCAAGAAGGCAGACTGATATGGACACACCTTGTGTCCAGCGCCTGGATACCCTCACAGGTGACAAGTAGCGCTCTACAAATCCACTGATTGATGGATTGGCCTTATACTAATTCAACATTTTGTACCCCAACTTCTCGACTAGGCTCTCCAGCAGGAGCTTGACTTTATTACTTTCCAAGTAGCTCTGGCTAGACGAGTAAACAATTAAATATTTCTCTGGAGATTACAAAATCCTCAGTTTTTGTCATTGTTGAGAGGCTATAACTAATAGTGCCTAGAAGACCTCTATCATTACTAGTGCAAGGTTTTCAGGAAATGTTTCTACAATCGCTACTATGAAGCAAGACTCAAGAGTTCCTGAGGGGAGACCTACAGTCTGACTCTGTCATTGAGTCAGTGGTAAGAAAATGGCATGAATCTGCTCCTTCGATGTCCAGGCCTCCAGAAAAGGAAAGCAAGAGGCTTGATGCTGTGGGCAGAAGATTCTGTGTCGCAGCGGGCCAGGTGTTAAGGGCATGGAGCACGGCACCTTTATGAGAATGCTATAAAAGACGCCTGCGGAGATCCATACAGGGGTCCATGCAGTCAACTCCTAAAGATGAAAAGCAAGACTTTCGAAAGGTGGGATGGAGCAAGGTTTCATAAATGAAACTTGCTTGTACGCAATCCTCCTCATAGTATTAATTTATTAAAATTGTATTGTTAATACTAACCTTTGCATACACTACACGAATAGCAAGGAAGCTTGTCTATGTGTTTTTACTAACGAATAACGCTTGTCTGTAATCTAAAATGGCCGCTAAAGCGTGGGAAACTATCTGCGCATGTCGCAACCTGATCACATGGTGTGACGTCTTTCTTTGCTTGGTGGGAAACTTCTGCTTCTGCGCAGTGTGCATTAAATGGCTGCTTGATGTTTTCACATGCTTCAGCTTGCTCTTGTGTTATTTTAAGTTATCGTTTTCTTAACGCTACTAATGCGGGATAATATATATAATTAAAATGGGAATAGAATAGAAATAGTGGGTATACAGTGAAACATTTTATTTGTGATTTTAATATTCTCTTCTTGTACTTTTATTAGTTCGTAAACTTGGGCCTGGGTTGGTGACTTGTAACTCGAGAGACGATGGTTCTGCGCATGTATCCTGTGTGCCTGCCAAGTGAAGTCAACTTGGACGTCTCCCAAGGCCATGACCCATTGGCCGAAGATGCTGTACTTTATGTTTCCTGTGGACAAAATGATACTTTTCCCCTGTAAAATGTATAACATTTGTCGTGAGACGGGTGGGAAATAAAGCAAATGTATTAATTTGAAGGGGTGGGAACGTAAAGGACAATAGGCTTTACAATTTAGGACAAATCAATATGGTGCGACAATCCACCCCCTGTCCCTGTCCAATCAGAAGTAGTGGCCTCATATTTTAGCAACATTAAGGGGAGGTACATGGGCGTAGAAGGGTATAATAGATATAGAATTAGTTTAGTTAGTAGTCGGAAGTCTTGAGGCACAGGAGAGCGGAGATGCTGACAGGAAGAGCTCCAGACCGCTAAGCTGATCGATTGCAGACTGAATCCCTGTCCAGAAGAGGTCCTGAGGAGGGGGCGGCGGAGTCCATTAGAAGGAATGCATGGGAGAATCGAGGAGAAGCCGAGTATCAGAGAGGGGAACGACGCAGGCGTCGTTGTAGAGAGGTCACCGGTCCTGTCCTGATCCCGGAGGAAGTCTTTGCTCTTCATCCTTCCTGGGTCCTATCTTTTCAACTCCTTGGCTAAGGGGTTTGGTTCTCGCACTTAGGTAAATATAATGCAACCTTTAGTTGCGCTGTTGTCTCTATCTTCTTCTCTTCTTTAAACACCGTCATTGATTAGCAATAATCATTTCTATGCTTAATCTTGGGTATTTCGATTAAGTACCATTTGGCTTTGTATTTTACTCTGCTAAATCTTTAGATAAACATTTTAAAACTTCCTGACTCAGTGGTTATTTCAGGATTTTGTATTATAATGAATGTCACTCATTTTAAACTTCCCAATTAGCAAAGGATTCATCGGTAAGTCATTACTCTTCAATCAGAAGGTAATTGGTAGCAGGGATTTTTGATAAGAGTAACAACTGATAAACCCAGCGTAAGTATTAGCGTAGTGTGAATGTATGGGCCCAAGTGAGTATATGGTGTATGAATGCTGTTTGCTAATATCGCGCTGGATCAGTTTTCTGGTAAGCAGAGGACGGTTATGGTTACTCTTTGTTAATTGGGTAATGAGAATTTTATTTGTATTTTTATGAACTAACATCCGCTTAAATTTTTGAGTTTTGTTTTATGTTGTCCAGAATACCCCGGGGTAAAAAGAATAGCGGGTGGCAAGTGGAAGCCATACTGCAGTGAGGTTATCTGCCAGGCAGAATTAGTACTGAAAAGTTAAGCAGGACTTTCAGTACTCGTTAGGGATTCTATGCGTGTGAGTAATAGCAAAAGAGTACGCTGGTAAAAATTTGATGTTATATCACCTAGAAAGGGTAACATTGGAGAAGTAACAGGTACTTCTGGAGCTTGTGTGAAGAGTAGACGGAAGTGTTTTACTCGTAGTGTATGTTTAGTAAACGGAAAGGTTTTACTAAGTGTGAGAGAAAACTATCTTTTCTATTTTAGAGAAACTGGCACGATAGCGAATGTTTTATGTTGTTACTGAAATTCAATTAAGATTTATAGAGAAAATAAAGTTTGCGTAAGATTTTGTAAAGGGAGGGTCAGTTGCCGGAGAGGGAGCTGACGTCACAAAACGCCGCGTTGAGATTGGTTGAATCCGCGGGTGAGGAAAGACCCTTGTAAAGGAGGGGTTAGTAGTCAGGAGTAATACTGACGTCACAGGTGTCGCGCTGGCATTGGTTAAACCAGCAAGGACAGAAAAGATCAGATTGTAAAGGAGGGGTTGACAGAGAAACGTCACCAAAAGACCGCGCAAGGATTGGTTCGGAAATAAAAGGTAGCAGACATTTGATTGGTCGAGAATTTAGAAGCGAAATTCTTAGTGGATAAGGATTGCATGTTAAAACGCGATCCGACTTTAACAGGAACTCGTCCGGATAGGAGATTCCTAGGTTTTGCAGAATATAATTTTGTACACCGAAGATTAGATAGAATGTACGGAGAAAGGAGAAAAATGTCATTTTTACAAAAGATTAAGAATTATTTTAAAAAGGACAAACCAATCAAAACTAGAGAAGGAATTATTATTCCACCAGCTAAAACGCCCGCTTCATTTATGATGATGGAAAGAGGTTATCATACTTGTGTATGGATGGAGAATTGGATAGAATACACCAAAAATGATGGAGTATTAGCATTTCCTGAGAATGGTACCTTCAATGGAAGAATTCTTCAAAACTTGAGATTGAGGATGAATGACTTAGAACCCAGACCTAGATTAACCCAATACGAAGCTCTAGAAGAATGGGAAACCGAGGCATTTGAGCGTGATCGACCTCGGAGTAATAGGAGTTATCCAGGATTTTTTCCCAGATATCAACGTGAGTCTAGGGATGGTCAGATGAAACAATGGAGAAGGGCAATGATTACAGAAGGATTATATCCATTGTTCTCAGCAGAGGAGAAATTAGGAAGTAAGTGCACAGAAAAGACAAAACATTTAATGAGAAATTAGGAGTTTGAAGACGAATTTATGGAGGAAATGTTAAGAAATCCCCCACCATATCAGGAAGGGACAAGTGGATGCAACCCAAGTGCACCACCGAAAACTCCATTAGTGCCACAGGTAATGCATGAATTCACCACAAGTAGAATACTTCATGACAAAGAAAAAGAAGCCCTAGAAAAGACCAGAGCAGAATTAATACAGAAAATAACCCAGATAAAAGTGCATCCTGATTCGTTGACCATACCAGTAACAATTGGTCCAGTAGTTCCATTATATGGTACTCAGGGAAGCTGTCCTCCACCGATACTTACACCTACTGCTGTGAATAATCCCAAACCTGAAGCTCCAGTTATAATTGAGGATCAATTTAGTGACTGTGAATCCACAATATCACTCATGGATTTGCCTATTCGAGATTCTGTAAATGGTACTCCCAGAAAAGAGGTACCTGGAGGTTCAAAAGATGTAAGTTTGATGACTTCATCGGGAACAAAAAGTGCTACCATAGTAACACCTGAAGATCTGGAAAGATGGGTGCAAGGGTCAGTTAAACAGTGCACACCTCCGAAAATAATGGACATTCATAAATTGAAAGTCGAATTAGAAGAAATAATAGCAGGAAATATAGGACTAGAATGCTTAAATACCTATGATGAAGAAGAATTATTATTCCTGTGCAGGAGTATCACCAGAAATGTAAAGATATTCCATGAAAAATTGTCCAATTTAGCACTACAGATGGGCATAGAAATAGGGAGATCAAAAGTACTACAGAAACCCTATAGATCAGAATTTTCAGACAAAGATTTAGAAAATATGAATGCTTCTGGAAGAAGATTACAAATAAGAGAATTAATGTTAGTTTTGCAAAAATGGGGAGACCTAGATAAATGGAAAACTAGGTGGGCCAAGAAAAAGGAAGAAGCACGAACAAGTAGAACAGCATCAGAATATGTGATGAAGGAATCAGGGAAAACAGACCAAATGTATCCAATGCGAGAAGTTGCGGGAGGAGGATATGTACATGTCCCATGGAGCAGACAAGATATTTTATCATTTACGAATGATTTTCCAAAGTTGAGAGAAAAACCTATTGAATGGTACAAGCAGGATGACAGGTTTGTGAAGGTGTCGAAGGTATTGTTGAAGGATTTGGATGGTTTGTTTGACATAGTGGTACCTGCCGATTTATGGACAGATTGCAAAATCACAGTGGATTGGCCAAGTGATGAATATCCTAGAGATCCGAAAACAGGTGCCCCGTCAAATGATGTGATGAAAAAGTATCAGCAGGTGATAACTTACCTGAAGGGGAAAATACCACCGAAAGAAACAGATTGGGTAAAAATAGATCGAACTACCCAAGAAGCTAATGAATCAGTACATTCCTACTATGAGCGTCTATTGCAGGTATTTAAACAGTATAGTGGATTTGAGGACATTGGAGACAAGAATATGAGTCAGTTTGTGTATCGGTTTGTTTACGGTTTGAAGCCAGAGATTTGCCAGATGATTAAACAACACATGCTGTGTTGGCAGGGAAAGCCCATAGATGAAATTCTGAAATATGCGAAATATTGTGGAGACGATATTGAGGATAGACACAAGAAATTACAAGAAAAGGTGATGTGGGCACAGGTGAAAATGGCAGAGAAGCAGGGAATTAATTTGGAAAATCCGAGTGAAAATCCAGGAAAAGATTCTGGAACGAGTGGTGATACGGGAAATGGTGGAAAATTTAGAGGACGAATGAGTAGAGAAGAAGCTAAAAAGAAATTTCCTTGTCATGGATGCGGAAAATTGGGGCATTGGAAGGATGAATGTAAAAAGATTCGGAATAATAATGGCCCAAATCAAAATTTAAATCCACAGACGCAGAATGACTCACAGCAGGGTGTAAATCCTCAGAGTCAGTTGCCACCTGCTCCTATTCAGGGTAATGTAAGCAGAGCAAAGCATGGTACCGACATCGGATATCAGGGAGGAAGTGGTAAGAATGATTATATGACATCACAATTTCTTTTGCAGGACGATTTCTGTCAATTCAGTCCATGACGGTGCCTAGGAGAGGGGAAGAAGGAGTGCATACTTGGCGCATCCTTACAGGTAGATCAGTCAGGTCCATATGTTGAAGGGAATGTGAAAGGTAATAATATTACTTTCCTTTTGGACAATGGTGCTACCCGGTCTACTGTGAGAACAGCAGACATTCCAGACCTTCCTCTCTCTGGTGAAAATATCCAAGTAGTGGGGGTAGCTAATCAGCGGATTAGGACACCTCTTACCGAACCAATGGAAGTTAAAATTGGAAACTTCAGAGAAATGCATAAATTTGTAGTGTGTGATTCTAGTCCAGTAAACTTATTAGGTAGGGATTTATTGTGCATGATGAATTGTACAATTTTCTGCACACCGGATGGTGTGGCAGTTCAGACACCAGATGAAGACCATGTATATAAAATTATGATTGCAAAACAAGGTACAGAAGTGGATGAGATGTTTTCATTAATAACAAAAGATGAGTTGCCAGAAGAATTAAAAGGTACAGTAAACCCCATGGTATGGGATTTCACCGGAAAAGAAGTAGGACTTATGGCCAAAATAGATCCAGTTAAAATTACTGTAAAGGAAGGTGCAATTTTCCCAAATACCAGACAGTACAAAATGAGTGCAGAAGTAAAAGCAGGAGTCATTGAAGAAATAAATCGAATGGTAGAACAAAACATACTAAAAGAAGTAATGAGTAGCCCATGTAATTCACCAATAATGGGATTAAAGAAAACTAGATGAAATAGAACTTGAAGAGTGGAGGAGTGAATTATACAAGAAATTAAAAGGAGAATGTAAAAATGGAAAGTGTAAAGATGAGAATGAAGTAATTTGCAAGAAGTTGGCATCTGATTGAGGGTAGTGTTTTGATGGCTCAGAAACGCCATCAGAGAGGGGATTGATGGAGCAAGGTTTCATAAATGAAACTTGCTTGTACGCAATCCTCCTCATAGTATTAATTTATTAAAATTGTATTGTTAATACTAACCTTTGCATACACTACACGAATAGCAAGGAAGCTTGCCTATGTGTTTTTACTAACGAATAACGCTTGTCTGTAATCTAAAATGGCCGCTAAAGCTTGGGAAACTATCTGCGCATGTCGCAACCTGATCACATGGTGTGACGTCTTTCTTTGCTTGGTGGGAAACTCCTGCTTCTGCGCAGTGTGTATTAAATGGCTGCTTGATGTTTTCACATGCTTCAGCTTGCTCTTGTGTTATTTTAAGTTATCGTTTTCTTAACGATACTAATGCGGGATAATATATATAATTAAAATGGGAATAGAATAGAAATAGTGGGTATACAGTGAAACATTTTATTTGTGATTTTAATATTCTCTTCTTGTACTTTTATTAGTTCGTAAACTTGGGCCTGGGTTGGTGACTTGTAACTCGAGAGACGATGGTTCTGCGCATGTATCCTGTGTGCCTGCCAAGTGAAGTCAACTTGGACGTCTCCCAAGGCCATGACCCATTGGCCGAAGATGCTGTACTTTATGTTTCCTGTGGACAAAATGATACTTTTCCCCTGTAAAATGTATAACATTTGTCGTGAGACGGGTGGGAAATAAAGCAAATGTATTAATTTGAAGGGGTGAGAACGTAAAGGACAATAGGCTTTACAATTTAGGACAAATCAATATGGTGCGACAATCCACCCCCTGTCCAATCAGAAGTAGTGGCCTCATATTTTAGCAACATTAAGGGGAGGTACATGGGCGTAGAAGGGTATAATAGATATAGAATTAGTTTAGTTAGTAGTCGGAAGTCTTGAGGCACAGGAGAGCGGAGATGCTGACAGGAAGAGCTCCAGACCGCTAAGCTGATCGATTGCAGACTGAATCCCTGTCCAGAAGAGGTCCTGAGGAGGGGCGGCGGAGTCCATTAGAAGGAATGCATGGGAGAATCGAGGAGAAGCCGAGTATCAGAGAGGGAACGACGCAGGCGTCGTTGTAGAGAGGTCACCGGTCCTGTCCTGATCCCGGAGGAAGTCTTTGCTCTTCATCCTTCCTGGGTCCTATCTTTTCAACTCCTTGGCTAAGGGGTTTGGTTCTCGCACTTAGGTAAATATAATGCAACCTTTAGTTGCGCTGTTGTCTCTATCTTCTTCTCTTCTTTAAACACCGTCATTGATTAGCAATAATCATTTCTATGCTTAATCTTGGGTATTTCGATTAAGTACCATGTGGCTTTTACTCTGCTAAATCTTTAGATAAACATTTTAAAACTTCCTGACTCAGTGGTTATTTCAGGATTTTGTATTATAATGAATGTCACTCATTTTAAACTTCCCAATTAGCAAAGGATTCATCGGTAAGTCATTACTCTTCAATCAGAAGGTAATTGGTAGCAGGGATTTTTGATAAGAGTAACAACTGATAAACCCAGCGTAAGTATTAGCGTAGTATGAATGTATGGGCCCAAGTGAGTATATGGTGTATGAATGCTGTTTGCTAATATCGCGCTGGATCAGGTGCTTCTGTGGATTACGCAGATTTAGCATTCTTAAGTGACTGGCATTGTTGGCTTTGAGGAGATCATCTTACCTACTTGTCAGTACATTAAGCACAGCATAGCAAAAGATAATGAATTCACCATTTGTAAGTGCAGTTGTCTTTAGTGTTTGTGCGGATGAAGAAATGCAGTAGATGAAAGCGGACGCTGAAACACTAAAAGTAGTTGGTTTGAAGCGCAAAAATATATGTTTTTTCAGATCACAATTTAAATCTAAAGAGGTGTTACCAGCACCAACAAAACAACAACAGAGGGTTCAAACCCCATAATGGCAGCCATAAATAACAATGGTAGCATTACCATCTGAGGCATTTATCTAGTTGGAGGGAAGACCAGTGATCCTCAGGCTATGCAGGGAAGACAGGCATTGACTTTCTAACTTCCCTTCTACTATTTTGGATGTCTGCCTTAAATCAAATCTATTTTCAGCTAACGAAGGCCAAATGGATGAATTTTTGATAGACCTACAAGAGACATATTTGTATTTCCCAATAACAAAGAAGCACAGAGAGTATCTCAGATTTGTGTTGGGTAGCAAACACTAGTAGTATGAAATGCTTTCTTTTGGCCTGAAATCAGCTCGCCCTACTTTTTCAAACCTGATGACGGAAGTGGCTAACTACTTGAGGAAGAAGAAATTGCTTATCTATGCATTGAATGGCTGATGCAAATCCAGCTCTCCTGAAAAGGCTTCTCAGACCTTCAACACAACCCCATTGCTTCTAACTGGTCTGGGGCTCTTGGTCAGCTAGTCTACTTTCGATCCTCTGCAAATTCTGAATTACCTGGATGCTACTCTAGATACCAGTCACAGAAACAACCTCAGCATCTCAAACAACCTCAACATCTAAAAGCATGCCAAATCTCCTATTTTTAAGGATTGATTGTGTGGTGTGGTTTCATTGTCGCAGTTGCCAGGCACCAAAGCAGTTTCTTGAACATCACTGAGACCAATTAGAAGGACATTGGGAGGACACGTTGCTACTATCTCCGGCCTTTCTTCAATCTTCACCTGTTGGTATCATTGTCCCAGCATGTTTCTGAATATTCCATTTCATTAGAGTCTTCCATCACAAATGATTGTTGTGGATGCATTCTTGGCAAAATGGGATGCTAACAATTAAAGGACTTTAGTCACAGAAAGAGACCCCATTTCATATCAACCTGTTGGACCTCAGAGCAGTGAACTTAGCCCCCAAGGCTTTTCGTCTCTGACGATGGACAGTTTGGATTCAGACAGACAATACTATAACCATGTACTCTAATTAGCACTCAGAGAGGCACTGATCCAGTACTTTGTCCGTGGAAACTCCATTAATTTGTAGGTTCCTGCTAGCAGAATAATCTAACAATAAAGGTTGTGCACTTTTCAAGAGTAGACAATGCTCAATCCAACAAATAGTTTCTGGATGATGTTCTCAATGACATCTTGTTTGAGGTTTCTTTTCATAAAGAGCTGACTCAGAAAACAAAAATATACCCTAACTTCGCTCCAAGAACCATGGTTATTGGGAAATGCCCTTTTGATGAATTAGTCAGGAACATTTCTTTACGTCGGTATTCCAAAGCAGGGATAAGGATAGCACTGGAATAGACGACAGTGATGGTTTTCTGCCTTGTGTTAGGTCCATCTCACTGCTAGTGTGCACAGAGGCTGTGTTGTGTGGCAGTGTTTGCATCTGTGGTATCTGTAGGTGTGCTGGCGCTTTTGGTGGACCGGTCCATGGTGGATGAGGTGTCATGCACACATGCTAGACCAGGTCGTGAGACATGCCACTGAGCAGCTCCTTCTGGGTTAGGATAAATAGAGATAGTGAGCAGCACGGAATCGCCTACCAACGTTAGCATTGTTGTCAGCGTACATGCAGTTGGCACTTGCTGGGCGTCCCTCACCTTTTTTGTTTTTCCCCTGGTGTACTCTGTGTCAGCCTGGGTAATTGGACTCAGGTTCCAGCCATTCCTCCACCGTTATTTTCTGCTCTGCGTTAAAGACTGTGCTTTTTCCATGCTGTGGGAGAGGATCTTTGTTGTCCTATGGCTCGTCATCATCCTTCCTCTGGAGAAGTCTGTAAGGAGACTCTATTTATATATCTTGTTATAGTCCCAGTGTCCATCTGGATGTTATGCACATATTTGGGTTCCTTCCTTTTTCTTGTTCCAACAGGAGTCTTAATACTAAATTATGTGCTTGATCAACATTTCTGCCAGCATTGTCTCTTTGACTTTTTGCTGAGCTTTCTCCAAAGAATTTCCTCCTGACAGTTCCTTCTGCCATTACAACTCTTGCCCGGTCATCCTGAATTGTCTATCCTGTAGCAACCACTTGGTCCTCGACAGGCAGCAGGGGGTGTGGAATTACATCAGAGTATCAGTGCATAACCTTTGTCCCTAACTTCCTTCTGCACATATTGGAGAAACTACACAGAATATTGCTGTTCAAACTAAATCTCATGTACAGAAATCTGAGGAAAGTCTGCCATACCAATTTAAGGTCGTTGAGCCTGGCAGCATGGTTCTTGAACACACATACTATCTTGTTGGAGTATGTTTGAGCATTTTGAAAAAGGCTAAACAACTACCCACCCGATCAGCACATGCCTTAATTTGGAAGAGGTTTTGTTTATGGTGTTAGCTGAAATCCTATTATTTGCCAAGAAGAAGTGGTATTTCTTTACCTGTTGTATTTAGCAAAAGGAGGTCTTTAATTCTTCAGTTTTGATTAACGCGTATCTTGTAGTTATTATAGCCTAGAGAATAGGTTGTCTCAGATTTCTTTCTTCACTATTCTGGTGATTAAATAGGCCATCACCTCCTTTGAAACTCAATGTGAGTGGCCAAATTGTTGTCTTCTCCTTTTAAGCCTATTCACAAAGTCACATTAAGCATGTGTATTGGAAGGCAACCTTCCTAATGGGGTCACTTCTGCATGTAGGATCAACGAGATTCAAAGTCATGGGAATCATATAATGTTTTCCATTATAATAAGGTAGCCATGAGAACACAGCTTTCATTTCTGCCTTAAGTAGTTTCAGACTTCCATGTGAATCAGTCTATTTCTACACCAGTATTCATAAAAACCCATTCTCCCCAAAGAAAGAGATCCTTTCACACTTAAGATGTTAGACATGTCCTTAGATTCTACCTTTTCAGAACCAAAGCGATTCGAAATTCTCCACAACATTTTGTGAATTACAGCCACAATAGAATCGAGATACCTACGTCAAAGCACTCTAATGCCACGTGTATTGTTTTTTGTATAATGCTCTATTGTAGATTGGCAAATAAGACTAACAGGCAAATCAAAAGCTCATTCAATAAGAGGTAAAGCAGCTTCTGCACCTTTATTAAAGAATGTCCCTGAAGCAGATATCTGTAAAGCAGCAACATGGAGATCAATCCATATGTTCACAAAACACTGTTGTTTGGATTAGTATTCCAGACCTAATTCCTACATGTGTAAGTCTGCCTTGAATAGTCTCTTAAACAATTGTTAGTGATTGCTGTATTTCCACTATTTTAGGATTTGCTGCCACCTTTAGAGGGGGGTGGACCTGCTAAACTACACAGATGTTAATGAATATTACCAAAGAGCCTAGCATGTAGAAGGAAAAGTTAATTATTAACCAGAAAATGTGAGCCTTGACGTGGAAGACCGAAGGATCCATTATTCAGAGAGAATGTTTTCTAGATCAAGTGTGTGAAAGAGATGTGTTTTAAGCAATGTGCGAAACCTATTTATGTCAATAGCGGCACACAAAGAGAAGGGAAGTGAGTTCCAGCCTTAGATGTAATCACTGAAAAAGCATCGCCATCAAACCCTGCTTGTGGAAAGAGAGGACCCGATACCAGATTTGCCACCTGAGCTTGAAGATGTCTAGCAGGCACATTGTGGGAATAGTCATCTTGCATGTAACTGGGTGGAGAGCCATGTAGGGCATTGTGACAAAAGCAAAGAGCCTTAAATAGGTGTTTTATACAGATAGGCAACCAGTTTAATGAGTCAATGTGAGTTGAAATACTAGTTGATCTACGAAGGCTAAGAATTAGATAAGCTAGCATTTTTGTAATGTGTTGAAGTCTAGCAGTTAAATAAATAAGTAGGCAAATGTTAACAGAGTTACAGTAGTCCAGACATAACAAAATAAAAGCCTATACAAAGGTCTTCCTGTAGTTATCTGGAAAAAGAAAGATGATTTTCCGTAATAGCACATAAGGCAGGATTGGTGGAAGTGCCCTACTCAGTAGCCCACCAATGATACCACTAAGCGTATTCATTTTCAAGGGCTCAAATCTCTGTTTTATTGAAGAGGGTTAGTATTTATCAACTTGGCCCTATCCTAATGGGATAGATTGTAGATCTACAACATATTTTTGTAGGATTATGAGCAATTTGAATACGATTGACATAATATCCAGTATGGGTATGCCAAGATGTTTTTTGTACTCCTAGAGTTCTCTAGTTTAATTATATTTACCTTGAGCAGAGTAGGAGGCAGACCACCTATGCTCAATCATTTTACAATGTCTCTTAGCTTCAGCCAGATTGGGTTTATACCATGGCATCGATGGATTTTGTCTGTAAGATTTCTTGCCCTTCAGTGGGATGGAAATATCTAGAGTTGCTGTAATGCAAGTATTAAAAGACTCAGAAGCAGAATTCTGTATTGTGTAAATCTTTATTAAAGCCTCAAACAACTCCCCACCTCCCTGCCTATATTCCTGAAATGTGCGGAAAGTTTTACAGCTGAAATCTAGTTTCCCCATCAAGAAGAACTGAAGCTGTAGAGCAACTGCCTGTACAAGGCATGCTGGGAGATGGAAGCTGCTGGATTCTTACAGGAGCCACATTTATTTTCTTCAGTTTATTGCATATTTTCTGATTAAATTTAAATACAGTGTTAGGATTCATGCTGGAATATTAATTTATTTTAAGATTATGTTTAAATTAAATTCAAGTGTTTACAAATTTAATCCAGATTCCTATGATGCGGAACTTGCATTATAAGAAAGTACCTTTTCCATAAAATATCACGTGGCCCGTTTATTGTAAATTTATATAAACAGATAAAGACTAACTCCAAGTAAACATTGTTGGCATAAGCAATTAGGCCACTGAATATTTATTTAAGAGTCCCTTAATTAGGACCAATGTTGATTAAGAAGATAAAGTCAATTTATTGGAAGTTGCAAAACACAGTGGTGTTACTTCAAATCATTAGTTTTGATGGATTTTATGATCTATTGGAAAAATAGAAAAGGTACCAGAATTGCTTTAAAGATTCATAGAACGGGTCTTTCAAAAAATCAAATCATGCTATCTGACACTGTTTCTCCAATGCACTATGTGGTTTCAGTGTAATATCATTTGGAGAAAGGCGGGAAAAACTATTTTGCAAAAACATAAAAGAGGCTATAAGCAATATGGTAACCAGAACATTCCAACTACACTGACAGCAGCATTGCAGGCCACATCCATCTTCCCATTATGAAGTACCTTTGAGTTCTACTAGAAGTAGATACTTCTTTTTAGCAGTTAAATTGGCATGAACTTAAAGAACAGATGTAAAATACTGACAGCAAAGGAACTCAAACTTCACCTACAGATCCTATGATATTATAACACAAATTAGCAAGACTCCTCACCTGATGGCATTCATATTTGCCCATCATCTCTGTAAACAATACAGCATAATCTCAAATTACATTTAGTGGAAAGAATGTCAAAACTAAGAAATAAATTGTCGAAAACATAAAGCAAAATAGGTCAATGAGCAGTCAAACAAGATATCCACAACATGATATTCTGTTCCCACCTGTGCACCAACTCACATTCCTGTTGGCATTCCAAGCAAGGCCATCTTCTCAGGCCACCTGCAAACAATGGGGCAGATTTACAAGCCCCTTGCGCCGCCATTGCGTCACCTTTTTTGACGCAACGGCGGTGCTGCATCTGCTCCATATTTACATGGATGCAGATGCGTCACTTTTTTACAGTGTGCGTCGGTCTTCACCTGCATGTAAATCGCCTGTGCAGTCTTAGATTTTAACTTATGTCGGAAACACCTACCTTGAAAATGCCGCAAGGGTATTTACAACTTTTTCTTTTTTTGGTGCAGCATTTAGCTGTGCTGCCAATGCGTCACAATCCCTACGCCTGCCACACCCAGGCGTAGGGATGACGCATTGGCTATGCCCAAAGGACCACACCAGCTGTAGTGACTTGATTGTAATATGCAATAAAGTCACGAGGTAAGTGGGCCACCTAATGTAAGTATATGCATGTAATGCCACAATTTGACATTACGTGCTGATGTCACACATACAAGTGGGCACAATGCCCACTTGCATGCGTCACATCCAGCCTCTGAATTTCGACGTATTGCTGGAGTTGCGTCGGTTTTCATGCCAACTCCAGCAATGCACTAATAAACCCTGCGCCATGTTGTAAATATGGCGCTTCCATTGTGGCGTAAGGGTTTCTCCCACAGGTGCAAGAAAACTGACGCATTACTGGTTTAACGCAGAGATGCGTCAGTTTCTTGTAAATGGGGCCCAATATCCCTGATGACTTTTGATCATTCACAAGATTCTGATTTTATGTGACTGGATAACTACATTTATCAGACCCCCCTGGATTTCCCGATTTGCAAAAAAATTGCGAAATCGGCACCTTTGTAAAAATGCTGCGTTTTTTACAAACGTGCCCGCAAAATATGTAAAAAATAAAAAATAAACTGGCGTTCACCCTCTCTTTACTGGCTCTGTGCGGTCACTGAGCCATTAAAGGGAGGTAGAGCAACAGGCAGGCAGCAGAGGTGATAAATTCCTCTGTCGCCTGCCTTTGAAATGCACCTTGCCCCCTCCTGAGCAATTAGGCCGCCTCACACCTTTGTGTGCCACCTGCGGACCCTGCAAGCAATTTGAAAGCACAAGTCTTGTATTATTTTTGTGGCGGGCACATATTTTGCCCACTGCAAAAAAAAACGCGAATTTGGAGGTTTTGGGCCGCAAATTTTGCTTTTTTTGGCCGTAAAATTTGCCACCCAAAGCCGCAAGATCCTGGGGGGTCTGATTTATGGTTCTATAGCCTAAGAAATTCACACCCAGCTTTTCCTTGGAAAAAAATGTAGAAGTCTGGTTCATGGTCCACTGCAGTTGTGAATGAGACATAAACTATAACTTCTATAAAGTAGTCCCGGTAACCTTCAAGAGATTCAGGAAAACTCTACTGTGTGCTTCTTAAGGTGCTCCATGATCTTAAGATCCTTGCAGCGATTGACTGCCTATGCCAGGGCTGTGGGCTGTAGATTGTGAAGCCCCCCATGTAACCATTGTCTCTTCTTTCCCCCACCGAAGCATACCAGAGTTACTTCTGGAAAGGGTGCATGCCAGGTTCCGAGGGGAGTCTGTGCAAAGTCTGCATCGGAAGAGAGGAAGAGGAAGGTGTCAAAGCCTCCAGCAGGTGTGCCGCAAACCATGACGAGCGTTACTATGGCAATCTGGGAGCACTCAGGTAAGGCTCTATTGGATAAGACTTTGGCCATAGTTCAGAATGGATACTGAAAAGCGACAGACTACTTGCGCACTGGCCTTGGTGATGGATGCATAAAATTACTCTTTTTGTAGTGGGAGGTTGTGCTTTAGTGAACTAATGTTTAGCATAGATATAGATGTCCAAAGTCAGACTCCAAGCTCAATGGTGAAGCAAAAGTGAAAATGAGAAAGTTGATGAACTTTCAACCATTTGTTAATGGGTATGTGGGTTACAAACAGAACATTATTTTGCTACAGATGCCAAGGATAAGGTAAGTGATAATTCACATGCCACTATATGTCCTGTTGCTACAAAGGGGGTGTCCGAGAAAAATGACCACTTCCTACCACCACCTCTAATGTAAGCTGTCAAAGAAATGGCATGGTCATTGAGTTGATGACCATTTAATACATGTAGACTTTATTTATGTTGCAAGTTGCACACACCCATGCTCTACAAAACTCAGAGATACACATTCATTTGTAAAAAAAAAAAACGTACTTGTTTTTTTTAAAATCCTGATAGCTAGAGGTTTCAGGTGATTACACACAAAGCTTTCTGCCTCTAATACCACACTGTGATTCAAACAAAGCAAAGAGTGCTAATCATTTTCCCTAGTTTGACATTTTCTCTACCTAAATTTTTTTTAACTACCCACACTTCTTTCTATTTTGAATAATTTATGCATCGCTCTAAGATTCCGAGCATTTCAGTTTCAATGTAGTAAAATGCTTTGCTGCATATCTAAGTAAATACATGTTTTATTGTGTGTTACTTGAAACAATTTGCAATAAAAACATCACACTTCGTATACAGGACAGATAAAAAGATGGTTCTCAAACATATCAGCATATGAAGTTAGTAATAAAGAAAACAATTATTTTAAGCTACTCGATCTAAGTTAAAAAATCTCATTGTTGAAGCAATTTATTTAGCGTTATTGCCTTGGGAGCTAGATTGCACAGCTTCTATAATGTTTCTAATGCCTAGTGATCGAAATATGGGCCTCAAGTACCTTTCCTTAAATCTATTAGATTAGAGCAGTGTTTCCCAAACTGTGGGTCGCGACCCACTGGTGCGCCAGCTGATTTTTTTGGTGGGTCGCGAAAGTCTAAGCAGCAAATAAAGATGCCTTTAAATTCAGTATCTATCTTGTCAAATTTGCTGCGTTTCAAAGACAGAGGTCAAATGTCAAGCTAAGTCTATTGACAAATTGCTGCTTATGTTTTAAACATGGGGATTGGTGTTTACAAGCTCTTCTCACTTTGCAGTCAGAGAAAGAAAAGCAAAGTGAATTATGTGGCAATCTTGCTGTGGTACAGGGTGCGTGAAAGGAAAGCCTGTAGCATATCATTTTTTGTAACATTCTACAAAATGTAAATACCTGTAAATGAACTGTACACATTCAGCAGTTAGGAAAGCAAAAATGAAACACATTTTTCTTGTAATTCTGAAGTGTGATGGAAACAAAGATTTTAATAGGATCAAAATATATCAGTCCACTTTAATTGGTGATGCACAAATGATCAATCATCACTGAAACCAGACTTCCACACATTATCATTTGTGTGCAATATAGTTTTATCAGTAAAACTGTATGGGCTACATGTACGACTGTTTTTAGCTGTCGCAAACGGAGATTTGGGCCGTTTACGTCTGCTGAAGAGGGTTGTAGCATGTACCAACCCTATTTTGCGAGTCAGGTAACCTTCTACTGACTCACAAAGTAGGGTTTGCAAGCCGCTATTAGGAAGGGGCTTGCCATGTGCTTGCCTTCCTAATAGCGAGTCGCAAGGCCATGTACAATTGTTTTGCGACCGGAGTGCAGTCACAAAACAACCGCAGTTTACCGCCTAGTTCACATAGGTGGTAAGCCAGTCGCAAACAGGAAGGGGTTCCCAGGGGATCCCTTCCCCTTTGTGACTGGCAGCAAAAACGCTTTTTTAAAAGATGCCAGTGGTCCCACGGACCACTGCTTACTCTTAAAAAATTAAATGCATCCCGTTTTCCTATTAGGAAAACGGGCTGCATTAAAAAAAAAACTGCTTTATTTAAAAAGCAGTCACAGACATGATGGTCTGCTGACCCCAGCAGGCACCATCCCTGTGAGTGCTGGCCATTCCTAATGGGTCGCAAATTGTGTCTTGCCTCATGAATTTTAATGAGGCAGGTCCCTTGCGACCCATTTGGGAATCGCAAACAGTGTCTGAGACACTGTTGTACATTTCATTTTGCGACTCGCAAATTGCGAGTAGCTAAACATCACAATTTACGAGTCTCAAAATGAAATGGTCGTACATGTGGCCCTATGTCCGATCAAATTTAGTGGCAACTTCAATGGAAAATGCGCTGTCCTTAAATGACAGTGCGCTACCACACAATGCTTTAGTTACATTTAAAAAAATCGCCCACCTCATGTCCATTCATGCTAGATGGGTCACAAAATGTGGCGCTCTAAAAATTGAGTCGTGGTTCTAAAATGTTTGGGAAGCACTGGATTAGAGCATAAACAGATGATGTGCTCAGTTGTTTCTTCTGTTAAACCACATGTTTCAAAAAATGGATAGTAGACTCGTTTCCTATACAGTACGTTTCTCAGTAAAATAAATGGTCTGACAAAGCTGAACTTTCTTGTAAGGAAAGCGGAAGACTATACAACAAGCTAATGCCTCGAAAATTCTGCTCAGGTCCAGGCAGACTCGGGCAATTTTTCCAGCACTGGCTCTTTCATAGATTCACATGCTTGAATTTTTCCCCGTTGTCGGACTGGGTGTCCCCAGTAACATCATAAACAGCAGTATACATATATAAGCATGAGTGGGAAAGGGAAGAGCAGATGAAAATAAAGGGCCAGGAGAGAGAGAGAACCAAGAGGGAGCCTTATGGTTAAAATGATTGTTGTAGATTGCCAAATAGCGCAATAGTGTAATGTAAGCAGTTGACCTTTGCTGTCTGTCTGATTCGGAAGGCGGGGACAAGTACTGAGAGGAAAGGGGCGGCATGGAAGAAGCAGCCAAGGTGAGGAGGGAACATGAGACAGAAGCAAGTTGAAATAATGAGTTCTAGGAATGAGAGTCTGACAGAGTTGGAAATGATGGTAGAATGTTACGGATAGTGGGGCAAGTAAAAGAGATTCAAGACTAAAAGATGACTGACCACTCTTCACAGTGTTTACAGTCAGGCCTTTCATCCTGCCTCTTCTTAATCAATATACGTATGTGCAGACCGTAGCTGATGAGAGCTAGGATGGGAGGAAGAGCTGGGGAGATACCAGGAACACTCCCTTTCCTTTACTTATGTGCTGACGCTTCTAGAGGATAGGGGCACCAGGGTTCAAGAAGGAACACTGACAGTTTGCTGAAGGCTCAAACCTAGGATGTAAATGGCCTAGTGTGTTCTGAGCCTGGCTTCCAGAACACAAGACCTTTATCCTATGTTAGTTAGATTCTCCTGTGAGGGCCTACTTCTACTGGTCTGACAAGAGCTTGAGCTTTTGTTGAGGGACATCGAGAGGACTTGCTATATTATGTTACCTGTTTTTTGCATAGTGCAGAATTCACCAATTCCTTTGCCTGTTGGCGCTTTTAGTTTCTGTGGGAAGACCAGTACTTAATTTGAGTCGGTGGTTCATTTCAGTAGAAAGAGTCCCAAGTGATCACTGTTCAGAGATGCATAATGTGCTTTACGAATGGCACAAGTTCTGCATCAGCGGTCGAGAGGTGAGATCAACTCAGTGCAAGAATGTCCTACACATGCCAGTCCCAAGCCCGGAACCATACCTGACTGTGGTTCCATGAGGAGTATTTTTGCCCTCTGTAAACACTTTTGATAAAGACTCCTTTTGGATTGTAGATATTGGGATGGCCATTTATCAACTTATTCACTGTAGTGATTTTTCCATCAGAGTGTTTGAACTTCTGAGAAAATTTGTCCTTAAAACACTGTGGACCTTACGTTATGTATTGCCCTGTTGTTCGAGCCAAGGGTAGTCAAGGAGAGCATCGTTTTGGGCATTGACAGCAGAATCTCAGCGTGCATCAAGACGTGGACTCTCTTGCTGTCCTAGACAGCCATTGGCAGTTTTCAGCTAGTCTTTATTGTAGAAGAGATTCATGTAATTTTCCCAAAACCGATGCCAGGGTCACTGGCCTATTGCTGCCTGTCACCTGCTTGCCGTCACGCTTGTGGAGTGAGGCAACAGACACATTTCTCCAAATGCCCGGAATACAGATAGGATTTGAAAATCAGACCACAGTGTGACATACACCGCAGTGTAATCTAAGAGATGGGGCATCAATGCTGTCAAATTTGATCCCGGCTACAAGTTACATTACATTAGCCGTGTGGATACTCCAATGAAGATGTAATGCAGCCTTTAAAAAGGGGAGAGGGTGAAGTTAAATGAGCTCTGGGATGGCTGCAGATCTGTGACCGTCCAAAAGAGCTCTCTTTTCTGACCTCCTGGCCATGTTAGTTGTGAACTTTCCCAACCTAGAACAAAGCAGAAACAGGAGGGATCTGACTGGCACCATGCTTGGATGGTAGAGGGCCTTGGCTCAGCAGTGAGCAGCAGTATATCCATCCAGAATATTCAGAGCTGCTATTATGATCCCAAAGGGCACTACCTGAGAAGGACATGAGGCAAGTGGTTGTCAGATCAGAAGCAAGAAAGAGGAACGTCTCTTATAGCGCGAGATGTGCTATTATTCCTAACCTGAATTGAGAGACTGCTAACGAGCAGGCAGGAGCTAACGTTTAGCAACCATGCTTGTTACCCTGGCTTTTCTGAAACAAATGAACTGGGTAAAGTGTGAACAGTTTGTACCTTGTTTATAGTTTTGAACTCTCTCTCACCCTCTCCTGCCTCTTCTACCACTCCTTGTCTTTCTGCTTGATGCAAGGCCCATAAAGGAATCAAGAGCTACTTAAGTGATCCCAACAACAAAACTGAATTGATGAACATGTGGCTACTGGAATCCTTGAATTAATGAGCACACATTTATTCAGGGCAATATTTTTGGGCATGGCAAATCAGTGTATTTTCCAGGAAAAATGAGAATAAAAAGACGTAGAATTTGATTTTTAGTTACTCAGTGTGCCATCAGTGGGTCCCAAAATTGGAACTTGTTAGGATTGATACTGAACTATCTGCTTGTCTAACACTGGTCCATGAGAGCCGGAGCAGTGAGAGAATTCAGGTCATCTACTCAAAATAAATTTGCATACATTTCATCCGAATGGGAATAAATTATATAATTGTCAAACAGTTTCAGTAGAATTGTTTGTATTTAATTCATCACCAAATATTACCAATCCTGTTGCTGTGAAATACTCAAAAATATTTTACTGAAGCATTTACAATGTTTACATTATTAAAATGAGGCCTCATCAACAAACAATTGAATTGGTAGATTATGCACATTCACACTTTACAATAGTTAGGATGCATGTTGGACTTAAATAACATGAGATGTTTCCTCATTGGAATTTCTTCTGCTGCAGGTGTCTAGTTGGAGACACTGAAGGGCGGAGCTTTGGAGATGTTGCCTTCCTGGAACATTACTCACTGCTGAAGAACATAGAAAGTCAGTAGTTCACGCGTACCTCCTCTAGTTTCTGAGCGGTCTTCCTATCTATTAGCCTCTGTCTACCTCTGGTCTCCATCTGACCCGCTCCTATTTATTTTTATATTTATTTGTATTATCAGTTCATAAACACCATAGAAATATACAAGTCAGTTCTAAATTAGAACAATTACATTTTTTTTAAATGTAGTTACAATATCATAAATTTCAAGCAAACAATCAAGCACATTCTTACTGTCAGAATTTAAAATATCAATTGAACTAAATTACACACCATTATATTTAAATGACTTTGTCTTAAGAAACAATTGATTTCTTAAACTCAGTAATTCTTTACAGTCTATCAATAAAAGTTCTGTAATTCAAACTTCTTGCCACATAATCTGCACAAATGTTGAGAGCAGCTTAAATCTCGCCAGGTTCCTTTTACTACTAACACTTGCAAGGGATTACATTGAATTCTCATCATCTTATGAATTTTAAGAAGACATTTAAATACATTGTTTTGTAACAAATTATGATGACCTGTAAAGTAACCCAAATATTCTTTATTGAGTTTATTATGAGACAATGACCAGAGATCAGTTTGTATTGTACTGTGTTATATTGCAGCATTTACGTAGTGCTCACTACCACTGTTGAAGTCACTGAAGTACTTGCCTGCATGGACACCATGCTACACCATGTAGGGTGTGTGGTTGGAAGGGCGTTGTCCTAATTTTTGATCTTATGTGGGAAACTATTACCACCAATGTGTGGTTATCGTGTTAAGGGACAAATTGCTTAGCAGTGTGGTGGAGGAAGAGGTGAGAGAAATAGACACGCAGTTTATAGTTTCCAGTAGGCTGGCAGCTTTGAGCAGCTCTGCAGATCCCTTTATGGTATTTCTTATTATTATGATCCACTTAGGTGGTTACTGCACTGCCTGAGCAGGCATGATTGTTGCGAGAAATGGTGTAGAGATCTGCTGGGATGGACTTTGTTACTATCATCCCATATCTGTTTGTCAAAGAAGCAGTCATAGTATGTAGCGAGTTGTGAACTGCAGTGGTGTACTAGATATTAAAGTCTCCAATTGACCAGTATTATTTGTCAGATCGCATAAGTTAATCCATCCCCACTCAGTTGGAGATACCTGGTTTAAGGGCTGATACAGTACTGGGTGAGAACGATAGCAGATATGTCTTATGTTATTTTAAGAAGATAAGCAGTATTATGCAGCCTGTATCAACTACAATTGACTGCTGAGTGCTATGGTATTAGTATTAGTGTGTGCCAGAAGGGTTGTATATGAATGGACAGTAGTATATAATAAGCAGGCTAGCCATAGGTCAGCCCTTTGTAACTTACCTGGATATAGAAAGCAGTGTGCTGATTGGGCTGTTCCATGTTTGTGGGCTGTAAACTGTGGATTGTTCTTGAAGATGCGATTCTCTTTCTGGGCTCTACCCCATGGTAGGGGGATGGTGTAATTATCTTGGAAATAGCTGTGTTTCCAACTGTATTCTGAAGGGTCTACGCTTTGGAGCTTGTCTGGTAGCAAGTTACAGAGCATGGTAGCTTGAACCAGGATAGCAGTCTATCCTATGAATTTCTTAGGGTAAGGTGAAATGATGCTCTGAGGTGCCAGCCTAGAATCCGTGTTCTGTTGTGTGTGTAACACTTGTGTAGCCTGATTGCGTACAATAGATCTCAATGACCTTTTAAAGGCCATTTTCTTGGTACTAATATTGAAAAGAGGTGTTTAGGGCTAGAATTTTTAACCACTTGAGGTAAATGAATAATTGTAATTGTAACTGTCATTTGTAGAGCGCGTTATCACCGTCTGGTCTCTAAGCGCTGTGAGAGAGAGCCCTACCCTAGCACGTGAAGGGGATGTAAATGATTAAGTTGTGCCCCAAGCTTCCACAAAGAGGAGTGTTTTTAACTTCTTCCTAAAGGGGAGGAGGGCGTGTTCCTTCCGCAGATTCTCCGGTAGCTTATTCCATAGTACAGGGATTGAGGTTGAGAAGGCTCTGCCTCCTTTAGAGGTCATGCTAAAGCGGGGGCAGGCCAGCAGGCCGGCCTCCGAGGACCGTAGTGACCTGCTAGGAGTGTAGGTTGCTAAGCAATCCTTAATGTAGGATGTAGGATGTAGGATAATACGGATAGAAATTGCCCCTCTTAGCTGAGTAGAATTCTTCGTGAACGTGGTATCAGATAGTATCAGGATTAACTTGACGAATTGTAAACAGCCACAGTTAAGGATAATGCAGTGATCTCAGGCCGTGAAGAGTACAGGACAAACCATGTAAATTCAGCCTCCTCTAGAGGTTTCGTACAAAATGACAACTTCAGGACATGAAAAGGCAGAAATGTTTTAATTACATTACTGTCGAACAATCCTCTGAATGCATACAGACAGGGTACAGAGAGAATAGCTAAGGTGGGCCTGTTTCTGCGGTTTGGGGCAAAGTCAGGCATTGGCCAGAATACTTGTTCACAGATGTCAGTTTTGAGGCACAAGCAACCTTGATTAGTGGAGCAAGGTCCTATCTATGTGCTGGGCCCGATTCACAAACTGCATTTTGTAGTATGTAAAGTAGTAACATCAGTCAATCAAATCAGCTTTATTCGGCTGACATACAGCCATAAAAGTACAAAATAAAAACAATGAAACAATGTTAAACCAGAGACCAAACATAAAACTACTCATACATATGCAGTTATGATGACTCATAACGCCCTACTTGGACTAACTATAAAAAGGCCTACTTAAAGTGCTATGTGCTGTAGGACGCTAAAACAGTACATTAATCTGATTTTCACCCTTATGGATTAAAAAACCTGCCTTATAAATTAAAAGAAAACAGCAGCTGAATAAAAGTGCATTGAGTGTCTCAAGCGTACAGCACCCCTTAAAAATAGGCTTCCGTAAAAACATGTTTCATCGTCGCACAGTTGTTTCAGAAAAAGTAATAACTGAGTACAGTGCGTCAAATTTCTGGACTTAACAAAAGGCATTAAGAACATTTTAGCCTATTTCTGATAAAAACCACAGAAGAAAGTAAAATGAAGCATTGACTGTTTACAAATATTATTACATGGGTAAGGAGACAATTCTAAATTGTGCTGAAAACCTAAAGGAAAGCAAAGTAGGTATTTTATTGTGTCTGCCCGAAAGCGGAACAGTAAAAAACATTCCCATCTTCCTCTCCCATTACGCAAATAATTGCTAAGGGTATTGTCAATCTTCACTGAGAGATAAGTTGAAATAGAGGTTTTTGATATTTCTGCACTTGGCCTTCTCTCCCAGGCAAGAGTTAGCAATAAAGATCGAACTTGCTTCCTACCCAGAGTAGCACAAGTGTCAACTTTAGTAATGAAATCAATGGCAACAAAGGATTTTTGTACAGATGCTAGCCACGGAATATCAAGACCTTTATCGTAGGCTAAACAATCTTTTATTATGGCTCTCGAAAAGCAACGTAATTTTTCCAAATCGAAAAGCCATAGCAAGGGAGGGCAAATTTGTACTAGGTCGCATTATACAGCTTAGTCCCAACTCGCTGTGGCAAATAAAGTGAGATGAGGAAAGAGGAACAGATAAGAACTTTCGACAGAAGCGGTTTTCTTCCGTTTGGATAACTGATGAATCCCTGATACCCCAAACTCCTGCCGCTTAAGTGGCAACTGGTACATATTGCATAGAATAAATTTTTAACATGGTGACGAACGTTCGACCCCCTTGAGGGGACGGTAAACTCAGAAATTAACCAATTGCCCTAGAAAGCTTGGTTCTCCGCTCAAATATATTAGGTATCCATGAGCCATAGGAGCTGAAAACCACCCCCAGATAAGAAAATGTATTGATGCTAACTAAGCGGTTTGGTCCGACCAAAATACTTGAGAGTGGTTAGCTCCTCAGACCACAAGATTTAGAGAAGTTGGTCAATAAATCCAGAGTTCCCATAAATTCCACAAATGATTTGACAAATAATCTCAGGGGTCTTGAAAAGTAGTAGTAATACTTGCTTACTACAAAATGCAATTCACAAATCTGTGAGTAGAAATCTCCACCTCTCCTATCTTTTCTATGGGGGGGATTCTCACACATTCGTTTACTCCTTGGTAGTAAATGTGGGAGGGACCAATGGAGTGGCTGGAAATCGGAGAATACAAACTAATAAAGGGGAGGGGTTTATACAGGAGTAAGGAGTAGTTTAGGGAGGAACAGCAGCTCACTAACAAAAGAAGCCTGGTGCTAATCACAAACTGCACTTCTAAAGTTACTACAGCAAAAAGGACCCAAAACAGAAAATGCACTCCAGCTCAGACCTGGAGTAAGTCAAGTACCACACATGGCCACCACTGGTACAGCCACACCCTCCCTGGAAAATAATGGAGGCAGGTACTCAAAATAGAAGCCCTTGGGATATGGTAAACTAAATTATTTCCACTTTTTAAAAATATATATACATTTAATGAACCCTAATATTGTGGTAAAAACGTGTTGAAACATATTGAGGCAAAGTAAGGTGCATGGCATCATGCTGTAAATTCTGTAACCTCTACAGGTCAGATTTTGTCAATCCTATGTAGACAATTTTGAAAAGTTTAGTATTAATCAGGACATAAAATGCAGGGGCTTGAGTATCTGCAGGAATATAGCTAAATATCTGGCAAAGTTGTCTCATTTGGAAAAAAAATTATTAAAACTCAGTCCTGACTCGAGACGGCATCCTCATTTCGACTTGATAGTCATTCATCAATACTTCTCCCTCAGCGATCATGGCATCCAAAATTGCCTCTTACTCTTTCATGTCTCTACTAGTATTCATATTCATCTGTTCTGCCTCAGTGTATCTTAGCATCTCTCTTGGTCTTCTATCCAGTCCCCAAACTCCCCATCTGTTATCGATCTGCATAACACCTTTCCGTACAACATTTAATTGTCACTGATACTTGAATGGAGTTATAAACACTGTAAAATATTAACTAACTTGGTAGGAACACCGTTCTCTCCTGTATTTCTGCTTTGTTTCACTACTTGCAACACCCCCCACCACAGTCATTTATTTATTTTATGTCATTGTACAATTCAGCTGCATCTATCACCATGTCTGTCTATACCCAATCATTCAGTCTCCCCTCTAACGCAACAGTCTGCCCAGTTTCCATGCTCATGAAAGCAGCTCTATATGCACCTGCACCTTACAGATCAGAAGAGGATCTTCAAATGCCCAGTTACCACTGTCTTTGTAGGTCTGGAGACATCCGGCTGGTCAAGCGGACTCAGCGTCTCAGATTTTGAGCTCCTGTGCCTGGACGGAACCCGTGCTTCCATCACGGACTGGATGGAGTGTAACTTGGGTCCTGTGCCTCCCAGCATGGTCATGACTCGCCCAGTTAGCACAACTAAAATCTATGACTTCCTGACGAAATCCCAGGTGAGCGCATTGTGGGAGGAGGCTTATGGGACAATTCTTTTGCAGTGTGATGATATGTCTTGTAGAATTACACACAGATCATTCAACACTGTCTTTTCATTAGCAGGGGTTTTATGGACACAAACCATCAATAGTGCCCCTCAAACCCACAAATGATCATGTCTTAATTTGGGACACCAGTGTCCCCTGTTCAATTTCTAGGCAGGAGGTGAATGAAACAACAGGACCACAAGAGGCAAACGAGAAGATTGGACTGGGGTGCTAGTGGCAGCGTGAGATACTTCTGTGGGAGTGGAGTGGGATGATGGCCGAGGGAACTAGAGGGCTCAGGCATGTTGGAGGGCAGGGTGAGACAATAGAGTAGACGTATCAGTGTAGGACAAACTGAGAGAAATGAGAGGGAGTGGTGAGGAACCCGATGGGAGACTAAAAAAGCCTACATCAGGGAAAAAAAAACTCTGAAAACCATCTCAAAGGCATAAGGAAAGAATGTACACTCAAAGGACATGGAGGTAGCAGCAACCACAGGTCTTGGCCACCTGGAGTTCAGCAGTGACTTGTGCCTCTTCGCAATGTTAACCTAAAATGCATTCCCTGAAAACATATTATTTAATTACTTTTATTGCAGGAAGAACTTGTGTTCAATCCAGATTCGAAGTTCCATCTCTTCCAGTTCCAGACTCATGGAGAGGCAGATCTGCTTTTCAAGGATGCCACCCAATGCCTCATCCACCCAAGCCACCTTGGCTACCGCAACATACTCGGAGAGCCCTTCATCCAGTTGGCGGAATCAGTCTTCAATTGCACCCACTCAGGTAATTAGGGACCCATTTTAGAGGGAAATAAAAAAAACTGTTTGGTGTGGGCAGGACATCTAGGTAACAGGTGCAACAGTCCTCACACGTGCTGGAGTGCTCCACAGTGGTCAACATCAACAATGCAGGGTTTCTCCTTGGTCACTTTGCCTGTGGAAATTTCCAAACCCATTTAATAATATCAGGCACTGGATGAGAAGATGCCTTTTCTGTGAGGTTCAGGGTCTTGCCCGCTGACTTCTGGTTAAAAAGGAGGACTGCTCCAACATGGACCATAAAGTTAGAAACAAACGCATTTAATAGGAAGACTGATGGTAAAAGTGGGTATGTAGATTGGCACACCAGACTGTTGAAGGGCAGTATCAGAATATTGTTTTGATGGCACTCATCCCCTGGTAGATTTTGCAATATTTGTGTCTTCTTGTCAGTCATGGAGATATACAAAGCTGCTTTTGCAGCAGGGTGGTGTCAATGCAGGTCAATTGGGTAGGAACCAGCATAGATTTGAGATAAGGAGGTCGAATCCAGAGATGCAGGATCACGAGCTGGCACTCAGGCTCTATCTCATAAGCTTCGCCAAACTCTTCCATTTTTGTTTGGAGTAGAACGCTTACCCACCCACAGGAACATGTGCAGAGTATCCATCCACTACTGTGGAGGACCAGTTTGTGCAAGGAACCTGTGCGTGAGCATTAGAAGACTCCCCCTCCCTTCAGTCACCAACTCCGTCTCGCTAGACATGGCGACATGCATGTCAAGGAGCTCACTTTCAACACTTGGTCCTCTTTCTCCTGGTGCTCCTGATCCTCCTCTTCCTGGACTCTCAAACCTGACCTTGAGGTCATGCCAGGTACTGCATCCAAGCTAGTTACTTTGTTTCTGGTTTGCTACTCGCTACAGCATCAGTTGTCTCGCCAGCCTCATATAGTGAAAAGAAAAATCATAAATACAAAATAACTATGTACGTACATAGGATGACTTTGGGTCACTCCTCTTCACCCATTGGTCTGTTCACCTCATTCGCATGTTGCTTCTGCTCACCACAGCATACAGCAGGAGGCCATTTGTCAGCTCTCTTGAGCCTGTGGTTCTCTTGCATTGTGAGTGACAGAGTTTTCCTCATCACATGTGCACAACCGCATAAAAATAAGTTCACTTTAGTTTCAGGGCTGGTGTGCCAATGCTATACTTTGCTAGTACTTTTTTAGTTCCATTCTTTATCCTTTTTTAGGTCGAGCCTAGCAGCGCGCATGCGCTGCTCTGGGAGGCTTCTAGTCTCTACTCTGTGTGGGTCTGACTCCTCCCACGCATTGGATTGGCTTTTGCGTGTGTCTTTCTATAATGAAAGCACACAAATGGCTAAAGGTGGGTGCATGTCCCACCTCTTTTGAAAGGTTCACTCCCACGGCGTTTTGCCGTGGAAGCGAGCAGCGGCGCACAAGGCGGCAGCTGCAGTGCCCCCTTGTCTCCCCTGCACCACTCCCCCTTGTCTCCCTGTGCCCGCCCCCACCACTCCTCTTGAGCTGCTTGTAAAACATAAACACCGCTTCTGTGGTGCTCGAGTTACAGGATGCCCGGGGCGGTGAGTGGGGGCTCTTGGGCATCTTTGAAGTGATGCTGGCCGTGTTGTGCCTTAGAACGGTTGATTCATATAACATTGATCTGGAATGACCCACGATCTATCAGGGATCAAAAGGATTCTCCCCTCCTCTGTGCCGCAAACTGCGGCAGAATCTGCGAATTTATTTTATCAGCCTGGTTCAGTTTGCAGACAAACATTGTCTTCGCTGCTATTATGATTTGTATAGTAAACAATGAATGGCAAACGTGGGTAGGTTCCTCCCGAACCACGTGTGCAAAAAAAGCGGTTTTCGTGTCCGCTGAAAGGGAATTTCTCATTTCAACATGTGGGTGTGTTAGCAGGGAGTTTCGCTGGACTTAGAATAATCTCCAAAAATTGTTTTCGGTACATGGGGGCTGACGCCCTTCCTGTGCCAACCAATGAAGACATTACCACAAGATGCAGAATCCGAGAGCCAGGTCTAAAACAAATTAATTGATTGCACGCGGCCTGTTTTTTTATTTGTTTGTATTTACCATTTTAGACCTTTTAATTGCGATCATGAAACCACCCTGCGGCGCGTAACATTGCGTGTGAAGGAATGTGCTTTCTCTTGAACAAAAATACAAATAATAAATAGGTGTGAAAAAGGATTACAAATATCATAGGCCATCGTGTTGCACATGCGTTTAAATATAAATGTAAGTCCGTTTTTATATAGCGCAGCTACTCACCCTTACGGGTCTCAAGGCGCTGGGGGCCGTCGTGGAAATTAAGTGAGCTATTGCCCAGAGTCACATGGTGCTGAGCTGAGCTGCCGCCGGAGCCGGGGATCGAACCGTGAACCCTGTGCTCCGAAGTCAGCTGCCCTGGCCGCTGCACCACACCTCTCCACATAAATATGTTTTGAAGACAAGAATCCGCGCAGTGATTTCTCAGTAATAAATCCTGTCGATGCTGAAATAAATAGCTCTTTGGGTCGACGCGCCGCTTGAGCAGAAGGCGGTGGATTTATTTTTCCTGGCATTTAATGAGTTCAAGTTATTGCAAGGAGGTATAGTGGTATCGGTTCTTGTAGCAGTGTGGTACAGCCCGGGTTGAGCTCTCTATATTGTTAGGTTGTTAGTTGTTTCCGAGGTGCAATGGGGTGGATACTCGTTCAGCTCCGCGTTACCTGGCATTAGGGGCGGAGGGGGAGCGATGGTTAATTAGAACCAAAGAACAACTTCCTTAGCATCCACTATGTTATTCCCAAGAATAAGAGCGCTCTCATTTTAGACACCCTATAAGGCAGTTAAAGTTTTGAAATTGTAGTGTGTAAAATACTCATGTACCATGGTCTTTGTTTTTAAAACGCCGTTTATTCCTTGCTGTTTCTCTGTGGGGTAGGTGGCTGTGGTGAGTTGGGTCCGGTCCCACAACACAGATGCATTACTTTATGCTCGAATCTTCAAATGGCTGGGACTAAGACGTTGATGCTTCCGAGGGCAATCAAACGAGAGAAGGGACATTGCGGTGGGTAGTTAAGCCCCAGTTTCCGTGAGAAACTTCAGTCTCTGGCGCGTGCTGCGCATCTTGTTAGCATCGCTGGTAAAAGTGCCTTTGAAGCGTGCCAGGAATGGGTACCGTGTTGGCACATTAGCATCCACCCTGCGAATGAAAGGAAGCATAAAAACTCTGTCTAAAGGCAGATTTGGTTCGCCTAGTCACCAGGGGCCAGATGGACGACCAATTTTAGCATGCGCAAACGGGTTAGCGACCGGTTTGCACATGCTAAAATTGGTATGGCCATGTACTAACACAATTTTGCGACTCGCAAAAAAGTGTTTAGAGACTCGCTATTTGGAAGGGGCGTTCCCTTCCAAATAGCGACTCTCTAACCCATGTACTAATGTTTTGCAATTGCGGTCGCAAAACACTCGCAATTACCATCTACTTCAAGTAGGTGGCAAAGCATTCGCAAATGGGAAGGGGACCCCTTTCTCCTTTGGAAATGCATGCGAAAATATTTTTTAAGGGGAGGCAGTGGTCCCAGGGACCACTGCTTGCCCTTAAAAGATGAAACAAAAACGTTTTATTTTTATTTTTGTAAATGCATCCCGTTTTCCTTTGTTTAAAACGGGCTGCATTTTAAAAAAAAAGCTGCTTTATTAAACAGCAGTCCCAGACATGGTGGTCTGCTGAGCCCAGCAGGCCACCATCCCTGGGAGGGCCAGCCATTCCCAGTGGGGTCGCAAAATGCGAGTCCCTCATTAATATTAATGATCCTCGCATTTTGCGACCCCATTGGGAATCGCAATCGGTGTCTCTGACACTGTTCTACATAGTAAATTGCGAGTCACAATCTACTAGGGTCCTACATCTGGCCCCAAGCTACTACCGAGTAAGCAAGGTCAACTGGGGTTATTCGGATGTGATGAATCTTCAAATCACAAAACGCCTGAATTCAGATCAAAGTAATTAATCACAGGCCTGACCGCGGCACGACAACGTTTTGCAGTAGATGATCACTATACCCTCTGATAAAAACATATATATCTTGTGAAAGCCAGGTATGAAGTAGTTTACTTGGTGTTAAAATTAAGAATAGGGATGCCGAGGTGCTAACTGGGCTGCGCTACATAGCCGCAGGTGGTCGCAGGTCACACCTACAGCCCGTCCTGCCTTTTCAGCTAACAACAGCACGCTGAATCCTTCAAATACGGGCGCAAAAATCCCAGCATGCAAAGCGCCGGTGACTTAAAAGCCAGGGCTGCCTGATGGTGCCACATACTCTCCCAGGCCACTTCACATCTGGCGGGTCCCTCATCGTCACCCAAACAAATGTAATGTAAAATTTCAGCGTAGAGAGAGAGCACGTGCGTACTTTGGTTCCTGTTCATTCCTAAACTTTAGTTAACAAGCATTTGCAATGCAATAGGTTTCGCATTCACACAAGTTTAAGTTATGGCATTGTAAATGGCAATGCCTTTTTTTATTTGTGTTTTAAAAACCAAAACATAATTCAAAGGCATTGTCATTTACAATGCCAATAGCTCAAACTCGCGTAAATGCGAGACCTATTGCATTGCAAATGCTTGTTATGTATTCATTCATGCATAATCATATAGCGCTGACATTACCCAAAGGTGCTGGAGCGCTACACAAGAGGAATATTTTGTTGGGGGAGGGAAGGGTTTCTAGGTGTGTGGGACCTGGATTGTGCTAAGATGTATAGCCGGCCCGAAAGATTTGGTGAGAGGTGGAGAGTCTGAAGTGGGTGGGGGCAGGAAAGAGACCTGTCAGGGCAAGGGAAGAGCTCTAGGAATGGAGGGGAGAGCTGTACTGCAGTTCGAGGGGTGCAGCCAGGACAGGGGTGCAAGCAGAGGGGCCGGAGGGGAGAGCTGTACTGCAGTTTGAGGGGTGCAGCCAGGACAGGGGGGCAAGCAGGGGGTCCGGGAGTGGAGGGGAGAGCTGTACTGCAGTCCGAGGGGTGCAGCCAGGACAGGGGGTGCAAGCAGGGGGCCGGGGGCGGAGGGGAGAGCTGTACTGCAGTCCGAGGGGTGCAGCCAGGACAGGGGTGGGCAAGCAGGGGACGGGGGTGGAGGGGAGAGCTGTGCTGCAGTCCGAGGGGTGCACCCAGGGCAGGGGGGCAAGCAGGGTCGGGGGTGGAGGGGAGAGCTGTACTGCAGTCCGAGGGGTGCAGCCAGGGCAGTGAGGGGTGGGCAAGCAGGGGGGCCGGGAGTGGAGGGGAGAGCTGTGCTGCAGTCCGAGGGGTGCAGTCAGGACAGGGGGGCAAGCAGGGGCAGGGGTGGAGGGGAGAGCTGTACTGCAGTCCGAGGGGTGCAGCCAGGACAGGGGGGGCAAGCAGGGGACGGGGGTGGAGGGGAGAGCTGTGCTGCAGTCCGAGGGGTGCACCCAGGACAGGGGGTGCAAGCAGGGGGGGGGGGTGGAGGGGAGAGCTGTACTGCAGTCCGAGGGGTGCAGGCAGGACAGTGGGGGGCAAGCAGGGGACGGGGGTGGAGGGGAGAGCTGTGCTGCAGTCCGAGGGGTGCACCCAGGACAGGGGGTGCAAGCAGGGGGCGGGGTGGAGGGGGGAGCTGTACTGCAGTTCGAGGGGTGCAGCCAGGACAGGGGTGTAAGCAGGGGGGCATGGGGGAGAGCTGTACTGCAGTCCGAGGGGTGCAGCCAGGACAGGGGGGCAAGCAGGGGGGCCGGGGGTGGAGGGGAGAGCTGTGCTGCAGTCGGAGGGGTGCAGCCAGGACAGGGGTTGCAAGCAGGAGGGCTGGGGGTGGAGGGGAGAGCTGTGCTGCAGTCCGAGGGGTGCAGCCAGGACAGGGGGTGCAAGCAGGGGGAGGGGGTGGAGGGGAGAGCTGTACTGCAGTCTGAGGGGTGCAGCCAGGACAGGGGGGCAAGCAGGGGGCGAGGGGAGAGCTGTACTGCTGTCCGAGGGGTCCAGCCAGGACAGGGGTGCAAGCACGGGGTGTGGGGTGTGTTCAGGGCAGGAAGGCACTTCAGACGTCCCTACAGGAGGCGGCACCACAGACCACAAGGAGGAGGCGGGGGTGGGTCAGAGGGAGGGAGCGGAGTTGACAAGAGGAAGTATGAGGTGGGGGAGAGGAAGTTACTGAGCACATGTCTACAAAATGCTGCCAAACCCCTTCTGGAGCTGCGCCACAGATCACAAGGGGTGGGGGGGCACATTTATTGTGTAACCAGGGAGACGAAAGGCTCCGCCCCGCCCGCCCCTTAACCATCCGTCCTGCAACCTCTCACCATCGCTTCGGGTGGGGGTGCGTGGAGGGTGTTCTGGGACTCCCCCGTCTGACCACCCCCTCTGGATGAAGCACTTCTGACGTCACTGCTAATGACGGGGGTGGGGGCGACCACTTAAGCCCTGAATGTCAGACTCCGACAGGCGAGCTATTTTCAACCCAAACAAAGTGCTGTGTGAAGTGAGCGCACCGTGTGATCTGCTGCAGGTGAGTTCTCTGTGTGGGAGGGCTGGAGCCGGGGAAGTTACAGAGTGAGAGTGTTTTGTTCCCCTCTTTTTGTGATGTACTTGGACAATACCTCTCTGTAACTAGGAAACGCCACGCAATATGTCATTAACATCAACACATAGAAATGGCAGAATTACTGCAAGACGCATCACACTGAATGAAACTTCACGATTTAACTGTAACTGTTATGCTTGCCTGAATCACTTATACGGGATTCCACATAGTAGCATGCTACCCGCATACAGTGTTTGGGCGCATGGTGCGGGGTAAGGCGCTATATACACACCCCTGCCGCACCCAACCAATTACCTGGGTAATAAAAGTGTTTTACTGAGCAATAGTACCAAAGTGCCATAACTTTACCGGACCCACTGTCACCCGAGGAACTAAGGGCATTAATGAGCAACTACACCCCGTTTATCACCTAAACACAGAGTGCTCGGTCACGTTAGTTGACAGACCCGCAGATACCTAGAGAGCACCGCGCCATCGCCCCCGCCCCACGCAGCGCGGCTCTATCTGAGGAGGAAGCCCAGCTGACAGACGTGCTGAAAGGTCCGGCAGCGCGGGGAGGACAGCAGCCTGTAGGAGGTGAAGTCCGACAAACACAGCTCCAGCTCCTCGTCTTCCTGGATGGGCGCCTCCGCAGCCTCCTCTCGCTGCCGCTCGTCTGCCCGGTACCAGCCCCAGCTGAAGAGCTGCACAGAGACCGAGGACAGGCCGAACAGAGCCAGCACCAGCCCGCCCCAGTAGTAGCGGCCCTCGCTGAAGTAGCTCCCTGCCACCCACACGTCGGCGGCCATGTCGCACAGGAAGGAGCCGGTGCCGAGCAGCGACAGGCACAGATCTCGGAGCTGAAAGCGCTCCGGCGGCAGGGAGGCGCTCATGGCGCGGGTGCTCGCGGCCTCAGGATGGCTCGGACTGGCCGGTCATGGTGCAGCTTCTGGGCTGCAGCCCCGCTCTTACTCTCGCTCTCAACGCCGCGCATTGTTAAAGGGAAAACGCCGTGAAGTGGATGAAGTCACATACCGGAAATGCAGCGTAGCTGCCATTGTCCCGAACAGTGTGTGTATAAAATAGTACTGAACCCACAGCTAAATCCTACCATGTTACGCCACGAGTGCAAAATCCAGTCTGGATGGGCGAGCCGAAAAGGAGACAGGGAGGGAACAAACAAGCCTCACTTCAAATAGAAAGCGAGCGTTTAGCATAAAGTGTGATGCGCGCCAATAAAAAGCATGGGCGGAGCTTCCACTCCACTTCCGAAATCGCCTCGATTACAATAGATCTCGCAGAGCGAGCAGCGCATGCCCTGCGACGCTAGGCGAGACCTAAAAATCTGCAAACGAGGCCTCATGCTTTACCGTAATTCCATTAAAAAAAAATCTGTTTATTAGGTTTTATGCCACAAACTTACAAATATCAAAACCATAACTGAGAAGCCACACCCTATCCCCTCCCCCCAGCTACGTTATCATAGTATATTTTGATACAACAGGCGTCTACATACACGTTTGTGAGTCCAGTGGGGGTGAGTCCCTGTGTAGGGGTCACTCCGGAAATGGTCACCCAGCACCATACAGTAGTTGAGGCCTGCCTCACTGCAGGCCTTCACTTGTGTCCAGTATTATAGTCAGAAGGAGAAATGCCACAGTTCATATATAACCACTATTCAACCTAGCTGAGAAGGACTAGTGCACATATATTATTAGCATTACAACTCAGTCGAGAAATGCCGCTACCTGTATATAACCAGTATTCAACCCAGTCGAGAAGTCCTAGCGTTTACCAGTATTACAAGTCTGTCAAGAAATGTCACTGCTCGTGTGTAACCAGTATTCAACCCAGCGGAGAAGTGCTAGTGCCGATATATTACCAGTATTACAACCCTGTCAAAAATGTCACTGCTCGTGTATACCCAGTATCACAACCAAGTCGAGAAGTGCCACTGCTTCAAGATTACAATCACGCCATGAGGTGCTAGTATTACAACCTGTGCTTCCGAGATTTGGCCCTGGTTCAACAGCTCTTGCCACTAAGCCACAACTTCTCCTGAACTGAGAGCAAAGCGCTAAAGCATTTTGGAGGATTCTGGTACTAAAACCATTCAGATGGTTGCTGGCAAAAAGTGTTAGCTGCAGACAGGTCACAGGTTTGAATCTGAAAAGGTCGACCTCAGTCTTTCATCCTTGCGAGGCCGATACATACAGCTTTTATTATGAATGGTCTGCTCAGAGCATCGTTTATTATTGGTTCATACTGGTTTTTAAAATGAATGTGATATGACCAATTGTGCCAGGGATCTTAGTAGTTAACTTATTATGCAGTTGTGTTGTACTGTAGGATTTTGCAGTTCACCAAGGTGAGCGGTTCTAAATTGTCGCTCAGCGGTGTCTGTGCTGCTGGACTTTATCATTGGACAGAGTTATATTGCTTTGATGCTGTGTGATGCGCATGCAGTTTAGCTGAGGTGGCATTTCGGTACTGTTAGGTAGGTTGTGTGGAGTGTGCTGTTGCAGTTACATAGTTATGGTGCCATGCTGCGGGTATTAACCTGTTGCGAGGTCTGACTAAGGAACTATGCACTCTACAAGATATGGTCTAGTGAGAGACAGATGCACTGTTGGCTTTGCAAGCTATAATAGTTTGGTCCCACTCTCCTCTTGGAGTGGAAAGATGCCAAACAGTGTCAGCAAAAAGCATTGGCAAAGCCAAACGGCGAGACCTATTGGCTTTGCCAATGCTTGTTTTTTAAGTCGCATAGTACGTTTTCCTGTGAAGTGCTTTAAAACAAAAAAGGGTTTCTATATGTTTTCTAAGTACACCTGCCTGTTCGGAAGTACCTATACTCCTCTATTAAAATCATTTGCAATGGTTATTTCTTTGAATTTAAACATTTAATTGGAACCATATAGCTGACACGTCTAGGCGGCAGCTTGTTTTCTGTTTTTCTTCTTTAATTCATTGAGGCATATGCTTGCAAAACACAATAAAAAAATAACTGCTTTCCACATTTCCGGATATAAAACACCCTCCACCTTCCAGGTGCCTTATGGGTAGGGATGTGTGGGCTGGACCCACCTACAGCCACACATTACAAGCGCTTCGGGGTTTCTAAAGCCATGTGCCTGTATAATTTCTGTGAAGAAACTTTACCACGACAGAGCAGTAACCAGCTAAGTGGGCTATGATCATAATAAACACCATAAAAGGGACCAGCAGAGTAGTTCGAAGCTGCCAGCTTACTGAAAACCATTAAAAAAAGACTGTGCGCCTGTCTCTCACATCTCTTCATCCACCGCACTGCAAAGCTCTGCGCCCCATACCACGATAACCGCAACTCAGTGGTCATCACGCACGACATGGAAACACAGCCCATACAGGGTCAAAACAAAGAACACAATCTTCCAACCAAATGTCCTACACAGGCATAGCTTGCTGCTCATACTAGCAAGCGCTTCACTGCCGCACATACGGGTAGTTAGCGCTATATAAATTGTTGCTATACAATACAGTTGCAACAGGCACGAGTTCCCATACTGGTGCCCTTCTGTTGGGTGAGGTGAGGATAGAAGGTGCTGCGAGCTTCGCATACCAAACCCTTAATACCAGTCACTGCAGCGCCTCCTTCTGGGAGAGACTAGTACTGCAGGACTGTGACGTCTCCATCAGTAGCGGCCGGTGTCAGCGGAGAAGACAGGGGTGGGGCGGGGGAGGGTGAAGATGATGAACAACAAAAAAAGAGAAGAAAAAAAGAACTTACCCGCCGCCTGCAGCCCGCCGCATCGCCGTCTTCTGTTCCTCTCGTGGCTCCAATTCAGACAGAGGCTCCCAGACTACCCTGAGAGGAGCTTCAGGATTGGCCTGAGCGCCGATGATTCACGCTCCCAGGGAGACTGGGAACCTGTGCTTTGCTGTCTCCGACCCAGCAACGCAGCTGGGTTGGAGAGCTTCAGTGCGCATGACGGTTTGGCAGCCTGAGACGGCCGGCCAAATCGTCATGCACACTGATAACAGTGCATACCATTCAGGGGTGCCTGTTAACCCCCTGGCCTCAACCCCAAGAAACAATTTTTTTTATAATAAACCCAAGTTTATTATTGTTTTTTTTTTTTAACCTGCTGGCAGGAGGGGCGATGCTCCTCTGCCATAGCGGAGGAGCCGCACCTGGTCTCCACCTGCCCCTTCATACCACCTGTTCAGTGGGTCCGGCGCATCCGTGGTTCTTGCTTAGTGAGGCCAGAAGCCAGCGTTGTTCCTAACACTGTGCTCATATCTGATACATAGGAGGTCAGAGAAACATGCTATAACAAAAATTAGGAAAATGCAGGAAAATCATGCAAGAACAGCAAAATCCTTAGTACAAAATCTAAAAGTGCCACACTCAATAGGGGAAAAAGATGGTGAAGAGCTCTTTGGAAAACAAAATATGGTAAATATTTTATATGAAGTTTGCTTATAATAGGAATACCAGAAAATGCTTGTTTTTCCGCAATTCACTCATAATATCTTAATTTTTTTTAAAAATATTGTGTTTAACACTACAGGTTAGCCATTTCTAAGCACTTTATTAAAAAGTGTTACTTTTACCCAATTTGATGGCACTCACTTCATCGACCTTGAAATGATGAAAGATGGAGTCAGTTTACTGCCATAGATTCTAGATGGCAAAGAATGACTATGTGGGAAATAAATCATCCAGGATCAGAATACACCACTGACCAGGTGACAGGTGCTTAAAGAGAGCAAGTACCGGGGGAGCTTCTCGACAAATGTTCCGCCAGCTCAACAGAATGTCTACCGACCTAGCCCAATAAATGAGCTAGTTCACGACAAAAGAAGCATGTACATGATGCACCACGGATGGTCATGGAACATTATAGGGACACGGGATAAGGACACAAAGAATATTTAGGTCTGGTGTTAGCCAAGACCTTTTGATTAAAAAAGGATATAATATACTTACAGGGGCTTTCGGCCAGCTCTCTTCATTCATTGGTCTGTCAGTGTGCCATTCACACTTTTATTACGCCCAGTATAGCGGGGAGCACAGGGTCAGCCCACGTCAGCCATTGGCTTTCCTCTCTGTGAGTGATGGCATTTTGCTCTTGTACGAATTTCACTTACACTCAAAAGTAGCCCCTTTTTTGCAGTTTTACAAAAATCCCCCTGTGACCAAAAGGAGAGTGAAAACGCCAAAAGTAGGCAACCAATGACAGACCTATTGGCTTTGCCCGAGCTTTTTATTTTGGTGGTAATTTAGGTGTGTCTAGAACAATAAATGAATGAATCAAAGATTAACCATGTTTATGGTTGAAATGCTAGTTTTAGATTACAGGTTGAGTTTCTGCTTAGTGGGGAACTGGCTCAATGGGCGCCTGAGCAATGGACGATGAAATCTGAAGGCAGACTATAGAAGCGAAATGTCATACAATGTCGATAGCAGCCCACCTGGTGACAAGGGTGTACAGGTTACATAAACCTAGAATCCAGATAACGACAGGGTCAAGCAAATATACAGCATCATATCATGTGTGTGCACTCTATAGACCCCAAGGTGGACAATGACATACAGTATTTAACACAGGTAGTATTAGACCATTGTGGTAAATTGTATAATCGAGGGGTAAATGACTGTAAGGTCATTAGTAAAGGGTGCTATCAAGTGGTGCATGGGTAGAAGGGACAGGGTAAATAAATCATATTAGGTCGTAGGTAGGGTGGAATTGATTAGTATATTGGTGCGTGATAGAGAACGTTCTAAGAAAGGGGCATCAGAGTGATATATATGCGAGCCTACGTAAGAATATAAATATAAAAAAGGATGGGTACTTAAGAAGTAGGTTCACTGGGTAAGGTGTTAGGCAACAATTCTGAAGGTCGATTGAGTATGTGGAGACAATAAGGTTGGAGTTATGTTGAGATATGGAGTCGAGAACCAAGGAGTGTGAGAGTAGTAATAGATATAGCAAACTAAGTCATTCCTGGCAGTGGGCCATGGCTGAGAGCTGGATATGGGGTGGGCTGATCGGCCGTTCAGAGAATGAGGGCAGAGTCATGGTCAATATATGGGAACCCCAAATCTCTGTTCATTCTCGTGGAATGTTTTGAAGCGGAATGCCAGTTTTTTTCTGAACATGGTGAGCACAGGGTCCAAGCAACATGCAGTTGGTTTCATTTATCAGCACCAAAAACTGTTTATGGGCAGAAACTTATCATTTGCAAAATAAAATAACTTCAATGGTTACCTGTTCTCTCTTCTAGGTATTCTAGACTTCTGCAACCGGGATATTTGTAACTCTTCTGGATAACTGTTTTCAGTAAAAAGTATATTCCAGATGACAGACCAAGCAAACAACAAGTCACAGGAACATTTAACGGAGTCAAGTCGGCCTTCCAAAATTTAAATGAGGAAAGGTTCTTCTCAAGCAATCCAGGAACTTTTCAAGCCTCAAAGCCAAACAGGAGCATCATTCTTCAAAACTGTGAGAAAAATAGAACTTTATCCCAAATCACCTGATAAAAAGTAAATTCTACTTGGACAGTCAGTGGTTCAAATGAGAAGAAATTGCACTTGTTAAAAATGGGTACTAGGACCTACACCGTGCATCTATTCACAAAGAGATCCTATGCTTTACCATCAAGGGCAGGAAGGCTACATCAAATGAAAGCCATGACCTATACCTTGCAACAGATGACAGATTATCCTTCACAGACAGTGGCACAGATGATAACAAATGATGACCAAGACCTACACTTTACAACCAGTCACTGACTGTATCCGTGTGTAGACTACAACAAATGAGGGACCTGGTCAACATCCTACTGCCAGTCACCAGCAGACTATTATCATCAAGGGTACCAATGATACCATAAATAAGGACTGAGAATTACACCTTGCAACCAGTCTCAAACAGATCTCATACTTGCCAGTCTACAACAAATGAGCAGCATGAACTACACCTTATAACCAATGAGTGGCACAGGCTACAACAAATGGGTTTGTTAACTGCTCTTTACAACGGACGACAAGCAGACCCTACAGTTTACCATCATAGACACAAACTCCACTTTAATATATGACCATGAACTACAGCTTGCAAACAGTGATGAATCTTGTACACTCTCAATTGGTGGCAAATGGTCTACAGCTATAACCGTGGATGACATATTTTCCTACCCGTAAACCAGGGGGGAGGGAGGGCATGTTCTATCCCTCACCAAGGAAATTCACAACCGCCTACACTTTAAGTAAGAAAGCACACTCCTTTTAGTTCATGAGAAACATACTCTGTCCCTTGCAACAAATGAGGAAGTCTCTTTTCATCAAATGAGAGATTGTACAAATGAAATGAATGAAAAATGAATTTATAAAGAGCATTAAACCCGAGGGTATCTAAACAAAGAATAAACCACATACTGTAAAAACAAGTGAGGTTTGTATCTTACCTCCTGCATCCAAGCTGTAAGGTAGCCTAAAGCTTACCATTAATTAAGAAGAGTTGTTCTTTCGATTAGTAAAGGGTCTCAGCACAAAACAATAAATGAGGAAGGCCCTCCACTCCTTGCAACCAGTCTATACTTCTTTACAACTAAGAACCAACATGTAGTAAATTACAATTAATTAGGAGCAGTCTAACTGAGTGCGGTATATCTGCAACCTACCCTAGTAGCGTAACTAGTGGTATACATTTCAGTTGTACTGAGAATACGTCTCTGATTGTGTGTGCCTCCTCAGCCCAATATCTATTAATTGGGGGGAGGTGCTTCCAGGCTAAAGGTAGGAAGTCCGCAGGGTCTGATGTGCATCTGGTGCAGTGTGACGGGCTGGAGGAGTCTACTCTGTAGAGTAGTATGGCGTATACTATAGCCTGTTTAAAAAGTAGAGGTGTAGGAGTTAATTAATGGAGACGATCTTAGCTTGTTTGCAGTAAAATTGCTAAGTATTAGGAGCCACCTCCTGACCCACGTCAGTTTCCCATTGTACCTTAGTAGTGTAAACTGGCGGTCCATGTACTCCGTGTGGATTTTAATTTAGATACCCTGCCCATGGTGTTTGCAGAATGAAGCATCTGTGTCAGTAGGGGAACTCCTATGGTTCATAAGGTTTATATGACAATGTAAGGGAACTCCTAAGGTTCTTGTGGCAACTTATCCCACAGTGCCACCGCTGCCTGACGAATGACGAATCCAGTGATAGGCAATCACATCAAGAGCGTTGACAGTCCCACCTGCTGGAATTGCTCAGGTGTAAGGAGAGTGCAGTTGGGAAATAGCTGGCCCAGTTTTTGCAGGCCCATTTGCCCCAGGGTCAATTTCACAGTTTTGCCCATTGATGGCGGCAAGACGGGGTTATCGACTACAGGTACTTCGGGTAAATAGACAGCACGTTTCCCCCGCTCTAGGAGCTGTCCATATTGCCCAGTGTAGGCATCTGAGTGTTTCTAGCAGTTTTCTCTGTAATTTAGAGGTCTGCACTCTGTCTCTCTCTCTTTATCTCTCTCAATACGCAAGTATAGGGCTTGGCTCTTGGGTTCGACCCAGCATACTGCGAAGTGTAAATGTGCAGCAAGGAAATATCTTTCAACGCCAGGCACTGAAAAGCCACCTCTTTCACGTGGTTGGGTCAGTATTTCCCATTGAAGCAGAGTTTTTTGCTTCCCCAGACTAATTTAGTTAGCAATGTGCATAGCTTAGTGAATAAATGTTTCCTAGGGGTATGAATATATTTATAAATAAGTATCGAAACTTGGGTAGCATTAGCAACTTGACAAGTGCAATTCTGCCAGCCATAAAGAGAGATAGATGGATCCATCTTTCCACCTACCTTGCCAGTTTCTCAATTGCATGGCCATAGCTTTTTTAGAGATTCAACTCTTGTTCTCTATTAACGAGGATGGTGAGATATTTAACTGAGTCGTCTCACCATGTAAGAGGAAATTTTAGCACTGGTTTACTAGTGATTTCAGTGAGTGGGAAGATCCAGATTTACTTCAGTAAATTGGGATACCAGAGTATTACCCGAATCATATTATATCTCAGATAATATGCCTGAGATTCTCCTCTGAATTTTTTATAAATTAGAGGCTATCATGTGCATATAATGATAATAAGAGCCTCTTTGTAGGGAATATGATTTTTCCATGTGCCTTTTCTGTAGGAGGGAGCTATCGGTTCTACGGCCATGGAAGAGTAGAAGTGACAGAGCACCTGTTCATGCCCCTGCCGACTTCAAAAGGACCAGACGAATACTCGTTAATGCACATCCCGGCATCTCTACTGGATATTATAACACTAGCAATATATGTCACCATTCTGTTTCCCTGCACCACCAATGCTTTCTTGCTCTGAGTGGGTAATGTGTATGCTCAGAAGGATTTGGTATCTTGGCTCTTCTGCTTGAGAAGTAGTGTGTGCATTGTTGTTGTCAAACTCACTGCTGTACTATAGGGAGGAGAGTTCGCTGGGGTGAATTCTCCCAATCACAAGAAAAACTGGCCATGCTTTGCCATCAAATTATTCCATACCTCATGGTCGCAAACCAAGCTGTAGAGATAAAGGGCACTCTCAACCTCCACCTGAGAATTTTTAACAATAACCAAGACCTGTTTGCCTCCATGGCCGCTTTCTTTTATCAAAATAAAAAGCCTAGGGCGACTAGTAAACCCCAGCACCCATGGTTCAACGCAAGCTGCCGAGCAGCTAGAACTGGCCTTATCGCTGCCATTAAAAGCAATGTCAGGCCAGTGATCAAAGAAGCAAGGGCAAAATATAAGAGTGCTATAGTTAAGGCCAAAAGAAGCTGGGAATCCCAAAAATGGAACGACCTTAGAAGCGCTTTAAATAATCATGACCTGCGGACTTTCTGGAACATCATCAATTCAGGTTCCCAGGAAGGCAAATCGGCCATAGAACCCAATATAGGTGAAGAAGTATGGAAGGCCCACTTTGAATCTCTTTACACAAGGGCTGAGGATGGGGAAGGGCCAGTGACCAGACGATTTTTGCCCCCTGGCCCAGCATTTGCTGATATCCTCCCAATTTCTCTGAGAGAGGTCACCGACGCCCTAGGCAAGATAACACCAGCCAAAGCGGCAGGGCTGGACAAGATTCCTGGTGACCTCTTTCGCTCTGAGCCTATTATTTGGGCTCCTGATCTGTCCTTTCTGTTTAATGCCATTTTACAAGGCATGGCGATTCCTACCACCTGGGCAGGGGCCGAAATACCAATTTATAAAAAGGGCTCCCCGCTTTTGCCTGTCAATTATCGCCCTATTAGCCTCATAGATGTAAGCCAGAAAATATTTGCCCGTGTTCTACTGGGGCGACTCCAGAATTGGATGGAGGAATATAACATCCTTACCCCCCTTCAAGCCGGGTTTAGAGCAAGGACGTCAACAACTGATCAAATTTTTAGGCTACAACTGATACACTGGAAAACCGTTTGTATAGAGGGTGGCAGCCTCTACCTTATATTTGTAGACCTTAAATCTGCTTTTGATCTGGTACCGAGGGACAAACTTTGGGCAATCTTACTAGACATGGGAGTCCCAGAGTACCTTTGCCATCAGTTAAAACGCTTACACAAGGGTAATTTTGCTCAAATTAGATATGGCAAAAATGGCGAACTTTCATCCCCTCTGCCTGTAGAGAGAGGCGTCCGTCAAGGCTGCGTCCTGGCCCCGACTCTCTTCTGCCTTTTTATTAATGGCTTAATAGACTCATTGAATGCTGGAAAGAACATCGATGCCCCCACGCTGGCGAAGCGTAAAATACCAGCCTTGATGTTTGCAGACGACACGCTCCTGCTTGCAAAATCCCCTATGGGAATTCAGAGGACCCTTGACAACTTTAGTGCCTTCTGCAAACACCGGGGACTGGAGATTAATCTCCTAAAAACAAAATACATGGCCTTCAATGTAGGTAACACCACTCGCCCTAATCCCTGCCTGGATGGAAGACCCCTGGAGAGGGTAACCATCTTTGAGTATTTGGGAATTACGCTGACGGAGAGAATGGACTGGGGTGCCCAAATCAACAAAGTAAGCCTGAAACTAACTCAGACAATCTGGGGTATTTTAAAATTTTATATGAGTTGTACTGATAAATTGGTTATCCCAGTGGTGGAAATTTATAAAGTTCAGGCCAGGAGCGCTGCCCTATATGGAGCAGAATTATGGGGACACTGTGCATCTGGCTCGTTAGCACGCACCGAGAATTCATTCTCTAGACAACTTATGGGTCTCCCTTCTAGCACACCTCTAACACCTCTCCGTATGGATCTTGGGATTAGGCCCATTGCGGATGAAGTTGCTCTTAGACCCTTATTATATTGGCGTCGCCTGTGGAGCACCCCTGAACTAGCCCCATACAGGGAAGAACTGATTGAAGTTATGGGGCTGCGAGGTGCAGGGAAGTTACCATGGTTGGTGTACATCAAGAACACGTGAGGGCCTGGGCATGGGTAGTCTGTGGAGCAAAGCAGAAGAAATCTCCCAAATGACTTCCAGAAAGGCCCTGGTAGAGAGTTATAGAGACCACAAACTCACCCAGCTCGAGAGGAGGCCTACAGCGGGTCGATTGACTGCTGAGTTTCTGGAAGTAAAAAATAGATATAGTCTAGAATCGGTGTTGGACGACATTCAGCCGCTCCTCGCCAAGAAGCTCTATTTACAATTTAGATATGGAGTCCTTCCGCTGCGCTCATTCACAAAAAAATAGGAGGGCTCTAACAATGGGGAGTGTCCAACGTGCAATAATGCAGACGAGACGGAGCTTCATGTGTTATTTTTTTGCCAGGGATATAGGAGGGCAAGGTTTCGTTGGCTACTTCAACTTTGCAGGAATCTGGGGTCTAGACACTGTAGGCTGCTAAAATCTGACACACATATGCCCATTGTGTTTTCTATTTCACGCTTTTTATTTACTATGTGGTGCACCCATAGAGCCATTTTAAAAAAAGGTTGCTAATAGGAATGGCAATTACTTATGGTCACCTCCTGATTTAATCTCCTTATTGTTGAATTTTGCATATATTGTTTTTATCCTGTTTATGTTAAAATGATTGAACTCTTTTTAATGACTAATTCCCATCCACATTAATTGCTATACATATTGTTGCCCCTCAAGGTTCCAGCTCTAGATAATTTTTATGCTGCCAAGTGGGGGCAAATATGATGGCTGAATAAATGTCGTTTCCTTTGGGGGGATTAACATTTTCTTCTAAAAGCATTTTTAAAATAACTTGTAGCTTGAAGAATCAAATAGGAAGACTATCTTGACTAATGTCTTGCACAGGTACTGCCTCTGTGTTCATTTGTTATTACTCTATGTGCATCGCAATCTTAAAATGTAACACACAATGGAGCAAAAATGACCCTTTGAATAGCCTTCTTTAATACACTGCACAAGCACTTTATGCCCTGTTTATAACCATGGTTGATGTGTGGAAAAGCTGCCTCAGAAATAGGAATATTGACCTTTTTTCACCTCTTTTAAACTGTACATAATCTATTGTATTTTAAACTACTATTTTAACTGTGCTTTTATGGCCATGTGTGCCGAAATAAAGTTTTATGAACTGAACTGAACTATTTTTTTAAAGAAAATGCAGAGCGTATGTGTCTGATTAAAAACGTTGATTTGTGCACTGCATGTCTTTGGCCGAATGTCAGTTGTCTACTTAGATATGGCCAAAATATGCCATCTTTCCAAAGATCTTCTGAGCATTTCAAGAAACTACATGTTGGACTTGTTATTGTGATACATTCAACACAAAAATATTCTATGACCAAGAGGAGAGTCTCTTTACATTCATTTATTTGTTTAGGTATTTTGTGGAACACTAGTTGTCATTTTACTATAGCTTTGGAGCACTAGGAACCGACAGAAGCAGAGCCTTTAACCAGTTTTGTTTTAGTATATTAGCAGTTCTTTCCTTGATTGCCCTTAACTTCCCTGTGACCTATTAACAACATTGCTTGGTACCCACCACCAGCTGGCAACCTGTGCTCACTGATCCCAAAGGAAATGGCCATCATATTTATCACCAGGTGCCATTTATGAGCATACTTGTCAGCAGTCATCTACTAATGCACACGTCATTGGTACTGTGCGTGTGTCTTTATTGTTACTCAATACTGGGCCAGGTTAGGTCTACATCTTATATTTTATTGACATGTTTTGGCCTAGAATACTAGTGTGGTACAGGCCTTCTTCAGGTGTGCATTTTTTCATAAATTTAAAAAGTTTAAATTTAGGGGAACACTTTTTTGTTAACACAAAATGTCAAATGATTTCCGGAATTTAATTTCTCTATGACACTTTTCCAAGCTGACATAATGCTCAATGAGTTGTTTGATATTTTAGATGGGAAATTTTATATGAATAAATAGAGTCCAAACTATGAAGTGTAACAGGAAAACAATGAAAGATGGTAAGGTACTGTGAAATGGTAAACATAATGAACCTAAATAGGGGGAAGAGAGGAAACTGCATGCCCGTAAAAGGCAAGATTCTCCCCTTTCCCAGACAAAGGGAACAAGCATTGGCAAAGCCAATAGCTCTCACCTATGTGAGAACTATTGGCTTTTGCCAATTTGTTTTAGCCCTGTTGTACACCAGTGTGGCTGCTGTTCAGCATGGATAAAAGTTAGTGATGTCGAAGAGAGTGTCGTGGAGAAGGGTGGAGTGGCGTGGATTGCCATGCAGTGTCGTAGAGTGTAGTGGCATAGTCTGGTGTGGAGTAGGGTGTTGTAGAGTGGAGTGGTGTGAAGTGTCGTAGAGTGGCGTGGAGTGTCGTAGAGTGGCATGGAGTGGTATAGATTGGCATAGAGTGGAGTAGAGTGTCAGCGTGGAGTGTTGTAAATTGGAATAGAGTAGTGTGTCAGAGTGGAGTATCATATATTGTCATAGAGGAGTGGAGTGTTGTGGTGTTGCATAAAGTGGAGTAGAGGGGCACAGACTGGAATAGAGTGTCAGAGTATAGTGGCGAGGAGTAGTGCTGTACTGTGGAGTACAGTGTCAGAGTGGAGTGTCATAGAGTGGAGTGTCGTAGCGTGTAATAAAGAGGAGTGTTGTAAAGTAGAAAGAGTGTCGTGGAGTGGTATGTCTTACAGTGGTGTGTCGTAGATTGGTGTGACGCAGAGTGGAGTGTGGTAGAGTGGAATAGAATGCCGTGGAGTGGCGTAGAATGGAGTGGAGTGTCACAAAGTTGAGCGGAGTGGCATACAGTGGAGTGGCACAGAATGGAATAAAGTGTTGTCGAGTGGTGTACTGTGAAGTGAAGTATCAGAGTGGAGTAGCATAAAGTGTTGTGGAATGGAGTAGATAGGAGTAGAGTGTCATGGAGTGGCGGAAAGTGGTGTAGCATATAGTGTAGTGGCATAGACAGCAGTGTGTCGTAGAGTGGAGTGCTATAGAGTGTATTGGAGAAGAATGTCGTGGAGCAGTATAGGGTGCAGTAGTATCGTGGAATGGAATACAACAGAGTTGAGTGGAGTAAAGTGTCTCAGAGTTGAGTGGCGTAGAATGGAGTGGCACAGAGTGGAATAAAGTGGCGTGGAGTAGCAAAGAATGGAGTGTCGTGAAGTGGAGTCTAGCGGAGAAGAATGGCATGGAGTGGGGTAGCATAGAGTGGTGTAGAATAGAGTAGTGTTGTAGAGTGGAGTGGAGTAAAGTATGTTGGAGTGGTGTTGAGTGGAGTATTGTGGAGTAGCGTAAAGTGTAGTATAGTGTCGTTGACTGGAGTGACGTAGAGTGGAGTTGCATGGCGTGGAGTGGCAGAGTGGAGGGTTGTAGAGTGGTGTTGGGTGGAGTGACAGAGTGAAGTGGTATAGAGTAAAGTGGTGTAGAGTAAAGTGGCAAAGAGTGGAGTGGCATAGAGTGTAAGGATGTAGGGTGGCAGGCAGTAGAGTGACGTAGAGTGGACTGGCACAGAGTGGAGTATGCATGGTGTGGTAGCGCACTGCCATTACCTACAACACACTTTCAAATTAAATTACCATTACATTTGCATAGACATACAGTTTAACTGATAAAACTATACAGAGCACAAACGATAATGTGTGGAAGTCGGCATGACCTAGTGTATTGATTTGTTTTGATTGCATTAAAATATTTGTTTCCACCACACTTCAGAATTACAAAAAAAATGTGCCTCATTTGTGCTCTTCTAATATATATAGTGAACAAGATCGCGGAGGCGATCGAAACGCGTCTGGGGCGGACACTTGTCTGCATTTCTTATGGAACAATAAATTCTATCATGCATCGTTGAGCCCGATTACCTGGATTTTTTGGGAAGTGTGTGCCTGTTCGTGGTCCGGACCTGTGGTTTATCCCCTCCTAACAATTGGAGGTTCAGGACTGTTGATATATATATAATATTCTGAGATATTTGTGTTACTGGCAATTACATTTTGTTGTAGGCTATAAAAAAAACTAACATCCTACAGCCTTTCCCACCCCCTCTACCCCGCAAGATTATCACATAAATCTTCTCACTTTGCAGTCAGAGAAAGAAAGGTAAACATCAAACTCCCTCAGAAGACAAAGTCTAACATTTGTCCTCTGTCTTTGAATGCACAGCAAATGTGGCAAAATAAAAACAAATGTAAAAGCCTGTTTATTGCTCATTCACTTCTGAACTTCAGGATGGTTATTTTGGGGGTGCTTCAGCCCCCCCCCTACATCGCTACTTCCAGCTCCTATGGCATGGCGTGTAATTGAGGAAGAGGATTGTGAAAAAGTTACTTACCACCGGTAATGCCTTATCTGGTAAAGACTCTAGCCACAGATTCCTTACCTTAGAATTATCCCCAGGCATAAGACTGGATCAGAATTGTTTTTCATGAGCAGTAACCCTGCTCGCTTGTAGTTGGCATTGTTCGGCTCAGCATGTCATTGTCCATACCGGAAGGGACGTGCACAGTGCTTATATAGGCACCACCCCAGCATGGTTATTTTGGGGGTGCTTCAGCCTCCCCTACACCGCTACTTCCAGAACCTATGGTATGAGCGTGAAATTGAGGAAGAGGATTGTGAACAAGTTACTTACCACCGGTAATGCCTTAGCTGGTAAAGACTCTAGCCACAGATTCCTTACCTTAGAATTACCCCCAGGCATCAGAATGAATCAGAAAATTTTTCATGAGCAGTAATCCTGCTCGCTTGTAGGAGGCATTGTTCGGCTCCCCGTGTCATTGTCCGTTCCGGAAGGGACGTGCACAGTGCCTATATAGGCATCACCCCAGCGCGCTTACGTCAGTTTATTTTTGTGACCTTCCACGCCAGGAGCGAGGAGCAAAGAAAATCTTTGACCACTGGTATGGAAAACTAGGGCCCTGAAAGGGGAAAGCCCTGTCTCTAGAAATCCATTCGTAGATTGGAGAGGATGGGTGGGTTGGTAAGGAATCTGCAGCTAGATAAAGTCTGTACCAGATAAGGCATTACCGAATGTAAGTAACTTGTTCATCTGACAGAGACTTTTAGCTGCAGATTCCTCACCTTAGAATAGATATCCAAGCAATACCTCCCCAGAGGTGAACTGCGAAACAATTTCACACTAAGAAGGACTGCAGGACCGAACGGGCAAAATGCCCATCCCGATGGACCTAACTGTCCAGGCAGTAGTGCTTGGCAAACGGGTACAGAGGCACCAACAGTGCGTCCTGGCAAATGTCCAGGACCGGCACTCCGCGTGCTAACGCAGTGGTCACAGCCTTGGCTCTGGTGGAGTGAGCACGCAAGCCCTATGGGGGTTGATTCTTGGCCAATGCGTACCAGATTTTAATTTAGAGCACAATACAACGGGGGTCCACTTCTGCATGGCTTTTCCTTTCTTCGCTGCAACATACTCCACGAAGAATTGGTTGTCCACCAAGGTAGGACGACATCACTCTTTTTGGGTCCAGACTGTGAAGTGAAGTTGAGGGGGAGTGTAAAAGGTAGGCAGGGTGATGGACTGCCCTACATAAAAGGGAGTGACAACTTTCGTCAGAAAGGAAGCTGTAGTGCGAAGAACCAGCTTGTCAGGGTAGATGTTCATGTACGGAAGCTTGGATGACAAAGACTGAAGCTCACCGACCCTCTAGGCAGATGTTATTGTTACCAGGAAGGCTGTCTTGATAGTAAGGAGCCTGAAAGGACAATTGTGCAATGGCTTGAAGGGAACGCACATCAGAAAAGTTATGACTAGATTAAGGTCTCGCTGAGAAATGATGAATGGCAAAGGTGGAAATATTTGTAGCAAACCCTTCAAGAACCGATGTACAACAGGGGATTTGAAGAGGGACGGCAGATCTGGCAACTACAGAAGGCTGATTTGGCAGAAAGATGGCCCTTTAGGGTGTCCAGAGCTGAGCCCTGCTGGGCAAGAGAAAGGATAAAGAGAAGGACCTAAGACGGAAGCAGAAAGAGGGCCCACCTGTTTCTCTTCACACCATGCCACAAACCTGCCCCAATGGCAGACGTATACAGACTTGGTAGAGGGATGCCTGGCTGCAGAATAATTGCAGACTTTGGGTGGAAGGTCAAAAGCTGTCAACTGTTGCTGCTCAATCTCCACGCATGAAGGTGCAGTATTGACAGGTTCGAGTAGATAATCCTCCCCTACTGCTGTGACAGAAGATCCTGCCCAAGGAGGACTGATGGCCATGCTCAGCAGCTCAGGATACCAAACCCTTCAAGCCCAGTCCGAAGCCACAAGGCCCAGTTGTTCCTTATCTTCTTGAGAACTCTGGGAAGGAGTAGTATGGGTAGAAAGGCATACAGGAGGGCTGAGCTCCACTTAAGATGAAAAGCATCTCCGAGTTTTGAAAATTCCAGGGTGCAAAACCGCTGACATTGCGCGTTCTCAGCAGTGGTGAAAAGCTCTAACCAAGGCTTTCCCCACTGCTGAAAGAGATCTTGCACCACCTCCGTATGGAGACGACACTCGTGATCCGCTAGGTATCTTTGGCTAAGTTAGGTCGTCCTGACGTTGAGAGAGCACTCCGGGGTGCTGAACTACCAGGCATATGCCGGGACGTTCCAGCCATGTCCAGAGATGCAGGGCCTCTTGACAAATGGTCCACGACCCCCACCTTGTTTGTTGCAGTACCACATGGCGGTGTTGTTCATGAACACCCGCACTTGCCTTCCTTTGATGGAGGGTAGAAAGCCTTTCAATGCCAGCCGAATCGCCCAGAGCTCCAGTAGGTCGATGTGGAGTCCGGATTCTGTTGGAGATCAGAGCCCTCTGATCTCCACCTCTCCCAGATGGCCGCCCCATCCCAGGAGTGATGCATCTGTCACCACTGTCAGATCTGGTTGGGGAAGGGAGAGGGGTCTGCTGCTGACCCAATCGCGGTTCGTTAGCCACCACTGCAGATTTTTTGCAGTTCCCTCCGAGATATGGACCATGGCAGAGAGGTTCTCCTGATGTTCGTCCACTGGAAGTTCAGGTCCCACTGCAGACCCTGCATATGCCAGCTGGCATGTGTCACAAGCAGAATGCAGGAGGCCATGAGGCCCAGCAGCCTCACTAAAATCCAGGACAGAGGCTCAAACATTAGTATCATAGCTTGAATATCCTGGACTCGCCACCCGGGAGGATAGGCCCGAAACTGCAGTGTGTCCAGAACAGCTCTGATGAAAGGGATCGCCTGAGAGGGAGTCAGGTGTGACTTTGGCAGGCTGATAGCGCACCCCAGCAAGGACAGGAAGTCTGCTGTAGTCCGGAGTTGGGAGACAACAGCCTGGGGCAAACTCGCCTTTAACAGCCAGTCGTCAAGATAGGGGAAGACTGCCACCCTTGATCCCTGCAGAGGAGCTGCGACTGCCGCCATCACCTTGGTGAACACCCGAGGGGCGCTGGTAAGGCCAAAAGGGAGCACGGTTAACTGAAAGTGCTTGTGGCCTACCACGAACCGAAGGTAACTCCTGTGGGCAGGCAAGACTGAAATGTGGAAGTATGAGTCCTGCAAGTCCAACACCAGTCTCCCTGGTCCAGGGCAGACAGGACTTGAGCGAGCATGAGTACCTTGAACTTCTTTTTTGAGGAAGAAATTGAGAGGGCACAGGTCTAGTATAGGACGAAGGCCTCCGTCCTTTGTGGGCACCAGAAAGTAATGAGAATAACACTCCCAACATACTTCTGGCATCGGCACCCTCTCTATGGCTCCCTTGGCCAAGAGAGCCACTACTTCCCTGCGGAGCAAGCAGATGCTCCTCTGTCAGCGTGTCACAAGTTAGTGACATGGGTGGAGGGATAGTCACGAAGGGGAGGGAGTAGCCCCTTTGGACAATCTGAAGAACCCAGCGGTCTGATGTTATAGACCTCCAGTGGGGCAGGTGATGGTGTATCCTACCTCCCACTGGCTGCCTATGATAGTAAGAGGGCAAACTAAAGAGGTTTGGAGGCTGCGTCTGCTGGGGGACTGGCTTGAACTCTGGCTGCCCGACCCACAAGGTCTGTGAGTATCACGTCCTTGGCCACGCAGAGGATAGGAAGCTTGCACGCTGTGGTGACTGGGCTGGTACAGACACGGCTGGAAGTCCCTTCCGTGACCACGAAAGGAGCGCAAAGTGGACTGGGGTTGGTGAGGGGCCATGCAAAGGTCCAAGAACTTGACCGTAGTTCTGCTATCCTTGAAGCGCTCTAGCACTGACTCCGCCTTGTATCCGAAGAGACGGGAGCCATCAAAGGGCATGTCCATAAGCTACTCTTGGACATGCATGGAAAAGCCAGGTGTGGCACCGTAAGGCCATTGACAAAGAAACTGCTCTGCCCAGTGAGTCGGTTGTGTCCAGCCAACATCGAATTGTGTACTTCGCTGTATCTCTCTCGTCAGACATAGCTTGGGAGAGTATAGCCCCGGGCATCCTCCTGGACTATGGGCAGCATCCACGGAACCGAATCCCACAGAGCATAGGAGTAACGACCCAAAAGGCACGCAGTGTTCACAGACCGCAGTACCAGGCTGGTGGAAGAAAACATTTTCTTTCCTAAGGTGTCCAGCCTATTGGATTCCCTATCCAGTGGCGTGGTAGGGAATGCACCAGGATTTACACAGAAGGTGGAGGCTTAGCTCACCAAGCTTTCCGGGGTAGGGTATTGCATGAGGAAGTTAGAGTCCCCTGGGGCGGGGAGATGGTGGCAGGCAATCATCCTTGTGCAGGGTTTGGACCAAGTATCTAGCAGGACCTCCGAGAGGGCTTCATTAAATAGGAGAAGCGGTTCAGAGGTGGGTCACTCACCACTGAAGCATCTCTATCAAGACGTCAGTCTTGACTGCCACTGAGGATAGGCTAAGGTCCAGGACCTTGGGGGCACTTACCACCGTAGCAAAATAAGCCCTCTCTTCCATGGCCACAGTAGGAGAGAGCATGCCAATATCGGGAGGGATGTCCAGTTCACTAGCTCCTGCCAATACCTCACACAAGTCTATGTTGGCGTCTAGGGCTGGTATTCTTCAGGGTCCAGCAACCTCTCCTAATCCTCCCCGAGTCCCAGCCCAAATTAATAGGATTCTGGCTCCGTCTTAGAGTCTGGGATGAGAATGGCGACGGCAGTGTGGGCATCAGGACCGGCACCAGTCATGGTGGTATAACTGGCGCTGGTTCAGATCCATCCATGTATGGAAGGGGCCCGACTGGAGCCAGGGGACTGAACCGCCAGGAAACCAGTGGGGCACCCACCCGAACCAGTGGGGCCCGAAGGCGCACCAGCGGTTACAGGCAGCCCAAATATGAGGTGCATGGCCTCAAAGAACTCGCGAAGTTGAGCGGGGGTCGCTCCAGCTCTCTGAAACTTCGGAAGGCGTGCAGCCGGCACAGGTGAAGGCTCAAACGTGGAGCGAGTTTTTGAATAACAACGCTTCCTTGTCTCTTTGGATGACTTCGACGGATGGGGCGACATCGAAGACCTCTTCGACTCCTTACTCTTCTTATGCTTGTAGACAACTTGGAGTGTGACGAGGATCTGCGACCGATAGTGGGACCTTCCTCTTGATCAGGATAGATACCGTTGCGGCGTCACACGTCTGGTAGCAAGGTGTTGGAGGGTTGAGCACTCCCTCAAGGTCTTGGGGTGTATGGCATGGCAGTCGATGCAGGTCTTCGCGTCATGGTCACGCTCAAGGCACCAGAGGCAAACAAGGTGCAGGTCCGTCACTGACATCTGCCAGCGAAAGGCACCGCAGGGCTTGAAGCCGGCCTTTCTAATTGACATCCTTCCACACCAGGAGAAAAATCTCAAAAAGACTGGGGGTAGCTCTCTCTGGATGTGCGGTGACTGGAGCGGAAAGAAAAGAACTGACATCAGCGAGCTGGGGTGGTGCCTATATAGGCACAGCGCACGTCACTTCCGGCCGATGCTGCGTGGAGCCAAATGACGCCACCTACCGGCACGCAGAGGTACTGCTCATGAAAAAATTCCGGATCCAGTCTGACACCTGGGGATAATTCTACGGTTAGGAGTATGCGCCTAGAAGTCTTTATCAGATTAATTCTTTAACTGCTGGGGCCCCCCCACCCCCGCACTGATCCCTTTTTTGGCTATTTTGGGTAGTTTGTGCTTAGGATTGCATAACTTTTCCCACATAAGTTATCCATGCCAAACTTGCGTCCTTTTTCTCCAATCATTCTGGGGATTCTAAAGGTACCCATAGTTTGTGGATTGCCCTGGAGGGGACCGAGAAATATGCAAAATATTGCTCCATTTTGAGTTTTTGGGGAAAAATAGGAAAAAAGTGCTCTGGATAAAAGTCTGTTTATTTTCCTAACAATGGCATCAACGAACAGTTTGCTGTGCTAAAGTCACCATCTTCCCAGTTTTCAGGAACATACAGAGCTGAATAAAAAAAAAAATGTACCTCGGTTTTGGCATTTTTTCTTCAAGAGATAGCCCATTTTTCATATTTTTGTGCTCTCAACCTATTTCCAATTTGTAGTAGAAACCCGTGAGAAACCCATGGGTGATCCATGAAGGCTAAAGATTTCGGAAAAGTAGACAATTCTGAATTCAGCAAGGGGCCATATGTGTAGATCCCTCAAGGTTTTATCAAAGAAACTAACTATTGAAATATTGAAAATGAGTAGGAAAAAACTGCAATTTTTACATCTGTAACTTTTTGTCACAATATCAGATGTACATAAGCAATATACCATTACATATGCAGGACCCTTGTGGTTGTGGGGATATATAGTTGGGTTTGTAGGTTCTCCAAGAACCCAAGGTGCCCGAGACAACTGAGCTGCACCTTACAATGTTTGTGTACCGAGTATAGGCCATTTCATATGGTTAAATATGTAGAGTAAAGGTGGATTGCGCATATGTTTTAATAAAAAGAAGTTAAAAAAAAAATATGTAGTGTGAAAAATGGGCATTAAGGAAACCAATGTATTTTTGAAATGGGCACATGATATGGAGTTTAGGAGCAGTGGTTATTTGTACATCTCTGAATTTGTGGGTACCCATACTAGCATATGAAATAAAGGGTATTTTTCAAAATGTCTTCTTTCTTACACACTGGCTTACATTTGGAAGGCACAAATGCAGAAAAATCCAATTGGTAATAAATGTTCTACTTTTCTATTCTCCCACGTCTTCCGATAAAAATGGTACCTCATTTGTGTGGGTAGCCTAGTGCCAGCGACAATAAACGGCCCAAAATACAACATGGATACATTACATTTTTCCACTCAAAACTGACCCTTTTTGTTTTTGTTGCCAAGTGGGAAGCTGTGGATTTTGAGCACTAGTTTAGCCGGCACAAAGTTTTTTGTTTTTGTTTTACTCATAATCCCTTGCAAACCGCAAACTTGGAGTAAAAAAACATTTTCCTCATGTTTCTGTGATGGAAGGTTATGGAGTGTGCGGGGAGCCACAAATTTCCTACCACCCTGAGTTGCAACATGTCCCCCGATAACAATGGTACCCTACTTGTGTGGGTGGGCCAAGAGACCATGAAACAAAAGGTGCTAAAATACTACATTGATAGATCCCATTAGGTTTTCTTACCCACAATACCCTGCAACCCTCAAAACTTTGGCTCAAATCATACATTTTCCTTATGTTTCTGTGATGGAAACTTCAGGAATCCGCAGGACACAAAATTGCTACCACTCAATGTTACCCCATTTGTGCCAATAAAAACGCTGTGCCACTTGTGTGGCTGAGCCTAGTGTCCGTGACAGGAATGGATCAAACTAAGGTCAATGGTAGCCGATCCATTCCTGTCACGGGTAATAGGCCCTGCCACACGAGTGGCACACCGTTTTTGTCGGTATAAGTGAGGGAAGGCTGGGTGGTAGGAATTTTGTGGATTCCTCCTGATTCCGGAGGTTTCCATTACAGAAATGCAAGGAAAATTTGTGATTTTAGGCAAAGTTTGAGGTTTGTAGGGCATTGTGGGTAAGACAACCTCATGGGATCTGTGCGAAGCACACCACCCCGGACTTCCCCAGATGTCTACTTTTCAGAAATGTGTGGGTTTGGTAGGTTTCCCTAGGTGGCGGCTGAGCCAGGCCCTACTTAACTAAGCTACCCCTATTGCCAAATCAGATTAGTATTTTGACAGGAAATGTTGATGTTTCCACATTACATTTTGGGGCTTTTCCTGTAGTGGACAATATTAGTTTTTTATTGGAAGGGGGGTGGGGGGGAATGCTAGGCAGTAGGAATTTTGTGACTCGTTGTGCATTCCGAAAGTTTACTGCACAGAAATGCAAGGAAAATGTGTGATTTTAGGCAGAGTTTGAGGTATGCAAAGCATTGTGGGGAAGAAAACGTCATGGGACCCACGCAAGGCATACCACCCTGGACTCCTCTCGATGTCTAGTTTTTCGTAATGCCCGAGTCCGGTAGTTTTCTCGAGATGGTGGCCTACCCAAGCCCAAAAAGTGCAGACATTCACCATGGCAAGTGGGTAGAGACTGGGATTTAGCGCTACTCACCTGCCTTATATGGAAAAATATCAAATGTCCTCTCTTTTGCCTGTGGGGTGGGATGGGATGTTATAGTTCCCAGGAGAGCAGAAAGACTGTTGAGGCTTTAGGGGTGAGGGTGGGGCCCGCTGTCAGGATAGACCAGACTCACCCTATTATTTTATTTAAAAAAATAGTCCTGTCATCCACTGGGCTTTCTGCCCCCGGGGACAAATTGAAGGCAAACTCCTCTGCTCTTCGTGGAGACCAAAATACTGGTTTGTCCCCTTTGGGGTGGGGTGGGGATGAGGCCAATGCCTGTGCTGCTTTCTTTTGCCTCATATGCAAGATGCCTGGTGTCTAGTGGGCTTTCTATCCTTCCCGCCCCCCCCCACACCCTCGGGGGCAGGTTTGGAGCAACCTCCCCAAGTGGGACAAACTATCTGCCTGGGGTTGAGAAAGACGCTGTTACCCCTTCTGGGCGGGGGAATGGCCCGATGCCAGGGTAAGCCGCCACCTCCTTTTGCTCGTCACCAATTTGAAATCCCTGGTCTTTACTGTGCTTTCTGCCCCCAGGGGATGGCAGATTGGGAGTGAATAACCCTACCTACCACCCGGGGGAGGGGGCAGAAAGTCTATTGGGCCCTGGGGTGGGGAGAGCACAGGTCCATGCCCAAGGGGACTCCCCCTCCCCAACAATACTGCATAAATGATGTTACATGTGTCTAGTGGGCTTTCTGTCCCTCCCCACCCCCCGGGGGAAGCAAATTGGGGTTAATTGCAACCATCCACCTCCTGAGGGAGAAAAAAAGACTGTTGAGCCCTTTTTTGTGGTGCAGGGCAAAACCATGCCTACAGTGGGCAGCCTCCACACGTGTGTTTTGTCCCCTGGTATCTAGAGGACTTTCTGCCCCAGAGGGCAGATTGGGGGTAATCACCCCTATCTGCCACCCAGGGGGGCAGAACGACTGTCTGTGCCCTATCTAGGATGGGGTATGGCCATGCCCATGGTGGGCAGCCTCCACCCCTAAGTTTATTTAAAAAAAAAAAAAAAAAAAACCAGATTTCTAGTGGGCTTTCTGCCCCCCTCCAGAATGGAAGATTTGGGGTAATCACCCCATCTGCACGGGTGCAGAAAGACTGTTACATGTAAATTGGGGTGGGGGCATGGCCATGCCTTTGTGGGCAGCCCCCATCCCTATGTTTTTATATATATATATATATATTCACTGAAAAAACCATAGGTTTCAGGGACGTTATAGTTAGAAATTAGCATTTAAAAAACCTTAGAAATTCACTGAAAAAACCACAGGTTTCAGGGACGTTATAGTTAGTTGGACATTTCACTCGTACAAAACCAGAGAAATTCCTCCGTTATAGTTAGTTAAGCTAACTATAACTCGCGCCCCCGCAATGCACTGCTGATGACGTCACATATTACATCATTCATGACATGGTCAGTGACATCACTGATGACATCTCAAATGACATCACTGATGACATCATCCAGTGACTGTGTGTTTCTGTAAAGTTTAAATATGTTTTATATATATGCCAAGGTGTATTGAAGAATGAGTGGGTGTATAAGTGTCGGGATGGATGATTTAGTAGGTGCGTGACTGACTGTATAAGTGAGTGATTAAATGTGTCTTACTGAATGCATGGGTTGGTGAGTAGCTACATGAGTGTCTATATCGGTTATCGATTGGTTGCTTGAGAATTTGTATGGGAGACTGAGTGTGTGTGTGGGTGGGTGGGAGGTGTGTGAGACTGTGCATAGATGTGTGAGTGGTTGATTCACTGGGTGTATGGGTTCAAGAGTGCATGTGGAAACAGCTGTGTGGGTGGGTGAGTGTGTGTATGGGTGTGTTGGTGAGTGAATGGATGTCTCAGTGGTACATGTCCAAGTAACTACATAGGGAAAAGGCAGTGTATGTGAGAGTTGGAGTGTAAATGACTATACGTGAGAGTCAGTGATTGTGAGAGTGGCTGTATGGATGAGTGTGTACTTGTATCAGTGATTATATAAGAGAGTAAGTATGCGTTACTATCTGTATAGGTGAGTAAATGGGAGTGTGATTGATTCTTTGCATGACTGAATAGGTGTGTGAGTAACTCCATGGATGAGTGGCGGTGTGTGAGTGTCTGTATAGGTGTATGAGTGCATATGATAGTGTTGTATTGATGAGTGACTGCATGTATGAGTGATTGTATGGGTGAATGAGTGGATGTGTGTGTAGACCTAGGAATCAGTGAGTGCGCATGTAGTAACTGGTATTGGTGTGTCGATGGTTTTGAAAATGGTAGTCTGTATTTAACAGTGGGTGTATCAAAGGTTATATTAGAGTGTGAGGAGGTGCATCAGATTTTCAAGTGGATGATGTCATCAGTGATGTCATTTGAGATGTCATCAGTGATGTCACTGACCATGTCATGAATGATGTAATATGTGACGTCATCAGCAGTGCATTGCGGGGGCGCGAGTTATAGTTAGCTGAACTAACTATAACGGGGGAATTTCTCTGGTTTTGTACGAGTGAAATGTCCAACTAACTATAACGTCCCTGAAACCTGTGGTTTTTTCAGTGAATTTCTAAGGTTTTTTAAATGCTAATTTCTAACTATAACGTCCCTGAAACCTATGGTTTTTTCAGTGAATTTCAAAGGTTTTTTAAATGCTAATTTCTAACTATAACGTCCCTGAAACCTATGGTTTTTTCAGTGAATTTCAAAGGTTTTTTAAATGCTAATTTCTAACTATGCCTACAAAGGTAGGACATGTGAAGAAAGAGGAAGAAAAGCGCACAAAGAAGCAAGACAAATGCAGAAAGAGGCAACAGAAGTCCAGAAAGACGAAGAAAAGTGCAAGAAGAAGCAAGAGATGTGCAGAAAGAACCAACAGAGGAGCAGAAAGTCCTCCTGCGCCCCCAACTTTTTGCTGACGGGTACTGGTGGTAACTGACTCTGACTAACCGGCCCTAGAGCCAGTGCTATGCTAAAAGACACTTAGAATACAGTGAAAACACCTACATACACTAGGGAACAATATGCGTTGGGGTACCCCTGTGATTAGCATGACCTCCTCTGTATTTGCCATGAGTTAGTGCCTGGGTCATTGGATGAGTACATGGGTACTGACTGGATGATTAGAGTACTGCAAGGAGAGTGGATGGTGAATTTATAAACGCTTGTGTTTTGGCGGAGTGATTGGATAAGGACATGGAACTGGTTGGGTGATTGGAGGAGTGCATGGGTAGTGACAAGGAGATGGCTGGACTGCATCAGTAGTCCTCAGGGGATTGTAGCAGTGCATGTGTTAGTGCCTGCGTCATTGCACAAGTACATGGGTAGTGAGTGGATGATTAGAGTACTGCAAGGAGAGTGCATGGTGAATCTATAAGTGCTTGGGTTTTGGCGGAGTGATTGGATAAGTACATGGTGCTGGCTGGGTGATTGGAGGAGTGCATGGGTAGTGACAAAGAGATGGCTGGGCTGCATCAGTAGTGCTCAGGGGATTGTAGCAGTGCATGTGTTAGTGCCTGGGTCATTGCATGAGTACATGGGTAGTGACTGGATGATTAGAGTACTGCAAGGAGAGTGCATGGTAAATTTATAAGTGCTTGTGTTTTGGCGGAGTGATTGGATAAGTACATGGTGCTCGCTGGGTGATTGGAGGAGTGCATGGGTAGTGACAGGGCGATGGCTGGACTGCATCAGTAGTGCTCAGGGTATTGTAGCAGTGCATGAGTTAGTGCATGGGTCATTGCATGAGTGCATGGGTACTGACTGGATGATTAGAGTAATGCAAGGAGAGTGCATGATGAATTTATAAGTGCTTGGGTTTTGGCGGAGTGATTGGATAAGTACATGGTGCTCGCTGGGTGATAGGAGGAGTGCATGGGTAGTGACAGGGCGATGGCTGGACTGCATCAGTAGTGCTCAGAGTATTGTAGCAGTGCATGAGTTAGTGCATGGGTCATTGCATGAGTGCATGGGTACTGACTGGATGATTAGAATACTGCAAGGAGAGTGCATGGTGAATTTATAAGTGCTTGGGTTTTGGCGGAGTGATTGGATAAGTACACACATGTCACATCAGGCCCGCCCCCTCCCTTCACCACTGTGCAAACGCGCCCCCTGGCGGGTTTTAAGTTGGGGGATTAATTCCCCTTGAATCCTGAGGGTCCCTGGGGGCCAACTAGCCCACCAGGTACCTCCAGTAAGCGCCACAGAGCTGCGTTGCAGAGAGGTGGTCCAAGGCCACTCCCCTTTTTACACCTCTCTGCAACGCAGCTCTGTGGCGCTTACTGGAGGTACCTGGTGGGCTAGTTGGACCCAAGGGACCCTCAGGATTCAAGGGGACTTAATCCCCCAACTTACAACGCGCCAGAGGGCCCGTTTGCACAGTCGTGAAGGGAGGAGGTGAGGCCTGATGTGACAAGTGTGCAAACGCGCCCCGTGGCGCGTTTTAAGTTGGGAGATTAAGTCCCCTTGAATCCTGAGGGTCCCTAAGGCCCAACTAGCCCACCAGGTACCTCCAGTAAGCACCACAGAGCTGCGTTGCAGAGAGGTGGTCCGAGACCACGCCTCTTTTTACACCTCTCTGCAACGCAACTCTGTTGCACTTACTGAAGGTACCTGGTGGGCTAGTTGGCCCCCAGGGACCCTCAGGATACAAGGGGACTTAATCCCTCAACTTAAAATGCACCACGGAGCGCGTTTGCACACTTGTCACATCAGGCCCCGCCCCCTCCCTTCACCACTGTGCAAACGCGCCCCGTGGCGCGTTTTAAGTTGGGAGATTAAGTCCCCTTGAATCCTGAGGGTCCCTGGAGTCCAACTAGCCCACCAGGTACCTCCAGTAAGCGCCACAGTGCTGCGTTGCAGAGAGGTGTAAAAAGGGGCGTGGCCTCGGACCACCTCTCTGCAAGGCAGGCCTGTGGCGCTTACTGGAGGTACCTGGTGGGCTAGTTGGCCCCCAGGGTCCCTCAGGATTCAAGGGGAATTAATTCCCCAACTTAAAACGCGCCACAGGGCGTGTTTGCACACATGTCACCTGAGGCCCCGCCCCCTCCCTTCACCACTGTGCAAACGCGCCCCGTGGCGTGTTTTAAGTTGGGGGATTAGGTCACCTTGAATCCTGAGGGTCCCTGGGGCCCAACTTGCCCACAAGGTACTTCCAGTAAGCGCCACAGGCCTGCGTTGCAGAGAGGTGGTCTGAGGCCACGCCCCTTTTTACACCTCTCTGCAACGCAGCTCTGTGGCGCTTACTGGAGGTACCTGGTGGGCTAGTTGGACCCCAGGGACCCTCAGGATTCAAGGGGACTTAATCCCCCAATTTAAAACACGCCAGAGGGCGTGTTTGCACACATGTCACCTCAGGCCCCGCCCCCTCCCTTCACCACTGTGCAAACGCGCCCCGTGGTGCGTTTTGGGTTGGGGATTAAGTCCCCTTGAATCCTGAGGGTCCCTGGGGTCCAACTAGCCCACCAGCTACCTCCAGTAAGCGCCACAGAGCTGCGTTGCAGAGAGGTGTAAAAAGGGCGTGGCCTGGACCACCTCTCTGCAAGGCAGGCCTGTGGCGCTTACTGGAGGTACCTGGTGGGCTAGTTGGCCCTCAGGGACCCTCAGGATTAAAGAGGAATTCATTCCCCAACTTAAAACGCGCCACAGGGCGCATTTGCAGAGTGTTGCTGGGAGGGGGCGGGGCCTCGGTGCGATGCCGGCTTTTTTTTTTATTCATTTTTTTTTTTTTTACAAGGGGAGCTGTGTGGCCCCCCTTCCTTTCCTATTTTATGGGCCCTGGGGACCCCATCCCCCAGGGCCTGACCCCTATTTTTTCCAAAAATGGAAGGGGGCCGCGTGGCCCCCCTCCCGTGGCCATATTCGGCCCCGGGGACCCCATCCCCCGGGGCATGGCCAGTGTTTATTTAAAAAAATATATATATTTGGAGGGGGGCTGCGTGGCCCCCCTCCTCAGGCCATTTATGGCCCCGGGGACCCCATCCCCCGGGGCCGGCCTTTGCGTGTTTTTTTAAAATTTTATTTTATTATTATGGGGGAGGGGGGCTGCGTGGCCCCCCTCCCAGGCTACTCCTGGCCCCGGGGACCCCATCCCTCGGGGCCTGGCCTCTTAGTTGGGGACCGTGGGGGGAGCCCCAATGCCCCCACGGTCCCGCCGGCTCCCCGCGTCCTGCAGGACCCGGCATTGCTTTTCCACATGGGGAGCTGCTGACATGCAGCTCCCCGTGTGGAAAAGCAATGTGGTTTGGATTTTGGAAGAGAGAGCAGGTTTCCTGCTCTCTCTTCCAAAACCCAAACCACAGTTTGCTATGACAGGGCGGGAGCGCGGCTTCCGCCCTGCCATAGCAAACAGCAGTGTTCCGGGGGTGGGCACCCCGGGACACTGCAGGAGCCGGCCCTGGGGGGTGGCGGTCCCCAGGGCCATCACGGGCTCAAGGAGGGTGGCCGCGCGGCCCCCTCCCTTCAATTACAAAGCCCCGGGCGTTTGGGGGGGCTCAAGCCCCCCCACACAGGTTTATCTTTAAAAAAAAAACAATCCCCAGGGGGTGGCGGTCCCCGGGGCTGCGGGGGCCGTGCGCCCCCGCAAATAATTAATGAAAGCCCCGGGGGGTGGCGGTCCCCGGGGCTTGGGGGGACCTTGGAGGCCCCCCACACATTTAAAAATTAGCCCCGGGGGGTGGCGGTCCCCGGGGCAGTGTGGGGGGGATTGGGGCCCCCCCCACACATTTTTTCAGTGCCCCCGGGACCTGGCCCACCCGGGGGCTTCAATACAACGAAGCGCGGGAGCCCGCGCTTCGTTTTTTAAAAATTTTCTCGGCCGGATTCGCGCACCCAGCGCGAATTCGGCCAGTTTAAAAAAAAAAGAAAAGCTTTTTGGGCCCTGGGGGTCCTTGTGGGACCCCCTGAGCAGGCCTAGGGGGTCAGGGTGTTTCTACCCTGCCCCCTTTTCTTGTTTTTAGCGTTTGTTTTTCTCTTTTCTTGTGACTCGGTTCTACCATAGCAAACAGCAGTGTCCCGGGGTGGGCACCCCAGGACACTGCAGGAGCCGGCCCTGGGGGGTGGCGGTCCCCAGGGCCATCACGGGCTCCAGGAGGGTGGCCGCGGGGCCCCCCTCCCTTCAATTACAAAGCCCCGGGGAGGTGGGGGTCCCCGGGGCTCCGTAACGGACCCCCAAATTTGCATTTTAGTGCCCCGGGGAGGTGACGGTCCCCGGGGCATGTGGGAGGGCTCGAGCCCCCCACACAGGTTTATCTTTAAAAAAAAAACAAGCCCCGGGGGGTGGCGGTCCCCGGGGCTTGGGGGGGCCTAAAAATTATCCCCGGGGGGTGGCGGTCCCCGGGGCTGCGGGGGAGCTGCGTGCCCCCCCCGCAACTCATAAATCAAGCCCCGGGGAGGTGGCGGTCCCCGGGGCAGTGTGGGGGGTTTGGGGCCCCCCCACACAAATTGTTTCAGTGCCCCCGGACCTGGCCCACCCGGGGGCTTCAATACAACGAAGCGCGGGAGCCCGCGCTTCGTTTTTTTTTTATTTTCTCGGCCGGATTCGCGCACCCAGCGCAAATTCGGCCAATTTCTTTTTTAAAAAAAATGCTTTTTTGGGCCCTGGGGGTCTTTGTGGGACCCCCTGAGCAGGCCTAGGGGGTCAGGGTGTTTCTACCCTGCCCCCTTTTCTTGTTTTTCGCGTTTGTTTTTCTCTTTTCTTGTGACTCGGTTCTACCGAGTCACAAGATGGCTGCCAACACTTCCTGGTTTGGAGTGTTGACAGCCAATTAGAATAAAGCTTGTGGTCGGGAGGGTCCGCGGATCCACCGCGCCTCTAAATATCGAAACTTTTATTTTTTGATTTTCTCAGCAACCCATAAAAAATCAGCCCAGGGGGCTGAGATATGCCCCTGAGCACTGTTCCAGTTAAAGTGAAACGAGCCCTTTAACTCATTTTACTTTCACTTTTCTAATGTAATGACATCAGCGCTCCCGGTTTGCTGATCGTCATTACACACACACACAAAAAGCTCAGGCTGCTCAGGAAGCTCTTCCCGAGCAGCCCGAGACTCGGGAGAAACAAAGGAAAACTCTCTTGTGCAAAGCACCAGAGGGGCCTTTCTAACCCTCCCCTTTGTCAGTCAATGGCCGACAGACTCACTGGGGAGGGATTGCGGCCGTGGGCCGCTCTTAGGGGACTAAGTTATGCTATTAGTAAAGAGCGCTGACCAAAATAAAAAAGCGCGTAGACAGAACATTGTTCCTCACATGCATGCGAGATTGATGATCAAAGTGGCAAAGATAAGTAGAATCAGTCAAGCAGAAAGATAGGAGGCAGGAATCCTCTTCCAAGAAATACAGCACATTTACTGCTTCCTGAAAAAATAAAATAAACTTTCCCAGAAAACTAGCACTCGTGAAGGAAAGGGAGGAGCCAGTCAGACAGGCTGTACTCCACAGGAGGGACAAACACAGCCTAAACCAATTAAGGCAGCAAATAGAGAGTAAGCAAATGTGAGTTACAATATACAAAGCCAATGGTAAGCATGGGCGGAATGCATTCCAAGGGAAGCTTTCAGCATGTCCCCTATATGTCCCCCTGTATGCGCTGTCTGGTAGGCTATGACCTAAAAAAGAAGCAGAGGGCAGAGGTTAAAGGTGGACGCTCCTCCCTACTTCATTACATCAAGAATACAAAAAAGCAGGAAGGAGTGGGATGAGTAGAAAACCAAACTTTTTATTTAAAATATAAAAGAAAAAGTAGTATGCAAATTAAAGATTCAAAGTAAAATCATTTGCAATGAAAACAAAAAACAAACAATATGGTACTGGAGAGATGGAAGGTACAACAATGCAATGACTTGCACAAGTTTAATCTCTCCTCATTCAAGGACATCCGCTTTTACCAGTATGCAGACTCTACCCAGCTCTGAGAGGAGCAAGACCTCTGACCTCCTGGTCAGAGACCAGCGTTCACCCCCGCTGCTGCCCCCGCAGCCCCTCCCCCCTAGCCGCTCCCACCTCCCAGCTGCGCTTCCCTCCCCTATTTAATGACGGCCACAGCGCGGCGCACCAAAGGCAAGCCCGTCTGCGCCCGTCCGCAACCCGACCGCAGCCAGCGCGGAACCCTGGATCTCCAACCATCCACCACTACGACGCAGCTACCCTCCTCGCACTCAACCCTGGGAGGAACAACAACAACTGCCAGCTGTCCACGCCAAGCACCACCCACGGACAGTTCTCCTGCCGCCACTGCCGCCAGACCTTCGACACCATCAACACCCTCAGGGCCACCGCCTCCGCACAGAACACCAACACCTCCGAAACCCTGAGGTGCATCCTCCTCAACGTACGCTCCCTGCACAGACACGCTGTCGAGATCTGGAACCTCCTCGACACCCTCTCACCAGACATTGCCTTCTTTACAGAAACCTGGACCAACGCCTCCTCCGCCCCGACATCGCCACCGCCGTCCCCTACGGATACAAGATTCAGAGGAAGGACCACCCCAACCGCCCAGGAGGAGGACTCGCCATTGCACACAAAAGCTCCCTCGCTCCCTCCGACTCTCCACCTCCACCACGAAAGACTCCCTCTCCACCACCGACCACCTCCACTTCCAGATACAGACCAGCCCCAGAACCACTCTCCGCGGCACCCTCGCCTACAGACCCCCCGGACCTCGCGCCTCGTTCGCCACTACCATCACCGACCTCATCGCACCCCACGCCATCGCCTCTATGGACTACATACTCATCGGAGACCTGAACTTCCACATCGACAACCCCAGCGACCCCAACTCCACCACCCTCCTGGACAACCTCGCCAACATCGGCCTGAAACAGCTCGTCACCATGCCCACCCACAAAGCAGGACACACCCTCGACCCCATCTTCGCAGGAGGTAACAACATCCGATTCACCCACACCACGCAACCTCCCTGGACAGACCACCACTGCGTACACTTCAACGTCAACAAGCCCACCGCCCCCAAACCTGCCACACGCCCTCCGCGAAGGAACTGGAGCAAAATCACAGAGGAGCAGCTCAACTACACCCTCAAATGCGACGCCCCCACCACCTCAACCGATGCCAACCTCGCAGCCAAAGAACTCCACAGATGGATCTCCAACTGCGTAAACGAACTCGCACCCCTACGCAACTCCAACAGACAGCGCCCCAGGAAGGCCACCTGGTTCACCACCGACCTCCAAGAATCCAGACACACCTGCAGACGTCTCGAGAAGATCTGAAGGAACAGCAGAACGGCAGAAGATCGCACCACCAACAAGAACGCCATGACGGAATACCACCAGCGCATCAGAACCACCACAAGGACCTTCATCCGGAACAAGATCACCGCCAACTCCAGCAACTCCAAGGAACTCTTCAGCGTCATCCAGGAATTCACCAAGACCCCCAGCGAGACCACGGACATCACCCCCTCCCAGGACCTCTGCGACAAGCTCGGATCCTACTTCCATCTGAAAATCAAGGGCCTCTACGACCACTTCAACGACCAGACACCTGATGCCAAAACCACCTCCCTCTCCAGCAACGACAGCCGGCCTACCGTCTCCTCCTGGACCCCAGTCACCACCGAAGACACCACCTTGACCATGAAAGGCATCCACTCAGGGGCCCCCACGGACCCCTGCCCACCACTCATCTACCACAGAGCAGCCACCGCCATCGCTCCCGAACTACGACGCACCATCAACACCACTCTCAAGACCGGCACCTTTCCCAGCGACTGGAAACGAGCAGAAGTCAGACCCCTGCTCAAGAAGCCATCAGCAGACCCTACGGACCTCAAGAACTACTGCCCCATCTCCCTCCTCCCCTTCACGGCCAAAGTCACCAAGAAGATCGTCAATGCCCAACTAACAAAATTCATAGAAGAAAACTCTATCCTCGACCCCTCCCAATCCGGATTCTAAAGCAATCACAGCACCGAAACCGCTCTACTCGCCGCCACAGACGACATCCGCACCCTCCTCGACCAAGGACACACCGCGGCCCTATCCTACTCGACCTCTCTGCAGCATTCGACACCGTCTCCAACCGCACACTCGCCGCCAGACTCCTCGACGCCGGCATACAGGGAACCGCCCTCAAATGGATACGCTCCTTCCTCACCAGCAGAACCCAAAGAATCAGACTGCCACTCTTCCTCTCCGAACCCACGGAAATTAACTGCGGAGTGTCCCAAGGATCATCGCTCAGCCCCACGCTCTTTAACATCTACATGGCCCCCCCCTCGCCGCCATCGTCAGACAGCACGGACTCAGCATAGTATCCTACGCCGACGATACCCAGCTCATCCTCTCCCTCACCAAGCACCCCACCACAACCAGACTCAACTTCCAGGAAGGAATGAAGGACGACGCATCCTGGATGAGCAGCAACTGCCTGAAGCTCAACTCAGAGAAGACAGAAGTCCTCTTCCTCAGACCCTCACCTTCAGCATGGGACAACACCTGGTGGCCCACCGCCCTCGGCAGCCCTCCCACCCCCACGGACCACGCCCGAAACCTTAGCATCATACTCAACTCCTCCCTCTCCATGACCCGACAGGTCAACGCCGTCGCCTCCAGCTGCTTCAACACCCTCCGAAAGACCTTCAAATGGATCCCCCCTGAATAAAGGAAGACCGTCACCCACACACTCATAACCAGCAGACTGGACTACGGAAATGCCCTCTACGCCGGGATCAACAAGTCTCTGCTCCACAAACTCCAGACCATACAGAACACCGCAGCCAGACTCGTCCTCGGCATCCCTCGACAGGAACACATCACCCAAGACCTGCGCAACCTCCACTGGCTCCCCGTAGAGAAGAGAGTCACTTTCAAGATACTCACCCACGCCTACAAATGCCTCCACAACGCCAGACCCCAATACCTCAACGAGAGGATCTCCTTCCACGTACCCAAGAGAAACCTCCGATCCGCCGACCTCGCCCTCGCCGAAATCCTGCGTATCCGCAAAGCCAATACAGGTGGAAGAGCCTTCTCCTACATCACGGCCAAGACCTGGAACGAGCTCCCGATCGACATCAGACGCGCCCCCTCCCTGAACATCTTCAGGAAGACACTCAAGACCTGGCTCTTCGACTGAACGGAGCTGCGAACCCCCCCTCCCCCAGCACCTTGAGACCCCCACGGGTGAGTAGCGCTCTTAAAATCCCCCTGATTGATTGAGAGAATCATCAGGCCGTGAATGAATGGGTTATTTGTAGAGCGCAAATATCACTCAGAAGAGAGCATCCTGGCGATGTGCTTAGAATACTGTGGGCTCCCGAGAGAAGAGGGAACAGTTAGATTACTGAGATACAGAAGGATTTGGGGGCCAGCAGACCTAGGACTGGGGATTGGCTATTCAGCTCCCAGGCAACTCTGAGCCCTCCCCTCACACCTGCCCATGCCCCTTAAGGCTTTGATGGGTGCACCCCAAATCATTCTCCTCCATCTTGTGAGTTGCCGTTTTTCCCTCTCATTCCCTGTGACTATCAGTTTTTCCCTCCAAATGTCTCCTTTGCTCTGTGCTAAGATCTGTATGTTAAGCAGTGCACCCCCAGCGACCATCTTGTGTTAACAAGTCAGTGAAACCAGCCCCACCTTCCCTCCTGAGACAGCAGTAATGTGCTGTAAGCTGTTTAAACTGTGTTTAATAGGGACTGTGCACTTCGTTTTTTGGCCAGGAGAGGGAGTAACGTTTTATACAAATAGTGTTGTTAGAGGACAAGTTTGTTGGGGCCTTACCAAAGTGTGGATTGAGCCTGTCTGTCTCCTAGGAGATCTGTGAATAGAGCAGCTCCCCAGTCCCAGTCCCCACCCCCAGGCCAGCAGACCTAGGACTGGGGATTGGCTATTCAGCTCCCAGGCAACTCTGAGCCCTCCCCTCACACCTGCCCATGCCCCTTAAGGCTTTGCTGGGTGCACCCCAAATCATTCTCCTCCATCTTGTGAGTTGCAGCCTACCTGTGCCCCAGATTGTAGTCAGCAGAGTCCAGGAAGTGGTAAGGAGGCAGACTAGTGCTGTCTCTTTCCTAAAAAAGTTTAAAAAACGATTTTCCCTACCTGTGATTGCATCATCTTATTTTTTTTTTTCAAATTTCTTTAACTGTCTTTGCCTGTGGTTGTTACAGTTTAAAATTGTAGTTTTAACCTGCCAGTGATTGCATAATTTATCCCATGTTTTTGTGTTTAAACTTGTGTTTTTTCCTGCCTGTGATTGCTTCCATTTAACCTGTTGAATTGTGGGATTTGCAGTCCAAACTCTGTAGTTTTTCCCTCTCATTCCCTGTGACTATCAGTTTTTCCCCTCCAAATGTCTCCTTTGCTCTGTGCTAAGATCTGTATGTTAAGCAGTGCACCCCCAGCGACCATCTTGTGTTAACAAGTCAGTGAAACCAGCCCCCTTCCCTCCTGAGACAGCAGTAATGTGCTGTAAGCTGTTTAAACTGTGTTTAATAGGGACTGTGCACTTCGTTTTTTAGCCAGGAGAGGGAGTAAAGTTTTATACAAATAGTGTTGTTAGAGGACAAGTTTGTTGGGGCCTTACCAAAGTGTGGATTGAGCCCGTCTGTCTCCTAGGAGATCTGTGAATAGAGCAGCTCCCCAGTCCCAGTCCCCACCCCCAGGCCAGCAGACCTAGGTCTGGGGATTGGCTATTCAGCTCCCAGGCAACTCTGAGCCCTCCCCTCACACCTTCCCATGCCCCTTAAGGCTTTGCTGGGTGCACCCCAAATCATTCTCCTCCATCTTGTGAGTTGCAGCCTACCTGTGCCCCAGATTGCAGTGAGCAGAGTCCAGGAAGTGGTAAGGAGGCAGACTAGTGCTGTCTCTTTCCTAAAAAAGTTTAAAAATCGATTTTCCTTACCTGTCATTGCATCATCTTATTTTTTCTTTTTAAATTTCTTTAACTGTCTTTGCCTGTGGTTGTTACAGTTTAAAATTGTAGTTTTAACCTGCCAGTGATTGCATAATTTATCCCATGTTTTTGTGTTTAAACTTGTGTTTTTTCCTGCCTGTGACTGCTTCCATTTAACCTGTTGAATTGTGGGATTTGCAGTCCAAACTCTGTAGTTTTTCCCTCTCATTCCCTGTGACTATCAGTTTTTCCCTCCAAATGTCTCCTTTGCTCTGTGCTAAGATCTGTATGTTAAGCAGTGCACCCCCAGCGACCATCTTGTGTTAACAAGTCAGTGAAACCAGCCCCACCTTCCCTCCTGAGACAGCAGTAATGTGCTGTAAGCTGTTTAAACTGTGTTTAATAGGGACTGTGCACTTCGTTTTTTGGCCAGGAGAGGGAGTAACGTTTTATACAAATAGTGTTGTTAGAGGACAAGTTTGTTGGGGCCTTACCAAAGTGTGGATTGAGCCTGTCTGTCTCCTAGGAGATCTGTGAATAGAGCAGCTCCCCAGTCCCAGTCCCCACCCCCAGGCCAGCAGACCTAGGACTGGGGATTGGCTATTCAGCTCCCAGGCAACTCTGAGCCCTCCCCTCACACCTGCCCATGCCCCTTAAGGCTTTGCTGGGTGCACCCCAAATCATTCTCCTCCATCTTGTGAGTTGCAGCCTACCTGTGCCCCAGATTGTAGTCAGCAGAGTCCAGGAAGTGGTAAGGAGGCAGACTAGTGCTGTCTCTTTCCTAAAAAAGTTTAAAAAACAATTTTCCCTACCTGTGATTGCATCATCTTATTTTTTCTTTTCAAATTTCTTTAACTGTCTTTGCCTGTGGTTGTTACAGTTTAAAATTGTAGTTTTAACCTGCCAGTGATTGCATAATTTATCCCATGTTTTTGAGTTTAAACTTGTGTTTTTTCCTGCCTGTGACTGCTTCCATTTAACCTGTTGAATTGTGGGATTTGCAGTCCAAACTCTGTAGTTTTTCCCTATCATTCCCTGTGACTATCAGTTTTTTCCCTCCAAATGTCTCCTTTGCTCTGTGCTAAGATCTGTATGTTAAGCAGTGCACCCCCAGCGACCATCTTGTGTTAACAAGTCAGTGAAACCAGCCCCCCCTTCCCTCCTGAGACAGCAGTAATGTGGTGTAAGCTGTTTAAACTGTGTTTAATAGGGACTGTGGACTTCGTTTTTTGGCCAGGAGAGGGAGTAAAGTTTTATACAAATAGTGTTGTTAGAGGACAAGTTTGTTGGGGCCTTACCTGCAGAAGTCCAAAGTGTGGATTGAGCCGGTCTGCCTCCTAGGAGATTTCTGAATAGAGAAGCAGCTTCCAACTCCCTGGCCAGCAAACCTTGTCTGAGGTAGCTGGGACCTTATATAGTCTGATATTGTTTGGTACATGTGTGCACTGATTGGTGGTTGTATCTGATGTTTCTATTGGATTAGGGTTAGTGTCCTCATTGGTTGGGTATTTGAGGGTTCTGATTGGTTTCTGGGTCTGTGATTCAATCAATGTAGGGTTGGGACTAGGGCTAGGGTTAGTATTTCTATTGGAAGTAGGGACTAGGGCTTCCTGTGTTATTGGTTGTTGGGACTAGGGTGGGACTAGGGCTAGGGTTAGGCCTTTAATTGGAAGTAGCGATTAGGGCTTCTGGTGTTATTGGTTGCTGGACTAGGTGTGGGACTAAGAGTAGGGTTAGGCTTTCTATTGGAAGTAGGGACTAGGGCTTCCTGTGCCATTGGTTGCTTGGACTAGGGTTGAGACTACTGGTAGGGCTAGGGCCTCTATTGGACGTAGAGATCAAAGGTTTTTAAAACTGATTGGGTGCTTGGACTAGGGCTAAGATTGGCTGTAAGGTCCTCGTCTCCTATTGGTTCTAGATTTTAGGGCTAGTGCTGTGATTGGATATTGTTAGGGCTAGGGTTCCCATTTGCTGAAGGGGGTCACCTGACTACTAGGGCTATAAACGGCCAAGGCTTAGGGCGTCTCAGCCCGGGCTTCGAGGCTAAGGGTGGAGAGGACAAGGGTGAGTGCCTGTTTGAGCCTGTTAAGGGTGGAGAGGACAAGGGTGAGTGCCTGTTTGAGCCTGTTAAGGGTGGAGAGGACAAGGGTGAGTGCCTGTTTGAGCCTGTTCGAAACTGGTCGGGACCAGGGCCAGGAATGCTGCCCATTTTCCCATTCATTAATACCCACCCTATGTATTTGTCCCTCTGTACATAAGCATTGATTTTCACTATAGATATGTGCCTATCTTCGTGTATTGCTTTGTATAAACATGTACAATAATGATGTTGTTATAAAAACAAAAAATCTTCTTTGGTCTACATGTACTTGCTTCCATTGGGCATCTATGTACCTCCATGTACTTGGATCTGTGTGTCTGTTACTTTTCTCCTGAAAAAGCATATCCAATGCACTACCCTATTTCTCATCCGCTACCTCTATCAATATCTTTAATCTGCATATACTTACCTCCTTTATGCATCTATATACTTTCAATGTACTTATGGATCTATATATTTATCACTTTCTTCTAATTTAGCATTTCCAATGCACTACCCTATTTCTCAGCCTATACTTCCCTCAATACATCTTCTAGCCCAACTTTCTGACTCATCTCAAACTTCTTTCTACTACTCTTTCCAATTCACTACCCTATCTCACCCTATAAATCTATCTTTATATCCTCTACACCCACTCTCTCATTTATCCCAAACGCCAAACCACTACTATGTTCCCCAAAATAACCCTTTCTTGACTCTCTCCTACTCTACCCCTCCTTGCATCATCTGACACCTCCTTTACTGTACCGATCCCCCAAAACAAACCTTTCTAAACTCTTCCCTCTGACTCTTCCCCTCCAAAAACCCTTTTTACTCATCCAAAAGCCTCCTCCTACTGCTATGACCTAAAAAAAGAAATCCTTCACTCTCTATCCCTCCACTATCCTTTTCAATCAAAATAACAGACTAGCATGTTCACTTCTCTAATTCCATATTCCACTATACTAATTCACCACTAATCCTTTATGGGTTCCAGAGTAGCGTGCTACTCGCCAACAAAGCGTTTCAACACCTCATCAGGGTTACAAGCGCTATATAAATGCAAACCTTTTTTCCTTTTTTACCCCTCCCTAACCCTTCTCAATCCAAATAACTGACTAACATATCCACCACTCAAATTACTTCATATTTCACTATACTAATTTTCAACACTAATCCTTTATGGGTTCCGGAGTAGCCTGCTACTCGCCAGAAAAGCGCTTCAACACCCCATCAGGGGTAACAGGCGCTATATGAATGCAAACCTTTCTTTCCCTTCTATCCCTCTGCTATCCTTCTCACTCCAAATAACTGACTAATATCCACCACTCAAATTACTTTCATATTTCACCATACTAATTCACAACTAATCCTTTATGGGTTTCTGGAGTAGCGTGCTACTCGCCAAAAAAAAGCGATTCAACACCCCATCAGGGGTTAGAAGCGCAATATAAATACAAACCTTCTATCCTTCTGCTATCCTTCCGAATCCAAATAACTGACTAACATATCCACCACTTAAAATTTACTTGCATGTTTCACTATACTAATTCAACACTAATCCTCTATGGGTCCCAGAGTAGCGTGCTACTCGCCGAAAAAGCGCTTCGACGCCTCGTCAGGGGTAGTAAGCGTTATACAAATGCAATTACAATACAATACAATTAAATAGCCAGGTTTTAAGTTCTTTTTTAATTGATGCTTCAGACTTGATGGTGCACATATTGCTGGGATGTAGGTTCCAGGCTTTGGAGCCTAGAACTCTGAAAGATTTTCCACCTTGGGATTTAAATCGAAACGAGGGGGGTTTGAAGAGGTTCTCAAAAGAAGATCTTAAAGTTTGTTGGGGCAGATAATGGCAAAACTGTTCATTGAGGTATTTTGGCCCGGAGCGATGGAAGGCTCTGTGAGTGAACATGAGTAGTTTGAAATGGATGCGCTTATGGATTGGGAGCCAGTGCAATTTGCTGAGAGCAGCTGACGCAGAACATCTAGGCAGTTGTAGGACCAGTCTAGCGGCTGAGTTCTGTACCATCTGGAGTTTGTGGATGATCAATGCAAAAAGAACGCAAAAAGAACAGATGAAGGACGGAATGCAAAACAAATCAAACATTCACCTCCTGTCACAGATCTGAGTTAAATCCATTGTTTTTTGCACCCCATTCCAGTTTAGACCCAGCCATATGCAAATCAGTCTTGACCCTGCACTCCATGGGAACAGTCCAGCCCGTACTGCCAGGTCAGGTCCTCCCTGGACCGGAAACAAGCATCCTGGGACCGGTTTCGGGGTATCACCCCATCAGCCATCTGGTGGGGTAGCGAGCACGGGACCCACGTCTGGGCATACCTTCCCACTTAGGGCGACAAATGTAAAAAGTGAATGATAGTCTTTGAACAGCCTGCATACAGACTGTTGCAATAGTCCAGTCTTGATTAGATTAACGCAAATTCAACTGTTTTCCTAGCGGCCAGAGGCAGAAGATTAAAGAAGAATTTCAGTGATTTTACAGTATAACTCTAGAACCTTTTCACTTTTCACTACTACTCAACAAGCCATTCCTCAAGCTGACCCCAACCAAGACAGAGGTTGCCCTGGTCGCCAATGCTGCATCTCAAAGGCTTCCGCACAGCAACTTATCGATAGATCCAAGTCCCTGAACTGCTACAATAATACCAACATCAGCTTCAATACACACATTGTAGACAAGACCACAAGGCATCAGCTGCTCTGGAAAATAGATCCCATCCTACAAGAAGGCAACTTCAGAATTGGTGTCCCAGTGCAGGTGATAACTTACATTGAGAGAAGCAATGCCCCAGTGGCTGGCATCTCCGAGACCCATTTGCCTGAAGAGTGTTCTCCATGAAGCAGCATGATCACATCAAAGGTTTTGAAAAATCCAACAGGCTAAGTCCTACTTCCTGAGACCACAGGGCTTACCTTCAACATTTGCAGCATCATATATAAAGCAGTCTGTGCTGACAGCACACCATGCCTGATCACCAAGATTAAAAGGCTTGGAGGCCTTGTAAGATATGCAACAGCAGCCTCGCCAGCAAATGCAGAATAAAAAAAGCACAGATGCCATACATTCTCCTAATGTGCCCTAAGGCTGTTTAGTACATGGTCCACATGATATTGTTTCTGCAAAGTCGAAGAGAGAGACAGGTTGACAGTCATGCAAAAGGTTATAGAATGATAAGATGTGCTTTGACAATGATAAGATACAAACTGACAGATGGCATGAAATATATTATGAATAACTATTGAACTGAGCAACACCGTCTGCAAACGTAGACGGTACAGTGCAAACATTTTTTAAACTCATCAGTCAGGTGGCATTAACACACTGATCAAGGAGCTTAAGTAGACACCCAGGGAAACGTGTTCATACAAATAACAAAAGCTTGCCTTGCAACCACTAGAAATTAAAAGAGAAGGGATCACAGTCAGAGCTATGGTGGGTACTGTATATGATCCTAAGAGGCCACGTTTGTGTCAGTTGTCATGAATCTTAAGTATTTAAGATTAAGTTCCACTTGGAGAAATATTGTACGTACACACATACACACTTTCTCTCGATTGCCTCGTTGGACATGGAAAAGAACTCACCAGGCGTTGCCAGTAGGCAACAAAGCAGGTCTTGCAGCAATCCAGCTGAATGCTCGTCTCAGTCATGTGGCGCAAAAAGACAGGACTTCATCAACTGAGCATGTAACCGGTGGATCTTCAGTAACACCCGGTGATAAAACTGCAGCCATTTACTTTTATTCTGAATTATAGTGGAGGATGTCCTGACAGTCGTCAGTACCTCCAGGTTCTCTGAAGACAGTACTAAGTGTTAGATAGGACGTAGTGGTATAGCATTCTCCCTTCCTCTATGGCATAGAACAAGGACCTCTGCCTCATCCAAAAAGCAAACGGATTGTACACTGAGATGGGAGAGGTCACCAATTCGGATGAGGAGGGTTGCTGTCTGACCTTCACGGTGGTGTTGAGGACTTGAAGTAGTTCTCACATTCATGAAAGTCAAGACGCCTTGTGAGCTGTCTCCTCAGGTGATGATGATCCCTCCCATGTGGGAGACTATCAGAAACATGCCACTCACACGCAGCTCAGCTAGCCATTGGAGCTGCAGTGAGTGAGCGTCCCCTTTCCTAATGCAGAATAGGATTGAGGTGTAATGTACATGTGGATACCCACACTGGTAGTGAAACCTTCAATGGTAAGAAGATTGCTTTCAGCTCTAAAAAGTTTGTGCTGCAATATATTGGACATGTTGCACAAGATATGCATGGAAAAAACACCACAAAGTGGCCACACCTATACACATAGGAGTCAGTGGTGATCATGGATAACAAATAGGGTGGTAGCAAGGCGCTCCCCACCACAATGTTGACAAAATGACCTCACCATTCCATAATTGGAACCAAAGATGGTTGAACAAGGGTGAACATCGCATGGTCTTCTTATAGCTGGTCACAGAGCTTCACTATATAAAGTTGCAGAGATCCCATACGGACATTAGCATAGGGTATTAGTTCTTTGAGTACCAGAAACCTATGGAAACACTAGGTTGTGAGTCTTGTTGGTCAAGAGAATACCCACTTTTGGGCTGATGGCTATTACTCTCCTTAGAGGAGAGAAAGCCTTGGCTAGGCGGCAGACCAGAATCCCCCCATGGGTAAATCCTTTGGCAAGGAGCTAAAGGATTTCAGAAAGCTTGCTAAGTATCTTAGTGTCACGTATGGCTTATGCAGTGCGCTAACGAGATCAGGAATTTAATAAAAGCACAAGGGCTCACATTGAGACCATATAGCTGTGTCCTGTAATGATAGTGGTGTATTTTCACTGTGAAACAACTTCCATTTTGAAGACCCCTCAGACACCAACTCGGCCACCCTGCTAGAATCCATGGACAACCTGGGCCGGAAACAGATCGTCACCAACCCAACGCACAGCACCGGACACACACTCGATCCACTCTTCACGTCCAGCGACAAGATCTGGTTCAGCCAAACTCACCTGAACGGACCACAGCATTGTTCATTTCACCATCGCTGTCACCCTACAGGCCACCGTCACCCTACTCCCTACCGCCTGCCACAGCTGGTACACCATCACCGAATCCCAATTGACGACCGCCCTCAACACCACCATCCTCCACACATCCGACGTCAATCAAGTAGCCGCCAACCTATCCGAATGGATCACCACTAGCGCCCACTCCATCGCAGCCATCAACCCCTCAGCAACAGAAGAACCAACAAGCATGCAAACTGGTTCACCCCTGAACTCAAACCAGAAAAACGCAAATGCAAACCTCTGGAGAGACGCTGGCGCAACAGCAGAGACCCAGGCGATCACATAGCCTTCAAAATGGCCCTCAAATCCTACCACCACGCCATCAGAGAAGCAAAGAAAGCAGCATTTGCTACCTGCCTCCAGTCCACCAACCGCACCAAGGAACTATTTGACATTGTCAGAGAATTCTCCTCCCCAGACACCCTCAAAAACACCATAAAGCCCTCCCAGTCCCTGTGCAACTCACTCCAGACTTCTTCCACATCAAGATTGCCAACATCTCCAAAAACTTCGAAATTTAACCTCCGCAGCCGGACCTCCCCGCTCCTCCCACCAACCTCCTGCCCCACTTCCTGGGCACCCCTCTGCACCGAAACCAAAACATCCATCATATCCTCCATCTACGCCGAAGCTCCCAGCAACCCCAGTCCCACCACGCCTTCAACCTCAGACACAAAGAAATCACACCCCTGCTCACCAGCATCATCAATGCGGCGTTCAGCTCCGCCATCTTCCCAGAAACCTGGAAGCATTTCAAAGTCAAACCACTTCAGAAGAAACCCACAGCGGACCCATCCGACCTCAAGAACTACCGCCCCATCTCACTCCTCCCCTTCCCGGCTAGGGTACTGGAAAAAGCAGTCAACCGCCAACTCCCAGACTACCTGGAATCCAACCACTTGCTCGACCCCTCCCAATCCGGTTTCCGCTCGAACCACAGTACAGAAACCGCCCTTATAGCTGCCATGGACAGCATAGGAGCTATTCTTGACTGCGGCAAGTCAGCTGCCCTGATGTTCCTCGACCTGTCAGTGGCCTTTGACACAGTCTTCCACCACCTCCTCATCCAAAGACTTCACCACATCGGCATCTACGGCAATGCCCTCAAGCTGCTATCCTCTTTTCTCACTGGACACACTTAGAGAATCCGCCTCCCGATGTACACCTCCGACCCCAAGAGCATCATCTGCGGCGTACCCCAGGACTCCTCACTCAGCCCCACATTGTTCAACGTCTACATGACTGCGCTGCCACCCATTGCTCGCAGCCACGGTCTGAAAATCATCTCTTATGCCGATGCCACCCAGCTCATACTCTACCTCACCGAAGACGTAGACACCACCAGAGCAAACTTCCAGAACGCCATGACTGACATCGCCGACTGGATGAGAGCCAATTGCCTCAAACTCAACACCGAAAAAAACTAAGTTCTCCTCTTTGGAAGACCCCTGTCACTGTGGGATGACTCCTGGTGGCCCCCCGCCCTCGGACCAGGACCCACTCCCACCACCCACGCCCGTAACCTCAGAATCATCCTCAACAGCGAACTCTCCATGACACGTCAGATCAACTCGGTTGCCTTTACCTGCTTCAACACCCTCAGAATGCTCCTGAAAGTCTTCAGATGGATCCCAACCGACACCAGAAGAATTATCACTCAAGCCCTCATCACCAGTTGACTTGACTACAGGAATGCCCTCTAAGCCGGAACCACCATCCTCCCCCTCAAGCGCCTCCAAACAATCCAGAACGCAGCAGCAAGAATCATCCTGGACCTGTCCAGACAATCCCACATCACTCCCCCCCACCTCCTTAGCCTGCACTGGCTCCTTCTCCCACCTCGCAGCCAAAGCCTGGAACGACCTGCCCCATCCACCGCCGAACATCTACCTCCCTCGCCCACTTCAGGAGTAGACTCAAGACCTGGCTGTTCAAGTAGCTCCACCTCACGCAAGCTCCTGGATACCCCTCGGGGGGATTAGTGCACTGTACAAGTTCTGATTGATTGAAACAGAGGTACTTCCTGTGTTACTTCAGGACAGTTTCTTTAAACAGGACAGGCGGTCTCATTCTTTCTTGTTTGTTGACTTCGAACATGGATGTGGTGCTGTCAGTCCTTAACTTCCCAGATGAGACTTGTATCCTTCAGGAAGAACCCAGAGAATGACCATCAGCTCTAAGATCTAGTATGCAAGTGCGATTCTTGTTTTACGATAGGCTTCTTTTGGATAGCCCGTGAAGCATCTCCCCCCCTCCCCCCTCCCACCAAACCTTCGACAAATGCCTACCATTGTCATGATGAGGTCTGGGACTTGGAGTTGAAGGCAAAAAACTTAGCTCAAGAGCAACAGCGCCGAACAGAGGGCCCCCATATTGTAAAGTGGCCTGTGCCTCTATTATCTTCCGGAATGAGGTCCAAATAGGGAGCAATGTTCATCCACATCTGCTATCGGATCTCCACAGTGTGGCCACGGAATTTGCTGACTTGATGTTGTTGCAGGTATGGTGTAGACTAGTTTTATGAAGTTGGCCATCCTTCTTTGTTCAGGAGGTGGGGGGGGGGGAAGACAGGAAGACTGATTTGGAGGAGCTGTATTTGTCTGCTGCAAACACAATTGAGTCCCATCAGATAAACCAGAGTGTTCTCAGGAGCCTTGTATTTCTTCTTCTTCAGACATGGGATTAACTCTGGGATAGTGGCTGGAATCTGCATTACCGTAGACTATTCCTTCCACATAAGATCTAGAATAGGTGTTGATTTGACTGACCTACATGGATCACGGAAATCATACAGGAGGCAATCAGTCTCCTTAGCAGTGCCTGGCAAGTCAAACCTTTTGGAGGCCATCTTGACCAGAGAATGAAACTCACAATGTCATCAAGTAGTGAATCAGAGAGGGAGGGGTTTACCCACATACCTGTGGAGTGATACAGGATGCAGTCTGCTCATTCACTGTTTGGCTTGCCCTCCGGCACGTCGTCTTCTCCCCATTCTCAGTGGCATCAGCCTCAACTCTTCGGAAGCAGTGATGGGTGTTAAGTGTTTTCACTGTATGATAATGTGGATTAGGACATCTGGTGGAAAAGTCCTGCATCACTACAGCTTAACTCTGATAAAGTCCACTGAGACCTGTCATACTGCCAATGCTGGACCCTTCCTCTCGAAAACAGAGGTGTAAACCTTCTGCCTTCCTCTGTTCTAAGGTCCAGATAAAGATAGTAGCTGGTATCTTCCTTATTATTCAGATATTTGACAAGTAACTGGTCTGGGCCGTAGGCTGGACTATAGGAGTCTTCCTTCTCTGTGTCTTCTTGCACACCCTTATCTTCAGTCTCTAAAAACCTACATTAGAAGCTCAGCAATGACCCTGCCTGATGATGTGTGCATTGGGAGTAGTGACACCGACAGTGGATGATTGGGTGGTGGAGGTAATTTGCTTATTTGCTGCCTGGGATACCATCTTCTGGGTGCTGACAACGTGGTTGGCAACAATAGAACAAGCAGTATGTTAGCTGACCGTGCTGCAGGTATCAACAGGTAAGACGTTATTGATGATGATGTAAGATAAGAGGTGCCTTCAGATTCATCGGTCATCGACCGGGCAAGCATCGATGGTGTAGGACAAGAGATGTTGATAGCTGTTTAGCCATCGAAAGGTCATTCACGTCGATGATGTCCTCTCTTACAAGTGTACCATGGACAATTTTGTAAAGGATGGTGCAATTGGCAACCTTGCACGAGAATCCACAGAGGGACGACGACATTTCAAGAAAATGAAGGAGAGGCCTCTCTTTGAAAATATGAAAGAAAACATGCAGCAGATCTTACAGTTCACAGACTGGTAGTTACAGTGAAGGCAGTAATTCCAGTCCATGTGTGGGTCATCTGTACAAATCTTCCTAAGTCTAAATAAGGCTAAGGGCGTGAACTAGGATTTCCTCCAACCTTTAGAAGAACTAACTATTCACAGAGGTGAAAAAAGTAGTTGTCCCTGGTCCAAAACACCATAAAAAGTCTTAACATATGGAGAGGTTGCTAAGGAGGGGCCAATGGGATGTAGTTGTAAGCTAATTTCAGATAAAATGTGAAGAAACTTAGTTATACCAAGAACTTGTTTCAAAAACAGAGCAGAGCTATTGGGGGAATCTCTCCACGCACAACATGCGGTTAACATTTTAACTATGGTGCCTCTAGGGGAGCGGTTGACATTTTAACTATTGTGCTTCTAGGGGAGTGGAATTCAGGACACATTCACCTTGTTGGTTGAAGATAGAAGGGAATGTGCTACTAAACAACACTATTCTATGGCCTTTCAGGTGAGTTAATAATGCTTTATGCTATTGTAAAATACCAGGGGACTCCAAGCTGAAGATGGGGAACAATTCAAGTGTGTGAACCCACGAAACTTCCAATACTGGAGCCCAAATACCACAAAGTTGTATAGTGCCAAACCCAGAACTGGTATCCAGGTGCTAGACATAACTCCCATGAATATTTCAAATACTGCTGAACTGGTATGTTTTCAAAGGCTTTTAAAGCATGATTAAATTAAACAAGTCCTTAATCTCATTAAATGTGTGGTTGCAGATAAGAACCTTTAGCAGAAGCAGGTACCAATTACACAGTGTGCTCTTCCTAAATTGTGGGATCACCAAAAGCTTTCAGTTCCTTATCCTAAGCCTTATTTCTGGTTCATATTGCCTGATCCACAATTTCCAATAATCAAGTCATTCTTAATTAATAGTTCTGTAGGATACTGTAAGCATCCTAAATCGTACCTGTTACGCAACAAGTAGCTCATTCAGCTTTTTGAGACAAGCTCACTGAGCATACTGCGGAGCACGCACAACCACAGCTGTGCAATATCAGCAGCGTAGCCCTAATCATCTGGGAACCCCAAAAAGAGTGATCTACACTAAACTATGTGGGAGGCCATAATGGCTACCACTGTAGTAGCTTGGGGGTGTTCATCTAAAAGGGGCCGAAGTCCCGCAAAAATTGATAAATAGAAAGTACAATGTTTGTTAGTTACTTGGTTTGCTCCTCCGAGTTTAAACAAAGATAATCAAGACACCAAGCGAGTGCTGAGAGCCAACCACTGACAACTTGTTTTCCTTGCTTGCAGCCAACCAATTTGAACCCATCCATGTCTGTACAGAATTGTGCAATTTAGATTCTTTGTGTCCTGTTCAACTTCACTGCTAATTGGAATGACGATTTAAATTCGATCTGAATATGAATTAAAGTCCTGCTGCTTCCACCAAAAGATTATGCAATATCGAACAGGATGTGTGGTAACAGTGAGCTTTGAGGGACCCCACGCATTATCTTTACTACGCTTGACCTGAAATATCTGACCTTCCATGAAGGAAATAAACCATCACAATGTATTTGACTTGAACAGTCCTCAGCTTCCATATGGTCACCAGTTCAGTCGAAAACCAAATTTGGGATTGCTGGCTTGCTCTTTGCAAGGCACTCTTTCAGGAAAGTGCAAGTCAATGCCATCCTTTAGGGGTTCACTGATCTAACGCTGATTTTGGGGCGTTTTTAGTCACTGGGGACAACAAATTGCCCAAGGCGGAACCCTGGAGTGGCTTATGATCTTTCACAGCGTGCATTCACTTGGCCGTTTAAATGAACCTCTGGGGTTCTACGAAACCCTAAGTTGGAGATCAGATAATCTAACATAGAGCACAGAGTAACTTCCACGTCAACTGGGTCCCTTTTTTAGGTCCCAGTGTAAAATATGCCCTCCTCACGTGTGGGGCTACTAATTATTTGCCAGGTCCAAAGCATCAAGACGGCCAATAATAGATCGACTAACTGGATCCTCTGTGTGTTCTTCTTCCCAGATGTTAAGATATCCCAGAATCATAAACTGATTTCCATGCCTAGCCTTGGAAACTGCATGGTCTCTAAGAAATTCACAAAAAATACTGTGGCCACGGGAAACCTGTACAAAAATGTCGCTGAATAGTATATGGCGATTTGATGGCTCTACATGCCGCTGCCTCAGGGGACAAGATCTCACTCCTGTCATCATTCTTGTCCTCATGCTACTTCCCATTACAGTTAAATCTCCCAATCGGGCTTTGACTAGGTGCATATAAAAAACGAAAGAATAAAAACTTTCATGGTGGTGTTTGTTTGATACTATAAGGCTGCAAGCTGCAAGAGTTTTTAGAATTGTGCCAGCAGGTCTTTGGAGGACTTTTGAGGTGGTAATAATGAGAAATTAGTAGAGGATAACGTACATATCTCCCCTTTGCCTGTGCTACACACGTTTCCGGGCTTATAGGCGTTCAGTGGCAGGAAAAGTATGACACTCAGTTAAAATTGTGTCCCCTCCGATTGTCGTATGTAATTACAGATGCAAAAACCTCTTACTAACTATATATGACAGGATGCTTAAAAGTATAGTTATATATAGAAATGTAATAATTGCATTATATAAATGTGACCTTTCTGTTCCCTTATGCCCGCCAAAACTTGGTGTACCAACTGCCTTTTCTTGCTCCCAGCAAGCTGAGCATCCCTCTCCTTGGTCACTATCTCCTCTTCTGAATGTTCTGCTTTAACTTATTACCCTTGTACTACTGGTATTACTTAGGAGTCAGTTTTAACTCTCTCACTGGGAACTGGGGCACTATGGTTTAGGGTCAGACCGCAATCTGTAACTGTGACAACTGTGGAACTGAAGGCCATAGGATGATGAGTTCACATGATCTTGAATAGACCAGGCCCCCACAACAGAAGGAATTTTCACGGTTTTCTATGCAGGGGTAAACCATAGTGTTCCTCCCCTGTTCAGAAATAGCAGACACAAGGACTCATGGAAGTAAACAGGAGGAATTCAAATGACTTTTCCAAGCCACGTTCATGTGATCTCGATCACGAGCCCAAGCACAAACTGACAGAAGGCATGCATGCACATAAAAACGGTGCACTTTCCTATCAACCTCCGACAGTCTTTGTTGCTCAGTTCCTGGGCAGTATGTCTCCTCGAGCCGGTCCTCATCACAAGTCTAAGTCAATGGGGAGATACTCTCCTTTATGGCTGTGCCCCATATCCAGCAGACTACTGAACTCTGCTTGTGGAGCAAAAGGACAAGTTAGTTACTTCGGTAACACCTTATCTGGTAGTGACATGATCTAGCCGCAGATTCCTTACCTGAGAACTTCCCAGGCGTCAGACTGGATCCAGAAGATTTTTCTTGAGCAATACCCCTGCGTGCGGATAGGTGGCATCAGTCGACTCTTCATGATGTCGTCAGTGTCGTCTTCGTGACGTCCGCTTCATCTGTATAGGCGCCACCTCGGCACGCTGACTTTAGTACTTTTTATAACTTTCCACACCAGAAGCGTGGAGCCATGAAGTTGACTGACCATGATGTGTTTAGACAACAAGGCCCTCACATAAAGAACTGATCCGCAGTGCGGGGAGGATTGATGGGTTGGTAAGGAATCTGTGGCTAGATCATGTCTCTACCAGATAAGGCGTTACTGAAAGTAACTTGTCCATTTGATAGAGACATCTAGCTGCAGATTCCTTACCTATGAACAGATACCCAAGCAATACCATCCATAGAGGGACTGTGGAAAAGTTTAAACCAGAAAGTCCTGTAGGACCAAACATCAAAGAGGCCGTCCCTACGGACCTGATTTTCCAGGCAATAATGCTTGGAAAAAGTGTGCAGGGATATCCACATGATCGCCTGGCAGATGTTGAGGACCGGGACACCACGCTGGACAAATGTGGTGGCTGCCGTAGCTCTGGTAGAATAAGCTCTGAGGCCTTCAGGAGGCTATTTCTTTCCCAAAACATAACAGATATTAATGCAGAGGAGAAGCCCTCGGGAGATGGTCCTCTTCTGCACAGTACGTCTCTTCTTTGCTCCAACGTACCCCACAAAGAGTTGGTCGTCCACCCGGAGCTAGTTAGTGCGGTTAAAGTAGAATGATAATGCTATTTTTGGGTCCAGACGGTAGAGACATTTTAATTCCTTAGAAGGATGTGGCAGAGCATAGAAGGTCGGCAAGGTGACAGACTGCCCCAGATGGAAAGGTGTCACCACATTAGGGCAAAAAAGAAGCCATAGTGCGGAGCACTACCTTGTCCGGGAAGATGGTCACGTAAGGAGGCTGAGAAGATAATGCCTGCAACTCGCTCATCCTCCTGACAGAAGTTATTGCCACTAAAAAGGCTGTGTTGATGGTGAGCAGCCGGAGGGGGCAATTGTGCAGCGACGCAAAAGTTGCACACATTAGATAAGTAAGGACCAAGTTAAGGTCCCACTGGGGCACGACAAAAGGTGAAGGGGGAAACAAATGCGTAAACCCCTTCAGAAATCTATGTACAAAAGGAGACTTGAATAGTGAAGGTTGATCTGGCAACTGTAGAAACGCAGAAAGGGCCGAAAGGTAACCCTTTAGGGTGCCCAGAACAGAGCCCTGCTGTGCAAGAGTTAGAATGAAAGGAGGATGTCAGACAGGGAGGCAGACAGAGGATCAATAGAGCGCTCTGTACAATATTTACAATTTTTTTGCCATCGGCAGATGTATATTGATTTAGTGGAGGGCTGCCTGGCTGCCAGAATAACTTTGCATACTTCGGGAGGAAGGTCAAATGCTATCAACTGTCGCCGCTCACTCTCCAAGCAAGGAGGCGGAGAGTTGATAGGTTTGGGTGGAGAACCCTCCCCCGCTGCTGTGACAGAAGATCCTCCCAAAGGGGCAGCTATCTGTTCGAACACACCTGTCCGAGATGATGTCCCGCCAGCAAAGGAGGTGATAGCGTATCCTGCCACCAACTGGACTCCCATGATCTGGGAGGCTCGGTCTAGGAAGGCTTGGAGGTTGAGGAGAAAGGGGGTTTGTGATCTGACCTGACTCTGGCTGCCCGACCCACGGGATCGGGGCGAGCCACGCCCACGGACACACAGAGGCTGCTGAACTTGCGCAGCCCTCTGGCAAGGCTAGGGTTGACGCGGCTGGAAAACCCTTCCGTAGCCACGAAAGGCGGATACAGGCCGGGATGACATAGAGAGGCCCAAGGACTTGGCCGCAGTCCGCAACTCCTTGAAGAGCTAAAGAGCTGCGTCTGCCCTATCTCCAAAGAGATGAAAACCATCAAATGGCATGTCCATCAGATTGGCTTGGACATCTCCAGAGAAATAGACGTTCTTAACCAGGTGTGGCACCTAACAGCCACCGTCGAGGAAATCGCTCTGCCCAGCGAGTCTTTCGTGTCAAGACCACAGCATATAGTAAACTTTGCTGCATCTCTCCCGTCTGCAACAGCTTGGGAGAGGACAGCCCTTGCCTCCTCCGGGACTAGTGGCAGCACTTGCGCAACCGTCTCCCACAGGGAATGGGAGTAACGGCCTAAGAGGCATGCAGTGTTTACTGACCGCAATGCAAGGCTGGTGGATGAAAAAAAATTCTTTCCGCAGCTATACAGCCTCTTGGATTCCCTATCTGGGGGTGCAGAAAGAAACGCGCCACAGGAAGTAGAGGCTTGGACCAACAAGCTCTCGGTGTTGGGTGAGAGGTGAGGAAAGTTGGGTTGCCTGGTGCAGGGCGGTGGCGGCGGGCGATTGCTCTATTCACAGGAGCCCCTGTGCTGGATTTGGACCAGGTTCCCTGAAGAACCTCAGTCAAGGTCTCATTAAATGGCAGCAATGGTTAAGTAGTGGAGACACCAGGCTGCAGGACCTCTATCAAGACACTGGTCTTGACCACCACAGTAGGAAGCTGCAGGTCCAGAACTTCCACAGCCCTACGTGCCACCATGGTGAAGGAAGCTCCCTCCTCCGTAGCCAGGTTAGGAGGGAAAAGCATGCCAGGCTCTGGAGAGGTATCCAAGTCACTGGCATCACCCAGTTCTTCATTCTAGTCCATTTCTTCTGTATAAGGCGGGACCTGTAAGGGGTCCTGTGTCCCCTCCCAATCTTCCTCCAATCCTAGCCCTTCCGAATAAGGCTGAGGTTACGACATGGAGCCCAAAGGCTCCGTTGGCACTGGTCTTGGCGTTGGTAGACTCCCGACCGGCTCCGTGTCGTCGGGGATAAGAATGGGGCTGGCGCCGGCGATGCTGGGAGTCTCGGCATTGGACGCGGCATCGGGGAAGGTCAAGGAGGTGCGACCGGTGCAGGTCCGGATCTGGGAACGGATCCATGAAGAGCCATGGTCGCTGGAGCGGAAACCAATGGGACTCCTTCTGCTGAGCCTGCGTGGCCCGAAATAACGCACATGGTGTCACAAAACTCTTGTAATTGGGTGGGGGTCTCTCCCTGTCCCAGAAAGAGAGGGAAACATAGAGCCGACCCCGGCATACGTTCTGCAGAACGAGGCCTGGAACATCCAGACTCCTCCATCGTGTCGGATGACCGACAGCGTGAAGTCGAAGCATGCTTCGACTTCTTGTGGTGCTTCTTACCTGACCCCTTTGAGGACTTTGAATGGGAGGACGAAGACTTGGAGCCCCCGGGGCGGTGCTCGGACCTTCCTCTCGACCGAGATCGGGAACTAGACCTCTGAGGAGACCTCCGAGGTGCCTGACGCCAGGCCGCAAGCAGCTTTAGGGACGGTTCCTCAAAGGTTTAGGAGCTTTATGGCCCGGCAGTCGGAACACAACTTCGGTTCGTGGTCGTGTTCCAGGCACCACAGGCCCACGAGGTGGGGATCCATGACTGACATGGCGCAGTGACAGGCGCTGCACAGTTTGAATCCTGAAGCCTTTTTAGACATGATGGATTCCTACACACTGAAAAAGAGACAAAATGTCGAAAAAAAGTCTGTCAAAAAATGAAAGAGGGTAGCTCTCTTTAACAGATCTGCGCTGGCTGGTGCGGAAAGAAAAGAACTGATGTCAGCGAGCCGGGGTGGTGCCTATATAGACGTGGATGTCACGATGACTGAGATGATGCCGACGACGTCACACGGAGTCGACTGACGCCACCTATCGGCGCACAGGGGTACCGCTCAAGAGAAATCTTCCGGATGAATGACCCGTATTTGTATAGCGCACAGCTACTCTTTCGAGAGTGTCCCGGCGCTGACAATTAACAAGTGCACATCCTACGAGGCTTAGATTTCAAATAGCCAAGTTTTCAGCTGTTTTTTAAAGTGGGAGAGCACTGCCTGAGATCTCAGAGTTGCCGGTAGTTTATTCCAAATGTGGGCTCCCAAAAGCCAAAGGATCTGCCTCCTCTGCGTGCCAGGCGAGCTTTGGGGATGCAGGCCAGGTCGGCATTGGACGATCTGAGTGTCCTGGTGGGCACATAGCAGCTGACTCGTTTTCTAAGGTAGGCGGCACCTGTTCCATGGAAGGCTTTAAAAAAAATAACCAGGGCCTTAAATTTTATTCTTTCCCTAACTGGGAGCCAATGTAAGAACCTCAGATGGGGTTTTAGTTTGAGAATTGCTCTTGCTGCTGAATTCTGCACTACCTGAAGACGCTGTAACAGGTAGTCCGGCAGACCCAGATAAAGGGCATTAGCATAGTCCAGTCTGGACGTGATCAGAGCCTGAACCACTGTCTTCCTGGAATCCAGGGGGAGAAGCGGTAGAAATTTCTTGAGCATCCGTAGTACTCCAAAACAGGTTCCTACTAGGGCGTGAACTTGGGTCCGCATCGATAGCTCGTTGTCAATATGGATACCTAGGTTTTTCACTACCGATTGGGCAGTGCTGGGAAAAGAGAGGTCTGAAGGCCACCACTGAGCCCAATTGTTCTCTACAGGTTGGCCGAAGAATATAATCTCGGTTTTATCGGGGTTGCAATTAAGCGGATTCTGCTTCAACCATTTAAAAACATTGGTGAGGCAGGATCTAATTATTTCCCCATTAAAGTCATCCCCTTTCTTGCATGAAAAAATCAGCTGCGCATCATCCGCATAAGAGACAATTTTTGCGCCATGTGCCTCTCCTAATGATGCAAGTGGTGACATATACAGATTGAATAAGGTGGGACTCGAGGCAGATCCCTGCGGGACTCCCACCTTTATGTTTGGCATTGCGGCAGAGAAGGGAGGAGTCTAAATAATCTGTTCCCTGTGTTCCAGAAAAGATGTAATCCATGACAGTGCATTCCCTTTTATGCCCATGTTATTTAATCTGTTTAAGAGCATCTCATGGGGCACCGTATCGAATGCCGCCGACAGATCTAACAAGATCAGAATTGCTCTTCCCCATCATCAAGCTGATCTTTAAGGTATTCAGTCACTTCCACAGGGCAGACTGTGCTGTAGTTAGCCCTAAACCTAGATTGCATGGAGTGGAGGAGATCATATTCCTCTATGTATTCTGTCATTAGCGTGTTAACATGTTTTTCAACTACCATCGCGAAAGCAGGAAGAAGGGAAATTGGTCTATAGTTAGTTGGGTTGTTGGGGTCTGCGTTGGGTTTCTTCAGGAGAGGCAAGATTTTTGCCTGCTTCCAGGCAGATGGCATGACACCCGTAACCAGTGAGGAGTTGATTACCTTATTGACTGGCAGGTTTAAGGTGGCTGCTAGTGCTGGTAACATTTTAGCAGGACAGGCTTAAGCCCCGAGAGATAGGTGAGAGAGTCTTCCAGTTTGAGGGCGGGGAATTGTGACAGTGACGACCTTTGTAACAATACCTTTGAAGGGGAGAGCGAAAAGACATCATCCCCATGTGAGTAGTGGGAGGGTGTGGTTTCTTCCGTCTCCGAGGAGAATGACTGCTGGATCACCTTAATTTTATCATGAAGGGAGCAGGCCACCTATCTTGCCCAATCGGCTGACGGTGCTGCTACTTTGATCTCTGCTTTAGGGTTTGTGAACAATTTAACAATTTTAAGATTTCCTTGCCACTGTTATTAGTAATTCTATCTTCAAAGTAACTCTTTTTGGCCCTCCATACTAGTTCGTAGTGTACTTTGAGTGCTGCCTTGTAGGTATTTCTGTCCTCTACAAGATACTGCCTGCGCCATTTCCTCTCTAGTCTTTTGCAGTTACTTTTGCTAGTTCTCAGCACTTCGTTGAACCACTGTGCCGAACGGTCAGTTCATTTTGAGGTGCGTTTGGCCCATGGGGCAGCTGCCTCAATATTGGTCCTCAGCCACTCTTCTACCAAGTAGGCGTCAGATTCAGGGTTGCCCGTCAGAGAAGGGGGGGGGAGGAGGAGTCGAGCGTACACTTAAGGGACGGGATATCTATTTTATGGAAAGCTCTATAAGTGAGCTCGACCTTAGATTCCCCTGCAGGATTTGGCTTCCCTGTGACTGGAATCCAAAAGTTAATTAGGAAGTGGTCTGACCAAATTAACTGTGTTGAAGAATCTACCACCACCTGCAAGTCACAAAACATTTGGTCTGTGTGTCCAAATTTGTGGGTGGGACCAGACACAAAAGGTATGAGATTGCAGGCTGCCGTTATTTCTAATAAGGCCCTCACCTGGGGGTCAGTAGGCTTATCAAAATGCAAGTTCAGGTCCCCTAGAATGAGTAGGTGCTTATACCTCAGGGCAAGTGAGGTGATGCATTCGTGTAGTGAATTGATAAAATTCCCAACTGCCCCCGGAGGTCTGTAGATAAGCATTCCCGTGATGCACTGGTGTGGTGAGACCATGCATCGAAAACCCAAACACTCCGCGCCCTCTACCGGGTCAAGTAGAATATGGGAGCATGCTAGTTCCTGTTTGTAAACCACGGCGACTCCCCCTTCCGCCCCCACCTGCCTATCCATTCTCAGGATTTTAAAGCCCTCTGGAATTGCCGACGCAATTGTTGGCTTGGATGAGTCTGAAACCCATGTTTCGGTGAGAAACATGAGGTCCGGAAGCTCATCCGATAAAAAGTCATGGACTTGTGCTTCATGTTTTTGGAGGGAGCGAGTATTGAGAAGTGCCGCTTTGACTTGCTTACCCTGACTGCATGTGCTACTACATGTGTCCCTTTGAACTGGTGCCGAATTCACCTCCCCCCACCAATGCCCGGGAACCAGTTGCAACAGGGGCAGACAAACGAGTTAATGGTGTTCATGCTCGCCACCCTATTACTGCATTTGTAGTGGCTGCCTAGGTCCAGTAATGTATCACGAGTGTAAATAGGGAAATTACTTAACTCACCAGGACATCGGGCAGCATGTCCTGCGCCCCACGCCTCCGGGACGCTGACGGGCGCAGACAGGCTTGCCTTAGGCGTGCCTTTGGCGCGCCCGCTGGGCGTCCGCGGCATGGCCGGGTTTATGTACCCAATTGCTAAAGGTCAGGGAGGAGACTAGAACGTCTCCCTCCCAAGATGGCGGCCGCTGTGTGGCACAAACCGGAAGTGAGTGGTCCGGTTTGGTAATCCTCCCTCCACTCAATCAGCAACAGCTGTGGTGGACCGGGGAGGATTTTCAGCGCGTGAGAGATGGCCCGCAGGAGCTGGGGTAAGTGAGCTGGGGGTCAGGATCCCAGGTTAAAACGGAAATACAGTGAGGCAAGAAACACAATAACAAAATGGGCAGTATTAAAAACAATTCCAAAACAAGTTAAAACCCATTAAAAAACGAAGGTTTCCTAAATAAAAGGATTGCCGCTTTTTGTGCTCGCGTTCCTGTCTGCCAGAAGAGCAAGCAGTCTCTGGCTCTTGATTAATTGCTGCGCATCCGCGGCATGGCCGGGTTTAAGCACCCAATTGCTAAAGGCCAGGGAGGAGACTAGACCGTCTCCCTCCCAAGATGGCGGCCGCTGTGTGGCACAAACCGGAAGTGAGTGGTCCGGTTTGGTAATCCTACCTCCACTCAATCAGCAACAGCTGTGGTCGACCAGGGAGGATTTTCAGCGCGTGAGAGATGGCCCGCAAGAGCTGGGGTAAGTGAGCTGGGGTTCTGAGTAAGAAAGGCGCCCCCCTGAGAAGAATGCAGGTCTGGGAGTAAGGGGAAAAGAAACAACTATAGAAATAGAAAACCTCCCACTTGACCTATATTTCTTTGCTGCCAACTAGCGTCAGATTAATGGGTCATCTCCTGTTGCATAACATAACTCCAAACTTTTTTTATAATACAAATTTCATTTATTTTCTTTTATTCATACGGTTTAAAAACAAGAAACAACTGTTTTGCCTTGTGGTACATGATTTAGACAAAGCTCCTCATGTCCTATACAGTATATACACTTGATCAGTTTACTTTTCTCATTTTAACAGACATTATCAGTGTATAACTTGTAAATCCAATGTACATATAACATATCATCCCAAAGGACTAAAATCCACTCTCATCTCAATCCATCCCCATACTCACATCTCATTCACGTATTCTTCAATCGTATCACTGACACATACTACACACACTCTCATACACACCCCAGTACAACACTGCATACACAGGTGGAAACACAAGGGGTGAACCATCAACCTCAGTGGCTGTGCTGGTGACTGGTATGTCACACCATCCGGTCGACGTACGTTTCAATGGAAATTACTGATGATCTCCATCAGGACCAATAATTAATGTTTTGATACGAGTGGAGACTAGGGCTCTATTAGCACTAGTCCAGCGGGACTGCAATGCAACACTCCAGCCAGAGTGTTGGGGCGTGAGGGCGTCGCTTATGATCTCATGAGACCAGAACCTCTGTTATTAGCCTCAAGAGTCTAGTGATGCTCTCAAAATAGTGACGTGGTCGGTCCTCCCGTGGATGGATCTACATTCCTCCACGAAACCCTTTTCGAGGTTATTTTGATACTGGGATAGTGCTTCGGATTTCATAAATGTAGGCTTCTATGATGCATCACCGGTTTCATGTGATACTGAAGGTCCGTATCACTTCCTATGTTTGTCACAACTTGTATTGGGAAAGACAGTGCTCAGACAGGCTGCTCAATCCTGTATCAGTACTGGCTGTTCTCACTGCTACCGAGTGTGAATTCATCCGGAGAGGTTGACGGCAGTGAATCAATTGAAGCATCAAGAATTATGGCTGACTCCAGAATTTATAGACGGAACCAGTAAGAGCAGCCATAAGTGACTCAGGCGCGAGTTATCCGACGGGGTTTGTCTCTCGTAATCCAAGTGGTCACATACAAAGGAAGCGACACAGACCATTATCATCATATGAATTCACACTCGGTACCAGTGAGAACAAAACATTAATTATTGGTCCTGATGAAGATGGAGATCATCAGTAATTTCCATTGAAACGTACGTCGACCGGATGGTGTGACATACCAGTCACCAGCACAGCCACGGAGGGTTGATGGTTCACCCCTTGTGTTTCCAACTGTGTATGCAGTGTTGTACTGGGGTGTGTATGAGTGTGTGTGTAGTATGTGTTAGTGATACGATTGAAGAGTACGTGAATGAGATGCGAGTATGGGGATGGATTGAGATGAGAGTGGATTTTAGTCCTTTGGGACAATATGTTATATGTACATTGGATTTACAAGTTATACACTGATAATGTCTGTTAAAATGAGAAAAGTAAACTGATCAAGTGTATATACTGTATAGGACATGAGAAGCATTGTCTAAATCATGTACCACAAAGCAAAACAGTTGTTTCTTGTTTTTAAACCATATGAATAAAAGAAAATAAATGAAATTTGTATTATAAACAAAGTTTGGAGTTATGTTATGCAACAGGAGATGACCCATTAATCTGACGCTAGTTGGCAGCAAAGAATATAGGTCAAGTGGGAGGTTTTCTATTTCTGTAAGTGAGCTGGGGGTCAGAATCCCAGGTTAAAACGGAAATACAGTGAGGCAAGAAACACAATAACAAAATGGGCAGTATTAAAAACAATTCCAAAACAAGTTAAAACCCATTAAAAAACGAAGGTTTCCTAAATAAAAGGATTAAAAGGATTGCCGCTTTTTGTGCTCGCGTTCCTGTCTGCCAGAAGAGCAAGCAGTCTCTGGCTCTTGATTAATTGCTCCAGGATCCAGTCTGACGCCGGGGAAATTTACAGGTAAGGAATATGCAGCTAGATGTCGATCAGATAACATTCTGGAACACATCCCGAGGTCTTTAGGATTTAAGGCAACTGGATAACAAAAAGGGAGAGTGACAGAAAATGGACAAATGTAGATTGGCACAGTTGCCCTTAGTGTGGTGACATATTTGTTTACTATGTCAACTGTAATTTGAAGTGCATGCATAGGATTAATGAGCATCTGTTCGTTGCTGGTTTCATTGAGATAGTTTTAACCATGCTTATCTGTGCTTTGGCTTAATCTGTACTCTCCCTCTACCTGGTGCTATGTTGATCTTCCCAATGGGATGGTTATTGGTGCCTCTCGTGTAACCGCTCAAAACATCTTCAGTCTACTCCCATTTTCTCTTATTTCTGCATTTCCACATTTACGCCTAATACAATCTTGAAACCATCCTTCTTTCAAACTAACAATCTTTTTATTTCCTTTTTATCTCATCATTGATGTATTACTGTATTTTCCTTGAAAATCGTGTTTCTTTATTTTCCTCCCTGTATCCGTTACTTCTAACTGTTCAATCTTCATCACATTTACTGTTTAGTCTACCAAAATGCATCCCATACCTTTATCCTCACCTGCTCGATTGCTGGAACACTCTCCTTCTTGGAACTGCTGTTTACTTGCCACCACCACTAAAAATGCTTAAGTAATTTCCTGCTCACTTTATCTTTAACATTCCTAGTGCTGTCCATTCTATTCAATTTTCTTCCCATTGTCCTTAAATCTATCCATGGTTCTTCCCCCTTTAACTTTTGCTATCTCTTCTCAATTCATTAGATGGTCCTCTCAATTGCCAGTTAATTTTCTTTACTTGGCACTATCAATTGAAATCTTGGTTCTTCGCAATGGTCTCAATATGCTCCTCAGCTCTTATGTGTGTTCAGTCTCTCAGTCTCTTTACAGCCTCCTCTCTTTGCATCTTATTAGACTTCTCAAGCTTTCGATAAGCCTCATTTTTTCATCACAACCAATTATCTTCTTCAGTCTTTTTCTACTCCCAAACCCAGCTTGGTCCTATTATGTTCCAATTCTTTTTAAACCAACTATGAACACATCTCTGATGCTACATCCCGAGTAAGATCTGAGGAGCAAATGGAGTCCAGAGCAGAGAACCAATTGGTTGTCAAACATTTCACACTTAAAGTCGTTGCAAGTACATGAATACACAGAAATGCAAAAAAAATATTTTTTCTTTATTTATATAAATTAAAACAAAACACAAGTACAATGGAATATTAGATGCACTCAAGCAGTAAAAATATGGGCAGCTGCATGTTTAGGGGCACATCACAAAGTCCTAAAAATGGTTTCTAAAGTAGTTGGTGCGATAAGGTGGACCCACCCAGGCAAAGAGCGTTCAGGAACGCCTTTACTGTTCCTTCTTTACTGGGTGGGGAAGGGATAGGGCTAATACGGAGTACCTGCAATAACATGCTTTATGTTAGCTTTTAGAATTGTGGTACAGCCCTTCAGTTTAATTAGTAAGGGAGCAGCCAATAGCACATGCAGGGACCAGAGTTCCCTGCTGCTAGTCTGAATAAATCAAAGAAATCTGTCAACGTAAAGCAACAGTTGTTCAGCGGGCCTTAATGGCAGCCACTGAGATGACGGCAGATTGCACCTTTGTGTACTTTGGATACATACATCATGTGCACTACGCTTATATAATTAGGAGCATGCCCTTCTCAGTTTAAAGAGGCAGGCTTATAAAATATATTGAGTTGGCTGGAAGGTACAGAAAAGGTCAGCCCCTCTTAAAGAGGATAATATAAATGGAGAAAGGACAACAGGTTTATCTTTCAGAGATGTACATTTGATACAGGAAAACCCTGCTCCTGATAGGAGCAAGGACAACCACCTGCTGTTGCTAGGCTGACCATCACTCGAAATGGATCCCATACCCTATGTGACAGTTCTCTAAAACAAGCCTGGAGAAGGCACTGAACAACTGCTACAAGATTCATTAAGATGCATCTCAGTGCTCATTCAGACCTTGGGCCTCCATCCTGTTCCTTCAAGGAATAAACGTTTATGCTCCTAGTGTTTATTCACAGTCAGCAGTTGTAGACATGTAGAAGAATTATGGAAGCAGTACTGCAAGTTGGGCAACAAGATTATTCTTGGAATAAATGGATTCACCCACCCAGTAGTAAATCTGTCTCACTATCGCACAGGTAATGTTCTAGAAAGGGAAAGGATCCCCTAAGCACAGCTGAGGGGCCCAATGAGAGGAATGGTATGAGTGGGACCAAGTTAAACAGAACCTTGTGTTGCACTGACCTTCTATTTGCGTGGGAACTATCCCAGGGTGCAACACAGTTCCTTTTGGAAGGAAAGGGTCTGTCCAGCAGGCACCTTTCTAAATAAATCCCACCAAATATTTCAGACCTATAATCATAAATTTTGCAAAGCAAATTAGAATCATTTAAGTAAAGAACACTTCAGCAACCAACTGAACTCTAAAACATACAACAAGCACATGATCATTATATAGAGGGCAGGGTCTCTCATCTGCAAGAATAGCGATGTGTGAATACGTATAGTCTAGCCACATGGACAAAACCTTCCAAGTACACGTAAGGAGTAGAACAGAATAAAATTCACAACAAAAGAATGGAAGGAAGATGGACATTCACCTGTCCTGTAGCATACCTGAGAAGGTAATCACATCCCCTGCCCTCAATAATTCTCTCAACAGCGAGCGCACATGTATCGGCGAGCACACACATTTTAAAATGGCCCTTGATTTTAATGCGAAATAAAAAAAATTATTATTAATATTGTGTTTCTGTAAGATTAAGTTTCCTATAAACAGCAAACTACAAAATATACAAGTGCAATTTGTTTTCCAGTGGGGATCATCAAAGGCTCCTTGGTGTGTGTGTGTTTGTAACCCCAGCACCACTGGGCTAAGGCTACTAAAATGCACACCAGGGCAGTCATCTTGTTAGGCAGGAGCCGTTAAAAGTCATCACAGTACCACTGGGTCAGGCAGGCAGAACACAATGTTGAGTCGGCAAGAAAGAGGACATGGAAAAAGATCCCCACTCGCCAACTAAGGCAGACTCTGACACCATATATCAGAGCCCCATGCCTGTCTTCAAACAATATGGGATTAGTCCAGTTAGTGATTAGTCCAGATGAGCCCTGGAGTAAGAAGGGTGTGGAGAAAGATAAAAGTAAGCTTCGTCCTTAAATCCTCTTACTCATCAGATTACTTGTTAAAGAGAGGCCCAGGCATCAACTGGTCACCTTTTAATTAGAAGAATAGAAGGTTGGTTGCTCTACTATGCACCTGCCAACTTGGGGAATGTGTTTTCGAAAGCCAGCAATGTTGCAACTTAGTCAGGAATCACAGGTTTTTTTCCTTCTCAGTGCCCACACATTGCCTCACGAGCATCCTCCTCAGCCAAAAAGATCTCCAAGTCCATCAGCTTCTGAATGAGAAGGGCATCCAACTCACTGCCATCCAGGGTGGCCCTTCGGCCACGAGTGGAGCCACCCATTGCTTTCATCTTCCCCTTGGCTTTTCTTTTCCTGGGTACAGTGAAATCCTGAAACTCCAAAACCCGCTTTCGCTTCTGCTGGCTCACAGCTACTAGAGCTCCATTCCTCTCCTTTGGCTCCTCGAAGATTGTCTCAAGACACCTGCAAAGGACGTGGACACATGGCTAAGTACAGTTATACAGTTTCACTATTTTTAAGTCCATGACATTTTTTTAAATTCTTAACAATTCTATACAAAACACAACACGTTATGATGGTTGCTTGTAAAGCTTGTATTGTGCTAAAACTGCCTCATTGGGTTGTGCAGGGGAGAGGACTACAGGAGAGGGAAAAAGTTCACACCTGAAGGAAGGAGTCGAAAGCAGAGGAAGGGAGGCAAGGCACATGGGAGAGGCAACAGCACAGTTTGGTAAGTGAGAAGTTGGTGTTGGGCGGGAAAGCAAGAAAGTGCAACAGGCAGTGCTTAATTTGCAAACAACTAAGTGCCAGGGCTCCAAGGCATTTCGCATAGGTCCACTGCAATTGCTGCAACACACATGCCACTTTAAACATCAGGTTTAAAAGTTATCATTTTTTTTAAGATTAATTAAACAATTAAATACTCCACTAATGAACGTTGCTTAAAAATTACACACACAGCATCACCATGTGGTGGATTCTCAGTAGGTGCCGGTGCTCAGAATAACTGCCGGTGCACTGGCAACGGGGGCTGTATGGAAGCGGATTATGAGAGAAGTAAGAAAGGGTTAGATTGTGGACTGATTTGCACATTGCTAAAGAAACTTTGAAAGGGCATGGTGCAGCAATATATTTCAGCATGCCTGATGTCTGAGTGGGAATTGGGCACTCTATCATGGTCAGTTAAATAAAAGTAGGGACGCAGAGCTCAGTATTTTTTGTTTTGGAGATAAAAGGGTAAGCACTGGAGGGACAAGTGAAGAGTCAATTGGGTCAGGTAAAGGCGCTGATGGGGTTTGATTGATTGAATAAGAAAGCAGGTTGGCTCTTCCTGATGTTATGAAAGTGGTAAATGGTCACAATGGTAATGGACAGTTACATATTGGTGTATTAACAGAAGCCAAGGAAAAGGGGCTTATGGGTTTGAGAAATGGCCGGGGTGGGTTGTGAAGGAAATATGGCCGGGGTGGGCTGTGAAGGAAATGGGGAAGCAAAACAGGCAAGAGCTGGTGATGCAGGTGGGATAGCTAGTGATTAAAAACAGAGAAGCAGTTAGTAATTCTCTCCTAAATCTTTAGGGAGAAAAGTGCATTATTGGCAAAAAGATGTTACAAAAAATTCAAACAAAGATATTGTCCGAGATAGAGAGAAATGATGTAGGTAAAGGCAGGCTAAGCGCTGATTACCTTATCCAATTTCCACTTGTATACAGGGGACTAACACTGTGCAGATCATCTTGCTATTGCATGCATGCCATAAACTAGGTAGGGCAGACAACCAAGAGATAGTGTCTGCTGATTTTACTGGACTGGACATTGCTATGAGAAGCAATAATAATTTGCTTACCTGTACCATCAGTTCTTCACCATGGGCACCTTTATTACATTAATAAAGATTAAATATCTGTTCATATATGTGGGAATCAAACACCCTTTCAACAGAGAAGTAAAGGCATCCAGTCATAACAAAACAAATCTTATGTAGAGGAGTACTTTCCTTTCTTTTTATTATCTTTGCTATATTTCAACTAAATGAATATGTTAAAAATGCACTAGAAAGTCTTAAAATACATGGAGCTGCATAGCTATTCAAAGCCATTTTAATGTCTCCATTAAACCAATGAAGTGAAACTGGTCCAACAGGCACGCCATTGTATAAAGCAAAAACTGCATTGCAGCATCACAGTAGCAAAGACACACCCCGATTCCACCACCACAAAGGGGTGAGCTAACACTAGCATGATGATGGTGGTAGCTGACCCTTTGGTACTTAATTCCACTTTGTGGAGAGGGATTACACAAAACAATATTTGGGAAAAATGTGTTGCTTCATTTAAATTTGTAAACTCTATCCTCATTTTGAAGACTTTTTATGGATGTAAGGTTTGTGTGAATGACTGTTTCTAGTGCCCTCTTTTATGTTTTAGTTATTCAGTAATGAGTAAAAATCATAATAAGAAATAGTAAAGACAATAACTTAGCCACAAAAGAAATCAGGAATAACAAAAAGACAATTTAAAATATGTTAACAATGGATGGCTTGCGCGGTTTCAGTAGCACGGCATTGGGTGACATCAAACGTACACAGTCTGCACCCGAGACAGCCAGGTAATTTCCAATGACTCCGTTCCAGAAGGACACTCTGTCAAACGTCTGATCCAGGTTATAATTTTCGGGAGACCGTTTTTGCCAGGTATGCCTGATAGGGCGCCCAGATATTTTGAGGCCCCGGATTTGGGTGGCATTAATAAGGATTCTGCTACTTACCCTGTAAGCATCTGTTCTTGGCATGTAGGGCTGTAGATTCACATGGTTTGCATACTCCTGCCATCTAGTGTTGGGTCCAGATGCTTGCAAGTTGTTTTTCTTAGAAGAAGTCTTTTCCAGGCACGAGGCAGGGTGACTCCTTTGTTCGGTGATAGTGCGCATGGGCATCGACTCCATTGTTAGACTGTTTTCACGCAAGAGGGTGATAATGGAGTAAATGAGTGTAGTATAGAGATGCCCATGTGTACATAATATGAATAATAATAACTGCAACAACCATAGATGTCCGGGGAGGACAGAGGGCAAATGTGAATCTACAGCCCTACATGCCAAGAACAGATGCTTACAGGGTAAGTAGCAGAATCCTTATTAATGCCACCCAAATCCGGGGCCTCAAAATATCTGGGCGCCCTATCAGGCATACCTGGCAAAAGGAACATAATCCGTTCGAGGCATGTGTGCTGTAGATACACATGGTTTGCATAGACTGTATAGCAATAACCTCCGAAAGTGATGGCTAACCTGTGGGCGTTGCAGTTTGAAAAAGTGTTCTTAGGACTGCTTGTCCTACATTAGCTTGTTGTCGCGCTAATACAGCCGCACAATAGTGTTCAGTAAATGTGTGTGGCGTAGACCATGTAGCTGCTTTACAAATGTCAGCTATAGAAATGTTACCTAAAAAGGCCAGGGATGCTCCTATTTTACGAGTAGAATGTGCTCTAGGAGGTATAGACAACGTTCTTTTGGCTTTGATATAACCTGTTTGAATACATTTAACAATCTATCTAGAGATACCAGATTTAGAGAAAGGTTTCCCTTTATGAGGGGGAGCAAAAGCAACAAAAAGTTGTTTTGTGAAAGTCTTCTGTTCTGTCAATAAAATACAATAATGCTCTTTTGACATCTAATGTATGTAAAGCTCTTTCTGCTTCAGAATAAGGTTGAGGGAAGAAAACAGGTAACTCAACTAATTGGTTAATATGAAAAGCTGAGACTACTTTTGAAAGGAACTTTGGATTAGTACCAAGAACCACTCTGTCTCGATGCAGCTGGAAAAATAGTTCTTCTAAGGTTAATGCCTGAAGCTCACAGACACGTCTTAGTGAAGTGATAGCATCAAAAAAAGCCACCTTCCAAGAAACAGATTGTAGTGGACAATTGTGCAATGGTTCAAAGGGGGACCCATAAGTCTTGTTAGAACAATATTAAGATTCAATGCAGGTGGAACGTTTGGTGGTATCACTCTTAAGTCCTCCCATCAAGGCTTTAATTACTGGTACTTTAAACAGAGACAAGTGTTGTCTGTTTCGAAGATATGCAGCCACTGCTGCAAGGTGTAGGCGTATGGAAGAGTATTCAAGGCCTGCACATTGTAGATGTAATAAATAACAAATTATTTGTAGTATAGAAGCATCTAGTGGTTCAACTGTTTGATTATTACAATAAATAACAAACATTTTCCACTTTGCTGAAAAGCATGCTCTAGTGGTAGGTTTTCTTGCTTCTTTAAGAATTGTCATACAATCTGATGGTAGATTTAGGTATCCAAATTCTATGACTTCAGGAGCCAAATCGCGAGGTTGAGCTCCTTGGGGTTTGAATGTCTGATTTTTCCATGGTTCTGAGTAAGAAGGTTTGAGGTGAGGTGAAGCTTCTGGTATGAAACAACTGAAAGCTCCAGTAGTGTGGTGAACCATGGTTGACGAGCCCATGTGAGAGCTATCAAAATGAGGGTGAGAGATGTCTGCCTGAGCTTCCGAACCAGAAAAGGAAGAAGAGGGAGAGGCAGAAAAGCATAAGCAAATATCCCGGACCAGTTCATCCATAGGGCATTTCCTTTGGATAGAGGGTGTGGCAACCTGGAGGCATAGTTTGGGCATTTTGAGTTCTGAGCTGTTGCAAAGAGATCTATTTGTGGAAATCCCCATTTTTGGAAGTATGGGAGGAGGACTTGGGGGTGGAGTTCCCACTCGTGGACTTGTTGTCGCATCCTGCTGAGGTGGTCAGCAAATTTGTTGCCTGTCCCAGGAAGGTGTTCTGGCAGCAGTTGGATTTTGTGATGTATTGCCTAACTTCAAATGGTCTGAGAGAGGCATGATAGCTGTAGAGTGTGTGCCCCCCCCCCCGTTTTTGTACATAGTACATAGCTGTCATATTGTCCGTCCGGACTAGGGCAACTTTCCCTATCAGGTGAGGTAGAAATGCTTTTAGCTCTTGGTAAACAGCTAGAAGCTCTAGGTAGTTGATGTGGAGACTCTTGTGTTTGGTGTCCCATTGACCCTGTTAGATGTTGTAGATGGGCACCCCAACCTGTAAGGGATGCGTCCGCTGTGAGCATGATCTGTGGAACAGGGTCGATAAAGGGGCGCCCTTTTGATAAGTTTTGTATGCCGATAGGTGCTGCTGTCTACCAACACTAGACCCTGTGATTGATTCCATTGATGTGCTAAGCATTCTTGAAGAGGACCCATGTTTAATCTTGCATGAGGTACTATGGCAATGCTTTGAAATTGTAGCAGCAGTGTCTGAAAATTGTGAATTCTGACTGCATTGGAATAAGCTTAACCTGTTTTGAGTGCTTAGCATAGCTCCTAGATATGGTTGCAGACGTGCAGGTTGGAGATGGAATTTTTGCGCATTGACTGTGAATCCCAATTGATGAAGAAGATTTATTATAATTTGAGTGTGATGTAAACACTTGAGATGTGTGTTGGCTTTGATGTGCCAATCGTCTAGATATGGGAAGACATGAATTTGTTGTCTTCTTAGATGAGCTGCTGCTACTACTGCTAGACATATGGTGAATACAAATACTCTGGGTGCAGTAGTTACTCTGTATGGGAGTACTTTGAAATGATAGTTTTTTCCTGCTACAACAAATCTGAGGTATTTGTGATGTGCTGGGTGAATAGGGATGTGAAAATACGTGACCTTTAAGTCTAGTGTTGACAATGTCGCCTAGCTGTAAGAGAGGAAGCACCTGTTGAAGTGTGACCATATGGAAGTGTTCTGACAGTATGCACACGTTTACAGGTCTGAGATCTAATATTGGTCGTAGGGAACCGTCCTTTTTTGGGATTAGGAAGTAAAGTGAATAAACCCCCGATCCTTGGTGTTGTATTGGAACTGGTTCTAGAGCTCCTTTTGTTAGAAGAGCTTGTATTTCTTGTTTGAGCAGTTGGTGCTCTAGAGAGAGTTTGTGAATGCGAGGTGGAATATTGGGAGGATTGCTGGTGAGCTCCAGGCAGTAATCATGTTGGAGAATGTCCAACACCCATTTGTCTGATGTTATTGATTGCCAAAAGGGAAGAAATTGATGCAGTCTTCCTCCGACAGGTGTATGATGATCGGGGGGGAATTGTTATTAAGTTACTGCTTGTTGGGAGATGGAGAGGTACGTGTTGGCGTACCTCTACCTCTGCCTTTAAAATTGTTTCCTCTGTAACCACCTTTGGAAAATCCTCTAGAGGTGGATGATTGATTCTGTGGTTATAGGAAGATGTGTTGGCATCTGTGGAGGTACTTTTTGAGCCTCCCCTATAAAAAAGGGCGGCAAAAGGAGCCTCTGTTAGATGGTGACTGTAGCGCTCCCATAGATTTTTCCACCTGGGTCCTTTTTCATTTTTTCAAGTGATTCATCCACTTTAGGATCAAAAAGATGTTCCTTATCATATGGGGCATTAAGTATCGTCTGTTTTACCTCTGGTTTAAATCCAGAGATTCTTAACCATGCGCGTCTTTTGAGGAGAATACTAGTGTTAACTGCTCTGGTTGCAGGATCAGCAGCATCTAACGCACACAATAGAGGAATTGGAAATTAGTTTTTCCTCCTGTACTATTTCTTGTCCTCTTTTCTTATGCTCCTCTGGGAGATATTGGAGTAAGTCATCCATTTCGTCTGGGCCCTATCGTACCTAGCCAAAAGACCTTGTGCATTGGCTATACGCCAATGGTGGGCCGATTGTATAGCCACTCTTTTGCCTGAGGCATCTATTAGCTTGGACTCCTTGTCTGGAGGTGCTGCATCACCTGAAGTTTGTGAATTTGCTCTTTTACGAGCATTGGACACGACTAAAGAATCTAATGGAAGTTGGCCCTTAATAAAAAATTGGGTCAGATGGTGGGGGTTTATATTTTGAATCTACCCTAGGTGTTATAATACGTGCCCTTACTGGATCTTTAAAAATATCTTCAGCATGCCTCGAGCCAGAGTTGGAAGGCTTGACGTGGGCTTTTGGTGAAGAGCCAGAAGGTGGGGCGTTCGAAGCAGAGTCTCGGTGCCTACCATGGCCGGATGGCAGTGGTGGCATGGAAGCCTTGTTTAATGGAAGTGGGTTTTGTGGGCAAAGGGGCTTTGGTACTCATGGCACCTTGACCGGCTGGAACATTATGGGACTCCAGTTCTACCTCCAGCTCGGAGTTGGAGTCTTGGATGGAGAAGGCCTCTTCTTCCGCTGCGGACGCTTCCATCTCTTTTGTTCGATATCTTCTCCGAAGATATCCGGGGTGTTTTCGATTTTTTTTGCTGCATTTCTTTCCGTCGAGCCCATGGTCTTGGAGTGTCTTTTTCGAGCGAAATGAGCGACAGGCGTCACAGTCTTCTTCCTTGTGCTCCTGAGACAGGCACAGGTTACAGACTTTGCAAAGATCGGTGCGTGGATATGTGGAGTGGCATCGATGGGCAAAATTGGAACGGAGTCCGTTCCATCGGCAGATTACTCCATGTTGTTTGTTTGAATAGAAGCAAAACAACAGGCTAGGCCCGAAGGCCGCAGTTGGAGTTCTCTCAATCCAACTAGGAGATTTTTTCGATTTTTGACATGCGGAGGGTGGGAAGCGCGTTTGAAACAAAACCGACACTGGTACAGAAGGTTGTGAACGGTCTCGAACCGGAGCACAGCAAACCACGTCCGAACCTGATGGGGAAAGAAAACAATATAACAATGGAGTCAATTCCCATGCGACTATCACCGAAAGGAGGAGTCACCCTACCTTGTGACTGGAGAAAATTTCTTTGAAGAAAAACAACTTGCAAACATCCAGACCCAACACAAGATGGCAGGAGTATGCACACCATGTGTATCTACAGCACACATGCCTCGAACATATAAATTATCAGATGCAACACCTCGTGGCATCTTTACCATCCGTTTTTTCCAAGCTTCAGTCTGTTCCTTGCAGGATTGCCTCCTCAAGATAGGGGGCCGATAACAATGGTATCTGTGCCCTTCTTGTTGCCCACCTCTATACTTCCTTGACTCTTCATTCGCAAAGTGATTTTTCAAATGTCTCTTGCGCTCATTGTGATTCTAAAAAGAGAGGGTTTGTTAGAATGTCCCTGATTGCACAATGTGTGTAGTACAGGCATGGGTGAACTTGTCGATTGGCACGGCTGAGAGTCCAAGTACTGCTGTTCACCAGATTATTCTCTCTCCGACCCTCTTCACCAGTCACCAATACCATCTTTGCCTTAAATTAAGAGTTTGTGCAAGGCAGGACCCCCTACTACCTTTCATCGAGTATGTAGTTTGACATAACCAAGTTAACTCTATAGTTTCAGTACTTCACCAAAAACGGTTGTCTGAGCTACCTCTTTATAAGTCAATCATTTGATCTTCTCTGCCACGTGATCCAAAAGAAGTGCGAGAGGATTAATGTTTGTGCATAAAAAATTGTGTTTTAGTTTCATGACAAAAACCACAATATCTAGTGTCTGAAAAAATTGCTGAGTGTCGTTATAAACTTTTTCTGCACAAACGTGCCATGCATTTATCTATCAGGCAATGTCAAAACACTGTAAATATTATACCACAACAGTATTTTTGGGGAACAATGAACCAAGATACATGACTAAGCCAATATAAAAAGTGAGAAAACTCACTTGCTACAAAATCATGTTTTCCCAGTGTCATAAGACTACATCATTTGAAGGGATGGCTACACGCAGCTTTAGATGTTTAATGACTTCCTGTTATCAATTCCTTAACAAAAATAGTAGAGGGATGGGGGCTTTGGGTCAGCCACTTTGAGCCATAGGTTTTCATGTGTTTTTATAGGTCCGGCGTTAGCCAAGACCATTTGATATTACCAAAATTATATGATGAATACACTTACTTCTGATTACCAGCTATGTGGTAAACCGGGTGCAGTAAAATCACATCCACACTTACCATTAGAAGGCAGCATAATCACTCAATTACAAGAATTTTACATGTCCTGCAGAATCTGTTTTACTGGGTGCGATTTTACCTCATTTGATTTTAGCGGCCAGAAAAATCTCACGAAAACCCTTCATGCACAGCAAGACCGCATTGTTAGAATTGGGGGTCTCTAGTTGGCACAGGTAGGTACTTGTGACTAATAGGGACCCTCGCCTCTAGTCAGGGTAAAGGGGTACACTCCTAAAATAACCCCTGCTCACCCCCTTGGTAGCTTGGCATGAGCAGACAGGCTTATCTCAGAGGCAGTGTGTAAAGCATTTGTGAACACATACAGTAATCTAGTGACAACACTACAGATGGACACCACACAAGGTTTATATCAAAAATAAGTATTCTTTATATAGTTTTAACACAAGACCATAAACGACAAAAATCCACAATACTGTACTTAAAATAATAGTTTTAGCTTAGTTCAGTTCAGTTCTTAAGATGCGACACTTTAAGTCAATGTACCTTACGATGCGGGACGCTTCCACAACAAGCAATGTTGCAGCGATGGAAATGCGACAAAGTTCTGGTGCAAAGAAATAAAGACATCAAGTTCTTCCTGATGCGGCACGCTTCTCCGATGTTGCGAGAAGTCTCGACTCGATGCGTCAGCTGCAGCGGCGACACCCTTGTTCAGCGATGCGACGGCAACAACTTTGGCTGCGACACTCTTCTCCAACGTTGCGAGACGCTTCCGCTCGATGCGACAGCTGCAGCGGCGACACCCTGGTTTCGTGATGCGACGGCAGCAGCTCCGACGGCGGAACGCTTCTCCGTGGATGCGAGGCGCTTCTCTCGATGCGGTGCAATGCGTCAGCTACAGCGGCGACATCTACGATGCGACGGCAGCGGCTGCGGCGGCGACACGCTTCTTCCTCGATGCGAGACTCTTCTCTTGATGCGGTGCAATGCGACAGCTACAGCGGCGACATCTACGATGCGACGGCAGCGGCTGCGACGGCGACACGCTTCTTCGGGGTTGCGGGACGTTTCTCGAGATGCGGTGCAATGCGTCAGCTACAGCGGCGTCATCTCCGTGATGCGACGGCAGCGGCTGCGACGGCGACACGCTTCTCCCTCTTGAGTCGCGCTTCCAGCTCCTTGCGACACGCAGTCCCTTCAGAAGGCCCAAAACAGCAGCAGGCACTTCCAAAGGATTCTTGGGGAGCTGGTGGTTGAAGTGTGTTGTCCCTGAGACTTCAGCAGGAGGCAAGCTCTTTTCTCAAGCCCTTGGAGATCCTTTACAAGTCGAATAAAGTGCACACAAAGTCCTTTCTCCTTCCTTTGGCAGTCAGGCAACCACTGCAGGCAGATCCCTCTAGCTTAGGGATAGTCTTTTCCTCAGTTTCTTCTTGGTTCCGCTCCTCAGCAAAGGTTTCTTCTTGTTTCCCAAAGTGATCTAATTTCCTAGGGTCTGGGTCCCCTTTTTATACCCAGTTTCTCTTTGTTCTCTGAAGGCAGAGAGGCCTCTGCCTAGTCCAAAACCAGTTCTGGTCAGTCCTGGAGCACTTTGTTTTTCTGACTCCTTCTTTCCTTTCAGAATGTGGGGCAGAGTGCTCAGCCGCCCGGCAGGGGGTGGAGCCAGCATTGTGGAAGGCAGGCACAGCCCTATTCAGACCCAGGTGCAACTCCTCCCTCCACTCTGGATGCAGATCTTTCTATTCAGCCCTGTGCTGACTCACCCTGTCTCCTGTAGCCACCCCCAGCCCCTGTCACTCAATCTCCAGACAAGGAATACACAACCTAGCAGAGGCAGGCTTGGAAGTTTAGGCAAGAAAATACCCACTTTCTAAAAGTGGTATTTTCAAACACAATGTTAAAACCAACTTCACTAAAAGATGTATTTTATCATTCTGATTTCAGGCATACTAAATTCGTTTTTCTACCATGTTCCCTGGGTCAGTTCTGACTATAAGGTGTAATAGTCAGTCTGCCCATTCTGGCCTATGGGGAGCAGGTAGCCTTGCAATAGTGAAAAACGAAAATGGCTGTAATTCACTATTAGGACATGCCACACACACCAGGGCATGTCCTACCTTATACCTACAATGCACCCTGCCCTAGGGCCTACTTTAGGGGTGACCAACATGTAGTAAAGGGAAGGTTTAGGGACTGGTAAGTGGGTGCACTCACCAAGTCGACATGGCAGCCCTAGGCTGCACACAGGCTCTGCGATGGCAGGCCTGAGACACATTTTACAAGCCGCTCCTGTGGGTGGCACAACCAGTGCTGCAAGCCCACCAGCGGCATTGGATTTACAAGCCCTGGGCACACTCAGTGCACTGTACTAGGGACTGACAAGTAAACCAATCATCGAGTCACTAATACATAACACAATTTTATCATAGGGAGCACTTGCACTGTGGCACTGAATAGCAGTGGCACAGTGCCCAAAGCATCTAACGCCAGCAAAAACAGATCAGTAACATAGGAGGCATCATAAAAAATGGAAGGGAGACCCACGCCAAGGATGCCAGGTCTAACACGCATCAAAAAGAAAGGTCATAAAAACTGGAAGCGTGTCATTTCCTGTTTTCAAACTCATTGCCAGTGCAGAGAAGAGACATTAGTTGGTGTAAAACAATCTTCTCTTTGTTCCTGAGAACAATCTTCATTCCTTTCTCCATGTGGCAACCATTTTGTGGATGTATAATCTATTCTAATTCATCAAACCAAAGGGCCATCCCTCTATTGTGCCTATTTTTCTTTCAAGCATGGCTCCTTAGAGGATCAGGAAATATAAATTCTGTCAGACAGAATTACAAGTGCTTGCAGAGGAGATACAGACGCTGAGACTCCAGCCCACTCGGCTTGCCCAGCATTGAGACCGCGAACGCGGCTCCCTTTCATCCATATGCGGATCCCGGCATCTTAATCACTACGGCTTACCTCACACCCAGCATAGAGACCGCGAACGCGGCTCCCCTTTATCCACATGCCGTTCCCGGCATTTTAATCATAACGATCGGTTCAAGCGAATCCTCCGGTGCTTGAATCCGGCAGTGTCCATTATCCTGCAAGGACACGCCCTACAATAACGACAGCATCACTCTGCTGTGCCCAGTGCTTCGCCAGTGCTGCCCACCACCTACTAGCTTATTGTATACAGGCATGCTATCCTAATGTCCTGATGAGGATCCCAACATTTAAGGGATCGAAATGCCGTCGAAACAATGTACACCATATACGTTTACTAGATTGTTATGTCAAACATGTAATGGTGTCTCAACTATATCCTGTCTGTTCCATTTCTAATGTGCCCCTAAACAGACAAGCTTTTTTGCCTGAATCCTTTACTTTATGTTGTTTGTCCGTTCGTGTTAGTTGGATGCAGGTTGTGTCCCACTTATATTTTTTCTCTTACTATTGGTTATACTTTAAATTGCATATTAAATGCCTGTCCGGCTGGACAGAGAGATATAGCACTGATTGAGTCTATATTATTTGTTTTGTACCAGATTATTGTCTAGGGACCACTGTCTTTAGAAATAGTTAACTCACCCAAGGTCCCTGACTGATCACAATTGGGTCCCCTTGTTTTTTCTATACTGTTACAACAGCAGCACAGACAATGCCAACCAACAGTCACTCCGTCTGTACCCTTAATCGCTGGCACAATAACACCAAGCCAGCCTGCCTCCGGAACTGTGACCACTACACAAACTCCTTCTGAGACAAGTACAACTGCAGCAGTCTATTACCCAACCACTTTGTCAGCATCCTTTTACTAAAGTGTGATAGATGTGTGCATGGCTGAGAGGGACGATAAGGAGGAAGATGAGAGTTTGAGACAGCCACATGAAAGGGCAGACAGAGTAGAGCCCATCATACACTATGCACTTGATTTTGAATTTTGATTGAAATTATACTTATAAACTTTAAATTTAAAAACATCCAGCAGTATATAGTGTCATATCTCTCTTTGACATCCACCTACCCCTGTTACCGCCATTGTGCTTTTGATTGATAATTTTTATTACTACAATTGTCCGCAGGAACCATTGTTTCTGGCTATATAGTATGTACCCTGGTTCCTTGTGAGTAGGGTGTCCCTTGTCTCTTTTACACGACTTCAAATGAGACATGACAGGAGGACATTTTAATTTCATAGTTGTGGCTTGTTTTGTCTCTAAAGTGCCTGCTGTTTGGATTCCTTAGCATGTTATAAAGAAACTGTGTTTGATGATAACATTTTATTGGATTTACAGCTTTTTTTGTTCACAAATTAAAGACATGAGAGCCCACAGATATTCTTAAAAGATGCAAAGAAAAGTACTTGCCATATGTTAAAAGTATCTAGTATCAGAGGCGGCTCCTCCGTAATGGCGGAGGAGCATTGAAAAACTTGAAAAATAAAACGGGTATAAAAACCGGTTTTTATCATCGTTTTATTTTTCTTCTGTGAGCAGAGTCTTGGGGGCGGGGCCAGGGGGGGTAACAGTACTGAAGAAGGAGTGGTGGGCACTGCCTTCAGTGCTCATGACTGTTTGGCCTGCCCTCTCAGGCAAGCCAAACCGTCATGCGCACTGAAGTTCTCTCCAACCGAGCTGCACTGCAGGTTGGCGAGAGCAAGCACAGGCTCCCAGTCTGTCTGGGAACGCCAATTCACGGTGCTCATGAAAGCAGCTTCAGGATTGGGAGCCTGTGCCTGCCTGCAGTGGAGCCAGAAGAGCGAGACGCTGGAGGGGGACAGGTAAATTCTTTTTTCTTTTATTCTTCTCCGTCGCCCCCATCCACCCTCACCCCGCCTCTTTTCCCTGACAGGAGCCGTTCCTGTCTAGTATGCAGAGGTTTGCTGTGTAAGACTTTTAGGCTCAATACTTACAACATAAACAACATCTTCTGACTTTTTTCATAACTTTGTTAATGTTCAGCAAAGGGTCCCAACTTAAAGCTTCCGATCTGTTGTAGTACAAGATCCTGTTTCTTATAGGATTTTCTTCCTAGAACAGCTGAGGGCAACTCATATAAAATCACTCTATTATTAGCAAAACACTTGACAAGACCTCTTGGTTTTGCCAATGCTTGTTACGGTGTAATACTGCATTGGGCATGACACTAACATAAAACATATGAGAATGAGAATCGTGGCTGCTAAACAATTTGGATTATAAAGCTACCTAGGTTAGGGTGTTAACTACAGGCACCTATGGAAAATGTTACCTGTAACAATCGGCTTGGAGCTTGTGGTGCCGCAGATGTGCATGCCCAGCACACTCATGCCCATGTAGTTTTGGATGTGGACACTGCAAGTTATTTTTCTTCGAAATAGAGGTTTCAGTTTCACGGTTACTCACAACTCCTCCGATGTGCCAGAATATAGACTCTACCTCGGACTTTGTTATTCAAATACAGGCGAGAGTAAGTAAATATAGGGATAAGAAGAAGGAAAGTACATGTGTATTGGTGTCCTGTTATGTAAATATGTAATTAAAAAAATGTTAATAGTGCAAGCTCACACCCTGGGAGGGTGAGTTTAAATCTACAGCAACACAAGTTTCACATCGATTGTAGCAGGTACAGGTTTGTTTGCCACATGTGCTGCTGTAAATCACATACTTTGTATACACTGAAAAGTAACAACCTTCTTGCTAACACCATGAGTGGAAGAAGATTGACACAAAGTTTTAAAGACTGTATGCCCAACTTGTGCCTCTTTGGGCCTCAATGTTCACACAGTGATCTCTGGTGAAAAAGTGGATTGTGGACCTTGTTACAGCTGTACATTTGTCTGCAAGTTAAATGTCGCCTACAAAAGCTGCAGTGGCTCCCTTTTTAGGTCTCGCCTAGGCAGCGCACATGCGTAGCTCTAGGAGAGGGCCTTTAGGAATCGGTCTTCACTTTTCAAGCACTCGTGCTTGTGGCGGCATCCACCTTGCGGGAGCGAGCAGCGGCGCGGCCACGTTAATTACAAACAGATGGCCCCTGCGCGCCGCTGCTCGCTCCCGCAAGGTGGATGCCGCCACAAGCACGAGTGCTTGAAAAGTGCAGACCGCTTGTTATATAGTGCTACATTCAGCACACATCACTAGTTACACAAATCCTTACATTTGTTGTCCATTTCAATAATGCCCAAAAGGTTCTCGTGACCAGGCATGACAGTCTGGTAATTTTCTGCTTCCTTTAACCCGGACAGTGTCTCGCATGAAATAAAAATCTTCACTGCTTCATCGTTGCTTCACCACTTTTCACCAAAGCGAATGTCAATAGTGTCCCGCCCGCATAACCGTTGCATGCTCAAGCTATCGTCCTGTGTGTGGCGTTCTGGGCCTTAGGCCCGCATGCTAGAGGAAGAACGACACATTTCAGTCGGATCCTGTAAATCCGACGTTCTAACCCGAACAGGGCCTATTCCGAGCTTGGTAACATGCGCACCAAAACGTTGGCTAAAGTGAACACGTGAACACTATGACGCAGTTCAAGTGGTTTTGTGCACCACTGGTGGTCCCTCCTATTATTCCTTTTGTTGTCTAGTCACAACGACTGCCAATTTAACATATTAATCCTAAAGAACGCATGCAACTTTTTTCATAACGTTCTTCGTCATGTAGTTTTATTGGTTAATTCATAGGCATGAGTTTCTTATTTGCAAACATCGTTTTAAATCACTCCCAGGCAACACACAGTTCAGCATGCACATATCTGGCACATGGATTTTTTTGCCGTTAAGCATGCCTGATCTATCAGGTCATCTTTAATTTTCCTATTTCACATAGCCTTGCTCCATGTCCCATTTACGCAATACTAGTGTAGTAGACTTTAGATCCACCAGAGGGCAGTATATATCGTCATCGGTGACTATTTCTTTGTAGATGACCCATTTGTTTGTAGTGCCGTTTTTATTAGATTTTCCCTGTAAGATGAATGAATGAATATACAGCTACATAACAAGAGCAGCTTGTTTTTATTAGATCATTAATGCTCGAAATATTTGTGCAAAAATGAACCCCTTTGTGGTCGATGCTAAAAAAAATTCAGTTTGGAATGGATCCCTAAATACATTTACTAATTCAGTGACAGCACGGCATGTAATGCGGGTTACACCCATCGTGAATTTAAATGCCCAAACAGCAATCTTTTTTATTTTGATATCTCTATCGGTATTTCATATAAATCATATAACAGCAGTGACACGATGTTACACAAGGCCCTTTTCCGTTTCTCGATAGCGCAGGTAATTAAACAAACATTTCTATGGCAATATAGTACTGGTCAAGTTCCAACATACCTGTCGTACAGATATCATACATAAGATGAAGTGGAATTCCCAGATTTCGTCCTTTCACATGGGGCGCCTCACGCTACGTATATCGACTTCTCCAGAATCGCACACCTGTGCGTGCCCTCGAGACATGCGCGAACTGGCGCGGCCATGGGAGCCGTCCAGTGTTGGGCTAACAGGAAGCCCAAACCAATGAATGTCTGAGCACAAAGCAGGAAGCCCGCCTCCCCCATCATTCCCAACAGTGCCAGAGCGTGGGATAAAGTGATAGGCATGTGTAGTACCTTGGAAGGGGTCAACAAATAGTGGACCTATATTTATGGACCAGTGGGCAGGATCATGTCACGTGAAAGATGTCCCTTCTGCCAGTAACACAACTAAAGAATCATGGGGGGAGAGGGGATCTTCTCCATCTTCCAAAGATGCAGTGGTACACAATAAACTCTATGCATATACTTACATTGGATAAATCAGAGGTTAGTCGAGATTGCAGTCTTGCAGACACCCATTTTTACCTACCCGCCAGTCACTGTCATGCACTGGACCGACATCCACTTCCCAAGCAGCTTCTATATCTACCTGCCTATTGGGACTGTTATTTAGGAGACAGAGGTGGATCTGAGAAGTAATATTTCCATCCAAGGGCTCTCATAGTTTTGCCTTTTATGGACTTTAATCCAGCACATTCTCCAGGACCTCCCTGTGGTCTCCCAGTGCATGCCTCAACTGTAGGTATTTATGAAACTGGGATTTGTATTAATTAAACCCCCTTGATAAGTCTATGAAGACCAAACTTCTGGTGACCATAGACCCAAACAAAGCCAGATTCTTGCCCACCATCCTCCGGCAGTATGCACTGATGAGCCTATGTATAGCCTATGTATAGGGAATTGTCCTAGAGGCAGCCCTTCAAAAGTCACACTCCTGTTATTTATTCCCTCCCATAACAATAAAAACCATAACAAGCAACCATTGGGACAGGCAGATACAAGTTGCCAGCATTGAAAGGACAAAAAAAAAAACTCAAGACATTATTTATTGTTAATACTTTTTTAATATGGTCGTTCAGTTGTACATAATGCTTTCTTGGTCATATCTAAGGTAACAAAAATGCTTCTGACACTTCTTTATTACAACTTTTCAACATGCTGCAGACTTCTGTACAGCACAGCTTAAAGACATAGGCAAAGTCAATATCTCTGGCTAAACACTTATAAGTTCCCAAAGGCGAGACCTATTGGCTATGCCAATGCTTGTTCTATCTGCAATGTGCTCTGAACAGAGAGTAGTGTGTGTCTGGCTTTGCCATAGTAAATGTGAATACACCTGACAATCCACCTGGCAAAGTCTGCTTTGGAAATTGGTTTTTCAAGAAGGGACAGGTCAAAAGCCACAATGAGCTAGGGGTTCTTGGCTGTATTCCCAGGGGGGCGTAAATGTCTCAGCAAGTACTTATAAAAAGAAAAAAGTCCTGGAAGGGCAAAATGGTTTGTTTGGCAAGTGTCCAGGCAGACTTCATTTACAAGCAGAGGCTGTGAAAGGCATAAAAAAAAGTACGGGTTTAGTGAGTGTTAGTGGGGTCAAAGTGGGGGCTAAAATAACAAAATATTATTTAAGTATTTTGTTGTTCTTTTCATCTTCAGGTACCTGCATGTAAAATATAGTACTAACCTTACATAAAAAAGCAAGTTAAACTACTTAGTAGGAAATGCACTCTGTTATGCTATAGAATACCAATTGAATAGAGGGGTGGGGTGTGTGCGCGTCACCAGAGTGTCACAGAATTGAATCCTGGTTAGTGCAGTGGGGAAGAGTGCATTTCTAGTGGTACAAGGTTCCAGCCTGTGACAGAAAGCACTATGAATGTTTATGTCATTATTTTAAAATTCTATTACACAGAATGGAATAGGCTGTTACAAAATGCTTTAGTGTTTAAGATACAAATAATTTAGCACCTGCGCTGTGTCCGTCAAACTCTGTATGCCCGCCTCATTTAGAGACCGATGGAGTGTAAGTTTTCTGTCGATGGAGCTCCTGTTTGCTATATTGATGGAAAGCTTCCTCTGATGGCCCAGAGGCTGTCTGAGGAGGGGCATTACACTACCGGCCCGTTTAGGGTGGACAATATAATGTCTTTTGCCTCCCGGTAAAGCCAGGCGGCATGGGACAGAACTCCCCCCCTCCCCACACACAACAAATCATGATCTCTGAACCCACAACAAAGAGCAAGCTGTGGGGGCTATTAGTTTTTTGTTTCTGAAAACAAAAAACGTTTAAAGGTTTAGTGGTCAACTTTTTGTTGACACCAGTTCCTTTCAAGGTACAGAGATGACTGCTGGGCAGGCAGTAATCTAAATTTGTATTATCAATGGGAACTAGCCTCAAAGGGCATAGAGATAGTGTGTTTGTACAGAAGAAAGAAATATTTCTTTTGAAAGCCCTCACCCACCAACCTAGTTGGTGGCATGCTTCATCATGGGGCTCCACCCGGTGACAGCGAATGTGTCCCGGGTGTGCTTCAACGCCTGTGTTACAGCGGAGCTGGTTTCGTGGTGAATGAGTGTGCAATGATAGCGTGTGAGTGTGAATTAAAAACTGTCCTCGGGTCCCAATTCCTCTACTTGGTAATTTTATTAGCGGGCCCTTGGCAGTGTTAAAAACAAGGCAATGGATGTGTTGTGGAGTTATCTATAGTCTCCCACATCCTGTGTGGTCAACATGTTTCAGCCAGGCCTCGGTAGTGAGCTGGCTTTCTTCAGGACCTATGAATGTGTGCAGTGCTCGTGAAGTGATTTAAAAAGGCAGGGTCAGGAATAGAGTGTAAGTGACCCGCTATGTGTTGCACTCGCTAAGGTGCAATATGGGTAAGAGGGTGCTTCCCTCTGTGCTTTGTACCTGTAAAAAGAAGGACATAAAACAATACATACAAACACACAATGAATGGAAATTTGCATCCCAGAATGCACATGTATCTTAAATGCCGTCGTGTCCGTGTAGTAGCCATAATGCTAAAATAGTGGCGCGGTACGGACTATGACGTGATAGTTGTTCGGCGGTAAAAGCTATATGTGCAGAAGATCAATAGCGGAATCACGCCATGCTGCCGAATTGGTGGCGGGCAGTTAAAAGATTGTAAGTGCTTACTCTTGAGATTATCAGAGCAAAGCTTCATGAGTATCCGGCATAGGGATCGGCTTAAAACGCCTTCTATTAGGTAAAATCACTTCACAAGCACTGCACACATTCATAGGTCCTGAAGAAAGCCAGCTCACTACCGAGGCCTGGCTGAAACATGTTGACCACACAGGATGTGGGAGACTATAGATAACTCCACAACACATCCATTGCCTTGTTTTTAACACTGCCAAGGGCCCGCTTATAAAATTACCAAGTAGAGGAATTGGGACCCGAGGACAGTTTTTAATTCACACTCACACGCTATCATTGCACACTCATTCACCACGAAACCAGCTCCGCTGTAACACAGGCGTTGAAGCACACCTGGGACACATTCGGTGTCACCGGGTGGAGCCCGATGATGAAGCATGCCACCAACTAGGTTGGTGGGTGAGGGCTTTCAAAAGAAATAATATTTCTTTCTTCTGTACAAACACACTATCTCTATGCCCTTTGAGGCTAGTTCCCATTGATAATGCATATACCTCAGGGGAAGTGAACTAGCCCTGCTGGTCCTCCCTCTCCCCTTGATACCTAGTAATCTAAATTTGACAGACGGTAGACTATCAGTGTGGTGGAGGTAATGTCCTCTGGAGCTCTGACGGACAGAGTACTGTGTATCAAAGCCTAAATCTGGCCCTTAGTGCTTAAGATAAAACAACAGCTTTCAAAATATATACTCATTAATACATAATAATCTGCACCTAGAGCAAACATTTGTGTCCATTAAAAGCACATACTCCAGAACTCAGTGAGTTACAGCCTTACATTACCTCTCAAAACAAAGAAATCTTCTTAAAAAACAATGCCATTTATAATCATACAGCTTAAACAAAACATAACACCACGGCAGGGCATAATGATGTATACAGAGCACGGTAAGTATCTATGTGAGCTGGTTCTCAGTGGCAATCTCTCAGGCTGTCCAAGGTATGGGATCATCTCACCCAATCACAAGACCACCCGTGGCACACAAGGTTGATTGGGTTCTCCCGGCACACAGTCATGTTCTCCGTCAGCAACGTATCCCTTATAGGTACACCTTTCGCGCGACTTGCAGGCTTATCGTATATCCGTTCCAACCCTCGCCACCCATCCTGGCTCTCCAGACCCGCTTGATGTCATGGCTTAGCAGGTATGTCTGCAGGGGGAGCTCAAATGTTCTTAGGCCGATGGGTCGAAGGTATCATAGTATAGTAAATTTCCAGCTTTTCATTTCAATTTGAAAGGCCACGCACCTAGTACTGCACCCTAGGTGCATGGTGCCCACCCCCCACGACACTCGCCTTTTGGCCAGCAGAAGTGGCACGGACGTGAAGCATCTAATAGCGCGTGGCACCCTTTTTGTGTAGCCCAGTAATGCAATCTTCTTTGTCAGCCCGATGTATACTGCGATCATATCTGAGATTGCCCTGCCCACTTCATTCCAGTATTCAATTACTCTGGCAGTTCCATGCAAGGTGTAGGAAGTCTGCATCTGCCGCACTGCACTGAACACAGCGGGAGTGTTTCCTTAGTTTGAGTGAGAACAGTTTTTGAGGGTTGTGGATAGTCCTATGAAAGTATTTGAAATTGATATAGCGCAATCTGCCATTTAGGGAAAGTTCCCCTATTTGTCCACAGCAGTAGCCCATTCTGCATCGGAAATGGAAATTTCCAAATGTGTGTCCCACAGCGCTCTAGGCGCTAGTCATGGGCGTTGGGGTCTCTGTCCAACTAGAGTAGTATAGATTGTTCACCGTTTTTCCTGACCGGTGGGGCGGCCAGGAACATCCATAGCGTGTTGGATACCAGCGGTTCCTGGGGAAAGTTGGGGAGTGCTCTCTGCACACTCCAGTAAGGCGATCATATGTAAAAACGTCCATTGGGGACGGTGTAATATCTACTAAAAGTCGGACAGCTCAGAAATTTACCACCAGGAATGAGGTCACCCAGCACCACTATACCCCATTTATGCATCCGTTGGGGGCGTGCCTTGTTACATGTTAGCGATATCACTGGGAATTGCGTCAGTGATTGTTTAGCCAAATAAGGGCTCTGGGAGTATATTTGTGTCTGGATCTTTATCCAGGCTAGCAGTGTGTTGGCCACTGTGCCGATCTCTGCTCATTTGCACCTAGGGCGTCTGGCCCAAGCGTGCCTCAAGTGGGGTGGGATGTGCGCTGGCGTGCTTTATGTGTGCCATTTATGGAGGGGGATTGTACCAGAAATATGCGAGGTGTGCCTGCGCACACAGATAGTAGAGCTCAAAAATGGGGTACGCGAGGCTGCCCCTTTTGTATGGCGGTGTCAGGGTTGCCCATCGTACTAGCGGTTGGCGACCTGCCCAAGCCAGTGTTATGTAATGCAATATGAGAAGTGTTGATTCAATGGTATGGGGACGTTATTGAACAAGTAAAGTAGCTTGGGTAGTATGATCATTTTGATGAGCGCTTTCCGCCCCATCAGGAAGAGTGGAAGGGTTGCCCAGCGGCGGATCTGTTTTAAATGTGTTTCATAGTGGTTCCGCAATTGTCCCCGATTACAGTTTCTTTATCCTGGTAGATCCAAACCCCCAGGTATTTTTAGGAAGTGCGTAGCCCAGGTTAGTGGGAAATCCAGTGTGTTGGGGAGTGTTGCCAGCATAAGGAGGAACATTGTGGATTTATACCAATTTATCTCGATCCCCAAGACCGCCTGAAAGAGGGCGAATGCCTGTGTGACCGGGGTCAAGTCCCGCCAGGTCCGCTAGGTACAGTGTGATATCATCCCTGTAAAGCGACACTATTATATTTCAGGGTGAGAATGCAGGCCTACGTTTCCCATGTAATTGTCGGATTGCACATGCCAGCAGCTCTGAGGCGAGGGCATATAGTATGGGAGATTTGGGGGTAGCCTTGTCTAGTACCTCGCCCTATAGTAAATGGCTCTGAGAATGGGCTGCCCTGTGGTATCTGGGAAGTCGGGGACGCATACAACAGTCATACTCCGTTTAAAAAGCAATGCGGGATGCCCATGCGCTGCAAGACCTCTAGTGAATTAAAGGCTTTGGACGCGTGCAGAAAGACGGCCACCGCCTGCAGTGTGAGGCTAGGAGGCTAGTGTACTCAAATTATGCACCGGATCTGCCTGGGATGAACCCTGCATGATCTGGAAGGACCAGTTTGGGGAATAGGAGAGTCAGTCTGTTGGCTAGCACTTTGGCCAGGATTTTGACATCGATATTTATTGGTGATAATGGTCTATAAGAATTTGGGCGCTCAGAAGGCTTATCCGGTTTAAATGTAATAAGTATGGATTCGCGCAGCGAAGGGGGGGGGGGGGAGAGGGAAGTGTCAAAACACTCCAGCGGTTCATTGTACACGTGTATTAGCCGTGGGGATAGAAGCGTTGTGTATGTTTTATAGAATTTTGTGTGGAATCACCGCGCGAACCTCCTCCAGGGAGAGGGGTTCCACCAAGAACCATCTAGATGGCTCTTCAATCCAGGCCAGAGTTACACGGTCAAAATATTGGGTATAGTTGTCACTCTGTTGGGAGACCTGAGCTATATAGAGCGGAGTAGTGATTTACCAGATCCGTTAACATATCGCTCTCATCATATATCGCGGTACCATCTTCCCTTTGTAAATGGGTAATAGCCTGAATGTGTCTGTCAGGTCTCGAGAGTACGGCTAGGGTTCTGTCTGGCCCCTCCATACACCCTGGCTCATGCATATTTATGTAGGTGCTTGATCTCTAGTTCAACTGTCTCTATACATTTCAAGTGTTTCCGTCTCAGTTCTGATAGGATTGCAGTGGACGGTACATTAGAGTATCCCTTCGCCAGGTCTTTAAGATCCTTCTTGAGCCAGTCTAGACTGCCACAAAGTTGTTTTACTATGCAGATGCCCCTCATGTATGCTTTGAAGGGCTCCCACAGTATTCCAAATGATTGTACCGAACTTTCATTTGTAGGAAATAATGGATGATTTCATTTTTCAACTCTTCTGTGAATGCAGTGTAGAGTAAGGGCTGCGGGAATAGACACCATGTGAGGGCGCAGAGTCTAGGGGCAGGTGTAGTGTTGGTTAGGTTGACCAGAGTGGTCTGACAGGGTGCGTAGCAGATGTTCTATCCATGTAGTCCATCTGCTGGTATCTGTTGTACCTAGCCAATAATCCAGACATGCCAAAGACCCATGGGCTGTGGAGACATGCGTGCCTTCCGTTTGGGTGGGAAAGCAAGTTCTCCAGAGGTCTCTCAGGCCGCATTTGGTCATGATATGGGTGAGGAGTTGAGTCATCTGTCCAGCAAAAAGTTAAAGTCGCCCACACAGGGTATCATGTGGGGCCAAGACGTGGCGTTTATCCCATATGTTTTGCACAAAATCGGGGTTGTAGGTGTTAGGGTCATAGGAGTTAAAAAAGGTAGCATGCTTCCACTCCCACCTCCCCCAATTGTAGCAGTCCTTAGCGTACCAGGATATCTGTCTCATGGGCAAATGTTTGATAGTTGTAAAAGGAGCAATGACTGCTTCATTTGAATATTAGATGGGATTGTGGGTGTGTTGGAATGTGCATCTCCTGTAGGAGAGTGATGTCTATTTTGTGACAATCAAGCTATGCCAAGATCTGTTGCATCTTGCAAGGGTTTTTAAGGCCTCTCACGTCCCTGGGGTGGGAAGGGCTTACTTCATCACAATGATGACTGTTTTACATTACTAGTCATGGGGGCTCATTTTCCTTGCTATCCTTTGGGCCTAGGGCATCCTTGCTGCAAATAGGGAGGACAATGTGTGGGAGCTCATTGTTTTTTGTTTTTTTTAAAGTGGCAGAGACCATGCTTTAAGATTGTAGAAATACCCAGGCATAGTGAGGAACACATGAAGACACAGTTGCTGCCATGGTTGCAAGTTTTCCGCTCCATCATTAGTGCAGCAATTGCAGTTGAACTGCGGCCCAGGAATGCGAGGGTCACAACACCCTCATTATGGGGACAAGTGTTTTATGGTCAATTTCAGCTTTTGATTAATGCATGATGCATTTGCTCTTTTACACTTCGCACAATTAGCCTAGCTTATGAGCTACAGAAAAAAGTATTCCCTGAAATAATCTCATAAGCCCCACTTTGTGCACTCATCCCTACTCCTCCTGTTGCACCAATCCTTGCTACAAAGTTTAAGAGGGGGCAACTCCATAACACTTTCCTTAGAGTTCGGTTCAGAGCAAAAAAAGTTTGATGACCTTTGATCTAAAATGTGTAAGGTCCTTTCTGCAACTGACAGGTTTTCAGGGTTTGAATTGGGGGGAAGGGGGGCGTGCTATTCAATTTTTTGGTTACTATGGAAAGGAGAGACAACTGAAAACAAGAGTGTGTTCTGAAGATGACCAGATCTCTGCATGCTTGGGTAAATGGCTTCTCTACAGTTAGGACTTGCAGTTCACCAATTCTACAAAGAGAAGTGATTGCAATGAGGAAGGCCACTTTCTGTGAAAGGAACTGCTGAGGGTGATAATGTAACAGCTCAAATTGCAGCCCCATAAGAACAATGTTGAGGTCAGATGTAAGGATCTCTGGCACTTTAGTAGGGATCACCCTTTTAAGCCCTTTCATAAAGGCGCTAACATCCGGGAACTTGAAGATTTTTATTATTTTTTATTAAGCATTCCCGCAGCATCATGGCTCTAAGGGTAGAAAAATTTATAGAAGACAGAAGCAAAAGGAACATGAAGATGTAAGTCACCAAAACAGGAAGAGGTACAGAAAATATCCAGATGATATTGACTAGTGGTCTCTATTTTTCAGTTAAGCTGCTACAGCATCTAGGCGTGCCCTTAAGGACGGATAGGCTACTACTGAAGTTTGTAGGCGCTGTAAGTAACAGACGATATACTGCAAGGATGCCTCTCAGGGCTACTTACAGAGACTGGTAAAATAGTGAACAAATCTTTTACGTTTGGCAGTGTAGCAAGCCCTCGTAATGAGCTTTTGAGTGCCCTTTAGAATTTGCATGCAGTCTTCTGGAAGCTCAAGACACCCAAATTCTAAGACTTCTGATGCCAAATCGAAAGCTTCAGCGCCCTGCAGTTGGGATGCTATAGCTGACGTGTTGCTGAGCGATGTCTGGACAATGAGGCAGATTTTCATGGGGATGTATGGTTACCACGGCTGCATTGCCAGGTGGGTATTATGAGGAGGAGCCTCATTGGAGCTTGATGCGTTTCCCTCACTACATAAAGAATGAACAATAGTTTAGGAAAATATCCCTGACCAGCTCACCAATAGAGCTTTGCCCATGAATTCTGGGAGTGGATACCTGGAGGCGAAGCTTTGGCATTTTGCATTTCATTTTGACATGTGACACACAGATCTATGGCTGTAGTCCCCCAGTATTGGAAGTACTGTTAGATTACTTGGATGCTGACTTTCCAATCGTGTTTGCTGATACGCTCTGCTGAGAAGGTCTGCAAAGTCATCATCTAATCCTGGGATTTGGTCTGCCGAGAGAAGGACCTGAAGATGAATGATCCAATGCCAAAAAGTCTGTGCTAGCTTGGACAACTGTGATGAATGTGTGACTCCTTGTTTTGGAAGGTAGTATATGGTAGTCATGTTGTCTCTGCGAATGCGCCCTTTTTTCAAGAAGTGGTTTGTAAAACGCTCTGAGCACTAGCTGAACTGCCAATCATTCTGAGTACACTGATATGAGTGTTATTACTGGGGAGACCGCTGCCCTTGGATTATGAGCTAGCTATGTGCTCCCCATCCGTTGAAGGAGGTGGAGGTCTACTTGAGGCTGGGGGTCGAGGAATAGCCTGCCAAGTAACACGTTTTTGTGTTCCACTATTACAGTTTGTGTTGAACCTTGTGCTGCACCAACACAAAATTCTCCCACTGATCAGTTACTTATAACCACTGTTTTGCAAGGCACTCTTGCAGAGGACACATGTGCAGCTGAATATTTTGTACTACTGCAATACAGGATGATATCATTACTAACAGTTTCATTATCAGTCTCATTGTCAGATGACGTGACATCTCGTAATGAGGAAGCAGACTTTGGAAGACCATCACACTCATTGCTGAGATAGGCTTTGACTGTCACTGTATTGAGTATGGCTTCCAAAAACTGCTGTGTGATAATTCAACAGCACATCAATGACACCAAGCGCGCTTAAATGTTTACACCCATCACTTCCCATAGAATACTGCAATGGTCATCCTTCAAAGCACTCTCTCTCCCAGATATTGCTGACATACTCAACTCTTTCAAAACCACTTCTTATGAAAGATGCTGTCTTATCCTCCTTCCTCAAAATTGTCTCTGGGGGCACTCCCTTACCCCCAGTTACCATTCTTAATGTCTCTCTCGCACATGGCATCTTACCAGAAGCTCTCAAAACAGGCCGGATTCTCCCCCCTCCTAAATGAAATCGACACTAGACCCTGATGACCTCGCCAACTATCAGCCCATCACTCACCTACCAATCATCTGTGTAGGAAAGTGCCCTTTTCACATGGTCACCCCCACTGTTTCCCTGGTATATGCTGTGATTTCGACCAGAAGGGCACCAGGTTCCCAGTTCCAGATCTCTTATCCAAAACTGTGCAACTGGACCCCAATTGGCAATACCTTTAGTACCCTTTGTAAGTCCCTGGTAAATGGTATCCCTGGTACCTAGGGCCTAAGGCACTAAAGAGGGTCCTTAAGGGCTGCAGCACTAATTGTGCCACTCTAAGGGACCCCTCACCAAGTTCATGCAAACTGCCACTGCAGGCTGCGTGTCTTGGTGCAGACAAAAGTGAAAACACGACATGACACACATCCCTGTGTCTCATGCCACCTAACACTGCATGTAATATTTGTAAGCCACTCCTACAGCAGGCCTTATAGCCTGTAGGGTGCCTTGTATTCCATGTGAGGACATATCTGCATGAGCACTTAAGCCCCTGTGCTAGTCAGTTCCCTTACTGCTAGTACATGTGATCAGGGAAGCCATTTTAAAAGCATGTGGAGGACACTGGTGAAAATGAGTTCCCCAGCTATAGGATGGCTTCACTGAAAATAGGGATGTTTAGTATCAAACATCTCAGATTAATAAACCCACAATTATGCCAGTGTCGGATTTGGTAATATAGGCACACAGAGGGCACCTTAGAGGTGCCCCTGAAAACCTACCAGCCCCTGGTGCTGACTGACTGGTTTTCGTCAGCCTGCAACCAGAGGGGAGTGTCTGACCCCAAAGGGTGAGGGTCCCTGCTCTCTGGGAGCCATAAACCAAGCCTGCATGGGCAGGGTGCGCTTTCACCTCCTCCCAGAGGATGACCTGCAGATTAACACTCCAAAGCAGGAGAGCTTGTAAGCGCCCATCGCCTTTGGCATGTGAATCTGGTGGCTCTCACAGGAGAAGAAGCCAACCCCCCTTTGTCCAGAGACATTTGGCCCCTGGACAGGTGGGAAAAGTATATAGTCAGATCCACCCTCAGGCTCGTGCCACCTCTAAGGTGGGCTACCTGAAGGGGAGGCAACTTTTCAAAGTCAGAAACTCTGTTCCTTCAGCGCACTCCAATTTTGACCCTTGTTAAATAATTTTGTGCTCAAATGTTGTGTTTAATTTATTTTGTGTGCGTACTAAGTAATAAGTGCAATGTCTCCAATCTTGCACTATATGAACAATAGAACTATGAGCTGGAAGTGGGACACCACTTTCTGCTCCTGGTCTCACTTCACTTCAAAACTCCAAGGTTTTGCTCACTATCACTTCTCAAATTGCTTTTAAAATGAAAACGTTACTCTGTGAATTTTCCTTGTTGATATCTGTGTTTATTCACATTTCTTTGTTAATCTTTTAATCCTTTGTGGTCATTCCCATCAAAGTTTTCAGTAAATATTGAACATTTCTCATTGATATCCAAATATTCAAATCCTGCACAATGCATTTCAGGTCGTGGACCCTTCGTCAGGGGCTTCAATGCTAAAAAAAAAATCAAAATAGATTAGAAGTGTCAGCCCTGTACACTCTTGCACATGTAAAGGTCTAGTCAATATCAAGCTCATTGTACCCGTGTCGGTGCTCTCTGTGTGGAACAAACTTAAATGTGTACACTGAACGCATCTCCAGATTTCACCATGGATGTGTGCTCATGCGTGAATTCAAGGATACATCAAAAGGGTGACTATAACAACCAGAACAGACCGAATGGCCACCGTGACACTGTAAAATGATTCGCATGCATCTCGAGCACCCGTGGTTTCAGAAAAATGAATCGTTAAAGACCGAAACTCGCAACCTCAATGGAACCGGCGTCTTATCCTGCGCACTCTCCCCTGCTATTCCATGCAATCGTCTCTTTAGTGACACGTTGTTTAACTATAGAGATGATGCATGCATGCTAATCATTTTACAATGTCACTGTGGCCATTCGGTCTGTGAGGTGTCTGTTCCTTACTGTTGCCTGGGAGGTGACATCGTGGTGGCGTCGGTTCCTTATGACGATGCAAGGTCGATGGATTCGGGAGGTCACCCACGTCAGCTATTGGCTCCGAGATGGTGAAGCACCGGCATCGCTGAGGTCAGGGCTGCGGTGCGAGTCCGGGCGGTGCATCGGGAGCGTCACAAACAGTGCCCTCGGCTCCGGTGCAGGCAGCGGCCCCGGTGACAGCGTTAGAGTCGGTACGGCATCAGCAGGCGTCGGGGCTGCGATGCAAGTCGGGGCAGTGCGTCATGCACTTCATGAGCGCTGCCCACGGCTTCGATGCAGGTCGTGGCGTTGGTGTTGCTATGTCCCTCTGTGGCAGCTGAAACAGCAGTTCCAGGTGCAGGAGGACAGAGGAAATGAAGTCTATGTGTCCCTGAGACTTCAGAACAGGAGGCAAGCTCTACACCAAGCCCTTGGAGATCTTCTTCAAGCAGGATACACAGCACAGTTCAGTCTTTGTCCTCTCCTTGGCAGAAACAGCCACAGCAGTCCAACCCCACACAGCACACAGGCATTACTTCTCCTTCATCTTTCCCAGCTTTTCTCCTTGGCAGAGGTTGCTCTTGATCCAGACGTATTCTAAAGTTCTGGGGTCTGAGCCCCAATATTTAGCCACATTTCCCTTTCGTCTCTTGTGGCAGAGAGTCTCTGTGCTTAGTCCAAATCTGTTTTGTCCTCTCTGGCCCAGCTTCCCGGCAGGAGGTGGAGACAGCATTGTGTAAGGCAGAACAGTCCTATTCAGGCGCAAGGAAATCTCCTCCCCCTACTCTAAATGCAGCCAGGTCTATTCAGCCCAGCCCTGACTCATCCAGGAAAGGCAGGACACACCTCAACTCCCCCAGTGGCTGTCTACAGTGAATGCACATCTCCAGCCCCTGCCACTCCAAAGCCAGACAGTTAATCCACATCCCAGCAGATGCACACAGGATGGTTAAGCAAGAAAATACCTACTTTCTAAAAGTGGCCTTTTCAAACACACAATTTAAAAACCATCTTTACTAAAAGATGTTTTTATTAAATTCTGAGTTCAGGGAACCTAAACTCCATCTTTCTATCTTGTCCCAATGTGAAGTTACACTTGTAAGAAGTTTCAAAGTATCTCCCATTCTATCCTATTTCGATAGTGAAAAACGAAAAGCACTGTATTTCACTATTTGGACATGTCACACACACCAGGACATGTCCTACCTTTCACATACACTGCACCCTGCCCAAAGGGATAACTTGGGCCTACCGGAGGGGTGCCTTACATGTAAGAAAAGGGAAGGCTTGGGCTTGGCAAGTGGGTGCACATGCCAGGTCGACATGGAAGTCACAACTGCGCACAGACACTGGAGTGGCAGGTCTGAGAACCCTTTGAATGGCAGCTTGTGCGGGTGGCACAACCAGTGCTGCAGGCCCACTAGCAGCATTTGATTTACAGGCCCAAGGCACACACAGTGCACTGTACTAGGGTTTTAGCAGTACATAAAATAAGCCAATCATGGAAACACCAATCCACAAACACAATTTATGCAGGGAGCACTTGCACTTTGGCACTGATCAGCAGTGGTAAAGTGCCCAAAGTATCAGCAAAAATTAAATTCAGCACACAGCAAAAAATATAGGAGGCAGAGGCAAATAGACAGGGGAAGCCACGCCAAGGATGCCAGGTCTAACAGCGTCATATGTGGAAGTTGGAGCCGGCATAGGCCCCTTAGTTGGGATCGAGAGGCACACAGTCGGTGTCCAGGACAAATCAGCAGGCGGTAACCAGATTGGAGTCCTCTTTGGATCCATGGCGCCAGAAGACGCTCAAGTGAAATCTGGTGGGGTTCCGAATATCTGCAACATGGCCTCTTTCACTGTCTGGATCTGCTGCAGAGCAGGGGTGGGCGAAGTGCCACTATGCGGAATTCCACGGAGTTGCTTAAAAACTCTGGAATTCCGCTCCACTCTACATGCAGGCAGCCGACCTGGAGGGTTCCTGACCCCCAGATTGCCACACCTGCATTACAGCACTTACCACCTGGGTGTGGCGTTCTCTGCCGTGCCCGGGCTGTCCTCCTCCTGGTCTCCTCGGTGCAAAAGCAAAACCCCTACGCTGTACGACTTGCGAGGACTGCGCATGTGCGCAGTCCTCCCAAGACGTACAGCGTAGGAGGTTTGCTTTTGTACCGAGGAGACCAGGAGGAGGACAGCCCAGGCACGGCGAAGAACGCCAGACCCAGGTAAGACCTGGTTCTCCTCACCCCTTAACTATCTCCATAGGGTGGGCGGCAGGGGCAAACTCCGCCACGCTGTGGAATCGGAGTTTTTGCCGAACTCTGCGTTCCCAGCGGAGCGCGGAGTTGGCAAAACTACACAAACTCCGCTGGCAGAGCCGAGTTCGCAACCCACCCTTACTGCAGAGTTGCTGAGGGACTCAAGAACTAAGTTTGGATCGGATGTAGCACCAGGGTTGGCTCTGAGGTGGGAAGCCGAGACTGCAAAATACCCTGGTGTTTGGTGCCTTCTTTTGGGAATAGTGGTGGGGAGAAATGGAGCCATGTTTCAACTTCTTGTGCTTCCTTTTTTTTTTTTACTTACCTGAGGACTTGGAACGTGATGATGACCTCTCTCGGGAACAAGAACGCTGCCACTAATTCGACTGGGACCAGCCTTCCAAGCCTTTCTACAGTGCTCAGCAACATAGACCCCTGACCTTGACTGGTAGGTCGCTCCCCCACCACACAGCTCCGTCTGTGTGCCCTGCTGCTGCCCCTGATTGTGATCGTTTTCCTTTCTGTGCCCCCTTGCTGCCCTTGATTGTGATCGTTTTTCCTTTCTGTGCCCCCTTGCTGCCCCTGATTGTGATCGTTTTTTCCTTTCTGTGCCCCCTTGCTGCCCCTGATTGTGATCGTTTTTTTCCTTTCTGTGCCCCCTTGCTGCCCCTGATTGTGATCGTTTTTTTCCTTTCTGTGCCCCCTTGCTGCCCCTGATTGTGATCGTTTTTCCTTTCTGTGCCCCCTTGCTGCCCCTGATTGTGATCGTTTTTCCTTTCTGTGCCTGTTTCCCGCCGCTGCGCCTGCGGCCCCGCCCCCTCACTGCCCATTCGCTGCCCCATTCCCTGCTCCTCCCTCCCACCTCCCCATTTATGGCGGCCGCTGCGTGGTGAAGAGAGCGACCCCTGACCTTGACGGGTAGGTCGCTCCCCCACCACACAGCTCCGTCTGTGTGCCCTGCTGCTGCCCCTGATTGTGCTCGTTTTTCCTTTCTGTGCCCCCTTGCTGCCCTTGATTGTGATCGTTTTTTACTTTCTGTGCCCCCTTGTTGCCCCTGATTGTGATCGTTTTTTCCTTTCTGTGCCCCCTTGCTGCCCCTGATTGTGCTCGTTTTTCCTTTCTGTGCCCCCTTGCTGCCCCTGATTGTGATCGTTTTTCCTTTCTGTGCCCCTTGCTGCCCCTGATTGTGATCGTTTTTTCCTTTCTGTGCCTGTTTCCCGCCGCTGCGCCTGCGGCCCCGCCCCCTCACTGCCCATTCGCTGCCCCATTCCCTGCTCCTCCCTCCCACCTCCCCATTTATGGCGGCCGCTGCGTGGTGAAGAGAGCGACCCCTGACCTTGACTGGTAGGTCGCTCCCCCACCACACAGCTCCGTCTGTGTGCCCTGCTGCTGCCCCTGATTGTGCTCGTTTTTCCTTTCTGTGCCCCCTTGCTGCCCTTGATTGTGATCGTTTTTTCCTTTCTGTGCCCCCTTGCTGCCCCTGATTGTGATCGTTTTTCCTTTCTGTGCCCCCTTGCTGCCCCTGATTGTGATCGTTTTTCCTTTCTGTGCCCCCTTGCGGCCCCTGATTGTGATCGTTTTCCTTTCTGTGCCTGTTTCCCGCCGCTGCGCCTGCGGCCCCGCCCCTCACTGCCCATTCGCTACCCCATTCCCTGCTCCTCCCTCCCACCTCCCCATTTATGGCGGCCGCTGCGTGGTGAAAGAGCGACCCCTGACCTTGACTGGTAGGTCGCTCCCCCACCACACAGCTCCGTCTGTGTGCCCTGCTGCTGCCCCTGATTGTGCTCGTTTTTCCTTTCTGTGCCCCCTTGCTGCCCTTGATTGTGATCGTTTTTTCCTTTCTGTGCCCCCTTGCTGCCCCTGATTGTGATAGTTTTTTCCTTTCTGTGCCTGTTTCCCGCCGCTGCGCCCCTGCGGCCCCGCCCCCTCACTGCCCATTCGCTGCCCCATTCCCTGCTCCTCCCTTCCACCTCCCCATTTATGGCGGCCGCTGTGCGGCCGCGCAGCGGGCGGGCGCGCCGCTGGCGCACCGAAGGCGCGTCTAAGGCAAGCCCGTCTGCGCCCGTCCGCGCCGTGGCCGCGCCCAGCGCCAGACCCCCTGGTCCGGGCATCCCCAGCGCCCGCCACATCAACAGACGCCGATACGACGCCAGCACCCTCCACGCACTCAACCCCGGAAAAGATCACGCCTGCTACCAGGCCACCCCGAAGCGCACCCAAGGGCCCTTCACCTGCCGGAACTGCAGCTTCGCCAGCACCCGCCCCGCCAAACCACCGCCCAGGAAAGAACCCAACTACCTCAGATGCATCCTCCTCAACACCCGCTCCGCCCGCAAACACGCCATCGAACTCTGGGACCTTCTCGACTCAACCTCCCCAGACGTCGCATTCCTGACGGAGACCTGGCTGAATCCCGCTTCAGCCCCCGACATCGCCATTGCCATCCCGGACGGATACAAGATCACCCGCAGGGACCGCACCAATGGAGTCGGAGGAGGCATCGCCATCGTCCACAGGAACACCCTCAGAGTCTCAACCAACACCGACGACACCCTCAGCACCGCCGAACACATGCACTTCCAGATCCACACCGATCCCAACACCACCCTCAGAGGAACCCTCATCTACAGACCCCCCGGACCCCGACCACAGTTCAGCGATTCCATCGCTGACTTCGTCAGCACACACGCCATCGCCTCCACGGACTACATCCTCCTCGGGGACCTGAACTTCCACCTCGAGAACAACAAGGACACCAACTCCACCACCCTGATCGACAACCTCGCCACCCTCGGACTCAGACAGCTCGTGACTACACCCACCCACGCCGCCGGCCACACGCTAGACTCCATCTTTTCCGCAAGCCCACACGTCTCCTTCAACCACACCTCCGAACCCCACTGGACTGACCACCACTGCATCCACTTCACCTACAGGAAGCCCACCACGCACCACCGCACCGAACAAATGCCTCGCCGCTGCTGGAGCAGAGTCACGGAAGTCCAGCTAACCACAACCTCGCCCTGAGCCCACCCGCCGAACCCTCCGACCCCGACCACCCGCAACCTCAGACAGTGGATCGACGACTGCGCCAACACCCTCGCCCCGCTCAAGAATCCGCCCAACAGCCACACCAGCAAGAAAGCCAACTGGTTCACCGAAGACCTCCAGGCCTCCAAACGAACATGCCGAAAACTGGAGAAGATCTGGCTCCACGAACGGACAACGGACAGCTACGCCGCCCACAAGAGCGCCACCCGCAATCACCATCACCTGATCAGATCCGCCAAAAGGGCCTCACTCAAAGACCGCCTAGACAACAACGCACACAACAGCAAAGAGCTCTTCAACATCGTGAAGGAACTCTCCAACCCCAGCTCCAACACCAACGACATCCAGCCGTCGCAAGACCTGTGCGACTCACTGGCCACCTCCTTCCACCGCAAAATCGCCGACATCCACGACAGCTTCAACACCACGACCGCCCCGGCAACCACCGAGACCACTGCCCCCACAATCACCAACCGCCTGCTCTCCTGGACCAACATCAACGACGAGGACACCAGCGAGATCATGAACACCATCCACTCCGGTTCACCGCTAGACCCGTGCCCTCACCACATCTTCAACAAAGCCAGTACAGCCATCGCGCCCCATCTCCGGAAAATAATCAACATCTCCTTCGAGACAGCAACCTTCCCGGAAAGCTGGAAACACGCCGAGATCACCGCCTTACTCAAGAAACCCAAGGCAGACCCCAAGGACCTCAAGAACTTCCGACCCATCTCTCTGCTCCCGTTCCCCGCGAAGGTCACCGAGAAAATCGTCAACAAACAACTGACCCGCTACCTCGAGGAGAACAACATCCTGGACCCTTCCCAGTCCGGCTTCCGCAGCAACCACAGCACCGAAACCGCCCTCATCGCCGCCACCGATGACATCAGGACCCTGCTAGACAACGGAGAAACAGCAGCCCTCATCCTCCTGGACCTATCAGCCGCCTTCGACACGGTCTGCCACCACACACTACGAACACGCCTTCACGACGCCGGGATCCAAGAGAAGGCCCTGGACTGGACCACATCCTTCCTTTCCGGCAGAACACAAAGCGTCCGCCTTGCCCCCTTCCGATCCAAGGCCACCAAGATCATCTGCGGCGTACCCCAAGGCTCCTCCCTCAGCCCAACGCTGTTCAACATCTACATGGCACCCCTCGCCCACGTCGCCCGACAGCACAACCTCAACATCATCTCCTACGCCGACGACACCCAGCTGATCCTCTCCCTCACCAAAGACCCTCACACCGCCAAAGCCCACCTCCACGAAGGAATGAAGGCCGTCGCCGAATGGATGAGGACCAGCCGCCTGAAGCTGAACTCGGACAAGACGGAGGTCCTCATCCTTGGTTCCAACCCTTCAGCCTGGGACGACTCCTGGTGGCCAACATCACTGGGAACAGCCCCGCCACCCACCGACCACGTACGCAACCTAGGGGTCATCCTCGACCCCACCCTCTCCATGACTAAGCAGGTCAACGCCGTTTCCTCATCCTGCTTCAACATCCTCCGAATGCTCCGCAGGATCTTCAAGTGGATCCCCACCGAAACAAGAAAAACAGTCACCCAGGCCCTCGTCACCAGCAGGCTGGACTACGGAAACGCCCTCTACGCAGGAACGACGGCTAAGCTCCTGAGACGTCTGCAACGCATCCAGAACACCTCTGCACGTCTTATCCTCGACATCCCCCGACGCAGCCACATCACACCCCACCTGAGAGACCTGCACTGGCTCCCTGTCAACAAGAGGATAACCTTCAAGCTCCTCACCCACGCACACAAAGCACTCCACAACTCCGGACCAGCCTACCTCAACAGACGACTCAGCTTCTACACCCCCACCCGCCAGCTCCGCTCGACCAGCCTCGCCCTCGCCACAGTCCCCCGCATCCGGAAAACGACCGCCGGCGGCAGATCCTTCTCCCACCTCGCCGCCAAGACCTGGAACACCCTCCCCACCAACCTCCGACAGACCCAAGACCTACTGGCCTTCAGAAGACTCCTCAAGACCTGGCTCTTCGATCAGTAGCAGCACCACCCCCCTCTTCCCCCAGCGCCTTGAGACCCTCGCGGGTATGTAGTGCGCTTTATAAGTGACATGATTGATTGATTGATTGATAGAGCTTGGCCTTGAGGTCCCGGATGGCCTTCGGGTTTATTTGATCCCTGAGGACCTTCGGGGTCATCCAAGCACAGTCGCTGCACGATTTCGAATCATGCAAGGAGCCCAGACACAAAAGACAGACTTTATGAGGGTCCGTCGCTGACATGTTTGTGGCAATTTCTGCAAGGTTTAAAACACGTCATTTTCAGGGGAGACATGTACCTTGCACACTGGAAAAGTTAGAGAAGCATTGAAAAATAACTCAGTCAGGTGACAGAAATCGAGGGAGCGAGTTCCAGATCCACGTCAAAAGGAGCAGAAGAAAAGGAAATGGCGCACAGAGGTGGCGGTTATATTATGGGACAATGTTATTTTCAGGTGGGAGGGACCAGATGTGGAGCTGCATGACACCACCTACCGGTGAGCGAGGGAATTGCTGAAAAAATCTCTGGATCCAGTCTGACGGTATTCACAAGGTGAGGTATCTGCGATTAGAAGTATTCATCCGAAATACCGTTTCGGATGGTATGGTGGGATACGTTTTGAGTGCTACCTTTTGAAGCAAAGTCTGCACTACATCTTGCAACAACCATAGGTGATCTTGGCTAATGTTGTTCTGGTGCGGTGGATTATGGGTGGTGTGGTATGAAACTCTAGGCAATAGGTGTGAATGACTATTGAAACACCCACTTGTCCCAGGTTATTTCCTCAAACTGTAAAAGGTATAACCTCAGGCGTACCAACAGGTGTTAAGTGGCTGGGAGGGTAATGCATGAAAGGTGACTGCTTGGAGGAAGGTTGCTCTTGCCTTATGAGGCTGTTGCCCCAGAAGCCACCTCTAAAGTATGGTTTTGGTGACTGACCCTCCTCAAAGGTATGTTATATGTTGTGGCTGGTATGGTGTACGTTGGGAGGAGGCTGCTGACTTGGTTCCAGCACGTGCTTGTGGACTTTGAAACTCCAACTTTGTAGGCTGGGTTTGGAGCGCCCTCATGGATTCTGCCATGTCTGCATCTATTTTAATTCTTTTCATCTTGGAGTCCACTTGTTGGCCGAAAAGGAGTTCATCAAAAGGCACACAGAGAAGGTGCTGCTGTACCTCAGGTCGGAACTCAGATACTCGCAGCTAGGATTGACGTCAGAGAATAATCGTGTTGGTTTTTCTGAAGGCTGTCTCAGCTGTATCTGGGGCACTCCTAATGTTTGTGTTTGAGATGTTTTTCCCTTTTTGAAGCAAGATCCTCTCCAAGTTCTGTATAGTTTAACAACTGGCTACTCGCTTGCCTGTAGTATCAATTTGCTTGCTTTGCCTGGTGGAGAGGCATCCCCTGTACCCTACGCAAAAGCCCTTTTGCAAGATAAATATACTACAAGTAAACCTGGTAGGACATGACCTCTGATGAAAGATGGGATCTTGTGGCATTGCTTTATACTTCTTCTCAAGCCTAGTCTTGACAACTCTGTGACATTTTCTGTAGAGTATTTGAGCATGCTTAACACTGGTGGAAACGGGACAAGGAGCTCTGACTTTGACAACTTTTCAATGAAGAAGTCAATGATGATCCAGGTCTCGAAGCAAGCCCAAGCTCGACTTTGGAGTTGCTGTCTGTTCCAAGGCAGGAATTGAAGATTTTGCACCAGAGGTTTGTGCTCGGTCTATCAATGCTTTCCTGGCAGCAGAGATTTTCTTTCGGGGATGAGCTGGCTTGGCTGCAATGGCCTGCACAAACTGCCAAGGCTTCTTTAGAGGCATTTCAGGGCTTAAGGCATGGCTCTCTCTGGGCTTTTCCTTGCAGTTGCGGCTCATATCGAGGTCAAACACCAGCAGGAAAGATCCTTTCCTGCTGGGGTTAAGAAACCCAAGTTGTAGACTCTGTCCTGTGTTCCATGAATGGCCTTGGAGAAGAATGCTCTCCAAAGTCATTAGATGAGATGTATTTGGGACTCTACTTCTCTTGGATCCCTGGAGAAATGAAAGGCCCACCCCTCTCACCATCCAAGTAAGTGCCTTTTAGCTCTTCAACACCATGTGAAGTTGATGGCTTGGTAGAACCTTGGCACCACATTCTAGAATGCGTCCAACATCTATTTCTTCAATGCAGGATGGTCTTTTTACACTGAAAAGCCATAAAGGCCGATTTTTCATAATCCCACCACAAACAGAGGTGAGATACCCAATGGTGGTCTGACCACAGTAAGGAACGGGTTCTTACCTGTAATCCAAGTTCTTTCTTAGGGGAATCTCCAATGAAATCATAAGCACTGTATAGTTCCACCCACACGCGGGGACCCCGGAGCAGTTCTTTGAAAGTCACGTTTTTTTTACAGTATTTTTGTCTTACTTTTTGAAAGGCCAGTACACGTGACCAAAATAGTAAACTTTGCAGCCTTAAAATAGGCTATATTGCCAATCACAAAAAACGTATCAGCCTTTAAAAATCACTTAGAGTAAAAGTTCTTCACAAACATTTTTTATTCTTTTAAAGGGAATGATAGGGAAAGAAAGGGCAATGAAGTTGTGTAGGCTGCAGCATTGAAAAACAATGAGAATAGAATCTTTAAGGGCAACTTAACTCGGTTCTTTATGACGTAAAAAATGTAAAGGAAAATGTCATCTTTATTTTATGGGGAGGAAGGGTTGCTTACAATTTCAACAGAGATTCCCCTGAGAGAGAAGGATTATGTTACTTACCCTGTAAGCATCTTTTCTTGGCATGTAGTGCTGTAGATTCACATGCTGTGCATAAGTCCGCCATCTAGTGTTGGGCTTGGATGATTACAAGTTGCTTTTCTCTAAAGAAGTTGTTCGAGTCACAAGGTTGTGTGACTCCTCCTCTTGGTGATAGTGAGCATGGGCATCAACTCCATATTTAGATTGTTTTGCCGCAGGTGGGTGAGAATGGAGTTGTAGTAAGTGTTAGTAATGTGATGTCCATGCAATCAATGTGAAATAGTGCAACTAAACTGCAACACACACATGTTTCCGGGGTGATGGGAGGGCACCTGTGAATCTACAGCACTACATGCCAAGAACAGATGCTTACAGGGTAAGTAACAATCTGTTCGAGGCATGTGTGCTGTAGATACACATGCTGTGCATTGACTGTAAAGCAGTCCCTCTCCCAAAGCGGTGGTTATCCGGCGGAGGTAGCAGTTGTTTGAAAAAGAGTCATTAGTACTGCTTGACCAACATTAGCTTGCTGACGTTCAAGTACATCTACACAATATTGTTTTGTGAAGGTGTGTGCTGTGGACCATGTTGCTGCTTTGCAAATGTCTACAAGGGAAATATTGCCTAAAAATGCCATAGAAGCCCCTATTTTACAAGTAGAGTGAACTTTAGGGGTTACAGGTAAAAGTCTTTTAGCTTTAGCATAACAAGCTTGGATACATTTTACTATCCATCTTGAAATTCCACTGTTTGAGATAGGATTTCCAATGTGAGGAGGTGGAAAAGCAATAAATAATTGCTTAGTTTTCCTAAAAGTCTTGTGTAGGAAGGTGGAATCTGACTATATGGTTGCCCCCACTTTTTTCCTGGTGTTTTGCTGGTTTATGACTTAGTTGGACTAGGACCCTGCTATTCAGGGCCCCAGTCTATCTGCTCTCTCTAAACGACATGGAGTGCACTCTAGGTGCACTAGTGATTGGATACTGTCGTGCCTTATGAGTCCCTAGTATATGGTACCTTAGGTACCAAGGGCATAGGTACTTCACAGGCCTACCAGGGGCTGCAGCATGTATTATGCCACCCCTGGGAAGCAGACTAAATCTGACACCACAGGCCTGCTACTGCAGCCTGGGTGAGGTGGTGCTAGCACCCCTCACTGAGATATAGGTTTCCTATATCTCTCCTGCACACACATATAAACCTATCAGTCACCCCTAAGGCAGGCCCTATCAATCCTGAGGGCAGGGTGCTTGGCTTCTATGTGAGGGGGTGCCTCTGCCTGAGCAGGGCCGCTCTGCAGCTCTCAGAGTCTATTCTCTGGTGCTGTTTGTGGATGCGGTTAAACCATATACTATTAAAGTGCATTATATCCTCGCGGTAAATGCTAACTTTGGAATGGCTGCATCAAAACATGTCGTGTTTGGTGTCAAACATCTTGGAATACTACCCCCCGCCAATCTTGGCGGCGGGGTAGCATTCCACCCTTCTAGAGGATAAGACATGTACCTGCTGTGGAAACGCGGTAGAATCCTAAAGAGCCCTGGCATCACAAAATGGATGCCACCAGTCACAGACACTGGGCTGCCCTCCTGCTGATGACCGAAACTCGCAGTGGAGGAAGCCCAACAATAGGCATCCTGTCACAGGGAGGTGTAACCACCTCCCAGACAGGGTTTAGTGTATTGGGGCTGGGTGGGTGCACTCTTAGAGTGCTTTGAAGTCCTGCACTGGGGGAGCAGAAGGCTCCTCTGTGCATATGCCAGTTCAAACCAGCTCAGGGGCTACCTGCCCCTGCTCTGGCGCGAAACTGGACAAAGGGAAGTGGGTGTAGCCACCCCCTCCCTTGACCCTCCCATAGGTGGGGTCATAGAGCTAGTCCATCCCTCTTTTTAGTATAAGAGGGGGAACCTTGCCATTGCAAAGCAGATAACCCCTGGACGACGCTCTACAGAAGAATCCTGGCCCTTCGACGTTCCACTACCTTTGGAAGACAGAAGAATCTCCCTTGGAGTCAAGGAGTGACTCCCCTGCTTGGCAGGCACCAAAACGACAACGACGGTCGCAAACTACGCCGCTCCCGCCGGAGTCCGAAGTCCCTGCAGCCCAAGAAGTGGATTTCCTGACCTCTCCCAGGCCATCGTGAGTCCCCAGCGAAGCTGAGGCAAGTGGACCCCACGAGTGACGAGGAACCGCGACCCCTGGGTACCGTGCACTATTGTCGAGTGCAACCCCTTCACAACGTTCTACGAACTTGTGCTTTGGACCACGTGTGGTCCCGACCTCCAGCAGGAATCCCTCCGAAGGTCAGAGGCCTACACCGTCCCGAGTGACTGTGGGCCCCTGTTGAGTGATTCCGCCCGAGGTGTCTTCGCGATCCCTTGCCCGCCGGCTTGTGGGTCCCCAGAAGACTTCTTAAAGAAACCAAAGGGCTCCCCTGGTTGCTCCAGGCCTGCCCTGACTTACCCTCGCTGGGTGAGTCCCTCAGACCTTGCTGGTCTGCGCCATCGACTTTTCTTCATCTCCCCGAGACTTGCTGCTGCCAAGGCTTGTTGGCTCCAATCGAGTTGCCGACACCGCAGTCAGCTGCAGACGTCGAGGACCCACCGAATCCAGCTCCTGGTCGTCGTCGACACCTCCTGGACCACGTGGCTGAAGAGTCAAGGCACCCGCAACCGACCTGAATCAACCGACGACGGTGGGCATCCATCTTCCTTGCCCCGGGTCACTGCCAAGTGACTTTGAACACTGTCCCCTCTGCTTTCAGGTCATCCTTCTTCAGAATCCAGGCTTGGATTCCACCGGACACTTCTTCAGCTCCCGCAAGCAGCAAGTCTTCTTTGTTCGCCATTGAAAACGACGCCGCGACCCGACACCAAAGGACACCTGTGCACCCGGCTTCCCTGGGTGAGGTAACTCCAGCACTACGGTGCTCCTGTGGGTGTGGGCCCTAGAACTACTTACCCTGTAAGTGACTTGCTTGTAGGTTCTCCCGAAGTATCCTAAAACTCTTTATTTCCAACCGCGACTTGCCCCATTGAAGTTAACGGCGATTCGCGCCTGTGTATCCACACTGCACGCGTCCCCCGTGGGTCCTTTACTTACCTGCCTTGGGTGGTTTCGTGAGGCCCCAGCACTTCTGAAGGCCCTAGGCCTTGTCTCCTTGCAAGTCGTTGTTTCTAAGTCTCTTACTTAGTATATGGTCTGGTACGCCCCTAGGGCCCCAGCCATATTTTGTGCTTAACTTATTGTGAAACGTTGATTTGTGCATATGTTTGTCTTCTAATCTCATAAAGAGATTAGTAGAGAGTTATTTAGAAATAAATACATATATATTTGATATATATACCTGTGTGGTGTCTTTTCATTTGGTGATTCAAGAGATTATATGGTAAAACAAGCTGCTTTACATTCCTCCGAGACTTAGCCTGAAGGCTGCTCTCCACAGCTACCACTAGGATAGCTTTCTTTAAAAGGTTGTCTTAAACCTATCTACCATAAGAGTCGATTTGCCCTGGTGCAAGGTGTCCACTTTAATTAGTGAACAGCATATACCAGGCCAACTTCTCACATCTTGGTTCTGTCAATGTAGTACATTAAAGCTTGTTTAACATCAAGTGCATGTAAGGCTTTTTCTGCAACAGACTCTGGTTGTGGAAAGAAAACAGGTACCTCAATTGATTGATTAATGGGAAAAGGCGAGAATACTTTAGGTAGAAACTTTGGATTTGTCCAAAGGACTAATTTGTCTCTGTATAGTTGGAAGAATGGTTCTTCTAAAGTAATTCCTGGATTTCACGAACGCCTAAGTGAAGTGATAGCTACTTAAAGCACAAGTTACTAACTTGTGTAACGATATATCTGTAAGAGACAGTAGTTAGTGACAGATTCCTTACCTTAGAATATCCCCAGGCGTCAGGCTGGATCCGTAAAGTTTTTGCGTAGCAGTACCCTTGCGCGTCGGTAGGCGGCGTCGTGCGGCTCCGCGTCCGTCGTCGTGATCGCCGGGATGACGTCGCGGGCAGTACTTAGGCGCCGCCCCTGCACGCTGACGTCAGTTCTGTACACGACTTTCCGCGCCAGGAACGCAGAGCCATGCAAGAAGCTGACATAGGTGTCTGAAAAATACTAGGGCCCTGAAAGGGATGTCCTTAACCCTAGAAATCAGTTCGCAGAACGGGGAGGATGGGTGGGGCGGTAAGGAATCTGTCACTAACTACTGTCTCTTACAGATATATCGTTACACAAGTTAGTAACTTGTGCATCTGAAAGAGACACGTTAGTGACAGATTCCTTACCTTAGAATAGATACCCCAGCAATACCAACCCCGGTGGTGGGTCTGCGAACAAAGATCAGACAAGGAAGTCCTGGAGGACAGAACGGCCAAAGAAGCCGTCCCTCCGGACCTGACTGTCAAGGCAGTAATGCTTTGTAAACGTGTGCAGCGAGGCCCACGTAGCTGCTTGACAGATAACCGGCAGCGGAACACCGCGGCCCAAAGCCGTGGTAGCAGCCGTTGCCCTGGTGGAATGGGCACGCAACCCAACAGGAGGCTCCTTCTTAGCCAAAGAATAGCAGGCCTTGATGCACAAGGTAACCCAGCGGGAGATGGTTCATTTGTGCACCGCCCGACCTTTTTTGGCGCCCACGTAGCCAACAAAGAGCTGGTCATCCACCCGGAAGTGTTTTGTGCGGTCGATATAGAAAGAGCGCACGTTTTGGGTCCAGACGGTGGAGCCTCTCTTCCTCTCTGGAAGGATGCGGAGGCGGAAAGAAGGTGGGCAAAGTGATGGTCTGCCCAATGTGGAAGGCAGTAACCACCTTTGGCAAGAAGGACGGACGCGTCCTAAGAACAACCTTGTCTGGCTGGACAGACAGAAAGGGAGGTTTGCAGGATAGAGCCTGGAGCTCACTCACCCGCCGAGCGGAGGTGATGGCCACCAGAAAGGCAGTCTTCAGAGTCAGAAGACGAAGAGGACAGTTATGTAGAGGCTCAAAGGGAGCGCACATTAAAAAGGTAAGAACCAAGTTCAAGTCCCACTGAGGCATCACAAACGGAACAGGAGGGAAGAGGTGTGTAATGCCTTTTAGAAACCTGTTAACAACAGGGGACTTGAAAAGGGAGGGCTGATCAGGGAGCCTGAGGAAGGCCGAGATAGCACAGAGATAACCCTTGATGGTACCCAGGGCAGAACCCTGTTGGGCCAGAGAAAGAAGGAACAGAAGGACCTCAGAAAGAGGGGCAGAAAGGGGGTTCACAGCCTTTACTGTGCACCATGCCACAAATTTGTTCCACCTGCAGGCGTATACCACCTTAGTGGAGGGACGCCTGGCTGCCAGAATCACATCACAAACTTCGGGAGGCAAGTCGAAAGGAATCAACTGCCGCCGCTCAATCTCCACGCAAGCAGGTGTAGACTGGACAGGTTCGGGTGGAGGACCGTCCCCTGCTGCTGCGACAGAAGATCCTCCCGAAGAGGCAGACGGATCGGGGGATCAACGCTCATACTGAGTAGCTCGGGATACCAAACTCTTCGAGCTCAGTCCGGAGCCACAAGGATGACTTGGGCCCGGTCGTGCCGAATCTTCTTCAACACTCTGGGTAGAAGTGGTATAGGCGGAAAGGCGTACAACAGACCGCAACTCCACTCGCGACGAAAAGCGTCGCCGAGCGAGTGCCGCCTTGGAAATTCCAATGCGCAGAACTGATGACATTGCGCGTTCTCTTCGGTGGCGAATAGATCTAACCAAGGCTCTCCCCATTGTAGAAAGAGTCCTTGCGCCACTTCCGAGTGAAGACGCCATTCGTGATCCATCATGCACCTGCGGCTGAGTTCGTCCGCCCTGGCGTTCAGGGAACCTGCCAGGTGTTGAACCATCAGGAACATGCCCTGATGTTCCAGCCATGTCCAGAGGCGCAGAGCCTCCTGACAGAGGGTCCACGACCCCACCCCGCCCAGTTTGTTGCAGTACCACATGGCGGTGGTGTTGTCTGTGAACACCTGCACTACCTTCCCTTTGACAGAGGGAAGGAATGCCTTGAGTGCAAGTCGGATCGCCCGGAGCTCCAGAATGTTGATATGGAGCCGGGACTCCGCCGGAGACCAGAGGCCTCTGATCTCCGCCTCTCCCATGTGACCGCCCCATCCCAGAAGGGACGCGTCCGTCACAACTGTGTGCTCTGGCTGGGGAAGGGAGAGGGATCTGCCCATGACCCATTGCCGGTTCGAGAGCCACCACTGCAACTGTTTTGCAGTCCCCTCCGAGATCTGGACGTGATCGGACAGGTTGCCCTGGTGCTGTGCCCACTGGAACTTCAGGTCCCACTGCAGAGCCCGCATATGCCATCTGGCATGAGTGACCAGCAGGATGCAGGAGGCCATGAGGCCCAGCAGCCTCAGGGTCATCCGTACCGAAACCCAGGATAAAGGCTGAAAGATCGGAATCATAGCCTGAATATCCCGGACTCGCCGTTCGGGAGGATAGGCCCGAAACTGCGTCGTGTCCAGAACTGCTCCGATGAAAAGGAGCTGTGGAGAAGGAATCAGATGCGACTTCGGCACATTGATGGAGAACCCCAGCGAGTGCAGGAGTTCGGCCGTAGTCTGGAGGTGGGAGACGACTGCCTGGGACGAGCCCGCCTTCAGCAGCCAGTCGTCGAGGTAGGGGAAGACTGAAACCCCTGCCCGGCGCAGATGAGCTGCGACCACCGCCATCACTTTCGTGAACACCCGAGGGGCACTGGTAAGGCCAAAGGGGAGCACGGTGAACTGAAAATGCTCGAGGCCTACCGTGAACCGAAGGTAACGCCAGTGGGCCGGCAGGACGGGGATGTGGAAATAGGCGTCCTGCAAGTCCAACGCTACCAACCAGTCTCCAGGGTCGAGGGCAGTTAAGACCTGAGCTAGGGTGAGCATCTTGAACTTCTCCTTCCGGAGGAAGCGATTGACGTTCCAGAGGTCCAAGATAGGACGCATGTCCTCCTTGTCCTTTTTGGGCACCAGGAAGTAGTGGGAGTAGCAACAACGTCCTACTTCTGGGGTCGGAACATGCTCGATGGCCCTCTTGGCCAAGAGGGCCGTGACTTCCGTCTGCAGAAGTACCAAGTGATCCCCTGACATGCGGTGGATTTGAGGTGGCAAGGCTGGGGGGGTGGTCTCGAAGGGGAAGGAGTAGCCCCTTCGGACAATGTCCAAGACCCACCTGTCCGAGGTGATGGGACGCCAGTGGTGAAGGCGGACCCTGCCCCCTACTGGCGTGCTGTGCACCTGAAAGGAGGGACTAGGAGGGCTTGGAGGCCGCGGACGGGTTGGAGGTGGTGGCCTGACCCGCACGCTTGTTGCCCGAACCGCCACGGCGGTATCCACGTCCTCGGACACGCGAAGACGCCTGCTGCGCGGGCCGGTGGCTGGGCTGCTGACGTGACTGGGCGCCCCTTCCGTGGCCACGATAGGGGCGAAAAGCAGAAGTTAGCGGAGGGCGTGCAGTAGAAAGGCCCAGGGACTTGGCAGTAGCCCGTGAGTCCTTAAAACGCTCCAACGCATGGTCTGCTTTGGAACCAAAAAGACCGACTCCATCAAAGGGCATGTCCATGAGTGTATTCTGGACATCACCCGAAAAACCAGTGGTTCTCAGCCAGGCGTGGCGACGTAGCGCCACCGTCGTTGCAATAGATCTGCCCAGCGAGTCGGCGGTATCAAGGCCACAACGTATGGTGTATTTGGCCGCATCCCTACCTTCCGCAATGGCGCGGGTAAGCAGTGTCTGGACCTCCTCAGAACACTGGGGCAAAACAGTCGCCACCGAATCCCACAGGGAGTGGGTATATCGGCCCAAAAGACAAGCGGTGTTGATGGACCGCAAGCCAGCACTGGAGGAAGAAAAACCCTTCTTCCCAAATTGATCCAGGCGTTTGGATTCCCTATCCGGAGGGCGGTAGGGAAGGTGGTTTGGGAAGCCGAGGCTTGGACAACCAAGCTCTCAGGAGTGGGGTGGACAGAGAGAAACAAGGGGTCGCCCGGAGCTGGCGTCGGGACACGTTCCTATCCATAGGAGCCCCTGTGTTGGGCTTGGACCAGGCGCCCAAAAGAACGTCAGTGAGTGCGTCGTTAAACGGCAGCACAGTCTCCAAGGAGGAGGCTGCCGGCTGAAGCACTTCTGTCAAGAGATTAGTCTTGACCGCCACAGTAGGGAGTCGGAGATGTAAGGCTCCAGCTGCCCTACGCAACACCGTTGCAAAATTGGCTCCCTCCTCCGTAGCCACGGGAGGAGACAGCATGCCAGTGTCAGGGGAAGTATCTAGACCACTGGCATCCCTTAGTTCCTCTGCCCAGTCCTCATCATACTGACACTGTTGTGCCAGAGGGTCCTCAGACCCCTCCCAGTCCTCCTGGTCCTCCTCCGGTTCAAAATAAGGAGGAGGAGGGACATTTGGGACCCAAGGTCTCATCGGCGCCGGATCCGGCGTCGGTCCGGCTCCATGTCCGGAGCCGGAGAGTACAGGGGGACGACTACGCCCGGAGCCCCGGGCGGCGTCAGGAACGGCACCGGAGACATCGGCGCCGGCGGAGGCGTGGTCAGGTCGACCGGCGTCGATGGGGGTTGCGGTACCACCGGAGCCGGGATCGAGGCCGGGGCCGGAATCGAGGCTGGAGGCATGAGCGACGCCGGGACCGGAGTCGTTGGCGACGCCGGGGCAACCCCATCAGGGCCCGCGGGGCCCGAAGGCGCACCGGAGGGACCTTGAGGCCCGAAGAGGCGGGCCATGGCCGACAGGAATTCCTGTATTTGGGCCGGATCCGCCCCCGAACCCGGGAAGGACGGGTATTGCGGGGGCGGCTTCACAGGCATGTCCGGGGCCGCGGGGCGGGGACGGTGCCGGGAGGTGCCTCAGCCGAGTCGCGAGACCGGGCGAGGCGAAGTCCTAGAGCGATGATGCTTTTTGGACTTCTTGTGTTTAGACTTACCGGACGACGAAGACTTGGATCCCGACGACCGGCGAGGACTCCGCGACCGACCCCTCGACCTCTCACGCGACCGGGGCTTGGTGTGGCGCGGAGCCGACTGCCGGGCCTCGAGGAGCTTTCGAGACCGCTCTCGCAAAGCTTTCGGGTTGAGGGACCGGCAGTCGGAACACGACTTCGTGTCGTGGTCTCGCCCGAGACAGAAGAGACACTCCAGATGCGGGTCTGTGATGGACATCATCCGAGCACAGGCATCGCAACGCTTAAAGCCGGGCATCCCTAACGACACCTTGGAGTCGATACGAAAAGAAACAGTGAAAAAATTCACCAAAAAAGTTAGTCAAAAAATGACTAGGGCACTGCTCTTCCCGGATCTGCGCTTGCTGGCGCGGAAAAAGAAGAACTGACGTCAGTGCGCAGGGGCGGCGTCTAAGTACTGCCCGCGACGTCATCCCGGCGATCACGACGCCGACGACTGACGCGGAGCCGCACGACGCCGCCTACCGACGCGCAAGGGTACTGCTACGCAAAAACTTTCCGGATGCAGCCTGACGCCTGGGGATATTCTAAGGTAAGGAATCTGTCACTAACGTGTCTCTTTCAGATATGCAACTTTCGAAAATAAATATTGCATTTGGCAGGAATGTAGTGGTTCAAATGGAGGTCCCCTAAGTCTTGTTAGTACAATGTTAAGATTCCATATTGGTGCATATTGGTGCAATTGGACCCAAGTCCTTCCATAAACACCTTAATTCACAGGTATTCTGAATAAAGACACATGTTGTCTATTTTGTGAGTTAGCTGCAATGGCTGGTAAGTGTATGCGTACTGAGGTATAGGCTAGACCTGAATTTTGTAGATGCCACAATTACAAAATAATTGTTTGTACGTGTGCATGTAGCAGATTTAACCTTTTGCTGCTGGCAGTATACAACAAATCTTTTCGATTTGGCAGCATAGCATTGTCTGGTTGCAGGTTTACGCACTTGTTTAAGAATATCCATACACTGTTGAGATAAATGTATGTATCCAAATTCAGGAGTCATATCGTAAGGTTAATTTCCTTGGGATTGGCATCTGTTATTGTGCCCTGGTTTTGTGTGAGAAGGTCCGGGTTAAGGGGAAGCTTCTCGTGTGGGACTAGAGAGAGTTCCAGTAGTGTGGTGAACTATGGTTGACGTGCCATTGTTGGAGCTAATAGAACTAGGGTAAGGGAGGTCTGCTGTAGTTTCCTGACCACTAGTGGAAGAGGTAGAAAAGTGTAGGCAAATATTTCTGACCAGTTCATCCGTACGGCATTGCCCTTGGATAGTGAGTGTGGGAACCTGGATGCGAAGTTTGGGCATTTTGCACATTTCTTCCTCTCTCAGGGGATCTCCATTGATAATCATAAGCACTGAATAGATTAGCTAGCTCATCCCCGCAGAAAACCGCGAAGGAAGAGATAAAAAGGAGAGGAATAACTAAGCAAACAGATTTCCTAAAGAGGCTTGCCCCACCTGGGAATCTGCCCTCGTATCCGAGTCAAGACAATAGTGTCTCCAAGGTGTGAACAGATCTCCAAGTGGCAGCTTTGCAGATCTCAGAAAGAGGGATGTTTCTGAGTAAGGCGCAGTGGCTGCTTTACCTTTAGTAGAATGAGCTTTAGGATTCCCAGTTAAGGTTCTGTTGGCTTTCTGGTAACCGAGGGCCATGCAGGAGACAATTCATCTAGCCAAGGACTGTTACGAAGTATGATAACCTGTTCGTAAAGGACCATAGTTCCCAAAAAGTTGCGTTGACTTTTTGAAAGATTTCAATTTATCCGGATAAAACTTTAACACCCTCCTAACATCAAAAGTAAGGCCAGATCTCTTAGCAGGAGAAGGGGGATTTTGTAAAAATGTAGGCAAGAAGATAATCTGATTAACATGAAAAGCAGAGACTACTTTAGGGAGGAATCTAGGATGGGTCCTCATCACTACCCTGTTACTATGCAATACTGTGTAAGGCTTGTGGGGACATAGGGCCTGTATCTCGCTAACTCTACGTTTAGATGTTAGAGCAACCACAAAGGCAGCCTTATAAGATAGGTGTTCAAGAGAGACCTTATGAATGGGTTCGAAGGGAGGACTCAATCAAGAAAGGAAAACATTTAACTCCTATGGAGGAGGAGGTCTCCTGATAGAACAGATTTTCTTAATGCCCTCCAGGAAATCCTTAACCAGAGTCATCTGAAAAAAATATATTTGTGAAGGACTTTTTAATAGACCGTGATTGTTGCAAGATGCACTCTAAGAGATGAATATTGTAAATTTTGCTTTAGCCAAATGGAGGAGGTATGGAAAACCGCCTCCTGTTGGAAAGTAAGAGATTCAAATTGTTCTGAGTACACGAGATGCAGAATCTCTTCCATTTGAATAGATAGTAAGTTCTAGTAGGTCTTTTGGCTTCTGTCAAAACATCCATGCACTTCTGAGGGAGGTTTAGGTGACCATATTGGATGAGTTCAAGATTCAAGCTGCCAAGATCAGCGAGTGAGGATGAGGTGTTGAATTTGGACACCGAACTACTGAAGAAGGTCCGGTCTGCATGGCAGCCTCCTGTGTGAACGCTCCTGAGCAATGAGAATCATTGTGGCCTTCGAGTGAGACAGTTTAATGATTACGGTTGGCAGAAGGGGAATTAGAGGAAAAGCGTAAAGAAATCTGCCTGACCAGTTGAACCAAAGGGCATTCTTCAATGTGCCTGGATGGTAAAACCTTTGAGGTGAAGCTTGGGCAGTTTTTGTTTTCCCCATCTGCGAAAAGATCTAAATGAGGGAAACGTAGGTCTGAAAAGATTTCGTGAAGGATGGGTCGTTAAGCACCCATTTGCGATTCTGTGAATGGTTCTGCTGAGAAAATCCACTTGAGCATTCTAGATCCCCAGAAGATGAACCGCTGTGATCCTGAGATCTCTGGATATTAACTATTTCCAGATTGGTTGTGCTTCCAGAGAGAGGTTAGGTTCTCGTTCCTCAGAGCTTGCTGTGATAATGCAATGTTGTTGTATCGTCCGTTTGAGGAAGTTTGTCCTGAATGATGGGAGGAAAGCCTTCAGGGTTAGATGTACTGCTCTCAGCTACAGTAGGTTGATGTGGTAGGATTGTTCCTCCAGAGACCAGATGTCTTGAATTTGAAGCTGGCCCATCTGAGCACCACAACCTGAAAAGGAAGCTTTCGATAGACATTCATGCCTTTCAGACGGTTCTGTGAGCAGCAGCACCAGCTGAGTGACTGTTTTGCATTAGTGGTTAGTATCACTCTGTCCTCCTATCTTCCTGAGAGCTAATCCCATTGATTGTTGAGGCTGCATGTAGAGACGTGCTTTCGGGAACAGAAAAATGCATGATGCCATTGATCCCAGAAGATCGGAGACTTGTTTTGCCATTGGATGGTCTATTGTCTTCAGATTGCAATATTTCTGAAGGATAATAGTCTCTTCTCCAAAGGAAACACTCTTGTATGTACCGTGTCTAGGACTGCACCCAGATAGTGAAGGGTTTGAACTGGTACCAAGATCGATTTCTTGTGGTTCACAAGCAGTCCCAGTTAATGGAGTGTGACAACAGTCAAATGATGATGTTGGCTTGCTTGACTGTACACGATGCCTTGATGAGCCAGTCATCTAGATATGGATTGAGGAAAAATGTCATCTTTCTGAGCTGCCACAACCATCATGCATTTGGAGAAAGTCTGCGGTGCGGATTGGAGACCAAAAGGAAGAGCCTTGTAGTGGTGAAAATTGGCAATTCACAAATAGATTGTTTGCGAAACCACTTGTTTGCTCTTTTTGAGGTCTAAAATGGGGTTGTAGTCCAGCCTTTCCTTTTTCACCAAAAAGTAACTGGAATAAATTGCCATCCCTTTGAGGGGAGTGGGGAACTTTTCAACCACATGATTTTGCAAGAGAATGTAGATTTCTTGTTACAGCTTTTGCCGATGGAAGAGGGATGGTTTCTTCAGTGGAATGGATGGTGGCGGACACTTGAATCTGAGACATTATCCATGTTCTACAATATTCTAAATCTATTTGTCGGTGGTTATTTTTCTCCACTCTTCTAGGTCAGATGGTATGCTTCCCCCTACAATAGTGGGCAACAGAAGAGGGGGAAGCAGGCACTCATTGCTTGCCTCCAGTAGTTGGTTTGGGCAGATGATTGTTGACCTCCTCTGCCTTGTAACTGAAGTCTGTGCTATTGATGTCTTTGTGGCTGTAGGTGTTGTTGTTGTCCTTGTAGCCAATGAGGAATTTGAACACTGATGAAAATGTCTGCGGTCACAGAGTTTATAATAGTGCCTCTTATATTCCTTCCTTTTCTCTAATCCAGCAGCTCTGAGAATGTCCAGCTCAGTCTTCATGCAAGACATCTCATCATCAGCATGAGATCCAAATATAGTACTTGCTGAAAAGAGAGATTTAATATACAATGTTGAGCTTCTGGCTTTAACCCTGTGAGCCTGAGCCAAGATGAGCGATGGCGAGCTAGACCATGACAATATCCATGCACTGCTAGTGTAGAGGTATCAGCTGCAGCACTGATAATCTTATCTGTCATATCGCTCCAGAAGACCAGAAGCACTAGCAGCTTACATAGCATCAGCAAAAGTACCACATACTTTCCCTCGCACAGAATCCAACTTTTTACTCTCCGTGCCTAGAGAACAGTAGCTGAAGAAGATTTGGCACAAAACTTTCAGGTAGCAGAGACTATGACCGAGTTTGTATATGATCCATTGAAGGCGGGATGGAGCAGCCTTAAAAGAAGCAGGTATCAAAAATAGATCCATAGCGGGCTCCAAAAGACATGGTACCAAAGGTATCAATGGTCTAGAAGCGGACCTTTGAAGAAGCCTTTCAAAGTTTACCGATGTGGAGGCTGTGGTAGTTGGTAATTTAATATTCAATTTGTTTGTGCCCCTGATGAGAACCTCCTGAAAGGTGTTGATATCATCAACAGGAGGTATTCTCACTGGAGGTGAATCTGTCAAAGTAGGTGAGTAGAGACCCGAAGAGGAAGTGGTGTGATGAGACCGTGAGGATCTCGATTTGGAGGAAAAATATCTTCTTCGCCTTGAGTGTGAACGCCTGGGAGATCTTAAGTGAAGATGATGATGGCGAGATTCTGATCTTGACCTAGACCTATTGCTGTGAGGTCTGGTGTGACAGACGCGAGATCTTGGGTGCTTTGGTGTAGATGCCACAGGTATAGGTGGCCGAGAAGGAGTGGCTGACTGATTTGGTGGCGGAATTACCGCTTGAATTGCTGGTTGTGAAGGAGACTAAGGCGGTGAAGGAGGGGATTCTGTCGGAGCCTGAGGAGGTGTCTGTAAATCAGGAGCGGTGACTGAAAAAGCCAGCCTAGATGGAGAATACTCTGAATCAGATTCTGATGTGAGTCTGTGAGCTTTCATGCGTGAAAGCCACTCCGCAGTTTTAGTCAGAAAAGTTGAATGATGTCTTGACGTTGAATCAGGTCTTTACCCTTTTGGCATCATATGGTGTCTCGACATCGAGGTGCCTCTCAATGCACTGGTGCTCTCTTCCTCGAAGTGCTGCACTCTTCTCGACATCAAATGGAACGTTGTTTTTCACCAGATCTCCTTCTTTTGGATCTGCCACTGCTGGAGTTCAGATGGGGGCACTGGTAGAAGGAATAGTCTCTCCTAGCCCTTCAGATGTCACTACCTCAGGAGTCTTACCTTGCCAATGGAGGCGAATCTTCTCTCTCTCTCCCTCAAAGTGCGCCTGGAGAGGATCTTCCAGTGGCGATGCATCTTGGGGTCATGAGAGTCTGGAAAACAAAGGATACAGATCCTGTGCAGGTCTGTTTTTGCCACTTTCTGCCACATTCTAGGCATTTCACAAAAAGAGATAGTATTTTGTGAAAAAATAGATATATTTCCTTGCAGGAAAATATCAAAGAATACTCTGCGCCCTAAAGGACGTCGAGTGAACTACTTTTGGTGAGAAAAAAAGTGAAACATTTTTGGAGGCAAAGCCTTGAAAAGGCAGAGCTCTGCTCCAGGATCCTGTCAGCAGGAACCAGAAAAAAAGAACGAAGTAAACTGCCACCTTTCAATGTTGCAATCTATACAGCTATATTGGCCTCTATTTCCCTATCATTTACTTTAAAAGAAGTAAAAATGTTTGTGACTGACTTTTTTAAAAGGTCACTTTGAACTACTTGAAGTGATCTTTAAAGGCGGATTCCTTTTTCTTCCATTTTTTAAAGTAAATTCTTGTGATTGGCAATATAGCCTATTTAAGGGCTGCAAAGTTTACTTTTCTGTCACATGTACCTGTGCTTTCTAAAGAAAGGCGAAGGTACTGTAAAAAATTTGACTTTTAAAGAACTGCTCCGGGGAATCAGCATGTGGATGGGACTATTCAGTGCTTATGATTATCAATAGAGATCCTCTGAGAGGGAACATACTGTGACAATTCGAACTGCATTTAAAAGGTGTATTCTCCATACTCCTCCCTCTAATGAATCATTCTCATAAGACCTAGCCCTAATGATTGTGGTACAAATCAGTCTTGAAGCAGTAGACGATCGCAGAGTCTTTGTATGCTGAGGGTACTGATTCCAGTGTCTCATTGTCAAGAATTTTGCCTCCATAGCGCAATAGTCCCCAACCTCTCAGAGATGTATCTCAACCCAATGGTGGAAAAAACACAATGTAGGGTGGAGTCTAGGTCTTAGTGTAGTGTGGGTATCAGGGAAGTTGTCATGAATCACCCTAAAACTAAAACTTATACTTTGAAGAAAACTAGATGGCAGGAATGTACTGAGCATGTGATAATCGACAGCACATTGTATTAGTATTTATTTAGCGCTTATGACCCCCGACGAGGCGTCAAAGCGATTTTCGGCGAGTAGCACGCTACTCAGGAACCCAAAAGGATTAGTGGTGGATTAGTATAGGGAAATATGACTTAATCTGAGCGGTGGACATGCGAGTCTGTTAGTTGTATTGTATTCAGGATAATGGAGGGATAGAAGAGGGAAGAGTCTAGAAAGTTATTTGGGGGATCATACAAGTAAGATGAGTTTTGGGATGAGTAAAAGGAGAGATGGAGAATGGAAAAGTCTCTAGAAAAGGATTATGGAGAGCATAGTAAAATGAGTTTTGGGGTGAGTAAAAGGAGGGCTACATGAGGGAAGAATTTAGAACGGGTTGTTTGGGAGATCATAGTAGCAGAATGAGGTTTGGAATGAGTCAGAGTTGAGGTAGAGGATATACTGAGAGAGGTATAGGGAGAGAGAGTAGTGCATCGGAGATAGTCAAAGCTTTTTTTTCTCTCTACAGTAGGAGTAATGTAATAAATAAACAGATACATAACTACATAGATAGGAGTTATTAGAGAAAAATAAACATTAGTATACACTCATCACGTTATATGTTATTGATATATCGATCTACTTGTATTTGGATACAAGGATAAAGGTATATATATATATATATATATATATATATATATATATATATAAATTCACTGAAAAAACTACAGGTTTCAGGGACGTTATAGTTAGTTGGACATTTCACTCAGTACAAAACCAGAGAAATTCGGCCGTTATAGTTAGTTCAGCTAACTATAACTCGCGCCCAGCAATGCACGGCTGATGACGTCACATATTACATCATTCATGACATGGTCAGTGACATCACTGATGACATCTCAAATGACATCACTGATGACATCATCCAGTGACTGTGTGTTTCTGTAAAGTTTAAATATGTTTTATATATATATATATATATATATATATATATATATATATATATAGGCCAAGGTGTATTGAAGAATGAGTGGGTGTATAAGTGACTGAATGGATGATTTAGTAGGTGCGTGACTGACTGTATAAGTGAGTGATTAAATGTGTCTTACTGAATGCATGGGTTAGTGACTGATGCAGACATTCACACAGTTTAGTTTGTCAGTTGGTGTGTAAGCGGTTACATGGGTTGGTGAGTAGCTAAATGAGGGTCTATATGGGTTATTGATTGGTTGTCTGAGTATCTGTAAGGGTGCCTGAGTGTCTGTGTGCTGTGACTCTGTGCATAGATGTGCGAGTGGGTGATTCACTGGGTGTATGGGTTCAAGAGTGCATCTGTGAAGGGCTGTATGGGTGTGTTGGTGAGTGAATGGATGCCTCAGTGGTACATGTGTGAGTAACTGTATATGTGAAAGGCAGTATATGTGAGTGTTGGAGTATATAAATGACTATATGTGAGAGTGAGTGATTGTGAGAGTGGCTGTATGGATGAGTGTGTGCTTGTATTAGTTATTGTATAAGAGTGTAAGTATGTGTTAATATATGTTTGAATAAGTGAGGTGGTGTGTGTGTATAACTGTCTAGGTGAGTAAATGGGAGTGTGATTGATTCTTTGCATGACTGACTAGGTGTGTGAGTAACTATGGATGAGTGGCGGTGTGTGAGTGTCTGTATAGATATGTGAGTGCATATGATAGTGCCGTATTGATGGTTGACTGCATGTATGAGTGACTGTATGGGTGAATGAGTGGATGTGTGTGTAGACCTAGGAATTAGTGAGTGGGTATATACTAACTGGTATTGGTGTGTCTATGGTTTCGAAAATGGTAGTCTGTATTTTAGAGTGGGTGTATCAAAGGTTATATTAGGGTATGAGGAGGTGCATCAGATTATCACGTGGATGATGTCATCAGTGATGTCATTTGAGAGGTCATCAGTGATGTCACTGACCATGTCATGAATGATGTAATATGTGACGTCATCAGCAGTGCATTGCGGGGGCGCGAGTTATAGTTAGCTGAACTAACTATAACGGCCGAATTTCTCTGGTTTTGTACGAGTGAAATGTCCAACTAACTATAACGTCCCTGAAACGTGTGTTTTTTTCAGTGAATTTCTAAGGTTTTTTAAATGCTAATTTCCAACTATGCCTACAAAGGTAGGACATGTGCAGAAAGAGGAAGAAAGGCGCAGAAAGAAGCAAGAGAAATGCAGAAAGAGGCAACAGAAGTCCAGAAAGTCGAAGAAAGGTGCAGAAAGAAGCAAGAGATGTGAACAAAGAACCAACAGAGGAGCAGAAAGAGTCTGTTGCAAAGTCATCCTGTGCCCCCAACTTTTTGCTGACGGGTACTGGTGGTAACTGACTGACTAACCAGGCCCGGAGCCAGTGCTATGGTGAAAGACACTTAGAATACAGTGAAAACACCTACATACACTAGGGTACACAATGGGTTGGGGTACCCCTGTGATTGGCATGACCTCCCCTGTATGGCCTTAGTACATAATAGGGCCGGGGGATTAAAACTACCTCTAACTAAGAGGTGCAGAAGGAGGCAAGAGAAGTACAGAAAGAAGCAACACAGGTGCCGAAAGAGGCAAGAGAGGTGCAGAAAAAAGCAAGTGAAGTGCAGAAAGAGGCAAGTGAATTGCTGAAAGAAGCAACAGAGGTGTAGAAAGAAGCAAGAAAAGTGCAGAAAGAGGCAAGTGAGATGCAAAAACAGGCAGGAAAGGTACAGAAAGAGGAAAGACGAGTGCAGAAAGACAACAGGGGTGCAGAAAGAAGCAAATGAGGTGCAGAAAGAGGCAACAGACGTGCAGAAAAAGGGAAGAGAGGTGCAAAAACATGCAAGAGAGGTGCAAAAACATGCAAGAGAATTGCTAAAAGTAGCAACAGAGGTGTAGAAAGAAGCAAGAAAAGTGCAGAAAGAGGTAAGTGAGATGTAAAAACAGGCAGGAAAGGTACAGAAAGAGGGAAGACGAGTGCATAAAGAGACAACAGGGGTGCAGAAAGAAGCAAATGAGGTGCAGAAAGAGGCAACAGACGTGCAGAAAAAGGGAAGAGAGGTGCAAAAACATGCAAGAGAGGTGCAAAAACATGCAAGAGAATTGCTAAAAGTAGCAACAGAGGTGTAGAAAGAAGCAAGAAAAGTGCAGAAAGAGGTAAGTGAGATGTAAAAACAGGCAGGAAAGGTACAGAAAGAGGGAAGACGAGTGCATAAAGAGACAACAGGGGTGCAGAAAGAAGCACATGAGGTGCAGAAAGAGGCAACAGATGTGCAGAAAGAGGGAAGAGAGGTGCAGAAAAAGGCAAGAAGAGTGCAGAAAGAGGCAAAAGAGGTACATAAAGAGACAACAGAGGTGCAGAAAGCAGCAAGACAGGTGCAGAAAGAAGCATGGAAAGTGCAGAATGAAGCAACAGGGGTGCAGAAAGAGGCAAGAGAAGTGCTGAATGAAGCAACAGTGGTGTAGAAAGAAGCAAGAAAAGTGCAGAAAGAGGCAAGTGAGATGCAAAAACAGGCAGGAAAGGTACAGAAAGAGGGAAGACGAGTGCATAAAGAGACAACAGGGGTGCAGAAAGAAGCAAATGAGGTGCAGAAAGAGGCAACAGACGTGCAGAAAGAGGGAAGAGAGGTGCAGAAAAAGGCAAGAAAAGTGCAGAAAGAGGCAAAAGAAGTACATAAAAACACAACAGGGGTGCCGAAAGAAGCAAGACAGGTGCAGAAAGAAGCATGGAAAGTGCAGAATGAAGCAACAAGGGTGCAGAAAGAGGCAACAGAAGTGTAGAAAGGAGCAAGTGAGGTGCAGAAAGAGCCAACAGAGGTGCAAAAAGAGGCAAGAGAGGTGCACAAAGACAAAAGAGAATTGCTGAAAGAAGCAACAGAGGTGTAGAAAGAAGCAAGAAAAGTGCAGAAAGAGGCAAGTAAGATGCAAAAACAGGCAGGCAAGGTACAGAAAGAGGGAAGACGAGTGCAGAAAGAGACAACAGGGGTGGAGAAAGAAGCAAATGAGGTGCAGAAAGAGGCAACAGACGTGCAGAAAGAGGGAAGGGAGGTGCAGAAAAAGGCAAGAAAAGTGCAGAAAGAGGCAAAAGAGGTACATAAAGAGACAATAGGGGTGCAGAAAGAACCAAGACAGGTGCAGAAAGAAGCATGGAAAGTGCAGAATGAAGCAACAGGGATGCAGAAAGAGGCAAGTGAGATGCAAAAACAGGCAAGAGAATTGCTGAAAGAAGCAACAGAGGTGTAGAAAGAGGCAAGAGAAGTGTAGAAAGGATCAAGTGAGGTGTAGAAAGGATCAAGTGAGGTGCAGAAAGAGCCAACAGAGGTGCAAAAAGAGGCAAGAAAGGTGCAGAAACAGGCAAGAGAAGTGCAAAAACAGGCAAGAGAATTGCTGAAAGAAGCAACAGAGGTGTAGAAAGAAGCAAGAAAAGTGCAGAAAGAGGCAAGTGAGATGCAAAAACAGGCAGGAAAGGTACAGAAAGAGGGAAGACGAGTGCAGAAAGAGACAGCAGGGGTGCAGAAAGAAGCAAATGAGGTGCAGAAAGAGGCAACAGACGTGCAGAAAGAGGGAAGAGCGGTGCAGAAAAAGGCAAGAAAAGTGCACAAAGAGGCAAAAGAGGTACATAAAGAGACAACAGGGGTGCAGAAAGAAGCAAGACAGGTGCAGAAAGAAGCATGGAAAGTGCAGAATGAAGCAACAGGGGTGCAGAAAGAGGCAAGAGAAGTGCAGAAAGAGGCAAGAGAAGTGCACAAAGAGGCAAGAGAATTGCTGAATGAAGCAACAGGGGTGCAGAAAGAGGCAAGAGAAGTGTAGAAAGGAGCAAGTGAGGTGCAGAAAGAGCCAACAGAGGTGCAAAAAGAGGCAAGAGAGGTGCAGAAACAGGCAAGAGAAGTGCACAAAGAGACAAGAGAATTGCAGAAAGAAGCAACAGAGGTGTAGAAAGAAGCAAGAAAAGTGCAGAAAGAGACAAGTAAGATGCAAAAACAGGCAGGAAAGGTACAGAAAGAGGGAAGATGAGTCCAGAAAGAGACAAAAGGGGTGCAGAAAGAAGCAAATGAGGTGCAGAAAGAGGCAACAGACGTGCAGAAAGAGGGAAGAGAGGTGCAGAAAGTGCATGAGATTTGCAGAATGAGGTCAAGAGAAGTGCAGAAAAAGAAAAACGTGCAGAAAGAAGCAAAAGAGGTACATAAAGAGACAACGGGTGCAGAAAGAAGCAAGACAGGTGCAGAAAGAAACATGGAAAGTGCAGAATGAACCAACAGGGGTGCAGAATGAAGCAACAGGGGTGTAGAAAGAAGCAAGAAAAGTGCAGAAAGAGACAAGTAAGATGCAAAAACAGGCAGGAAAGGTACAGAAAGAGGGAAGACGAGTGCAGAAAGAGACAGCAGGGGTGCAGAAAGAAGCAAATGAGGTGCAGAAAGAGGCAACAGACGTGCAGAAAGAGGGAAGACCGGTGCAGAAAAAGGCAAGAAAAGTGCAGAAAGAGGCAAAAGAGGTACATAAAGAGACAACAGGGGTGCAGAAAGAAGCATGGAAAGTGCAGAATGAAGCAACAGGAGTGCAGAATGAAGCAACAGGGGTGCAGAAAGAGGCAAGAGAAGTGCAGAAACAGGCAAGAGAAGAGCACAAAGAGGCAAGAGAAGTGCAGAAACAGGCAAGAGAAGTGCACAAAGAGGCAAGAGAATTGCTGAAAGAAGCAACAGAGGTGTAGAAAGAAGCAAGAAAACTGCAGAAAGAGGCAAGTGAGATGCAAAAACAGGCAGGAAAGGTACAGAAAGAGGGAAGACGAGTGCAGAAAGAGACAACAGGGGTGCAGAAAGAAGCAAATGAGGTGCAGAAAGAGGCAACAGACGTGCAGAAAGAGGGAAGATAGGTGCAGAAAAAGCCAAGAAAAGTGCAGAAAGAGGCAAAAGAGGTACATAAAGAGACAACAGGGATGCAGAAAGAAGCAAGACAGGTGCAGAAAGAAGCATGGAAAGTGCAGAATGAAGCAACAGGGGTGCAGAAAGAGGCAAGAGAAGTGCAGAAACAGGCAAGGGAAGTGCACAAAGAGGCAAGAGAATTGCTGAAAGAAGCAACAGAGGTGTAGAAAGAAGCAAGAAAAGTGCAGAAAGAGGCAAGTGAAATGCAAAAACAGGCAGGAAAGGTACAGAAAGAGAGAAGACGAGTGCATAAAGAGACAACAGGGGTGCAGAAAGAAGCAAATGAGGTGCAGAAAGAGGCAACAGACGTACAGAAAGAGACAACAGGGGTGCAGAAAAAGGCAAGAAAAGTGCAGAAAGTCAAAAAGAGGTACATAAAGAGACAACAGGGGTGCAGAAAGAAGCAAGACAGGTGCAGAACAAGGTAAGAAAAGTGCAGAAAGTCAAAAGAGGTACATAGAGACAACAGGGGTGCAGAAAGAAGCAAGACAGGTGCAGAAAGAAGCATGGAAAGTGCAGAATGAAGCAACAGGGGTGCAGAAAGAGGCAAGAGAAGTGTAGATAGGAGCAAGTGAGGTGCAGAAAGAGCCAACAGAGGTGCAAAAAGAGGCAAGAGAGGTGCAAAAACATGCAAGAGAATTGCTAAAAGTAGCAACAGAGGTGTAGAAAGAAGCAAGAAAAGTGCAGAAAGAGGTAAGTGAGATGCAAAAACAGGCAGGAAAGGTACAGAAAGAGGGAAGACGAGTGCATAAAGAGACAACAGGGGTGCAGAAAGAAGCACATGATGTGCAGAAAGAGGCAACAGACGTGCAGAAAGAGGGAAGAGAGGTGCAGAAAAAGGCAAGAAGAGTGCAGAAAGAGGCAAAAGAGGTACATAAAGAGACAACAGAGGTGCAGAAAGAAGCAAGACAGGTGCAGAAAGAACCATGGAAAGTGCAGAATGAAGCAACAGGGGTGCAGAAAGAAGCAAGACAGGTGCAGAAATAAGCATGGAAAGTGCAGAATGAAGCAACAAGGGTGCAGAAAGAGGCAAGAGAAGTGTAGAAAGGAGCAAGTGAGGTGCAGAAAGAGCCAACAGAGGTGCAAAAAGAGGCAAGAGAAGTGCACAAAGACAAAAGAGAATTGCTGAAAGAAGCAACAGGTGTAGAAAGAAGCAAGGCAGGTGCAGAAAGAAACATGGAAAGTGCAGAATGAACCAACAGGGGTGCAGAAAGAGGCAAGAGAAGTGCAGAAAGGCAAGAGAAGTGCAGAAAGAGGCAAGAGAAGTGCAGAAAGAGGCAAGAGAAGTGCACAAAGAGGCAAGAGAAGTGCAGAAACAGGCAAGAGAAGTGCACAATGAGGCAAGAGAATTGCTGAAAGAAGCAAGACAGGTGCAGAAAGAAGCAAGAAAACTGCAGCAAGAGGCAAGTGAGATGCAAAAACAGGCAGGAAAGGTACAGAAAGAGGGGAGACGAGTGCAGAAAGGAACAGGGGTGCAGAAAGAAGCAAATGAGGTGCAGAAAGAGGCAACAGACGTGCAGAAAGAGGGAAGAGAGGTGCAGAGAAAGGCAAGAAAAGTGCAGCAAGAGGCAAAAGAGGTACATAAAGAGACAACAGGGGTGCAGAAAGAAGCAAGACAGGTGCAGAAAAAGGCAAGAAAAGTGCAGAAAGTCAAAAGAGGTACATAAAGAGACAACAGGGATGCAGAAAGAAGCAAGACAGGTGCAGAAAGAAGCATGGAAAGTGCAGAATGAAGCAACAGGGGTGCAGAAAGAAGCAAGAGAAGTGCAGAAAGGAGCAAGTGAGGTGCAGAAAGAGCCAACAGAGGTGCAAAAAGAGGCAAGAGAGGTGCAGAAACAGGCAAGAGAAGTGCACAAAGAGACAAGAGAATTGCTGAAAGAAGCAACAGAGGTGCAGAAAGAGGCAAGTGAGATGCAAAAACAGGCAGAAAAGGTACAGAAAGAGGGAAGACGAGTGCAGAAAGAGACAAAAGGGGTGCAGAAAGAAGCAAATGAGGTGCAGAAAGAGGCAACAGACGTGCAGAAAGAGGGAAGAGAGGTGCAGAAAAAGGCAAGAAAAGTGCAGAAAGTCAAAAGAGGTACATAAAGAGACAACAGGGGTGCAGAAAGAAGCAAGACAGGTGCAGAAAGAAGCATGGAAAGTGCAGAATGAACCAACAGGGGCGCAGAAAGAGGCAAGAGAAGTGTAGATAGGAGCAAGTGAGGTGCAGAAAGAGCCAACAGAGGTGCAAAAAGAGGCAAGAGAGATGCAGAAACATGCAAGAGAATTGCTAAAAGTAGCAATAGAGGTGTAGAAAGAAGCAAGAAAAGTGCAGAAAGAGGCAATTGAGATGCAAAAACAGGCAGGAAAGGTACAGAAAGAGGGAAGACGAGTGCATAAAGAGACAACAGGGGTGCAGAAAGAAGCACATGAGGTGCAGAAAGAGGCAACAGACGTGCAGAAAGAGGGAAGAGAGGTGCAGAAAAAGGCAAGAAAAGTGCAGAAAGAGGCAAAAGAGGTACATAAAGAGACAACAGAGGTGCAGAAAGAAGCAAGACAGGTGCAGAAAGAAGCATGGAAAGTGCAGAATGAAGCAACAGGGGTGCAGAAAGAGGCAAGAGAAGTGCACAAAGAGGCAAGAGAATTGCTGAAAGAAGCAACAGAGGTGTAGAAAGAAGCAAGAAAACTGCAGAAAGAGGCAAGTGAGATGCAAAAACAGGCAGGAAAGGTACAGAAAGAGGGGAGACGAGTGCAGAAAGACAGCAGGGGTGCAGAAAGAAGCAAATGAGGTGCAGAAAGAGGCAACAGACGTGCAGAAAGAGGGAAGAGAGGTGCAGAAAGAGGCAAGAAAAGTGCAGAAAGAGGTAAAAGAGGTACATAAAGAGACAATAGGGGTGCAGAAAGAAGCAAGACGGGTGCAGAAAGAAGCATGGAAAGTGCAGAATGAAGCAACAGGGGTGCAGAAAGAGGCAAGAGAAGTGCAGAAACAGGCAAGGGAAGTGCACAAAGAGGCAAGAGAATTGCAGAAAGAAGCAACAGAGGTGTAGAAAGAAGCAAGAAAAGTGCAGAAAGAGACAAGTAAGATGCAAAAACAGGCAGGAAAGGTACAGAAAGAGGGAAGACGAGTCCAGAAAGAGACAAAAGGGGTGCAGAAAGAAGCAAATGAGGTGCAGAAAGAGGCAACAGACGTGCAGAAAGAGGGAAGAGAGGTGCAGAAAGTGCATGAGATTTGCAGAATGAGGTCAAGAGAAGTGCAGAAAAAGAAAAACGTGCAGAAAGAAGCAAAAGAGGTACATAAAGAGACAACAGGGGTGCAGAAAGAAGCAAGACAGGTGCAGAAAGAAACATGGAAAGTGCAGAATGAACCAACAGGGGTGCAGAAAGAGGCAAGAGAAGTGCAGAAAGAGGCAAGAGAATTGCTGAAAGAAGCAACAGAGGTGTAGAAAGAAGCAAGAAAACTGCAGAAAGAGGCAAGTGAGATGCAAAAACAGGCAGGAAAGGTACAGAAAGAGGGGAGACGAGTGCAGAAAGAGACAGCAGGGGTGCAGAAAGAAGCAAATGAGGTGCAGAAAGAGGCAACAGACGTGCAGAAAGAGGGAAGAGAGGTGCAGAAACAGGCAAGAAAAGTGCAGCAAGAGGTAAAAGAGGTACATAAAGAGACAACAGGGATGCAGAAAGAAGCAAGACGGGTGCAGAAAGAGGCAAGGGAAGTGCACAAAGAGGCAAGAGAATTGCTGAAAGAAGCAACAGAGGTGTAGAAAGAAGCAAGAAAAGTGCAGAAAGAGTCAAGTGAAATGCAAAAACAGGCAGGAAAGGTACAGAAAGAGGGAAGACGAGTGCATAAAGAGACAACAGGGGTGCAGAAAAGCAAATAAGGTGCAGAAAGAGGCAACAGACGTACAGAAAGAGACAACAGGGGTGCAGAAAAAGGCAAGAAAAGTGCAGAAAGGCAAAAAGAGGTACATAAAGAGACAACAGGGGTGCAGAAAGAAGCAAGACAGGTGCAGAAAAAGGCAAGAAAAGTGCAGAAAGTCAAAAGAGGTACATAAAGAGACAACAGGGGTGCAGAAAGAAGCAAGACAGGTGCAGAAAGAAGCATGGAAAGTGCAGAATGAAGCAACAGGGGTGCAGAAAGAGGCAAGAGAAGTGTAGAAAGGAGCAAGTGAGGTGCAGAAAGAGCCAACAGAGGTGCAAAAAGAGGTGCAGAAACAGGCAAGAGAAGTGCACAAAGACAAGAGAATTGCTGAAAGAAGCAACAGAGGTGCAGAAAGAGGCAAGTGAGATGCAAAAACAGGCAGAAAAGGTACAGAAAGAGGGAAGACGAGTGCAGAAAGAGACAAAAGGGGTGCAGAAAGAAGCAAGACAGGTGCAGAAAGAGGCAACAGACGTGCAGAAAGAGGGAAGAGAGGTGCAGAAAAAGGGAAGAAAGGTGCAGAAAGGCAAAAAGAGGTACATAAAGAGACAACAGGGGTGCAGAAAGAAGCAAGACAGGTGCAGAAAGAAGCATGGAAAGTGCAGAATGAACCAACAGGGGCGCAGAAAGAGGCAAGAGAAGTGTAGATAGGAGCAAGTGAGGTGCAGAAAGAGCCAACAGAGGTGCAAAAAGAGGCAAGAGAGGTGCAAAAACATGCAAGAGAATTGCTAAAAGTAGCAACAGAGGTGTAGAAAGAAGCAAGAAAAGTGCAGAAAGAGGTAAGTGAGATGCAAAAACAGGTAGGAAAGGTACAGAAAGAGGGAAGACGAGTGCATAAAGAGACAACAGGGGTGCAGAAAGAAGCACATGAGGTGCAGAAAGAGGGAAGAGAGGTGCAGAAAAAGGCAAGAAGAGTGCAGAAAGAGGCAAAAGAGGTACATAAAGAGACAACAGAGGTGCAGAAAGAAGCAAGACAGGTGCAGAAAGAAACATGGAAAGTGCAGAATGAAGCAACAGGGGTGCAGAAAGAAGCAAGACAGGTGCAGAAATAAGCATGGAAAGTGCAGAATGAAGCAACAAGGGTGCAGAAAGAGGCAAGAGAAGTGTAGAAAGGAGCAAGTGAGGTGCAGAAAGAGCCAACAGAGGTGCAAAAAGAGGCAAGAGAAGTGCACAAAGACAAAAGAGAAGTGCACAAAGACAAAAGAGAATTGCTGAAAGAAGCAACAGAGGTGTAGAAAGAAGCAAGGCAGGTGCAGAAAGAAACATGGAGAGTGCAGGATGAACCAACAGGGGTGCAGAAAGAGGCAAGAGAAGTGCAGAAAGAGGCAAGAGAAGTGCACAAAGAGGCAAGAGAAGTGCACAAAGAGGCAAGAGAAGTGCACAAAGAGGCAAGAGAAGTGCAGAAACAGGCAAGAGAAGTGCAGAAACAGGCAAGAGAAGTGCAGAAACAGGCAAGAGAAGTGCACAATGAGGCAAGAGAAGTGCACAATGAGGCAAGAGAATTGCTGAAAGAAGCAACAGAGGTGTAGAAAGAAGCAAGAAAACTGCAGCAAGAGGCAAGTGAGATGCAAAAACAGGCAGGAAAGGTACAGAAAGAGGGGAGACGAGTGCAGAAAGGAACAGGGGTGCAGAAAGAAGCAAATGAGGTGCAGCAAGAGGCAACAGACGTGCAGAAAGAGGGAAGAGAGGTGCAGAGAAAGGCAAGAAAAGTGCAGCAAGAGGCAAAAGAGGTACATAAAGAGACAACAGAGGTGCAGAAAGAAGCAAGACAGGTGCAGAAAGAAGCATGGAAAGTGCAGAATGAAGCAACAGGGGTGTAGAAAGAGGCAAGAGAAGTGCAGAAACAGGCAAGAGAATTGCTGAAAGAAGCAACAGAGGTGTAGAAAGAAGCAAGAAAAGTGCAGAAAGAGGCAAGTGAGATGCAAAAACAGGCAGGAAAGGTACAGAAAGAGGGAAGACGAGTGCAGAAAGAGACAGCAGGGGTGCAGAAAGAAGCAAATGAGGTGCAGAAAGAAACATGGAAAGTGCAGAATGAACCAACAGGGGTGCAGAAAGAGGCAAGAGAAGTGCAGAAAGGCAAAAGAAGTGCAGAAAGAGGCAAGAGAATTGCTGAAAGAAGCAACAGAGGTGTAGAAAGAAGCAAGAAAAGTGCAGAAAGAGGCAAGTGAGATGCAAAAACAGGCAGGAAAGGTACAGAAAGAGGGAAGAGTGGTGCATAAAAAGGCAAGAAAAGTGCAGAAAGAGGCAAAAGAGGTACATAAAAACACAACAGGGGTGCAGAAAGAAGCAAGACAGGTGCAGAAAGTGCAGAATGAAGCAACAGGGGTGAAGAAAGAAGCAAGAGAAGTGTAGATAGGAGCAAGTGAGGTGCAGAAAGAGCCAACAGAGGTGCAAAAAGAGGCAAGAGAGGTGCAAAAACATGCAAGAGAATTGCTAAAAGTAGCAACAGAGGTGTAGAAAGAAGCAAGAAAAGTGCAGAAAGAGGTAAGTGAGATGCAAAAACAGGCAGGAAAGGTACAGAAAGAGGGAAGACGAGTGCATAAAGAGACAACAGGGGTGCAGAAAGAAGCACATGAGGTGCAGAAAGAGGCAACAGATGTGCAGAAAGAGGGAAGAGGTGCAGAAAAAGGCAAGAAAAGTGCAGAAAGTCAAAAGAGGTACATAAAGAGACAACAGGGGTGCAGAAAGAAGCAAGACAGGTGCAGAAAGAAGCATGGAAAGTGCAGAATGAAGCAACAGGGGTGCAGAAAGAAGCAAGAGAAGTGCAGAAAGGAGCAAGTGAGGTGCAGAAAGAGCCAACAGAGGTGCAAAAAGAGGCAAGAGAGGTGCAAAAAGAGGCAAGAGAGGTGCAGAAACAGGCAAGAGAAGTGCACAAAGAGACAAGAGAATTGCTGAAAGAAGCAACAGAGGTGCAGAAAGAGGCAAGTGAGATGCAAAAACAGGCAGAAAAGGTACAGAAAGAGGGAAGACGAGTGCAGAAAGAGACAAAAGGGGTGCAGAAAGAAGCAAATGAGGTGCAGAAAGAGGCAACAGACGTGCAGAAAGAGGGAAGAGAGGTGCAGAAAAAGGCAAGAAAAGTGCAGAAAGTCAAAAGAGGTACATAAAGAGACAACAGGGGCGCAGAAAGAAGCAAGACAGGTGCAGAAAGAAGCATGGAAAGTGCAGAATGAACCAACAGGGGCGCAGAAAGAGGCAAGAGAAGTGTAGATAGGAGCAAGTGAGGTGCAGAAAGAGCAAACAGAGGTGCAAAAAGAGGCAAGAGAGGTGCAGAAACATGCAAGAGAATTGCTAAAAGTAGCAACAGAGGTGTAGAAAGAAGCAAGAAAAGTGCAGAAAGAGGCAATTGAGATGCAAAAACAGGCAGGAAAGGTACAGAAAGAGGGAAGACAAGTGCATAAAGAGACAACAGGGGTGCAGAAAGAAGCACATGAGGTGCAGAAAGAGGCAACAGACGTGCAGAAAGAGGGAAGAGAGGTGCAGAAAAAGGCAAGAAAAGTGCAGAAAGAGGCAAAAGAGGTACATAAAGAGACAACAGAGGTGCAGAAAGAAGCAAGACAGGTGCAGAAAGAAGCATGGAAAGTGCAGAATGAAGCAACAGGGGTGCAGAAAGAGGCAAGAGAAGTGCAGAAAGAGGCAAGAGAAGTGCAGAAACAGGCAAGAGAAGTGCACAAAGACAAGAGAATTGCAGAAAGAAGCAACAGAGGTGTAGAAAGAAGCAAGAAAAGTGCAGAAAGAGACAAGTAAGATGCAAAAACAGGCAGGAAAGGTACAGAAAGAGGGAAGACGAGTCCAGAAAGAGACAAAAGGGGTGCAGAAAGAAGCAAATGAGGTGCAGAAAGAGGCAACAGACGTGCAGAAAGAGGGAAGAGAGGTGCAGAAAGTGCATGAGATTTGCAGAATGAGGTCAAGAGAAGTGCAGAAAAAGAAAAACGTGCAAAAAGAAGCAAAAGAGGTACATAAAGAGACAACAGGGGTGCAGAAAGAAGCAAGACAGGTGCAGAAAGAAACATGGAAAGTGCAGAATGAACCAACAGGGGTGCAGAAAGAGGCAAGAGAATTGCAGAAAGGCAAGAGAAGTGCAGAAAGAGGCAAGAGAATTGCTGAAAGAAGCAACAGAGGTGTAGAAAGAAGCAAGAAAAGTGCAGAAAGAGGCAAGTGAGATGCAAAAACAGGCAGGAAAGGTACAGAAAGAGGGAAGACGAGTGCAGAAAGAGACAGCAGGGGTGCAGAAAGAAGCAAATGAGGTGCAGAAAGAGGCAACAGACGTGCAGAAAGAGGGAAGAGCGGTGCAGAAAAAGGCAAGAAAAGTGCAGAAAGAGGCAAAAGAGGTACATAAAGAGACAACAGGGGTAAGTCCGTTTTTATATAGCGCAGCTACTCACCCTTACGGGTCTCAAGGCGCTGGGGGCCGTAGTGGAAATTAAGTGAGCTATTGCCCAGAGTCACATGGTGCTGAGCTGCCGCCGGAGCCGGGATCGAACCGTGAACCCTGTGCTCCGAAGTCAGCTGCCCTGGCCGCTGCACCACACCTCTCCACTTGCAGAAAGAAGCAAGACAGGTGCAGAAAGAAGCATGGAAAGTGCAGAATGAAGCAACAGAGGTGTAGAAAGAAGCAAGAAATGTGCAGAAAGAGGCAAGTGAGATGCAAAAACAGGCAGGAAAGGTACAGAAAGAGGGAAGAAGAGTGCAGAAAGAGACAGCAGGGGTGCAGAAAGAAGCAAATGAGGTGCAGAAAGAGGCAACAGACGTTCAGAAAGAGGGAAGAGCGGTGCAGAAAAAGGCAAGAAAAGTGCAGAAAGAGGCAAAGGAGGTACATAAAGAGACAACAGGGGTAAGTCCGTTTTTATATAGCGCAGCTACTCACCCTTACGGGTCTCAAGGCGCTGGGGGCCGTAGTGGAAATTAAGTGAGCTATTGCCCAGAGTCACATGGTGCTGAGCTGCCGCCGGAGCCGGGGATCGAACCGTGAACCCTGTGCTCCGAAGTCAGCTGCCCTGGCCGCTGCACCACACCTCTCCACTTGCAGAAAGAAGCAAGACAGGTGCAGAAAGAAGCATGGAAAGTGCAGAATGAAGCAACAGAGGTGTAGAAAGAAGCAAGAAAACTGCAGAAAGAGGCAAGTGAGATGCAAAAACAGGCAGGAAAGGTACAGAAAGAGGGGAGACGAGTGCAGAAAGGAACAACAGGGGTGCAGAAAGAAGCAAATGAGGTGCAGAAAGAGGCAACAGACGTGCAGAAAGAGGGAAGTGCAAAAAGGAAGAGAGGTGCAGAAAGTGCATGAGATTTGCAGAATGAGGTCAAGAGAAGTGCAGAAAAAGAAAGAAACGTGCAGAAAGAAGCAACACAAATGCAGAAAGAGGCAAGAGAGGCACAGAGGGAAGCAAGAGTGGCTTGCACACCATTAGTACCAATTTAACACCCACATTTAGCAATAAGTAACAGGTGACAATTCTAGGTTTGCAAAGGGCTTTCCACCACGCTGTAACACTTGTCGCTGCATTTTTGGTAACGTTTGACCCGTTTCAGCTAGAAACAAGGCTTTTTTTTGTTCAAATCTGCAGATTAGGGTGCAGATGATGAATTATGTGGCTATTGCAGAAAATGTATAATTTTGCGAAAGTCGGTGCAGCCAAACAGTCACATAATTCCAGTGGCCCTGCTCATACCTCTGACTAGGTCCACAAGTGCTCCTCAGTGATTCCATCTTTTTTTGTCTCACTGAGTTCATAGTTGAGCTTCTATGGAAACGAGGAAGACTAAACCTGAGGTTACCACTCCACAACACAGACTACCATACCACATAATTACTCTCCATAACACATAATCCCACTCTACATAATTCCTATACATAAATACCACATGTGAGAAGTTGGCCTGGTATATGCCGTTCACTAATTAAAGTGGACACCTTGCACCAGAACAATTCGACTCTTATGGTAGATCGGTTTAAGACAACCTTTATAGAAAGCTATCCTAGTGGTAGCTGTGGAGAGCAGCCTTCAGGCTAAGTCTTGAAGGAATGTAAAGCAGCTTGTTTTACCACGCAATCTCTTGAATCACCAAATGAAAAGACACCACACAGGTGTATATATCAAATATATATGTATTTATTAATAAACACTCTCTACTAATCTCTTTATGAGATTAGAGGTCAGGAACATATGTACAAGTCAAATGTTATCAAAATAAGTTAAGCACAATCGAATATCACAATCTTAGTTTGCTAGACCTAGGTCTAGGGCATTTAGAATCGAGGGACCCCCAAGAACCACCCCAGGTAGTTGTAGGAGACCCACAGGGGACAGACGCGGTGTCCTGGCACCGGTGCGAGTCCTGTACGAGTCTATGCGAACAGACGCGATTGAGATTTCAATGTTAAAGGTCCCTTGCGTGTTCGAGGCGAACACACCGATCGGTCCTTGTACGAGTCGAAGGACGCGGTTACAGATAGAGTTGCAAGGGAGATGGACGCGCTGTGTCTAACACAGACGCGAACCTTGTGCGAGTCAGTGCAATGGAGGTCTCAGTGTTACAGGCCCTTTGTGTGTTCGAGGCGAACACCGATCGGACTCAGTACGAGTCGAAGGCTACAGTTTTAGATAGTGTTACAAAGGAGATGGACGCGGGGGGGCTAACACAGACGCGAACCCTGTACGAGTCAGCGCAATTGTCGCACTTAGAAAAGGAGAGTTTTAGGACACTTCTAGGGAAGCTACAAGCAAGTCACTTACAGGGTAAGTAGTTCTAGGGCCCACACCCACAGGAGCACCGTAGTGCTGAAGTTACCTCACCCAGGGGAGCCGGGTGCATAGGTGTTCTTTGGTGTCGGGTCGCGGCGTCGTTTTCAATGGGAGCCAGTGAAGACTTGCTGCTTGCGGCGACAGGAGAAGTGTCCGGAGGAATCCAAGCCTGTATTCAGAAGATGGAAGACCTGAAAGCAGAGGGGACAGTGTTCAAAGTCACTTGGTAGTGACTCGGGGCAAGAAAGATGGATGCCCACCGTCGTCGCAAGGTTCAGGTCGTTCGCGGTTGCCTTGACTCTTCAGCCACGAGGTCCAGGAGGCGTCGACGACGACCAGGAGCTGGATTCGGCGTGTCCCACGATGTCTGCAGCTTACTGCGGTGTCGGCGACTCGATCGGAGCCAACACGCCTTGGTAACAGCAAGTCTCGGGGAAAGTGTGAAGAGGCAATGGCGCAGACCAGCAAGGTCTGGAGGACTCACCCAGCGAGGGTAAGTCAGGGCAGGCCTGGAGCAACCAGGGGAGCCCTTTGGTGTCTTTAGAAAGTCTTCTGGGGACCCACAAGCCGGCTGGCAGGGGATCGCGAAGACGCCTCGGGATGATTCGCTCACAGGGGCCCACGGTCTCTCGGGACGTGGTAGGCCTCTGATCTTCGGAGGGATTCCTGCCGGAGGCTAGGACCACACGTGATCCAAAGCACAAGTTCGTGGAACGTTGTGAAGGGGTTGCACTCGACAATAGTGCACGGTACCCAGGGGTCGCGGTTCCTCGTTACTCTTGGGGTCCACTGGCCTCAGCTTCGCTGGGGACTCACGATGGCCTTTGAGAAGTCAGGAAATCCACTTCTTGGGCTGCAGGGACTTCGGACTCCGGCGGGAGCGGCGTAGTTTGCGACCGTCGTTTGTAGTTTTGGTGCCTGCCAAGCAGGGGAGTCACTCCTTGACTCCAAGGAGATTCTTCAGTCTTCCAAAGGTAGTGGAACATCGAAGGTCCGGGATTCGTCTTCAGAGCGTCGTCCAGGGAAATCTAGGGTGCAATGCACAGGTTCCCCCTCTTATACTAAAAGAAAGGGAGGGACTAGCTCTATGACCCTACCTATGGGAGGGTCAGGGGAGTGGGTGGCTACACCCACTTCCCTTTGTCCAGTTTCGCGCCAGAGCAGGGACAGGTAGCCCCTGAGCCGGTTTGAACTGGCATATGCACAGAGGAGCCTTCTGCTCCCCCAGTGCAGGACTTCAAAGCAATCTAAGAGTGCACCCACCCAGCCCCAATACACTAAACCCTGTCTGGAAGGTGGTCACACTCCCTTAGGACAGGATATCTATTGTTGGGCTTCCTCCACTGCGAGTGTTGGTCATCAGCAGGAGGGCAGCCCAGTGTCTGTGACTGGTGGCATCCATTTTGTGATGCCAGGGCTCTGCAGGATTCTACCGCGTTTCCACAGTAGGTACATGTCTATCCCTCTAGAAGGGTGGAATGCTACCCCTGGACTGGCGGGGGGGGTAGTATTCCAAGATGTTTGACACCAAACATGACATGTTTCGATGCAGCCATTCCAAAGTTAGCATTTTACCGCGAGGATACAATGCACTTAAAAGTATATGGTTTAACCGCATCCACAAACAGCACCAGAGAATGGACTCTGAGAGCTGCAGAGGGGCCCTGCTCCGGGAGAGGCACCCCCTCACATAGAAGCCAAGCACCCTGCCCTCAGGATTGATAGGGCCTGCCTTAGGGGACCTATATCTCAGTGAGGGGTGCTAGCACTTCCTCACCCAGGCTGCAGTAGCAGGCCTGTGGTGTCAGATTTAGTCTGCTTCCCAGGGGTGGCATAATACATGCTGCAGCCCCTGGTAGGCCAGTGAAGTACCTATGCCCTTAGCACCTAAGGTACCATATACTAGGGACTCATAAGGAACCACAGCATCCAATCACTAGTGCACCTAGAGTGCACTCCAAGTTGTTTAGAGAGAACAGAGAGGCTGGGGCCCTGATTAGCAGGGTCCCAGCCAGACTATAGCCAGAAACCAGTGTAAACATCAGAAAAAAAAGTGGGGCAACATAAGATGCAGATCCTACTCTCCTACACCACATACTTTCTATCCACATAATTTCACTGCACAACATACCACATAATTCCACCACACACACAACGTACATCCACTCCACTCCAAAAAACATTAGTAAAAAACGTTTGCATTTACAACGCCAATAGCTCTAATTCTCGCAAATGGGAAACCTATTACATTGCAAACACTTCTTTAACTAGTAGTCGCGTTTGCAGAGTGGTGGAGAAAGGGTGCTGGGCCTCCGACCAGCGCTCAGGAATTCCGGTGCGTAGGGCTTACAGGAGGTACCAGTAGGGCTTCTTGGCCCCCAAAGTCCCTCAGGAGTAAATTGGACTTCATCCCCCATCCCATAGTCTGCCAGGAGGCGCGTTTGCAGAATGGTGGAGAAAGGGGGGCATGGCCTCCGAAGACGTCTTAGCAATCCCACTGTGCGGGACTTACTGGAGGCAACAAGAGGGGTAGTTGGACCCCAAGGACATCCGTGGGAGCCAACTACCCCTCCTATTACCTCCAGTAAGTCCCACACAGCAGCATTGCTAAGTTCGAAGAGCAGGCCACGCCCCCTTTGCCCACCACTCTACAAACGCGCTCCCTCGCGCACTCTTGGATGGGGATTGAAGTCCCCTACGCTGCTGGGGGTACTTTAGGGGCCAACTAGCCTACCTCTTACCTCCAGTAAGCCCCACACAGTGGGATTGCTGAGAGGTGGACAAAGGCCACGCCCCCTTTCTCCACCACTTTGCAAACACGCCCGAAAATTAAAAAAAATGCTTTTTTGGGGCCTGGGGGTCCCTGTGGGACCCCCTGAGCAGGTCTGGGGGGGTCAGGGTGTTTTTACCCTGCCCCTTTTTCTTGTTTTTTTTTACCTTTTTATTTCTCCCTCCATCCGAGGCACAAGATGACTGCCAACACTTCCTGGTTTGAAGTGTTGGCAGCCAATCAGAGGCAAGCTCGTGCTCGGGAGGAGATGTGTGGTTAGGCTCCGCCCAGATATCGAATCTTTTTCTTTTTCTAATTTCTTAGGAACTACTGAACGGATTTACACCATTAAAAAAAAAAGGGCTCTTTCTGAACCAAGACCTACCTTTTTGCCAAATTTGGTGTAATTCCGTTCAGCAGTTCGGGCTGTAGCTTTGTCTAAAGTTTCCTATGGAAATTAACATGGGGAAAAGGCGTTTTGGGACCCCCCTTTTTTCTCTGCCCCCGCTTGACGAATCACCCCGAAACTTTCAAGACAGGAGCTGACCGGAGCGCCCCACTAGTTTGGAAAATTTCGCGAAGATTCGTCAACCAGCGCCAAAGTTATTGGGAAAAGAAAAAACGCTTTTCCTATGGAAACTAGGTCCTAACTATAACTACCTGCTGGCGACCGCCAGTAGGTAATATACACACACAAATATTATATATATATCGCTCCAAACTTCCAAAGAAGAGAAAGCACTCTCGAGGGAGGAAAATAACCCGTCTTTATTTTCAGGTTATTACAACAACTAACGCGTTTCGGCAACCGCCTTTGTCAACATTCAGTATGTCGCAGCATTTCCGCATTTTTTATATACAGATTTTTCAACATCCTGTGTAGGCATGATCATACAAAGAGGACACATTTATCGCGGTTCCACCACCGCGTTTTCCAGACGGGCACCCACTCCGGAGTGCTCAGCGTTTTTGGTGGAATTGGAGCGAGAATATATATATTTTTTTCCCTTTATACAAAGCCCGCCCTGCAGGGTCGGGGGCCTCCGGTAAAATGGAACTTTGTTTGGATATATATGTATATACACATATATACACATATATATATATATATATATATATATATCCACCAGTCCCGGTTAAACCCGACGCTGTCGCTTGGGCGGTCCGCGTTGGGTTACCGGGTAACCCGCATAATCAATTTCAATCTCCACTTATTTAGTAGAAAATACACGGACACTCCAACAGACTTGATTCTTGAGATTTTATTGACACAAAAAGACGCGTTTCGGCTTGTTCACGGTCATAGATGCACACTGCATCGATTTCATTTGAAATATTTACACAAACAGTGAAAACGGTCTACACCCATATTCAGTGAATTACCTTGTAGAACGTGGCGGCCATATTGGGCTAGTGCAGTTTGTCATGTATTAAACAAATCACAGCTTTTATTATAACAAATTCATTATTAATTTGTCAATAATTTCAAATCAATTCTAATTATAAGAAAACCTTGGAAGTACTTTACGTAGAAATGTGTTTCTCTCTTAACACCTAATCCTAGCCCCAGTGGGCGGTATGATGTCTGGTAGCTATATCACAATAAGCTAAAGTACTTATACATAGCATGTGCAGACATATACAGACACTGCTGCCTATAGCACAATTAAGCCCCAGTGGGCACGGGTGCATCTCATTTGTTGCATATACAAGACATAGCACTTGCAAGAATGGACTACAGTACTTCTACATAGCATGTACAAACATATACAAACACTGCTACCTGTCACACACTCAAGCCCCAGTGGGCTAATCATCCCCTGATGTTATAATAATACGGACATATTCCAATGAACTAGCGGGGCACATCTTCGAGGAGACCGGTGAGTGGAACTCCGTTGTGGGATTCGGTGCACAGTGGCGGGCGTGTCTGGGATCAGAAGGGCTGGGAGCTGACGATAACGAGAGACGGAGGGGTCTCAAAGTCAGCACCAACAGGCAGTGATAAGAACTCTTGGGAACCTGAGATCCACCCACATGCACCTCCTGACAACACCCTCCTTTAAACAGAAACGATTTGGCGGATCCAGGTTCTCCACACTGGGCCCAAGATACAGAAACTCTATGCCCCTAGAGATCAGATCTTGCACAGACCTCATGACCTTCCGCAAACTTCAAAAAACATGGCTCTTTAAACAGGCATTCGCGTAATCACTCGAACAAACTTTCACCCATCACCTTCCCGAGCAACGCCAAGAAACCAATCCGGTGTACGAGCGCTATATAAATTAGGTATAACATATAACATAACATCTATTTGAAATCAAAGAGAGCGGTACGATAGAAACAAAGACAGTACTAGCATCTAATGTGGAATACAGTGAAAGTGACGTCTCAGACGGAAGCATGTTGGACGCATCGGTGTCGGCTTTGAACCAGGGAGTGAATCAGGTTCAGCAGAAGAAAAACAACAATTTTTTACGTCAGTTCCAAATGTTAAATCAAGGAAGGACAGAACAATTTCAAGAACAGAACTGCCAAAGGGGGAGAGGACGAGGAAGCAGAGGAAAAACGTGAGGAACAAACAGGCAAAGGAAAGAAGGAAAAAGCGACGAACAAGCGCCGTGGGAATGCTGACAAGGGGCAAGAAAGTGAAACCATGAATGTGGTGAACCTATCACAGCGAGTTCTTTCTAAGGTAGAAATTGAGCTCCTATCATTGGGATTATCATTTTGACCCTCGGCAAATTTAAATTTTGCTCAGACTAGAATTGATTTATTCTACTTTTCTAGAAAATTGAAATTAAAGAAATGGTTTGATACACAATATTTGACCCCTAAGATACAGGATGCGAGTGTGGGTTTGAGTAATCTAAATATTGAAGATATTGCAACATTACATACAGTTTCTGCTCTAAGTGATATAGGAGGATGTCATGATAATGCGATTTTAAATTTGGAGAATTTTGATTTTGAATTGGATGTCAACCCAGGTAGCACTTTTAAGCCTAAATCAGTTTTTTTGCCAAACATTCAGTGTGATGCAATAGAGGTGTTTGAGAAAGGGGTACTACATGATTTAAAGAAAATCAGATATAACAAAATTCCGATGTGGAAGAAGAACTTTAGTATGGACCAGGTTACAGCGATGGAAAATTTGAAATCTGACAAGACCATTGTAATACGCCAGTCAGATAAAGGCGGTAATGTGGTGGTCATTGACAAAGCAAAATATCTGGCAGAAGGTTCTAGACAGCTAAATGATGTAAATTGTTATAGTGTCTCAGACAAAAACGAAGTGTTAAAATCTAACAAAGTATTTGGGGAAATGTTGGGTGAGTGGAGAGAAAGAGGATTAATTGAATGGGAAGAATATAACTTCCCATTTGGATTTGAGAATATCCGAGTCAGAACCTTTGTTCCGTAAGAAACTGAAAACCTGGCACTTCCGTGATTCGGGGGGCGGTCTTCAGTAACTCTGCTGCCTTCCTTGCTGAGAGGTATATGCAGGTAGTTGATTAGTGTGGCAGGGTTACGGGGCTCTCAGATGTCCTAGCGCGGGGACACTCCGTTGGGAGTAACCAATGCGCTTTACAAACTTCCTAATAATAATAATAATAACTATCTGAAATGTACACATCCCAAAATCCCAGTGCTCTACCTCCTCCCCAAACTACACAAGGATGCTATGAATCCCCCAGGGAGGCCAATAGTATCTTCAATTGGCTCCCTACTGGAGAACACTTCGAGATATATCGACCACTATTTAAGACCATTTGTGGTGGGTTTGCCTGCCTATATTAGAGATACAACACATTTTTTGACAGTCATTGATGGTATCCACTGGGAAGAGAGCTATACTTTGGTCACGTTAGATGTAAGTAGTTTGTACACAAGTATCAAACATGATTTGGGTCTACAGGCAATTAGACACTTCTTGAAAACACGGTCAATTTCCTTATTTTTTCACTCTGAAATGCTTTTAGATATGATTTATTATTGTTTGAATAACAATTTTTTTATTTTTGGTAATTCAATCTACCGGCAGTCACAGGGCACAGCTATGGGCACCTGCTTCGCCCCCAGCTATGCAAATTTATTCATGGGCTGGTGGGAGGAGCAGGTGGCCGCACAGCTAGAAGAATTCGAAAGCTGTGTTGTCCTGTGGCTGCGTTTTATTGATATCTTTTGCGTTTGGAGTGGGGATGAGGATTCTGCAAAGAGATTTGTAGGAAGGCTGAATGATAATCCATATAATCTAACTTTTACTGAGCATGTAAGTAAAACAACAATTGAATTTTTGGATGTGCAAATCAGTGTAATTGGTGACACATTAGAGACAAAACGTTTCAGAAAAGTTACATCAGGTAACAGCTTACTGAGTGCCAAAAGTGCTCATCCATTTAGTCTTGTTCATAGTATCCCCTATGGGGAGCTACTACGTGCCAAGCGTAATTGCAGCACGGAAGTGGCTTTTCATATGGAAAAGGAGGTTATGTGCCGGCGTTTTTCAGAAAGAGGATATAGCCAGAAAACTATTAATCAAGCGATTAAGAAAGTAGAGGAGACCAGTAGAAACGAACTGCTTCACCCACCTAGACAAGAGGAGAAGACTGAATCTATCAGATTTATAACAACTTTCTCCTTCCAAGCACAAGAAATGCGTAAAATTCTAAATAAACACTGGCATGTCCTAAGGACGGATGATAATTTAAAGAAATGTTTGAGCAACAATCCGCAGATCACTTTTAAGAAAGGTCGATCTTTACGTGACGAGTTGAGTCACAATTTGGTAACTCATGAAGAAACTGGCATAAGCACTGGCAATCCTGGTTTCAGGTGTTGTAAAAACTGCAAGGCTTGCAGCAATAGTAGGGATTGTACTAGATTTGTGATACCTAGCTCACAGCGAGAATTCATTATCAGAAAACCACTCACATGCAATACTATGTATTGCGTTTATGCTCTCTTTTGTCCCTGTGACAAAATATATATAGGGAGCACGATACATTGTGCAAAGAAGAGAGTTTTGGAACATGTCCGTGCTATCAGACATAATAACAGAGTGTATCCAGTAGCACGTCATTTTCATGACTGTCATTTTCAGGATGAGAGGTTACTACGGATGGTGGTCATTGATGGGATACCAATAAATGTGAGAGGTGGCAACCGGGAGTTGGAACTTCGAAAACTGGAGTCTAAATATATTATTGACTTCGGAACTCTTGTCCCTCAGGGTTTGAACTCCAGTGAAGAACTGGCAGTTCACTTAAATGGTTAAAATGGTATTGAGAATTCTTTTCGGCAGGCATGCATTGTTTTTAATATTTTGTATATTTGTTTTTTACACAGGTGCTGGCACTTTATTATAGTTTGTGTGGAACTTTGGGTCGGTGGGCAGATTGATACATCAGTAATAAGAAACGAAGGAAGAAATACTGATTGGACATTTGTAGAATGTTGCTAGCTCATTGGAATATGTCCGAATTATTATAACATCAGGGGATGATTAGCCCACTGGGGCTTGAGTGTGTGACAGGTAGCAGTGTTTGTATATGTTTGTACATGCTATGTAGAAGTACTGTAGTCCATTCTTGCAAGTGCTATGTCTTGTATATGCAACAAATGAGATACACCCGTGCCCACTGGGGCTTAATTGTGCTATAGGCAGCAGTGTCTGTATATGTCTGCACATGCTATGTATAAGTACTTTAGCTTATTGTGATATAGCTACCAGACATCATACCGCCCACTGGGGCTAGGATTAGGTGTTAAGAGAGAAACACATTTCTATGTAAAGTACTTCCAAGGTTTTCTTATAATTAGAATTGATTTGAAATTGACAAATTAATAATGAATTTGTTATAATAAAAGCTGTGATTTGTTTAATCCATGACAAACTGCACTAGCCCAATATGGCCACCACGTTCTACAAGGTAATTCACTGAATATGGGTGTAGTCCGTTTTCACTGTTTGTGTAAATATTTAAAATGAAAATCGATGCAGTGTGCATCTATGACCGTGAACAAGGCGAAACGCGTCTTTTTGCGTCATTAAAATCTCAAGAATCAAGTCTGTTGGAGTGTCCGTGTATTTTCTACTAAATAAGTGGAGATTGGAATTGGTATATATATATATATATATATATATATATATATATATATATATATATATGTCTAATTGCAGGATCTAAAGGCATCTCAGTTAATTATTTTATTTAGTTACATGAATACAGAAACAAAGCTACAAACAATTCACATTTCCACAATCGTGATTTTTTACTTGCCACAATTATACCCTTTGCAAACCGGGATTCAAAAAACAATTTAAGGAATCACACTAAACAAAGTCCTCACTGACTAAAACACATATCGTCCGTAGAATGATTTGTCCTTGCAACAAAACATACATTGGGAACACCAAAAAACAACAGTGCATTCAGTAACATTCATTCATGAAGGTAAACTACAAAAAGCGATGGTGGAACACTTCTAAATGCACGAGTTGCATAACAAAATCTTTACTCTCAAAGCAATCAAAAGATACACCTTAAACAGTAAGGTAACACTGTAGCCCAGCCAATGGGAAAGGTCCTGGACAGTCTAGGCACCATCAATAATGGACTTGACTGTGATACAGGGATGCAGTATTGTTTGATGGAATGGGAAACTTGACTATGGTTATAACTGGCTTTTTACCCAGACTGTAGAACATTCTGCTCCCCTACTCTGACTTCAGGGCTGCTCCTTTCATTTTTCACCACATTACCACTCAGCCAGTTGGACCACTTTTAATCCATACCAAGCTGCATCTCTTACAACAAGGCACCTGACTCCAGTTATTTGTTGTACAATGGACGAAGGCCGGTGCTGCAGTGCAAAGAGTGGCGTATCCATATAGAGATTAACTGGAGTTCCCACCAGTTTTCCATACAACAGTATAATCCGTGCTGCACCATACTCCATTTAGCATTTCCAGATACTACCTACCAGCCATATAGATATTCACCAGGATGCCACCCATATCTTGCCTTGATACTTAGGACATCCCTAACATCGTAGTAGCACACTACAATGACAGCGCCAAACTCAGTCAGCAATCTAGCACTTTACTACACAAACTATGTATGAAATGTACACCAGACATCACGCTTTTACCAGTATTTTGAAACCCTCTGCATGGGCCACTTTGGACAAGACTTTACAGGGACAAGACCTATTCCTTCCTGCTCAGACGAAATACAGTAAGACGCATTGGCAATCATGGACAGATGCCAATACCTCTGACTAAATAAGCACCACCTGCCAGCCATGCCGTCTGCCACCTTTTCTCATTCATTAGGTCTACTTCCACACAGACACACAATTTATTATCAGGTACACACCACACACACCTCTAATTCAGAGTACTCCAAGGCTTACTTCGCCACACAAAAGGTAAATCCAGTACACCATCTGTCCACTACAATACCTGGGCAGATGTAAAGTCCTCTCTACTAGGGGGAAACCTAATATGCGGCTTTGTTGAGAAATGTACCTATTTCAGCAATATGTGAAGTCGCTACTTAAAGGTCTGTCCATACTTTTATATGGCACTATTGTCTTGAGCCGAACTCCAGCATGGATGCCCAGATAAACCAAAGGAGAATGCGGCAGATGGAAGGTCAAGTGAAATGACTACTTGCCTTTATCGCTCAACAAATTTGGATGGTGCAGAGGCAGAGCTAAATCGTATGCTGGTCTGGGGGATTGTGGAAGCTATGGGTGGGTATAACTCACTTTATTTAAGGTAAATGAGTGGACTATATCTCTTGAGGTGTTGGAATATGGGATGGTCTGTGTCTGCAACACACTTTCTCTGGACTGCCCTTATTCTCTTGTTTTAAAATACTATCTTTACTACTGTAATAAATTGGGTTAATAGGTGTGAAGGATGCGAGTCCTTCACAAGAAATAGCTCTGACTAGCAATAAGTAGCACTTCTCTCTCTCAAGATAGCGAAGCAGAGCAGTCCAAGGACTACTCAGGGGAGGTGATGTGGACTAGCAATCCCAGTTCGTTGTAAAACAGTAACACTCAATAAATGATTGTCCAGTCAGAGTTTTTTCTTTTAAAACGGAAAAATATTTTTATTACACACACGTCCCCAACTAAATATTACACATTAAATTACAAAAATATACATTCAGGTAGATGAAAATACCTATAGCCCTAGTGGGGCCTGAACCCCATAATCACAATACCCCCATCTATGTCAGATGCAACATAATCTATAAAAGGATGTCATTTTAAATAAGACGGGCTTAAAGGTTCTGACAGGGGGACACCACATTAATTACAAGCACTGGCAAAGCCAAAATGTCTGGCTATTTTTTAAGTGAAAGTGCCTCATTAATCATGAACCAGTTTATATATGCTTACATTGATGATTGAGCGCATCAATGGGTGAATGAGTAGCTGAATGCTTGGATAATAAATGGGTGAGTGTGTGCATGGATGGAACGTTGATTGGATGAGTGCATGTATGAATGGTTGAAAAAGCAAGTGTATGCATAGATGGATGGATGAATGGCTAGCTCAAGGAGTGAGTGAACGAGTGTACAGATGGATGCAAATATAACACCAATCTTAATGACCAATCCGAATTTCTGTCACTGCAATGATAGAAAGGTTCAAGCAATAGGTTATTGTTGTTGAAGATTACCGGAAAGCTGGAGAGTATACAGGAGAGAATGAAACTGAAATGGATGGAGGTGAACGGGGGTGATATTTAAAGTGAAAGAATAATTACTCTCTCAAACATAGCTTTAGGTAATGTGTTTGAAATAGAAGCTACATCTCTATAACGATATAGCTAAATATGTGGTGATCTAGAAGACGGCTACTGATACTGTGTATAATCCAACCGAAAATTTTTAATACGTCTCAGATGAAGAGCCGCCTTGAAATGTTCCATAAGACGGATCTGTGCAAGCTTTGCATGCAAGCTGACTATTCAAAGAAATCCAACCTACATATTTTGCAGAAAAGAAACTGTTAGTGGACAGGGAGAAGTTAATGGGCTTCCCCTAAAGGGAAGCTTTTTCGGATGAAATAGTCTCATGCCACTCTGTCTCTCAGGACAACTCAATCATCTCTAATCTAATTTTAGCAACAATGCATTGGTAGCACTGCAACTAACATGCAAATGACTGTCGAAAATTCATTTGATATCTGTTTATGCAAGAGGTGAGCATTCAAAAGACATTTCACCACATACCTAAATGAACTTACACGCTAACACGTTTTGTTTCATTTCCACACTCTATACATGCAGGCAAGCGCTTCAGCGCCCCACAAAGGAGTGGTAAGTGCTATATAAATTGTGAAATACAATAAATGCACTCATCAAAAATACAATCTGGTCCTGCACTGCAGACATGTAAGCACTCATCTAAGCCCAACCTGCCTTGGAGCTATATAAAATAGAAAGCATCTGCTTCCAATACAACACTGTGAAAAGAAAGATGTAGGAGAGCAGGCCGCCTGAGAAAGTGAAGCCAGTGGCAGAGGGCGGAAAACAAGAGCTACTCTGGAACATCAAATTTCCGTTTCTGCACCAATAATGCTGGACAGAGGGTGCCTCACAGGATCTGCATGTTGTGCTGAAGCCAGTGCTCGCTGAGTTGCTGGTTGCCTTCGGGGCACTAGAGCAACAAGCCTGATCCCTGGCAAGGAACAGAAGTAACGGCCTGCTGTATGTCAGTAACACGGAGTGCTACACATAACCATAGCCTGTGGAGGCTACCAGCTAAAGTATGAAGTAATTAGAGTCCGGGTGGCTCGAGGTGAGCAGAGCTCACAGACCATTTCCGTCATAGTTTTCGCGCCTGGCCCGAGAAACTGCTGATGTTGCATTTGTTCACTGGCTGCTCACTACACTAGCCAATATTTGAAAACAAGTGGCATTGTCTCTGGTTGCATGCCCTTGCGCTGTCTTTGTTCAGCAGTACTTTGCAGGGCAGGCAATGAGGCCAAAGAAGGACTTCTATAATCCATGCGAATGTAACAGTAATAGGGCTAAAATGCGGTCAATCAAAATACAGACCGCTAGTAGATTTAGTCGGATGGCTTATTAACCTGTGCTGTATGCTGTGGTGGGTGGAATCAAAAGATGACTGACAGCTGACCAGACAAATTCATGAAGAAGGCTGACAAAGCCCTTCTCTACAGGTTTATATGTATGTTTGTTTTTGAGAAAACATGAGGCTGGAAGGACAGTAAAAGTGGTCTCTTAGGTCAGACCTAATAATAACTGCGTCATGCTTTGTCAAGGTAATACATTATAAGGGGTGTTAGTATACATGGGGCAGGCCTACTGGCTTTGTCAGGGTGTCACCACATTAATAAAACTAGCCAAGTCATGTTTATACCTTATAATACCATTAAAACCAATGAAAATAGTACCACTAGTCAAAGATTCATTATAGCTGTAAACGTTCATTAGTCAATATTCATGTAGTCAATTAAACATTTTAACTCAAAACCACGTCTGAATCATTCTTAATTTGATACACTCCATAAATATGGACAAATAACCAACTGCAAGGAGTCCCCCGCACTCCAGAGCCCATAAGCTAGGAATCATCCTAGGCGACAAGTTCAACATGATTTTACAAATCAACGCAGTGAGCACCTCCTGCATTCACATCCCATGCATGCTGCGAAATATCTTCAAATGGCTGACACAGAACACCAGACAGACCTTCACACAACCATTCATCACCAGCAGGCTCGACTACGGTAACACTCTCTAAGCCAGAATCTCCAGACAACTCGTACACAGACTCCAGGCCATCCAAAATGCCACAGCAAGACTCCTACTCAATGTGCCACGCCACACCCACATCTCACACACCTCAAAAACCTTCACTGGCTCCCTATTCAGCCAATTCAAATGTCTTATGCACACATACAAAACCCTGCACAACACAGGACCAGAATACCTGAACAGCCGCATACACTTACACAAGCCCACCAGACACCCACACTCTGCCTCACTTTCACTCGCACACACTCTCCGCATCAGAGAAAGCAGAGGAGGAGGCCTTTCTTTTTTCTACATCGCACCCAAAACATGAAACGACCTCCCTCAACACATCATAGCCTCCTTCTCACTTCTTGAATTCCACAAGAAGCTGAAGACCTGGCTCTTCAATTACCCTAAGGGGACCACATACCTAAACACCCGCCAAAGTGCCTGGATACCCTCACAGGTGAGTAGTGGGCTATAAAAATACACATAAGATAGCTCCAGCTCAGAAGTGTTTGCCTTCATGGTAAACTTCTCCTGGGGTAATGCGCCTTAGGACTATGGAGATATAAGGCTATTTTCAGTAACACATTGCTGGGGGCTGCTGCACCTCCCACAGCCCCTCACAATACATTTATCACCCATTGGTGGTGACCCTGAACTTCCTTTGGGCCCCCACAAGCAGACATAATTGTAAAAAAAAAAAAAAAAAAAAAGCCTTCTGGGCCATTCCTTGCCAAAGCACTTGAGTATTTTATGAGCAGGACCCAGGCGGAGGTAAGTGGCTTCACACTGTTTCTTTTTCTCTTTTTTCTTGCTTTGTGTGGCCCAGTCCCACCTGGGGCACCAACAGACTTCACCTTTTTATTGGGGGCTGCAGGAGAAGCCGCAAAGCCCCCGCGACTCCACAGTCTTCCCCGCATGCAGCTACTCTCTTGCACAGAATCTAACATCTGCCCTCCTGCTCCCGCCAGGAGCAAATCCCCTTCTCTGTTGCAGCGGTGGGAGCAGCTCTCTGGTGCTGGGCCTGCCTGACACCCCCATACACTGGCACAAGGGGGCAACAACACAGCCACCTAAAGTGTCCCTACCTTGGGGGGGGGGGGGGGGGAGGGGTATGGGGTCCCCGAGGCAGGAGAATATTATCTGCTCTGGACCATGGGAAGATGGGGGCACCGGAGGCAAAACTGCGTACTGGGAGGGGTCCCCAACAGATGTCCCCTCCCCAAACAGGAATATTAAAATAACTCCATGCTGCGCCAACCCCTGGCCCACCACATGGTTTGAAGAGGAGATTGGTCGGAGTGGCAGGTTCTTAGCTGCTCATTTTCTTTATTTTAAAAGGGAAAATCTCTAAAGTAGCATTTCTCTGGCCCGGTCTGGCCAGTTTTTGCCATCGGAGGCTTGGTTTGCTTTTGGTGGCCAGGTCCAGTTACAAGGAGCATTTCCATCAGGCCTCTAAAGTGGTGCATTCTGCAGGGAAATGGATTTACTGGTTACCTGCAACAACATTCTCCTCTGCCTGGCTCCTGGTGCTCCACCCCTGATGGTGGGAGCATCTTGCGCAACCCCTCTGCAATCAGCTAGCACAAAACCCTCCTGCCTGCAATTCCCAAGCCTGAACCTCACGGCTGTCTTTGGGCACCCAGACGAGCACAGTGGAGTCCAGGTCCTCCCCCGCAACTGGTCATCAAGGGGGGATAAATGGGCCAGCACCACTGGCCCTGGACAGACCCCATCCTACTTCTGGGGGACACCTCAATTCAAAGTGCTCAGTCCATCCTTGCAGGGCATTAGGTGGCTTCTCTTTCCAGTTGAGCATCCTCTCAGTTGTCAGGACCTCCCAAGTCCAGTGTCTTCTCAACTTTCTCCCTTCTGCAGGAGCTTTTAAGTTGGGGACGAAAGTTCCACATCTCCCTTCACCCCTGTCCTAAGATTCCTCCACAGCATTCTTGGGCAATGCAACAAGACAACTTCAGGTTTTCTCTGGAAAGAACTCCTCTGAGGGCCTTAGCTTCACCCCTAACATTATATCTTCAAAGGCGAGCAACCTACTATGTTAGCCTCAGAAGTTTGGTAAGATAAGATAAAGATAAAATAAGTTTGTAAAGCACTCGAATGCCGCGGCGTCTTGGCACTGAGAGTGTGAAGAGGGACTGCACCGATTGTTTCCCCCTAACTGAGTTCGCAGGATGCAACCAGGATTTTAGGAGTTTCCTAAAAAGCTGCCTGTTGGATTGTAGTCTCATAGCGATAGGCATCTGATTCCACAGTTTGGCTGCGCGGTGTGATAGACTCCTACCTCCCCATCTTACTCTGCGAATTTTGGAGATATGAATGAGACCCGCATTTGTGCATCTCCGATTTCTCGTAGGAGTGTACCATGGAAACAATTTCTGAATGTCGTCCGAGCCACCTCCATATTGTGCCTTATGAACCAAACATAGGGCCTTGAATTCTACTCGTTGCTGGACAGGAAGCCAATGTAGTGACCTTATGCTGGCAGAGGTAGAATGGCTTTTGGGAATGTTTAATAACAATCGTGCAGCAGCATTTTGCAATGATTGTAATTTAGTCCTCTGCGCTTTATCAATGCCGATGAAGAGTGCATTGCAGTAGTCCAATATCGAAAGAATGAGAGCTACTACCACCGTTTTCCTAAGTTCCTGAGGAATGAAAGGAAAAATCTTCTGTAGGATCTTCAATACAAAGAAGCAGGAAGAAGTTAGACGGTTGATCTGAGCTGCAAAGTTAAGCTGATCATCAAAGATCCTTCCCAAATTCTTGTCCTTAGCAGTTGGACGGGGACATTCACCAGCCTCAATGGGCCACCAAGTTGGATTCCACAGGGATTGACCCTTGCCAAACTCCACTACCTCCGTTTTTTTCGGTATTGATCTTAAGAAAATTTTGACTCATCCAGCTCATGATTTCCGTTATGCAGGCATGAAAGCTGGTAGAGGTGGTCTCTGGCTGTTCAGATACGGATATGACAAGCTTTTGTTTTACTGGCTCTGGGCTACCCCAGCTCAGGTGCAGTGTGACAAGCTAATTAACAGATGTAGATACCTCCCACACCCCTTTCCGCACTAAAGAACAGTGTTAATTCTTCTTTTGTGTGTTTCCTCTGCTGAGTAGCAGAGTAATTAACTTGACACTTCAGAGATTATGGGGGCAAAGTCCTGGGATCTGATTATGAGCTGAGCCATAGAAATATGACAATGTTCCTAAAGACCCATGAAATGTGGATATGGTGTGTTGGGAGCTGCACATTTTTGCCCCAGTTTGATACCTTGCTGGAAGCGAAACTGTACTTTAGGACTCAGGTAGTGAGACTCACTCAGAGTAAAAAGTCAGAAAACGGAGTAGTCAGTTGCGAAAAATACTTGCAGAATAAATGGGTAGAACCCATTTGCTACAACCACCTTTTCATCTGTGGAGCCATAGATGCCTTCAGGACTCCCCACTTTGCAGCAATGCTCACTCTTGGTACGGCACTCCAGAGGTGTCATATGTGATACTATATCCATGGTCTCAGTCACCATTAGGGGTCTAGCAGCTGGTGATACAGTGCAGCACACTGTTGCCACCTATAACAGTCTTCAGGGGATTATGAACATTTTGATCTACCTATATTTCTTCTAAGAAGACTTCCTGGGCTTATTCTTTTTTTACTATAAACTTCTGTACAATAAACATTGGAATTTTAACGATTTCATAACAATTTCAACATCCATACTTTGAGGCTAATCTTTCGCCTGTGCAGGAAAAGCATCTTTTAAAAGGCATTTGGAACCAGTGATGTTTTGTTGCCGAGATTGCTGCACTGTTCTTTTGGTGCACACAATCTACCCTGCATCTAAAAAGGATGCTATTTTCTTAGCTTCATTATGCAATCAAAAGACCCCTTTGCAGAGCACCACTATGATTGTACCCCCATCTACTGCTGACTGAGGCCCACTGGCTTTTCAAGGAAGGCTGCATGCACCCGATCTTCTCCACTACTTTGTGAGGGGACTAGGATGCCTGCGCAAAAAGAACTGCATTGCCTTTGTGATGGACGTCTCAGAGGTAATGCAAAGGAACCTCACAACTCTATTATTTAATGCTCTCAGATAGTTCTCTAGTATCTCCATTTTTTATCCAAAATGATCATTATATGTAACACTGTATTTTTAAAGTCTCTGTAGTTTTGCCCTTGTCCCTCCATTCCATCCATCTTTAATTGCAACTGTGCTATTCGGCTTTCCAGTGATTTCACCTTCATTCCAGCTTCAAATACCCTGGTTTTCCATTTTTGCTAATAGGGCCTCCACTGCTGATGCCATCTCCACCGTATATAAGGTTTTAAAAAATGGTTTCCAGGAGATTTGGTATTTCTTTCAAACTCGGTCTAGATTACCTGCAGCAGCATTTCCTTTATCTGGGTCTTTCTTTGTGTTCCCAAAAATGCATGGTACTACAGCTTGAGTCCCTTCTGTCATGCCATCTTTCCTTGGAGCCTCTACCCCATAAACCTTCTCTTTAATTCCCTTGCGCTATCACACACGAGGCTCCCTCTAATTTTGCAACGGTCAGGCCAGAATCAGGAAGCTTTGCAGCGTCTCACTATCACCACGGGCACCACACCATGGAGAACTAGCTGCTCACTTTACATGCCATTTTCAGCCTCTGTGAGTTGGGGCTGTCCTCCCTTCAGTGTGTGTGCACTTCTGGGGTGCACTCAGTTCTCTTTGGCAGCCCCAGCAGCTCCTCTGTTTCTCCTCTCTACAAGAACATCACCATGGCGTCTTCCGTCTTGGGGTATGACGCCGAGGGTCAAAATGTGAAGTCAAGTCAAGACGGGGAGCCAGAGTTGGGAGCGGCCATCTTGCTCACTACTGGAAAATATATTCACTTAATAGTTTTATACACAACTGCCTAAGGCAGGAATCTGAGAAGTTTGAATCTCATTAGATGAGGAAAAAAAATCTTGACCAATCTGTTTCAGACCCAAAATTAGTTGAATGCTAATTAGACCAGCTCAAATTTCAGGTATTTCCTGAACCACTCTGTGTTTTGGGTATCATCTCAGGTTTGGATTCAGGGCATTTCAAGGTGTGAGGTCAAAGACTCATAGGCGTATGCCTCTGTGTTAAATCCACTTGAAGGGTATTTAGGTGGCTAAGTGTGAGTAACTGAGTGAACACTGCTTGTTGTAAAGTAATAAGAAGAGAATTTCTGCAGGTATGCTGGGTCTTTGCTCAAGTAGGCCTTCTGCACAGTTCCAACAGCCTTTAACCCGACACCTGTGACCATCAGGAGCCAGGTTCATTCTAAAAAGAATGAGTTGCACCCATGGCCCTGCATGAACGTGGAGAGGAAATGCGAGGTGAGAGCCAAAAAGTAGCCCCTGGTTCGTTAATGAGAATGAGACTGATGAACACATTCAAGCTGTGGGGTCAGATGAAAGGCAATGAGATGAGCTTCGATCTTATTGGAACCAGATTGTTGGGTTCAGCTAAGCTCATGTGCAGAAAGCACTCATTCATCCATTGGGGAGAGAATGTGGCCTAACGGCTAGAGCAGTCGACCTCGAAGCTGGGGAACCGGGTTCAAGTCTCGGCAGGGACGCTCAACATCCTGTGATTCTGGGCAAATCACATAATCTTCATGTGCCTAACAAAATGAATGTGTCCGTCTATAACGCAACTGGTGCTCATGTAAAGCGCTCCGATACCTTCGGGTCAAGTTTGCGCTATATAAAACTCCCAACCCCCCCAAAAAAACCATAGTCAAACCTTGATGTAATGTTAGCCAGGTTTCCAGATTAATTAACTTGCTACTAGTTTATGTTTTGAAGTTTATCTGACACTGTTCTAAAAGCTGCACCAGTGGGATCACTAAGATGCTGTACAGTGAGTAAAAAAGCCATTACTCCTATAGCACAGCACATGATAACATGTAACTGAGCAATTCTATATTCAGAAAAAAAACTGCTGGATACGCTTCAGCAAAGGTCTGGAGACACCCCCAATTTTGAACCATTCCAGTAGTATGCTGCAATACACTGTAGGCAACGGAAAATTTAAAAAAACAAGTTACTTACCTGTAACAATCGTTTTGTAACTTGAAGCTCTTCTAAATTCACATGCTGTTTATTACTCCATCATCTAAGTGGTTAGGTACGGAAACTTTCCTTATTTTATTTCCCTCTCTTTAGATATTGACGAGAAGAGGAATCATGCTGACCTGCTTATGACATCAAAGGTAAACCCGCAAGGCCCCAGTATTTGGTCGCCATCTTAAGATTCTTTCTTTCTGTTGTGATCTTTCCTGTTCTCTCTCTTTTTATAATTTTCTCTATCACCAGAAAGGTGGGAGGGTTAGATGTGGATCTACAAAACGTTTCAAGCTGCTTAACTATTGTTACAGGTAAATAACTGGTTTCCTTTGTAAAGTGAATTTCTTCAATTTCATATAGCTAATATAGCAGTATCAGATCCCTTTGGAAGGAAGGAGTGAAGTATTGGTGGTTGCACACACATGTTTTAGAACCTTCTGTCCGACTTGTGTATCCCTCTTCAACTGACCATCTACTCAGTATTTCATGAACGTGTACTGATCATCATGTCGCTGCCATGCGAACATCATAAATTTAAACATTTTCCAGAAAGTTCAAGGTTACTTCTTTTTTTCTTGTAGCGCACACCTTTGGTTTCTGGTCTAAGGTTTTCCCCTGCCAGTGTGAGAGACACTTGGGTGTTTTGTATTCTTGTAGGAAGCTGGCTCTTCATGTGATATATCAATAATCTGATAAACCGTGTAAAGAGTCTAAGGGTTCCCTTACTCGTGGACAGGGCTTGCTATGCAATCCGAAAGTGCTCTAATAGGGGGTTGTGTGGTTGAGCATCCTTAGGCTTAACACAGAGGAGTGTAAGACATTTGCAAATACACACAATGATTAATAAATGACAACACGACTCAAAAAGGAGATAAACACCAATTTATAAAAATAGCAAGTATCTTTAGGCAACAGAGAAAAATCGTTCAGGTAAGTATGTTTTCAGATATAAATTCTCTTCCCCTTAAAAAGTAGAGAGTGCAATTTCTGAGTTCTGCAATTTTATCCTGTGGAAGGAAGAACAAGTTCTGCAAACAGGTACAGCACATCTACTTACAGAACTGATATCCAGGAGTTAAGGTGAGTGGTGGGAAAGGTCCAAGGCCGCACCAACAGTACACCATCAGCAGCACGAGGGCGGCCGGGTGCAAATCGGCGTCGGGAGCCCAATGCGTTTCAATGGGGATTGGTCTCTGTAAAAAGAGGCTGCAGGCTCTAGCTAGGAAGCCAGTCGGCCTGAACCAGCTCTGGCCTTGCGATGCTCGGGGACGGCGGGACACCTTTGGTCCTCTTCTCCAAGGTTCAGGGGCGACGGATGCAGAGCTGTCTTTAGGCATTGGGGTTTTCCTTACTGGAGCAGTCGCGGTAGAGGGGGCTTGTGTGCAGAGACTGCAGGCAACGTCGGGAAGTCCAGGAGGGGTGAAACCACGATGGAAACAAGCTCTAGAGGGCTGGGGAACCTTGGCACCGTTGGCCCACTTCAACTCGGGCCGGAGGCAGGCAGTCCTCCCAAGCAAAAAAAACGAATGTGTCCGTCTGTAACGCAACTGGTGCTCATGTAAAGCGCTCTGGATACCTTCGAGCTATATAAAACTCCCCCAAAAAAACGTTTCTGGAGTCGCAGCTGCAGGACAAGTGAACTTTGGTGCAGTTTTCGATTAGGGCTGCAGACAGACCTGCAGGGCTGGGGCCAAGTCAGGTGCTCTTCAGTCTTCTCTGCTTTTGCGACTCTTTGGTGGCCTCTCTCTTCTTAGGTCGTCAGGATCCACTTCTCTGGTGTCAAGGACTCTCCTAAATACTGAATTTAGGGGTGTTAGGGGAGTGTAGGGTAGTAGCCAATGGGCAACTGACGCTTGAGGTCACTACGCCCCCTATATGGCCACTTCCTGTGGGAAGTGGGCATAACCCTCTCTCTGAAAATTTGTGTCTACCTCACAGTTAGCCCACCTTAGGGGTGGTAGTAGCCTGGGATTGGCACGCCTACCTGACTAGCTAATTTTTCTGCCTGTCCAGGTGCCAAGTGGACTATTGACAGGGGGTGGCTTCCTCTCCTGTGAGGGGAGCTAGATTCGCATTCCAAAGGCGGCGGCTCCTTTGAAGCTCGCCAGCCTAAGGAGGCTAATCAGCAGGTTATCCTCTGGGAGGGGGTGTATCGGTGGCAGGCTGGCAGAATCCAGTCAGCAAACACACCAGAGGCTGGTAGGTTTTCAGGGGTGACCTCTAGGTGCCCTCGGAGTGCATGTATTGATAAATCCAACACTGGCCTCAGTGTGGGTTTATCAAGATGAGATGTTTGGTAGCAAACATCCCTATTTTCAGTGAAGCCATCATGTAGCTGGGGAACTGGTTTTCCCCAGTGTCCAGTACATGGTTTAAGATGGCTTCCCTGGTCACTTGCACTGACAGCAATAGGGTTGACCAGCACAGGGGCATATCTGCTCATGCAGATGTGCCCTCACATATCATTTGGGTGAGAGTTTTATATAGTGCTAGCTAGACCAGAAGGCATCAGAGTGCTTTACAACAGTATATTAAGCACACTGCCTTAGGGCCGTCAGGCCTGCTGTCGGGGTGACTTACTAATATCATATGCAGTGGGAGGGGACATGGCACGCAGGGATGTGTGACATGTCCTGTTTTCACTTTTGTCTGCACCAAGACACGCAGCCTGCAATGGCAGTCGTGCCTGTGCTTGGTGAGGAGTCACCTAGGGTGACAATTCGCGCCGCAGCCCTTAGGGACCCTCTTTTGTTATAGGGATTCTGCACATATACAGAGCTATGCACAGGATAATAGGACCTCGGAATATAGTGGTGAGCCAACTATAAACCTTAGCACCTAAAACCCTAATCCGACTAGCTTTAGCGTCTCATTAGCAACAATGCTGCCAATGATTAGACAACCCAGAACACGGTATCTCTCTCTCAGGACTCACAGTAGCAAGAACACCCTTTCATAACTCACATACCTGTCCACAATGCGCGTAAGAAGAGACACTGTATAGTTTAAAATGTTTATTTCAACTAACGTGCTCTAAGATACAGTACACGTCCCAGTACTATCAGCATAATGCATAATGATAATATAAGCAGCATAGTTACAACTCCATAGAATACAAACGGGGAAAGCATTTCATAAAACAGTGTATATAAGGTTAAATGACCTTACCACCCTCCCCGTGCTAGTAGCTAGTTTATTATAAAAATAGAAGACCTCTGGGCTTTGACTAGCGAACCCCCATACCTCAATATCTAGATGCAAAGTTTACATCATCAGATACAAACAGCTCTTCTCTCTGGAAAGGTTGTTCTCCAAGTGTCTCTTTCAGTGAAAAAACACCATATTAAAAGCACAAGAATTTCTCCAAGGCAGCTGTAAATAGAGTGTTATGTCTAAGTGTGAGGGACTGGCCAAATCAGCAGGAACAAGGGACGTTGTGTATCGACCTTGTACATGGTGTGCAGACAGCAGCCCAAAAGGGAACAGGAGACAAGGTGAAAGATAGAAATGCAGACAGTGCTAAGATAGCCGGGCAGAAGCAGAGGCCCGAAAAACAACGGCACAAAGGAACGTGCGCAAAAGGGCCTCATGGCAGCCAAGTCCAAGCCAACGCAGCAAGTCAGACCAGGAGGCCGCAAACCACACGACACCCTCCCCTGGCCAGTCCATCGTCCAAGAAGATGACAGAGTCCAAATTAACTGAGCAGAACAGAACGCACGTGGGTAAGCGAATCCCAGGAAGGACAACGAAAGGGAGATGAGAAAAAAAAAAATACATATAGATATCTTTCCAACGAGGCAGGTTGCAGAAAGTCAATGCCCTCTTAATCCAACAGTGTGTTAGTGCAGAAAGACACCACACCTTCCAAGAGGACATCATTGGAATCGTCGGAAAAAAGCGACGCCATCCAGTCAAGTAAATCAAAACTGCAGTCATGTTCCTCGTAAGAGGGTGCAGCGAACAGCATTGCGGGACAACTTGCGTGATACTCAATATAACTTCGTTGTAGGAGATTCTGAGCAGCCGCCCAGATATCCCATTGTGCCAAAATCCCCAGTGCGGCCGCACGCGCCATATAGCCTGCAGCGTAACAGTCCCGTTCATGGGCCTCCAGGGGACCCACCAACTGAACAAAATCCGGAACAGACAGACGTATTGGAGAGGCAATAATCCATGGCCCACGAGAATGGACATCGGATGCAAGACATCACAGGTTGCACGCAAGTGAAATAAGCAAAGCGAAAAGAAAGGGTATATGACACACTCATTGTCGCCAACGGCAGGACACCGAAGCCAGCGAGGAGACGTTCACGGAGCATCTGGAGCAGACCTGGCTCGAGAAGGGCCCATGGAGGTGCAGCCATTGCGCAGTAAACAAACCAACAGCAGGACACCAGCCGCCAAGGCGAGGATCAGTGGAAAGCCACCAAAGACGCTGGAAAAGATGGAATGAATAAAAGCCGGTATTACACCAAAAATAGTTTGAAAAGAGGTCACAAGGCCAGAGCCCACAACTTTAAAAAAGTGCACTAGACCTTCAGTGCGGGACGCATTAAAAACACGGTGAATCAGTTCACCGAAATGTTGTGGGAGGTTAGTGTTCAAAAGGGCCTGTATTTCACTGTGGGTACTTGCCACCTGGAGAATGAAAGTCTCCCGGGCAGATGTGAGCATAACCTCCTGGTTCAATAATGGTGCCTTTATTCTGCTCAATTTATTGAAATCCGCCTTCAGAGTAGGAATGGAAGGCCACACAGAACTATCTATGATGTCGTGCAGGGGAGGAAAAAGCACATTTTTGCAGCAGACAACCCTGTGGGAAACCGTAACAATATATGGTATGCCGGCAAGCAGGCCACAGCAGTCTTGGTTATTCAAAAGCAAATAGCTACCATTAGCAAGCACAGTGAAAGTAGGAGAAATAGCAGGAGCTGGAATACCCTTTAACACACAAGCAAGATTCGGAGCCGAAATGTTACAAGCTCCGTGCAACTTAATGTGTTTACAAATAAGGGAATGACCCACAGTTGAATCACACGACTCCCCCGTGAGAAAAACCTCCCTCCCGTCTCTAAGGCATTTAAACATGAATGGCAGGGACCAAAGCTCATGTAGGAAGGCACTGCCCAAAGGCTGGAAACGGCCTTCAGGATAATGCTTCATGCACAAACTAAATTCAAACAATGAAAAAGGCAAAGCGATAACCCCGTGTACTAGCCACACAGAAGAATCCAATTCAGCAATAGAGAATGGTAAGGGCTCTATCTTTTCAATATGTAACAGAGTGTATGCTGCATCTTTCATGGACATGAACCGCTGTTTCTCAGTCAAATTAAAAGGTGAAAATAAGGCAGAGGTGTTCAAAAATTGCCAAGGAACTTTCCCCATTTTAAGTGTTTGCAAAGTCCATGCAAACTGCATTACAGAACGCAACTGATTTTGACCATGATACAACACAGAAACATCATCTTGTACAATATCAACCACAGAGGAAATAATATTCTCTAACGTGTAAATGCGGGAAGACAGGGTATTAATACTATTGTCAACAACAGCAAGCACTTTTTCTAAATTAGCTTGATCGATTTCCCAAAGACGGGAAGCAGCTTCAATTTGCGAAAGCTTCCAGAGTTCATTGTAAGTCTCATATATGAATCTCTTTGGTCGAGGACCACGAGGCCCTAGAACAAAGTCGGACAAATCAATGTTGCCCGATAGGAGGGATAAATGTTGTTTTACAGAATCTAAGGACGAGTGCTGCAACCACTGTTTACACAATTTACCAACAGAATATGTTGTAACAGTACGAGAGCCAGAAAACCTTGGATCTGGCCTATCCTGTTTGTAGCCAGTATCCGTGTTATGAAAACGCAGTTGGCAGGCATTGGATGCGATAGGCCAAGCCAACCAGGGCGACTGAACAAACGCAGAGAAATTAAACGAATTGTTCTGAAATAAAACCTGCAATTCGGTAAGGGACATATTAAAGTACAAGCTTTCGTTGGGAGTGGAAGATAAGACAGGAAAGGATGGTGCATTCAATTGTTTGGACGTAGCCAAACCCCAACATGTCGTCTGATATATGGTCGGATTTAAAAATAGAATTTGGGCCGGGATGAGGCAAGCACGGTGCAAGGCTTCTGTGCCCTGCACCTGCCATGCTTTGGAGCCCCAAATAGACTTCAAATCAATGGTGTCACGCCAATGTTCATACCCACCCACAGCTAAGGCGTTTAAAAAGGAGCCGGAATATAGTAATCTGGTATGGGTCAACAGGATTGTTTCAGTAAAGGAAGTGTTTAATTTAAAGAAATAGGACCCAGGGTTCGATCTATTAAAATCTGTAAAATAAGTGAACTTATTTCTCAGAGTCTGGGAGCTACCTGTCAAAGGGGTCGGACAATGTTCCCATTGGGTGTAATTAAAAAGACCCCGAAGGGTACTAGGTTTATGGAGAAAATGGTTGCCCCAATGCTGGTAACAATACAAATCAGCATAATTTGCAGAATTCATGTACAGATCTTCAGCATGAAAAGCAGCATAATATTTCAAATCAGTAAATAATGCTTCAACTGCATGTACATCCCAATCATCAGAATGAATATTACTTTTTACGACATCACCCATTGAAACACGAAGGACATTTGGTACATTAATAATTTCGGTCGGACCATGAATTTGAAAGTTTACCGCATCCCAAACAATGCCATCAGCAACTGGAAACGCTGAAATGTCCACAAATGTGTGATCTCGCTTCATGATGTGAGATGAAGAATGTGGAGCCAAAGTTCCAGCGACAGAGTTCACTGCAGAGCGTTCTGGCAAATAGTGTCCATTGATGAGTAGAAAAAACATTGTGACAAAGCCAATAGACATGAACAAAATAATTAGGAAAAGTACCAACCAAATGTATGTCCATGGGGGGATCAAAAAATTGTCTCTGAACCAGGACACAAAAATACTGAATTTGGACGGGACAAGTGATGGAGTGGAATCCGAGTCAAAAGAATAACGTGTTGGGCTCAGTGGCGTTGTTGGTAGATGAGCCACGGACTCGGTTGCGGGGTAGATATACTCGTTCTCCTCATTGCAGGGGGAGTCCGGGTAGTCGAGTAAACATTCAGGCAAATCTACCATCTCGATGGCAACATCAGTGACCGTTCGGGCAAGAGGGCCACGAACATTCGTCCGGGAAATGACAGGACAAGAGACCGCTGGTGTAACACTATTCAGGATCGGCCAGATGTTGTAGCTTGACATTTTCCACTGAGATGTATCTGTTCTCCTTGCGACCAGGAAGCGGTGGTAAGATGACTGTACGAGTTCCCTTCAAGCCAAGGACTGGAACCGGTGCACGATAAGAGGGGCCGAATTCTTTTTGTTCTCCACCTTCTCTCGAACCAGATCTCCAATCTTCGGAAGCCAGCCGGCAACCGGAATCTGCAATGCAGCGTCTGTGGCTGAAGGTAAATGTGCAATCGCAAGTTTGTCTCGGGCTTCTTGTAAGTCCTGTAACATAGTAGAATGGTTATCTACATCAAAGATGGCGGATTGCGCCGCCATGTCTAGACCATCAAGGTCGGGCACAAACATTCTTATGCCAAAGAGCATTTCGTATGGGGTCCGCCCACCCAGAGGTCTTCTAGGGAGATTATTAAGTGCACGTTGTACCGTATACAAGTGGGCCAGCCAGTTCCTGCCAGTACCCAAGACTCTAGCTGTCAAGGATTGCTTTAAGTCACGGTTCATTCGTTCAACAATCGAATTGCCCTCAGGCCGATACGGTGACGAAAATTTCACCCGCACCCCCCAGTGAACCCATTGCGTCCTTGTAAGCCTTAGAGGCAAACGCTGGACCTTGGTCAGAATGGAAGGTGCCGCAGGTGAAAATTCCCACAAAGACACGCAAATCCCTTATGACATTTCGAGCGTCAGCACTCCGTTGTGGCCAGACCCAGATGAAACGTGTGCACGAGGCTACTGCAACTAAGATATATTTATATGCAGTGTCTGATGAGAATGGACCACAGTGATCCAGGTAAACACACCCAAAAGGTCTGTTAGAAATGCAGAGCGAGGTCTGTGGTGGCCGTGCAACCGTGGAAGGCTTAATCTGTTGACAAACGTCACAAGAAAGCACATAAGTACAGGTTTGTTTGTATAACCCACGCCACCAGTAACGCTGCTGCAAGATGGAAACCATCGCAGACACTCCAGCATGAGCTGATGCCATGCCTTCATGTGCCGCCGTTATCAAGGAAAGTCTGCGATCCGCGTTGGGAATCAGCCGATCACCAACGTTTGGAATTCTTACATAAGGAGCCTGTTCGGGACCTAATTGATAAGAGTATTTAGAAGGGAAACCCCTAGGGTAATTAGCACCTTCCTTTGTTGCAGCAATAGCTGCAAGAATATCAGAATCTATTTTAGACATGGATCTGGTAACTGCTGCGACTGAACACGTGGCTACTGCTGATTTGGCAGCTTCGTCTGCCAAACCGTTACCGAAAGCATGTGCGCCCACACGCTGATGGCCAAGAGTGTGTACCACCTGTGTGAGAGGCAGACGTTGTTGTAAATCTGCCACTCGAACCCAAAGCATTTTATGCTTGATTGTGCTGCCTTTTGCATCTCTATAGTCATTTTGTGACCAAAAGAATAGATTGTCATTGTATGACTGGACACAGTAATAAGAATCACATACAATAAGAGTGGTCACATCAGGATTAGCGAACTCAAGTGCGAGCACCAAAGCACGCAGCTCGGCCAATTGTGCAGTACTGTCCCCTAGTGCTTGAGTATGCACTACAGTTGATTTGAACTTTCCGTTCACAAAGGAACCTGCCACAATAGCACATGCTGCTGAATAAGCATGCTTGGAACCCGTGGCCGGCTGCGCCGAACCATCGGTATAGATAATACATTCGTAATCCTCAAGCGGTAGCAAAGACAGAGGAGGAGGATGAACAAATTCATATTGCAAAAACTCCTGAGTCTGTAGTGAAGAATCAAAGATAAAAGTGACATCCGGAGACGTCAAAGATGTTGCCCATTGTATCCAACGGGGGTGCAAAGCTTTAGAGTTCGGCACACTTGCTTTCGTCACTGCCTCAAGGGCAGGATAGGGTGTGACCACCAAAATGCGTTTTACCTGGGCCAGTGCGCGTTCCTTTAGAATCGCCATTTGCACTGCGGTCAAAACTTTTTCCACCGAGGAAATGCGCATTTCTGCAGAGGTGTATAGATGTAACTTGTATGCTATTGGTACTGTGTCTCCTTCGTTAAAGGTCAAGTACGTGAAACCCACTGCCCCTGGAATGATTCTAATCACCAGGTTGGTGTGGTTATCACGAGTCAACAAGTATTTAGACTCAAGTAAGTCTGTCTGCAAAGACTGCAGAATGGAGGAATGCTCCGGAAGCCAGCAAGACTTCGAAAAGTTAGGTTGTATCAAGGAATACAGTGGCTTGATACGCTGGGCATATTCGGGAATGTAAGTACGCCCAAAGTTCAGAAAACCCAGCAGAGACTGAAGTTTCTTCAGTGTAGTAGGAGGGCACAGAAGTGCACATTTCTCCAGGAAATGGGGGGCTAAGCCCTTACCTTAATTGCTGAGCTCATAGCCCAAAAACAAAATGGTAAATTCAGCAATGTGTGATTTGGCAAAGTTAAACTTGTAGCCTAGAACCGCAAATTCTAAAATAATGCGGTCCACTCGGGAAAGATGCTGGAACAATTCGTCGTCTGTCAGATAAATATCATCGACGTACGAACATGCATCCGGGTCTATGCCGTCTAATAAAGAGACAACACGGGCAGCGAATACACCTGGACTGTTTTTGTAGCCCATAGGTAGACGCCGGAATTTGAATAATTTACCACCGGAGGTAAAAGCGCTCCATTGGCTACTCTCCGGGGCTAAATTGTGCGTGTAGAATCCATTGGATAGGTCAAGTGTTGTTTTATATTTTTTACGAACAAGACTGTCTACTAGCGCAGAACTATGTGTGTTTTGCACCGCAAAGGTCCGACAATGAGAGTTCAAATGCCGGTAATCCAAAACTAAGCGGGACGATCCATCGGGTTTAGAAACCGCGAAAAGGGGATTATTCATCGGTGACTCGCATGTTTCAATCACTCCCTGATATTCCAACTGAGTCAGAATTTCGGAAACGGGACCTTTAGCTTCCCGTTTGATGGGATATTGGGGTTGTGGCTGAGGTTGAGACCGCAGAGGTATTTCATGGGGTGGTGATTCTTCATCCCAACCCACATGGTTGCGGTATAACGCTGGAGCCAGGGACACAGCCCATTCAGCTGCAAGAGCCTCTGCTTTGTCTTTAGGGACGTGTCGAGAAAAGCTCGGAAGGATTACCTCCTCCCCTTTACGCGCAGCCAGTACGAATGGGGGCGGCCAATACGCCTCCGCTAACAGAATGTCATACGAAGAGGTCAGATTTTCCCAAAAAATCCCTTTTATAACACGCTGTATATCACCTTCGATTTGAATTACAATATTATATAGTCTGTCAGGGGGAGCCACTCTGGTGTCTTCTGTCTCGACAGTAATGAATGTTTCAGTTGCTGTCGCCTCCACATGAGGACGTAGCGCCTCCCGCACTATGGTAACTTCCGCTGCGCTGTCTAGGAGGGTCACTGCCCACGTCCAATCCAGGAGTCTCGTTCTCACTGTCTGTGGCATATTTTGCTGTTACAGCGGCAACTTTTTTCTTCTGAAATTGTGGGCGAGAACGTTGAAAATCGTCTGGTTTCCCTCTGACCTGTTGTCGAGGTTGGTCTCGTCCCTGTGGATCCTCTCGACCCCTTCCTCTATCCTGGCGATCTCCTCCACCAGCCTGCGAAGATGTTGGTGCCTGTGAAGAACGAGGAGAACGCGAATCAGGGACTTGAAATCTCTCTGGAGATTTAATTCTCGCCCTATCACGCAAATCATAAGTGTGTTCAGAAGAGACGGAAACCGGGGATGCACCTCGCAACCCCGGCTTCTTCTGTTGCTTACCCTGTTTTTTCAACCTCCAGCTCTTTTTAGTAAAAACTGGTTTCTCATCTTTCTCAGACTGAGTTTTTGGTTGTTGTTGCGATTGTGTTTGCGTTTTGGCAAAAGGCTTAATTCCCAGGCTATTGCGACCAATGGTTTTGTAAGCCTGAGCAATTATTTTCGGTAATTCGCGAGGCCTGTCCAATTCTGGGACTAAAGCCAAAGCATTAGCTACTTGAAAGTTCACTGCATCGCCCTTGACATTCGCAAGGATCAACTCAGCTACTACGTCGAACACTCCCACCAGTCTCATCCCTAATTCCACAGCCGCTTCAGGGCCATGTTCATCCTGTACTCGTTTAATCACAGAGGGGAGAACTGTCATGGAAGGAGTGCCGAAACACTTTGAATACACTGCAGCGAATACCCTACCCCAGTTGTTGCATTCTGCCAACTCGGGTACTAAGTCTTTTGGCAAACTAATCGTCAAAATCCTATGTTTTTCCACGGGAGAAGTATTTGGAAAAACTGCCTCCAGCTGGTCAAATTTTTCTGCAAGCCAATAAGGAAAATCATCCTTATGCTGTGGGCGCTTGCCCATCACCGAATTCACCATGACAGGACTTATGGTTACACCGCCTGCACCAGCTGGATGGGCCGCAACTCCAGGTGGGGCTCCCTGGATGTTGCCTGTAACATTGTACTAAAGCTCTATGTACTCGTATCAAAGACGAATGCATATGTCGCAGTTCAGCGACTGTCACCGTCATATAACGCGGATGTGGTGTATACCCGGCCAAGACTGGCCAAGTGGCCCCATCAATTGATAATGGGCCTAAACGAACCGCGGTAACCGGTTGGGGGAGGGCGCCATCAAACCAAACACGGTGTTGCCAAGCCGTGAGCGGTACTTCAAGATTCATATATGGTCTATAGAGCATAGGAACAACGGTGGCTTCGTATTCATGGAACAAATTATCAGCCCCATCCACCGCCGGAAAGGTGATCCATGAGTAAAAAACCTCAAAGTGGTAAGCTGGATCTGCTTGTACCACAAAGATCAAGTCGACACCCGCGTCAGGCACTCCATACACTGTTAAGTGTGCCCGGAGCGCTGCGCGGCTATGTGCCGCAATTTGAACAGCCATTTCAGGCTATAAGTTTTGGACAACCTAATGTGTGGCAGCACAAGAGGGTAGTTTTTAAGAAACCTTTTAACAACTTCAAGCTTGAAAGAACCTATAAAAATGTCAATATAGGAGGTATCACCGTCACACACGCTTCCGGAAGCGCCTGTGAAGGGAGTTGTGGACAAGCACAAATATTACTAAAGCGTCTCGCAGATAAGCGGCCCCACTCGTTGGTTGCGCCATGTTATAGGGATTCTGCACATATACAGAGCTATGCACAGGATAATAGGACCTCGGAATATAGTGGTGAGCCAACTATAAACCTTAGCACCTAAAACCCTAATCCGACTAGCTTTAGCGTCTCATTAGCAACAATGCGGCCAATGATTAGACAACCCAGAACACGGTATCTCTCTCTCAGGACTCGCAGTAGCAAGAACACCCTTTCATAACTCACATACCTGTCCACAACGCGCGTAAGAAGAGACACTGTATAGTTTAAAATGTTTATTTCAACTAACGTGCTCGAAGATACAGTACACGTGCCAGTACTATCAGCATAATGATAATATAAGCAGCATAGTTACAACTCCATAGAATACAAACGGGGAAAGCATTTCATAAAACAGTGTATATAAGGTTAAACGACCTTACCACCCTCCCCGTGCTGGTAGCTAGTTTATTATAAAAATAGAAGACCTCTGGGCTTTGACTAGCGAACCCCCATACCTCAATATCTAGATGCAAAGTTTACATCATCAGATACAAACAGCTCTTCTCTCTGGAAAGGTTGTTCTCCAAGTGTCTCTTTCAGTGAAAAAACACCATATTAAAAGCACAAGAATTTCTCCAAGGCAGCTGTAAATAGAGTGTTATGTCTAAGTGTGAGGGACTGGCCAAATCAGCAGGAACAAGGGACGTTGTGTATCGACCTTGTACATGGTGTGCAGACAGCAGCCCAAAAGGGAACAGGAGACAAGGTGAAAGAGAAATGCAGACAGTGCTAAGATAGCCGGGCAGAAGCAGAGGCCCGAAAAACAACGGCACAAAGGAACGTGCGCAAAAGGGCCTCATGGCAGCCAAGTCCAAGCCAACGCAGCAAGTCAGACCAGGAGGCCGCAAACCACACGACACTTTAGTACCCCAGACCCTAGGTACCATGTACTAGGGATGTACAGAGGATGCTAAACGCTTTGCCAATTGGGAGAACAACTGCACAGCTTTGGGAAAGAGCTTTGGCACTGGGGACCTGGTTAGCAGGAACCCAGGACACTTTCAGTGGAAATCACATCATGTACCAGGCAAAAAGTGGGCGCACCCATGTCAAAAAGGGGCACCTTCCTCCAATTCTTCATCTCTCTACTGTTCCATTAGACATTGGGAAGCCCATGCTTTGTTTCGTATGTGCAACAAAGAACAGTTCATTTTCCTTAAAGTCTCCTAGAAGGAACACCACAGTGTAAATTACTTAGCATGTTTCTTTGTGAAAGCTAGTGTGCAGGCCACATGGCCTTAATCGCACCTATTCCAGACTAAGTGTTCCATTGTAAAGTCTTAGATTAAGATCTCCATTGTAATGCCTTTCTTTACAAGAAACAAAAAGTAGACAAATCCAGAGACCCTAAAACATGCATGTCTAAGGATTGCAACAGCTGTGGATACATTCCTGGTTACATTATCGAATGCTGTTGCATAAAGCGAGTCTTTGGCTCTGCTCTACAAGGTTTGCTTTCACACCCACTGGTGACATGAGTGAATTTAGTTCCAATGCACCAGCGCTGAATGTGAAGAACAGGTAATTGTAGCCCTGCAGAACCACACCCAAAATATAAATGAGGTGTTGTCAACGCTTTTGGGTTACTAACAGAGAGCAATGGTAATCCAAACGATCATTCATTAATGACTTTCACACTCAAGATCACTAGAAACAAAATATGTATTTCAACATATTTATTTAAAAATAGTTATTTTAAAATGCCGAGATCTTGTGCACTTAATATTGGTAACAACACAGAAGATAATAAAAAGCAGCTTAGCTTTCCAATAACAGTGAAAACTGGGAAGAACTAACATCACAATTTATAACCCTTACTGTGCTATTTCTAAGCGCTATGCTAGTCCTACGAAATGAAAAAATAAGCCTGTGTTCTGGAGGTGGTGCGCATACCTGGACAACAGGGTTTGTTGTCTGTTTGGAATAGCTTGTCAGCTATTTTGAGCACAAGGCCAAGAGCTAGGAGATTGCATTGGTGTGAGAACACAATATTGGCACTAGTTTGTGAAGGCAGAATGGAATGCTTCTCAGAGCCTTGGGGAAACTTGCTGTAGGCTAATTCTGTTGAGATGGAATCTGGTGGTGTGCTCATCTGGATCTGCAAATTGCGTCTGTGACCTGGGTGAAGTTTCCCTCCACTTAAGGGAGTGAGTGGTGGTCCTTAATTACTAAATTATTATTATCAGGGATAAAAACCTCTGACAGTTTAAGGAATGTTGGATACAGATTATGGGGACCAGAAGAAGTGTTTTAGACATATCTTTAAGAAAATGGGACATGAAGGGACGTCAGTTCGGACTACACCCTTTTGATGATTTATCTATGGATGTTCTTTTGATGAACTTGACATTATAAGTGAACACTTGTCCCAGGAGGGCATTTGAGTTTTATTGGGTTATTGATTAGGGGATCTGCAGATGAGGAATGCCGGGGACCTACATACTTGAGCACGTTGGGGAGCTCCCACCTTTCCGAGCAGAGGGCACACGTCTGGGGGGTAGACTCCGGACCTTTCCTGAAACACATCAATGGCTACCCTCACATCATACAAAGTCCTCACATGGAACATTAGAGATATGCACACCATTTCCAAGCGTTACAAAATATTCTCCTATTTGAAGAGGCGCGGAGTGCACCTCGCTATGTTGCTGGAGACCCACTTGCTGGCTAAGGAAGGGGCCGCACTCAAAAACAGATGGCGGGGCCAGGTGTACTACACATCGTACTCGGCTTTCGCTAAAGGAGTGGTGATTTGGATCAAGCGGCTGTTTCCTTCCAACACACTAGGGACTTGATAGACCCGGAGGGCCGATACGTGGTCGTCACTGGTAGGCTGGATGGTCGAGATGTAGCAATAATTAGTGTCTATGGGCCCAAAGTAGATCAGGGATCTTTTTGTCTAAGCTCTCATGCACCATGGCGACCTACTTACCACATTCTACGATCCTGTGTGTATAGCTAATCCCTTGATGGAATGCTCGCATCCCCGCTTAGAGACGCCTGTCCATCGTTTGGCGAAGACCTTCACAGACTGGCAGAGTAGGTGGGGACTGATCGGTGCCTGGAGACACCTCCATCCTACGATTCAAGACTATTCTTATTTCTCCCACGTGCACGACCATGTTGGGCTGGACACCTTCCTGTGCTCCCCTAATGTCCAAGCCCTGACCCATGATGTAGAATACCTGGCACGTACAGTGTTGGATCATAACCCGGTCCTCGTGCATCTACAGTGGGGGGTTCCCTGCCAAAACATACCCACTTGGCGGCTCAAACTGGAAGCATTGAAAGACCAGATTTTCCTTGAAGATATCAGGGGCACATCTCAAATTACTTCACTGAGAATGCAGACACAACCTCGTCCAGATTAACTGAATGGGATGCCTTTAAGGTGGTAATCAGGGGTAGGACTTCGACGTACCTTGGAGGTGGACAGGGAACTGAAGTCCCTAGAAAGACGGAGACCGGGACACCCTGAACTGGGCCAGGCCCTACTAGATATCAAAGAGGGGGTGTCTACACAGGTTGAGCGGCTGCGGTTTTTTTAATATAAAAAATATATGGTGTTGACCCATGCCGAAAGAGATTGAGTGGGATCTCTGCTGGCATGGCTGACTGATGTGGCCCAGAGGGGCTCCCCAATTGTAGAACTTGAGGACAATGATGGACACCAGCTGTATAGGCAAGATGAGATCAACCGGAGGTTTCTGGGGTTCTATACTAACCTGTATAAGAGTGTGACGAGATAGGAGGCGATCCGGGACTTCCTTGCAATGCTTCCGCTCCCTGCCCTGACAGCTGAAGATGCGGAGGCGATGGGGGCCCTATAAACGTGCAAGAGGTTAGAGCAGCTATTAGAGGACTGGCCCGAGGCAAAACGCTGGGGGCGGAAGGGATACCTGTCGAGTTTTACGTTGCTTATATAGAGGAGCTAGCCCCTAGGCTGGTGGACATGTTTGAAGCGGCAGCAGCAGAGGGTTCCCTTCCCCGCACCACCCGTGAGGCACTGGTCGTCCCTCTTCCCAAACCTGGTAAATCCCCCTTGGACTGTAAGGCATACAAGGCCCTTGTCCATGCTTAATCTAGATTTTAAGATACTTAGCAAGATACTATCAGTGAGGTCTTGCCATTTATGACCACTCTCAAACACCCGGACCAAGAGGGATTCATCCCGGGCCGGAACACCGGGCTCAACATACGCCGCCTCCTGTCAATCATGGAGGCACTGGACCAGACGGAAGGGATGGGGACAGTCTTCGCGATCGATATAGAAAAGGCCTTTGACAACCTCGAATGGTAGTTTCTATATGCTGTCATGGACCGTATGCAGCGGGGACAGAGCTCCTCGAGATGGGTCAGATTATTATATAAGGATCCCTTGGCACGAGTCTGGACAGGCCGCATAATCTTAGAGCAGTATGGGGTGAAGCAGGGCACGAGACAGGGGTGCCCCCCTCCCCACTGCTGTTCGCCCTGGCCATAGAGCTGCTGGCTAATCTCGCCTGGACAGGTAATAGATACCACGGCATACAAATAGGGGGACATAATCACCATATAGCATTATATGCTGATGACTTACTACTGTTCCTGGGAGATGCGGAGGGAGCACTGAAGGGAGCCAGGGAGCTGATGAACGAATTCAGGGAGATGTCGAGACTTAAGGTCAACTGGCAGAAGTCTAGGCTTTTCCCGCTGTCGGGGAGTAGAGATCCACCAGATGAGCTGGGAAGCCTCCAGTTGGAGCCTCGCTGTCTGGGGTATCTAGGCATGAAAATATACCATTCTGAATCTGACCTATTAGAAGGGAATATGGGAGCAGCTGTGCGGTCCTTGAAGACCAGCATGGACTTCTGGTGGGGCTTGCCGCTGTCAGTGGCTGGGAAAGCGGCGCTTTTGAAAATGGTGGCACTCCCACGCCAGCTGTATTTCTTCACGGCGTTGCCTCTCTGGATGCAGAGGAAATGGTTTACTGACCTGGACTCCCTTATGACAGCCTTTCTCTGAGGCAATGGCCACAAACGAGTGGTCTTGAAGACAATGAAGCACCCGACGGGGGATGGAGTGCTTGCGGTGCCCCGACTTTGAAAAGTATTACTTAGCAGGGCAACTACAGTGGTTCACACGATGGGTGGCGGGTCGACAGACACAGACACGCAAGATTGGAACGTTTACACCTGATCTCGATATACTTCTACGAATACCACATAAAGTGGGTGGGATTCCACCCGATTGCACCAGTGAGGTACAGGTGATGAGACCCTGCTGGAGGAGGTGTCTCACATGGAGTCAAATCCCATATTCACTGAATCTCCCGATGACAGTGCTACATGCACTGCCGCATGGGGGATACTGGGAGGGCATCAGAGACTGAATACAGGCGGGGGCAACTAGACTAGGGGACCTTTACAGAGACGGGGAACGCCTCCCGTTCGAAGCATTCAGAGAGGGATTGGACCTTCCCCACGGACACTTCCTATTACATTGGCGGGTGACATAGCTGTTCGACGACACCGCAGGGCGGGAACTTGGAGCCACCTTACCAAAACACTTGCAGATACATTGGCAGAGTGGGAGGCAGACTTAAAGCGGTCTCATGCCGCTATAGAGCGATGGGTGAGGATGCCCTGCAACCACGGACCGTGCTGAAGGACCGCTGGACGACGGACTTGGGCACCCCTATAGACAAGGGTTGGGAGAATGTCTTGGCTAGGAAATCCAAGGTATTGAGGAATGCCAGATTTAGGCTAATTAATTTCTTTATCCTACACAGAGCACACCTCACCCCGGGGCGCATTAACAAATATTTCCATATGGAAGACATAGGATGCCCACGGTGTGGCGAACTCTGAGTGGAGTTGTTCCACATGCTCTTGACATGCCAGACACTGCACGATTACTGGGACGAAGTCATGAAAACAGTGGCGGCAATCATTGAGCGATCTGTTCCTTGTATGCTGGCCCACTGCCTCTTGGGCCTGTTCCCTCACAACTCCAACAGTTGGGTCACCACAGGTTCCAGGACCTGCTCGTTATCCTAGCTAAACGAGAAATAACGAGGCATTGGAAATTACCCGAAGGACCTCGAATAAAACTGTGTGAGGGGAGGGTCTTGCTCAGGAATGCTCGAAGAGGGATAAGCTCAATTGAGAGGGCCAGGGCCTGGGAGGCACTGGGGGATACCATGAAGGACCCAGAACCAGACTCAGGGGAATCCACGTCACTGAAGCAATCCCTTCCCATGAGTCCAATACTGCACGACCCTGGGGGATAGGGAACCCGGAGGAGACTTAGAGAAATTTGTGGGTAATCATTAGCCAGCTTGGTGGGTTGGGAGGGATCTTGATTAGGACAATGCCCGGGATTGGAGCGGGGATCATCCTGTTCACATCTTTGAGCCTCAGCAGCAATCTGCAGAAGGGGAGGGGGGAGTTTGCATAAGAGATGTTATGTACGAATGTTGTTGCTACATGCAATTATACACGATTTTCTTCAACTTCATTCAATGCCATACCAGGAAAGCCTCCTAGCCAATGTATACACTACATGAATATTAAATGCAATAAAATCTGTTAAAAAAAAAAAAAAGTGAACACTTGTCCCAGACTGGGTGTCGCATCACGTTTTATCTAGGTCGTTAACTGAATGACTGGACACTCTCCTAGTTCTAGGAATGATAACAATGATCATATCGGACGACATTAGTGTTTATACCAAGTTGGACAGGCTAACTAATGTGGCACTATAGCTAAAATAGAACCCGTCCTGTATGTTTTTAAGAAACTGTAGGACACTGGCTCTTTATATAGTGGACCAAAAAGTAGTACACTGTGTAAAGAGTCCAAGCAAACCCCAGAGGAATTACAGAGGCACAAATTACACCCCAAATGTTCTCTTTTGTGGTAGGGTGGGTGAGCAATTAGGCATATCAGAGGGTAGTGCTAAGCATTTATTACACACACACAAAGGCAGTAAGTGAGACCACAATCAAAGAAATCCGTCAACTATTTATAAAAATAACATGTACTTTTATATAAATTTAGATACCAAGGTCATCGGAAACAGGACGGCACATTTGAGTTATGAATTTTTACAGTTTTCAAAAATGGACACTGTGCATTTTCTGGATTGGCAATGTTATCCTATGGAGGAAAAACATGTATTGCATTTTGGCACTTAGCAGCGACTTATGGGACTGTTCTTCAGGACTTAAGGTGAGTATGGCACAAGGTCCAAGGCCACATTAACAGGTCACCTCGGAAGGCTGTGGGGTGTCCGGGTGCAGAGGTGTGTCACGGCGTCAGGTGTCCCATTCACTTCAATGGGAGAATAGCCCGGCCACAAAGAGGCTGCAAGTTGGGACTGGGGGACCAGTCCGGGGGGAATCCACCGGGGTGCTTGACCCTTGAGATCCTTGGGCACACCGGGACACCCTTGGTCCACTTCTCCTCAGACTCTGGGGCTTGGGTGCAATGGTGTCTTTTTTGTTGTTGTAAATTTGTTTATTGGCATTTCGTAAAACGTAACATAACACATAAAGCCACTCACAATGACTCATATTGCATAAACAATACATCAATAGCATGTCAGTACATTATGATCAGATCTAAAAAAGGCACCCAGCCCCCTCCTCCCATCCACATTCACCCATCCTTAAGCAGGAATCACTACAGCTGTGTCAGATTGGGATGATGGCAGTACATATCCCCGCACAGGGCGTCATTTAACCAAGGGCCCAGACCCCTCCTCTACTTAAAAATACCCACCCATGCCATAGCACTCCCGCCCAGTCTGTCTCCAACTCTGGGGTGTTGTCCGTGGTACCCAATCCCGTCTACTGCGATGTAGTAGTCCCAGGGCTCTGATGCTCCCGCAGCCACCCCACAAATGGCTCCCAAATGTCCCGTGGCCGCGAAGCCGACGCATCAATTCCCAATATGTGGTCAGTTGTGAATGACCGAAGACCACGTCCTTAATCCAGTCATCTTTAGATGGGATCCTCCTGCTTCCCCAATGTATAGCAACTCGCCTTTTTGCAAATAAGAGGAGCATTGAATGGAGTTTCCTGTATTGCACCGGAGTGTCTTTGACATATCCTAACAGGCCCTGCAAAGGGTCGGGGTCTTCACCCACCCCCGTAATGCACTTTATTATATCCCACACACTAGCCCAATACGTCCTGAGCCGTGGGCAATTCCACGAGACATGCAGAAACCCCGCAAGCGCGGCTCCGCATCTCCAACAACGATCATCCTCCTTTAAACCCATACGATGTAAGCTGACGGGTGTTCTATAAAACCGGTGCAAAAATTTGAAGTGTATGAGACGCAGTTTATAATTAGGTGAGAGTGCCAGCAGTTGGCCGCAGCAATATAGCCATTGGTCTTCCGACAGCGGAGCTGAAAGCTCGTCGTTCCAAGCCGACCATGCACGGGGCTTCGTGACGGGGACTGACGTCTGCATGTGGTTGTAAATGCGGGTAATAAGCCGACGCGGGGAGGACATTTTCCAAAGCTGCCTGTGTAGGGGGGGCATTCGGAAACGTGTCGTGCAACGACCTGCATGCCATTTTAAGTTTATGGAACGCAAACCGTTCTGCAAAGTTCGCCTGGCCTGCTTCCCCAGTCTCTGGGGGGGGAGCGGAATACTCCATCCGGGTAAAGGTCTCCGAAGGTGGCTAGTCCCATAACACGAGCCAGGTTTCCCCCTTTCCCATTATCGCTAATGAACAACATGGCGTTGTCAACCAGTGGGATGGCCGGAGCATAAAGGATAGACGCAGTAGCTCGCCTACGAAGACCATGCCATGCCCAGCGCAGTGTCTCAACCGTGTCTATATGCGCTCTTGGGCGCTGATAAGCCCCATATAACGCAACTTTCAAGGGCAGAGGTTTAGCCACAGCTTCCTCCACAGCCACATGGGGCAGAAATGGGGTGGGATACACCCAATAATTTAAAAATTAAGCTTGACCGCTCCAGGCGTATAGCTGTATGTCAGGTGCTCCCATGCCTCCTTGCCGCAGGGGGAGCGTGAGCAGTTCCCATGATATTCGGGCCTGACCTCCGGCCCATATGAGAGAAATCAACAGGGATCGCATAAGCTTAAAAAAGGCCTGGGTGAGCAATAGGGGAACATTCACGAACAGATACAAAAATTTCGGCAGTACCACCATTTTCACCAACGCGATCCTCCCCGCCAATGAAAGTGGGAGCCTCGCCCAGGCCGCGATCTTCCCCTCAAGCCAGGCAATAGCGCACCCGTGATTTAGCCTCCACAGTTCCTGCAAATCCCTACTGATCCATATGCCTAAATATTTTACTGGCTCTTCTGTCCACTGCAAGGGGAATTCAGACGTCACAGGGGCCGTGTTATCAGTCAGCGAGAAAACAACAGACTTTGCCCAGTTGATAGCTATACCAGAAAGCCCGCCAAACTTTATAAATTCCCTCAGTATCGGGTCAAGATTTTGCGCCGGGTTCGAAACAAAGCGTGACGTCGTCAGCATATAAGGAAATCAGGAGGCTCCGCGCAGGGAAGCCAATTCCCTTCGCAGTATGGTGTTGCCTGATGCGAGCCGCCAGCGGCTCCATCGCGATCAGCATCGGGGAGAGAGGGCAGCCCTGCCTCGTGCCCCGAGAAATGCGGAATGGTTCAGACAAGAGGCCATTCACCCGTACTCGTGCCGTGGGATGCGTGTATAGGAGCCTCACCAAATCAAGAAACCGTGGACTGAACCCCATACGGCCAAGAATCGTAAATAAATAATACCACTCCAGTGTATCAAATGCTTTCGTGACATCTAAAAAAAACGCAGCCGCCTGCACATCGGGGTGTAAATAGTGAAGTACGGAAAACAGGGTTCTCAGATTGTGTGATGTAGATCGGCCCGGGATAAAACCAGATTGGTCTGGCCGAGCGACCAGTGGGAGCAGAGGCTGCAACCTATTCGCGATCAATTTCGCTAAAATCTTTACATCTACATTAATCAGGGAGAGCGGCCGATATGAATCCAGCTCATCCTCCGGTTTACCTGGCTTCAACAGGGTAACGATTATCGCCTCGCGCATGGACGATGGCAGCACTCCAGACTCCAGAGTCTCCACATATAAGTCGAATAGCTTGGGGGCAAGTTCTTCCACATATGATTTATAAAACATTGTGGACAAACCATCAGACCCGGGGGCTTTTTTGAGAGGCAGACTTTTTATAGCCCTGGCGACATCGTCTACTGTAAAATGGGAATCGAGATAATCCCTGTGTCCCTTACTCAGCCACAGCAGCTCCAGGGAATCAAGAAATGGTAACAATCCCTCGGGCGGGGAAGGCTGAGTAGTAGTGTAAAGCCCTTGGTAAAAGCCGGAGAACGCCGCTAGGATGTCTCTCTGCCCTCTAATGTGCGACCCATCGGCATTAGTAAGTGTCGTAACAAACGCCGTGTTACGTGGGGGTCGGAGTATAGCAGCCAGAGTCCTCCCTGGACGGTCCCCCTCCCCATATCGACGAGCCTGTGCGTGTTTCCCAAGGAATTTAACTTCCCTGTGGGCTTCTTCCTCAAACTCAAGCAGAGTCTCTTTTAGGGATGCAAGGGTGACCGGGTCGCTAGTGGAATAAAACTGGGCCTCTAGCTCTTTTATTCTCTTCTCAAGCCTTTCCAGAGATCCTCTAATCGCTTTCAGCACCCCTGCCTGCCTGGCAATACATTTCCCTCTAACCACAGTTTTAAAAGCCTCCCAAAGGGTGGCCACGGATTTCACCGAGCCTGTGTTTAGAGTAAAGTATTCTTCTATATCTCCTCTGATTTCCTCTTTGAAGGCCTCATCAAGCAAAGCATCCTGTGGTAGCCGCCATGCGTACATCCGCTGTATGGAATTGGGCAATTCAAGCCGCAACAGGCAGGGTGCGTGATCTGAGAGAGTCCGGGGACAATGCAAGGCTTCCCTCACCCATGTGGCCACATCCTTGGAAACTATCCAAAAATCGAGGCGGGACCATGCTTTATGATGTTCAGTTATGCATGTACCTTCCCTGACTCCTGGATGTAAGTGCCTCCAAATGTCCACCAAATTGCCATCTTCTAAAATAGCCCTTAATGTCCCGCTGGCCAGAGGGTGCAATACCCTAGATGTCCCCTTCCTGTCTAGCTCATCACTCAGGACAGCATTGAAGTCCCCACCCCAGATTATTGTGTCGCAGTTAGTGGCTTTTATCTTGGCCCACACACTTTGGAAAAAATCCGGAGAATCAGAGTTCGGACCGTAAACTGTCACCAACACCACCTCAGTACCATGAATATGCCTATGTATTATAGCATATCTGCCCTCAGGGTCCAGGTGAGCCGACCCCTCCCTCCAGTCCACCCCTCTACGGATCAAAATTGCCACCCCCGTGCATAATTAGAGTACACAGAGACATATGTCGATCCCCATCTGCCATGTTTCAATCTAGAGGAAGATTGCACACTGAGATGAGTTTCCTGCAGCATGCAAATGTCAATGTGATGCAGAGTAAGGTAAGAATGAATTAACCGGGCTTTCCTGCCTTCATTAATCCCTCGGATGTTCCAGGTGAGACAGTTTAGAGTGACCATAAAAAGGTCTGTCCTACCCAACTGTAATCGGCAGGTCGGAAGAGACACGGGAGCCCAAACATTTTTACAAATAGGACTGCATGCATGATGAACGAGATATGTATGGCGAACCATAAAAAACATTCCCTTCCCCCCACCCACTCCAACCCCCCAAACAGGTTGAGGAGAACCCACCCCAAATTAGAAACCACAATTGCAATAAGTCATGGGAGCTCTCCCCCGGGGGGGCAGTGATGCCAGCACCCTCCCCTGATTACTCAGGGTGGCCGGAAACCAATATAGTCGGTGTAGCATTTCAACAAGTGTCTAATTCTGAGAAGTCAATCATCAAGCTGTCGTGTTTACGCAGCGATAGACCTTGTCCCCCACCAATAGTGTACACAGTAGAACACACAGAGCGTGGCCGGCACATGTTGACCCACCCAGCCAACTCTCACCTCCACACTAATGAGGCATGTCCCCCTCTGCTGCCCCCATATATTCCGATCATTGCCTCCAACAATACAGCACCCCATTATCAGAAAAAAGGGAAAAACATACAACCATATGTCCAAAGCAGAAGAGGAAGTCCAGAGGGCCTCCTAGTCATTATCACTCAGGTTGGCACGGTCCGAGGCCGCCTCATCGGGTTGTCGTTTCGCCATCTTGCCGCCGATGTGCTTTGCAAATTTAAGAGCTAACTTCGCGTCTGTGAAGAAGTGCTGAGTGCCCTCATAGCTGACTTTAAGCTTCGCCGGATATAGAAGCGCATATGGGACTTGTGCTTGAAGCAGCAACCGCTTCGGCTGGGAGAAACTCCGCCGGGCACTCTGCACTGCAGGAGTAAAATCCGGGTAGAAGGCTATAGCGTTTCCTCCATATGTGATGGTGCCTTTGCTACGGGCCATACATAAGACCGTATCTCTGTCCTGGTAGTTCAGGATTTTGGCCAATATAGACCTGGGGGTCCCACCCACTGGTGGCCTGGGGCCCAGTGCTCTATGCGCCCTCTCCACCGCAAACACCGGCGACAGATGCGGGTCGAAGATCTCATGGAGCATATCAGACACATACGTCTCCATTTTCGCAATCGCTGTCGTCTCCGGAACCCCCGTGATACGGAGATTGTTGCGGCGGGACCGGGCCTCCAAATCGTCATTCTTCGCCCTGATGATCCCGAGGACTTTGTCCATCTGGAGGAGGTGTTCCTTGGTCTCCACTTGGAAATCATGAAACTCCGAGGCCCGGTTTTCCAGCGCATCCAGCCTGGTTTCATGTGTGTCCACCTGCGCCTTCACCGCGTTCAGCTGGGTATTCATCACATCCAGCTTCGAGTCGATGTTCCGAAGGCTAGAGCGCATCTCTAGCATGAGAGTACGTAAGTCTTCCCCTTGATCTTCCGCTTGTAGGTCCATTTGCCGTTCAGCGCCAGCCTCCGAGTCCTGCTCCGTTTGCCTTGTGGCCCGGCGGTGATCGAAGGAGATTTTTGGTTGCTTCGCGTCCTGGTTGCCCATGTTGCAGCTGGGCGAAGGGGATATAACAATCACTGAACTGTCGATAGCGATATGTTTCGCAGGTATATACTGTAGCCCACCACTCAACAGTCTACCCGGGCAGCAGCACAGCAGCCAACGACATCAGGATCCTGTGCCTCAAGTCTTTCGGGCCTTCCCAACACCAGCCCCGTACAACCAGTGTCCCCGGGGTCTTGCAGAAGTGGTGGCGTCGACTCTCCAGAGGGAACAGCTCTGTGGACCAGCGCTGCGTGTACTTATAGTGTAGTTAGGCAGCCAGGGGGTGCAAACCAACAGCCATCCAGTTAGGCGCACTCCGCCTCTGTCACCTGCACTCGGTCACCAGTCCTCCCTCGCCGACTCGTGTTAAGCCTTTTTTTTATTAGGTGGAGGCCTCACCGCCGTCTCGCGGCTACCGTGGAGCTTCCCCTCCGCCTGTTATGCCCCAACTTCTCTGTCTTCCCAGTCAGCCACCACCTCGTCAAACACTGACCGGGGCAGCTTTCAAAATCGGCACCCTTCACTTGCCGTTGCCGCAGTCCAGATGGCGCCGCCCGCTGGGGTGTATGCTTCGCAGGGTTAGTTGGTGTATCAGCACAGTGCCCTTGCCGTCTCCACGCAGATTGCAGTCGCCTATCTGCAGCAGAATCCTGCCCCCTGCTATTGTCGTGTGGGGGCACAGCTTAGGGGTATCACCCAGCTCCACAAGTTGTAGCACTCACCGGTTTGTAAAATATTCAACCGGCAGCCCCTAGCAGGTCAATGCACCGTGTGTCCAGCGCCTAGCGCCACCTGCTGTGCTCGACTCGCGGCTCTCTTCAGCGGGGCCCTCCCGCAGATCTCCACGCCTCCGCCAGCGCGTAGCGGCCTGCCTAGGCCTCCAAGCCATGGCCTCGATTTCCACGGCTGACCGCCCCGCACTTCCCAGCAATCCGGCCGCACACGCCAGCGCCTAACGGGCCATCCAGCAGCGGCGTACGGGCACGGATCTCACCGGCAGGGGTATCGCTGGACTCCTCACAGTTTCAGCTACCCAGCGCACCGGGTTTCCACCGTGTTTGTACACCTAGATTGGATGGTACTGCAGGATAAACTTTCCGGCCGGCGGAGCTCGCTTAGGAAGCGGCCATTTCGCGGCTCGGCAGACCACGCCCCCTCGCAATGGTGTCTTTGGGGTCGGATTCCAGTGCAGGAGTCTCCCGTGGTTGGAGGGGGTCTGCAGAAAGAGGCTGAAGGCGGTGACTGGAAGTCCAGCCTGGGCAAACCAAAGCGTGGGCCAAGCTCCTGTGGGTTTGAGGACGCCATTGGCACCGTCATCTCCCTTGGACCTGGGCGTGCGGGTGCATAGGTGCTTTGAGGTGTCTGGTGGCAGCAGTCGCAGACTCACTTCGCTGTCTTCTGCAGGAGGGACAAACAGGACATATGATGATGGACGATGGACGAGGACAAATTATCACTGTCCCTGAAGTCCTTCGACATGCACGTCGGTCTTCCTCGGCGTTGGTGTCTGGAATGGACACAACAAGCCTTGGCTGCTGTAAAGGGTCCGGTACCAGGGTATTGGTCCTGTGCAGCTCCAGTTGGTCCTGGTGACCTCCCACTTGCTGGGGAGACAGATCTGACCTTCAGGAGCACAGGGTCCTTTTCCTGGGGAGCTGCTGCGTCAGGCTGGATGGGGAGCAACAATTTGGGAGACTGCACCTTGCGTCTTTGGTACCTGTGGCTGTAGGGGAGTAGCTCCTCTACTACAAGGGAGTTACTTCAGGCAATTGGCAAAGCACTGGCCGCCCTCCGGGTTTCTTGGAGACTGCACAGTGGCAGGACAAGTCTTTTCCACGATTGTTGGGGGCAGCTGTCAGGCTGGCAGGGTTGACGTCAAGTCAGTCGTTGCTCCTCGGTACTCTTCTTTGTCCACTCCTCCTCTTGATCCGTAGAAATCTGAAGTCTTGGTATCAGGGGGTCCCCTACTCAATTTAGGGGAGTGAAGGGTAGTAGTAAATGGGCTACTTACACTTGGGGTTACTACACCTCCTACTGGACCACTTCCTGTGGGAAGTGGGCATCACCCTGTCCCAGAATTCCTATTTCCACCACACACAATGTGGTGGAAGTTCTAAAGTCGTGTTCACGTCAGACTGGGTCGCCCTAGAGGTGTGCACAACCTGGCAGTGCAACACGCCTCCTGCATAGCTAATTTTCCTGCCTGTCCATGTGCCAAAGAGCTCTGGACAAAGGGGGTCTGCTTCCTCTCCTGTGAGAGAAGCCAGATTCGCATTTCCAAGGCAGTGGGCTCTTTCAAGCCCCCCTGTCTTGGAATGCTAATTTACCAGCCTTTCCCGGGGGAGGAGGTGATAAAACCTCTCCCCAGAGCAGGCATTGTTCTTGACCTCCTGAGAGCGAAGGTTCTCACCCCTAGGGGTCAAAAACTAGTCTGTGGCAGCAGGGCTGGACTGGACCAGTCAGCTAGCAACCTGGAGGGCTGAAAGGTTTCAGAGGGTACCTCTAAGGTACCCTTGGGTGCATGTATTAAGTCCATCACTGGAATCAGTGTGGGTTTATTAATACGAGGTGTTTGATACCAAACACCATATGTCTCAGTGAAGCCATTATGTATCCGGGGAACTCGTTTTGATCAGTGTCCAGTACATACCTTAAGAAGGCTTCCCTGCTTACTTGCAATATCCAGTAATAGAACTAGACATCATACGGGCACATCTGCTCATGCAGATATGTCCTCACATAAAGCACAAGTTACTAACTTGTGTAACGATATATCTGTAAGAGACAGTAGTTAGTGACAGATTCCTTACCTTAGAATATCCCCAGGCGTCAGGCTGGATCCGGAAAGTTTTGCGTAGCAGTACCCCTGCGCGTCGGTAGGCGGTGGCGTGCGGCTCCGCGTCCGTCGTCGGCATCGCCGGGATGACGTCGTGGCCAGTACTTAGACGCCGCCCATGCGCGCTGGCGTCAGTTCTGTACACGACTTTCCGCGCCAGAAACGCAGAGCCATGCAAGAAACTGACACTGGTGTCTGAAAACTAGGGCCCTGAAAGGGATGTCCTTAACCCTAGAAATCAGTTCGCAGAACGGGGAGGATGGGTGGGGCGGTAAGGAATCTGTCACTAACCTCTGTCTCTTACAGATATATCGTTACACAAGTTAGTAACTTGTGCATCTGAAAGAGACACGTTAGTGACAGATTCCTTACCTTAGAATAGATACCCCAGCAATACCAACCCCGGTGGTGGGTCTGCAAACAAAGATCAGACGAGGATGTCTCGGGGGACAGAACGGCCAAATAAGCGTCTCTCCGGACTTGGCTGTCAAGGCAGTAATGCTTGGTAAACGTGTGCAGCGAGGCCCACGTAGCTGCCTGACAAATGTCCTGCAATGGGACACCACGTCCCAAAGCCGTGGTGGCGGCTGTCGCCCTGGTGGAATGGGCACGTAGCCCAACAGGGGGCTCCTTCTTAGCCAAAGAATAGGGGGCTCCTTCTTAGCCAAAGAATAGCAGGCCTTGATACACAAGACGACCCAGCGGGAGATGGTCCGTTTGTGTACCGCCCAACCTTTTTTGGTGCCCACGCAGCCAACAAAGGGCTGGTCGTCCACCCGGAACGGCTGTGTGCGGTTTAGATAAAATGAAATCGCACGTTTTGGGTCCAGACGGTGGAGCCTCTCTTCCTCTCTAGAAGGAGGCGGAAAGAAGGTGGGCAAAGTGATGGTCTGCCCAATGTGAAAAGCAGTAACCACCTTTGGCAAGAAGGACGGACGCGTCCTAAGAACAACCTTGTCTGGATGGACAGACAGAAAGGGGGCTTGCAAGAAAGAGCCTGGAGCTCACTCACCCGCCGAGCGGAGGTGATGGCCACCAGAAAGGCTGTCTTCAGAGTGAGAAGACGAAGAGGACAGTTATGTAGAGGCTCAAAGGGAGCGCACATTAAAAAGGTAAGAACCAAGTTCAAGTCCCACTGAGGCATTACAAACGGAACAGGAGGGAAGAGGTGTGTAATGCCTTTAAGAAACCTGTTAACAACAGGGGACTTGAAAAGGAGGGCTGATCAGGAAGCCTGAGGAAGGCTGAGATTGCACAAAGATAGCCCTTGATGGTACCCAGGGCAGAACCCTGTTGGGCCAGAGAAAGAAGGAACAGAAGAACCTCAGAAAGAGGGGCAGAAAGGGGATTCACAGCCTTTGCTGTGCACCATGCCACAAACTTGTTCCACCTGCAGGCGTATACCACCTTAGTGGAGAGACGCCTGGCTGCCAGAATCACATCACAAACTTCGGGAGGCAAGTCGAAAGGAATCAACTGCCGCCGCTCAATCTCCACGCAAGGAGGTGGAGACTGGACAGGTTCGGGTGGAGGACCGTCCCCTGCTGCTGCGACAGAAGATCCTCCCGAAGAGGCAGACGGATCGGGGGATCGATGCTCATACTGAGCAGCTCGGGATACCAAACTCTTCGAGCCCAGTCCGGAGCCACAAGAATGACTTGGGCCCGGTCGCGCCGAATCTTCTTCAACACTCTGGGTATAGGCGGAAAGGCGTACAACAGACCGCAACTCCACTCGCGACGAAAAGCGTCGCCGAGCGAGTGCCGCCTTGGAAATTCCAACGTGCAGAACTGATGACATTGCGCGTTCTCTTCGGTGGCGAATAGATCTAACCAAGGCTCTCCCCACTGTAGAAAGAGTCCTTGCGCCACCTCCGAGTGAAGACGCCATTCGTGATCCATCATGCACCTGCGGCTGAGTTCGTCCGCCCTGGCGTTCAGGGAACCTGCCAGGTGTTGAACCATCAGGAATATGCCCTGATGTTCCAGCCATGTCCAGAGGCGCAGAGCCTCCCAACAGAGGGTCCACGACCCCACCCCGCCTTGTTTGTTGCAGTACCACATGGCGGTGGTATTGTCTGTGAACACCTGCACTACCTGCCCCTTGACAGAGGGAAGGAATGCCTTGAGTGCAAGTCTGATCGCCCGGAGCTCCAGAAGGTTGATATGGAGCCGGGACTCCGCCGGAGACCACAGGCCTCTGATCTCCGCCTCTCCCATGTGACCGCCCCATCCCAGAAGGGACGCGTCCGTCACAACTGTGTGCTCTGGCTGGGGAAGGGAGAGGGATCTGCCCATGACCCATTGCCGGTTCGAGAGCCACCACTGCAACTGCCTTGCAGTTCCCTCCGAGATCTGGACGTAATCGGACAGGTTCCCCTGATGCTGCGCCCACTGGAACTTCAGGTCCCACTGCAGAGCCCGCATATGCCATCTGGCATGATCGACCAGCAGGATGCAGGAGGCCATGAGGCCCAGCAGCCTCGGGGTCATCCGTACCGAAACCCAGGATAGAGGCTGAAAGATCGGAATCATAGCCTGAATATCCTGGACTCGCTGTTCGGGAGGATAGGCCCGAAACTGCGTTGTGTCCAGAACTGCTCCGATGAAAAGGAGCTGTGGAGAAGGAATCAGGTGCGACTTCGGCACGTTGATGGAGAACCCCAGCGAGTGCAGGAGTTCGGCCGTAGTCTGGAGGTGGGAGACGACTGCCTGGGACGAGCCCGCCTTCAACAACCAGTCGTCGAGGTAGGGGAAGACTGGAACCCCTGCCCGGCACAGATGAGCTGCGACCACCGCCATCACTTTCGTGAACACCCGAGGGGCGCTGGTAAGGCCAAGGGGGAGCACGGTGAACTGAAAATGCTCGAGGCCGACCGTGAACCGCAGGTAACGCCGGTGGGCCGGCAGGACGGGGATGTGAAAATATGCGTCCTGCAAGTCCAACGCTACCATCCAGTCTCCAGGATCGAGGGCAGTCAAGACCTGAGCTAGGTCGAGCATCTTGAACTTCTCCTTCCGGAGGAAGCGATTGACGTTCCGGAGGTCCAAGATAGGACGCATGTCCTCCTTGTCCTTTTTGGGCACCAGAAAGTAGTGGGAGTAACAACCATGCCCTACTTCTGGGGTCGGAACGCGCTCGATGGCCCCCTTGGCCAAGAGGGCCGCAACTTCCTTTTGAAGAAGCACCAAATGATTCCCCGACATGCGGTGGCATTGAGGTGGCATGGCTGGGGGTAGTCTCGAAGGGGAGGGAGTAGCCCCTTCGGACAATGTCCAAGACCCACTTGTCCGATGTGATGGCACGCCAGTGGTGAAGGTGATGGCGGACCCTGCCCCCACTGGCGTGCTGTGGACCTGAAAGGATGGACTAGGAGGGCTTGGAGGCCGCGGACGGGGTGGAGGTGGTGGCCTGACCCGCACGCTGGTTACCCGACCCGCCTCGGCGGGAGCCACGTCCTCGGCCACGCGAAGGCGCTTGCTGCGCGGGCCGGTGGCTGGGCAATGGACGTGACTGGGCGCCCCTTCCGTGGCCACGAAAGGGGCGAAAAGCAGACTGCTGCGGAGGGCGCGAGGCGGAGAGGCCCAAGGACTTGGCCGTAGCCCGCGAGTCCTTAAAGCGCTCCAGCGCGCTGTCTGCCTTATTGCCAAAAAGGCGGATGCCATCGAAGGGCATGTCCATAATGGTGTTTTGGACATCGCCCGAGAAACCAGTGGTCCTCAGCCAGGCGTGACAACGAAGCGCCACTGTCGTAGCAAGCGATCTGCCCAGCGAGTCAGCGGTGTCTAGGCCACATCGTATTGTGAACTTCGCCGCGTCTCTCCCGTCTGCAATAACACGGGTGAGTAGTGTCTTGACCTCCTCAGGACACTTAGGCAGCACTTGCGCCACCAAATCCCACAGAGAGTGGGAATAACGGCCCAAAAGGCAAGCAGTGTTCACGGACCGCAAGCCAGCACTGGAGGAAGAAAAAACCTTCTTCCCAAATTGGTCCAGTTTTTTGGATTCCCTGTCCGGCGGAGCCGTAGGGAAGGCGCTTTGAGAAGTAGAGGCTTGGACAACCAAGCTCTCAGGGGTGGGGTGTTGGGAGAGGAACAAGGGGTCGCCCGGAGCCGGTTGATGGCGTCGGGCCCTGTTCCTGTCCACAGGAGCCCCTGTGGTGGGCCTGGACCAGGTGCCCAAAAGAACGTCAGAAAGTGCGTCGTTGAACGGCAGCAGTGGCTCCGAGGAGGTAGCCGCCGGCTGAAGCACTTCCGTCAGGAGGTTAGTCCTGACAGCCACTGTAGGGAGCTCGAGGCGCAAGGCCGCGGCCGCCCTACGCAACACCGTTGCATAACTTGCTCCCTCCTCCGTAGCCACGGAAGGAGGAGACAGCATGCCAAGGTCTGGAGAGGTGTCCAGGCCACTGGCATCACCCAGTTCCTCTGCCCAGTCCTGATAAGGCTCACATTGGGCTGTGAGAGGGTCTTCCGACCCCTCCCAGTCCTCCCCGTCCTCCAAAACAGGTGAAAAGTAAGGAGGGCGGACATGAGAGAAGAAAAGTCCCATCGGCGTCGGCCGACGTCGATCCGGCTCCGTGTCCGGTGCCGGGGAGAACCTGGGGACGGCATCGTTCGGGACCTCGGACGGCGCCGGGAGTGGTACCGGGGAGGTCGGCGCCGTTGGAGGTGTTGTCAGGTCAACCGGTGTCGACCGGGATCCAGGCCTGGATCCGAGGGGGTCCTGCGGCGCCGGGGCCGAAGCCGCCGGAGACACCGGGGCCGGAGCCGCCGGTGGTGGTGCCGAAGGAGGACCTCCACTGGGGCCCGCGGGGCCCGAAGGCGCACCGGGGTAACCCTTAGGCCCGAAGATGCGAGCCATGGCCGACAAGAAGTTCTGGATGTCGGCCGGAGTCAACGTCGGACCCGGAACAGGCGGGTAGGCCGACGCCGGCTCAACGGGTACTCCCGGAGCCGCGGGGGCGGTACCAACAGGACCCTCAGCCGAGTCGTGAGCGACGTTTCTTAGACCTCTTGTGCTTCGCCTTACCTGAAGGCGAAGACTTCGACCCCGATGAATGACGACGACTCCGCGACCGGCCCCTCGACCTCTCCCGGGACCTCGAGCGGCGCGGAGCCGAGTGCCGGGCCTCGAGAAGCTTTCGAGACCGCTCTTGCAAAGCCTTCGGGGCGAGGGACCGACACTCGGGGCACGACGTGGGGTCGTGGCCGCGCCCCAGGCAGAAGAGACACTCGCGGTGCGGATCCGTAATCGACATCATGCGATTACAGACCTCGCATGGCTTGAAGCCGGGCATCCCTACTGACATCTTGGAGTCGAAACGACTCGAAAACTTGGACAAAAAAAGTCTCAACAATACTCAGTCAAAAAATGACTGGGGCACTGCTCAATCCGGATCTGCGCTTACTGGCGCGGAAAAAGAAAGAACCGACGCCAGCGCGTATGGGCGGCGTCTAAGTACTGGCCGCGACGTCATCCCGGCGATCACGCCGCCGCCGACGGACGCGGAGCCACACGACGCCGCCTACCGACTCGCAGGGGTACTGCTACGCAAAACTTTCCGGATCCAGCCTGACGCCTGGGGATATTCTAAGGTAAGGAATCTGTCACTAACGTGTCTCTTTCAGATATATAATGTACCCTGCTTTAGGGTTCAAAGGCCACCTGTAGGGGTGACTTACATATATTAGATGCAGTGACTTTGGCATGACACACAGGATTGTGCCATGCCATCTTTTCACTCATGGTTTGCACCATGTCACGCAACCTGCAATGGCAGTCTGTGTGGAATTTGTCTGTGGGTCCCTTAGGGTGGCATAAGTTATGCAGCAGCCCTTTGGGACAGTCTTTAGCACCAATGCCCCAGGTACCATTTACTACGGACTTACAGGGGTGCTAAAGTAATTAGCCAATTGTAGCACAATTAGACAACACCTTGTTTTGGGGATGGAGCACTGGCACTGAGGTCTGGTTAGCAGGCCTCAGTGCACTGTCAGAGTCAAAAATCAGCATCTAGTAGCTAAAAAGGGGCAAAAAGTGATAGGATAACTGCAACAAAAGCCCAGTTTCCTACACATGGGCATAGAAAGGTTTGGGTGACCGTCACAGCTTTATAAATCTTTGTTCCATGTCTACTGCTCAAAAACTCAGTAGTTTGGAGGCTGGCGCGCACCCCTCATTATTATTGTTCAATCTTTGTTATTTGTTCTGATGTTCCTAGCACAAGACCAAAAGGGATGCACCATGCATGCACGAATGGTAGGGATTGGGGACCATGTCTAAGACAGTAGATAGCCCAGCGCAACTCCAGGCCTGGACCTGGAATGTGAATGGTCTGGGAAATAAAATCAAACGCACTCTTGTTCTACAGTATATTAAGAGGCACGCCCCAGACATCATAATGATGCAGGAGACACACCTTAGAGGGAACAAATACAAGGTGCTAGATCGCTTTGGATATAGATTAGTGGCACATTCAGGGTACACATCTGACGCCAGGGGAGTGGGGATACTGATGCGGACTGCATGCCTGTTTATTATAGAGGGGGTCTGGTCCGACGAAGCTGGCTGCTGTGTGGCTGTTGCGGGGAAATGAGAAGGAAGAAGCATCAACTTATGCTCGTTTTATGCACCCCCGAGGCTCCAGAAGATAGTCTTCCCAACGATTAGTAAAATCCTCATAGGGCTCCCGGTGGGCACTCTCCCAGTTGAGGGCGATGCAAACGTAGTCTTAGATCCGGAGCTGGATCGCTCGAGTACACCAATAGGGCAGGGGGGTGAGAGGCTCCTCTTTGGTTTCTTAACCACTCTGGGGTTAGTAGACATCTGGCGCGCGCGGAACCCCCAACAGCAACAATACACATACTATTCAGCGCGCCACCGCCCGTTCTCTAGGATAGATTAATTATTCACACAGAGCGATAGGATGGGAGAATTTCTTGCACCTACGCATATGGCCTGGGGCATCTTCAACCATTCCCCCGGTGGGGGTCACAATTCCGGGTCCACACGTTAATAAGGGGGCGTTCCCGAAGATAGATCCATGGCGATTGAGGGATCCAGTGCTGAGAGACAAACTCCGGGAGGTAACGGATTTGTATTTCCAAGAGAATGCTGGAACTGTAGACTCACATCAAACAATCTGGGAGGCCTACAAAGCGGTGGTAAGGGGTCAAGCTCAGGCACTTATAGGGGGCCAAAAGAAGGAGGCGGTAAGGCACATGAAGTCCTAAGAGCAAGAAGTACTCCAGATCGAGGAGGAAGCTACAGCGCGAAGAGACACAGACCTGCGTCATGCTTCGGCCCTGTGTCAGTATGAACTGAGAGCAGTGGCTGAAGGTGCAGCACGGGCGCACGCCCTGGCAGTGCAACATCGTCTCTACGACGTTGGGGACAAGGCATCCAGGCTGCTAGCCTGGCTGGAGAAGCGCGATAGAGAGCGGTCGTGGGTGGCATGTATTAAGGATAAGGACGACATACTCCAAGCATCTAGTGTAGACATCGCGGAGGTGTTTGCTTCGTACTATGAGGGTATTTATTCGCCAGTGAGCACAAGATTTGAAAGTGACTGCAATGAGTTACTGAGAGACTTCGCATTGCCAGTAGTGTCGGCTGAGACCTGTGAGGCCTTAGAAGCTGAGATAACGGAGGAAGAATTGTCGACGGCATAGGGATCCTTAAAAGCGGGAAAGGCAGTAGGCCCCAATGGCCTCCCAGTTGAGCTGTACAAGGGCCTAGCTTCCAGAATAGTGCCACCACTACGTAGTATGTTGCTAGAGGCTCAGGGAGAGGGTCACTTGCCAGTCGATCAGCGAGTGGCCACTATTGTGGCGATACATAAGTCAGGGAGGCCCCCAGAACAATGCAGCTCGTACAAGCCAATTTCCCTCCTCAATGTCGAGGTAAAGGTGTTGGCTAAGACCTTGGCAAATAGGCTGATACCGGTTATTACCAAATTAATTCACAGGGACCAATCAGGCTTTATGCCCAACAGAAGCACCAGACATAATCTGCGCAGATTGTATGGAGTGCTGCACACGACACGGGACCCCTTCGGTCAGCAAACAGCTCTGATGGTGCTCGACGCCTCCATGGCCTTCAACAGTATTGAATGGCCCTATTTGTTTGCAGTGCCGACTAGGCGGGGCTTTGGCCCAAACTTCTGTAAATGGGTGAGACTGCTCTATCAAGACCCGTTGGCTCAGGTGCGAGTTAATGGTGTGTTGTCACGGCGATTCCACATGCGGAGGGGTACGAGGCAGGGTTGCCCTCTGTCTCCCTTATTATTTGCCTTGGCTTTGGAGCCGCTGGCACACTGGATCAGGAAGGACCCTATGATATGGGGCATTGAGGCACCGGGGGGCTGGGAAGATCGCATATTGCTGTATGCCGATTATATTTTGTTGTATCTTGCGAGGCCCTATTATTCTATCGCCGGAGTACTCCATAATTTTTACCTATTTGGGAGCTATTCGGGGTATACTATAAATTGGGCCAAATCAGTGGTGTTCCCGCTGTCTGGCCTCCCCATGAGATTGCCAGCGAAGTGTGCAGCACCCATAGTCACCGAGGGCTTCAAATACTTGGGCATTCAGATTGTTCGGAACCACCAGCTGTTCCTTGAGAGGAATCTTACCCCCAAGTTGGAGAGACTCCATATGGATGTGCAAAACTGGCGAGACCTGCCATTGTCCCTTGCGGGCAGAGCGGCTCTTTTTAAGATGATGGCCCTACCGCGTTTGTTATACATTCTGCAAAACATCCCCTGTCCCGTCCCACCGACTGTTTTCAAAAAGATTGCCCAAGATACCAAGGAATTGCTATGGCAGGCAGCTACACCTAGAATAGCACACCATAAGTTGCAAAGAGGGGTATATGATGGAGGCCTGACAATACCAGATGTTCGGCTCTATTACTGGGCATCACAACTGTTAGTGGTAAACGATTGGGTGTACACAGATAGAGACGAGCCAGCGTACAAGGTAGATTGGGACGCCATGCCAGCAGGTAACTGTGAGCCGCTGCTGTACGCGCAAAAGCATGACCCTAAATGGCCTCCGCACACAGCGGTGGTGGTGGCATGTTGGAGGGATGCAAATCGGGCACTGGGGTGGCAGAACAAACGGACCAGCAGAACACCGCTTTGGTCAGGTGACGGGTTAAAAGAGGTGGTCTCACTACAAGGTTTTACAGGCAGGAAGAATATAGGAATAGATCGGCTGGGAGATGTGTGGAGGGGAGGGGCTCCACGTCCGTTTGAGGATCTGCAACAGGAGTTTGACCTGGCTGAGACCCAGAGATTCCACTACCTGAGGCTAACACATGCCCTACTGACACATTTGTATCGCAGCACCTCCCTTCCTGACCATTCCCCCCTAGAGGACAGATTACTCATTGATCCTATCCCTGAAAAAGCAACCTCAACAATATACCGGAAGCTTATGAACAACCTGCCTGATCCGCTGACAGCCCTGAGGGCCGCTTGGACCGACGACCTGGGAAACATAGATGATGAGGAGTGGCTAGAGGCACTCCAGGGCCCAAGGGAGATAGCGATACGTGTACGGTTCCGACTGGTCCAGCTTAGGATATTACATCGCTCCTATTACCCTTCGACGCTTCTACATAAGATTGGAAGGGCACCATCACTGCAGTGCATCAGAGGCTGCCAGAGAGTGGGCACCTTCCTCCACATTCTGTGTGAATGCCCTAGGATTGCGCAGTTTTGGCGCAATGTTACATTAATACTGGCCAGAGTAGTGGGAACTGACGTTCCACTAGACGCAATTTGGCTTCTGCTTATAATTAAGGGAGAGGTCGACTGGCCCAGATACGCAACCATCTGGCTTACGCTGGCAGCGGGGATCGCAAAGCGTAATATTGCCAAGAGATGGGGAGCGCCACTCCCCCCTTTAGTGACAGAGTGGGAGAAGGACTTGGATTGGTGTCAGAGGGCGGAGGAAACGGTGTATAAAAGTAGAAGGTGTGCCAAGAAATGGGAGAAGGTGTGGGCACCGTGGCGTGCCTATAGGGGGTCATTGGAAAGCCATGAAGTAACGGAAGGGGCTCTAGCTGACCATAGAGAAGTGATCACTTAATTGTAATTTTCCCCCGGATGCGTGCCACGAATGGGAATGGGGCCGGGTTCACCTTTGTATACGATGTTTTCCACCCCACCCATTACCCTGTTCTCCTAAATTACGATGTGTGAATGTTAACATAACTCAAAATGTGCATGCTTTTGCAAATATCATTGTACTGTCTAATGAGCTTGTTGAATAAAAAGTTATATAAAAAAAAAAACTCAGTAGTAATTAGTGTTACGACAATCTCTTTTCAGGTTTTAAAATACTTAAAACGTGCATATTTATGGCTGATGTATAGCCTTTTCTATTGCCACTCCTATCCCCAAATGCCCCACTAGACAAATTCATAATTCCTTCAATAACAAATGTTGTTAGTACCTTGCAGCAGGAGGAGACTTATAATTCTTATTGGTATAAATTTCTTCCAAACTGAATTCCTTCTTTTTTATCCTGTAATAGAAAAGGAAATAGTACATTTAAACATGTACAACAGAAATGAAAACTTGTGCAAAGTCATCCAGTAGGAATAGTTTTCAAGGATGGAAACTTGAGTTTTGGGATCTCCATGAGTTAATAGTCTAAAGTGTTTGTCCAGTGTTTTTGGGTGGGGCGGGATGGGATGAAGTGGTCCTACCAAATAAGTATTACGCGTATCCCTACAGTTTTTTGTACAGTTCGCAGAGAGAGGATCAGGCACAACTATCCTAAAAGTTGATGTGAATGGTTAGCTCTCGCACTCTGAATAATCTCCCAGGCCTTTAGATGCATGCAATATAACACAAGCTACACCATATTACAACTTGAGCTCTTCTTCCACCAGGTTTCAATTTTCCCATGAGATATTACTAAGTCTAGATTAGATCTGGGGTTTGACTGCTTCTTCATTTACCCCTTTTTGATCTCAACTGAAGAGCGGGGTTTCTAATTTACCTTTAGACCCAGGAAACTTGTGTATATCTTATTTCAGTTTGAATGACAGTCATAGGAGCAAACATTTCAAGTTTGCATCCTCTCATGTGTTAGAGGGTCAATGTTTCCATTTCATTATTGCTCTCAGGTGACCCCAAGGGCTAAAGTAGGTAATACCATTTCAACACTTACGTTTAAGGCTCGTATGTTCTCACCTTTTTGGTCGGGGAAGCCCCATAGGAGTGAGGTTAATATCCTGCTTCGGCATGGTTCTCCGAATTCGTATCTGAGAGACTCGCTGCGGCTTCTTCTCTTCTTTGACTTCCTGCAATATTTTAAATTCCACAAATCAGAGGCATTTAAAACTGGTGAACTAATTTTTAGACACCAGGAATCTTGCAGGAAGTCAGTGAGGACAACTGATGAGGAAGCCCAAAGTCGAACCTAGTCTGTCAACAATCACTTTAATCTTGAGCTTATTTAAAAAGTTGAATTCTCAAGTCACTGGAAATCAAATTATAGAGTTAATTCTTACCAACAAGCATATAAGTAACCTGAAGTGAAGAAAACACTCAAAGATATGTCGTGCCTTATAACCAAAGGAATGAAGCTGCTATAGGATATAATGAAATAAAGGACACAACAGTGCTTACAATATCAGGAGAAGGCTTCTGTGGTGAAATACTGCAGAAATTCAAAGCACTAGGTACTGAACTGCCCGCCCCCATAACGTGACGGCAGATAACCCACACCATATTCCTAAGAACCCTCCAAATAGAGGCAGTATTAGGTCAGAATTACATCGTACTTTATTATTAAAATAAGGTCAACATATGTAGAAGCTTCCCTCCTCTACAATAAAAATACAAGCTTTAGTATCTTGCACAACAAAGATGAGGTCAACAATAACACTTCAAATCTCACCCTAGAATATCATCTGATGTATCTCTATTACGCTGCTGCCACTTGCAGCCAGTAAAACAAATTACTCAAAGCAGTGCCTTCTAACTTGTGCTTTTATGGTTACACCCCACTTTTTGCCTGGTGGTATGCCGTTTCTGACTATTATGACTGGGATCTGGCTAATCAGGACCCCGGTCTATGTGCTTTCTCCCCTAAATTGGATATGGTGAGTACTTGGGTACACCCCAGATTGGTTACTGGTGTACCCTTATAAGTCCCTAGTATATGGTACCAAGGTACCCAGGGCATAGGTACACCAGGGGTCTCCCATGGGCTGAAGCATGTATTGTGCCACCCAAGGGAGACCACTCAAATTGTGACTACAGGCCTGCCATTGCAGCCTGTGTAAGCTGGTGTTAGCACCACTTACGACAGATATAGGTTTCCCTATATCTGAGGTCACTACACTTAAAACCTATAAGTCACCCCTAAGGCAGGCCTTTTAATCCTGAAGGCAGGGTACTCGGTTCTAAGTGTGAGGGTGCCCCTGCATGAGCGGGACACCACTACAACCTTCGGAGTCCATTCTTCCGGGTTGTAAGTGCATCAGCCATTAAGACATATAGAGTGGCTATGCGTCATTACGCGATGAACATCTCTAAACTGGCTGTAACGAACCCGGTCATGTTTGGTATCAAATATGTTGGAATCATACCCCCACACTGTAAACGGTGTGGGAGGTATGATTCCATGCACTGTAAAGCACCTTCTGGAGGACCTCAATGCTCACAGTACCAGTCTTACAGAACCGGACAGCAAGCTAGGGCTGCTGCTGACCAGAGACATGCTTCTGCCCTCCTGCTGCTGAGCCAAGCTCGAGCAGGGAAAGGGAGAGCAATAGGTATCCTGTCAAAGGGAGGTGTGACCACCTCCCAGACAGGGTTTAGTGTATTGGGGCAGGCTGGGGGCGCTTGACAGCGCCACTGGGACTGCTTGAAGGGCACACTTGGTGCCCTCCTTGCATACTCCAGTTCAAACCAGTTCAGGGAGCCGTTGGCTCCCGCCCTGGCGCAAAACTGGACAAAGGACACAGGAGTATCCTCCCCACTGTCCAGCCCCTCTTCTGGGAGGGACCCCTGAATCGTTCCAACCCTTTCTTTAGGGTACTTAAGGGCTTACCTGTGGGTGTAGGAAGCTGGGTTTCTGCTGCAGTAACCCCCCCACTTTTTGCCAAACTACTGATGCACTTTGACTCTATGTGCCCTGCCAATCAGGTTCACCGGGCCTGTGAGAGAGAGAGATATATATATATATATATATATATATCTCTCTCTCTCTCTCTCCCTCCCTCGCTCCTGCGCTTTTTGGTGCAGAACAAAGTGAAGAGTCGACATGGCACATATCCCTGTGTACCATGCCTACAACCCACTGCCCTGGCATAGGTCAGCCACCCCTCTAGCTGGGTGCACTATACCAGTGGTGAGGGTACAGGTGCATGAGCCCTGTACCCCTACAGTGTCTAAGTCCATTCTTAGACAGTGCAAGTGCAGTAATGCCATTAAGAGTATATGGTGCTGGGAGTTTGTCATTACGAACTCCACAGAACCATAATGGCTTTACTGAAAACTGGGAAGTTTGGTATCAAACGTCTCAGCACATTAAACCCACACTGATGCCAGTGTGGGATTTAATGAAAAATGCACTCAGAGGGCATCTTAGAGATGCCCCCTGAAAAAAGACCAGCCTCTGGTGGGTTCCCTGACTGGTAGACACCCGCCTGCCACCACGACACATGTTTCTGGACCCCTGGGGTGGGAGCCTTCGATCCCTGAGCCCAGAAACAAAGCCTTTCCTGAGTGGAGGTGTTCGCACCTCTCCCAGGCCAGGAAGAGCCATCTGTGGCAGGGGAGCTTCAAAGGCCTTGCCACCTTTGTAATGCGACCCCCAGCCTCTCCCCTCCTTTTCGGCAGGAAGACAGGCAGGAAAAATTAGCCAGCCCAGAAGGTGTGCCCACCTCTGCCAACCCCACCCCTCAGCGGGCCCCTAGATTCTTTGTGGGGCAAGATTCAGATCAGACACCACTTCATCTTCGACCGTCTGGGCACTCTGGACTTCGATGGACTTTGATCTGGGCACTCAGACTGCAACTGGGAAGACCCCTGCTGCTCATGGTCTCGTCGCCCTACTAGTCTGCTGCAACGTCTGTGTCCGTGCTCCATACAGGATCCTCACAAGGCCTGTGGACATCCAAGACACCTGAAGGAGTCACTTTCCTGCATCTGCAGGCACCGCAACACAGCTGACCGGTCTGCTGATCCTGCGCTCCCACAGACCTCGAAAGGTTCAGCAACACAGGTGGTGGTTCTGCAACTCCCTCGAGGCCTGCACTGTCTTCTCACGAAGTTTAAGACCAGTATTCCTCGTCGGAACCGCTGGAACAGAACTCCTGTGCACAGCGTCGACTTGCCGTTGCCAAGGCTTGTTGATTCTCTTCCTCAGAGATCTTCGAGAACCAAGAAGCTCCAACCTCAAGCATCTCCTGCAGCCAAGATAGTCGTCCTCACCACACCCCTTGCACCTTGGGCCTGCATCTTTGGTGAGCTGCTCGAGGGCCTCTTGCGACTCCTGTGCCTGTGGGTCCTCTCGAGGGTCTTCTTTGACTCCAGTGGGTTCCCCTGATTGCTTGCGGCCTACTCTAACTCCCCTGCTTGTGGTGAGTCACTTGGACCTTGCTGGTCCCGACACTGCACCCTTTTCGCTTGCCATATTGTTTGCAGTTGCCAAAGCTTGTTGGTGCTCCCGACGGACACCGACCCCTCAACTCTCGACATCCGACGTAGGACAGCTCGTGAACGGCTCTTGGTCTCCCACAGCGTCGCCTGGTCCACACAGCTGCAGCTCCAAGGTAATTGTCAACTCTCCTGCATCACCCGACATCGGTGGGCATTCGTCTTCTGTGCCTCCTGGTCACTGCTGAGCGGCGTAGACTTTGTCCCCAATGCTTGCAGGTACTTCTCATCTAGAATCCACCTTTGGGTTCCACCGGACACTTTCACCTACGTCAGCGGCATCTTGCTGAAGTCCTCCATTGAGTTCGACGGCGGTTTCTGACGCCACTTCGCACTTATGCACCCGGCTTCCCTGGTGTAGGTATCCTAGTTCCTAGGGTATCCACGGGTGGGGTGGCTCTCCAACCTTCTGTATTCCACGGGGTTTCTTCAGGGTCCACTGGGACCAGGGTCCTTCTTTAAAATTGCAACTGCGACTTACCCATTGACCTGAAGTGAGCACGCAGTCGTGTTTCCACTCTGCACATGGCCTCCGTGGGGTTCCTGGGTACTTACCTCAGGTGGTTCCCCAGCACTTCTACATCTTCTGGGTACAGTCTTGACTTGAGTCGTGGTTCGCATCCAAATATTTCAGTATAAGGTTTGGTCTCCCCTGGCGACCACTGTGTATTTGGGCTACTTACCTGTTCTATTTGCAAAGTATTCTGTGCACTGTTTTATATCTCCAGGTAGGAGATATTTTTGTGTTAGTGAGTGTCTTATAATAAGTACATATTTTTATAAATACACTGTGTGGTTCTTTTTCACTTAATCTATACCAATAAGATTACGATCTGGTAAAACAAGCTGCTTTATACTCCTTCTGGACTAAGCCTGCTCTCCACAGCTACCACTTAGAGAGCTTTCTAAGGTTGTCTAAGACCACTAAAATCACCATAAGGGTTGTCTGGACTAGTGCAGGTTGCTACACTTACATAAGTGAGCACCATATACTAAGCCAGCCTCTTACACTACCCATACAGGGTATGCCCAAAGCACTTCTGAACAGCAGAAGTGTTTTTAAACATATACGACCAAGCAAGTTCTGAATTCCAAGGCCTCAATTAGCATTTCTTGCCCTCCACAGATTTACGGGCAGACAGCTAGTATGGAGGGAAGGAGTTGTAGGTCTATGGGTACAAGAGACACTAAAGTGATCAAGTAAAACATTAATTACATAAAACACTAGTATTGTAGATACTGAGTACTCGTCTGCAATCTAGTGTTGGGTTTGTTCTATTACAAGATGGTTTTCACGGATGTCTAAGTTTCAGTTTCATGCATGTGACTTCGGATCCTTGATCTTGACCACATGGTCTCCTCCTTAAATTATACTGAATCCAGCATCCCTCAAAGGTATGTATGCCGTACAGAATCATTTGTGTGATTCTTGAAGAACTGTAATTCCTACATTCTACTTTGATACTCCTCTGGATATGGAGTGTTGCATGTGAAACTATGTCACTAAAAGATGTAAACCAAGTGTTACAGGTAATATGTTCAGTTTATAGCATATGTTGAGGGAAGCAAATAAAGGTTTAAGACAGTTTAACCCACTTTTGCTTTCTTTCTAGCTTGAATAGTGACACACTAGTGTTTGATAAACGTGTGGATTTAAGTCCATGTGGTATTGTTGCATATGTTCAGCAAAAACACCTCTGTAGCTCTATTCTTGCAATGGCGTAAGCATATGGTATATGTGAAAGTATGCCTTTTGCTTGATCATAGCAAATTAGAATACATCGAACAATCCCAGCAGTGTAAGCCTTTGAAGAACAAGTTGGAAAATGTTACTTACCAGTAGACATCTATTCTTGGCATGTAGAGCTGTAGAGTCACATGCTGTGCATAGATCGCCATCTTGTGTTGGGTCCGGATGTTTGCAGTTTGTTTTTCTTCAAAGAAGTCTTTCCAGTCACGAGGCCGGTGACTCCTCCTTTCGGTGATAGTGCGCATGGGCATGGACTCCATTGTTAGATTGTTTGCCGTCATTGGGTGAGAATGGAGTTAGTAGTGTATAAAGAGATGACCATGCGTATGTATGTAATAAGTATTGAATTAAATGAATGTAACTGCAACAGGTATAGGTACCCGGGAAGGCGGGTGGGTGCATGTGACTCTACAGCTCTACATGCCAAGAACAGATGTCTACTGGTAAGTAACATTTTCCGTTCGAGGCATGTGAGCTGTAGATCACATGCTGTGCATAGACTATACAGCAGTTTGCTCCCAAAGCGGTGGCTAACCTGTAGCTGTTGCAGTTGTCTGAAATAATGTTTTGAGTACTGCTTGGCCTACATTAGCCTGTTGTCTGGCTAGCACATCTATACAGTAGTGTTTAGTAAATGTGTGTGGAGCAGACCAAGTTGCAGCTTTGCAGATATCTGCAATTGGAATATTGCCTAAAAAGGCCATAGTAGCCCCTAATTTGTGTGTGGAATGAGCTCTAGGGGGTGTAGGTAAAGTCCTTTTTGCTTTAGCGTAACAAATTTGGATACATTTTACGATCCATCTTACAATACCAGACTTAGAAATTGCATTGCCTTTATGCTGTGGTGCAAAAGCAACAAAGAGTTGCTTGGTTTTACGAAATGGTTTTGTTCTTTCAATATAATAAAGTAATGCTCTTTTACGTCTAATGTGTGAAGAGCCCTTTCTGCCACTGAATCTGGTTGCGGGAAGAATACAGGCAACTCTACAGATTGATTCAAGTGAAAAGCAGAAACTACCTTAGGTAGAAATTTTGGGTTTGTACGAAGAACCACCTTATCATTGTGTAGGCGAAAAAATTGTTCTTCTATTGCGAATGCCCTCAGCTCACCAACTCTCCTTAGCGATGTAATGGCTACGAGAACAGCAACCTTCCATGTGAGAAACTGCAGCTCACATTTGTGTAAAGGTTCAAACGGTGGACCCATTAGCCTGGTAAGGACAAGATTTAAGTTCCATGCTGGTGGAATTGTTGGTGGAATCACTCTTTTTAGTCCTTCCATAAATGCTTTAATCACTGGGATTTTGAAAAGTGAGAGGTGCTGTCTGTTCTGCAGATATGCAGCCATGGCAGCTAAATGTAACCTTATAGATGTATACGCTAAATTTGAGCGTTGCAAATGTAGTAAGTAATATACGATGTTTTGTACTGAAACATCAAGTGGGTCAATGTGGTTGTTATTGCAGTATATAACAAATATTTTCCATTTGGCTGCATAGCAAGCCCTAGGGGTAGGTCTCCTTGCTTCTTTAATGATGTTCATACAGCCTGGTGGGAGGTTAAGATAACCAAACTCTATGACTTCAGGAGCCAAATTGCAAGATTGAGCTCCTTTGGATTTGGATGCCGTATGTCTCCATGGCTCTGAGTGAAAAGACTGGGCGTGAGATGCAACTTTTGATGTGGTACTACCGACAGTTCTAGTAGGGTTGTGAACCATGGCTGTCGAGCCCGGGATGCTTGTCTGAGCTTCCGAACCACTAGGGGAATGAGTGGGAGAGGCAGAAAAGCTTAAGTAAACCTCCCTGACCAGTTCATCCATAGGGCATTGCCCTGTGATTGTGGATGTGGATACCTGGCGGCGAAGCTTGGGCATTTTGCGTTGAGGTGAGTGGCAAACAGATCTATTTCCGGAAACCCCCACATTTGGAAGAACGGAAGGAGAACTTGAGGATGAAGTTCCCACTCGTGGATCTGTTGGTTTTGCCTGCTGAGCAGGTCTGCTATTTGGTTGCTTTCTCCTGGTAGATGTTCTGCCATGAGATAAATCTTTTGAGGAATGGCCCACTTCCAAATGGTCTGAGCAAGATGTGACAGTTGGAGAGAGTATGTCCCCCCCTGTTTTTGTACATAGTACATTGCTGTCATGTTGTCTGTGCGAATCAAGACAGCTTTGCCTTTGAGGTAGGTCTGAAAAGCTTTGAGTGCTAGGAAAATTGCTAGTAATTGTAGGTGATTGATATGTAGGTGCTTCTGCTCCCGACTCCACAGTCCTTGAATGGTTAGAGTCTGGAGATGTGCTCCCCAACCTGTTAGTGATGCGTCTGCTGTTAAGATAGTCTGTGGAATCGGGTCGATGAATGGCCGCCCTTTGGACAAGTTCTGTGGATTCCACCACTGCAGAGAGCGATGGGTGCGGCCGTCCACCAACACAAGATCTTTCAGTTGCCCTGTGACTGATTCCACTGACGAGCTAAACATTCTTGAAGAGGACGCATGTGAAGTCTTGCATGTGGTACTATTGTGATGCAGGACGCCATCATTCCTAGCAACTGCATGAAAACTCTTGCAGGAAGTGATTGGTTGGCTTGGAATTGGGAGATCAGGGCTTGAAGATTGCGTATTCTGGTCGCAGTTGGAAATGCTAGAGCTTTGTGAGTATCTACCGTAGCCCCCAAGTATGTTTGAGACATGGAGGGCTGCAGATGCGATTTCGTGAGATTGACTGTGAAGCCCAGACTGTGTAACAGTTGTACTGAAATTTGTGTGTGCTGCAGACACATTTGTTGAGAGCTGGCTTTGATGAGCCAGTCGTCCAAATACGGGAAGACATGTATGTTTTGTCTCCTGAGATGAGCTGCGACTACTGCCAGACATTTGGTGAAGACTCTGGGAGCAGTGGTGATTCCGAAAGGAAGCGCTTTGAACTGGTAGTGATGGCCAGCTACCACAAACCTTAGATATTTACGATGAGCAGGATGGATTGGGATATGAAAGTATGCATCCTTTAAGTCCAGAGTGGACATAAAGTCGCCTTGTTGCAGTAATGGAAGCACTTGTTGTAGAGTGACCATATGGAAGTGGTCGGAATGAATATACAGATTTAAGTCTCTGAGGTCCAAAATGGGTCTGAGTGATTCATCCTTTTTGGGTATTAATAAATAAAGGGAATAGACGCCTGTGCCCTGGTATTTTAATGGACTGACTCTATTGCTCCTTTTTCTAGAAGAGATTGAACCTCTTTGTTCAATAGGCGAAGGTGTTCTGAAGACATTTTGTGTGTTCTTGGTGGAATGTTTGGAGGGTTGTTGGTAAGCTCCAGGCAGTAACCAGATTGGATAATTTGTAATACCCATTTGTCTGAGGTGATGGTATTCCAGACTGGGAGAAATTGAGTAAGACGTCCCCCAACAGGAGTGGAATGATCTGGGGTTATTGTCAAAAAGTCACTGTTTGGTATTTGCGGGGGAAGTACGTGTTGAGTTGCCTCTACCTCTTCCCTTTCCATTGTTTCCTCTAAATCCACCTCTGAAATAACCTCTTGATGAGGGCAATTGACTGCTGCCCTTGTAAGAGGAAGAGGGATTTTCGGATGACAGTTTTGGAGCCTGGCCTATAATAGGAGCGACGAAAGGAACCTCTGCCTGCAGATGTTTGCAAAGCCCCCATGGACTTAGCGACTTCAGTATCTTTTTTCATTTTTTCCAGCGAGGTGTCAACTGCTGGCCCAAAGAGGTGTTCCTTATCGAATGGTTGGTTAAGAATAGTGGCTTGCACCTCAGGCTTAAAATCTGAAACTCTCAACAAAGCATGTCTGCGCAGAATTACACTGGTGTTTACTGCTCTGGCTGCTGTGTCTGCTACGTCTAAGGCGCATCTAATTGAAGTATTAGTAATGAGCTTACCTTCTTGAAAAAGAGAATTAGCCTTAGATTTGTGCTCATCAGGTAAAAATTGCATGAGCTTCTCTAGCTCGTCATAGTGAGCTCTATCGTAACGAGCTAATAAGGCTTGAGTATTAGCAATGCGCCATTGATTGGCTCCCTGCGATGCCACTCTTTTGCCTGAGGCATCAATTAACTTGACTCCTTATAAGGAGGAGGGGCTTCACCTGTGGTCTGTGAGTTAGCTCTCTTGCGTGCATTGGAAACTAGAAGAGAGTCCAAGGGCAACTGACCCTTGATGTAAACAGGGTCAGTAGGTGCAGGTTTATACTTTTTGTCCACTCTAGGTGTGATTATTCTTGCCCTTACAGGATCTTTAAAATTTTCTTCTGCATGCTTAAGCATTCCCTTTAGCATGGGTAGTGTGTGAGTGGACCTTTGAGTGGTACTAAGGGTTTCAAATAAAAAATCCTCCTCTAAGTTTTCTTTATATAACTCCACCCCGTGATAATGAGCAGCTCTATTAAGAAGCTCAATAGATCCTATGTTGTCGTCTGGTGGTGAGGGTTTAGACGGATATAAATCCGGGTCATTATCAGTACCATCATCAGTACTATAGTGTTCCCATAGGTCAGGTTCAGTTATCCCACCCCGATTATCCTCCCCATCCCCTTCATCCTGTGTGTCAGGTGATGGTGGTGAGTTTGCAGGTGAAATAAGCAAATTTGGGTCAATGGGTGGAGGAGATGGAGTGTAGGGTGGGGAAGGGTTAGTGCCCACATTTTTCCTCTTCAAAGGTATGTGGTAATCTTCCAGAAGGCCCATTTTCCTTTTTTCAGGCAATTTGGCAATGATATGTCCAGTATCTGGATTTATTTCCAGCTCTTTTTGTTTCGGATCCGAAGATGGAACGTCGGACCGAAGTTCTTTAGAAAGAGTCTTTTCTTTGTTTGCAGTTTTCGGCATCAAAAGTTTTGGCTCCGAAGATTTAGTCTTGGATAATGATGGAACCAGTACCAGGACATGTTTTGATGATGGCGCCGAAGCTTTCGGTTCGGTGCCGGTATGGGGCCGACTCGAGCCCAAACCCGAAGGTTTTCCTTTATGTTTCGGCGCCGGGCCCGCAGGTGGGGTGCTCGAAACTTTTTGTCTGTGTCGACCTTGGCCTGAGGGCAGAGGAGGGACCGGAGCCTTTTTGTGGAGTAAGTGGTATGGAAACGAAGTCTCTGTACTCACGATACGTCGACCTGGTGTGATCTGGTCTTCGACATCGATGTCGGCTTCAGACACGGCGATGTGTTCGTCCTCCACTTCAGCATCGGCTTCCGGCGCGTTGGATTCCTCTTGATCGGAATCCTCTCCGAAAAGATTCACCGTGGAGCCGCTTTGCTGATGCATTTCGTGACGTCGAGCCAGACGGTCACGGAGCGTCTTCTTTGATCGAAAAGATCAGCACGCTTCGCAGTCCTTCTCGTTGTGTTCCGGAGACAGACAGAGGTTGCACACTTCGTGCAAGTCGTTGCGCGGAAACTTAGCGCGACACCCAGGACATAGCATAAATGGAGTCCGTTCCATCGACTGCTATGAAGTCCGACGCGGGTAGGCCCGACGGCCCTCCACGAGTCTTTCCGATCGAAGGTCTCTGACTTGAAACGATACGCGGAGAATGGGAAACGCGTTCGAGAAACAATACCGTAGATGGTAGTGGATTGCGCACCGAGGGGAACCCGAGAAACGGTGTCGAACCGGAGCGCAACAATTCACGTCCGAACCCGATGGCGGAAAAAAACAATCTAACAATGGAGTCGATGCCCATACGAACTATCACCGAAAGGAGGAGTCACCAGCCTCGTGACTGGAAAGACTTCTTCGAAGAAAAACAAACTGCAAACATCCGGACCCAACACAAGAAGGCGATCTATGCACAGCATGTGATCTACAGCTCACATGCCTCGAACACTTACTTTCTGTAACGCTCTTTCTGGTGAGTCCTTTATCAAAAAGTGGATTCCTCACCTTCTGAATTCCCTTCCAGCTGCCAGACCGGATATGGAACCTTTTTCCTCCTGCATGCTGCTAGTTGGCACATTGGACTCTGCAGCAGTTTCGCACTGCCTATGGAAGTGCTGGCACAGAGCCATAAATAGGTGCCACCCCCCGAGCACGGGCACAGTTTTCTGTTGAAACTCTTTCAGATGCGGATCAATTGTGACAGACTAACATGACAGTGTAAAAAACCTAATATTGGATCTTTTTAGAACTATAGAGAACACTCCACAAAATAGGCAGAAGGGCAGTAAATCTGCAGATGCATTCAGTAACTCTCCTTCTGGTGGATACTGTATCGAAGTAACAGAAGTCTGAAGCATCAATTTATCAGGGAAAAAGGTGGTGTATGGCGGCTGTAATGACCGTGCCTGAAGCTCACTTACACAAAGCACAGAAGTAACTGCAATGAGGAAAACAGTCTTAATGGTCAGCAGCCTCATGGAATAGCTGTGTATAGGCTCAAAAGGCATGTACATCAAGAATGTGAGGACCAAGTTAAGGTCTCACTGTGGCATGATGAAGAGTTCAGGAAGAAACACATGTGAACCCTTTCAAAAACAGCAGCAAATCATTGACTTAATGATTATTGGTCAAGGAAAACATAGAAAGTCCCGACAAATAGTGGAATCGGTTCGGATTCAGGAGAGATTAGGGGAGTGCAATCCGTAACATGGCGCTCTTGCGCCTTCTCTGTAGACTGAGTTGCAGAATGGGGTAGAGTCCCACTTGCCCTTCTTATACTTATGTCTAGACTGACTTTTACTTAACTGAAGACTTCAAGAAGAAAGTGGACTTTTTGTGGGAGTGGCCTTCTGACAGGGCCCTCTCCCTGTAATGGGAGTGGGACCTATGCTCCGACCTCTTATGTTCGGCAATATAGTTTAGATTCCCAGTCCCGAACCCCATTAAAGGCCATGAGTGCACACTTTCTGCTTTCCTTTGAGTCGAGGCCTTAGCCTAAGCAACATAGGTATACTTCATGCGAGTCCGTGACAGATATCTGCTTCCTGCAGTCTCAGCCCGGCTTGAATTCTGTTTTTGGAGGGGACACTATTCCCTAGCACACTGAGAAAGTTCTTTAAGGCAAACACAAGGAGATGATGGACGGAGTAGTGAAACTTTTCAGACACTCACCCCCAGTCACGGATCTGGGTTGAATCCATCATCGTTCTTTAGCTCACTTCGCCACCCCAGTTCAGACCCTGCCATATGCAAATCAGTCTTGACCCTGTGCCTCATGGGAACAGTCCAGTCCGAACTGCCAAGCCAGGTCTTCCCTGAACCGGAAAGAAGAATCCTGGGACCGGTTTCGGGGTAACACCCCTCATAAGCCAGGCTAGCTTGAATCCAGTGGCAAAGTGAGCAAGGGACCCACATCTGGGAAGATCTTTAAGAGTCATGAGAAGACCCACAATGTTGGAAGCGGGGCTCTGAATCTGCATCAAGGGTGTAGAAAAAGAACTGATGTTAGTATGCAATGGTGGCATTTATAAGTGCCTTTACTCTGTCACTTCAGGTGTGGTATCGCTGAACTATATGCCACCACCTACCGGCACACAGGAGCAGTGCTGGTACAGTTCTGTGGATGTATTGTGATGCCTGGGAGTATTCTAAAGGTCTGGAATCTGAAGTTAAAAGTATCCATCCATCAGAAGTTGTTTTTGTAGTGCTAGGAGGCTGTTGGAGTCTAGTATCGATGGAGACAGGCTCGGTTACTCCTACTCCTCAACAATGGCCGAGGGCTGGATGTCTTTCCCAAAAGTAACCCATTACTGTGTCTTCACCAACAACCCCACTGAGGAGATGCAGGGAATCATTTGTGAATGATATTTTCACACCAAAATGCTCTACTAGCAAGACGGATACTCTTACTGTGACACAGTGGAGGTCAGACTATGATAAACAGTAGTTATAAAAGGGACTGACTTTATGAAGTCTATTTTCCGTAGTCCTACCTCCTACATCTCCCCTGTGTAATTCTCATTGAATCTGATTCAAACAAACATGAATCAGTAAGTATCAAAAAGTCAAAGACATCCTGGCTGTGTAAATTGCCAATTTATGTCATTATTTTGTATCTTTTCAATGTTTGAAACTAGTTACTAGTTTTGTAGATTGAAACTCTTAGTCTCACTTGCGCCTTTCCCACCTCCCCAGTGAATGTGGGGATTTGTTGCTCTTTTACAAAGGGATAATAGAGTAATAAAAAGAAAACAATAATCTAAAATGGATGTCACCTATTAGGGAATACTGTGGCATGGTTGCCAGCACAGTGACCCATACTGACTCCAATTTTGATCGATGCTCAAAGATAACACTGTTATATTAATGCTCAACTTCCGCACCCAACCGCAAGACCACCACATAATGCACAGCATGCGAGTCCAGAAAAGGTTCATGCTGCAATATTAAGATTACAATGTAACTTTCTTGATCATTGGCTCGTCACAAACTAATATCCACTGAATAAATTGGCAAGCTCAGCCCGTCTTCTAAGACAGGAAATGTAAAACTAAGAACGGAGGAGACACTGACAGCTCAAATGGTAGCATTACACAGCATAATGAGATGCATCTGTAGCATAATGTACATCCCCTTCAGAATATTTTGGGCACTACCTGGCATATTGTTGACTGTCACTGGCATTAACGTAAAAGTTACTAACTTTGGTAACGTAATATCTGGTAGAAAAACAGTCTAGCCGCAGGTTCCTTAACTTTTAATTCTCCCCAGGCGTCAGACTGGATCCGGAACTTTTTCAGCAGTACCTTTGCGCGTCGGGGGACAGCGTCGTACGGCTCCGTGATGACGTCTACTCCGGTCATGACGTCAGTGGAGCCATATAAGTCTCCTTTCAAAGAAAGAACAAATAAATCAATACTGCTCACTGGTGTCTAATCCAGTGTGAAAGAGAAAACACCCCCCACCCTACCGACCATTCACATTTGAAAATGGATGGTATGGCAACATCTAAACAAAACCTATGTGGCAAGACCCAGTGGTCTGTTGAGTCCTAACATTAGATGAGACCGTAATCACCGGTATATAAAACCCTTACTTAAATAGGGTATAACCCTTACCTCATAGGTCTTTCGAAGAGTGGGGAGGACAGGCAAGGCGTTAAGGAATCTGCGGCTAGACTGTCTATACCAGATTATAACGTTACCGAAGGTAAGTAACTTTTACATCTGATAGAGACATCTAGCCGCAGATTTCTTAACTTTGAATTAAATACCATAGCTATACCCACCTGGAGGAGGGTCTGTGAACTAACCCTACAAAGTTCTCAAAGAGAACTAGCTGGCCATGACTAACAACCAAGCCTACCTGTGTAGGATTAGCAGAAAAAGAACTTAGCTCTTAATAAAACCCTTGGTCAGTACCACAGACCATACGAATAAAAAAGTCATGCAAGCACGAGAGAAACAAGCCTCAAAAGGCAGGGATAAAATCCCAAACCAACATCTAACAGCAGTTTAACATTATTCTTTAACCCCCAAAGGGGTAAAGAATTCCTGGACCAAAAGAGCCAAGGACAAAACGAATGCTATGTATCCGCATTCTTCACAATAGGAAACAATATGAGAAAAGAACCGTCCTGACAAATTCCAAGACGAAAGAATCATCAACGCAAGGTCTGGGAATATAACCCATGCGTCAACAAAGAAGATGAACAATAGTTCATCACCGATGCAAGAACCTTGTTTGGACAAAATCATTATCCAAAAATATCTAAAGCATTGCAAAAGATGACAAGACAAAGCCAATACTGATTTGAATCCTGTCATAGCCAATGATGCTGCAATCCAGAACTATATAAACTCCAATATAGATGCCACTCAATAATACATACCCATACACACCCCATGTATGTAAGGAGATATACGTATATGTACCCGGTATAACACACCAGAGACTTCAAGTGGCAGAAAAACCTAGTCCCGCTTGCTGGTATCGACTGCCAGACCCAAAGGAGCAGGGATTTGTTGATATCCTATTTAATGGAGCGAGAGCAAGTTGTAAAGCTGGAGAATTTCGCTTCCCCTCCTTTTTAGGTCGAGCCTAGCGCAGCGCGCATGCGCTGCTCTATGGGGAGGCTTCTTGTAAGCACTCCCAACGCCCTGCTGACTGAAAAGGGGGGCTCCTGCAGCACGAGGCAAGAGTGCTGACTGCGGCAGGGCATTTCTGATCCTGCTTTATGCTCTCATTAAAGTGAGAAATACGGTTGAGGCTCCGAGTGGCCCATCTGCAGTTGGAGCTGCTGCCGGCTTTGATGTGCTGGTGCCGGCTCTCCGGCGGCAGGTCGGGCCGACGCGGATAAGTGGGAGCAAGGCAGTGGCGCTGAAATTCTGTCAGCAGACTGGGTTCTTTTCTTCTCACCTTAATTTCTCTCTCTCGTTCTTCTGCGTCAAGTGGCACGGGTCGCACTTTGCTATACAATCTTAACACAGCTTCAGCTTTACCAAGGGAACAGCTTCGAGGACGTAACGTGGGGTGATGGCTACGTGCTCCATTATGCGTAATGGTCGAGCATTTGTACAACACTGTGCATTCTGGGAATTGTAGTTTCGCTTTTGACAGCATGATTATTTATTGATTAGGTCCAGTATGCTAAAATAACCACGACAGGTGCAATGAACAACACCATAGCTGGTGATTACACGAACCAGAGGACTAAAGAAGTAATTACCTGGACACAGACATCAAAAAGTAAGCATTTCGGACGAAGAAAGAAAAACAGGAAGTGAGTCATGCACCTGCAGGCATTTTCGTGCAGCACAGCAACAACACCAACAGCTTTAACAAGTATCCTCTGTAGAAATCGCACCGCCTGTACCAATGAATAGATAAGGTGTAATCTAGGCCCAGGGATTTTTATGCGAATATAAACTTGTGTATATCCTCGTAATTTGAATTGACATATTTCACTGAATTTTTTTAGCTCCTTATTCTTTTTCGGTATTATTCACTGGAGGGAGACTTGGTTTGACAGAAAATGTCTTGCGGGAACGTAAATCTGGATGTGTGCAGTAGTGGCATGTACTGCTCAGCACTGCTTTAAAAAATGTATTGCAAATACATTGAGGCGGCATCTTGTGTGAGGTGGGTGCAAGAGCATACCGCTGGTAGAGTTTTCACGGAGACAACTGTACAAGCGTAATTTGCATTATTAAGTAAACTACGAGTGGGGGAAATTCAGCAACTCTGCCCACTCTTAGTTAAAATGTGATTACAAATAAAATAAAAATGAACTCCTCATCCACTGTCTCATGCGAGTCCTTTACAGCGAGGTGTGCTCATCTCACACTCAGCACCCCGCTGTCTCCCTAATTGTAGAATAAAGCCTTGAGTATAAGTGATCGATGCATGCAGAGCAGACCCCACGATAACGGTCCGGACTCACCATGCATTCATTGGCTGACGAAATAGGCGAATGGAGGAAATAGTGCAGAACCTCTATTTTTCATTCATTGGGAAATTTATACTATGGCATATCACGGTTAACAGAAAAGCGCTATTATTTGGCACAGTGGATCTCTTACGCTAATGACATGTTATGACTGGTAGCTGTACATCCTGACCTACCCTGGCATTCAAACTGGAAATGTGGGTTTGATGCATTTGATGCAAAAGACCGGTACAAAGCACCGTCCACAGTCTAATCGGTCCTGCCTCACAAGAGCCCCCCTGTCTGTGAGAGCAGGAAGAGCGAGCTTCAAAATATTCCTGAGTGACACCTTATGGCGAGTTCAGGCATTCTTGGTTGCTCGGCTTGTGAGTTCTAGTTGCGGAGCAGCATGTGGAAAAGATGCCTCTTTGTTCTATATACCTCAACAGACGGCTCTTCTTCTACGTCCCCAACCGCCAGCTCCGCTCCGCCGACCTCTCCCTCGCCACCGTCCCCCGCATTCGAAGAACAACCACCGGCGGCAGATCCTTCTCACACCTCGCCGCCAAGACCTGGAACACCCTTCCACTAAGCCTACGAAAGACCCAAGACCTGCTGACCTTCAGGAGGCTACTCAAGACCTGGCTGTTCGACCAGTAGCAGCATCCCCCCCCCCTTCCCTCTCCCCAGCGCCTTGAGACCCTCGCGGGTAAGTAGTGCGCTCTACAAATTCTGTGATTGATTATAGGTGGCTTTCGGCATTTGTAATATCAGCACATTCTTAACATTATATGGCTAAATAAGTTTGAGGGTTTGTTCCATTCGGAGGTCAGTTGATTTGATTTTTGGTACTTATTTGTCTCAATATTTCCAAGCTATATTTGCATTTTCATTAGCCGAAAGCCCCGAAAACATATCTGTTAAATACTTTCATTAAGAGTATCATTTTTATGAAAATTACTTTGTTTTCATCAAATTACAAAGATCTTTTCATAGTGCCAAAAGGACAATAGCATTTATGATAATTAAAACATTCCCATTTTTAAAAGATGGGTGTACGTAAATACCATGCAAGTTAAAAACCTCAAACAGTCTAAAACCATGCTCTTTGTAGTGCATTGCCCTGGGGGCAGCATGAGCAAACTGAGTTTATTTGATAGCTTTTCCTTAAATGCCTTGAGTCATTCCTGGGTGTACCTGAGCCCGCCACCTCAAAAGCAAGTTGCGTGCTTTTCTGAGTGTGGAGAGATATCAAGATGGTCCAAACAAAAAATGAAATCCCATACATTCTCTTCTATTATAAAGTGATGAGTTTAGACAATGGTAAAACTTATTTAGCAGTTTTACAGGGTCATACAGGGCCCAGCGCCTTGAGACCCTTACGGGTGAGTAGTCGCGCTTAATAAATGCCTGATTGATTAATAGCCACGCAGGTTTTGATAATTACGCACTTAATAGGTTGCTTCCTCATAAGTGTTAACACAAGCTGATGGGGTCCTTCCACTTTTTGGCACCACCTGTGTGCCCTTAGTGTAGCTGTGTTTGTTGGCTGTGACTCGTAAGTTAAAATACTGTGTTTAACTTGTAAATGCCAGTTAATGGTCACCCATAGAATGTTCTCTTCATCACATGGAAGCAGTTACCTCAGTGACATCAATATTTTTTGTCTAAATTAATGAACAATTACATTACAAAGGGATTTTTATTGTTGACCTTATGGTTGTAATAACGTTTGTTTGGTTTTACTGCTATTAGTAATGTCAAATATACCCCCCCCTTAACCATCTTTGACAATCATCACAATTTTATATGCTTGATATATGGCTGTCCTAGAAAACTGCAAATTTGGTTTATGTATTCCAATTAGACGTTTTTCAAGTTTCTGAACCATACTGCCCTCTTGGTCTCAATCACTTTAGCTGCATGATGGGGGCTGCCCGCTTTTGCATATGTTTTTTTTTTTTTAGAGCGCTGTGCTTTTCACAAGCGCTACTGCCTACTTGTTAACAGTAGTCCACTTATAAGGTCCCAAAGGCGAGACCTATTGGCTATGCCAGTGCTTGTTTACTTACTTGTGGATCCCACAGGAATCCTCGTTGAGCCCTATCCCGTTTAATATTTATGTTTCCCCATTAGCAAATTTGATAAAGACTCCGAGCTTTGGTTTTTCCATCACATCCTATGCTGACGACACTCAAATCGTTGTCTCCATAGAAAAAAACGACGATGGTCATAGGCCCTAAATTTCATGACTGCACGCTGGCTGTCCATGATCGGATGGACAGAAATTGCCTTAAATTGAACGCGGAAAAAACAGAAGTTTTACTTTTTAGACCATAATCGGAATTCTGGGGTCCATCAGTATGGCCAGCTATTATGGGCCCTATCCCCCCTCCTGTGGAAAAGGCTCGCAACGTGGGAGTTATCATTGATAATAAACTTAACTTCACAGATCAGGTAAATAAGCTCACCTCACCCACTTTTAATACCCTCAGAATAATAAAAAAGGTTTTTCCTTTTATACCGGCCAACATGCAAAAGACACTAGTTACCTCTCTAATTCTATCTAAAATAGATTACTGTAACAGTCTGCGTCTGACCACTCACAAGTACAACATTAACAAACTTCAGGTCCTGCAAAATGCTGCTGCAAGACTACAGTATCCCAAGACCTAAAGAATTTGCATTGGCTTCCTATTAAGCAAAGAATCACCTTTAAGGCATTATGTCTAGTCTATAAAGCGTTTCATGACCTTGGTCCCGACTCTTTGAACCAGAGCTTCAAACGATATCTCCCTGTCAGAAATCTTCGATCGGTAAATGCTAAGTTGTTAGTACTCCCAAAATTTAAACAAGTACGATGGGGCGGAAAGAGCATCGTGTTAGAAGCATCCAAAGCATGGAACTTACTGCCTCCCTACATAAAAACTATAACCAGAAACAGTGGTTCCTGTGGACAAATGTAAGCAATAAAACAGCGCCTAGCCTCCTTGCTTTCAGGAAAGCTGTGAAGACCTGGTTGTTCAGGACTTGGTAGTCGTCCTGGGGCAATCTGAGCCGGAACGGATTAGCGCTTAGACGCCTTTGGGCATTAATGCGCTTTACAAATCCCGCTAACACCATAACATAAAAGCACGCCCTCGCAAGGGCTTCAAAGCCGTGGCCCTACAGTCGAAACAAGAGTCCGAGCCAGAAACACGCTCGAAGCACCAAAGGCAAGCGAGAAAAAAGATGTAACCGCACCTTAGGATACTTAGACAGCATTTGCAGGATTCGAACTCTTGGCCTTTGAAAACCTGTGCCAACAGAGCACAGGACTTCTCATTGAGCTATAGCTCCTTCCATAACTGAGTATGTGAAACACAGCAGCACATTCTGTTATGTATACTCCGTATACAAAAAGCCACTCTGATTTGAGAGGTTTGTCAAAAATACGCAAACCAGTGAAAAAGGATACTACGCCACCAACACAACACCGTAGGTGACTTGCCGTAAGAAAATGCTGTCTGTCAAAAGGTATCAAAGAACTGACATCTGTATATCATATATACCCCACAAGAAACAACAGTCATTATTCCTCACAAATTGAGAAATGCAGAAAATAATACGTACTCTCTCCAGAAGACAGGTAATGTCGATCAGACAGAACCACGTATACCAAAAACATCATAGGAACATAAGAAGAAAAGCCTTCTATAAAGCCAAAAAATCCTCCTATTTTAAAAGGGTCTCACTGGGTATTAAAACAGGTTATTAATTCTCATACTTTTATGGATGTTTGGCGGCCTTGTCGGAGACACAAACGGACCGACACCCAAGACATATTGTCTGAGGGCAAGGACAACAAGCCTTCAAATTTACTTTGGCCTTGGGACAAGTTGGCCCAACCCGTGCATTACAAACCCTTTGGCTGCCAATTTACAGCACCACAATATGGAGCAGGGATGGGAATTGCCTGCAGTTGAGGTAATATTTGTGCCTTTACTAGACACAGTTTCTTTGCCATAAAGGAAGAACTCACTAGCGCATGCATTTATGTTTATTGAGTTTTATATAGCGCTGGCTAGACCCGAAGGTATCAGAGCGCTTTACATGAGGTACCACAAAGTTACAAAATTACATCAGTTAACAACTGGCGCTTCACGAATGTCTGCCTCCCGAAGATATACATCAGCTGCCGGGGCCCTCTGGTGCCGCTGCATGTGTGTGTGTGGCCGGTGGCTGGGCAGCTGTCATTAGGAGCTGGCATCCGAAGGCGGAATAAAGATGCGAAGCAGAGGCTGAGGGGGCAGCAGCAGCGCAGCTTTGCCCTTTGATAAGGTATCTGCAGCATTAGACAGCGGCTTCGGGTGAGCAGGCGATTCCAGCATGGCGGAGCAGGGCCCCGGACAGGCTGTGGATGCGGTTAGGGTCCGAAGTAGCATCGCATTCACGGATCATGAGTTCATGTTAGGCAGCTGGGCGGGGAATGAGCTTCGAGGCCTCGACTCATCAAAGAAAACAGGCATTGGGGAGCAGTTGTTCTGAGAGGAAAATGCAATGCACTGAAGGCAGACAAATCAAGCTTGGGAAACTATCGTTTTCTTTTTTTAACCAAATGCATTAAACACAGAACATGTTTCTCATGCGCATCCCTAGCAAACAGCAAACAAATGCGGCCCACGGCCGCGAAAGTTAAAGTTAATGAGTACTCGTGCATGGCGATCGCGCTAAGGACGCCTGTAGACGGTGAGGGCAATGACTGTTTTGAAGCCGCGAAAGTTAAAGTTAACGAGTACTCGTGCATGGCGATCGCGCTAATGACGCCTGTAGACGGTGAGGGCAATGACTGTTTTGAAGCACACTCGTGCTTGTGGCACCATCCGCCTTGCGGGAGCGAGCAACAGCCAATTAGCATGCGCGCCGCTGCTGGCTCCCGCAAGGTGGATGCCGCCACAAGCACGAGTGTGTGCTTGAAAATGAGCAGAGCGACGGCTAAAGGCCCTCCTATGCAGCGCATGCGCGCTGCATAGGCGAGACCTAAAAAGGAAAAAGCTGAAAACAGGTATTGCTGGTCAGTGTTTTTCAGGACATTTTGTTTTTTTGGGGGGGGAGGGGGATTAAGCTTATTTATTCAAAATAAAAATGTTGCATTTGATAGTAAAATGTGAGCAAGATTATGTTTGAGTGATTATTTACACTGAGACAAGGAGACATTGCTGATCTTGAGGCGTTTAAGTAACCACAGAACTTTGTTTCTGGTAAATTAATAACAGAGTTGACTTGTATTGAGATGGGACATCAAATTTGTTTGTGTTTTTAACTGTTGGGGGTTTTATCTGGTGTGATATTAATTGGTTTAGCTGGCTGATATTTTTTTAAAGCTGCAACTATTAGTTTTAAGTAGAATTTTCTGCTTTTTGCATACTTTTGCACAGTAATGGATGTTCCCAGCTACGTTTGGAGGGGTTAATAAGGTGACTTTCTCTGTTTTGACTTTCTCTCTTTTTTTAAACTACTTAGTGTAAAATTTCTGCACTCGTTCCCTGGGACGCTTTGTTTTTCAATACCGGAGAGGAGCAGCCATTTTTCCCAGTTGGGGATAGTCCATACTAGAGGCTCCATCTTGGCAGGATGCGCTCTAGTGGTTAGTGTAACTTAACTGATCAATTATAACTTCTATATATTCAGGTGGCCATGCCGTGGACGTGAAGGTGTGCTAAAGGCAAGTCCGTCTGTGCCCGTCCGCGTCCAGCGTGAGCCATGCTGCTGGTATGGAGAGCCAGGACACCCCTAACCTTGTATACTCAATCAAAGAATTACTAGTGCTACAGATAAACAATCTAGCCAACATGAACATAGATAGCAACAGAGTTTTCCGTCAAGGTTTGAACATGGAGGTAATAATATTAAAGACAAATCAACCTCCAAGTGTTATCCCTCATTGGTTTCTCTAGTATGTGTGCCTCTTTAACTGCAGATCTCTTCCTAAGCATGCTTCTGACATTTATAATTTACTTTCATGTTTTCATGTTTCTTACGGAAATATGGTTTAAAGAATCCTCCTCACCTGACATTGCGTTTACCATTCCCCTGGGCTTTTCTATCCAACATTTATCTTCGTGAAATTTTCAAAACAAATACGTCGGCCCTCTCAGTTTCTCTGTTGAAAGTTTCGGGGTGATTCGTGAAGCGGGGGCCAAGAAAAAAGGGGGGTCCCAAAGCGCATTTTCGCCATATTAATTTCCATAGGAAATTTTGGAACAGGCTACAGCCCGAACTGCTCAACGGAATTACACCAAATTTAGCAAAAAGGTAGCTCTTGGTTCAGAAAGCGCCCTTTTTAGGTCTCGCCTGAGCCAGCGCATGCGCTGCTCTGCGAGACATTTAGTAGGTGTGCTTTTCAAAGTGCTGCCAGAGGCTTTTGCTGGCTACCAGCTTGCGTTCACGCGCGCAGCCGCCAGCTTTCAGCGCCCGATCAGGCGCCGTCTGGCTTTCCTCTCACTTGATTGCTTTCTCAACGCTCCTCCGCCCCTCCCCCGCCGCGTCTCGCGTTAATTGCAAACATATGTGCAAACGCACTTTCGCGCGCACCACTTTTGAAGCCGGGCTTGTTTTTTTTTTTTTTACTTCTAGCGCGAGGCGAGCACGCTTGTTTCAAATGATTTTGGGCCTCCACCTCTATGAGATGGGTCGCCTGCAGGCATACCGTTGCAACCCTGTTGCGCTTAAGGAATGTAAGTGCTCTATGCCTCGTCATACACCCACTGAGGCCCAGGACATTCCAAGTGATAAAGTTGCAGCTATTCACCATACCAGTATGCTCATCTAGGGTCTAGGTGTCCCAGGCGTTACCAATGTGCCACCGACACTAGTCTCAAGGAAAATCTCTTTATTTATTTTTATTAGTTTATACACATTTATTTTTGTTAGTACTACAGCTTTATCACGCAAGGGTGTCGCCCTTGAAGTTGAACTGGTGCAGACATAGAAACGTGTCCTTCGGAAACATGTGTTTCAGACCTCGGGTCTCAATAAAGTTGGTCCTATTCTGTTAGAGACTTCTGACTTCAGCGCGTGTTGAGTACGATGATTCAATTGGTATAACCGAGTGTCTGTTGATCCTTCGCATCAAACCTTCGCGTGATTCACGGATAGATTTAATGTTGCTTATGTACTTCTGTTGGAAGTTGACTAACTTCACTTTCACATATTTAGAGGAAGGTTCACCATTATAAGATGGCACCTAGGTTTCTGTGCAATCGAATCCACGGCATGTTCTCGCGGGAATCGCTTAAATAACAGGAAGTTTGGTATCATAGTACCTAGCTGGGATGGAGGTGTTGCTCGGCATCGGTGTTTGAAATAGAGCCGGAATGGAAGCATAGCTCGGTATCGGCGTTTGAAGTATCGGGTATGAACTACATGGCACAACCAGTGGTTACTATAGTTGTAAATATTCCTATCAGCAGACATTTTCATGTCAGTTTTTTTTCATCTATTAGAGCATGGAGGTACTTTGACTCTCGATGGTACAGAGTTTAACTCGTCGACAGCAAGCACATTGAGGTAATGCTAATGTCGCATTAGCGTGTCTTGTATCCTTGCTTTGTAATTAAGACTACGAGTCTAACATCGTTCTGTTTGTTTATTTATACAGTGTTTACATTGGTCCGTCGTTTGCAGCTAGTATATTCTGATATCATGGAAAATGAGAAGGTAATTACAGCATGCGATTGGTATTAAGGTGACGGGTGTTTTCTGTCTTCCACTCACGGTTCGTGTTGTCCTAGAGCACGGCGGACGGCATCTCACATTCATCATTAGATTGCACGTGTACACCAGAACATATAAACATTCGGTCCGGCAAGCACTGCACTTTTTAATTTATTTTTTCACTTTTTAATTTTTTTCTCATCTGTTGGTAAAACACAAATTTAAAACGACTTCGACATGCACTTTACGGCAAGGTGACACTACTTCTCTTACATAACTGGTTGTTGTGATATAACCCCTGTAGAGTTTCATGTTGAGATTAAATTGTATACATTGTAGTATTTTCTTATTTATGTTTTTACAGGTTATGCCCCTGACAAAGGGACCACCAACCCGAAATGCATTGAGCTGTCATTAACCTTTTTTTGTAACTTGATGTATATGTATTTTGTTAATTAATTATGTTTTTGCTGTTTAATTATCAATGAACATGTTATGTGATATCAAACATACAAAAGACACACTGGCCTGGCAGTTCGGGCTGGACTGTTCCCATTGGGTGCAGGGTCAAGACTGATTTGCATATGGCTGGGTCCAAACTGGAATGGCATGGTGAGCAAAAAAAAGCGATGGATTTAGGCCCAGATCGCTGTACTGGGGTGAATGTATGACATTGTTCTGCATTCTGTCCATCAATTGTTCTTTTTGCATTTGTCAAACATACAGACATACATCTGAACAACAAGCATTGGCATAGCCAATAGGTTTCGCCTTTGGAACCTTATAAGTGTTTAGTCATGCAACAGTTGATGTTGTTGCACCAAGGATATTGTGCTGCATAACCAAATACTTATAAGGTCCCAAAAGCGAGACCTATTGGCTATGCCAATGCTGGTTTTTAAATGGTGTAAATTTGTTCAGTAGTTTCTAAGAAATTCAAAAATAAAATAATATTGATATCTGGGCGGAGTCTAACTACACATCTCATCGTGAGATCCGATTGGCTGCCAACACTCCAAACCAGGAAGTGTTGGCAGCCATCTTGTGACCGAGTCACAAGAAAACAGTAAATTGATTGTACAGCTCATGTGCACATCCATGTTGCACTTTTAGAGCTCCTGCGGCACTGTATGGCTGGCCGTTTACTCACAGCGTCTCGCGAGCCACAGGTGCGTAAATTTATTGATAAGGGATGCAAGTATAAAAGACTGAATCTGGGGTGTGTAGTGAACCGTAGCGCCGACCGCATGTCGGGTGCTCTGTGAGATGCGCGCTCCACTGGCGCAGCGCGATTGCACGGGCTCCCCTTAGACATTAAAGGTGACGTTAAAGTTGTCAGTGGCACGAGGCACTGCACAGCACTGTAGAGAACGATGGCATCTGCTGTACTGCGTCACTTATACAAATAAAATGTAGTGTACAAAAATCCGACGCACTGTGCATCCGCAAGCACATAAAATGCTGTATGGCACGTGATGGTTCTTTGCACAACACCAAGAGCACAGGGTGGTCTGCACTGGCCGTATCAAGTGAACTGTGTATACACACTAACACGCGCACTGTAGCAGTGCGCCAGAGCACGCATGACGTGCTTTAACCTGCACTGAGCACATGCGCATGTAAAGCACTATATTCATAGTAAATGGAGCGCTCGATAAAGCTGTGGTGTTTGCTTCACCCCATGTACACAACCATACAATTGACGAATGTGCAGTTTGGGTGGGGGGCATCTTATTTTTCCCTACTCAAGTTTTGCCACAGAAGATGGATGCAAATATTTTGCTTTGTCAAATGTGGATTTTTTTTCACAGGTTTGCCAGTCAGATTGTGTTTAGTGGTGCCAGGCGGGGTTAGCGGCGAAGCGTTTCACCCGGAAGTCATGAGAGGTCTGGGGTAAATAATGTCAGTTGTGAGCGTTCGTCCGACAAAAGTGGCAGCCGAATAATTTCCCAGAGGTTTCTTAGCGCTATGTAAAAAATAAATCAACTGCAGCCGAGTACAAGGGGAAATATAACATCTAAAATTGAGAGGCTTTGAGTAAAGTGAAAAGGCTTTAATATTTCTTCGAAGGCCAAACGGAGTTCTGATTATTTTCCCCGAGTAGTTCCGCTTTACTACGTCAGAAGCGGAAGTGGAATGAGGATGCAGGAGCACAGCAGATAATTGGCTCTTCTTTGAATGGCTGGAATTGCTCTTTAAGCGGGTGGGCGGGGGCAGGTCACGATCCCAGCGCACTCCCCGACTCATCGTGCCCCCCTCAGAAGGCCTTCACTTTCAGAGCAAAACTCGCCGCTTGGGTGATAAACAGGGTCCTGAATTATATTCCCACAAAGTAATAATTCTGCCGTTTAACTCAAGGTAACGTATGGGAGGTGTTTGTATGTCTCCCACACGCATTTATGTCAAGACCTGCAGTAAAATGCACATTTCCCTCCACGTGGATGTGGCCACGAGCAGAAAGCAGTTTGATCTCAGACCTCTATTCACTTTGGGGTTTCCAGGCCTGTTGCACATCGCAAAGCTGTGTGGAGGAAGCTGAGAGAAGCATTTGGAATACATAGTGGCGCCAGGGCTTTAAGTGGGCCGGGTCCTGCCGGTGCTCAGCACCCGCAGTTCCTAAAAGCAGGTACTGAGACGGGTCCCTATCGGGCTCTCCATTTTTACCCTCACCCTCGGGGTGAAAAAAAAACCAAACATAACTCTGCAGCAGGACCACCCTTCACTGCCTTTGATGCAACATCAAAGAGACTCGTTTTAGTTCTTTCAGTCTCATCTCAGAACTGAAGCATTTTCAATGTTATATACAACGAAGCCATAGTTATTGCTTATTTATTTTATGCAACTGACAACTATTGACAAAGCCAATAGTCCTGGCTTGTTGTTGGTGTACTGTTACTTGTTGTATCATATATCTGGATGCAATGATAGAAACAGCAAAATACCAGACGAGCGGCACACTATGCTAAGCACAGATTTTTAGCTTACGTGTTTAAGCCTCGCCCTTAATTACATTGACCACGCCCCTTTGAGAGAACCCCCCCCCCCAGTTTTTTCATCCCACTTAAAGCCCTGAGTGCCACTATATTTTTTATTCACAGGTTCATCAGAGCCGGGTCATAGCTAGTTCATTGATCCTCTCACCTGGGCCCCCCAAACTTACCCCACCTCAGTACTTGCTCTCTTTCTACTGAACTGAGCTCAGCACAGGAGTGCAAGCATAGGAGTGCAAGCACCGCCTCTGTGAAGGATCACCGGTGCGGGGATGAGTTTATAAACCCTTTTTTTTAAGTCGAGCCAAACAGACTGTGCAAGCTGCCTGGGAGGGGGAAAAAATGCTTATGGAATTACCTGGAATGTGCAGGGGCTTTCCCCACCTGTTTCTCCATTGCTACCAATGCCCACTGTCTTTTGTTTTTTTAAATATTTATTTCTATTTTAGTATTTTTTTTGGGAAGACCAGGCAGCGATTCCTGCCAGACCCTCTGCCCTAAAAAAGCACTTTCACACGTCATTTTGTAGGTACGCATGTATAATGGCACATGTGCGCACACATCACGCACGCACAGGCCTACAAAATGATGCAGCTACAGCGGCCACTTAGTTGTCTCGTATTTGTTTTCTTTACTTTTGGCCACACGGCACGCAATCTCCAACAGGCATTGGCAAAGCCAATAAGCCCCATTGGCAAGACCTCTTGGCTTTGCCAATGTCTGTTATTATGTCAGTACCCTGTGTCCGAGTCTCGACCAATAAAGTATTACTCCTAGCACAAAAAATCTTTTAGGAATTATACCCATGAAATGACTATATTTTAGTATGTTTGAGCGTGGGGAGAGAGTGGGACGCGACTCGCCAGAAGTAAATCCCGGGGTGGAGCGTGGTGCCAGTGGTAAACTAGCATATGTCTCTCCATGGATCTGCTTGTAGGGTTTATGCATAAACCCTACAAGTTATGAACAAAATAATGTGCAGCAAGTTAAACTCTCACGAAGGAGGCCTTTTGAAAATAAGCCAGGGTCCTTCGCTCTGTAAACTGGTTGTAAAATGGAATCTGAGACGCAGTAAACAGTAATTCCACCATTTAGCTTGTGATAAGGTAATAACATTGAATTTGACCTTTGCCCTCTTGTAATACATACGTGGATGAACCCCTGCTATGCTCCAATCTCTTGGGCATTATACAGAAAGCTGGCTGCAAATCACCTTTAAGTGGGAATAACATTCACGTGTGGTGAGTGGGTCATGAGACTTTCAGCTGCATCCCCCCACCCCATTCATTCGTGTTCAGGAACTGATTTAAATTCTCCTAAGCAGGCCGTAGGACAGGCTATGCTTTGGTGGGATGTAGAACTGACAGGGTACCCATTTTTACCTACTTGGGTGTCCTTTATGATGAGACCTGCTCGTGGGCCCCCCCAAAGGAAGGTAAAGAGGAATGTATGTGCAAGATAAGCAGCTGCCACTTTAGAATTTGCCAAAAGGTTGGGGGGCCAAATTGGTGCAGGCACTCATAGCCTTAGAGCCCGCCGTAGCAGGCTCTACCGGCCATTAAAGGCCCACTCCAGTGCTAAAGGCCTGAGCTGAAGGCGAGGGCCTTTAAGAAGGGAGCAGGCCTTTAATGGCCGGTAGAGCCCGCTACGGAGGAGTCTAAGGCTATTAGAACATTCCGCCACTAGAGGGCAGAATGTTCTAATTTGTAAAAGAAAGGCCTCACGGAGCCCGAGGGGATTGAAATAATCATCCTTCTGCACCGCTCTTGCCTCTGTCTGCCCCCTTCTTCCCATTTTTGCATCCCTCTTGCCTCTTTCTGCTGTTCTCTTGCCCTTTTCTGCACCTCTTGCCTTTTCTGCACCTCACTTGCCTCTTTCTGCACCTCTTGCTTCTTTCCACACCTCTGTTGCTTCTTTCAGCAATTCTCTTGCCTCTTTCTGCACTTCTCTTGCCTCTTTCTGCACTTCTCTTGCCTCTTTCTGCACTTCTCTTGCCTCTTTCTGCACTTCTCTTGCCTCTTTCTGAACTTCTCTTGCCTCTTTCTGCACTTCTCTTGCCTCTTTCTGCACTTCTCTTGCCTCTTTCTGCACCTCTATTGCGTCTTTCTGCACCTCACTTGCCTCTTTCTGCACCTCACTTGCCTCTTTCTGCACTACTCTTGCTTCTTTCTACACCTCTGTTGCTTCTTTCAGCAATTCTCTTGCCTCTTTCTGCACTTCTCTTGCTTGTTTCTGCACCTCTATTGCGTCTTTCTGCACCTCTATTGCGTCTTTCTGCACCTCTGTGGCCTCTTTCTGCACCTCACTTGCTTCTTTCTGCACCCCTCTTGCCTATTTTTGCACCCCTTTTTTCTCTTTCTGCACCTCTCGCATCTTTCTGTACCCCTGTTCCCTCTTTCTGCACCTTTCCTGTCTGTTTCTGCACCTCTCTTGCCTCTTTCTGCACCTTTCCTGCACCTCTTGCGTCTTTCTGCACCCCCGTTCCCTCTTTTTGCACCTCACTTGCTTCTTTCTGCACCTCTCTTGCCTCTTTCTGCACCTCACTTGCCTCTTTCTGCACTACTCTTGCTTCTTTCTGCACCCCTGTTGTCTTTCTGCACTCGTCTTCCCTTTTTCTGTACCTTTCCTGCCTGTTTTTGCATCTCACTTGCCTCTTTCTGCACTTTTCTTGCTTCCTTCTACACCTCTGTTGCTTCTTTCAGCAACTCTCTTGCCTCTTTCTGCACTTCTCTTGCTTGTTTCTGCACCTCTATTGCGTCTTTCTGCACCTCTGTGGCCTCTTTCTGCACCTCACTTGCTTCTTTCTGCACCCCTCTTGCCTATTTTTGCACCCCTTTTTTCTCTTTCTGCACCTCTCGCATCTTTCTGTACCCCTGTTCCCTCTTTCTGCACCTTTCCTGTCTGTTTCTGCACCTCTCTTGCCTCTTTCTGCACCTTTCCTGCACCTCTTGCGTCTTTCTGCACCCCCGTTCCCTCTTTTTGCACCTCACTTGCTTCTTTCTGCACCTCTCTTGCCTCTTTCTGCACCTCACTTGCCTCTTTCTGCACTACTCTTGCTTTTCTGCACCCCTGTTGTCTCTTTCTGCACTCGTCTTCCCTTTTTCTCTACCTTTCCTGCCTGTTTTTGCATCTCACTTGCCTCTTTCTGCACTTTTCTTGCTTCTTTCTACACCTCTGTTGCTTCTTTCAGCAACTCTCTTGCCTCTTTCTGCACTTCTCTTGCTTGTTTCTGCACCTCTATTGCGTCTTTCTGCACCTCTGTGGCCTCTTTCTGCACCTCACTTGCTTCTTTCTGCACCCCTCTTGCCTATTTTTGCACCCCTTTTTTCTCTTTCTGCACCTCTCGCATCTTTCTGTACCCCTGTTCCCTCTTTCTGCACCTTTCCTGTCTGTTTCTGCACCTCTCTTGCCTCTTTCTGCACCTTTCCTGCACCTCTTGCGTCTTTCTGCACCCCCGTTCCCTTTTTGCACCTCACTTGCTTCTTTCTGCACCTCTCTTGCCTCTTTCTGCACTACTCTTGCTTCTTTCTACACCTCTGTTGCTTCTTTCAGCAATTCTCTTGCCTCTTTCTGCACTTCTCTTGCCTCTTTCTGCACTTCTCTTGCATGTTTCTGCAGTTCTCTTGCGTCTTTCTGCACCTCACTTGATTCTTTCTGCACCCCTCTTGCCTATTTTTGCACCCCTTTTTTTCTCTTTCTGCACCTCTCTTGCATCTTTCTGTACCCGTTCCCTCTTTCTGCACCTTTCCTGCCTGTTTCTGCACCCCTGTTCCCACTTTCAGCACCTTTCCTGCCTGTTTCTGCAACTCTCTTGCCTCTTTCAGCACCTGTTGCTTCTGTCTGCACTGCTCTTCCTTCTTTCTGCACCCCTCCTGCCTCTTTCTATACTTGTCTTGCCTCTTTCTGCACCTCTCCTACTTATTTCTGCACCTCTCTTGCCTCTTTTTTCACCTCTGTTGGTTCTTTCTGCACTGCTCTTGCTTCTTTATGCACCTCTTTCGCAAATTTCTGCATCCCTCTTGCCTCTTTCTGTACCCCTCGTCCCTCTTTCTGCACCTCTTGCATCTGTCTGCACAGCTGTTCCCTCTTTCTGCACCCCTTTTGCCTGTTTCTGCAACTCTTACCTTTCTGCAGTTCTCTTGCCTCCTTCTGCACCTCACTTGCCTTTCTGCACTGCTATTGCCTATTTCTGCACCTCTTGCGTCTTTCTGCACCCCTGTTGTCTTTTTGTGCACCTCTCTTGCTTCTTTCTGCACTTCTCTTGCTTCTTTCTGCACCTCTCTTGCTCCTTTCTGCACCCTTCTTCCCATTTTTGCATCCCTCTTGCCTCTTTCTGCTGTTCTCTTGCCCTTTTCTGCACCTCTCTTGCCTTTTCTGCACCTCACTTGCCTCTTTCTGCACTTCTCTTGCTTCTTTCCACACCTCTGTTGCTTCTTTCAGCAATTCTCTTGCCTCTTTCTGCACTTCTCTTGCTTGTTTCTGCACCTCTATTGCGTCTTTCTGCACCTCTATTGCGTCTTTCTGCACCTCTGTGGCCTCTTTCTGCACCTCACTTGCTTCTTTCTGCACCTCTCTTGCCTCTTTCTGCACCTCACTTGCCTCTTTCTGCACTACTCTTGCTTCTTTCTACACCTCTGTTGCTTCTTTCAGCAATTCTCTTGCCTCTTTCTGCACTTCTCTTGCTTGTTTCTGCACCTCTATTGCGTCTTTCTGCACCTCTGTGGCCTCTTTCTGCACCTCACTTGCTTCTTTCTGCACCCCTCTTGCCAATGTTTGCACCCCTTTTTTCTCTTTCTGCACCTCTCGCATCTTTCTGTACCCCTGTTCCCTCTTTCTGCACCTTTCCTGTCTGTTTCTGCACCTCTCTTGCCTCTTTCTGCACCTTTCCTGCACCTCTTGCGTCTTTCTGCACCCCCGTTCCCTCTTTTTGCACCTCACTTGCTTCTTTCTGCACCTCTTGCCTATTTCTGCACCTCACTTGCCTCTTTCTGCACTACTCTTGCTTCTTTCTACACCTCTGTTGCTTCTTTCAGCAATTCTCTTGCCTCTTTCTGCACTTCTCTTGCATGTTTCTGCAGTTCTCTTGCGTCTTTCTGCACCTCACTTGATTCTTTCTGCACCCCTCTTGCCTATTTTTGCACCCCTTTTTTCTCTTTCTGCACCTCTCTTGCGTCTTTCTGCACCCGTTCCCTCTTTCTGCACCTTTCCTGCCTGTTTCTGCACCCCTGTTCCCTCTTTCTGCACCTTTCCTGCCTGTTTCTGCACCTGTCTTGTGTCTTTCTGCACCCCTGTTCCCTTTTTCTGCAACTCTTGCCTCTGTCTGCACACATGTTCCCTCTTTCTGCACCCCTTTTGCCCGTTTCTGCACCTCTTGCCTCTTTCAGTACCTCTGTTGCTTCTTTCTGTACTTCTCTTGCTCTTTCTGCACCCTTCACGCCTCTTTCAGCACCTCTGTTGCTTCTTTCTGCACTTCTCTTCCTTTTCTGCACCCCTCCTGCCTCTTTCTGTACTTGTCTTGCCTCTTTGTGCACCTCTCCTACTTATTTATGCATCTCTTTCGCCTCTTTTTGCACCTCTGTTGGTTCTTTCTGCACTGCTCTTGCTTCTTTATGCACCTCTTTCGCAAATTTCTGCATCCCTCTTGCCTCTTTCTGTACCCCTCTTCCCGCACCTCTCTTGCCTGTCTGCACACCTGTTCCCTCTTTCTGCACCCCTTTTGCCCGTTTCCGCAACTCTCTTGCCTCTATCTGCAGTTCTCTTGCCTCCTCCTGCACCTCACTTGCCTCTTTCTGCACTTCAATTGCCTATTTCTGCACCTCTCTTGCGTCTTTCTGCACCCCTGTTGTCTCTTTCTGCACCCCTGTTGTCTCTTTCTGCACCCGTTGTCTCTTTCTGCACCTCTCTTGCTTCTTTCTGCACCCTTCTTCCCATTTTTGCATCCCTCTTGCCTCTTTCTGCTGTTCTCTTGCCATTTTCTGCACCTCACTTGCCTCTTTCTGCACTTTTCTTGCTTGTTTCTGCACCCCTCTTGCCTATTTTTGCACCCCTTTTGTTCTCTTTCTGCACCTCTCTTGCATCTTTCTGTACCCGTTCCCTCTTTCTGCACCTTTCCTGCCTGTTTCTGCACCTCTCTTGCCTCTTTCTGCACCTTTTCTGCCTGTTTCTGCACCCCTGTTCCCTCTTTTTGCACCTCACTTGCTTCTTTCTGTACCTCACTTGCCTCTTACTGCACCTCACTTGCTTCTTTCTGCACCTCACTTGCTTCTTTCTGCACCTCACTTGCTTCTTTCTGCACCTCTGTTGCTTCTTTCAGCAATTCTATTGCCTCTTTCAGAACTTCTCTTGCATGTTTCTGCACCTCTCTTGCGTCTTTCTGCACCGGTTGCCTTTCTGCACCTCACTTGCTTCTTTCTGCACCCCTCTTGCCTATTTTTGCACTCTTTTTTCTCTTTCTGCACCGCTTGCATCTTTCTGTACCCCTGTTCCCTCTTTCTGCACCTTTCCTGCCTTTCTGCACCTCTCTTGCGTCTTTCTGCACCCGTTCCCTCTTTTTGCACCTCACTTGCTTCTTTCTGTACCTCTCTTGCCTCTTTCTGCACCTCACTTGCCTCTTTCTGCACCTCACTTGCCTCTTTCTGCACCTCACTTGCCTCTTTCTGCACCTCACTTGCTTCTTTCTACACCTCACTTGCTTCTTTCTACACCTCTGTTGCTTCTTTCAGCAATTCTATTGCCTCTTTCTGCACTTCTCTTGCATGTTTCTGCAGTTCTCTTGCGTCTTTCTGCACCTGTTGCCTCTTTCTGCACCTCACTTGCTTTTCTGCTCCCCTCTTGCCTTTTTTTGCACCCCTTTTTTCTCTTTCTGCACCTCTCTTGCGTCTTTCTGCACCCCTGTTGCCTCTTTCTGCACCTTTCCTGCCTGTTTCTGTACCCCTGTTCCCTATTTCTGCACCTTTCCTGCCTTTCTGCACCTGTCATGTCTTTCTGCACCCCTGTTCCCTCTTTCTGCACCCCTTTTGCCTGTTTCTGCAACTCTCTTGCTTCTTTCTGCACCTCACTAGCTTCTTTGTGCACCTTTGTTCCCTCTTTCTGCACCGCTTGCATCTTTCTGTACCCCTGTTCCCTCTTTCTGCACCTTTCCTGCCTCTTTCTGCACCTTTCCTGCCTTTCTGCACCTCTCTTGCGTCTTTCTGCACCCGTTCCCTCTTTTTGTACCTCTCTTGCCTCTTTCTGCACCTCACTTGCCTCTTTCTGCACCTCACTTGCCTCTTTCTGCACCTCACTTGCCTCTTTCTGCACCTCACTTGCCTCTTTCTGCACCTCACTTGCCTCTTTCTGCACCTCACTTGCCTCTTTCTGCACCTCGCTTGCCTCTTTCAGCAATTCTATTGCCTCTTTCTGCACTTCTCTTGCATGTTTCTGCAGTTCTCTTGCGTCTTTCTGCACCTGTTGCCTCTTTCTGCACTTCACTTGCTTTTCTGCTCCCCTCTTGCCTTTTTTTGCACCCCTTTTTTCTCTTTCTGCACCTCTCTTGCGTCTTTCTGCACCCCTGTTGCCTCTTTCTGCACCTTTCCTGCCTGTTTCTGTACCCCTGTTCCCTATTTCTGCACCTTTCCTGCCTCTTTCTGCACCTGTCATGTCTTTCTGCACCCGTTCCCTCTTTCTGCACCCCTTTTGCCTGTTTCTGCAACTCTCTTGCTTCTTTCTGCACCTCACTAGCCTCTTTGTGCACCTTTGTTCCCTCTTTCTGCACCGCTTGCATCTTTCTGTACCCCTGTTCCCTCTTTCTGCACCTTTCCTGCCTCTTTCTGCACCTTTCCTGCCTTTCTGCACCTCTCTTGCGTCTTTCTGCACCCGTTCCCTCTTTTTGCACCTCACTTGCTTCTTTCTGCACCTCTCTTGCCTCTTTCTGCACCTCACTTGCCTCTTTCTGCACCTCACTTGCCTCTTTCTGCACCTCACTTGCCTCTTTCTGCACCTCACTTGCCTCTTTCAGCAATTCTATTGCCTCTTTCTGCACTTCTCTTGCATGTTTCTGCAGTTCTCTTGCGTCTTTCTGCACCTGTTGCCTCTTTCTGCACTTCACTTGCTTTTCTGCTCCCCTCTTGCCTTTTTTTGCACCCCTTTTTTCTCTTTCTGCACCTCTCTTGCGTCTTTCTGCACCCCTGTTGCCTCTTTCTGCACCTTTCCTGCCTGTTTCTGTACCCCTGTTCCCTCTTTCTGCACCTTTCCTGCCTCTTTCTGCACCTGTCATGTCTTTCTGCACCCCTGTTCCCTCTTTCTGCACCCCTTTTGCCTGTTTCTGCAACTCTCTTGCTTCTTTCTGCACCTCACTAGCCTCTTTCTGCACCTTTGTTCCCTCTTTCTGCACCTTTCCTACCTGTTTCTGCACCTCTTGCCTCTTTCTGTACCTCTGTTGCTTCTTTCTGCACTTCTCTTCCTTCTTTCTGCACCCCTCCTGCCTCTTTCTGTACTTGTCTTGCCTCTTTGTGCACCTCTCCTACTTATTTCTGCACCTCTCGCCTCTTTTTGCACCTCTGTTGGTTCTTTCTGCACTGCTCTTGCTTCTTTATGCACCTCTTTTGCAAATTTCTGCATCCCTCTTGCCTCTTTCTGTACCCCTCTTCTCTCTTTCTGCACCTCTCTTGCCTCTTTCTGCACCCTTTTTGCCTGTTTCTGCAACTCTTGCCTCTTTCTGCAGTCCTCTTGCCTCCTTCTGCACCTCACTTGCCTATTTCTGCACCTCTCTAGCTCCTTTCTGCACCCCTGTTGTCTCTTTCTGCACTCGTCTTCCCTCTTTCCGCACCTCTCTTGCTTCTTTGTGTACTTCTCTTGCTCCTTTCTGCACCTCTCTTGCTTCTTTCTGCACCCTTCTTCCCTTTTTTTGCATCCCTCTTGCCTCTTTCTGCTGTTTTCTTGCCATTTTCTGCACCTCTTGCCTCTTTCTGCTCCTCACTTGCCTCTTTCTGCACTTCTCTTGCTTCTTTCCACACCTCTGTTGCTTCTTTCAGGAATTCTCTTGCCTCTTTCTGTACTTCTCTTGCTTGTTTCTGCACCTCTCTTGCGTCTTTCTGCACCTCACTTCTTTCTGCATGCCTCTTTTTGCACTCCTTTTTTCTCTTTCTGCACCCACTTGCCTCTTTTTGCACTTCTATTGCCTCTTTCTGCACCTCACTTGCCTCTTTCAGCACCTCTGTTGCTTTTTTCTGCAGATCGCTTGCCCCTTTCTGCACCTCAGTTGCCTCTTTCAGTACCTCTGTTCCTTTTTTCTGCAGATCTCTTGCCCCTTTCTGCACTTCACTTGCTTCTTTCTGCACATCTCTTGCCTCTTTCGGCACCTCTGTAGCTTCTTTCTGTACTTTTCTTTCCTCTTTCTGCACCTCTGACTTAGAGGTAGTTTTTATCCCGCTGCCCTATTATGTACTAGGGCCTTACAGGGGAGGTCATGCCAATCACAGGGGTACCCCAACCCATAGTGTACCCTAGTGTATGTAAGTGTTTTCACTGTATTCTAAGTGTCTATCAGCAGAGCACTGGCTCCGGGCCTGGTTAGTCAGAGTCAGTTACCACCAGTACCAGTCAGCAAAAAGTTGGGGACACAGGATGACTTTGCAACAAGGCCTCTTTTTGCACCGCTGTTGGTTCTTTCTGCATATCTCTTGCTTCTTTCTGCACTTTTCTTCGTCTTTCTGGACTTCTGTTGACTCTTTGTGCATTTCTCTTGCTTCTTTCTGAGCCTTTCTTCCTCTTTCTGCACATGTCCTACCTCTGTAGGAATAGTTAGAAATTAGCATTTAAAAAACCTTAGAAATTCACTGAAAAAACCACAGGTTTCAGGGACGTTATAGTTAGTTGGACATTTCACTCGTACAAAACGAGAAAAATTCGGCCGTTATAGTTAGTTGAGCTAACTATAACTCGCGCCCCCGCAATACACTGCTGATGATGTCACATATTACATCATTCATGACATGGTCAGTGACATCACTGATGACATCACTAATGACATCTCAAATGACATCACTGATGACATCATCCACGTGATAATCTGATGCACCTCCTCATACCCCAATATAACCTTTGATACACCCACTCTAAAATACAGACTACCATTTTCGAAACCATAGACACACCAATACCAGTTACTACATACCCACTCACTGATGCCTAGGTCTACACACACACACACATCCACTCATTCACCCATACAGTCACTCATACATGCAGTCACTCATCAATACGGCACTATCATATGTACTCATACACCTATACAGACACTCACACACCGCCACTCATCCATAGTTACTCACACACCTAGTCAGTCATGCAAAGAATCAATCACACTCCCATTTACTCACCTATACAGTTATACACACACCCCCTCACTTATTCATACAGATACTAACACATACTTACTCTTATACAATCACGGCTACAAGCACACACTCATCCATACAGGCACTCTCACAATCACTCACTCTCACATATAGTCATTTATATACTCCAACACTCACATATACTGCCTTTCACATATGTAGTTACTCACATATGTACCACTGAGACATCCATTCACTCACCAACACACCCATACAAACACTCACCCACCCACACAGCCCTTCACACATGCAGTGTTGAACCCACACACCCATTGAATCACCCACTCACATCTATGCAGATTCACCCCCCCCCGCAGACACTCAGGCACCCATACAGATACTCAAACAACCAATCAATAACCCATATAGACACTCATGTAGCTACTCACCAACCCATGCAGCTGCTTACACACCAACTAACAGACTGATAGACATTCACACAGTTTAGTCACTAACCCATGCATTCAGTAAGACACGATTAATCACTCACTTATACAGTCAGTCACGCCCCTACTAAATCATCCATTCAGACACTTATACACCCATTCATTCTTCAATACACCTTGGCATATATATATATATATAAAACATATTTAAACTTTACAGAAACACAGTCACTGGAAGATGTCATCAGTGACGCCACTGACCATGTCATGAATGATGTAATATGTGACGTCATCAGCAGTGCATTGCGGGGGCGCGAGTTATAGTTAGCTCAACTAACTAGAACGGCCGAATTTGTCTGGTTTTGTACGAGTGAAATGTCCAACTAACTATAACGTCCCTGAAACCTGTGGGTTTTTCAGTGAATTTCTAAGGTTTTTTAAATGCTAATTTCTAACTATAACATCCCTGAAACCTATGGTTTTTTCAGTGAATTTCAAAGGTTTTTTAAATGCTAATTTCCAACTATAACGTCCCTGAAACCTATGGTTTTTTCAGTGAATTTCAAAGGTTTTTTAAATGCTAATTTCCAACTATAACGTCCCTGAAACCTATGGTTTTTTCAGTAAATATATATATATATATATATATATATATATATATATATATATATATATATATATCAAAAGCTCCAAAGTGCCCACAGGCGAGGAAGCACTCGAGCAGCAGCGTGGTTTCAGTTATTATAAATAGTGGGAGTGTCTATATGCTTCATTCACGACGAGCCTCTGATGAAGAGCACAGGCTCAGAAACGCGTCAGGCCGAAGATCCACGTGAGCTGCAATCATCGGCGTACAGAGATGCCTTTACCCGCCATAAGACACCACGCTGCTGCTCGAGTGCTTCCTCGCCTGTGGGCACTTTTGATATATATATATATATATATACACACACATATATACATACGCATTGGGGAATTTTCGCAAATCGATATGCAAAGTACAATGAAAATTTATTTGGTTACTCTCAATCTTTGGCCCCTAGTCGATGATATGGCGGTGGTTAAAAGATTTGATAGTGACCATAACGCTCTTGCCCTTACTTTTACTAAGCTGGACACTCCACAACTTGACATCAGGGGGTGCCCGGACCTGGGTGTTCTTTCTGTTACCAATAATTTAAGATCAATTAAGTGGGATTGGGTAGAGGATCATCCGGGAGCCCTTGAAGCTGTTAAAAGTAAAGTCCGCCTGGAGTTAGAGGAGCTAGCCAAACTCCCCATTAATGATGCCGTGCAGATTCTGGGATCACGCCACGAGCTGCTTTTTAATGAGATAAGGGATATGCTTAGTCATCCACCTAAAGCGCCAAAAAGGGGGGGCACCGCAAAGATTTGATGCCGGATTCAAAGAGTGCCTGGTATAACCAGGACTGTAGGAATGCGAATGGAGCGCTTATATGTGCAGTACAACGAAAGGCACGCCCAGAGGTTGTGACCTGTAGAGCCAAGTATAAGGTAGGCCATTGAGAAAGCAAAGAAGAAATGGGAGGGTTCTTTGTGGTCCTCCTTTTATAGGGCACTGTCAGACAAAGACCCCAAGATTGTTTGGAGAAAAGCAGGGTATTGGCTCAAGGGAAATAAGACAGCCCTGGAATACACAGTCCAGCCAGAAGAGTGGGTTGCCCACTTTGGTTCCCTCTATGAAATAGGCACTCTGGAAAGAGAAGAAGCTAGTGAGATGTGGGATGAGGCCCCTGGTGAGGAGGGCGATTTTTTGGTTTTTCCTACAGAGGAAACTCAAGTGGCGATTTCATCTTGTGCGCCTGCACGAGCTCCTGGCCCGGACAGAATTCCTAATGATTTGTATAGAGAGGATAAATTGCTCTGGGGCTCTTATATAAACTTGGTAATTAACTTAATTACGTCCAGTGCTGCCATACCTTCATCGTGGAAGATTGCAGAAATAGTGCCCATCTATAACAAGCATTGGCATAGCCAATAGGTCTCGCCTTTGGAACCTTATAAGTGTTTAGCCAGAGCGATTGGCTTTGCCAATGTATTTAAGCTATGCTGTAAAGCAGCATGGCTGCTGTGCAGCATGTTGAAAAGTTATAATAAAAAAAGTGTTCTAAGTATTTTTGTTACCTTATATGAAACCAATAAGACATTATATAGAACTGAACGACCCTATTAAAAAAAGAATTAACATAAAAAATGTCTTCTAGTTTTCTTGTTCTTGCAATGCTTATTGAGAAGAAGTGGAATTAAAAGTATTATTTTTTCTAATATTACAAGTACTTCTCTTTACCTGTTGCTTGTAACTTCCGGTGTCACGCTTTAGACATCAGTAAGACCAGTAACCTTCCTCATATGGTGGAAAAACGTATTCTTAGTCTTCCATGGTACTCCCTGGGGGGGGGGTGAGGGGGGTTCAGCTCATTGTTAAATCTCCTTGCATGTATGTATAAGTGAAACTCACAAGTGCAAATAGGTATGTTCACAATTGCAAAACCCTTTTGAAATTGGGAGAAAATGGTTTTGTGCTTGTAAATTGCCTCTCTTTTTTTTGCATTTTTATATAGCACAAACTCTGACCCAAAGGTATTGGAGTGCTTTACATGAGCACCAGTTACATTGCACAAGTGCACATTTATTTTTGGTAGGCAAGGGGAGATTAAGTGATTTGCCCAGAATAGATAGATAGACACTACAATAGACACATTGAAGTATACTTGCATATTCACACAATAACGTACAAAGGCTAAGACCAGGGCCACTGGAATTATACGGCAGGGCTAAGTAAATTATGTGGCAGGAGAAGGCAAAATTACATCAACTCACCACAACTCAAACAGACTAGGTATGGAGATCGGTTGATAAACACAAGACCTCAAACACACTTACAGTCACATATCACAGCCTAAACAAAAACACAAACCTGTGGTGCAATAGGCACCCCCCACCACTCACACACATACTGCCCGTGAACCACCAGATTGATAAGACAATTTGCTTTTCCAAACTGCTTAGGGTTGGGCCTGGGAGGGGCCAGCTGATGCAACATGGTGCATTACAGCACCTCTCTGAAAACAGATTATATGAAAGGTGATTACTGACTCAGGATAGTTTAACCCCAGGATTACCAGCCAGGGACAGGGGGGGGGAGAGGGGCAGCGAGATAAGGAGAGGTGTTTGTGTGTGTTGAAGGAAGAAAGAGGCAATACAGCAAGGTGGGGCTGACAGAGCCGATAAAAAGAAGGAAAAAAATCAAGAGCGGGGCAGCGGAGACTAGCACAATATCTGAGGCCAGGCGAAGGGGGTCAGAAGGCTGCAGTCAGGTTTCACGCGCCTCGGAGGGGCGCCGAGCTTTTCCAATCCATAATGTGTTCACTTCAAAGGGGCGATATTTACTGTAACCTTTGGAGAACCGGCTTCGCCCCCTCCTCCCTCAGTGTGCTCTACACACAAACACATTTTTGTGGGGTGTGTGTGTGTGGGGGGGTGGGGGGGGTATCTTTTCTCATATGGATACCAGTGAAAGGCAAGAGAAGGGAAATACAATAGGAGAAAGGAGCATGGGCAGAGAGAGGGCGAGGAGACATGGACGAGAAGAGGAAGGGAATGTTGGAAACATGAGGAGAGAGACAGGGGACGAAGTAAGGGTGGTGCGGCGTAGGAGGGAGAATAAGAAAAATGAATGAAGTGAAGGAGTATGAATGGGTATAGAGAAAAGAGGGGAAACGACGGAATTCATTGGAATAGGGGTCGGGGGCAGTGCAAAGGAGAGAATATAGAATAGACAAGGGATTGGGGGTGGGAGGAGCGAAATGCGCCAATACGAATATTAACTTTATCCATCCAGCGCGTCATAACGCAGTGTTATTCCCTTTAAGTGAATCAGAAAAACAGGGGGTAAGAAGAGAACACGTGAAACTACCAGAGATAAGGAGGCAGCAGTTCGAGAGGGAGGAGAGGCTATGGGTGGAAACCGAGAGAGGAAAGGCGGGCGGGGAGCGCGAATTGTCGGAGGAAAGTCAAAGAGGCGAAAGAGAGTGGGTGAAAAGGACGGGGGTGCGAAGGGAGGCTGCGCGGAGGAAGGAGGGAAGCAGAGACGGGGAGAAAGAGAAGAAAGCTGAACAGGGAGGGTTTAGGAAAACAGAGTGGAGGAGTGGGGAGAAAAGGACGAGAGGCTGCGGGGGCCGGAGGAGGGAGGCATGGTCAGAGAGGAGAGGAGTGAAAAAAACAAGCGCAGCCGCAAAAGTGAAAGCGACCACGCTGTGTTTTATTAGTAACCTGATCCACGAGGAGGAATGCAGCTGCCACCCTGCGTGCCGCTGCTCGCTCCCGAGAACAAAACGCCGTGGGAGCGAACCTTTGGAGAAGAGGTGGGACATGCACCCGCCTTTGGCCATTTGCGTGCTTTCATTATTGAAAGACACACGCAAAGGCCAATCACGGAGAAGTTTGGAGTGCTCACAAGAAGCCTCCCATAGAGCAGCGCATGCGCGCTGCGCTAGGCTCGACCTAAAAATGGGGACAGAGCCAAACCGGCCAGCTATAGGCCAATAAGCCTCATTGACTCTCTACAGAAAATTTTTTGTAAGCAGATCTTAGGAAGGATACAGGATTGGATGTCTGAGTTTCGAATTTTGAGCGATTTCCAAGCAGTCTTCCGTACAAAAGTTAGCACCCTGGATCAGGCCTTTCGCCTTCTCTGTATTTATTGGAAGGAAGTAGTTGTCAAGGGGGGAAAGCTATACGTGGCCTTTGTTGACTTACGTACAGCGTTTGACCATGTCCCTCTGGCCAGCCTCTGGAGAGTATTAAAAGAGATGGGCTTGCCGGGAAACCTTTTAGATATTTTAATTAGATTACATTCATCTAACACAGCACAGGTCAGGTGGGGGGAAAATAATCAAGTAACGGGAACTTTCCCAGTCCAATGTGGAGTGAGACAGGGATGTGTGTTAGCCCCCACACTTTTTACTCTTTTTATTAATGGGGTGGTTGATTTTTTAGATAGAGATGGGTGTGTTGCCCCTAAAATCGGCGTAAGAAGAGTGCCTGCACTACTCTTCGCCGATGACACCCTTTTAATTTCTAAATCGCCGCAGGATTTACAACAACGTTTGAACGCTTTTATCAGGTTCTGCGATGAGCGGGGCCTGGTTCTAAATGAGGCCAAAACCAAGTATATGATTTTTAAGAGGAATGGCCAAATCGTCCAAAAGAGCTGTGGTGGCTGGTAGTACTAAACTGGAGCAAGTCGAAGTTTTTGACTATTTAGGTATCCGTTCGACTCCATCAATTCATTGGGCTGCCCACATCGAGAAAGTGAAATTACAACGCACCCATCAGTCCGCTCACATTAGTAAAATCCACAGGAAGACGGTCTCTTGCCAAATTGGTCCAGCACTTGAAATTTATAACATCAAGGTCCTAGGGGGTACTCTATGGAGCAGAGTTGTGGGGCACGGGCAATACAACCTGCCTTTCTATCATTGAAAATCATTTTTTAAGATCACTGGTAGATCTCCCCTCTAGCACCCCCTTGACACCCCTGTACTTGGACCTTGCCTATAGACAGCTGGCACACAAGCTGAACTATAAACTTTTAATGTTTTGGTATAGGCTATGGACTGTGGAAGAACTTGAATCCTATTGAGAGTCCTTGTCTGACCTTCTGAAATTCCCCCCAGGCCACATCGATTTCGAGGTTCATCTCTCTGAGGGAACTACTGGGGAGGTTGGGGATGGAGGCATTTTGGTTTAACCCGGAAAGTATGACTCGGACTCGAGGGCAAAGCTAAAAGAAATGTACTGGGAATTGATATCTGAAAAGGAACTGGCAAAACCTGTGAGTAGTTTGACTAATGTTTTTTTGAATTTTAAAACTGTTCCTTGTTTTGAGACTAGTATTGATGAAATTGTTCCCCCACTGGCACGCAAACTTTTTTTTACAATTCCGCTATAAGACTCTACCTACCAAATTGTTTTGTTCTAAGTGGCGCTGTAATGTTGCTACTGTAGATCTTTGCCCTTCGTGCAAAGCTTGCCCGGAATACATTGTTCACCTACTTTTCTTTTGCCCACATTACTCATCCTTGAGGAAAAAATTGATACTTCCCCTATGTAGACTGGCAGGCCCGGGACACTACCTTGAGGTGATGAGAATCTTGTGTACTGATACACGAAGAGTAATGGTTTTTGGCCTCTCAAGATTTTGGTATGCACTGTGGATCAGGCGTGGAAAATGTTTAGTATGAAGCACTGCACTTTACCTTTTTTAAATGGTTGTTTGCTAAGTATTTTAAAATTATTTTATGGCACTGAAATTTTTAAATATTTATCTGGTATTGTTTTTATACTTCTGATTTTTCTTATCTGTGCTGTGTACTTTTTCGGATCTTTGTGATCGAAATAAAGTTATATGATGATATATATATATATGTATATACACACATACATACATACACACACGCATTGGGGAATTTTCGCAAATCGATATGCCAAGTACAATGAAAAATTCAGACCATTCACTCCAACTTTACTGAGAAAGCTTCTCCTTCTGATGCAATAGAATTAAATAGAGATTCTGAGAATAATTCTCTGAGAAATACCACAGTGCAGGTGAGCTGGAAACAGGCTCTTTCACTTCTTCTGTTGAAGAAGCCTAAAGCAGATCCAACCGTTCTGAGCAATGTTAGACCAATTTCACTTCTGCCTGCAATTTCCAAGAATTAGGATGAATTTGTTAACTAGCAATTGTCGGATTACCTCCAATCAAACATTCTTCTGCATGATTCACAATCAGTATTTCATCCCAGTGTCAGTACTGAGTCAGCCCTACTGGAAGTAAAAGTATTCATAAAGGTAATTTAGATCAGGGTACTTCAGACATGCTAGTCTTATTGGACCTGTCAGCAGAGTTCAATACAGTGTTGCATCCAATCCTGTTTGACAGATTGAGGGAGCTGGGGATCCAAGGACAGGCTTTTACCTGAATAGAATCTTACCTGGAGGACAGAAACCAGGCAGTCCATCTCCCTCCTTTACCTCCTCAGCCAAACCACTCTGTTATGGGATTCTGCAGGGCTCTGCTCTGAGCCCTACATTATTTAATATCTATCTCGAAGCACTGGCCAAATTGGTAGAGTCCTGGAGCATAAAAGTGATTTCCTATGCAGATGATACACAATTGCTTTTGTCATTTCATGAAGACAATTGTGAAGCTTTGACAACTTTTAAACAGTGCCTGAGAGGTACACCTCAATTGAAGGACAATTGTCTTAAACTAAACTCAGATAAAATTTTAATTCTTTTCTTTGGAACTAAGGGCTGCCCAAAAGTAATCAAATGGTAGCCGGAAGAACTAGGGTCTGCACCTTCGCCCGCTCCTCTAGTAAGATCTTGGCATCAAATTTGACACCAATTTATCATTTCCTCCCCAAATTTGAGCTATCTGTTTGTTTTATGAAACTCAAAGCTTTAAAAAACAAAACAAAAAAAAAACATGATGCATCTGGTCCCAGACAATACTTGGAAGACCACTGGTCATGCTGTAGTTGCATCGAGACTGGACTATGCCAACATTCTCTACCTGGGACTTCCTGCATATTTGATTCACAGGCTTCTGATTGTCTAGATTGCTGCAGTCAAACTGATTCTGGCAATTCCTTTATGACAATCAGTCACCCCACATTTGAAACGTTTGCATTGGCTACCAGTCTCTAAACACATAAAATTTAAAGCATTAGTGTTTGTCTACAGAGCCTTCTTTCAGAAAGGTCCTGCCTATATTAGGAAAAGATTTAAGCCTAACCAACAATTAAGATCTCTCAGATCCAACAACCTTTTTCTGTTCCAGGTCCTTATAATACGCAAGGGCAGAACTGGGGCAGATCTTTTGCCTATCTCGCTTCCAAACTCTGGAATAATCTTGCTCTAGGGATAGGAGACTGGGTGGAGAACATGGCAGTTATAACTCACTAGATGTACGTGCTGCCTAGGCCGATCATCCTACATAATCCTGCCATCCAGTCCTGTAATTATGTCCAAGGGCAGAAGGAATCTAGCTTACTCGGACTGGAGCCACCCGGTGACCTGTCCACTGCAAAGCGAGGCCCTGACGCCGGACAGGCCTGGTTGCTTGCACAAGCACTCCAGTTGGTCAGACCGTGCTGCTGTGACTTTTTGCCCCTTTGGGTGCCTGCTGATTTGCAGAGCCTTTCGCAGAGGACTTGAGCCTGCTGGGGTTCCCCCCCACTGCCTCTGCGGATTAACCTGTAGACGTGAGGGTGGGGTGCTGGCAGGAGGCCTTAAGGTAGGCCTGGCTTGTGGTGGCTGATGCCGCTCTTCCTTGATCTTGCCATTGGGGGATCACCTCCGGGTGCATTGTGGACACTTCCCTTCGTGTGCTCACATGCACCCCAACCCTTTGTCTTGGATTCCTTGTTGGCCACGTTATTCAGGTCCTGTGTGACGTGCAATGGGCGGAGTGCAGTACTCAAGGCGATTTGAGCGGACCCGTGGGGGTTGGGGGGGGGAGGCTGTGCCACCTGCTTCCTTACATATCTGGCATGCCTGAAAAAATGGTGCATCAATCCTTGCGCTGGGCGGCGCGGTACTAGGCCGCAAGCGCGTTGGAGGGCCCTGTATGCACACCCTACTTGGATTTGTTGCAGCCCTCACTTGAACTGCAGGCACCTGCGGACATTGAGAGAGCTGATCTCAAATGTTTACCCCTGTAGGAGATCGTTGTTGCTTGGTCAACCGCCCAGGAGTGTGGAGTCGCACCCGGGCACCATGAACACAAGGGTCTCCAGAAGCTGGCCTTTTTGTGCCCATCATGGGGCTTGCCGTCCCTGTGGATACCAGGTGAAGGGTGGGGACCCAGCTGCAATGTCCCATTTTGGGGACTGCAACGGTTCGTGCTGCCAGGGGTAGAGGGTTGCTGGAGACACATTCTCCACCTGGAGCAACTGACTTGAGATGCTGTGTCATGAGAGCCAATTCATTAATCCATACACGCAATAAGCCAGCTGTGGCCTCCAAGCATGGGAAGATGGATACATTTGTGAAGTCCATTACGGACCGCCATAATCCGCTGGCTCCTGTGGCGCATGAGGTTCCAGTCCCCGGCGACGGCACTTCTGAGTCCACAGTCAACACCATGGTCATTGTGCAATCTATAGTTGCAACTAGGCAGCCCCTTGAGCTGTAAATTGGATTGGTGGGCAGCGAGGTGACACTCTTCTGGCAGGAACATGTACAACACTGTAGATACAGTTACAGAGGCGGAAGGGCACACATTTCAGCTTGAAGACACTGTAAAAGGCCTCAAAGACACTGTTCAAAAATGTAAGGCAATGCCTCGTGCTGTGCAATCATGCTGAGGACATTGAAGGCAGGTCAAGGCTCAATAACCTTCGATTTGTCAGATTTCCTGAAAAAACTGAAAGAAATGATCGCACAAAATTCTTTGATGACTGGATACAGATGCAGCTGCCCAACTCACAGTTCTCCCTTTGCTCTTTAATAGAGAGGGCACACCAAGTGCTGCGACTGTGCTACACACCGGGTGCTCCGTCTTGCATGATAATTGCACGCTTCCTTAACTACAGAGATTCCATCCTCAGAGCTGCCCGTGAATCCCAATGCCTACTATTTGACTCTCATAAAATCCTTCTTTTTCCAGATTCACCACAAGTGGTCTAACAGCAGCGCCAAACCTTTGATCAGGTCAAACAGGAACTGCATGCTATGGAGCTACGCTATATATTATTGTACCCGGCAAAACAAAGTACTTTTCAACAAAAAGATCCATTTTGTTTTTACTCACCAGATCAGACCTGGGTCGAGCAGCGACCTACCCAGCACATGATATCTCCGGACAAGAACCTGTATTTGGTAAGTTATGTTATGTTTATTTGTATAGCGCACAACTCACCTGGGAAAGTATCCTTGTGCAGGAGCACACTTAGGGCTCCACAAGGTCGAAGGAGCAAAGAACACGTAGACAATGCAGATTGAGACCCCACAAAATCCAAAAAGTTGAAGACAGATCCGAAAGTAAAGATGGTCGGGCCACCAGTGGGCCCACTCCAACTCTGGTGTGAGGCGGGGGGTTAACTATGCATCAACCCATCCTGACGCCCTAGAAGGGGACATGGGGTTGCTTGTTTGAAACGGGTTAGCAACGCTTTATTAAAATTAACATGGTGCAAATGTTATTTTCTTCCCTCGCGTTGGTCTTCTACTCAACCGTCGCCCGGTTATTTAACGCACTAAATGAAGGTCTCCCCTGCTGGGTACAGGTCCTAGGTGAGGGACTCATCACAACATGCCTTCCTTCCTTCTTTCTCTACCTCCCTCCTCTTCCCTACACTTGCATAGGGCCATTAGCACTGGACAAGGCAATGTAAATGGAGGTCCCAAGGGCTGAAGGCTGGCCTGGGACTCTGTTGCCTACTTTGAGTCCACTCTATTTCCCCCTTCTTTTCCCCTCTCCTTGTAATTCACACCTTGTGTTCTTTTATTATGGTTCTTCCCTTTTTTCTGCTTTAATATTTCTTGTTTTTAAGGGCAACGGATGATTCAGGGGCTAAGTGTAGGGTGGGGGTACTTAGGGGATGTGACTCAGTCAGTTCTCAGTATTTGATTGACAGTTCAAGGCAAGCTCATAATGGTTTTGACATCTATGACAGGGATGACAGCACCTAGTTCTCAAGGTGGCAGGCTGGACACATCCCGGGTGATGTCCTGGAACGTTAATGGCACGAACAACAAGATTAAAAGAGAAGCAGTAATGCTTTATGTTATGCTCCACGCTCAGACTATCGCATCTGGGGGTCACGTTATAGGTGGGGACTTCAACACAGTGATGAATGTGGACTGTGAAGGTAGTGGACACAGTCTAGGCAAGACATACACAACTTTCTCAGTGGGTTAACAGACCCGGTTAGGTTGATCTGTGGCATAGACAGCATCTATCAGACAGGCAATTCACATATTCTCCTCAACACGGCTCCTCTTTCAAACTGACTTTGTGGGTAGTGGACAACACAAGGACTACCCACTATCTCATCACTCCCCTATTCAATTGATGCTGCACACAGCCCCAGGAGGATTCCACAGGGTTTGGCGGCTCAACGCCTAACGGCTTAGAGACAACTCTTTTGCAAACCATCTCCACAACAACAGTGACGGATATTTGACTCAGAGTGCCAATTCAGTAACCTCCCCTGTAAAGACTCTGGGAGACATTCAAGGCAGTTATATGTGGGGATGCAATGTAGTATATTAAGTGCAAGATAAGAGAAACTCAGGGAGCTTCAAACTCAACAGAGCTTGAAGGCCAGGTAGAGGCTCTTGAGAGACAGGTAGAGGGTCCTGAGAGACGGTCTTTGAACTTCCCCGAGCTCTCTTGAGCTTGCAAGCACCAAACCGAAATAGAAGTTGTTCGACTCAAAGTAGAGTTCAGAAATGGGAGGTAAGGCAGGGAGGTCTCGTCAGTGTGCACTGTGGACGAGCTGGAGACTGCCACATCAACAGGCATTGCTGCGGCCTTTGCTTCATACTACAAAACCCTGTACTCCGACACATGCCCCCCTTGCGGAGCGCACCCACCCAATCATCCATGATCTGCTGGTTCCCTGTATGGTGTCGACTGACAGACTTATGCTTGCCTCTCCCGTTACTGAGGAAGCGATACAGAAAGCATTAACAGCCATGTCCTCGGAGAAAGCTCTGGGTCCCAATGGCATCACATTAGAGTTTTACAAAAGATATTCTAAATTACTTGCCCCACATATCCATAGCCTGTCTGAAGGAGTATTCGAGACTGGCTCACTGCTGTACGATTTGCACAGAGCAAGGATAGCTGTCATCACTAAGCCCCAAAAGCCTGCAAATGATTCTTCCTATAGTCCCAATTCCTTCATCAACACTGAATAAAAAATACTCGCAAAAGTACTTGTGACGCGATTGGCTCGTGTGGTGTGCTCTCTGGTTCATCATGACCAAAATGGATTTGTCGTGGCACCAGGCATTGCCTACGTCGCCTCTATCTGGTTGTTGCCAGGGCAGATGACACTATGGCAGACCGTGCACTATTACAGTTGGACATGGAGAAGGAATTCAACTTTGCTCAATGGCCATTCCTATACCAAGTTTTCGAAAGAATGAACTTTGGACACCACTTTTGTCAATTTGTGGAAATTCTATACACCAAACAATATTCTGCAGTTTTGCGTTTCAAGTGAAACCAAACTGCATTCTGGTCAATGAGCAAACCTTGATAAATGTTCCTAGTATTTCATTTTTCTTAGCCCCAGACACGTGTTTCTCATCGCTCATCGGTGGAGCACAGCAGGTATTGAGCGCAGAGTTTGTTTGCTGCATAATAGTCAAAGATCAGTACCTTCTTAACAGTTCAACAAACAGCATGCAAGGGTCATCCTTTACTTTCACCATCCATTCATATTTTTGGGAAACCGTGATCAGTTTTTTTTTTTTTGCCGTTCAGGTGAGGAAAATGGGTGAAAAAACATGAGTGGGGCCAAATGCTGTACATTTCTATAACCTAAGAAAATTTAGTAAAGAGTTGAGTAGATTGTCCAAGATTTCCACACACAAAATAAGTGAATTCACATAATAGTGAATGTACGTTGGAAAAGTAAGTAACGGATGGTAGGGCTTAAATCTGCAACTTTCTGTACAGTGGTATATTACAAAAGTAGTTTGCTAATACTTTTCCTGGCTAGTCAAGTTATTGAGAGATACAACTTTTATAGCTAGGCTTAAAAATATATAATCCACAGAGCCAAATAACTGAAAATATGGCTTAAAATGCTTTTTCTTTGTATACCAACCATGCATTACTTGATAGTGAAAAATAAAATAAGGTGAAACTGGGTAGCTATGCGAGCTGTTAAATTTTTATTTTGATACATGAACCCGAGTTTAATCTGTACCTCTCTCAAATTTGTAATGCACATAATGTCATGCAACTCAGAGGGTGTTTTAACAAAAAATATTTTTTGTTGACACACTAGTAACTATGATTTTGCCAAAAAAGCAAGGGTCAATGGTAAATATGCTACAATGCTCCGTTCCTGCATTTCCCAGGCAAGGGCGTGGGTAGGCATAAAATAAGGGAGAGGAAAGGGACAAAACCAAGACCTTATCAAGTAAAGTTTAAGGGTGATCATTCAGTCACATTTAGCATGTGGGATGCCTGCAAGATTTAGCCCAAAATTTGGATGGATGGCATACAGGGATGCCTACCAACTTTATAAATATCCGAATTCCTGGGCAATCGAGGAAACTGTGACTTCCATGGCCTGCACCTCTTTTCTATTTTTTACCCATAATGTCCAGAAACTTTAAACTACAGCTAAAGACAGTTAGCTGTAAAGGGCAATATAATCCAAGGTGCCAAGTAGGAATTCTCCCTCTACTAGAGAAGAGCTGGGTAACCACCCGGCATCTGCTTCTCTGTTGGTGGGTGTGGGTTAGTTACAGAAGCTCCACTTCTGACCCCCACAACCCATCAGCCAGTCCAACACTGAAAACCCAAGGAGACACCCTCCATTCCACTAAGGGGTCGATTCCGATTCGGGCCGGAAATTTCCCCGACCGAGCCGGACCCGGAGAGATTTCCGACCGAATCGGACCCGTGCAGTCCGACCGAACGAGTCCGATGCGTCCGTATGTTATCGGACACGAGTCGGTCGGACTCCCATTGAACTCAATGGGAGCCGGTCGTACAACGCGTGCGCGGGCTCCCATTGCCTCCAATGGGTGCGAGGCGGACAAGGGCGCCCCCTACAGCGAGTACGCCGCGAGCGCCCGCGGCGTACACGCACAGGTAGGGGGGACCCTTGGGTCCCCCCTGTGTGCGCCTCGCACGGGTACGCGTACAGGGGGGTCCGACACGGACCCCCAAAGTACGGCTCCGACAGCGAGTTCGAGTCGGACGGCGCGAGTCGGTCGGAGCGGTCGAGGTGCGCATCGTGCTCACCCGGCCGGAAAACGTCTCCATTGCGCGGTGCGAATCGGGTCCGACCGAGTCGGTCGGAGCGGTACGGTCCGGGTACGAGTCGGTCGGAGCGGTCGGGTCGCCCGGACGAGTCGGTCGGCGAATTCGCATCGTACTCGCTCGGCCGGACCCGCGTACGGTTCGGTCGGGTAACAGGCTTTCGCATGGCTTTTTTCCCGACCGAATGGTATTGGGTGCGCCTCCGACCGAGATCGGAATCGGCCCCTAAGACACTACCACAGTAATTTTCCTTCACCATGTTCTTTGATTGGGTCCTACAACTTGAAAAGGTATAGCTGCCAGATAATATTTAGATCCTAATAAGCTTACCTCCCACGGTACATTGCTGGGGAATCCTCTTGCTCTCCCCCATAGGAGATGAGAGAGATGGTGGTAGGAAGTTGGGCTTTATGCCAAAAAGGAAGGGTTATCGTGAATCCACCAGTGGAATTTCCTAGTGGCCACTGGGAAGGATTCCTTCTCAGGATCGCAGTATAGACCGAATACCAATCAAAAAGCCTTTTGGGAAGGGGCAGTGTTGGAAAAGGGAGTGTTCCGTTTCCCTCTTTCCAAAATCCTACCTTGCAGATAGTGCTGCTTTTTAAAGATCTAGATTGACTGCATGTGATGTGGACATGGAGGGTTGAGAGGTGGTGAGGTGTCTGTGTCTGATCCACTTCAGGTGCTGGGACATCCTTTTAACAACACTATTGTGGGTGGCTGGCCTGAGAGGCTGAATCACTGTGAACGGGCTTCTTCTTGTGCTTCACGTATATGAGGGATGGTAAATAAAGACATGGACAGTGCCTGAAAACTGTAGAAAGCAAGCCTCCTGCCCCGCTCATTGCAGTCAAGCTCTCCGCTCGCTGTCCATGGAGTGAACCCCTACTCAACTACTACCTGCAGAGCATGGAAATTAGGCTCAAACACAAGATACAGAGGAGCCACAAGATGTGTCTGCCTGTACAATCTGTGGTAACATGACAGAGACCACCTACTGGAGAAGCAGAGCTCTACTCTGCAGAGCAAAGTTAGTGTCTCCTCACCAGCACGCAGGGAGGAAGTGGTGGTTAATTTTCCACGTGCAACAGGCCTTCAGCACTGGCCCCAGTAGGAAATATATGCTCAATTGTTTGATGAAGTAACAGCTATATCTAGGAGAGCAGAGAATGATCCAAAAGTGCAACAAAGCCAAGGACGCTTACATTCCTGAGACAGTTAAGCCAGAAAATAGAAGCGAGGGACTCGTTAATCAAGTTCTGGTCACAACAGTTTTTATTTTCTTTAAAACATACTTGGCCAACAAGTTTTGCGTGTGAATCGCTTCTTCAGGGCCACATAATGTCATGTCAAATAAAATAAGTGACTGCATATATGAATTCAAGGTTCTGGGTAATAAAAGGATTGTTCCTTGTAGGATTTCTTTAAAAAGTCATTAGCATATGTAATTAAAGTCTGGCGTAGTGCCACTCCCCCTTTCAATAAATGACTTTCATATATACAGTAACATGCCCCTTGCCTAGCTTAGTTCACTGAATTGGTTTATCTATCAGTACGGATGGACTGATATCAACAGAGGAGCATTTATGCCGGTCTATAATCTGTATGAACCCCCATGTTTGTCTTTACATTCCTGAGACCATTTAGGTCTAGAAACCAGCTAAAAGATTTTTCTGGTACCCAGGAAAAGATGCTTGTACAACTCAGTGCTTTCACTTTGCCAGGGATTAAGTGCACCACTTGTGTAACCTGTTTATAGTGACTTCTACACACCTGGGAGAGGGCCCCTGGGTAGGGCATCTCGCTTTTTCACTGGTATAAGGCTGCACAGAAGCACACCTGGTTGCCAAATCCAAACACACCTCCAGAACCTTCTTCCCATTGATAAAATCCAACATCCTCAATAGGATTGGTAAATTCTCCCTATACATGCAAGCCAGATGATTCTGGAGGTACTTTTGGAGGTATAATTATCATCTGTTGTTCAATGACCCCCCAAACTGAATTGAGGAAGGATGGGGAAATACAGCGAAAATGAGTCAAAGATCTAAAACTGTATCAAGACAAAGCAGCAAGTATGCAATTGTTGAGAAGCACGCCCCATACCAGTTAGGAGAAAATTAAGAGAACTGCAAGTGCGGTCATACATGCAGGCAATGAGCTGTGCTTCCCAGGACGCAAGCAACTGTGTGTACTACCAGCATGCAAAGTTAGGCTAACAGCTTTGGAAGCACATGCTTCCACTAATTGGCAATGTACCCACAATACTAGGAATGGGAAAGATCCCAGACATGACCGTAATATGGTCAGCTAATACCATATGTCGCTCTAGGCCCTACACACGATGAAGCAGACTATATAGGAAACAGTTAATCACTGGAGGGGGTAATAGCAAGAGGAGGCATTGTAGATCTAGGCAACTGAATTTCCCAACACTGAGCAGTAGAAATGCTCTCTAGGGACATCTCTTATCTCAGCTGCAGCACATTTAGTGGAGCACTCACTGCCCCTTCTGACACCTGCCCTCCCCTAGAGGGATTTCAAGTCTTAGGATCTTTATACTCTTCCTTAACCCCTTCACTTCCCTGATGATACACGCATCATGAAATGCAAAAGAAAGTATTGAAACCCTGGCAGAATAGGGGCTGACTGTAGGGGTTAATGATTGAAGGCCGCCATAACGGGCAAGTCCATTGTGTGCCAGGGTCATAGACACTAAAGGGCCAAATCCTTTCTGGCAATATACAACAAGAATGAACCCCCCCCCCAAACACAAAACGTATTTCTTCAATGTTAAACTTTTTGTTACTCACGTCTATAGTAAACAATATTACCAATTCTCATTTTGTGTTTTATTATAACATTATTTATTAGATAACGTACACATTTTCCAACATTTCTACTTCATAATCAATTCATCAATAATACAAAATGATCTTGATTTGACAATTTGAAATTATAATTTATACATATTTTGAATTTTTATTGAACACAAATAATTAATCACAACGCATTTAATTCAAAACTATAAACCCTCTGCCCCTCGCTTCACTCACCCAACTGTACATATCTATAGACTCATTCACAGATTAAACACACGTGACCCCAAACTTTCAATTCAAAAAGTTTTCTTAGAGCATGTTTCCTGCAATCTCTTATTTCTGCACTGTTGTTTAATGTTTGTTGGGTCTAAAAATGGCTGATGCACGTTTTGTGGTTCTTTTATTTTTATTTCCACCTTTCTCAAGGCCAAACTGAGAAACTGGTCTAAATATCAAAAGCTGGGGCATGGTGCCAACAGTTTTATCTGAAATATAGCCACGCTCCTGGTATTGTATTTTGTTATTTTCTCTATTAAGTTGCTGGTCAAATGTATACCATTCATGTCAAAGAAATTGACGTGTACTCTCTATGCGACTTGAGAGGACATCCAATGCTTTAAAATAACTTCTCAGCGATCCTTTGGCAGCTGGTTGTTTAACTTTCACTATCCCATGGCGTATCTTATTGTGATATACTCTAAGCTTTTTCAGTTGGATGCAAAGCGGGCAAATTTTACTCCTCACACGGTTTCCTCCTCATACCATAGGATCGCTGAGAAGTTAATCTAGAGACCTAGCACTGGGGTGGAGCTTTTCATGGAAGACTGAAGCTTACAAGTGTTTCTGTGAATCCCCGATTTAAGCTAAGGTTTAAGTGACATCCAGAGATTCTTCCCCTTTTTCAAGTTTATAGGCAGTGACAAATGTATATCCGACATCTGTAAGTAAAGGTGTAAGTAGAGCCACTAGTGTTCATTATTGGCTGCTTTTTTGTCTTCTTAAGTAAATCTAGGCAAGTTCAAGGTGTTGGGAGGTGCACTTCAGGACAAACAACAATATGGAACAGATATACTACCCTTCGTGTTAGGCTTAGGAGGCCCCTGACAGTGGATGCGAATGCTTTAATGCACTGCAGCGCACAGCCTCGTGTAAAATTATGAATGCACTGAAGGCTCTGCATTGATGCAGTGTTTACCATGGCAAGCACCCTCTTATTAGAAATGTCCTTCACTTTCTTCTTTTGATTAAACGAGTGCAGAAATTGCCACAGCCAAGCAGGCTGAAGACATCCATCCACCATGTAACAGAGTCTTCAGCGTTCTGGCTGAAAAAATAATAATTTCAACTTAAGACAAGTGGCATTAGTGGTAAATTGAGAGAAAATGAGAAAGCTGATCACTAGAATAGAAAGAAAGGAGTTAAGTTTGTGGAAAGGCGCATTCACATTGCATAGGTACAGTGAGAGTCCCACATTCACCTAGATTTCCAAGTATAAATAATTTTAAAAAAATTATCTGTGAAAAGTACACTACTCTGTCCTGTACCAGTAGGTATACAAACTATTCTGGTAAAGGGGCTGGGAGTCAAAATACAGAACTAATCTTTCCTCAGCCTATATCCTTTATAATTATTCCATTACAATTACAATAAGTACAGCCATCACTCTTCTGCTAAGTTGCACAGTTTGCAAACTCAGTGTTAAAATGAACGACTTAGTCCACCATATAGAATTGTGCATGTTGATTATCCCTCTATAACATCTTTGACAAAAGCTGACCTTTTCCCAATCATTGATATAAGCCGAAAAGTTGCCCAGTAGAATTCTCATTGACTGTCATGCTCCGAGTGAAAGTGTGGAGCTTAAGTTCTACTAAGTTTCTGCTAACAGATGTCATACACTCACCGATGTTGCTTCGATGCTGCTCTGAATTCCGAAACAGGCACCTGGAGAAATGTCATCATCAAAAGAATGGACTTGGATTTGTGATGTGAAATGTTCCAATGGAGAACTGGTCAATGTGGCAACCAAATCAGATACGGGTGTTAAGACCAGAGGCGACACACTCTGGTGGTTACTAAACGATTCAAAGGAGAACAGAGGAGAAATGTACATTACAGATGTGAACACTTCAGTAATGGGAAATAAAACAGTTGAGCAAAAACAAGAGATTAAGGTTCTTCATCTGACCTGGGTAGAAGGCAGCAAAAAAGGCAGAACAAGAGCAAAACGAAGTAGAGACAGGTAAAATAAATGGAATTTCTTGTTGACAAGCAGGTAAAGTGCAATATTACATCAGCAGGAGGGAATCTGAAGGGAAGAGTGTAGGAAATTGCCCCTTTTTGTCATGGTCACCCCCACTTTTTGCCACTGGTACTAAAGTGTTGGATTTATTATAAAATGAACTCAGAGGGCATCTTAGAGATGCCCCCTGAAAAAGTATCAACTTCTAGTGTATTGGCTGACTGGTCCCCGCTGGACATCCACCACCAGACACGTTTCTGACTGCATGGGGTGCTCTCGGAGGTCAGAAACAAAGCCTACTCTGGGTGGAGGTGCTTCACACCTCCCCCTTGCAGAAACAGCAACACTTGGCGGTGAGCCTCAAAGGCTCTCAACTTGTGATATGCTGATTTGGGCAGCTCCAACTAGTGGAGATGCCGTGTCGCCCCATCTCCCCCCCCACTCCATCCCCCTGTCCAGGCCCTGCGTTTGGTGGCAGGACAGGCGGGAAAATTAGTAGGCAGAGGAGGAGTGACCCCCTTGGCCTGGCACACCCCTAAGGTGGCAAGGAGCTGAGGTGAACTCCTCTCTGAAAAAATCTCCATCTCGGACTGGAGAATTAGGCCAATAAAAACAGGGCTGGGCCCCTCTCCCCAAAGGGAAGGTGCACCTAGAAGGGTGTAGTCACCCTAGGGGACAGTAGTCATTGGCTACTGCCCCGACCTCAGTAAAGCCCTTAAATTTTGTATTTAAGGGTTTCCCCTGAACCTTGTTTCTTAGATTCCAACGACCTACGAAGAAGGACAGAAGAGCCGTGCAGCAGTGGAGAAGACGACGACAGCTGACTTGGCCCCAGCCCTACGGGCCTGTCTCCTCCTCCAGCGACCCAGCTCAAAGAAACCAGCGCGTCCTGTGGCCAGCACCTCTCTAAAGACCTGAGCTGACTTCAACAAAGACTCTTTTCTTCAGGGACAGAGATTTGTCCAACAAAGAAACTCCAACTTCCAGGACTCCGGGTCTAGGTGGATCCGCAACTACTGCACACACTGCACCAGACGCCCACGACCTCTCCAGGACCCCCGCCTCTCGATGCCAGCAGCCACTGTTCGAAGGGTCCGCCGACAACGATCGGACCCAGCTGAGGAAAGCAGACCCTAAAAAGCACCCCTGCATCCTCTGCCCCCCAACTTTGGGGAGCCCAGCCGACGGTGCCCAGGTGTCCCACAGCTATCCAACTTACCTGCCCAGCCATTGGTCACCTGCGTCTAGCTTTCTGGTTCAAGCCTGCAGCCTCTTTCTGAAAAAGACTACCTCCATTTGAAAGCACCCGACGTGGATTTGCACCCTGCACCCGGCCGCCCCTGTGCAACTGGTGGTGTAGTTTTGTGGCCCCCTCTATGCTCACCTCAACCCCCGGGGCACTTGCCCTAAAACGGCGGGTACCTACCTGCCAACTGTGCCTCTTCAAGGTACCCCACGACTCCATGGGATAACATTGGGCCCAGCGACCTCTGCACCCGGCTGCTACAGTGCGTCTGGTGGTGCAGTACCTACCTGGTCTTGTACCTTGCCCGGTGTTGTCCTAAACCCCCGAAGCATGGGGAAGTAAGTTGAGTATTTACCTGCAAACTGTTTAACATTGTGTTCCTCCACAGGATTGCATTGTAGTTCTATCTATTGCATTGAACTGTCTAATCCTATCACTGCAAAAGCATACAACTGTACTTTATTGACATTTACAAAAAACATTCTTCATACTCTAAAGTATATAACTGCATTTACAAAACATTACTGCATTCTTGAATAGTATTGCTACTTTAAAAAAACTAAGACTTACCCGCACTAAGTGATTCTTGGTTCTAGAATTAAATAATAGAGTAACAACTCTTTGTACAAACCAATTGTTCTGGATTCAGTCTGTGAGTGTGTGATATTTCTTGCCTGAGTGTGTACAATAAATGCTTAACACAGTCCTCTGATAAGCCTAACTGCTCAGCCCAGCTACCACTAAATTGAGAGTAAGGTATTATCTACTTTATCCTCTGATATACCTTTGGGGACTCACTAGACTCTGTGCACACTATACCTCTTTTTGGTATAGTATATACAGAGCCAGCTTCTTACACTAGTGATTTAGCTTATCATGGCCATTTGCTTCAGAGCCCCTGCCGCCTTTGATATGAGACCCTGGCTTCCCCCAGACCTGGGAGATTCCACCCCCTGCCCTCAGGCTCACTTGGCACCAGGACAGGCAGGAAATTAGCTAAGCGAGTAGGCATGTTGCACTACCAGGCTAGTCCCACCCCTAAGGAGGGCTACCTGATATGCTCCATGAAAGGGTCCCATCATTTTGTTTCAGTCAGCATCTCCCTTGAAGTGGAAGAGCCACTTCCCTGCAGACACCGATCGAAACATCCGGTTCACCAATCTGCTGACCACTGGGTCCACCGAAGTAGCAGCCGCCCAGGAGAAGGTCACCATGCTCCACCTACGACCTACCGACGAGGGACGTCAGCATTACTGAGGCCAGCACCGAGAGTGGCCCTGCTGTCCTGATCTGTCCCCCTCTCCAGGTCGACTTAACAAGTGAGAGCCTCCAACGCAAGTGATCCGCCGGACAAAACACCTCTGCACTTGAGCCCCACAGCCCGAGTGACCTACCGACAGTACACCCTTGCCCCAGAGACCCTCAAGAACCGAGCCTCCTTTTGGGTTCCGACGAACTTGTCCCCAATTGCAGCATTTTTATGCTTACAGGTTTTCTCCATAGACTTCAGCTGTAGCGTTTGAGGCTACCCTTGTGACCAGCACCTCTGCACCACAACACACCAGTGTAGGCAAACCAAAACTGCTGGTGGTTCTAAGGACCTTTGCCCCTACTTACCTTAAGTTCAGACGAACTACCCTGTAACTTTATTGAAAGTACCTCTATATAGTGTATGTTTCTCCCATAGGATAACATTACTGCGTTCAAGGATCATGCCTCAAATCTGACAGCTGTATTTTCTGTGTTTCTGAAAAACACTAACTAGAAAAATACTTACCTAATTTTGTAGATCTTGGTGTCTAAACTAATATAAAAATTAATGTTATTTTTCTAAACTGGTGCTGGATTTCCTTGAGTGTGTCTCATTTATTGACTGTATGTATGCAACAAATGCCTAACACTCCCCTCTGATAAGCCTAAGGCTGCTAGACCGCACCAGCACAAATAGAGCACCTTTGGATTGTTAAAGCAAGCCCCTGTACACTCATGAGGGATACCTGGATTCTCTAGAGTGTTCACCTCATTTTGGTACACTATATAGAGAGCCAGCTTCCAACAAGGAGGAAGATGGAGGCAATTACAATTGTAAAGACAAATTATTTACCTGAAAGTCCTCATCCATCAACTTTGGGATGCCGTCGTTTTTTCACTGTTGTGAATAATTCACACCTATCAGCAGTCGAGTCGGAGCAAAGAGTCAAAAAGGAATGCCATCATGGTTGCTTCCATGGCAAGTTGCAACTGTGACCACAGCAATTCCCCATAACCAGATGTTCTGTCAAACCACTAATCACTTTTGTTAAGTGGTTTAATGGGAATAATTAAGGTCTAAGGCTGTGGAGGATGAAAGAGTGGAACCATATGCAACAAGAACAACATGGATGGACTATTACAAGAAGTCGTTTATCAATCCCTTTCACATGTAGGATTGCAGCAGGTTTTTCCCACTGTGAATGTATGCCACAATACTGGGCTACCAAAACCAAGATGGTGAGTACAGAGGTATATCAGGATACAATTGAAAACCTGCTGTAGTATGATACTTCTCTTTCACATCAGTGATCAAACTCATTTTATTTTTGCAGTTTGATACTAACATCTGCATTATATTGATACATTAGCAGGGTCAAAAAGACAAGTAATATTGGTCACTTCTTATGCTTGCCTGATCCCTTTAAAGAGGGTAAGATGCAGCTCGGTGTGAGGGGACTGGCAGCGTCGCCCTACTCCTCAAGGCATCTCACAATACTGTTGACCACAGACGCCTCCTTGTTGGTCCAGTATGGATGGAAACAATAGCATTTTCCTTTTGACTGACAAGTCAATACATTGAGATTTAGACTTTAGCAGGCAAAAAGACAAAAGGGTACAGATGATTGACAAGTATGTGTCTCAATGTTTGCCTGAATGGGCACTTCATTTAATGCCACACAACGAAAGACTGTCAAATAATTGGCAGCCCTAAAATGTACATAAGGAGCAAGCAATGTCTCAGATGTACTATTACAATATCTACAAACATCTGTGAGGATTTTTAATAAAACGTTTATACCTACACAGAAACCCCCACAATCCAGAAATATCAGAAACATTTGCATTTTAAAGTATCCAAGTAACTTAGAAGTGGATGTTTTGTAAATCATAAAATACATAGTCCCAGACATAAATGAGCATTATTTCTTGGACCGCTCACTGTAGCAACTCCTAGCATGTCAGTATGCCTACTTTAATTCTCCAAGCTCAAATGACAGACATTACTTGGCATAAAGGACTTTCTCTGCCTGCACGTCTCCAATTTACCACCTCCATGGAGCCTTCCATTCTCACCACTCATGAGCTGTGATTTATTACTCTGTATTCCATCTCTGAATTAAAGGACTCCTTAATTACGTACAAAGCCCCCAATCTATTACATTCACTAGACATTTATAACAAACCTGAAAGCACAGTCACAGCGTCAAGTAGACTTCAACACAATCAGTGAACATGTTTGGCCTTTGTGAAGACACGCAACTCTACTCAGAAGACACCAATAACCATACTTTTAAAACCCATGTAAGAAGCCACTATGCTACTTCGCATTGCATCTCTCGAACACCAGCATGCTTCGTCGCAGTGTCACATTGGCCATGAAAGAGAACATCACACAGCCTTCATGCTGGACACCCAACTCGTCCAAAATAAGGTACTCTGCACTCCGGCACCTCCCAGCCATGCTCGCCAACTTTGCTTGAAATGCCACCAAACATATGAACAATGTTGCAAAATCATACCAGTGATAGACATAGTCTTCAGAAGGGAACACTGACAATTTACTACCTCTATCAACAGGAATTAAATAGTAGGACTCTGTATCATGAACAAATCAGCAAGAAAAACAATTAGTGCCCATCAAATAGCTTTAAATTATAGGAGCCTGAACAAGTAACAGATCTAATGAAAAACACAAGCATTGAGTTTAACCACTCAGCTAAAGGCCAACTGGTTTCAATGTCTTCAACTGGGGATGTGTAGACGAGGGGTGGGAGGGTGGCAGAAGTAGCAGTGGGCGAGCACCCATTATGGTGATCCTACGATGGTTGTCAGCTTTATTCTGATGCCACACAGGGCCAGTCTAATCTCTTGTGTAGGCTGACTTAAACTGAAAAATCCAGGACTTATACCATACTTAAGAGAACATATTTTTCTTTGCCATCACACATGCCCGACCCTAGATTCGAGAACAACCAGTATGGCACCTCACCATTGGTCGCTTCCTCTGCACATTTTGTCGGCCACCTCCAAACTGAGGTAACCTATATTAAACTGTAATTCTGAACTCAAAATTTACAGCAATATTTTCGGCTCATCATTTAACTGGTTCTCTTCTCAGTAGATCCAGACGTTATTCAATATTTGATGTTCAATAGTAAATAGACTTGGCAGCATACTGCTAAAACTCCTGATTATGATAACCCGTCGGAAGAACCTTACTTGAAGCCTCCAAAGTGAAGAGTCTGGTGTACAGTGTAGTCATGTTGTGCACTACTACATACAAATTCCCCCGCAAATGCTGCCTCCATTCTCTCTATTCTAGTGTCCGTGACATGCAACAATTTATGGAATTTGTCAAGGGGTACTATCAAAGGTTGCTCTCTTTCCTAGTCCACAGTCTGGCCTATGCACTTCCTCTGATTCTATTGATGCTTGCAGGGAAGGTTCCAAACATAATTGTTTACTTTAGCATGAACGATCCCTTTTAAGAAAACTGCCTTCCTGAAACTTCTTTCTGAAAAAGGTATCCGTCTACACTGCAGAAGCCTAGTAACACCCCAGAAGAAGAAACAGTTACATACTTCCAGTCCAAGCTCTACATCGTAGCGATCTTCATTGATAGTCCTACATATCAGAATAATTCCCAGCTGTGTTCAGGGAGTCCAGAACACTTAATCCACAATTATCTCCAGAGTGTGTGTGTGTGTGTGTGTGTGTGTGTGTATAAAGTTAACATGTCCAAATGAAACAAAGGCACCCTCTAAACAGCTTATCAGAACTGATTTTTGTTTCTGGACTAGACACTCTTCCACTGAAAAAAATGCCATTACAAAATTACACTGCAACATCCTACACCTAACTGCTGCCAAAATGAGTGTTGAACAAAGGTAAAAGGAGGTCTGATACGCATTACATTAGCATAGTATATAAAAATATGTCTGTGCATTTAAGAATACTAGATGATTCTGTAGGAAGGTGGCTCTGTATATACTATACCAAAGTAAGGTATAGTGTGCACAGAGTCCAGTGGATCCCCAGAGTTTTTACAGAGGCTAAAGCAGATATTACCTTACTCTCTTTTGTGGTAGTGTGGTTGAGCAGTTAGGCGTATCAGAGGGCTGTGTTAAGCATTTGTTGTACACACTCAGGCAAGAAATGATTACACACATTCAAAGACTGAATCCAAGACCAATTATTTTGTATAAAAATATTACTTTGTTACTTTTATTTTAGAACTAAGAACTCAGCTGCAGGTAAGCACCAGTTTAAAATAGCAATACTTTTCAGGTACAGTATGAATGTTTTTGCAAAAGCAAAAGAATGCTTTACAGTGATACTGAAAATACTTTGTGGAGTCAATCAACAATAGCAGTAACTTAGCAATGTAAAAGATAGACACTTAGTGCAAATATCAGAAATGCAATGCAATCCTATGGGTGGAAAACAGTTATGCACATTTACAGGTAAGTACTCGACTAACACATCCAGTCTTCGGGGGTTTTAGACCAACACTGGGCAAGGGTCAGATCAAGGTAGGTACTGCACCACCAGCGGCACTGGGGCGGCCGGGTGCAGAGGTCACCGAGCCCAATGTTAGTCAATGCAGGCTGGGGGCACCCCAAGAGGGTGGTTGCAGGTAGGTACCAAGGTTTCAAGGCACAGGCCCCAGGGGTTTAGGCTTGCACGGGGGGGCACAAGGCAGCACCAACCATACATCACCAGCGGCACAGGGGCGGCCCTGTGCAGGGTGCAAATCAGCGGCAGGTGCCCAATGCAAGTGAATGGGGAATCTCGGTTACACAAAGAGGCTGCAGGCTCAGACCAGGAGGCTGGACGAAGGTAACCAACAGCTTGGCAGGTAAGTAGAGGTGTCAGTGGATGCCTGGGCACCGTCGGCTGGGCTCCCCAAAGTCAGGGGGCTGAGGATGCAGGGGTGCCTTTGGACGTCAGAACTTTACCAGAGTCAGTCGCGGTCAGAGGGACCCTCCGAGATGAGGCTGCAGGCGTCTTCGTGGAGTCTAGGAGAGGTCAGTCACTGATGGTTTCAAGGTCAGGATCCCTGGGGAGACTTCACTGGAAAGGTGAGGCACTCCGACTCGGCCATGGGTGTCGGCTGCAGAGTGGGCAAGAGTCGCAGTTCCAGCTGGATCCTGAATCCTTGGAGTTGTTTTCTTGTGGACATAGCTGCTGTCCTCGGGAGATCTGGTCTTTGCTGAAGAGCAGGCAGTCTTCCTCGAGTTTCTGGAAGTGAGGGGCCTCTGAGGGTGGCACAATAAATGCTGCAGCCCTTAGGGACCCTACAAGGCCCTTTACAAGGGACTGATATGTGGGCCAGATGTGTGCCAATTGTGGAAACAAAGGTACATTTCTGGGAAAGAACGCAGGCACTGGGAACCTGATTAGCAGGTACCCAATGCACATTCAGTCACAGTGCATCAGATATCAGGCAAAAAGCGGGGGTAACCATGCAAAAAGTGCCACTTTCCTACAGATTCCAAACCCAGAATACACTGAACTGGCAGTGAGTCAGAGCCATATCGTTTAGATGGATAAGTACAGTTGAATTAATGAACAAACATTGCTAACACGACCTTGAGCAAAAAAGTCAGGAAAGTAGGCAGCCAATAGTGACTTCAATAAAAGATCAGTATGATGCAGACACCGGATTACAAGTAGGTAACCATTTATTATGCATTGTAGTATCTTCACTCACAGCCAACACAGTAGCAAGAAATACCTAAAAACGTATTGCTTGACCATAAAGGATAAAGTCCAGCTACTATGGAAAAATATTATAATAGTCTTAGGCAAACCAATTCTTCAGGATAATTTGACCAACTATGGAATCATCCCTCGTATCCGAATCACGGCAATAGTGTCTTGTAAACATGTGCACTGATTTTCAAGTCGTTGCTTTATACATTTCAGTCAAAATGATGTGCTGTGTCACAGAAAGAGTGGGACAAGGACCTCCTATACCCACGTGAAGTCTCCTGCAATGTGAAGTTTCAGTATATTCAGCACAACATTTTAGACAGAACGTACCTTATGCCTGCGCGCTTGCATAGAATGTATGGCAGTGCATCAACATGCCCTAGATGTGGCTCCCAGGAAACTGAAATGGCGCACATGTTTTGGACTTGCCCAGAAGCACAATTGTTGTAGAAAGCGGCCACGGATGCTTGACAACCGTCACGGAGAGGGAGAACTTATGCATTATAGAAGCATGTTTACTGGGGCTATACAGGCGTAAAAAAAGGTGAGTAGCGCCACTAACCGATTTATAGATCTGAAGCTACTCATAGTTAGAGGAGCCATCGCCATGAAGTGGAAAGATGGCCACCTCCCTTATTTGCCTTATTGATTTGCAGCCACTCTAAAATGAGGTAAGGATGAATCGGTTGCAATTCGTAGAGAGGAGGTTAGAGGCTTGTGCAAACTCCCCATTGCAGTGGAGTGGGACACACTCCAGTATGAGTTACAGGTGCTTTCTGAGGAACCCCAAGATGCCACGATAGATGGGTAACTGGCACCGACTAGCACACTATCGCATACTGCGAATGTCGCCTGATGTGTCCACCCCCCCACCCCTCTTTATTGTTCCTGCCTCATAAATTTCCCCACTGAGTTTTGGTCTGTACATAATGTTGGAAACTGCATTAGCTTGCTGTGGGGACTATGCATTTTTACCCAATCCATATTTAGAGATTGATCCCATAGATTCATCAACAAGTGCCGAAATGTTTGTATGCTATTTGTGCAGAGATATTGACTGACTGTAACGGTTATGACCTACCAGTTGTACTTGTTGCAAAACAACGTTTGTTGATTATGTTAATGCTGAACCAATGCCTCTTGTTGTGACCAAACCCAATTGCCAAGGGTATATAGGCCCTATGGGAACATATACACTGATGTAGATTCAACTTGCCTACTGTAATTGCTGTGAAACTGTCTGCATTGTTTAAAGTCAATAAAAATCAGTTTCTTTAGAATGCCATCATTCATATGAAATCCATTTGAAAGATGCATGCAAAAGAATAAAGAGCAGAGAACAGTAGTACTGAATTCAGTTTAGTTCAAACGTAAGCCATCGCTCTTGAGAGACTGCAAAACTACACAGAGAACCTCAATTTGATGAGAAGAGCTGTGTGAATAAAACCCGACATTATCGCTTGCATGCCTTCTTTCATATCCCAATCCTATTTTGCCCCGTCTTTGCCATCAGGATCGAGCACAGTTTAGGACGTCACACACTTTTTGGTAGCTGTGGTATAGAATAATTGCACATCTACTGCGGTCAATCAAGTAAGGGTTCTATATCAACCTCCAAGATACAAACTATATTTAAAGGTACTCTAGGACAGTGTCAAAACACCCGGATACCAATAAGGTGTTAAATTGATTGTAAAATACAATCAAAACACAAATTACTCTGTGACACTGGAGCACACAGAACTGTTCTTATGTATTACTGTTCCAAAGAACCAGTTGATGCGTTTTCTTTTTCCTTTATTTTTACTACTTCAAGTGTTGTGGATAATCTTGATCGTAAACTACAAGCGATCAAACACATCTGGCAGCAGACACATATTTTGTCTATAACAAGACTTTTTCATGGCTGCAATATAAACAAAGTACATTTTGCAATTCTTACATTGACTTATAAAACAAGTATAAATAAAATCAGATTGTATGGCCACAAAGACCAAAAAAAAGAAACAAAAAGTCCTCAGAAATTAGAGACAGTTCCACAATGAGGAGAAACCAAGTGAGATGTGTAGGAAGCTGGCTCTGTCTATACTATACAAAAATGAGGTATAGTGTGCACAGAGTCCAGTGGAACCCCAAAGGTAGGCAGAGGTAAATGTAGATAGCACCTTACTCTCCATTTGTGGTAGTGTGGGCGAGCAGTATGGCTTTATCAGAGGGTAGTGTTAAGCATTTGTTGTACACACTCAATCAGCAAATGATTTCGCACACTAAGACTGAACTCAGACCAATTTGCTTTGTATAAAAATATTATTTAGTTATATTTATTTCTTAGAACCAAGCAAGCCTGGCACGGGTAAGTGATTTATACTTTGCAGTAACAATACAGTTTGAATTGCAGTTGTATATATACTTTGGTTTGGTTACAGTAGAATTATTGGAAATATAATACCTTAAAATATTGTGCATATACTTTATAATGACTTTTCAATAGCAGGTCATGTATATTACTTTGCAGATTACTTTTCTTACACAGTGTAGTATACCTGGATACTGCACTGGGACATTTCCTGTATAATGGTAAGTAAATGCGTTTTGGTTATTTGTACACAGTTGTATAGACTGTTATAGATTTTCCAACTCCACACTCCAACTTTTTCATAGAAAACAGTCAATGTTATCCTATGGGAGGAAATGGCGTTATCGGTTAACAGGTAAGTACTTTGTTGTGGGAGTTGGTTTTCTGGGGTTAGACTAAGGGGTCTCCCAGGGTCGAGGATGCACTCTCAAAGCACCCTCAGCGGCACTAGGGCGGCCGGGTGCAGAGTGCTGAGGCCCAATGTTATCCAATGGGGGATAGGAGGCCTCCGGTTGGTGGCTGCTCAAGAGCAAGCCACAAGGTTGTGGGAGCAAAGCTCCTGGACTTTAGCTCAGGGCAAATGGGGGTTCAAGTTAGCACCAAAGGTACACCCTCAGCGGCACTAGGGCGGCCGGGTGCAGGGTGCTGTCCTGGCGTCGGGTGCCCTGTTACTTTCAATGGGTATTCTCTGGTTTGCAAACACACTGCAGGCTCAGGGACGAAGGTCTTCTGGGAGCGACCACCACTTGGAGAGGTATGTTGGGATGCTGGGGTTTGGCTAGACACCGAAAGCTGTGGGGCGTCGGGTGCAGGGGTGTCTTTTAGGGTCGGATCTTCTTACCAGCCTCTGGTCGCGGTTGGGGGGACCCTCCGGATTGAGGCTGCAGACGTCGGCTGGAGGCTTGAGGCAGGTCAGAGATCACTGGATCTCGGGTCAGAATCGCCGGGGAGACCTCCTCATGGCGTTGGGCCACTCGAACTCAGGCCGTGGGTGCAGAGTGTTGCAGGCTCGTGGATTTTGCCAGAGCTGGAGTCTGTGGGTGAACAAATCCGGTGTTCACAGGAGACAGTCTTTTCTTTGGAAGGCAGGGTAGGTCCTCGGGGTTCTTGAGGTTGCTGGCTGCAGGACACACCGGAGTTTTGCTTCTGCAGGTTCGAGGTGGGGACAGGCCGGTCGGGCTGGGGACAAGTCAGTGGGCGTCCTCCTCTTCGTAGCTTCGGCACGGCTGTTCGGTCCTTCTTCTTTTAGTCGTTTCTTGTCTGCGGAGGCAAGGTTTAGGCGTGCCCCTAAATACTAGATTTAGGGACGTTACAGGGAAGTAAAAGGTTGGGACCAATGGGTCCCTTCCTTGGGACCAATGGGTCCCTTCCTTGGGGTGGGTACACCCCCTATTATGCCACCCTCCAGTGGAAGGGGGGCATATGCCTCACTCTGGTTGGCTGGGTCCCCCCCCCCCCATCTGCAAGATGGCGGGGACTGAGAGTTTGTGCTTCACCTCGCCTCCCCCACCTGAGGGATGGGGTAGGCAAAGGTGGGCACACCTCCCTTCCTCACTTGGTTTTCCCGCCGGTTCTCCCGCCCAAAGTGGGGGTCAGAACCGGTGGGGACCAGTTGCTGTAAGCAGCAAAGGCCTGGGGAAGCTCACAAAGGCGGCAAGCCTTTGAAGCTTCCCCTTCAGTGAACCCCTGCCCATCCTGGGGAGGAGGCCTGGCACCTCTTCCCAGGATGTGCATTGTTTCAGGCCCTCGAGAGCAGCAGGCTCTCGACCCAGGGGTCCAGAAACATGTCTGCTGGTGGCAGCTGAAAGCAGCCACTCAGCCTGGACACTAGGTGTTAGGTAATTTTTCAGGGGGCATCTCTAAGACGTGTGCATTTTTCATTAAATCCCACACTGGCATCAGTGTGGGTTTAATGTGCTGAGAAGTTTGATACCAAACTTCAGTTTTCAGTAAAGCCATTATGGTACTGTGGAGTTCGTAATGACAAACTCCCAGCACCATATACTCTTAATGGCATTACTGCACTTACAATGTCTAAGAATTGGCTTAGACACCTGTACCCTCACCACTGGCATAGTGGACCCAGCTGGAGGGGAGGCTGATCTATGCCAGGGCAGTGGGTTGTAGGCATGGCACACAGGGATGTGTTTATATAGTGCTGCGCACACCTGTTTGTATACTTTTAAACCAATAATTATGAAAATGAATCGCCTATGCGTGCTGCCAGGAGGAGGAAGCCGGCCTCCGTAACTATATGAACTTGAATTACAAGTGACACTTCACCTGATACCTGGCTTCACAGCAATTACTCATTAAACTCCTACTACAGTTACTCCCAAATTTTTAAATCATATTCAACCTCTAAATTTTGTCATTAATTCATGAATGTTTAATTTCAGTCATGAAACAAATCAACATTACAAAACAATGTTTGCCTATTGAACAACATTCAAAAACATTTTGCAAAAATGATAATCAACATGATTGTCCTCATATCCATCTTCAATATGCTTGATTAGCGTGATGCCCAATGCATTTCAGGATGTATGAATCCCTTCTTCAGGGGCCGCTGTAATTGTCAAAATGTCTGTGAATCTCAACTCCCAACCACGTAGCAAATTAACCAAGCCACTTCCTAAAGGTCTCATAAATACTGTATGGCTAAAAAGATCTCAAATTGACCACAATAGTCCCGTAAAGGTATCCAACAGACATCCAAATTCAATCGTGTTAATCAAAAGTCGCTCCACTCAGCACTTGCTTGCCCGTCTAGGCAACATGGCACAGGGATGTGTGCCATGTCGACTCTTCACTTTGTTCTGCACCAAAACAGGTTTCAGAAAACTTCTCAAGACCTGGCTATTTCGACAGGCTTATGAGTAAATTTAGGGCACTGGTATCCGTCAGGGCAGCGCCATGAAACCACCCCGGTGTACGTGCGCTATATAAATTTCTTTTAACATAACATAACATAACAAAACACGTAGCCTGCAAAGGCAGTGTGTGAGTGTAAAGGTACAGGGCCTCTAAGGGTGGTACAATAAGTGCTGCAGCCCTTGAAGGCCTTCCCTGGTCACAGTGCCCTGGGTACCTGTGGTACCATTTGATAGGGACTGAACTGTGGCCAGAGATTGCCAATTGGGTTTGGTCTTCAATGCAGATTTAGGGAAAGAACATAGGCCCTGGGTACCTGATTGACAGGAGCCCAGGGCACACTCAGTCAAAGTACATCAGCAGTTCAGCAAAAAGTGGGGGCAACCATGCAGAAAGAGGGCACTTTCTCACAGGAGGACTCAAGGCAATGAGCACAAGGTATTGAACAAACTAGAAGACTGGTGAATGATAGAAATATGCACATCACGCAGCTCATACATGTGTCTGATTGATATTTATCAGTTGCTTTGTGAATAGAAGCAAGTGAAACGCTGTTCGCCTGGTTTTGCTGGCTGCTGTTGTGGAGAGGGGACTCGTCTCAGAAGCCGAAGCGGGAGAGGAGGAGGCGGATTCTCCAGCGCGCACTAAAAAGCGAAGTTGTACTCCCGCAGCGTGGGACGCGCCCGGGCAAAGCCCTGGCCAAGGGCGGGCCCGTCTGCGCCCGTCAGAGACCGGAGGAGGCTGGGCTGGGCCTACCCTCTTGGTCTCTCTCTGTTAACACCTTTCTGCTTTTCTTTACCAGCAAGGCGTTGTAAAGTCACGAGGAGGTCCGCAGTGGTCTACGCATTCTGACCGTCCAGCTCATTGCGGTGCTTGAGGAACAGGGAGGGAGGGCGGAGTTCCCTCGTGCTATAGCTCAAGTACTTATTTACTACTTGTTGCAGTGTTATAGTGACCGGGTGACTTTTTTTCAACTGGTCGCACAGCGTGTCAGGCTTGCCCATTCTGTTCTGTGTGTTATTGTGCTAGCAGTCTCCCGTTGGACTTTTATGTGCCAGCTTCTAGCACGCACACCGTTACCCCTTGTTGTCAGCCCATAGCTGGAGAGTGCAGAGCGGATACTAATCTGGGATTGCTAGGGGGAAACGTAAGGTGGCTTCGCTGCCTGGGAAGGTCGCTACAGGCACAGTGGTCACTATGGACTCTTTCATACAGAGGGCAGCTGGAGTTCTTGATAAGGAGACAGAGCTGGTGAAACGACGCCTCTCTCGTTTCTCTATTAACCACCTCCTCTCAAGTGCCCCTAGGATGCTTGTGATCCCTGAAACTGCAGCAGGCCCATCTAATAAATCCTTAATGCAAGAAGCAGAGGGCCCAGTCAGCTGCGTAGCTGGTCAAAGCATACCCCTTTCACCTATCATTGTGGTTACCCATGTATCGGGGCTGAAGTCCCCCCCCCAATCCAGGAGCAAGTTGTTGGTAGCCCCGATAAGCAACTAGCAGCCATTATGCCAGCTTCGCAGGGGAAAATAAGTGGAGGAGAGACGGCCGGTCTAGGCTTGGGTACGAATAGAAAGGGCCTAATGACTGGGGGCAAGGCCAAAAGGCCGAGGGCTGAGGGGACATATCAAAAGGCATCCAACGAGCAAGTACTCACAAAGGCAGATATGGTGACTGCACTGGAATCTTTTCAGGGTTCACTACTGGCTATACTGGACTAAAAATTTGATTTACTCTTTCAACGCCTCACCTCTATAGAGAAGGGACTTTCTGACCTTAGACAACGTATTGCACCTAGGGGGGGAGGCTCTCAATACGGAACAAAGGACCTCGATGGGCCACATTGTAACTGAGGGTCCTAACCCGGCTGATTTATGTTTAAATACTAGGAAGCAGCCATTGGTACCTCTAAAGCCCTCTATGTGGAGTGCCACCAATCGCCCTCAGCATCTATGGCCCCCTCTGCTGAATCAGTTGGGCCCAAGTTTAGGATCCGCAGGAAGGGCACCTATCTCGGAACAAACTAACCCAAAGACTCACAACGCGGGGGAAATATTTAATGTTAGAGATGGGGGTTCCAATCAGGATTTATTTAACTTACATCTCCCGCCAGAATCGACGCCATTTGTTGTGATCCTGGGGAATGTGCCAACTCTCTCTCCGGGTGTCAAGGAAGAATATTCTCAATTGAAGAACAAAGTCATACACTGGTTGTCCTGTAACACTGCTTTGGGCATAAGGGTGGAAAAATACATCAACATGGTGCACAGGGTCAACTGGGTAGGAAGATCTTATAAGACCTATAAAGAAGACTGCGTCATCATTAACTTTAATAGGTTGCACGTCGCAGAAAGGACCCTGGCTTCATCTTCCACCGGTACCTTTTTTGGCCTAGAGTCGACCATTATGGCCCTCCCTCTCGAATTCTTTAATAAACCCGAGCCTTCCGGGTGGAGCAACAGGACCCATATCAGTGTAGCCCTGCTTGGAAGGCAGACGCCTACCCACCCTCCTTCTACAAACACTTTAGTGGCCTGGAATAACCCGAACCATACTTTCCGGGCACTACAAGGTGGGCAATTGTTTGTAACACCTCTCGGAGCTATCGAATCGCTTCGCACCTCTAGGCACTCTGGACACCTGTGATTGACTGAGTGGGGCTGCTCCTGTGGAAATGGGGTCATCAAATATTCAGCAGGACAATTCCCAGCAAGGTCGCAGGATTTTGGGCGGAATGGATTGTAATTTCATCTTTGGAATGTTGCTGGCCTGGCTAACAAGTTTCCTGACCCCTCATGGATCCTATTTATAAAAAAGTTTAGTTTGATCTGTTTGCAGGAGACGTGGGCGATTGGTAACTGTTTCCCCCTGGAGGGTTATACATCCTTTTTTGTTCCGGCTACTCCTTCAATTTCAGGGAGATCCAAGGGTGGTCTTGTGATTTATGTTTCCCTAGCAATAGAGTGTAAAGTATCAGTGGTGTTGATGGAGAACCCGTGTTTACAGTCGTTGCTGTAAGGAGTCCTCTAAATTTGGGCTTTTAAATTTCTACAAAGCAACGTCTTTTTCCCAGGCTGTCTGTAACATATCTTTGTTGGGCTCTTTTTTAAGGAAACGGCTTGAAGCAGATTTAAAAAACTTCGTGATTGCCAGGGATTTCAATATCCACCTATGCGGGCCCCTAGGATCACTAGTTTGATTGATCTGGGCTGCCCACGTGTGAAGGGGATTCACTTTGAGCATACTGCACAAGGCGACTCCCTTAACGACTCATTACATGAATTTGATTTATCCTCGTCCATGTGTACAATAGAACCCTGCAGTAAGGGCCTCCTCCCGTCCTTGTAGGGTGGGGAGGTTTAGTTTAGTTTTTAGATTTATAAAGCGCCTGGTTACACCAACTGGTGTGTCCCCGCGCTATATCCTTCAACTGACAATTCCAAGAATCATTTGCCTGCAGTTCGAATATGGCTCTTATCTACTGTGTAAAAAGCCATGTTTTTAATTTTTTGCGAAAAACTTTGTGATTGTTCCTCCCGAAGGGACATGGGAAGCTCATTCCAGCTCTTGGCTGCCAGGTAGCTGTAAGAGCGTGCGCCCATGCGTGCTCTTTTTATCCTTGGGACTTTGACCTGATGTGTCCCAGTAGATCTTAACTGGCGTTCCGTCTTATATGGTAGAAGTAGGTTATGCAGATATTTAGGGCCTTTTTTCTGCAGAATACAATGGCCAAAACACAGTGCCTTGAACGTGATCCGCTTCTGAACAGGCAACCAATGCAGTGTTTCCAATGCATTCTTAGAAGGTGCCCTTCTTGGCAGGTTCAGAGCCAGACGGGCAGCTGCATTCTGGATGGATTGCAGTTTCTGAAGACCCTTTTTAGTTGCGCCCAAGAGCAGCACATTCCCGTAATCCAGTCTTGTCGTGACCAGAGCATGGATCAAAGTTTTTCTGGCAGAAATAGGAAGAATGTCCAGGGTTTTCCTGAGGATCTTCAGGATTCCGAAACATTTCCCTCTCGTTCTTTTGATCTGGGCATCGAAGGATAGTTTAGAGTCCATCCATACTCCCAGATTTTTCACCTCAGTCTTCGGAGACGGAGCAGGTCCTAGCATAGTTGGCCACCAAGCTGGCGACCATATAGAGGAGAATTTCCTACTATTAATACCTCTGTCTTACTGCCATTTAGACTTAGGCAGTTATCAGACATCCACCCTGCCAGGTCTTTCAGGCAGTCTGCAAAACTGTTAGCTGCTTGAGGTGAATTGGGAGCCAAAGTGACCACTAGCTGAGTGTCATCTGCGTACGACACAATTGAAACTCCATGTTTTTCTACAATATCGGCCAGGGGTGCGACATATAGATTGAAGAGAGTTGGGCTCAAAATTGAGCCATGTGGCACCCCTGTGCCAAGGTAATGGGTTTGGATCTGTACGCAGATTGTATCACTTGAAAGCTGCGATCCTGTAAGTAAGATACCATCCAATCCATCGCAGCCCCCACCCACCCCCTCTTCTGAGACGGTGTATGAGCAGCTTATGTGACACCATATCAAAAGCCGCGCTCAAGTCTAATAAAACCAGCGCAGTTGTCAACCCTTCGTCCACTCTCTTCCGTATCGTCTCAGTCGCAAAAAGCAGAGCTGTCTCTGTTGAATAAGTTGGTCTAAAACCAGATTGGGTGGGATGTAGTAATTTATTTTTCTTTGTGTCCCTCAAAGTGTATATTAACCACTTTTTCCGCAATTTTGGAAAAATATGGTAGCAATGAAACCGGTCACAGATTTGCTAATAAATTCCCATCCACTGTGGGTTTTTTCTTCAGTGGGCGCACCATTGCTCGCTTCCACCTATCAGGTAGCTGACCTTCCTGAAAGGAGGTGTCCAGCAGTTGTTGGATATAGGGCAGTATCACCCCTAGTCCTACACCAATCACTTTAGGACTAGCTGGATCGTTTGGGGAGCCTGATTTAATGCTTTGTACTATCTTTTTCAAATCTTCTAAAGGGGAATAAGAAATTGTCGAATACTGTTTTCACCCCAATCCTGTATTTGTTCCTTATGTTGCATGCAGCCATTCCGAGCATCCTCAGAAAAAGTATCGTAAATTTTAGATACTTTTTCAGCAAAGAACTCTGCAATCTCATTGCATGACTCTTCCGAACCAGACGTTGGAGTTGTTGTTCTATCTAATGAGGATAACTCTTTAAATATGCTAAATAGTTCCCTTGATGAGCTTTCTGCTGTCTCAATTCTTTCTGAATAGTAGGTCACACGAGTTTTCTTTATAAGTGAGTAATATTGTCTAAGCTTAACTCTATATGCCACTTTCTCTAAGTCCAAGAAACCGGCCCTCCATTTTCGTTCCTGCCTTTTGCATGCCTTCCTAGCCAGCCGTAAAGCTTCGTTAAACCACGGCGCGCTCTTTGTTTGCCTTTGTGGAGTGCTATTGGTCCATGGTACTGCCACATCTAATGCGTCCATAATCCATTTATCTACTCCTTGGCTTGCTTCGTTGATGTTACTGCCTAGGATAGGATTATTTGCTAGTAGGGCCTGGGTAAAATTGCTCTCGTTAAATTTTGCCCATTTCCTACGTCTGTTATTAGATGGTGGATCTCTTTTTGTAGGTGGCCTTAATTGTGGGAGGTGGCTCATTTATCGACTTTATTCTGGTATCAATGCCTCTCATCGAATTGATCTTGGGTTTTATCAGTGTGGCCAGCATACACAGTGATCACAACCCTTTATGTGTTTATATTAACAGGCCTTTATTATCACCCAATGGAGGGGTGGGGGGGTTGGGCAGAGCGGGGTATTGAAAACAACAGATGGAGAAAGAAACATAACATAAATAAAAGGCATTGCCATTTACAGTGCCAAATAGCTCAAACTCGCGTAAATGCGAGACCTATTGCATTGCAAATGCGTGTTTATTTATGCGTTTTCATATAGCGGACGAGCTGTCGCCATTACGCAAAGGTAGCCGCTTGTTTATATTTGCATCACGCTTTCACTTTAAGTGAAAGCGCGATGCAAAAATAAACACGCGGCGCCATTTCCAAAGCCCCTAATGGGAAAAAACGTGCTTACACGACTAAACAAAGGAGACAGTATAACGCCGCCAGTACCCGATCCAGTCCGGATGGGCCGGCGAAAAAGGCGACAGGGCGGTAACAAAGAAGAATGATTTCCAATTACGAGCCAGCGTTTAGCATAAACGATGACGCCAGGATCTTTTACCGAATTGTTTTGTAAAAAAAAAAACTAAATTTAAATGGTCTCACTTGCCACCTTCGGGGGACGTAGACTTTCCACTGGCCCATTAAACAGCAGAGCCATCATTCCATTGCATCTAAAACATACCGGCTCCGGATTTTATCTTTTTTTCTGTTTGTTTGGTTTCTGCATGCCGCAGTCTCACGCGGAAGTCCAGTGCCGCCGCCATGGTTAACCCCAACCGCCAGCATTTCCTGTGTCTCCTTCCAAATAACCCACTTGGGGTTTTAAGCGAAAACACAGCAGATGTTGTCAAAATAAATTCAAAGAAAAATATGCTGTAGAGCAAAACCAGTTGCCTTGTTGACCGAGAAGCTGTTGATTGGTCAAAAGAGGCCTCCAGATTTCAGATGCGTTGCTGTTCACATTTTATAATGTCAGATTGACGTGAGGCAATAACACAACATGGCGGCGCTTCTTGGTCGCCCCAGTGTCAGCATTGGGGTTTATTCTCCAGTGCTTCTTGAAAGATTGCAGGACGGGCCGTGCCTTTATTTAAACATGTGCGTTTATTGCACGAGTCACGCGTTTGGATCCAAGGAGGGCTGGCTCCACCCTTCATCATTCCAAGGACGGGACTCCCCCTCGCGTACTGACGACGCCTAGCGCCATTCCTTTACATGGCTCCCCAGTTTAATCACACCTTGAGGGCTTGCATTTATTTGAGTGGCGCGGGGAGGGGTTTTGTCTCTGCTTTAATGCAGCAGTGCCACGGTGTGTGTGTTCGAATCACCCAACATGTGTTTTTTTTGTGCTATGTATGTCCCATTTGTGATGTCAGCCCCGGCCCTGCCTCTGGGGAAGGGTTGGGGGGAGGGTTCAAGTTAAGTGTGGGGTTGGATATTGGGGTGACGGTTGTCTTCTCAGAGAATCCACTCAGCGAAATGAAGGAGGGTGGGGTTTGGGACTGACTGCGACTGAGAGAAGCCCCTTGTAATAAGTGGCTCACAATTACAAGAGGGGACAAGGAAATAAGGGGTGGGGGTGGTATGTGGCGAGAAAGACACCGGGTCAGGTAGAAGAAAGAAGGACAACAAAGGGAACAAGAAGCAGAGAGAGTGTACGCTTGTCTGTGAGAGAGACAGTGAGAGGGCATCGACCCACAGAGAAACACAGAGAACAGAAACAGAACAACAGACTGGAGATGGGCAGATAGAAACGTCTCGGGGTGAGATGGGGCCTGCGCCCCCTCTCTATTTGTCCTGACCCTCTTTGCGCACCACCAACACAGCTGATGAGTAAAACACAGACCCATTTATTTATTTATGCGTTTTCATATAGCGGACTGAAGTATCAACAAACGAAGAACAAGTGCAACACGGACGAGCTGTCGCCATTGCGCAAAGGCAGCCGCTTGTTTATATTTGCATCGCGCTTTCACTTTAAGTGAAAGCGCAATGCAAAAATAAACACGCGCCGCCATTTCCAAAGCCCCTAATGGAAAAAAAAGTGCTTACACGACTAAACAAAGGAGACAGTATAACGCCGCCAGTACACGATCCAGTCCGGATGGACCGGCGAAAAAGGCGACAGGGCGGTAACCAAGAAGAATGATTTCCAATTACGAGCCAGCACTTGACATAAACGATGACGCCAGCCAATCAAACAGATGGGCGTGGCTACAAGTTCACTACAGAAATTTTATCGATTACTATAAGCCTCGCAGAGCGAGGAGCGCATGCGCGCTCCAGCGCTAGGTCTGCGAGACCTAAAAAGGGGGTTCAACTATACATGCGCTATGACGAATTCCCTTATCTATTGCACATATAAAGGTGAAGTTCTGGGAAGTAAAAAGCATTTAATGCCATCTCTCGTAGTAACCAAGTCAAAAATGCCCTAAGTTATGGCATATGCCTTGATAAGATGAAAGGGAAAACAACGATTATATATGTTTAGAACTCCTTTCTATATAAGAACCCCACTGGAGTTTTAATAAAAATAGCCTCGCCTCTAACCTTTACTAACCTCGAAAATGTGAGCTGTCAGGAAGGTAGCTTGGCGTCCCTGTAACAAACTGCAACGACGCTAGGAAGGCATGGTGTTAAACAATAGAAGACGGACTGTTAAAAAAATTTTAAAAAATGTATCACCAACCGCAGAACCCTCCATGATATTGGAGTGTCTAAGTGATCTATAAATAACCATCTAATTCGAGGAAGAGGAAAATAGAAGTCGGTCACAGGAGTGAATTGGCAGCATAAATATACTGTATCTAAGGATATATAAGAACAAATACGCACCCAAAGATTTTAATAGCCATATTGGCTTAGTAGTAGGCACGCAGTGATAATTAGGAAAGAAAGACACAAAGTAGTTTCTCAAACCCATAACGTGTTCTGACTGGTAATTAATGAGGCAAGGGACCTGTTTACGAAAATATATCCTATATGTGAAGAAAAAGTGTAAAGTCTAGAAGGGTGAAAGTGACATGCTCAGAAAGTGAGACTCTATAAAAAAGGAAGAACAAATAAGGGGGTGAGATGAAAGAGTACTCATTTAGCAGATTTTCCTTTTCTTTTTAAAAAACAGGGCATATGTATCCGATTGTTATTCTCCACTTGGTAATAGTCATAATACGAAAAAACATAATTGGTCAAAGGAGGAATAGGTGAACGTAATAATTGTTGGCAATTCATAAATTACAAAGCTTACAATTATAGTGACACATGTTGCTTTATCCTTTTGTACAGAATGTTTTGAGTGTGTGTGTACTAACATACTAACACAGTAACTTACAAAAGCAAAAATATGTACAAATATCAACAAGTATTATATTTGTAAAAATGTGTTTGTGGTAATACCACACAGCAACATCTCTAAATACTGAATCTACTCCACAAGAGTATGTTCAACTTGTTAAAAATACACTTAATTCTCTACCCTGATTCGGGTCTAAACAGTTCTTAATCTAATAATCCAGCTTGTTTTCGTCTCATTTTCGTAGGGCTAATGTTCTATTCCCACCCCTCGGTGAGGTTTCATAAAGGCAATACCGTGAAAACGGATCTTATGATTCTCACTTAATCTGTGTTGTACGTTATAGTGTGTGGCAAGGAGATAGTTGCTGTTGCCATTTCTAACTGCCATGACATGCTCTTGTATTCTCTCCTTCAGTGGGCGTACAGTGCTAACCACATATCAAATTGCACTGACAAATAACACAGTAAAACACATACTTGGTATTAAAAATCATGAAATGTTCCAAATGGTATTCTTTCCTAGTATCATACTGAAAACTAGTAGTTTTGTTTAGTGCATATTGACATATGTTGCAGTGACCACATTTGTAGAAACCGGTTGATGGTGGTGTCAACCAAATTTGCCCTACATTTGTTATTTTGTTGTGTAGCCCCTGCTGTGTGTTATCTGTGGGTAGAAGACTGGATAGAATATTGTCCAAAGTCAGCAAATGTCAATGTTTATACAGTATTCTATATACTGATGCACTCTATTATATGGTGTTGTAAATGTTAATCGTTTCTCTTGATTATTACGTTTAGGTCTGTTAGCCAATAATGTTTTATGTTTTTTCTTTGTAATTCTTGATTTGGCCGTGTCCAGGACCTTCTTAGGATATCAAATCTGGGAGACCATATGTCCAGATAGAAGTATGTTCAAACCAACCCATGTAAAGGTTGGCAAAAGGAGGAGAAACTTTAGAAGCCATTGCCACCTCCTGTGATTGAAGGTACCAATGTCCATTATGTAGAAAAGTGTTATCCAAAATAATGGAGGTCATATCCGTTAGAAGAGTTGTGTGTTCCAACAATGTTGCATCTCGAGGATAAGAAATGTTGCAATGCAATAAGCCTCTTGTCCTATGGGGTACTCGTATATAAAGAATAAACGTTCAAGGTGACAAAGATAAGTTCTGCCGATCAAGTAATATCCACAAGTTTAAGAAAATCTTTTGTATCCCGTATGCATATGCTGGAAGGTTCTGTACCATTGGTTGTAATTATAGATCTACATATTCTGAGATGTGTTCAGTGGGAGACACTGTGCCCAAGATGATTGGCCAGCCCGGTGGAAATCGCCCAGGCTTATGTATTTTTGGCAGATTTTAAATAGATGGATTACTAAAATGGATTAGATGGATTACTAAGGTATGGGTTAAATATTTAACTTCTAAATCAGTTATAAGGCATAAATCTCGCCATGTCATAAGTTTTTGTTGCATCATTCTATTCACCTCTCCCATGGGGTTATATTCCAGTTTGATGCAAGCCTGGCAATCAGAAAGCTGTTGATCTATTTCCCATACATAACTCTTGTTCCTCACCACAATGTTGCCCCCTCCTTATCTGCCACTTTAATTATAATCTCAGGAACCTGTGTCAGGGCCCTAAGAGCCCTCCTTCATTGAGTTAGGTTGTTCTGTGGGTGTATAACTTTAGATGTCACAATGTCCTCCAACTTGTGGAAGTCTTTAGTTTATAGAATACATCAATAGTATTATCTGGTGATAGACAGGTAACAAAAGTAGATTTGTTTCTTAAACCATTGTCAATGTTTAGATTTGGTACTATATCCAGTTCAGCACATCTCCGGTATCAAGCCGTTGGTGCCCCTGTGTCATCTAAAGACAGTAATAGTTGTAAGTCCTGGATGTCCTACATGGACTTGTTGCAATTGGATGAAACAGTCAATACTCTTTCATGTGGTCTCTCCTTAAAGTACTTTTTCAATTTAATTCTACGTACAAATTTGTACTGTTCCACATGAATTTGGGTCAAATTAGCTACTGCAGTAGGACAGAAGCCCAAACCTTTGCACAACACATTTATTTGGAGTTGGTTTAATACATAATCAGAAAGGTTAATAATTGAAATGTCTTTCATAGATGTATTTGTTTTGTCAGCACTCTACTTAGAATGAATTGCCATCTCAGTCAAGAGATTCGATTCTTTTTGTTTCTGGAAACTGTTCGTGTCACCACCCATTCCATTGCGGCCTGGCCTGGCTGTGCTTTTGCCCATTCATGTTAGTTTGTGGTTTTGCCCTGTTTTTTTTTAGTTTTTTTTTTTAAAGTTGCCTTGGTGCCTATCCGCTATCTTTCCGCCTCCACTAAAAAAAAAAAAGAGGTAAGGTTGCCACTTGGTTCTACATAGCATGTCTCACTACAGGTGCCCTCCCGGGTGGTCGCTATTAATACTAGAAAGTTCCGATTCACTTGTGGAGGAGATAGAAATCCTTTATTTTGTTGTTTGCCCAAAGTTTGTTTGATGTTTAGGTCATCATATTTACATGCATAGGTAAACACCCTTCTTTTGTTATAGTCACTTGTGCTTTCTCAGTTTACGCACTATTTTGTCCTTTACATAAAGTAGATATTTGGCAAGGACCTCTTTCAAGATATTATAATTTTAAGTGGTTGCTTCCGCTAAATTAAGTCCCTTAATTTTTTCCTTTAGTTTGTCCATTTCAAGACACAACATATTGCACTTGTGTTCCGCATGGCGTATCAAGAAATTCATCATGTCATAAGATAAACTGTGTAACAATTGTTCCCATTCAATTAATAAGTCCTCCTAGATTTGTAAATGAAGGAAATATAACTATACTGAGTCTCCGAGTTACTCGCTTGTTTTCAATGCATTTCTGTAGAATGGTGGCATCCCACAATCGGGAAAGTTCTTGTTTTTAAGTCGTTCAAGCCTCTGAAATTTTAGTTTCAAACCTTCTTTACTATTATTTGGTTTGATATTTGGGTTGCATTTGGTATCACCTTGATCAAACAGTTCATGAATCAGTTTATCCCTGTCATTGTTGAATGTGGCCATCTTAATAAATGGACTATGTATAGAAAAAAATAAAACCCTATACAATTGAGAGTTCGGATTAGCACAAACACAAGAGAAATCAAACAATTTTTGGTAGCTGTATTATATAATAATCACACTTGATTGCAGACCTATGTCCCAAGTCTATGGACTATTTGTTTCTTGTTTGGGTTATGGGGGCCATACAATGATTGTAATTATACCTGTTTTATAAGAAAGTGTAGAAATTACACAATGTATTTTGGTAATATTTCAACCCTTGAAAAAGTCTTATTATAGACAAAATATGTGTCGGCTGCCAGATGTGTCTGAACGCTTGCACTTTACGATCAACATTATCCACAACACTTGAAGTGTTTAAAATAAAACGCATGTACTGGGTCTTTGGAACAATATTAATAAAGAACCAAGTTCTGTGTGCTCCAGAGTCACTGAGTATTTATAAAGACTTGGACGTGTTTAGCGCTGATGACGGGGAAGGAGACTGGTGGGTTCCAAGTTCCTCTTGCAGTAATAGTTTAATTTCCAGGTTAGTGGTAACCTGACTGACCTTCAATACATCCTTGACTTTGACATGCAACACCTCATCATCTATGACCCATTTGTGATTCTCTTTAGAGAATCTACGAAGAAAATCTGCTCTTTAGAGTTTGCTGGTATGATATAGGAAATGCCTTTATGAAGAAATTCCTTTCTAGCAACCATGACCAGATCTTCTGAGCTTCGAGCAACGGAGGTCTTGACCTGGTGTCACCCTATTTAAGTAGTGGATTGTGGTGGATCTGATCCACTGTTAGAAACAGCTGGAATTGCTTGAGAGCTAGGGTGACTGGTCTGAGCTCCGAGAAACTGATGTGATAAAATCTCTTTCGGGGGTCAACAAATCCTGAACAGATGATCCTCCGAGGTGAGCATTCAACCTAGTAGTGAGGCATCCAATACAATTGTATGGGTAGGAAGATCTCGTTGAAATGGAACTCCAGCAGTAAAGTGCTTGCCTTGGACCACCAAGCTACAGAATTGTCGTTCTGTCTGATACAATTTGAGCTTGTGGTCCCAGTTCCCCTTCTGGGCACACTGATTTTCCAAGCATTTTTGCAGTGACCCTGCATTTGCATTTGGTACAATTACAATGCACAAAGCCACTGAACCCAGCAGTGATGAGATTACACAAAATGTTTTATTTAGAGACCACTTGAGAAGCTGACATTTTTCAACTTCTCTGTTCTCCCTGTGGGACCACTTTTTCCTGTCTTTAGTCTGGAGTTACTCGTAAGCAAGTTAGGGTCTGAACTAGAGACATTGCTGATTTCTGGTAATTGATTTTAAGTCCCAAAGGATGAAGGACTGAGATCATAATCTGGAGATCTTCCTTTAGTCTGCTCAGATTGCTGGCTTTCATAAGCCAATCGTAGAAGTATGTATACACAGATTTTCTGATGTAAGGGTGCCACTGCCACCACAATACATTTGAAGATCGATTTCATGCATCTAGTGTCTCGTCTTTAGATGAGAAAAAATCTGATGTAATGCTAGCACACACAACTGCTCTCACCTGATCCAGTTGTAAGCTAGTCGCAAGTCTAGGGATGGGCCTTTTTTAGATGAGAAAGTAGAACGAAGAGATGCTTCCCCTCCCCCCCCACACACCCACCCCTTTGGAGACAAGGAACTGGTGCAATTGTTTTTTTTCTTAGCAATATAGCCCTTTCCCTGTGCAGGATGGCTAGTTACTGTGTTGGTACAGATGCCAGTGATGGTGCTATGGAGCAAAGCGAGTGTCCCTCCCACGCAATTGTTGAGACCCATTTCTATGCAATTGTCAAGATCCATTTGTTGCCTGTTATTATTTTGCCACTCTTAAAGATGTTGTGAAATACAACTCCCTCCCCCAACCTTGGTGGTAGATGGGAGAGGTGAAGGCATTAACAAGTCATGGTCTGGTGTAGATGGAGGCAGTCCAGACAAGTAGCCGACCCAAGGTGGGTTGGAAATCTTGACTTGTCACCTTGTTTGTAATGGTAGAAATATCTCTGTTAGGGTTGTTGTTGCCGCTGATGGGAGTGGCAAGGCAATGAGGGAATTGAACCCTCTGAATATAGTATCAGCAGTCTTTGTGGCAATACTGAGATTTGTATTACTTATTTCTTTCTACTAACTCCACTGCTTTTGAGGAATCCACTTAATTCTTCAAGTGGACCATCACCTCTTCTGTGTGCTGAGCAAATAAAGAGGAACCAAGGAATGGTAAGATAAGTATATTTTAAGGGCGCATCCGGTTTCAGAGATGTTAGCCATACCCAGGATGACGTCCTTAAAGTAACTCCATGACAATATTCTGACATTAAGAGGTCAGTGGAATCTACGAAGACACTAATAATTTGACTAAAAACCAGAATGCCTTCCTGTTCTGCCGCAGGGAAAACTTGACATTTTTTGAGAGGCAATTCTTCTGTAAAGTCAGTTTCTCTCAAATTGCTCAGTTATAATTCCCAAAAGATGTTTCTGTAGCCGAAGAGCACCGTTTCCTGACTGGTGACGCTAGGACATAGTCAGGTTTTGGGTAAAACTGAAGAAAGGCCAGATTCTGCTGTGGAAGCCTGCAGTTTTTCAAACATTGAGGTGCCACACAGGAGAAAAACTAGCTTGTGATCCTGGGAAGGTCGTGAGAGTATATGAAGATGTGTCCAATTCAGCTGACCGTGAACAAAGTGAAGAATGCCTTTCCCATCCATGTTTGAGTGGTGGCTGATAATCCTTTGGAGGAAGATCTTGTTGTGGTATAGGCGCAAGTGGTGTCTCCAAAGGGAGAACAACTCTTGCACAGTACCTAGCTGTAGCTCAGTCCTGAGTGAAGACACTGATGTTGGCCTCAAGACCACCACATTCGGTGTCACCGTTGGTGGCAGATTTAAAGGACTCGAAGGAGTTTGAACTGGATCCTCCACACTAATTCTGAAAGGTAGAGGCCCAAGCAGATCTGGTGTTGTATCTAGTGTAGGACACAACCTCAGGCATCTCTTCAGTGAAGAAGCCACTGCGGTCGACAAGGTTGAGGAAACTGAGCTCTTCAATGTCAGAGTCTGCATAGCGCTCCAGTGACAAAGCTTGCCTCGACATCAAATGGTGGGAATGTTTATCTAGATGGTTGCACCACTCAGAGAACACTTTGGTGTCAAAGATCTTACCAATACTGGCAAAGATTCCCCACTCCCGAGGGTGAACATGTTGGCCGCATACCATTACCTGACGCTGATTTCCTTGACGTCAAGCAGGATCACTAGCAACTGGAGAGACAGGAATGAGATTGCAATTTCCTTTGGAACGTCTTTCCCTGAATTTCCCTTCTCTGGAGTCCTAGGAGGCTGAGGATTTAGTCACAGTAGACGAAGTACCCTCTTTGGAGGCTCTTTTAGGCTTATGCTTCTGCTTGGTTTTTAGGTCTTCAAATTTCTCCCTTAGTCTGATGCCTTCTTGATCTTTAAATTTCCTTTTAGATGTTTTAACACAACATTTACATTGTAATGAAATCAGATCAAGGAGGGCAGTCTACACACATCTTTTGATGATCCAAAGCTGTTTTTTTCCTGCCACTTGAAGGGAACTTCACAAACTGAACACAGCATAACTGAAAAACTAGCTGGGAAAAACAATGAAAGCTTGGAAATGTTTCTCAATGTTGAAAAACATTGATAATGTAAAACAAACCAAAAAATCGAAGTTCTGCCAGGAAAAATCCATGGAAATTATGTAACAACCACAGTGTTCCTAGGTCCCACTAACACGACCCAGGAAAAAGAACTGGCTCTGAAGGGTAACTGCTAGTACAGTGGATTCTGGGATTAGATGCATCTAGGCTTCTTATAAGGCACTGGCGGCCTCTTTTTTTCTTTAATACTTCCATAATGTAGCACCTATCAGACATCCTTTTACTGTTTTTTAACACTCACTTTGGCAGCAGTTAGGTTTAGGGTTCTGCAAAGTAATATTGTAAATGGCATTACATTTTTATTTTTTGTAAAGGAGTGTGAATTCGGAGAGAAAGGTCGGCCCCAATAGGCTGTTTAGAGAGTGTCTTTATTACAATTGGAAATCTTAGCTTTGTGAACCCTCTTTTGAGATAACTGGATTAAGTGTTCTAGGGTCCCTGTATGCAGCGAGTCATTTGTCTAACATTTATGACTGTCAATGAAAATCTAAGATGCTGAAACTCCTCTGCGCCCAAACATGCAGCGACCACTGTGTCTGCAAATGGTTTACTTTAAGCATATTTTAAATCTATAGTGGTAGAGCTGCTGCTGCACTCGTCATGCGAGGTGCTATACAATTTGTCTGTTTCTACTCAGAACCCCCACTTCTACAGGGAATACGACAAAACTGCCAGTACACTGCTATTCACTTAATGCACCTTAAAGCTCTCCTCACATCACTGCTTAAAACCACATGCCTGCTGGCTCTCAAGATTAGTGATTCAGTCTATGTAAGAATGCCCTCAAGTTAACCTTCAAAGAGGGATACGCCTCTCATCTACACTTTACTTTCAATGTTCAGTCATTCCTAGATACAGGTAACATCAACCCCAGCATTCAGGAACGTGGATGACTTTCTCTTCTTTATTGTTAACCACAGGGCTCCTTTAGAAGTAGCACAAGCCAATACATAGCTCTCCTGTTACAGTCTGTTCCTAGATAAACCAAAGTAATGCCTCTAACCAAGCTTTGACTTGGGCATCACATGCAAAACGCTAACTTTTGATGGAATCCTACCTCCATTCATTACATAAATGGGAATTCATTTCACCATGTTTATTAGGAGATGCATCTACATCAATAAACTGCTTCTAGAAAAGAAATCAAGAATAAAAAGTAGACAAGGTCGCCCCCAAATCTCTCATAGTGAGGGAGGCATGATGCAAGCAGAAGTGTTACGCCAAGGGTCATGTATCAGTATCAATGCGGCCACTCCTATTCCTTCAAAACGTCTGTATAGAACTAATAAAACCCTCACCAAATTCCTTTGCAATGTGAAACACCTAAGAATCTCTCTTAAAAAAAACTCGAGAACTCAAACATAAAACATTTCTAAGTTTGCACACTACTACCAAGCATTCAGACTTAACCAAGCCAGTGTGGCTAAACCCTCCACACATGTCTCAAACATCAACATGCCCATCTCCAATAACATACTTCCATAGAGAGTCATGTATTGTATTGGTTCATGTGTATAGCGCTTCATACCTTTGACATGGGTGCATACTGATTATAACATAACCACAGCAGTAGGTCTCCCCAAATCAACTTGAATAATCATCCAACTATCAACTTTTAATATGTTATGGAATCGCCACCTTTGTGTTCATCAGCATATCAATTTCTGAAAATACACATCTTTTTCTATCAAATAGCACTTTCCATTTTAGGCACTCAAACTCAGTTTTCCAGAAGAAAAACCTTTTCTAAAAAACAAAAAAACACGTTTGCCTTAAAAATGTCTTTTTTCATTTTTAGGAAAAGCACAGTCCCTTAAACATCAGCTTGTCTTTTTGATTGGGTACTCCTATTTACAAATGCCTCACATGGACAGATTCTGCTTCAAATGCACCATTATACCCAGGCCACTTTTGTGCTAATGCTGGACACTTTAACGGCCAAGATGCCCATATATCAGCCGTGGCCACTGTTACGCATGGGGCAGCCACCATAATGCCAGGGATAGCTAAAAGTAGGCCAGTCATACTCTTAACATGACAGTAATCAATCAATCAGTGAATTATAAGCGCGCTACTCACTCGCAAGGGTCTCAAGGCGTTGGGGGGAGGGGGGTGGTACGCAGCTCCGTTCAGCCGAAGAGCCAGGTCTTGAAGGTCTTCCTGAAGGTGTTCAGGGAGGGGGCGAGTCTGATGTCTGTCGGTAGCTCGTTCCAGGTCTTGGCTGCAATGTGGGAGAAAGATCTCCCGCCTGTTCTGGCTCTGTGGATGCGCTGGGTTTCGGCCAGAGCGAGGTTGGACGATCCTAGGTTTCTTTTGGGTGCGTGGAAGTTTATTCTGTCATTGAGGTACTTGGGTCCGTTGTTGTGTAGGCATTTGTAGGCGTGGGTGAGGATTTTGAAGGCGACTCTTCTCCACGGGGAGCCAGTGGAGTCTCTGCAGGTGTTGGCTGATGTGTTCGTGTCGGGGGATGTCGAGGATGAGTCTGGCGGCAGTGTTCTGTATGGTCTGGAGTTTGCGGAGTAGGGACTTGTTGATGCCGGAGTAGAGTGCGTTGCCATAGGCCAGTCTGCTGGTGATGAGTGCGTGGGTGACTGTCTTCCTCGACTCGGTGGGGATCCATTTGAAAATCTTGCGAAGGATGCGGAGGGTGTTGAAGCAGCTGGAGGTGACGGCGTTGACCTGTCGGTTCATGGTGAGTGATGAATCGAGTACGATGCCGAGGTTTTTGGCATGGTCTGAAGGGGGGGGGGGTTTCCAAGGGCGGTGGGCCACCAGGTGTTGTCCCATGCTGAAGGGGTGGTACCAAGGACGAGGACGTCTGTCTTCTCGGCGTTGAGTTTTAGGCACCTGTTGGTCATCCAGATTGCGACTTCTTGCATTCCTCTCTGGAAGTTGAGTTTTGCGGTGGTGGGGTCTCTGGTGAGGGAGAGAATAAGCTAGGTGTCGTCGGCGTAGGATACGATGTTGATGCCGTGTTGTCGAACGATGGCTGCGAGGGGGGCCATGTAGATGTTGAAAAGGGTCGGGCTCAGTGATGACCCCGGTGGGACTCCACCGGTGATTTTCGTGGGGGCGGAGAGGAAGGGTGGTAGCCTGATCCTCTGGCTTCTTCCGGAGAGGAACGAGCGGATCCAGTCCAGGGCAGTTCCTTGTATGCCGGCGTCGTGTAGTCTAGTGACTAGTGTGTGGTGAGAGACGGAGTCGAAGGCTGCGGACAGGTCAAGGAGGATGAGGGCTGCGGAGTGGCCTTGGTCCAGGAGGGAGCGGATGTCGTCCGTGGCGGCGAGTAGGGCGGTCTCGGTGCTGTTGTTGCTTTGGAATCCGGATTGGGACGGGTCGAGGACGGAGTGCTCTTTGATGAATCGTGTCAGTTCCCGGTTGACTGTTTTCTCTGCTACTTTGGCTGCAAAGGGGAGAAGCGAGATGGGCCTGTAGTTTTTGAGGTCGGTGGGGTCGGCCGTGGGCTTCTTGAGCAGGGGCCTGACTTCTGTGCGCTTCCAGTCGTCTGGGAAGGTGCCTGTTGTGAAGGTGGCGTTGATGGTGTGTTGCAGTTCAGGTGCGATGGTGTCCGCGGTGATGGCTGCCAGTATGCCGCAACTAAACCGTGAATGCCCAAAATAGTTACTAAGACCATTATACCACCATTAAGAGAGACAACTGTGCCAGAGATGAACCCTTTATGATGGGTGTAGCATATACTTTTGGTGGTCCCCGTCTCTCCATAGCGCTGGCACACAACAGGCTGCCTAGTGCAACACACATGCTTTTGCACCATAGGGCAAAGGTGCCTGCATCATGTCTAGCATATGTTTTTTACTGGAAAGATACCCATTCAGTACAAAATAACATGCTCAGGCTAACTTTAAAACTTTTCCCACTTCAGATGTGTGCTGTACTGTGCAGCACACATTCAAAGTGGGAAAGGTTAGGAGAAATATGACTGCTTCAAAGTGGTGTTATTTTCTGGTGCAAAACCTTGTCTACTATTATTAGGAGAAAGGGTTTTATGTCAAAAGTAATGGGTGGTTGCAGGGGACCGCCCATTTACCACCTACAGAATAGCCCCTTGATGCCGAGAAATGCAAAGCAACGATTTGTGCTGCTTTGCCTTATTTTGAAGCAACGTTTCAGCGCAAACAAGGTTTGTGCTGGAAAGAAAAGTTTAAAAAAAACATTACTAAACATCAAAACAATTTCACATGGCTCGTGCAGTCCTACACTTCAGTGGTCAGCATTGGTTACTGCTGAGGCTACTGCTGGCACTCTTCTTTCACAGTCCATGGTTCACACACAAAGTGCAACTGATAAAGCAGGGCATACAACATGGCCAATTTCGTGACTTAGCTAGATTGACAGTGGAAAAAAATGGTCATGTGGCAAACTCCATAGGCCAACACAGGATGTCTGAGTGTTATCAGGAAGCCCAGCCAGTATTTTGGCTGTCAATCTAAGGGTCTTCGGATGAGCAGGGCTGCCTTCTTTAATATGCATTGAAAGTGATACTGGGCTTGGCTTCCCCTATGCTGTTGATGGTGTCATGAGCTACCAGTAGCTCCTGACTTGTTGGGAGTCCCCTGATTTAAAGGATCATGGCCCAGTCCCTGACCGCTCCAAATTGGCTTAAGCACTGAATTTCCACTTCTTGTAACTGAGTCAAGGACCTGGTATGGCATTTACATCTCTAACTCAACTGATTTTCTTCACCACTCACAGAATCATCTGAACCCCATTAAGAATCTCCAAAATGTGTCTACTGACTCCAGTGCTTGCGGGAGATGAAAAAGCAATTAAGCCTCTTCCAATGGCATGCTCTTTTCCTGCCAACTGTACGACTATGCATAGCAGTGTCAACATATCCATCTTCCATATACCATCATGTATTGGAATGTATTGTATTGTATCATAGCGATTTATACCCGTGACAAGGCTGAATACTGCTCCAATTTTCATGGGTTCCTGGAGACCCTTTCCGAGGTGTGTGGTTGAAAGGAAAATGCTACTTACCAGTATGCATCTGTTCTTGGCATGTAGAGCTGTAGAGTTGTATACTTTAGCATAGATCGCCATCTGGTGTTGGGCTCGGATGTTTGCACTTTGTTTTTGTCGAAGAAGTCTTTGTAGTCACGGGATAGGTGACTCCTCCTTATGGTGATAGTGCGCATGGGCATCGACTCCATCTTCAGATTGTTTTTCGCCATAAAGGGGATGATGGAGTTAGTAAGAGAATAGAAAAGGATGTCCATGTGATGTATCTAAATAAGATAATACTGCAACGGATAAAGGTATCCTGGGAGGTGGGTGGGCGTATACAACTACAGCTCTACATGCCAAGAACAGATGCATACTGGTAAGTAGCATTTTCCGTTCGAGGCATATGAGCTGTAGATTGTATACTTTAGCATAGACTAAATAGCAGTTTCCCTCCTTAGCGGTGGCAACCTGTATCCGTTGCAGTAGTCTGACAAAGTGTTCTTAATACAGCCTGGCCCACACTAGCTTGTTGTTTTGCTTGCACATCTACACAATAGTGTTTAGTGAAAGTATGCGGTGTAGACCAAGTTGCTGCTTTGCAGATGTCATCTAGGGGAATGTTCCCCAAGAATGCCATAGAAGCCCCTAGTTTGCGTGTGGAATGAGCTCTAGGGGGAATGGTTAGCGTGCGTTTAGCTTTGAGATCGCAGATTTGTATGCACTTGACAATCCATCTTGCAATTCCTGTTTTTGAAATGGGATTGCCCTTGTGAGGTGGGGAGAAAGATACAAAGTTGTTTAGTCTTTCTAAAAGGTTTAGTTCTTTCTATGTAGTATAGTAACGCCCTTTTGACGTCTAGCGTGTGAAGAGCGCGTTCTGCCACCGAGTCTGGTTGAGGGAACAAAACTGGGAGTTCAACCGACTGATTAAGGTGGAAGGCAGAAACTACCTTGGGTAGAAATTTTGGGTTAGGCCTAAGAACCACTTTGCTATGATGCATTTGCAAAAATGGTTCTTGTATGGTTAATGCCTGGAGTTCACCAACTCTCCTGAGGGATGTGATAGCTACCAGGAAGGCTACTTTCCAAGTGAGGGACTGTAACTCACATTTGTGTAGAGGTTCAAATGGGGGACCTATGAGCCTGGTAAGGACAATATTGAGGTTCCAGACTGGGGAAGGTGGAACTCTAGGTGGAATTATTCTTTTAAGTCCTTCCATAAATACTTGGATAGCAGGAACTCGAAATAAAGACAGGTGTCTGTTTTGGAGGTAAGCGGATATTGCAGCTAGATGTAGCCGTATAGATGTATATGCCAAATTACATTGTTGTAGATGCAAGAGGTAACAGATAATGTTCTGAATGGAAGCATCTAGTGGGTTGATTTTGTTATTTGTACAATAAACAAATTGTTTCCACTTTGCTGCATAGCATGCTCTTGTGGTAGGACGTCTAGCCTCTTTGATGATGTTCATGCAATCGGGTGGGAGATTGAGGTAGCCAAACTCTATGACCTCAGGAGCCAGATCGCAAGGTTGAGTTGATTGGGATCTGGATGTCTTATTTCTCCATAGTTCTGTGTAAGAAGTTTGGGTGAGAGTTGTAGCTTTTGATGCGGAACTACTGATAGTTCCAAGAGGGTTGTGAACCATGGTTGTCGGGCCCATGTTGGAGCAACTAGGATCATTGTGAGGGAATGCTGTTTGAGTTTCCGAACCACTATTGGAATCAGTGGGAGAGGCGGAAAAGCGTAAGCAAATTTGCTTGACCAGTTCATCCATAGCACATTGCCTTTGGATAATGGGTGTGGATACCTGGACGTGAAGGTTGGGCATTTTGCGTTGTGATGTGTGGCGAACAGATCTATGTCTGGGTGCCCCCACATTTGAAAAAATGGAAGAACTTGATGATGAAGTTCCCATTCGTGAATGTGTTGTGTTTGTCGACTAAGCAGATCCGCGATCTGATTGTGTACTCCCGGGAGATGTTGTGCGAGGAGGTATATCCTTTGGGGAATAGCCCATCTCCACATACTTTGCGCTAGGCGTGAAAGTTACAGGGAGTGTGTTCCTCCCTGTTTTTGAATGTAATACATTGCTGTCATGTTGTCTGTACGTATTAGGACAGCTTTGCCTATTAGCAAGAGTTGAAAAGATTTTAGTGCTAAAAATATTGCTAGTAACTCCAGGTGATTTATGTGGAGTTGTTTTTGTTGAGGGGTCCATAGTCCCTGTACAGTGTGATTTTGTAGATGAGCTCCCCAGCCGGTGAGCGATGCGTCTGTTGTTAGTACTATCTGAGGAACCGGGTCGAGGAACGGCCGCCCTTTGGAAAGGTTTTGTGTATTCCACCACTGTAGAGAGCGATGTGTGCGGCTGTCCACCAACACCAGATCTGTCAACTGACCTTGAGCCTGGTAACACCGATGTGCTAAGCATTCCTGCAAGGGACACACCTGGAGTCTTGCATAAGGGACGATGAGGATGCAAGAAGCCATCATCCCGATTAATTGCATAAACACTCGAGCTGGTAACGAGTGTTGAGGCCGAAATTGTAGTATTAGAGTTTGCATGGAGTGAATCCTGCCTGGATTGGGGTATGCTAGAGCTTTTGCGGTGTCTAGAGTAGCCCCTAGATACTGTTGTATGTTGGATGGTTGAAGGTGAGACTTGGCGAAGTTTAATGTGAAACCTAAGTCGTGAAGTAGATGGATAGTTCTGTGTGTGTGCTGCACACAACTGTTGTGAGATTTGGCTTTTATGAGCCAATCGTCCAGATAAGGGAACACGTGGATGTGTTGTCTTCTTAAATGAGCTGCTACAACTGCGCGGCATTTGGTGAAAACTCTGGGTGCTGTGGTTACCCCGAATGGTAGGACTTTGAACTGATAATGTTGTCCTTCCACTATGAACCTGAGATACTTTCTGTGAGAGGGGTGAATAGGAATATGAAGGTAGGCGTCCTTTAGATTCAGAGTGGAGAGGAAGTCGCCGTGTTGAAGTAGTGGGAGCACCTGTTGTAGAGTGACCATATGGAAGTGGTCTGATTGGATGAAGTTTAGGGGTCTGAGGTCTAGTATTGGCCTGAGAGAGCCGTTCTTTTTTGGAATCAGAAAGTAGAGAGAGTAAACCCCTGTGCCCTGATGGGGTAAGGGGACTGGTTCTATTGCGTTTTTTGTAGAAGAGAGAGAACCTCTTGTTTGAGGAGAGTCAAATGTTCTGTAGACATTGGACGGTGTTTGGGAGGAATGTGGGGGGACTGGATGCGAGTTCCAGGCAGTAACCATACTGGATAATTTGTCTTACCCACTTGTCTGTAGTGATGAAATTCCAGACAGGTAGGAACTGTGAAAGGCGTCCCCGACAGGTGTGGAATGGTCGGGGGAAGCGCAGGGAAGTCACTGCTTGGTGGTAAGGGGAGCTGCGGGTGTTATTACCCCGGCCTCTGCTCTTGTTGTTGTTACCCCTGTAACCTCCCCTAAAGTATCCTTTGGAAAAGGAGCTCTGATTGGGGCTTTTGTAGGATGAGGATGGGTGCTCTGGTGTGTTGGCTTTAGAGCCACCCCTATAAAAGGAGCGTCAAAAGGAGCCTCTAGGAGAAGATAACTGCAAGGCTCCCATAGACTTAGCAGTTTCCGTGTCCTTTTTCATCTTTTCTAAAGATGTATCCACTGCAGGTCCAAAGAGGTGCTCTTGGACAAAGGGCTGATTAAGGATACTGGTTTGTACTTCTTGTTTAAATCCAGATATCCTGAGGCATGCATGCCTGCGTAACAAAACGCTAGTATTGACTGCGCGAGACGCGGTGTCCGCTGCGTCTAGAGCACATTTGATTGATGTATTTGTGATCAATTTGCCTTCCTGTATGAGGTCATTGGCCTTATCTTTATATTCGTCAGGTAGATGTTGAATGAGCTTCTCCAGCTCATCATAGTGGGCCCTATCATACCTTGCCAAGAGAGCTTGTGTGTTGGCTATTTTCCAATAGTTTGCAGCTTGAGACGCCATACGTTTGCCGGATGCGTCTAATAGTTTGGATTCCTTATCTGGAGGTGGGGTGTCACCTGAACCCCGAGAGTTGGCCCTTTTGCGTGTATTGGCTACTACCAGGGAATCTAAAGGAAGCTGACCCTTAATATATGTGGGGTCACTGGGAGCTGCTTTGTATTTTTTGTCTATCCTAGGGTTAAGAACCCTAGCCCTAACAGGGTCCTTAAACACTTCTGGTGCGTGTTTAATTAGGCCTTTTAACATCGGTAGGACGTGGGAAGATTTTTGTGGCGGAGCAAAAGTTTCTAAGCGAAAATCCTCCTCTACAGGATCTGAATGTAGATTTACCCCGTGATATGTTGCGGCCCTATTGATTAGTTGGGCAGAACCTACATTATCGTCAGGTGGGGATGGCTTAGAGGGATAAAGATCCGGGTCGCTGTTTAAGTCCGGATCTGTATTATAGTCTGTCCATGGATCGGAGTCCTCTGGGGGATCATTATCATCCATATCTTGTGGAATTATATTATCAACCCCTTGTCCATCCCCATCTCCATTATCAGTATCCTCTGGTTGTGAGAGTGGAAAAGTATGTTCTGGAGAGTGTACTGCAGAGATAAGTAGATTGGGATTAATAGGTGGAGGAGGAGGTGTAGGGGGTGGAGAGGTGTTAGTGCCCATGTCTATTCTTTTAGCCGGAACCGGTGCATCTTGCAAATGGTCCGGTTTCCTTTTTGTAGGTTGTTTGGAGAGAACATGACCAGTCTTTGGATGGAGATAAATTGTTTTCTGGTTCGGATCCGGGACAAAAAGTTGTTCGGAGCCGGTGTTTTTTGGTGCCGAAGATTTCTCCCTATGAGGGGTCTTAGACTGTTTAGGCATAGGGATAGTGTCCGGTTTAGAAGCCTTTCCTGGCTCCGAAGACTTCGGTGTCGGTTGTTTCGGCTCCGGAGTCTTTTGCTTCAAGGGTTTAGACGTCAAAGGTTTTTCCGTGGATTGTTTCGGCTCCGACGTTTTCGGTGTCGAAGTTTTTCCCTTGTGCTTCGGCTCGGAGGGTTTGTCCTTCGGCTGTTTCGGTGCCGAAGGGTTTTCCGGTGCCGTTGGAGGAAGGCGTGCCATATCGGCGGCCTTGGACTTCGGTGCCGAAGGTGGTTTTTCGGTACCGGAGTGTGGTTGGCTCGAGCCCGAGCCGGAAGGCTTGTCTTTGCTTTTCATAGCCGGGCCCGAGGGCGGGGCATCTGAAATGTTCGACCGGTGTGGACCTGGGCCCTGTGGCAAAGGTGTTACCGGAGCCTTTGGTATGGGCTTGGGTGGGGCAGGGGTCTCGGTACTCACGGTCCGCTGAGCTGGGGTGACTGCGTCTTCGACGGAGTCATCTGCTTCGGAGACTGAGACCTGTTCCTCCTGGGCTTGTTCCTGAAGGCTGTCGGGCTGGATGGAAGATGTCCGGAATGGAGCCGCTTCCTCTGGACATTTCGTGGCGTCGAGCCCGACGATCACGAATGGTCTTCTTAGACTTGAAAGATAGACAAGCCTCACAGGTATCCTCTCGATGTTCTGGAGAGAGGCAAAGATTACACACTGGGTGTAGGTCCGAGTGTGGGAATTTAGCACCACACTGGGGACATTTCTTGAAGGGAGTCCGTTCCATCGACTTCCGTCGGGATCGGCGCGGGTAGGCCCAACGGCCCGCGTCGAAGTTTATCGAAGTTTTTTCGATTGTAGAAGATGCGCGTGGAGAAAGGGAAACGCGATCGAGACAATACCGTCGCGTGGTAGGTGATTGCGCGTCGAAGGGGGTTTCGATAACTACACCGACCCGGAGCGCAGCAAGTCACATCCGAACCCGATGGCGGAAAAAAACAATCTGAAGATGGAGTCGATGCCCATGCGCACTATCACCATAAGGAGGAGTCACCATATTTCGTGACTACAAAGACTTCTTCGACAAAAACAAAGTGCAAACATCCGAGCCCAACACCAGATGGCGATCTATGCTAAAGTATACAATCTACAGCTCATATGCCTCGAACACATATTTACACATAGTATTTGGGAGATGCTGGATGAGGTGCGTAAGGTTTGAAGGCATGATTCAAACATAGCACAGCATACACCATAGCGCCCTGGTAATGGAGAGTGAAAGGAGTCGCAGTGTGCATAAGTTTCTCAGTTTGTATGGATCATGGTCACTAACATGGTTATAGTGATGGGAAGAGCCATGTCTTTAATGCTTCCACATATTGGTGGCAATGGTCTATATTCATCTTATTTGAATAGGCACTGAATTCTCGAGTTTGGCTGTCTGGACAGAGGAAATTCCACCAGTTTGAGTCTTTCTCAATGGGGGATTAAGTCAATAATAGGAAAAGCCTTGAAAGCAGAGATCTTTTGTGATACAAGTGTAGTTTCGGTCGAAGGAATAATTAAATTATGGAAGAATTGAGGACTGCCCGAAAATTTTGCTTTAATTATTTGTGCGGTATTTCACCACAAAATCTTTCAAAACAACAGGTGAAGATCTACCCCTCTACAGACCTAATGCCTTTTGGAATAGCAAGGAGGTGACAGAATATCAAAGAGCGGGAGAGGTTGATTTAAAATGTTTTTATCAGAAGGTGCAGTGTATCTGATGGTTGACAGGCAAGTGTTATTGCAACAAAAGGAAGGGGAAGGAATAGAAGCAAGGTCCTTTAGCTCACAAATTGATGACAAAGTCTGGAGAAAAAATTATAACTGCTAATGATAGAAGGGGAGGCTGTGTGGTTTAAGGTAAAGTAATAGAGTTGTTATCAGACTGGAAAATGACAGACTTTTTGGAGCTTGCTATCTAGTGAGGGACATGATCAGATGGAGTGCAGTTCTCAGTTTGATCCGTTTGCGCACTGTGTGTTGTGCGAAAGAGTCTGAAATGGAGGATGTTGATTTGGTCACTGGGACAGGTCAGTGTATGTTAAAGCTCCAAAAGAAAATATTAGTGTGCTAGCTACAAGTAATTAGTCAAGTCATTGATGTCACAGAAGTAAATTTAAAAGAGGCAAGATAAATCTTTTTTTGCACTGGTAGAGGTGGAATTGGAGCATGGACAAGCAACTTTAAAATAGTAGCTCGATCATGGTCATGCATTGGAATACAGTTGGCAACAGTAGAACTGTACTCATGGAGAGTGAGATGGAAGAGTGGGTCAGGTGACAGCAGGTTCAGAGCGTTTTGAATTGATGTGAAGTTGAAAGATTGTTTATGGGGGTGGGGATTATAGTGAACACTATTTGTGCTGCCTTCAAATTGCTAAAAGAGGACATGCAGTGTAAAACCTTTATGTAAGTGTATCAATCCATATGTCAAGTTGCGGAGAATGAAAATCAAAAAAAATCTTTCTATTGTGCTTCCTTACAAGATGGGGCAAGCTCTCTTCGGGAGAGCATAGAAGATTTCTTGCAGTCAAATCTGCATCTGAAACGGATACCGTTATTAGACAAGATCTGACCCTACCAAGAAGATACAAAAGCCATCAAATTCTCATATGAACTGCTGCCAGTTTATAAGTTTGTCCAAGAGTGATGCTTCATCCCTGAGGATGCTTGTGACCCATAATTGTACTCCAAATTATGTGCAACCATCTACTATCTTCGTCTAGAAGTTCACAAGATGATCAATATGCTGCAGATGCTATCATGGAGTTGGCAGGTGAGCAGGTGTAGGGAATGGGGAAGAATCATTGAGAAGTTTATATTTTTGTTGGTGTTTGATGGGATTGATGCTGGTAAAATCAGGAGTCCAAAAACAACTGTAGCACCAACTCCAGGAATCCAGACACCAAAGACACATTATTTTTGGATAATGCAGAAATATGTAATGTTTTGAAAATCCCAGAGGTCTGAACCAGTTTGTTTTAAATGAAAACATAATATCATTTTTACTCAAAATAAAACATTTAGTGAAGCAATACAATATCAGGGGGTAATCAGTCACAATAAAAAATTGGCTAATTTGTGTGTGGATACAGAGCTCTTCATTTTGGTATTGACATGGCGCCACTCATAAAGGTGAACTCAAATTGAGTCCTGAAGCACACCGCTTTATCTATGCAGAGAGCGTGGCGGTCAGTTACATATGGTGTATGAGGAAAAGTTACTGACCTGTAAATCGATTTGCAGTGTGCAGTGCTGTACATGTATATGTTATACACACTCCTGCCATCTAGTATTGGGCTTGGAATGTTATAATATTTTCCCAGAAGATTTTTTGGTTTTGAGGTAAGTTCTGACCAGGACACAAACTTCACCTTACTTTGTGTTTTTCCTTCACAGGTAAGTGTAAAAGTGACCTTTGTAGGTGTAATAAGTAATGCAATGGTTGGTATTGTAGCCTCTAATGGATGTATGTTCAAACCATTACAATAATGTGTACATTTCTTCAAATTTCGCAGTGTAACATGTTCGCGTTGCATGTTTTCCAGTATCCCTCATAATTTCCATGCACTCATCTTGGAGGTGCAAATAGCCATTTTTATGGCCTCTAGTGTCAAATCACAGGATTTAACTGCCCTCTGTGTTTGCTTTAGCAGATTTCGACACGGATGGTGCTTCTCGTGTGAATGAATGGACATATCAAGAAGCAGAGAAAAATAAGTGTCTCACCCAGGTAGGTGCAGTGAGAACAAGAGTCCTACACTTTTACCTCATTTTCCTGATCACATATTGGATTAGTGGTAGCAGCAGAAAAGCATACCCACTGGCTTGAGGTTATCTTCCACCACTGTGGCAAGTTGAGCGAAAAGATGGCCATTGCTTTGTGGGAGAGGAGCCTTTCCTTTTGGCATCTCCAGCCTTGCCATGTCTGTTTCCACAGATAATTGATATTGCCACTGTTTAGATTGCGGACTTTGTTGAAAGGAATGTGTTGTGGCCGGTTCTTGTTTGAGGGGAGGAAGAACATGCTTGGGATGCTAACCTTGTTTGTTGTTTAAGAAAACAAGTTCTAGCCAGCTGATACGTGAGCAATCCCACAGCCGTTGTACTGCTGAGGTCTTCTATATTTTCACCAGCATCTAGTCAACCTGAGGACTGGAGTGATGTGCACCATCACACGGCAATCCAATGACTTGCTGCTGAGCAAGGGTTTCAAAGCCGGAAACTTCAAGCCAAGCACTGCACTGAAATAGGATGGTAGATTTAGCCTGCCTGGAGGCTGGCTGTATTTGCTGCATTAAAGGCACAGCTAATGATCGCATTTGAGATAACCATTCCTTCCTAAACAATCACTGTTGCTCTTTTTCTATAAGTGACAGGGAGGTGTTTAAGCAGCTCCTCAGTTTCTTCAATATGGTCCCTATGGCATCTGGCTAGTAACAACATTGAGTTTGTGGTATGCCACTGTGTGGCAGTTTCTAAGGCAACCCTTTTGCATGCCATGTCGGTCTTCTTACTCTCCTTGCCTTAAGGCGGTGCATATCCTGTGCCCTGCACAAGGCCACTTTTGCGTGCTGTGTGCACTACCAGATGCAAAAACAACAATTGATGGACAGAATGCAGAACAATGTCATACATTCACCCCAGTACAGAGATCTGGGCCTAAATCCATCGTTTTTTTGCTCACCATGCCATTCCAGTTTGAACCCAGCCATATGCAAATCAGTCTTGACCCTGTGCCCAATGGGAACAGTCCAGCCCGAACTGCCAGGCCAGGTCCTCCCTGGAAAGGATGCTTGATTCCGGTCCAGGGAAGACATGGCTTGGCAGTTCGGTCTGGACTGTTCCCATGAGGCACAGGGTCAAGACTGATTTGCATATAGCTGTGTCTGAACTGGAGTGGCAAAGTGAGCTAAAGAATGATGATGATGGATTCAACCCAGATCTGTGACTGGGGGTGAGTGTTTGAAAAGTTACAGCACCCCGTCCATCATCTCCTTGTGTTTCCTTTGTTCGCCCTAAGTTGGCAGGGTATGCCCAGACGTGGGTCCTTTGCTCACTTTGCCACTGGATTCAAGCTAGCCTGGCTGATGAGGGCTGTTAGCACGAAACCGGTCCCAGGATGCTTGATTCCGGTCCAGGGAAAACATGGCTTGGCAGTTCGGTCTGGACTGTTCCCATGAGGCACAAGGTCAAGACTGATTTGCATATAGCTGTGTCTGAACTGGGGTGGCAAAGTGAGCTAAAGAATGATGGATTCAACCCAGATCTGTGACTGGGGGTGAGTGTTTGAAAAGTTTCAGCACTCCGTCCATCATCTCCTTGTGTTTGCTTTGTTTGCCCTAAGTTGGCAGGGTATGCCCAGACGTGGGTCCCTTGCTCACTTTGCCACTGGATTCAAGCTAGCCTGGCTGATGAGGGCTGTTAGCCCGAAACCGGTCCCAGGATGCTTGATTCCGGTCCAGGGAAGACATGGCAAGGCAGTTCAGTCTGGTCTGTTCCCATGAGGCACAGGGTCAAGACTGATTTGCATATAGCTGTGTCTGATCTGGGGTGGCAAAGTGAGCTAAAGAATGATGATGGATTCAACCCAGATCTGTGACTGGGGGTGAGTGTTTGAAAAGTTTCAGCACTCTGTCCATCATCTCCTTGTGTTTGCTGTGTGCACTACCAGGGCATCAGAGCTGACATGCCCATGACTGAAGAGAGTGTCTAGCGGTGCAGGCTAATTTTTTTTCCACCATGGGAATAAAAACCCTAGCCTTCACGGGGGTCGCCAAATTTTTCAATAGAATGTTTTAGCATTGTTCGATTCATGAGACGGAACTAAGCACAATGCTCTGTTTTGGACCGCATTTCCATCAGAAAATTGTCCTCTTCCACATGCATTAGGACTTTATGGTATGCTGCTGCTCTTGCATAACAGAACAAAATGCAGTGGTATCAGCAGGCGGGAAAGCCTTCACAGGATAAGACTCTACAGATGTATCAAACTGAGGCTCCATATTATAATCATGGCAAGCATATCCCTGACCATAAGTGAGCCCTGGCACCTGATCAGATGGTAGTGGGTTAGAAGAATGTTCCCGATCAAATTCTGAATGGGAGTCATGAGATGGAGACAGGGATAGGTAAACTTTCTTTTTCCTAGGAATAGAGTAATTCCTTAATTCCGCTGAAATGACATCCTGAATGAGAGTTGTCTCTTCTTATGTGCAAAGTAAGTTGAGGAAGAAGGTCGTGCCAGGGTATGACCGCTGTCAGACAATATATATAGCGCACTACCTGGCTGTTCATCATCTTTTTCAGAAAACGGTATGCTGAATGTTCGAAGGCATGCTTGATGTTGGTGCTGGTTTTGGCATCAAAGGGATGTCAGCAGATTCCCCTGGGCTGTACATTACATTCGGTATCCTTTTATGCCGACGATATGATCCTGCACTTGAAAAACTTCAATGGAATTCTCGATGGGGCGGCACAGCTGTTGATCGAATTCGATGACCTGTCGGGACTCCAGGTAAATGCTAGTAAATCATATGCGTTCTCCTTTGCTGCTACGTACGTCGATTCCACGCTGCTGCTTGGGACAACAGTTATACAAGTGGAGCCATACACGTTTCAATACCTAGGCTTCCAACTCTATCGCAACACACAGGCTCTCCTAGAGTGCAATCTCGCCCGCACAATCAATTCACTGCACTCCCTGGTCGGTTTCTGTCTTACACTACCTTTATCGGTGCTGGACGGCTGGCCTTGGCAAGGATGGTTATGTTGCCGTGCCAACTGTATCACTTCTTGAATTTGCCTCTTGTAGTGCCAGCATGGGTATTCAGATTCCTAAACACCCTACTAGTAAAGCTTGCCTGGGAAGGAGGACGTCGGAGAGTAAGCCTAGCTAAGTTACAACTGCCGACGGATGGTGGAGGCCTGGGAGCCCCTGATTTTAAAGCGTATTATCTGGCAGGGCAGCTGCAGTCGCTGTCCTGCTGGTTGGCTGGGCATAACCTGGAGGTAATAGGCTACACAACGGACCAGATTGGCAGGGGTCAACTCCATCGATTATTGTGCCCAGGTGTGACTGAGCCTCCAACAGGTTCCCTGCTACTGCGCGTAGCCTTGTCCTATTGGAGAACGGCACGAAAATATACGAGTACCATGATACCATATGCAACGAATATACCATTATCCAGTCTCCCTACGTTCTCTAGTACTCTAACAACGTGTAGGCTGCGTCCTTGGGAGCACGAGGGGGTGCTCACGGTGGGAACCCTATTTCAGGATCCAGAGTTGATGTCCCATGAAGATTTTGTTCACACACACAGGTTGCCTGAAGATCTTTTTTTTAAACACAAGCTAGCATCCTCCGCTATGTCCGACAATTTTGGGTACTAACTGGGGGAGAACCGGCGACCCACGAACTGCTGCAGGCGTTACATACCATGGGACAGGGCAGGCACTTAGTGTGCTGGCTCTACCGTGGGCTCCGTGCTTATCTCAAGATACCCCTGGGTTCCCTGAAAGTTAAGCGGGAGGCGTACCTAACCACGGAATTCTCCGATAAGGAGTGGGCTTCCCTGCTAGAGTACCCAAAGAAGGTATAATGTAATTCACGATTCAAATTTATCTAATTCTTCTTATTGCATTGGGCATACCTAACCCCGCATAAGCTTAGTCACATCTTCCCCGAATGCCTCATCGATATGCCCTTGTTGTCATATTGCTGATGCAGATCTTATGCACATGTTGTGAGTATGCCCCTTGCTGGCTGCTTATTGGGCAAAGATTTCGAGAACTCTGGCAGAGCTGACCGACATGAACCAGTGGGCCGCACCAGCACGCTATCATTTGGGGCTATATCCCAGACTAAAGAGTTCGAAGGTGACACTGCGCTTTGTACATCTGGCACTCTTACAAGCAAAGCCACGTCCACCACATGTGGTTCGATGGCGTGAAGAAGTTGCGCAGTGGGATCATGCCGAGAGTGGGGCACCGAGTCGAGAGGAATACACAGGGCTCAGCAAGAAACCCATCTCACTTGAATGGGATGCACTTTTAGAAAGATTTAAGGCACAGGATGACATACAAGAGGAGAAATGACTACCAATGCCCACCTTCTGTCTACTACAGACGCTAACCCACAACATAGCGTCCTCCCCTTCCTTATAGTATGGGTAGACACGCGTGCCACACCCATAACCATCCCGAACCAACTTGACTCTCGCCCTTCCATCCCAACTACCTTGTTTAAGGCTAGCCCTCTAAGGCTGTTCATTGGTGTAGAAATGAGGCTTAGTTTGAGGTCGAACCCCAGACGGAAAATCCTCAGTGTGCAAATGTTCAGTTTGTAATACTGGGCTGCAAGACATTGGTCTGGCTCGCTAATTACATGCTAGAAACCCAAGTTGTGGTCTTAGTCCTGAAAGCGAGTTTCATGGAGGGAAGTCTTCTCCAGAGTTTGAGTAGTAAGAGAATACATACTGTGAACTCCGCCCCTGTATGGCTTCTGGACTACTGAATGGGCATCCCTTGTTGTAAGAGTGGGCTAATTTGGCTTCCTTGGCTACCGCCACAGACTGTGAACCAATATGTTTCATCAATGCATCATAGATAATTCATCATAGAATAATGCTTCCACCTCCATTTGTGTCGATGACAAAAAAATCCATTTTGCGTGAAAGGTCTTGCGAGCCAAACATGCGTTTTCGTTGTGGTCCCTCAATGAACAGAGGTTACAGACTTGATGCTGTTCTGAACAGGGGAATTTATGATTACATGAAATTCATAATTAAAAGATGCATTCCCCATAGCCTCCTCCTCCAACGACCTATTCTCATATGACCTGGCAACATTATCTCCACATGTTCTGGTTTGGATGAGGTCAATTGCAACGAGATGAACGCAAGGTTTCCACCGACCAAGTCCTGGCCCTATGAAATCGAAATGCAGATATCAGTGCAGTGGAACGGAAAAAACTAAAACATGTCTGAACCCAATGGTGGAAAAACCATTCTAAGGTGGAATCCGTGCCCTGGTGCATTGTGGGGTTCAGAGGAAATCTCACAAGTCATCACAAAACCTAATTAACGTCTCTGAAGAAAAACAAGTTGTAACACTCCGACCCCAACACTTAATGGAAGGAGTGTGCAAAGCAAGTGATTTACAGCTACGAATGCCCCAAACCATGTTGTCCTCAGGAATCAAAGGTCCATCCCTTTCTCTAGGAGACCCACACCTTCTCCCATTAACTTGGATATACCATTCTCTATGCCAAGGTCAACTACCCAAAACACTGGCACAACCCAACACCCAAGCAACGTCTCTCCTTGGAGTTGGCAATCACCAACTCCAAGCACAAATGATCAATCCGTGTCTGTCAAAATTTAGTTTCGCCCACACGTTGCACAGCCTTTGGGGTGGGGAGGGGGGTGTCTTCCCTAAAGCCACCCGAAGGAGGCAACTAAATCTGCATTTGCTCTTTCCCAGAAGGGTCAAATGTCAGCATGAATGACTAAGTTTTGACCACGTGGATAATTTCCATTGCCCACTGTGTAATGCAATAAGACTCAATTGTTCTACCTCAGATTCTAAGGAAATCAACTTTCCAAGGGCTACATGAATAGGGGTGTCAACCCTTGAAGAGCATTTGCTTGGTGACCAATAAAAAGCCCTGTATCATCAGTTCCCACTGAGGCACAAAAAAACAGGTTAGCTGGAAGCTCTGGACGAAGAAAAAAAATTACAAGAACTCTTAATGGGTCCTCAACCTCAGGAGACAACTTATGGTGAATAGTTTCTTGATGTGAATCACATTAATGACTAAGCTTCTGAAAACGAGGAGAGTCACTTCCACGACTAGTACCTTCACAAGGCTGTAGGTGTCAATGATGAGGTCGAAAGCCAACAAACAGGGGTGTGAGGTGGTTTTCAAGGAAGAAACTCAGAGGGCCAGTTGGACTTTTCTCAGTGTGGTATCACAAACTTCTTGGGTAGTAGTAGGATATAACTATTTCTTTGCAGAATGCGTAATGTTTTGCTTTGATGTTTTTCATTTTGCAGCTTCAAAAGAAGATCTTTGGGAACCAGTTTGCTGTCAGAAAACAAACCTGTATTTTAATATACAACTCCCTTCTCTCTCCTTCTTTGAAAAACTGATGTGTCAAGGTTCTGCATTCTATCACTACTCAAACGGTGAAGTGAAGTGAAGAGAAGGACAGAAAAGACATTTGGAATTCCCATCTTCCTTTCCCTGCACGGTGACCATTAACAGCACAGTTTGAACTTCAGTACGTTAAAAAGAACCTTGTATAAGCTTGCAACGTTCTGTGATACTCTCAAAATGTTCTGCAACACAACAAGGGCACTCATTTAACCTGGAGCATTGTAGATGTCAGAGGGCTTGTAAGAAATGAGAGCATCAAGATCCTCCATTGAGAACAGCTGGAGTGACAGGAACCAAGAGAACTTCAATGTTGAAATGCCTCTTTATAATATACAAGCTGGCAACACTACTTAGAAATATTTGAAAAAAAACCTGCCTTTTATTGCAAAGTCTTATGGGTAATAAGGAAGTGAAGGATGAGAAAACATTGAAGCATGAAAAGGGAATAATATAAAATCATGGAAGCAGCAAAATGAGTGTTTAGAGCTGCACAGGCAATAAAGTCATACAAGCACTTAACATACAAGGGGCATTGTCAAATCCTTATTGTTGGCAACTGTTGGTGATGGATATTTGGGTTTTAACTTTTTAATGGATGATTCCTTTTAAATGTGTGTAAAGATAGAAGAAAATGAGCGGAAAAAAGTTAAAGGGCACAAGAATATCACTGTGTACAAGGATTGAGAGGAAAAGAAGAGTAGTAAGAAAATAAACCAATTAGAAGAAATCTGAGAAGCTAGTAGAAAATAGACAAAGGAAAATAAAAAAGAGATATGACAGACAATTTGCTTTTGGGGAAACGTCTTATTGTGAAGTAAACATCCTACCTGAACAATGTAGGACCCAAGATTTCCGTTTTGCTTGTGTTCTGGATCGGCATGTGTGGTAATTGGCCATGTCCACTTAAAAATACAAATTAAATATAAATTAAAACGTGCTTTTTAATGGAAGAAATGTATACTAAATTGGAAAATTGATGTCTGAGATATGCAAAACATTTAACAACAGTTGTGGCACCATGACCAGATACCTACACATCAAAGAATACACGTTATCTCCCTCTGACTTAATGGGAGCAAAAATGATTTAAGACTCTTTCCAACCAGATTAAGAAACCATCTAAGATTTTTTTTCTATGGTGTACAAACCATGGGCTATCCAAGCACTAGCATATGGTGTTTTGGAAGAGCTGAGAAATGTAGACATGGTGTGCATTATTTCACAGGATCATGCAACAAGTGATTAACCTGGTGCATATCACAAACTAAATGGCTGTTGGATGCAGTTCCTGCGTTGGAGTAAGGTTACTTGAAGTTAAAGTTCTTACACACACAAACCCTACATGGGCAAATAAAACCAAACATGGCCAAACCAAAACGGTGTACAGTTCTGTAAGATTTTTAAGACAGTACAGATGAAGGAATATATTTTACTTCATTTGCTTTTTAAAAATCAATGGTCCAAATATATATTTCATCAACATCTTGATGCAAATCTACAAATGATTTACAACTTTAAAGATGAAAAGGCTAAACAAGCATTGGCGAAGCCAATAGGTCTTGCCTATTTCAGACATATTGGCTTGTCAACGTCTTTTAGTCATGTTGTACAGCAGCATGGCTGAAAGTTAGAAAAAAGCACTAAGGTGCTGCCAGTGCTGCTTGCGTCAGTGCTTTTTTCTGCCAGAAGGGGTAAGATAAGCAACACAATGCAGGAGTGGGATGGGGCAAGTAATACAACATGGGAGGGGGATGGAGCAACCAACACAACAAGGAAGGGGCATCGGGGTGATGGGGCAAGCAACACAATGCAAGAGGGAGCTAACAGGTATGGGGCAAGCAACACAATGCAGGAGGGGCAGGGTGCAAGCAAGGGAGGACCAGAGGAGAGACGGCATGCAAACACATGCAATATTAATGAGTGCTGCAAATAAATTAAAAACGTAGTTCTAAAAGCGCAAGAACTGGGAGGACACTGGGCAATGAAGAGGCACTTGAGCCATGCTCCGGGGGAGACAAACGCATGAAGAGGAAGTGAATCAGGCACACAATAAATTACAGTGACAATGAAGCCAACTAACTGTAAGCAATGGATGGGCTTTAAGCTCCATGGGCTGTCTCACGTGAGACCTAATGATTGGTAGATGAAAGGTTCTGTACTCAAAACATGGTCAATAATGACTTTGAGGGGTGGTCAGCCTAATACCGCACATTAACCCTATTAAGGTCCATGGGGGCAACATGTGCCTGTCAGGAATGCTGCTTTATTTCAGTTATAAACTAGATGATATTGCAAAACCAAATCTGCTCCAACTACTGCACATTAAAGATAATGGACAGGCACTTGCAGCACCCACCCCAAAGGTTCCCAAAAATATACGAACCAGCTGTGTTCACAACTCAATTAAACTAATCGCGATAATGCAGTTTCTGCACCGTTGTACGCAGCGAACAACACTGAGGACTAAAAGGAACAATATTGTTTTATTTTTGTTGAATTAATATGCGGTCCAAAAGCGTTGTTATGCTGGTTTTCTTATGCATTATATGCACTTTATGAATTAATGCCCCTTCTTTCCAGTTATCAGATCGTATCACTGTGCTGAGTTATTTATTTTAACTACGATTATTTTATTCTATATTCTGTGTTGTGCTGCGAGAGGAGTGCTTTACTTTAATTTTTCTATTGAGTAGCTGTGCTCAAAATGCGACTGACTGAAAATCTATCCACAACATAAAAACTACTACATCAGCACAGTAGGCTGTTACAATCCTGTTGTCTGTGAAGCAATATACAGTGCTCTGGACACCTCCACTAAATGGCCTTGAAATGGAGATCAAGGACAATATTACAACTCTGAATCATAAAACAGAACAAACAGTCTGGGTGATTCTAAAGTGCTTAATAAACAGCCTGCCTGTGACCCTTACTGCAATAATTCCATCTCCTATTCGGTGGATCATTTGAGTGGATGAAGTCGTGGAAGGAAGATGTCCGCTTAAAATAGGTGTTCTTGTGAAACACTTCATGATTTCTTTGCTTGTTACTCACACACACACTTACAGACCTGCCCTAACAATTCCTCTTGAAACCGGGTATCATATGAGGACGCAGAGGAGTGTGACACCTGTTGAGCTGCTGTGTCTTTAAGAAATGTGGGGCATACAGGGATGTTCAACACAAGTCCAGATGGACTGGATCCACACCATATTTTAAGGATAACCTAACCACGGACTAATTACATAAGTTGTCTTTCAAATCAATGAAAGTGCATTTTTATGAGAACAAGAAAATCTGGCATGAATTCGGGTGTCCTGGACCTACATTGGACACCCTTAAAGTCACTTGATGTCATTTGAGCTATTCCACAGGAAAAATGCTGGAGCAAGAATGCTTGCCAAATAGTGAATTGGTGCACAAGCGCCATGTGATTTATTTTTTAATTAAATGCAGCTCAAATAAGTAATATTTAGAGTAATTGAACAATGTTACAACGTGAAGTACATCTTACAATACTTTCTTCATATTTGAATTAGGAGAATAAACAAGACAGTTGGTACATCCATTTGGAAGAGTCGTTATTGTCAAAAAACATTTCCTAACAAACTATCGCCTTGCAATAGAAAAAGCAACAAGCTATTGCCTTGCATTAGAAATGCCCTCGACCCTCGTCTATGGCACACTATGGCAATTGAGCTCTTAATTTGTCGTATCACACACTCTGAAACCAAATTCACATATGTATGGCAACCATTGCTAGAACATCTCTCCAAACTAGAACACTGCCGCTTCACCCCCCGCCTTCGCGTCTTACAGCTCTTTGAAGATATTCTTCTGCCGTGCGGGGTTGATCCCTCACAATGAACCAGCTCACACTAGCATAGGCGAGGGACCTTCTATTCAACCCCTTCCCCCATATTACCTCTGCCCTAACCCCTCAGCTCCTTTCGACACACTCATGCCCCCTCCGAACATGGCTAGGCTTCGGGCGACGACCTCTATGGGCCCCATTTCTCCTTCTCCACCCCTTCTTCTCCCTATTTTTCTTAGTTACTCTGTTTCAATTGACATAAACGGAACCCTGATTCTATATTGCAGCCCCCTCTCTTATCTAGGCGGTGTGACCACACTATATGCTTTATGCTGTGTAATGTTTTCATGTCTCACTCCATATGTTCAGAAACAATAGACCCTCAATAGCAACAATACCACAGGGGCTAGTGAGAACGCTAAATACTTAATGGCAGCATACAGGAGGCCGAAACAACACTATTAAGAGCAAAACGTTGCCCTAAGCAACCACATGATAAGTATTTCCTACACTGGGCTGGCTCACAGCAAATTTTGGTTGGATCTGTATACATAAATCTTTGAAGCATGGAACACTCTCCAGAGTCCAATGGAAATTATTGTATGTACATAAATACTTTACTGTGATAAGGTCACTCAGGACATTGTGGGCAACTAGAAGCATATTGACAGGATCCGCCTAGTTATTAATGTACTGTACAATTGATAATAATGTTGCATGTGTGATAAATGTGCTTACAGCTATTTGAAAACAATAAAACAGATTTAAACCAAAAAAAAAAAACCATTTCTTATTATCTCCGAACTAAAAAGAGACCAGGCGGATATAAAATGGTGGCACCTGAGCTGAGAACAGGGCCCAGAAGCTGCGGCAGAGGACAGGCGTGCTGCCAGCACAGGATAGGAATGCTCTAGCTTCACACATTATAGTGGTCTGTGTGTAAGACCAACTGGTAGGCAGTGGCCAAAACCTGTCAAAACATGCCATGCACTTAATTCTCAAAAGACTGCGCTTTTGGGCAAAGAATGAACAACGCACTACATATATCACTGATAGAATAATGCGCTTACGCAAAGAATCAACTAAGCAGTACAAAAAGCACTGACAAGAGTAACCTACTTGTTCAAAGAAAGAACCAAGCGCTACAAAGAGCACTGAAGAATGAACCAAGCGCTACATAGAACATTGAAAGAATAACCCACTTGTGCAAACGTTGAGTCAAGTGCTACAAAGAGCAGTGACAGAATAATCCACTTGCTCAAAGAATGAACCAAGAGCTACAAAGAGCAGTGACAGAATTACACCGCTATTCAAGCAAGCAGGGCGAATGATAACACAGACATTTACAAAATCCTGACAACACCGTCAGGGCACAACCTGAACTACATCTATCTATAGCTGCCAGGAAAATGATTTAATTCTATTTTTTAATGGATGTGCATTTCTGAGGCTAGAGAGCAATGCAAACCTTACACTATACACTGGATCTGATAACGACCCCAAAGGGAGGTCTGGATCACAGGGGTGTAGTTCACATCACACGAGGCAGGCAAGCGCCAGTTCACTCCAGAAACCCTGCTGGCCTCCTTCCAATCTCAACAGAAATTATTTAAAAAAACAAAAAAACTTAGAAGTTAGAAAATAATAGGCTAATAAAGCTGACCGTCAGTACGAAAAGGAAAGGAGGACAGAGTGAAAATGGGGAGACTGGATTGATTTGCCACAGAATATGCCCCCATGAAGCCAGCAGGGGCAGGAATTGCACTAATTTCATGTACTGAAACCACTTTTCAGCTAACTTTGCAGCACTGAAGTTAAAATCTGTTTTACAAGATGGGCTTAATTACCTTTCGGAGCTGCAGTCCAAGCCGTGAAAGGGCCACTGTTTAATTAAACCATACGCCCTTCTGCTTAGTGAATGACTCCGAAGAATGCAAAAGAAGCAAGAAAAAAACGCTATAGAGGCAGTAGTTGGCAGGAGGAGTAGAAGGGGGGCGGGGATAGTTCCTGCATCACATCGGGAGTAGCGGACAAGGACTGATTAAGTTGAATCAATCAGTGCTTGCTCCCTGCTCCACAGCAAGCATCGGAAGTGATGTTTCAGCAGACTGCCCAATTAAGATCGCTGCAAGGAAGAGTGATGTTGAAGAAGACCAATGTTGAGCAACGGGCGGGCTCCAAGCCCTTTTTGTAAACAGTGTCTCGCAAGTGAGACGCATGTGCTAGCGCATGCTCGACCCTAAACGGTTTCCATGTTTTTCAGAACATCTTTTTCATTCGGGGGTCTGTCACTTAACAAATGTACTGATAATTGTATAGGAAAAGAGAGCTTTCCCGAGTTACATCATTCAACATATCTATCAATATCAGTAAAGTCTAACCTGAAATATTTACATTAAAAGTATTCTTGGTTTTGCCAAAAACCATCTTACTTAAAAAAAAACATGTTATGTTCTGTCTATATCCAGTAATTGCGTTACACACCACAGTCAACACCATTCTCAGGCGGCATGCTCCACCGTAGTAGCTTTGTACTTACATGTGACTGAAGTTTTTATTGTCCTGGAATGTTAAGTATTATTCTGATCACACTCTTACCTGACTGCATTTAATCACAAAGTTGTGGCAGTGCTAGACTATCAATGTTTTGCTCATCGGAGGTTAATTTCAAATGCTTCTTTTATCACTATACAATGTCCCATCTTTGTTGATGTTGAACCCGACATCTTCTGGCGTGATTTCCCCTGTCTTTTTGCTTCTGACCGCCTGTTTTTGACTGTGTGATGCATTCGTTTTTGCTGGTTTTAGGACTCTGGTCTCTTTACCACTGCTGATCAGTGCTAAAGTGCAAGTGCTCCCTGTCTAAAATGTAATGGTAGATTGGTTTATCTATGACTGGCATATTTGATTTACTAGTAAGTCCCAAGTACAGTGCACCAGGGCCTGTATGTAAATCAAATGCTACTAGTGGGCCTGCAGCACTGATTGTGCCACCCAAGGAGTAGCCCTGCAAACATGTCTCAGGCCTGCCACTGCAGTGTCTGTGTGTGCAGTTTTAAGCAGCTATTTTGACCTGGCAAGTGCATCCACTTGCAAGGCCCAAGCCTTCGCTTCTATTTCATGTAAGTCACCCCTAAGGTAGGCACAAGGCAGCTCCAGGGGCAGGGTGCAATATATTTTAAAAGGTAGGACATGTACGGGTGTGTTTTACATATCCTGATAGTGAAATACTGCTAATTTTGTTTTTCACTATTGCAAGGCATATCTCTCCCATATGGTAACATGTGGATTACCTTGAAAAATCTTTTAAGTGTCATTTCCTATTGGAAGCAAATAGAGACTTGGAGTTTGGGGTCTCTGAACTCACAATTTAAAAATACATCTTTTGTTGAAGCTGTTTTTTTAATTGTAAGTTTAAAAAGGCCACTTTTAGAAAGTGAGCATTTTCTTGCTTAACCATTCTGCGACTGCATGTCTGTAGAACACACGTCTGGGATGGCTGACAGTTGGGCTCTTGTCATTCACTCTAGAAAGTCACACGAAGGGTGCGGAGGTGTGCCCTGTATATCCTGATGGGCCGTCACGCGGCTGATGGGCCTTCCTGAGCTAGAGTGGCGGGAGGAGTTGTCACTGACACCTGAATAGGGCTGTGCCTGCACTCACACAAAGTCATCTCCACCCCCCTGTAGTGTGTCTGGAGCCAGGTCAGGGAAAGGCAGGGTCTTATGCACAGACTTTCCTTTAAAGTTTGCCTACTTCAAAGGCAGAAACGGGTACAAGTACTGGACATTTGAGACCCCAAATTTAGAACACTTCTGGACTGAGGAGAATCTGCCAGGAAGAAGAGCTGGATGCTGTAGGCGGGACTGCCACTCTGCCTGTTGCTTGCTTCTGTCCTGGGAGTGGAAGGACTGGACTTTGCTTTCTGTATCCTGCTTCCAAGGTTGTCTAAGGGCTTGAGTTGAGCTTGCCCTCTGTTAAGAAGTCTCAGGGCCATCGAAGACTTCACCTACCACTACCTGGGCTCTTCTGCTGAGAGTGCTGACCTGCCAAGTGGTGCCAAATCCAGTTCCTTGGGCCTTGGAAGCACATTCTGGTGATTTCAAGGAGAAAATCCATGCATGGATTCCCAGCGTCTTTCCGATACTATGTATCGCTGCAAAATTTGATGCATCTCCGCTGTCAGCACCGGAGCGTGGCCGGCGCCCGACTCAACGACTGTGGTTTACAACGCAGGCCCCAGCTTTTCGTCGCAGCACACCAGAAGAACCGCTGCAGCGTGAGTTTCGAGCACTGTTTCACCGAAGTCCGTGACACACCGCCCTGATGCAGCGCCTGCTTTATCGCTATGGAATTGCTTATCGGCGCATCGTCCCTGGGTGCCGATTTCCTCATAGACACCACACCGCAGTAAGGAACTGGTGCATCATTTCCACAACTGATGCATCACCTCCCCTGCACAGTAAGGAACCAACGCATCACCTCCTCTGCCTAGCAGTAAGAAACCGATGCATCACCTCCCCTGGCTGTAAGGAACCGACGCATCACCTGCCTTTTCAACACCTCACCTCCCATGCGCCTCGCACCCTCTTTGATTTTTGACGCCTCTAAGGTACTTTGTCCTAATTACGCGCATCCATTAATTTCTATGGACTAAACTTGCTTAATCTTTCAAAAGTGATATCTAGACTTGTGTATGTTGGATTTTTGTCGTTTTGGTCTTGTTTTGTTCAGATAAATATATTGGCTATTTTTCTAAACTAGTGTGGACACCTTTTGTTGTGTGTGTGTGTGTGTGTGTGTGTGTGTGTGTGTGTGTGTGTGTGTGTGTGTGTGTGTGTGTGTGTGTGTGTGTGTGTGTGTGTGTGTGTGTGTGTGTGTGTGTGTGTGTGTGTGTGTGTGTGTGTGTGTGTGTGTGTGTGTGTGTGTGTGTGTGTATGTATATATATATATATATATATATACACACACAAATACTTTAAACATTGCCTCTGGGATAAGCCTGACTGCTATGTGCCAAGCTACAAAGGGGGTGAACATGGGTTATCTTAGCTGTGTGACTCCCCTACCCTGACTAGAGTGAGGGTTCCTACTTGGACAGGGTGCAAACCACTGCCAACTTTAGCAGGAGGAGGCCGTGCACTTCTGATTTCTTCAACTAAACACCGTCTGGAAAGAATTTCTTCCTTACAAATCATATGGTCTAAATATTTCACTTTTCACCTTAAAAATTCACATTTCTCCTTCTTGAATACCACCCCTTTATCCTGTAAGATACGGAACACTACTTCCAATACTTTATCATGTTGATCCCTAGTATGGGCAAATTCTAAAACGTCATCTTGGAAGACAATGATCTCTTCAACATTCTTGACCATTTGACCCATGATCATTTGGAAAACCGCCCCGAAAGCTACTCAAATGGCATGCAGCAAATGGGTATACAAAGGCTGTGCAGTGAGTCGGGCTCAAGTTCTACCTGATGGAAGGAAGAAGCTAAATCTAACTTATGAAAAAACTGAGCTCCCCGGAGAGTTGACAGGATCTCACTAATCTTAGGGTGGATTCTCATCCTCTTCACATCTCCTTGTTAAGGCGGCATAGGTCCACATTTACATGAACGTCCCCACAGCATTTGCATGCAACGACCGGGGGGTGAAAAAGGGAAGATTTAATAGGTTCACTTATTCCTTCTTTGCACAATATATCCAGCTCTTTTCCAGGTGTGGCACTTTCTTTGACTAAGATAGGATTCTTAAAATTTGTAATCTACCTAATAAGTGTCAAAATACTTTAGGCTACTTTTCAAACAGTTTGCTCAGCCAATTTTCCTCTTGCACTACCCGTACCAGTTCTGACGCACCAGGCCTCAACACCATACCAAAAAGAGCCTGGTGAAACCAACCCATGATATTCAAACTCATACTGGTAATGCACACTTTTCTTTGAATGCATCTAACTCTAAACTCCAAAACATCCTGAAAGCAACCATCCAGATCAATGTTCGTAAGGTGCCCCTTCTGGAGGTTATAGCATTCATCTGTTCCCTACCATGACTTGAATATAGGGATCAACACATTTCATTTGGTCACCTTGTACTGCAAGCTGCTCTCGCACTATGTGAATGAAGTCCTAGATCTCACTAACAGAATAACTCTAGGTCACTGCACATTTTTCAACCACTGCCACTCTCCCTGTTCCGTTCTTTGAGCTCTGACATACTTGTCAAAGCAGGACAAGGCCTTCTTCCTCCAGAGTGTGAAATAAAACACCAACGGAAACATTTGTTTTTGGTTGAACAATGGTTTGTTAGACAAACCAAACACCTTTCCTTGAACCACGGGCACAAAATTCATCCTTTAGCTCCCCGACTGAAATGTGCGAAGAATCTATGCTCTTAGTTGTGCAAATAGGGTAGTATTATCGATAGAAAGTAATTTTTATTGTATTTCTTAGTCGTAACAATGAATAACAAACTGGTCATTCACCAGCTGGTCACGATATTTGACAAATTGAACCTCTGTGTGAGGAGGTGAAAAGTAGTGATATAAGAGGCAACACTTTCTCCTTGTCATTGTAGTCTTTTCAGGAATGTACGTCTCAAAGCCACATGGTTAGACAAAACATTAAAAAGATGCTTTAGTTCTTGGCTGCTTCTTCATACTCATCTAGCATATCTTGAGGGTTCTTAACCAAATACGGAGAGGCTTCAAAATTGCCCAACTCTCAAACCCCAATGAATGCAACAGAAGACATGCTTTCCTTTCAGCTCAAAAACTCAAAGTTCAAAAACTCAATTGGCACCGAGGTAAGTCTTGAACGCCAAACACATTTCTCTACCCAATAAGTGATTTTCCAGGGCATTACAGAAATGGGAGAAGAAAATAGGTAGTAGTGGTCCCTATAAGGGAAAGATACCGCACAATCAATATTAACTTATGTTGTACACCTTACCACAATTGAGTGTGAATAATTCTATCACTAAAGTTTGTTCGGGGTGCTAAGGTAGCTTAATACACCTACTACCCAAAGGTGCTATTAGCACATTAAAAGTTAATATGCATACAAATGAACCAAAGAAAAAAAGCTGTTATGGCACACCCATTAGTACGTGTAATGATCCAAATATTGAATGAATAGTGAACAAGGTCCGGTTCCAAATGTAATCCTTGGCAGGAGTTCACATGAACAATTAAATGAGACCACAGGTGTGCAGAACATGGAAGCAGTCCCAAAGACGTCATCTGTTGATTTTCTTTAACTCTTTGTTTTTCTCAAAAAATTTCCCAGCACACGATTTAGCCGACACGTGTTTCATCTACTCTTAGACTTTTTCAAGGCAGACTCACTCTGCGGAATCAGCGCGAGTGACGATAGTAAGTGTAGACTTTCCTGTTGGAGCGTGTGACCTGCTGAAATTACGACCCTTTATAGATTATCTTAATGGCCACCCACATCCGGTCATGTTCTAAGGACCAAGAGTGTCGTCCATTGAAATGAACAGTATCGTAGAACCAATATTTTATAAAGGAGGCAAGACCTTGATAAGTTTGCGACCCTTCCTGACAAAAGTCTGCCACACGGCAACGCGTGTTACTGCTGCCCGGGTACGAGTAACACGCGTTGCCGTGTGTGCAGACTTTTGTCAGGAAGGGTCGCAAACTTATCAAGGTCTTGCCTCCTTTATAAAATATTGGTTCTACGATACTGTTCATTTCAATGGACGACACTCTTGGTCCTTAGAACATAACCGGATGTGGGTTGGCCCATTAAGATATCTATAAAGGGTCGTAATTTCAGCAGGTCACACGCTCCAACAGGGAAGTCTACACTTACTATTGTCACTCGCGCTATTCCGCAGAGTGAGTCCGCCTTGAAAAAGTCTAAGAGTAGACGAAACACGTGTCGACTAAATCGTGTGCTGGGACATTTTTTGAGAAAAACAAAGAGTTAATGAAAATCAACAGATGACGTCTTTGGACTGCTATCATGTTCTGCACACCTGTGGTCTCATTTGATTGTTCATGTGAACTCCTGCCAAGGATTACATTTGGAACCGGACCTTGTTCACTATTTATTCAATATTTGGATCATTACACGTACTAATGGGTGTGCTATAACAGCTTTTTTCTTTGGTTCATTACAGAAATGGGGTTAGAGGGTTCACTGATTGCATGGTTAGAGTGTAGGAAGCTGGCTCAGTATATACTATACCAAAGTGAGGTATAGTGTGCACAGAGTCCAGTGGATCCCCAAAGGTAGGCAGAGGTAAAGTTAGATAGCACCTCACTCTCTATTTGTGGTAGTGTGGTCTAGCAGTAAGGCAGTATCAGAGGACAGTTTTAAGCACTTGTTGTACCCACTCATTCATCAAATGATTTCACACACTCAAAGACTGAACTTCAGACCAATTGGTTTTGTATAAAAATATTCTTTTAGTTATTTTATTTCCTAGAACCATGCAAGCCTGGCACAGGTAAGTTGATAAATACTTTGCAGTAAATATACAGTTTGAAATGCAGTTGTAAATGTACTTTGAAATGGTTACAGTTTGAATTACTGGTAATGCAATACTGTGAAATGCTGTACATATACTTTGTATCGATTTTGCAATAAGAATTACAGGTAAGTTACTTTTACGTTACTTTTGAGATGACTTTTTAGACTACTTTTTCTACTGTGTCATAAGCCTAAATATCACACTGGGACATTTCCTAGAGAAAAGCTAAGTAAAAGCAGTTTTGCACAATTGTTATTTTTCAGGTTCCCATACAAATCAACCCCACACTTAGAGCATTTTTCAGAGAAAAACAGTCAATAGGTTCCTATGGAGAGAAAAAAAGTTAACGGTTACCAGGTAAGTAATCGGTCTTTGGAGTTGAGCTTCTGGGGTTAGAACAAGGGTTCCCCCAGGGTTACGGATGCACTCTCGTTACACCCTCAGCGGCACTAGGGCGGCCGGGTGCAGAGTGCTGAGGCGCAATGTTATCCAACGGGGGATAGGGGGCCTATGGTTGGTGGCTGCTGGTAAGCTGGCCACAAGGTTGTGGGAGCCAAGCTCCTGGTCTTAGGCTCAGGGCAAAAGGGGATCCTGTTTAGCACAAAAAGTGCACCCGCAGCGGCGCAGGGGCGGCTGGGTGCAGGGTGCTGGTTTGGCGTCGGGTGCCCTGTTGTTTTCAATGGGGATTTTCGGTTTTGGTTTTCAGCTGCAGGCTCGGTCCAGGAAGACTTCCAGGAGGAACCAACAGCTGGGCAGGTAAGTTGGGGGGCTCGAGGACGTAGGTGCACCTCGGGTTCTGTTCTCCAGGGCGCAGGGCGGCTAGATGCAGGGGTGTCTTTTGAGTTCGGATTTCACATTACTGGGCCACTCGCGGTTGGGGGGGTCTCCGTCCAGAGGCTGCAGCCGATGTCGGGGAGTCCTGGTGGGGTCAACCCACGGTGGACTCGGACTCTGGAGCGCTGGGGGACCTCGCTGGGACCAGTGGGCCACTCAAACTCGGGCCATAGGCGACTGGTGCAGTGGTGGTTCCAGGCGTCGGGTTTCTTTTTCCTCAGCAGGCTCGGAGTCTTTCTTTGGGGTTTCTTCTGAACAGAACTGCTGTTCACAGGAGATCCGGTCTTTGTTGAAGGCAGTCAGTCCTCCTAGGGGTTCTAGAGGTCGCTGGCTGCAGGACAAGACGATTTTTGGCGCAGGATCTCTGGAAACTGCAGACGGGCCGGTAGGGCTGGGGCCAAGTCAGTTGTTCTCTGCAGTCTCCTCTGCTGGGCGTCATCTTTCGTCCTTTTTCTTCTTAGGTTGCGGGAATCTGCCTTCTTGGTTCAGGGCTGCCCCCTAAATACTGTATTTAGGGGGCGTTTTAGGGGTCTCGAGGTCAGTAGCCAATGGGCTACTGACCTTAGGGTGACTACACCCTTGGTGTGGCTCACCTCACGTGGGGGAGTGAGCACAATCCCTAATCCGGATTGGGGAGTGCCTGCCATCTGCAAGATAGCGGGCACTGAAGAGTGGGCTTCACCTCACCTCCCCCACCTGAGGGGTGGAGTTGGCAGAGGTGGGCACACCTTCTGGGCTGGCTAGTTTTTCCCACCTGTCTACCCGCCGAAAAGGAGGGGAGACAGGAAGGGGGCCTGCTCCTGATAGCAGGAGAGGCTGGCGGTCGCATTACAAAGGCTGCCAGGCCTTTGAAGCTCCCCTGCCACAGATGGCTCTTCCTGGCCTGGGGGAGGAGTGAACACCTCCGCCCAGGAAAGGCTTTGTTTCTGGGCTCAGGGAGCGAAGGCTCCCACCCTAGTGGTTCAGAAACATGTCTCGTGGTGGCAGGCTGGTGTGTACCAGTCAGGGAACCCACCAGAGGTTGGTCGTTTTTCAGGGGGCATCTCTAAGATGCCCTCTGTGTGCATTTTTATTAAATCACACACTGGCATCAGTGTGGGTTTAATGTGCTGAGAAGTTTCATACCAAACTTCTTAGTTTTCAGTGTAGCCATTATGGTGCTGTGGAGTTCGTAATAACAAGCTCCCAGCACCATATACTCTTAATGGCAGCACTGCACTTACAATGTCTAAGAATGGACTTAGACACTGTAGGGGTACAGGGCTCATGCACCTGTACCCTCACCACTGGCATAGGGCACCCAGCTAGAGGGGTGACTGATCTATGCCAGGGCAGTGGGTTGTAGGCATAGCACACAGGGATGTGTGCCATGTCGACTCTTCACTTTGTTCTGCACCAAATCACGCAGCCTGCAAAGGCAGTGTGTGCGTGTGTGTAAAGGTACAGGGCCTCTAAGGGTGGCACAATAAGTGCTGTAGCCCTTAGAGGTCTTCCCTGGTCACAGTGCCCTGGGTACCTGTGGTACCATTTACCAGGGGCTGACCTGTGGACAGAGATGCCAATTGGGTTAGTTTTGGGGAAAGAACACAGGCCCTGGGAACCTGATTGGCAGGGACCCAGGGCACATCAAGTAAAAGTGCATCAGTAGTCTGGCAAATAGTGGGGGGGTTACTGCAACAGAAACCCACTTTCCTACATAGAGATATACAGAAAAAAAATAAGACTAAAAGTAAAGGTTAAACACCCACCACTTGCAAAGATCAACGAGAAAAAAACTAAGGATCCAGAAACAAGGTAAACAACATACAACAACTCTTTTAAAGCACAAGTTACTAACTTGTGTAACGATATATCTGTAAGAGACAGTAGTTAGTGACAGATTCCTTACCTTAGAATATCCCCAGGCGTCAGGCTGGATCCGGAAAGTTTTTGCGTAGCAGTACCCTTGCGCGTCGGTAGGCGGCGTCGTGCGGCTCCGCGTCCGTCGTCGGCGTCGTGATCGCCGGGATGACGTCGCGGGCAGTACTTAGGCGCCGCCCCTGCGCGCTGACGTCAGTTCTGTACACGACTTTCCGCGCCAGGAACGCAGAGCCATGCAAGAAGCTGACATAGGTGTCTGAAAAATACTAGGGCCCTGAAAGGGATGTCCTTAACCCTAGAAATCAGTTCGCAGAACGGGGAGGATGGGTGGGGCGGTAAGGAATCTGTCACTAACTACTGTCTCTTACAGATATATCTTTACACAAGTTAGTAACTTGTGCATCTGAAAGAGACACGTTAGTGACAGATTCCTTACCTTAGAATAGATACCCCAGCAATACCAACCCCGGTGGTGGGTCTGCGAACAAAGATCAGACAAGGAAGTCCTGGAGGACAGAACGGCCAAAGAAGCCGTCCCTCCGGACCTGACTGTCAAGGCAGTAATGCTTTGTAAACGTGTGCAGCGAGGCCCACGTAGCTGCCTGACAGATAACCGGCAGCGGAACACCGCGGCCCAAGGCCGTGGTAGCAGCCGTTGCCCTGGTGGAATGGGCACGCAGCCCAACAGGAGGCTCCTTCTTAGCCAAAGAATAGCAGGTCTTGATGCACAAGGTAACCCAGCGGGAGATGGTTCGCTTGTGCACCGCCCGACCTTTTTGGCACCCACGTAGCCAACAAAGAGCTGGTCATCCACCCGGAAGTGTTTTGTGCGGTCGATATAGAAGGAGAGCGCACGTTTTGGGTCCAGACGGTGGAGCCTCTCTTCCTCTCTGGAAGGATGCGGAGGCGGAAAGAAGGTAGGCAAAGTGATGGTCTGCCCAATGTGAAAGGCAGTAACCACCTTTGGCAAGAAGGACGGACGCGTCCGAAGAACAACCTTGTCTGGATGAACAGACAGAAAGGGAGGTTTGCAAGATAAAGCCTGGAGCTCACTCACCCGCCGAGCGGAGGTGATGGCCACCAGGAAGGCTGTCTTTAGAGTCAGAAGACGAAGAGGACAGTTATGCAGAGGCTCAAAGGGAGCGCACATTAAAAGGTAAGAACCAAGTTCAAGTCCCACTGAGGCATCACAAATGGAACAGGAGGAAAGAGGTGTGTAATGCCTTTTAAGAACCTGTTAACAACAGGGGACTTGAAAAGGGAGGGCTGATCAGGGAGCCTGAGGAAGGCCGAGATAGCACAGAGATAACCCTTGATGGTACCCAGGGCAGAACCCTGTTGGGCCAGAGAAAGAAGGAACAGAAGGACCTCAGAAAGAGGGGCAGAAAGGGGGTTCACAGCCTTTGCTGTGCACCATGCCACAAATTTGTTCCACCTGCAGGCGTATACCACCTTAGTGGAGGGACGCCTGGCTGCCAGAATCACATCACAAACTTCGGGAGGCAAGTCGAAAGGAATCAACTGCCGCCGCTCAATCTCCACGCAAGCAGGTGTAGACTGGACAGGTTCGGGTGGAGGACCGTCCCCTGCTGCTGCGACAGAAGATCCTCCCGAAGAGGCAGACGGATCGGGGATCTACGCTCATACTGAGTAGCTCGGGATACCAAACTCTTCGAGCCCAGTCCGGGAGCCACAAGAATGACTTGGGCCCGGTCGTGCCGAATCTTCTTCAACACTCTGGGTAGAAGTGGTATAGGCGGAAAGGCGTACAATAGACCGCAACTCCACTCGTGACGAAAAGCGTCGCCGAGCGAGTGCCGCCTTGGAAATTCCAACGCGCAGAACTGATGACATTGCGCGTTCTCTTCGGTGGCGAATAGATCTAACCAAGGCTCTCCCCACTGTAGAAAGAGTCCTTGCGCCACTTCCGAGTGAAGACGCCATTCGTGATCCATCATGCACCTGCGGCAGAGTTCGTCCGCCCTGGCGTTCAGGGAACCTGCCAGGTGTTGAACCATCAGGAACATGCCCTGATGTTCCAGCCATGTCCAGAGGCGCAGAGCCTCCTGACAAAGGGTCCACGACCCCACCCCGCCCTGTTTGTTGCAGTACCACATGGCGGTGGTGTTGTCGGTGAACACCTGCACTACCTTCCCTTTGACAGAGGGAAGGAATGCCTTGAGTGCATGTCGGATCGCCCGGAGCTCCAGAAGGTTGATATGGAGCCGGGACTCCGCCCGGAGACCAGAGGCCTCTGAGCTCCGCCTCTCCCATGTGACCGCCCCATCCCAGAAGGGACGCGTCCGTCACAACTGTATGCTCTGGCTGGGGAAGGGAGAGGATCTGCCCATGACCCATTGCCGGTTCGAGAGCCACCACTGCAACTGTGTTGCAGTCCCCTCCGAGATCTGGACGTGATCGGACAGGTTGCCCTGGTGCTGCGCCCACTGGAACTTCAGGTCCCACTGCAGAGCCCGCATATGCCGTCTGGCATGATTGACCAGCAGGATGCAGGAGGCCATGAGGCCCAGCAGCCTCAGGGTCATCCGTACCGAAACCCAGGATAAAGGCTGAAAGATCGGAATCATAGCCTGAATATCCCGGACTCGCCGTTCGGGAGGATAGGCCCGAAACTGCGTCGTGTCCAGAACTGCTCCGATGAAAAGGAGCTGTGGAGAAGGAATCAGATGCGACTTCGGCACATTGATGGAGAACCCCAGCGAGTGCAGGAGTTCGGCCGTAGTCTGGAGGTGGGAGACGACTGCCTGGGACGAGCCCGCCTTCAGCAGCCAGTCGTCGAGGTAGGGGAAGACTGAAACCCCTGCCCGGCGCAGATGAGCTGCGACCACCGCCATCACTTTCGTGAACACCCGAGAGGCACTTGTAAGGCCAAAGGGGAGCACGGTGAACTGACAATGCTCGAGGCCTACCGTGAACCGAAGGTAACGCCGGTGGGCCGGCAGGACGGGGATGTGGAAATAGGCGTCCTGCAAGTCCAACGCTACCAACCAGTCTCCGGGGTCGAGGGCAGTCAAGACCTGAGCTAGGGTGAGCATCTTGAACTTCTCCTTCCGGAGGAAGCGATTGACGTTCCGGAGGTCCAAGATAGGACGCATGTCCTCCTTGTCCTTTTTGGGCACCAGAAAGTAGTGGGAGTAGCAACCACGCCCTACTCCTGGGGTCGGAACATGCTCGATGGCCCTCTTGGCCAAGAGGGCCGTGACTTCCTTCTGTAGAAGCACCAAGTGATCCCCTGACATGCGGTGGAATTGAGGTGGCATGGCTGGGGGTGGTCTCGAAGGGGAGGGAGTAGCCCCTTCGGACAATGTCCAAGACCCACCTGTCCGAGGTGATGGGACGCCAGCGGTGAAGGTGATGGCGGACCCTGCCCCGACTGGCGTACTGTGCACCTGAAAGGAGGGACTAGGAGGGCTTGGAGGCCGCGGACGGGTTGGAGGTGGTGGCCTGACCCGCACGCTGGTTGCCCGAACCGCCACGGCGGTATCCACGTCCTCGGCCACGCGAAGGCGCTTGCTGCGCGGGCCGTTGGCCGGGCTGTGGACGTGACTGGGCGCCCCTTCCGTGGCCACGAAAGGGGCGAAAAGCAGACGTGAGCGGAGGGCGCACAACAGCAAGGCCCAGGGACTTAGCAGTAGCCCGTGAGTCCTTGAAACGCTCCAGCGCATGGTCTGCCTTCGAACCAAAAAGACCGACTCCATCAAAGGGCATGTCCATGAGTGTATTCTGGACATCCCCTGAAAAACCAGTGGTTCTCAGCCAGGCGTGGCGACGCAGCGCCACCGTCGTTGCAAGCGATCTGCCCAGCGAGTCGGCGGTATCAAAGCCACAGCGGATGGTATATTTAGCCGCATCACGCCCTTCCGCAATGGCGCGGGTAAGCAGTGTCTGGACCTCCTCAGAACACTGCGGCAAAACAGTTGCCACCGAATCCCACAGGGAGTGGGTGTATCGGCCCAAGAGGCAAGCGGTATTAACAGACCGCAAGCCAGCACTGGAGGAAGAGAAAGCCTTCTTCCCAAAGTGATCCAGGCGCTTGGATTCCCTATCCGGAGGGGCGGTAGGGAAGGCGGTTTGGGAGGCAGAGGCTTGGACAACCAAGCTCTCAGGGGTAGGGTGTTGGGAGAGAAACAGGGGGTCGCCCGGAGCAGGGCGATGGCGTCGGGCCACGTTCCTATCCACAGGAGCCCCTGTGGTGGGTTTGGACCAGGCACCCAAAGAACGTCAGTCAGTGCCTCGTTGAACGGCAGCACAGTCTCCGCAGAGGAGGCCGCCGGCTGAAGCACTTCAGTCAGGATGTTAGACCTGACGACCACTGTAGGCAACTGGAGATTTAAGGCTCCAGCAGCTCTACGCAACACCGTTGCAAAATTAGCCCCTCCTCCGTTGCCACGGGAGGAGACAGCATGCCAGAGTCAGGGGAGGTATCCAGACCACTGGCATCCCCAAGTTCCTCAACCCAGTCCGGGTCAAACTCGCACTGTTGTGTGAGAGGGTCCTCAGACCCCTCCCAGCTCTCCTGGTCCTCCTCAGGTTGAAAATATGGAGGAGGAGGGACATCAGGGACCCAAGGTCTCATCGGCGCCGGAAACGGCGTCGGGCGACGCCGGTCCGGCTCCATGTCCGGACCCGGAGAGAACCGGGGAACGACGCCGCCCGGAGCCCCCGGACGGCGTCGGAAACGGCACCGGGGACATCGGCGGAGGCGTGGTTAGGTCAACCGGCGTCGATGGGGTTGCGGTACCACCGGAGCCGGGTCGAGGCCGGGGCCGGAGCCGAAGCCGGGACGAAGGCTGGTGGGACAGGCGACGCCGGGACCGGAGTCGACGGCGGCGCCGGAGCAACCCCATCAGGGCCCGCGGGGCCCGAAGGCGCACCGGAGGGACCTTGAGGCCCGAAGAGGCGGGCCATGGCCGACAGGAATTCCTGTATATCGGCCGGAGTCGCCCCCGAGCCCGGGTAGGGCGGGTACTGCGGGGGTAACTCGACAGGCACGTCCGGGGCGGCGGGGACGGTGACGACAGGGACCTCAGCCGAGTCGCGAGACCGGCGAGGCGAAGTCTTAGAGCGATGACGCCGCTTAGACTTCTTGTGCTTCGACTTACCGGAGGAGCGCGAAGACTTTGAATCCGACGAACGGCGGGGACTTCGCGTCCGGCCCCTCGACCTCTCCCGGGACCGGGGCTTGGTGCGGCGCGGAGCCGAATGCCGGACTTCGAGGAGCTTTCGAGACCGCTCTCGCAAAGCCTTAGGATGAAGTTTCCGGCAGTCAGGACACGACTTCGTGTCGTGGTCTCGGCCGAGACAAAAGAGACACTCGAGGTGCGGGTCCGTGATCGACATCATGCGACCACATTCCTCGCAGGGCTTAAAGCCGGGCATCCCTACGACACCTTAGGAGTCGTGAAGACTCGTTGAAGAAACAGTGAAAAAATTCACCAAAAAGATAGTCAAAAGTGACTAGGGCACTGCTCTTCCCGGATCTGCGCTTACTGGCGCGGAAAAAGAAGAACTGACGTCAGCGCGCAGGGGCGGCGCCTAAGTACTGCCCGCGACGTCATCCCGGCGATCACGACGCCGACGACGGACGCGGAGCCGCACAACGCCGCCTACCGACGCGCAAGGGTACTGCTACGCAAAAACTTTCCGGATCCAGCCTGACGCCTGGGGATATTCTAAGGTAAGGAATCTGTCACTAACGTGTCTCTTTCAGATATAAATATATATGTATATATAGATCTATATAGATAGTATGTACAACCTTTTTTAGGGTATAAATCATTTATAAGAATGAGAGTACCTTGCAGATATGGTCACACAAGTGTGCACGTCACAGTAGCTGTGCTAGAGAGATGCATCAATAAATAATCACTAAGACTAAGTTTACCCTGCTCCACAGTTACCCTAGCAAAACGTGGATGGTCCGCAAACTAATATTTTTTCTCCAAACACACCTGTTTAATCAAAGATAGCATTACATGGTGTGTTGGATCTTCACTGTGTAATATGCAGTGAAGGGGAATGTACTGACAGGACGCATGACAAAATGACGACTGTGAGAGGCCTGTAAAGCAAAACCCTATTTCCGTTGTGACGTCTGTCTCTGTCGTGAGGTTAATAGGCCCTGTGCACAAACACTTCCATTTTACATGTTCATGTTTAAAGTTGACATCTTTTTAAACTATGACTTTTAGCACACATTTGATTGCGTGCCCACAATCAAACGAGTACTCAATTAATCAATCAATGCCAGCTTTATTCGATTTTTGTAGATAAAATCATAAAAGCAAACAATTTAAAACAACAGAATTACATAGTAAAAAGTACACCAGGTGTCTTTAAAATAAGTTACTCAGGGATACAATGGTTAATTCCACCAGTAATTTGCAAATTCATTTTGTCCTCTCCAGTGAATTTCATATAATAATTATTTTCCTGTAGTTGACAATGCTTTTCAAAAAAGACACTATCGACTTTGCGAAACATTCATTATCTAAAAATTGCAATGCTAAAAACGCTGGCCTACATTGTCTCAATCCTAACACTCGTAAAACAGGTAAAATCCATCTTTTCCTTTGCGTTACATAAAATTTACAGAATAAGACCGCATGCATAGTTGTTTGTTGAGATTGTTTATCACAAGGGCAACTACTTAATATTGGAGACCAATCATTTGGTTCAGGAAAACTTATCAGCCGATGGTAAAGACCAAATCTGAAACGGGTTAAAACAAATCAGTCGAACCCACTTAATATGAAATTTAGATACATCTGTGTGTCATAAGTAGCAAGTATAAGTTGATTAGATTGTACCGATGGCTTAACTGCCTCGGTGGCGAATCTATTTGCCTCCATGTGTGTCAAACAACATTTTTTAAAGTGCTTTCTGGTAACAGAATGTAAAATTCCAGGATTATTAAAATATTCAGAGTGGCCCAGATCATTCATGAATTTTTTTATGTAATTCAGCCATGGGATGAAATGAAATGAAATGAAAAAAACATTTATATAGCGCGATAGCTACCCTGAGGCATCCCAGCGCTGTGGACGAAACGCAGACAGAAGAAGGACTCAGTGGTTATTAAAGAGAAAAGTTTTTAGGAGTTTGCGGAAGGACAAGAGATTAGGTTCCGTCCGCAAACGGAGAGGGAGTGTATTCCAGATTTTGGCAGAGTTATAGGAAAAGGATCGTCCGCCGCATCTGGTTCTCTTTATAGTAGGCAATAGGGCAAGGGAGGAGAAGGTTGATCGGAGAAGCCTATTTGGTTGGTAGGGTGTAATCAGGGACTGACTAATTAGCGAGCCGGTCTTCCTAAAAGCCTTGTGCGCAATGCACATGGCTTTGAATTGAATTCTCTCCCTGACTGGCAGCCAGTGGAGACTCCTCAGAGCAGGGGCTGCGGACTGTCGGGGAGGGGTCTGGAGGAGAGTGCGAGCTGCACAATTTTGAATAACCTGTAGTTTGCCAATGGTGGATTGCGGGGCCCCCAGGTACAAGGCGTTCCCATAATCCAGGCGCGATAGGAGTAGACCTTGTACCATAATTTTTCGTGCTTGAAATGGAAGGAGGGGAAGTATCTTGCGTAGCATCCTCAGAAGACCAAAGCAAGTGGCCGAGAGTTTCGCAGCCTGGTGGTTAAAACTGAGAGAGCGATCCAGCCAAAGCCCGATCCAACGTAAGGCTATCTTTCAATATATCACGATTAAAAATGGTTTTTGGGGAAGTCCAGATCCTATGCCACAACAGAACTGGTTGGATTTTTATTAAATCTGAAATATAGGGTAATCCTAGTTCTGAGTGGCATACATAGGTGGAAGTGCTATCTGGAACCGCCAAGAGATATTTTAAAAGGCATTCTCCACTTGTTGGATAGATTTAATATCCCGGTAACCCCACACACCCGCACCATACATTGCTATACTAGTACATTTTGCCCTGTATATTTGTAGAAGTTTCACTGGTGGTTTTCTACCCAGCTTTCTTGCAAAATTGGCCAAGGCCGCAGTGGCTTTCATAAAGAGCAGGCTCCTATTTTTTACTGCCTGGTACCATGTCCCCTTGTTGTCAAATAAAATACCTAAATAAGGAAAAGTTATAGTATGTTCCACCTTTGTATTACCAATTAAAATGCCCCTGCACCTAGAACTATTTTTGACGCACTTCATTACAAAAGTTTTAGTAATGTTAACGCGAAGACCCAGCTTCTCCATGTACCTGGTGTAACTAGTGAGTACCCTTTGGAGGCCTAATTGAGTGCGGGCCATCAGCACTGCGTCGTCCGCGTACAGGAGGGCGGGTATAGGACGTTTATTTATTTGTGGTAAGTTCTGGCACTCCTCTATCAGAATTTGTTCCAGACTGTTGGTATAGAGTGTAAATAAAAACGGTGCCAGGTCACATCCCTGTCTTACCGCCCTCTGTACGCCGAACAACGCAGTGCATTCTCCCTTAAGTCCGTATCGGACCCTTGCTTTAGCGTTACAATACAGTTGTCTTAGAAATTGGATCAGTGATAACTCTACCCCCATACTGGCTAAAATCTCCCACAATTTGTGTACTCAGAAAAATGTGCTTACAAATAAATTTCTTCATAGGCACATTATCATACCTTAGAAAATTCTGTCCAAGGACTGGGTGCACTGCACAAACTGTCCTTGTTTGTTGTCTGTTCGGCAATAGCCCTGGATGGGTAGAATCAACAATGACAACCGGACCAGAGCTCAGGCACAGAACAAATGGGCCCAGTTTTAATATAAACTGCACCAAGCCTTTGTTCAGCAGAGGAGCATTTTGATGGATTGTCGCTGTCTCCCCGTGCTAGCTCAGCTGAATGTCATCACTATCCTGAGCAGGACGGCCACCTGTTCTACACCAAGACTGGCTACCAGATGATAGACTAATGCAGGTAAATGGGGAGTAAGACCACTCTGAGGCATCTGGTAGAATCACATCCACCCTATGCTCTTTAGGATAGGCAGTAGTACAATTTTAGGTATTCATATAATCAATGCAATAATCATGAGGTTTGAATAAGTCATCTTCTTCACCATTCTTGTAATGCTGGTTACTATGCTTTGTTTTCTTCCACTAATAATTGCAGCACACATTTTACACAAGAATCCAACTGCTTCAATAAATGTTTGAAATGCCAATTTGTGTATTTCTTGTGTCTCCCTTTGGGCATGCCGGAGTTAACAACAAAAGGGTAGATCTGTTTCCACGATTTCCTTGCGGGAATTAGGGCGGTCATGTTCTGAGGTTGCAGACACCATCAAGTACCCTGTAAGGTTTAGGGGTCCAGATGGCGCACTGTGAGCTAGCCAGGAACTAGGTCAACATATTCTGATGTTATGAGTGGATACAGTCCCCCACAGTTTTGTTTTAAGTTGCCCAAAAGGACAGTCAGTCTTACTGAATTAGTAAGAACCGTACAACAGTTGGCAGTGATGTGAAGGATGTGTCAACAAATTTCACTGAAGATCCTGTGGTCTTAGAACAAACAGGCCCACAAGCATTCCACAACAGCGCCAGCTCAAAAAGCATAGAGGACGGAATATAAGAGGCAACAGACCATCAAAACTGACACAATGCTGGTCTTCAAAGAATAAACTCTAATGTGACAGAACACCATTATTTCCACAAACCAGCAGTGAGGTGATAGCTGGAAATGTGCCCATTCCCGGATTAACCCATCACCAAATTATGTAGTGTCCTGTGAGTGAAAGAGGACATGTTGATGAATTCAAGGATTAAGTTTAGTTCAGATGAATATCACAAGAGATGGCTACGCCACCGAGATGACCAGCATCCTGCATATGGAAGACGATGAACTGAACACTGGTGATCAACAGTGTGTGATGCAACGAATGCCTCTATGGAGATTGAATATGAAATAGTATACACTGGTTGTAAGATTGATAAAGAGGGCTCACAACTATCTGTCCTACATTTTGAGGAGAGAGAAGAATGGATTTGCATAGAGGTCGAGCTTTTCAGATGAAACTGTTAGCTAGGATGTAGTGGGCTTCTACAGGGTGTCAAAAGAGAATAGTAGAAAACCTCAATAGGGATACTAGGGGAGTGTACCTGTGGGCTGCATGTGGCCCTGGCAACCTGAGTAGATATACAGAATCTATTCTGCAAGTTGTTGGTTACACTATAGTACATTCTTCCAAGTCAGTTGAAACGGTTGGGATCGGTTGTTGTTGGGGGTTGGTCATTCCTGACACGTCAAGGCTGGGATGTTACTGCCTCAACAAGGGACAGGTAGGACACCTTAGCCATTGGGAGAGACATCAATGGGTCACAAAATTAAAAGTTCAGCTGGGGCACCCGAGTACCTCCCCAGGGTTCGACAAGTGGGACCTGATCGGCATCTCAACTGTTGCGGATCTGTGGAACTCGGGGAGACTAGCCACTTTCACGGACCCCCAGAAGAAGTACGAGCTTGCACAGACCGAAGCATTCAGATACTTACAGATCTGCCACGCACTCAAAGCAGTGCTGCCAAAGGATAACCCACTTCCCGAGGCCTCTCCACTGGAAGATAGGTTACTATTAGATCCCATGAACAAAAAAGCCATATCCCTCACGTACAAAAAACTGATTAATAACCGCCCGGACCCTCTCAGGCGTCTGCAACAACATTGGGAGGTGGATCTGGGCGTTCGAGGAGGATGATTGGCGCGATGCCTTGGCCTCCCCTAGAGAGGTAGCCATCCCCATGAGACTGCGACTGGTCCAGCTGAAGATCCTCCATCGGGCCTATTTGGATGCGGGCATTCTAGTCAAAATGGGCAGACTGACAGATCCTCTTTGTCTCAGACAATGTCGCCAGGAGGGGACCTTTTTTCACATTTTATGGGACTGCCCAACGGCTCAATAATATTGGGAAGCCATTACCAAACAAATGGGAAGGGCTGGGGGTAAGACGTTGAAGTCCTCCCCAAAACTTTGCTTACTAAATGTGTGGGACGCCACCGACCTCACACAGACCGAGAAATCATGGGCCTCGTTGGGATGGGCCATTGCCAAACGCAACATCGCACAGAAATGGGGCGCGGGAGCGATGCCTTCTATTCGTGACTGGGCGGCTGACATGGACAGAGCCATGATAGCCGAAAAAGATGTCTTCAAACACAGGGGATGCCCTAGGAAGTGGGACCACAAGTGGGGTATGTGGAACAAATACAGGGGAGATATACGTTTGTCTCCAAAAGTTGAATTGCGACGTGACAAAATGAGACTTGATAATGCGCTCAATGTTGATGGGCCACCTCCGAGCCGGGAACCGTGATATTATTGATGTAATTTATAATAATGATATCAATGTATATCGACCAATTCATAATGCTCATGTAAATGTTCATCTCATGCATGCCATAACCTCATGCATTGCTGTGCTGTTGTCTATGTTTTCATCAATAAAACAGTTTAAAAAAAAAAAAAAAAAGTTCAGCTGGGGTAGGATAGACACTGATAGTCGGTGGGACACCAGTGCAAACAGTAGCTACTGGATATTGGACGGCACTGCAATCCATGTAGGAGGATGGACGTGAGGGATACCAACATATATTAAGGAGGGGCAGATCAAAGTGGTTCTTCCGGGCATTATAAGAATCATAGGGTACTCAGGCATCTCAGAAGACGCAGGATATGCATTGCGATGTTGCAGAAGATACATCCGACTGCTGTAGAGGGGAGAAGATGTGCATGAAGTGGTAGTGTCAAGTTTATTCTGCCACACAGTATGCATATGGGATGAGGATCAGAAGACAGACGCACCAGTAGCGCCATTTACACATTGATATATCTCACCAGATCTGGAAGGGCAGTATATTCTGGTTTATATTCTTCTAGATGGGAAAGAGCTCTGTATCATGAATATGTACACGCTAAATGTGGAAGACAAAGATTTTGGGGGGCGGGGGGGGGGACAGGGAGGATAGTCAATGTGGCTATGTTGTTTTTGATATGTCTATGATGTTGGAAGGTGACATCAATTGTGTACTTGAATGACACATGGATAATATATCCTTCACACTTTCAAGTTGAAAAACAAACCAAGAATGTCAATGGAGCTTTGGGAGGTTATACAGAGGTGGGTTTACCAGACATCTGGAGAGTATTAAACTCTGCGGGTCAAGAATACTCTAGTCACTCAGCTATGAACACTTTTAGTAGACTGAAATGTATCCTGGTGATGCAGGAAGATCAACATAAATATGATGGTGAAATATTTGGGGAGGTTTTTGTCTGATCATTTCCTGATGCATGTGAGAGTTGGCGAATAGAGCTATGCAAAGATACAACCAAGGAGATTGAGAGTAGAAGCCTTACGAATGGTGCCTTTCTGGGCAGCGTCACTGGGGCACAACATGGATTTGGGCTAAGGAGAAAAAGACCATGAAAGTACTGCTAGGTGGGATGTGCATGTCCACAAAATTTGGTATGTATTTTCACCTAGAGCAGGTGCTTACAAACCAGGAGCCACACCTTCCCACCTACAAAGCTAGTGATGAATGGCCCGTGGAAAAAGAAGGAGCGGAGGGATGTCAGAGAACAGACTCATATATGGGATAATGTGGATAAGTTCACTCATAGTAGCCACAGACAAGAAAGGGGTGGGGGGAGGGGCAAGGTTGCCAATGGAGCAAAATAACAGCACTGAGATACTGATACTGCAAGTGATCAGGGCGATATGGTAGTCACACTGGCAGAAAGAAGACACCTGAATTAATCGCAATTAATATGACAGAGATGCATATCTCCATGATGTTATGGAGTTTTATATAGCGCTCATGTACCGAAGGTGTCTTGGCGCTGCCCTGCTAAACCGAGATCCGACAGGGGGAAAAGGTACATTATGGTCACCGTCGCCTAAAAGAGACACGTTTTCAATGTTTTCCTGAAATGTAGAAAGTTATGGGAATTTTTCAATTCGAATAGGAGGGAATCCCACAGTTTAGCAGTATATGTTACAAAGCTCTTTCTGCCCCAACGGACAAGTCTGAACTTGGGCACCTTGATATTTTTCATGCCCGAAGAGCGTAGAAGTCTAGGAGGTGTGTACCAACGGAAACACTGGCTAAGGACCACTGGTCCGATATTGTGTAGTGCCTTAAAGGCAGTACACAGAACCTTGAATGCAATGCTTTTTTTCATAGGCAGACAATTCAGTTGGTTCAATGCCATGGATGCTGAATGAAATTTGGGGAGGCCGAAATTGAGACTGGCTGCAGCATTTTGTAAAGTCTGAAGTTTTAATAGCATTCTTTGCTGTAAGCGGATATATAATCCATTACAATAGTCCAGTTTGGACAAGACTAGTGCTGACAATCAATTTTTGAAGATTAGTGGGGATAAAGGGTATACTTTATCTCATAGTCTTCAAGAGAAAGAAAACCGAGGAAGCTATTTGATTAATCTGGTTCTCAAAGGAGAGTTTGTCAAAAATGAGCCCTAGATTTCTAACCTTTTCCACTGGGGATGGGACAGGGCCCATATCTGATGGCCACCGGTCCACAAACTGGTGTTGTTTCCTGAGAGTAGAACTTCAGTCTTACCAGAGTTTAATCTCAGGCAATTCTCAGCCATCCAGGTTCCAATATTTTCCATACAGAGGCGGAATTGAGAAGCTGTATGGGTCGGGTTTCCTGTGACCGACACCACAATTTGCATGATGTCTGTGTAGGAGACATCTGAAAAGCCAAAGTTTTCAACCAGTATAACCAAAGGGCACATGTACAAATTGAATAAGGTGGGGCTTAATGATGCCCCTTAAGGAACACCATAAGGGAGGTTCCACGTTGGGGAGGCAAATTTTCTTAAAGTGATGTATTGTTCCCTATCCGCTAGAAAGGACGTTAATAAGGCAAGGGCTTTGTCTCTGATACCAAGTTCATATAGGCGGTAGATCAAAATGACGTGATTGACAGTGTCAAACGTCACTGAGAGATCTAAGAGTATCAGGGCGGCGATGTTAACTATGTCAATGATGGATCTAACGCTCTCTGCGGCTACGAGAGCTGAGTCTGTGCAGGGTCCGAAACCCAAACTGTGAGTCGTTTAACAAGCTATTTTCATTTATAAAAGCTGATAGTTTATGATTGAGAGCTTTATCCAGGATTTTGGCTGGCAGGGGCAAGCGTGATCTACGACGATAGTTCGTAGGATCGGGTGTTGGAAGGGTGTCTTTTTTTTTTTTTATAAGGGGGAGAATAGTTGCTTTTTTTCATGATTTACGAAAAATGCCAGTGCAAATAATTTCGTTAAAGAGGAGTGTGAGATTACAGCAATAGTCCCGGTTGCAAGATGTAGCACTTTGGGGGGGTATGGGTTGTCTGGGGAGCCTGATCTAGTACTGGACAATAGGTTTCTGACCTGCTCTTGGGATAGGGAGGTAAAGTTAGAAAAGCAGCAAAGTGTTGATTTTTGGTTGGGTGCTGTGGTTGTTAAACAGTTTGGGTGTGTTTGAAGAAAAAGTTGCGAAAACACCGAGTACTTTTGATTGTAAAGTTGTGGCTAGTGCGTTGTAAAAGTTTTGACTAACAGTCAGTTTCTTTTGAGCTGTGTTTGATAAGGTTTTGACCGTTTTAAATAATTCTTTAGTGGAGTTTTTTGCCAATTCAATTTTTGCTAAGAAATAATCAGATTTGTTTACAAAGATCATAATTTTGTATGTTTTAAGAGCTTGCTTATATGTTGTTTTGTCCTCGTCGTTGTAGTTTAGTCTCCATTTCCGCTCCAACTTGTGGCAAACCTTTTTTGTTCTTAAAGGCTGGGGGAATACCAAGGTTCTGAGAGACTTTTGCGTTGTCTGGTGGAGGTGGTCGCTTGGGCGATATATTTATGGCCTTAGTTAGCCAAGAGTGGTAGTTAATTGCCATTATATCAGGGTCTGTTGTCAAAGTGAGATCGGAGGCAGATACGGAATTTATTAGGCTGACAAACTATTTTGTGCCAAGGCCGCGTTGTACTGGTTGATGGGAAAAAGGCAGTGGGACTAGCTAGATTAGTAGAGTGGGGGGTCAAATAGTATGTCATAGTGGTCAGACCAAGCTAACAGTAAAGCCTCCTGGAATTGAAGGGCCGGCTGATCTGTAAAAATCCTGTGAAGGGAATGTCCGGCTTCGTGGGAACCAGTATTCATTATTTGTCTAAGACCGAACGTTGCCATATTATTTGTTATTCTGTTGACCCCTGAGTCACTGGAATTTTCCAGGTGATAATTAAAATCACCAAGGATAGTAAAATTGGTGTTAACACATCGTGTTTCTAAATAAGAAACAAATACTTCCAGGAAATTTACTTTGTAATAGGTGGCCGATACAATAATATTCCGTTGAAAGTGTTTTTTGCGTCTAGTTTAATCTTAAAAGCGAGCACTTTGCATTCAAGGTTACGCAGTAGTGGTGGCACATAGCCGTGAGGTTATTTCTGGAAATAATTGCGATTCCACCACCTTTACGGTCAATGCGGTCATGGGTAAAGATTGCCTATCTCTGAGGGGTAGCTATGGCTAAGTCAGGTCATGATGCCGCATTGGATCCATATTTCTTTTACGAACAGAATATCTATATTATGTTGTTCGATAAAATCAGAGTTCTTGACAGTTTTTTACTAGTGACCTTGCATTGATGAGGGTGCAATTAATAGGGTGAACCATTGGCTGCATATTAGAAGTGGATACTGATACACTGTTTTCCATCATAAGGAGATTTGGTGCGAAATGGCAAGTTGAACAACTACATTTTTTACCTCCGTAACTGGGTGAAGGGTGACACACGTTTGAGATTTATCTGCTGGTTTCATTGATAAGAGATAGTCCTTGTCATACACTTTCCTGCAAGTGAGATCTGGCGGGAAACAGGCAGAGGGGCTGGTACTGGTTGCGGTCCGTACGGGCACAGATGCTTTTGGCGGGCCTGCTGCATGCATCCCCTGGCGCTTGGCCCGTCACCTGATTTTATAAGGAGGTGCGACGAACTAGAGCGCTACCCCACTGATGACGGCGTGCAGAAGAAAGGGTACTTACAGTGACATCCTCCGCTCAATCGGGCAAGCCCATTACGGACTGAGAAGTCAAAAGATCGAAAGGTAAATTTGTGAAATTAAATTAACATTAACATTAAAATAAAGCTCACTGGAAGCCCTGAATAAAAGTATCTCAGCACTCGGTTCCAGATCCTACCTGGACTGACTGCCTACAAACAAACAGAGCACTGACAGAGAATCAAAGATATGGAAAGTAGATCACAGCATAACAATCTGCACTTTAAGTGCGCTCAGTTGCCAACAGTCGACCTATTCTTGGAAAGGTTGATCCTAGAAACTCTAAAGCCTGAGGGTCTCTCCAAACTTCTCAACTGAATGGCTCACAAATCACTGACGCTGAAGCCTTATGTCATTCCACATGGTATCATAGCCAGCTTGCCAAATTACTGTGATACAAATGCTATTCTGCAATGGCATAGAAGCGGTACATAGGCACATTCTGAAGTGTCAAGTGCAGATTTTTATAGATTTGAAGCAACAGGTACATCATCAAAAAAAACATCTGAAGCATGAAACGCAGACTTTGGTAATCAGCCGAAGGAAACTCAGAAAGCAGATCACACTTACTGGCTCCACAGAAAACAACTTAGGACTGGCCAGGTGAATGGCAGAAATTGCGAGAACACATGACACTACCAGAGTAACCCCTGAACAAGGAGGTAAAAAAAGAAAATGGATAGGTTGCTGGTACTGCCTCTCAGTTCTCACGGCGAGTCCTAGTAAACTTAGAGCATGGATTACTGAAACAGGTGACGCAATGGGTTTTCGAGTTGCATTGAATTCTAGATCATTAAGACACTACTCGCACAAATTAACTGTTATTCCCGAATTACGACAAAATCATGCTACTACTAGGTAGCAGAACAGCTGACGGGCAAGAGAGTTGCCAGCTTACATCTGTACTAATTACTGGGCATAACTAAACACAACAGCAGTGTTTTGGGCACTCTCACTGAAAGTGGGATGGGCTACCCAAGATCTGTTTTCGTAGAAGAGACTGTCTGTTTTAAGTGCCTTTATAACTGGTTATATTTATTTTGTTAGGGATGTCTTAAGAGGGACGGAACTGGATGTTCCAGACAAACATTTTGCTTGATTTTTCAACCAGTTTGTTGATGTTTATTGTAGATATAAAGTGATATGTTTTTATGGTGAATTTCTAAGTGGTGGTATGTAATAGTTTGTGGCACTTTAGATGGACAGGAAATGTGATTTTGAAATATTTATACCTCTAACGCAGTGGATAGGTAAATGTTTCCAAAACTGTTAGACCTACGCACGCCATAGCTAGGGAGCTCAATGGTTCAATTGGATTTTATCCGGTGATGAAGCAAGGTTTCATAAATGAAACTTGCTTGTACGCAATACTCCTCATAGTATTAATTTATTAAAATTGTATTGTTAATACTAACCTTTGCATACACTACACAAAGGGGAGAGACGCTTGCATATGTGTTTTAATAACGAATAACGCTTGTCTGTAATCTAAAATGGCCACTAAAGCGTGGGAAACTATCTGCGCATGTCGCAACCTGATCACATGGTGTGACGTCTTTCTTTGCTTGGTGGGAAACTTTTGCTTCTGCGCAGTATGCATTAAATGGCTGCTTGATGTTTTCACATGCTTTAGCTTGCTCTCATGTTATTATTAAATTGTCGTTTCCTAACGCTACTAATGCGGGATAGTATATATATTTAAATGGGAATAGAATAGAAATAGTGGGTATACAGTGAAACATTTTATTTGTGATTTTAATATTTTCTTCTTGCACTTTTATTAGTTCGTAAACTTGGGCCTGGGTTGGTGACTTGTATTCGATGGTTCTGCGCATGTATCCTGTGTGCCTGCCAAGTGAAGTCAACTTGGACGTCTCCCAAGGCCATGACCCATTGGCCGAAGATGTTGTACTTTGTTTCCGGTGGACAAAATGATACTTTTCCCCTGTAAATTGTATAACATTTGTCGTGAGACGGGTGGGAAATAAAGCAAATGTATTAATTTGAAGGGGTGGGAACGTAAAGGACAATAGGCTTTACAATTTAGGACAAATCAATATGGTGCGACAATCCACCCCTGTCCCTGTCCAATCAGAAGTAGTGGTCCCATATTTTAGCAACATTAAGGGGAGGTACACGGGCGTAGAAGGGTATAATAGAATATAGCATTAGTTAATTAGTTAGAGCAGGCGTTCACGAAGAACAGGCGTCCATGCTGCCAGAGCACTCCTAGCTCCAGACTGCCAAGCTGATCGGTTGCTGATTGAAGTCCTGTCTAGAAGAGGTCCTGAGGAGGGGGCGGCGGAGTCCATTAGAAGGAAGGCACGGGAGAATCGAGAGAAGCAGAGTATCAGAGAGGGGAACGACGCAGGCGTCGTTGTAGAGAGGTCACCGGTCCTGTCCCGATCCCGGAGGAAGTCTTTGCTCTTCATCCTTCCTGGGTCCTATCTTTTCAACTCCTTGGCTAAGGGGTTTGGTTCTCGCACTTAGGTAAATATAATGCAACCTTTAGTTGCGCTGCTATCTCTATCTTCTTCTCTTCTTTAAACACCGTCATTGATTAGCAATAATCATTTCTATGCTTAATCTTGGGTATTACGATTAAAGTACCATGTGGCTTTGTATTTTACTCTGCTAAATCTTTAGATAAACAATTTAAAACTTCCTGACTCAGTGGTTATTTAAGGATTTTGTATTATAATGAATGTCACTCATTTTAAACTTCCCAATTAGCAAAGGATTCATCGGTAAGTCATTACTCTTCAATCAGAAGGTAATTGGTAGCAGGAATTTTTGATGAGTAACAACTGATAAACCCAGCGTAAGTATTAGCGTAGTGTGAATGTATGGGCCCAAGTGAGTATATGCTGTTTGCTAATATCGCGCTGGATCATGGTATGAGAGACAGATTCACCCAAAATACTTGCCGTGACACAAACTTGCACAGTAACTCCTTCACCTTTTTTGACTTGGATATCGTTGATGTGTGAAAGAAAAGGCACCTTGTTGGTCTGGAATATGCCTACTCTCCACCTCATGGATCGTATTGTAAGCTGGATTTATTTTTTCTTAGTCGTGAGTGTAGAAAGCCGACTATTTATGTAGAGCACCTAAGGGGTACACTATGCAAATAGACCGATGACCCTTATTAATTTGCAGGGGCTTTCTTTAAAAATCCCAAATGCTCTCTTTGTGGTAGTGTGGTCGAGCAGTTTAGGCTTATCAAATGGGAGTGTTAGGCATTTGTTGCACACACAGTCAATAAATGAGGCACAAACTCAATAAGGAAATCTGAGACCAATTTAGAAAAATTAACATTTTTATATTCATTTTGACACCAACATCTTCGAGATCAGGAAAGTACAAGGCGAGTTAGCAATTTTCAGAAACACAGAAAATACAGCTGTCAGATTTGAGGCATGAGCCTCAAACGCAGTAATCTTATCTTATCCTATGGGAGAAACATGCACTGCACAGGTATACTTGCAATCGAGTTACAGGGTTGTTCTTCTGGACTTAAGATAAGTAGGGGCCAAGATCCTTAGAAACACCAGCAGTTTCGGTTTACCTGCCCTGGTGTGTCCGGGTGCAGGTCGTAAGGGTAGCCTCGAACGCTACCGCTGAAGTCTATGGGGAAACCTGTAACAAGAAAAAGGGTGCAAGTGGGGACTGGGGGACCAGTCTGGCAGAACCCACAGGGAGGCTCAGCTCTTGAGGGTCTCTGGAGCAAGGGTGTCCCGTCGGTCAGCTCGGACTCGGGCTGTGGGGCTCTGGTGCAGAGGGTTTTTGTCCAGAGGGTCGCTCGTGTTGGAGGCTCTCATTTTAGGTCGACCTGGAGATGGGGACAAAACAGGACAACAGGGCCACCCTCAGTTATGGCCTCCCTGATGCGGACGTCCCAAGTCGGTAGGTCTTTCTTGGCGGTGTTGGTGTACAGGCTGGACTCTGAACAAGCCTTAGCTGCTGCAAGGGCTCTGGTACCCCAGGTATTGGTGCTGGAGGGCTCCTGGGGGGTCAAGCGTCTTGAACCTCGTTGGAGAGACAAGGCTGACCACAGGGAGCTTTAGGAACCTTCTACTGGGCTGCTGCTGCGTCGGTGGACCTGGTGATCAGCAGATCGGTGAACCAGACTTTGCGGTCGGCACCTGCAGGAAAGTGGCTTCTCCACTTCAAGGGAGATGTTGGCTGGTTGGCGAAGTGCTGGCAGCCCTCCAAGGCTCTGGGAGGACACACAGCTGCAGGACGAGTTGGGTCTTTGCAATTGTCCGGACAGGAGCAGACAGGGTTTGGCGCCATTTCGACGAATCCGAGTTCCTGGTGTCAGTGGGCCAGGGGTATTAAGGGGAGTCAAGGGTTACTTACCCCTGGGTTCACTACACCCCCTATATGACCACTTCCTGTGGGGAGTGGGCATAACCCTGTCCCAGAGTTCTGAATTCCACCAAAAATAAGACGGAGCCCTTCTTTCATGCAGCACATCAGATAGCCCACCTTAGGGAGTGAGACTAGCCTGGAGGTGCAACACGCCTACTCGCATAGCTTATTTCCAGCCTGCCCTAGTGCCAAATGGGCCTCAGGGCAGTGGATGGCATCTTTGAGGGCTGGGGGATGCCGGGGTCACATATCCAAGGTGGCAGGGGCTTTGAAGCCCCTGGCATGCTAAATCACTAGCCATCCTGCTGAAGGATGTGTGAACGAACACCTTCCTTCAGAGCAGGCACTGTTTCTGGTCTCAGAGAGCATGGGCTCTCACCTGCAGGGTGGTAGAAACGGGTCTGTGGTAGCAGGCTAGATGATACCAGTCAGTCTATATACTGGTAGGGCTTTCAGGGGGCACCTCTAAGGTGCCCTCTGGGTGCATGTCATAATAAATCTAGTACTGGCATAATACATGCACCAGCCCGGAGGATCCTCTTTAGTACCCAGGCCCTAGGTACCAGGGGTAACACTGACCATGGACTAACAGGGGTGCTAAAGTGTGTGCCAATTCTGTTACAATTAGACCATTTTACCTTGTTTTTAGGAAAAGAGCACTGTTGCTGGGGCCTGGTTAGCAGGGTCTGAGTGCACATCAGTCTAAAAACATCAGTACCAGTGGCAGAAAAATGGGGGTGACCGTGACAAAATGGGGCACTTTCCTACAGTGAGTTGTATGACAGCTGCATTGATGGGAGTTATTCGAGGAAAATAGAGTCGGATCACTCTCCATTAATCCTCACTTATACTAAATTCAGACGCAGAACATGTATCCTTTCTTGGAGGTGAGGCATGCCATAAGTGTATAGTTCACTCATATGTATCACTTAGCTCATTAGAGAGCAACATATCTAAAATCCTGACCCAGTGTCTATATGGTGCTCCCCATCCAGTGCATGACTGCCAGGCTCTTAGCCAGTGGGAGTGCCACTGAAACAAATTTGCTATTGCTTTTAGGGATTTCTGCGTTGTAGTCCAAAAGACCCAGTAATGGGAAAGTAGGTATCACCTTCTCATTACCCCGAGTGAACTCAGGTAGGACTACCATCTTGAAGATTGTAATACGATCCATTATGGATAGCTGAGAAGTAATCCACCTGTTCACCTGTAGAGCCAGGATTTGTATCGCTTTCAAATAATACTTCCTTACCAGTTCTCTTAACTTTGCACATATAGATACTCCGTTATTATTTCGCTTCTGGCTTCCATATCAATGGATAGTCATATTATACTTTCTCAGGCCGTCGTTAGTGTAAGTACCTCAGATTTCCCCCAGTTAATCTTACAGCCAGATTATCATCCAATCCTCATCCTCTCCCAGACAATCAGAGTAAAATTGAGGTTCCAATTCTGCATATGAAGTATATTATCCGCTCAAAGAAATATAAGTAATGGGGGGGGGGGTGGGGAGCATATAACCCTCTAGGCCTTAGGCAATCAAACCAAGCAAAAAAACAATTTGCCGATGAGGGATAGATTGTGTCTTATTTCGGTTGTCAATAGTCTATTAATTACTATTGGACTACTTCCACTTGCTTCATCTACGGGTTTTAATAGTTATATCAAAAAGCTACTCAAAGTAGCTGCCATTCAATCTTTCTTTTCTCTATTATCATGAGTATTGTCTATATCCAAAACATTCAGTGATTACAAGACAAATTCACTCTTTCCTGATATATTTTAACACAAAAGACACTTGTGGCCCACATATTGTTTGTTATTGGGTCTCTCTTGTGGGTCGTCCACGTGTGTCCAATTAGCACCACAGTCCAGGATCAAAAACCTAAACATTGCTGTACTTGGACTGGTGTTTCTTGTAACAATATTTTTTTAGATCTCCTGGACACCTTTAGGAAAAAGACGACGCATTTCGGCCTAAGCAATCCCACCTCCTCAGGACTATACAAGATGAGCGCATTCTTTACGGTCTTTGGGGTGTCGCCACACAATTTACAAGATTCCTCACTTTGTAACCAGTGGGACAGAGTTCCTTGCTGTAACTCTCCGGTTGCCCTAAACGGAAGACAGTCACAGTAATGGTCCTGTCTCTTGTAGGCAACGCTAGCACTTGGAAGTCGCTAGACGAAGTCACTCGATCACTCGTCTGGCGGAGATGGGAAAATTCTTCTCCAAAGATGCTCACTCAACTTATACGGGATGTGTCTCCAACCAGGTGAGTAAAATCAGACGAGTGGAATCAGCCACAGCATCCAATCCGGATGTTCTTAGACAAATAACCGGTGTTAAGAAAGATTATTAGCGGTTTCCTCTTCTATAAATAGTAAGGGTGCATGTTTCTCCCACAATGTCATCTATTGCCTCTCTCAGTGAACTGCTGGGCCTTACATACCTAACACCACATCTATTGTAACATCCTAGAGAGCTGAAATGTGTCTGTTATGGTTTATTTATTCATGAAAATATACTGCTTGAATTTGTAACTTTGAAAATAATGGAACACGTGAGGAAATACATGCATTGAATGTTTGTTAATATAGTTGCTTCAAATCTAATAAACAAAAAAATAAATAACAAGGATAGGGTCTATATTTGATGTGCATAGTTCAAACTCTTTTTTTTCTCAGGAGTATTACGACTGCAGCCTCTTTTACTGTGGATTGGAGCTGCCCTATTTTAAGAGCTTCTTCATACATAGCTGATATGGAGTTTTTCAGAATATTCTTTATGGACGGAGGTAGTGAGGCAATCTGGGCTGCGGGGCTTACCACCTACAAGTTTATGGATTCCCCCATCTAACCCACGATCAATCACATCTCACATCACCTTGGTATTCCCTTATATTTTGTGCAGCTTTCAAGAGACAGCATAGTTGTCAACAGTAGTTGGAAAAACTTCTAGTATCTCAGTTGTCTGAGTATTAATTTCCCACTTTGAATCACTTAATGCGGTAGTGTTCTCTTGTACCTTTGGCCCATTTAATAACCAGGCTAGCGTTTTCCTGGGTTGAGCATTCTGCCTAAAGGGCCTACCACTGGCTTATTTGCCTAGGTATATCACCTCTTGGTCAGCTGTGTCCCCAAATTTCACAAGACTGTCCCCTAGCTGTTTACGGTTACGGAGTGTATGATCATATTTAGACCGAGACGTTTTTAGTTTGGTATCCAGTAGGTTCAATCATACGTGTGTCCTTCAATACTCCGCCTCTTTGGACATACACATACCATAAACTGTAGTGCTGCGAACAGCCCTCATTTAGCTCAATCAGGAAGTGACAGACAGTGCTCTGGCGAATAATATTGTGTCTTGCGCTTGATTCATTAGCTCCCCGGATACGAGCCACAGATTTATGTGCAAACTTGAGATGGGAACCGTGGAATCAAATGTGTACTGAGTTTCATTTGGATGGAGCTCTCTGCATGAATTATGTACACTGTGCATAGGCATTATTTACACTATATTGTCATTAGTCTTGGATGGAGGTCTGAGTGCCTGTCCATTTCTGTCCAGATTTAGATAGAGTACTGTGTTACAATCTCCTCCCCCATATGATGTGCCCCTTCAGGGAATAAGGGCTGTCTACGAGTAGTTTGTTATAAAACTGTGTGTCTATATTTGGACAATAGCTATTAATCAAAGTTATATATTTTGTTCCTATTGTTGCAGGGATTCTGCTCAAGAACAGAACTATGTTCGGGACCATAGAACATCAGTATGTAGGGGACTGAGTCACCATACCGCATCAGTATCTATGAGCCAGAGTCCGACTAGCTATAGTGCCTCACGTGCCCTCCTAAACTTTCCAGAGAGACAAGCGATTTGGCGCCCCAGAACACAACACTCTCAATCCTCTCAGGGATCGCGGTAACAGGACACACCATTTCGCTCTCTCACTCTTATCCACATTAAGATAAGAATTGCGCCACAATTCGAAAACAAATACATACCCCAATAATATCATCAGCATGCTTAATAAAGCAAATACCATGAAAATCCCTGTAATGTTATCTGAAAGATCTGTATGACCCCTCCTGTACTACTGAAGCAATTTGGTTATATAGTATAGATCTCTGGGTTTAGTGGCGGACCCCGTACCTTAGCATACATAGGTGGATGTTGTACATCCCAGCTGACGCCACTCTCTCGGCTCATGACCTTCGCTCGGTTTGTTTTTCCAGAACCTCTGTCCTCCGTTATATGACAAGATATGTGTATTCAAAAACAGCAGCTGCATTCCTCTATTAGGTCTAGGTGCTAGTAGGGCAATGTTGTTTGACCTTGTCTAGGATGTTCAGACTAAATCCCAGGAAAAGAATTGTTAGAAAGTCATCCTGTGCCCTGGGCACCCCCCAACTTTTTGCTGACTGGTACTGGTGGTAACTGACTGACTGACTGACTGACTGACCCTGGGCTCTGCCTAACCAGGCCCAGGGCCAGTGCTATGCTGAAAGAGACATTTAGAATACAGTGAAAACACCTACATACACTAGGGTACACTATGGGTCGGGGTACCCCTGTGATTGGCATGACCTACCCTCTAAGGCCCTAGTACATAATAGGGCAGGTGGATTGAAACTACCCATCAGTCCCTAGTATATAATAGGGCATGGCAGTTTAGAGGCCAGCAGCCCTTTCTGCACTTGCATGTGTGCACTGCTGAAGCCTGAGGTCAGTTTAAAAGTGGCTCTGTGTTGCAGGACTGTTTTTAAAAAGCAAATTGTGCCCAAACTCGACTTTTGTGTTTGGGGCACTTAAAAATGGTTAACCTACAATGTTTGGGCATATTGGGTACCCCCAGTGTCTCCCCTGTGTGTCCTAGGGGTGGGGGATCAGGTATTTATAAGGAGGACCCTTATAAAATGAGTTTTATATCCCCTGGGTTAAGTGAAATGGCACATTTCACTCCCCACATTGTGATAAGGTGCTGCCCAAAACCGACTTTGGTGGTAGGAGCACTGTGGAGGGAGGTTCTGCAATATTTTTACATATTCAGAACCCCTAAAGTCTCTCCTAGTTGTTCCTGGGGTGGGGGTCCTGTAGATACATGTAGGGTACTTATAATATATGTTTTTATGCGCTCTGATGCTGGAAAAATGGCCCAAGTCATTTTTCCCATTGCAAATCCCATGCCACATAGGTTAACATGGCAGGAAGTTATTAACTAATAACTCTTGATAGGAGAAGGCTAAAAGTCCCATTCAAAGACTTCCCATAATGGTATTAATAAACTCAACAATATGATATTGTTGAATTTCTCCCAAAAGGTACATACAAGAAGTTATAAGACTTTCTTGTTTGTAAGCCCAGATTCAGCCTTCCAGTGGTCTGTCCTGATTGGTCAGAGTTAAGTGGATTAGCCAGGCTTCTTTGAAGAGGTGATAAAGAGCCCCTTAGGTTGACCAGCTCTGCTGGGAGGGCAGTGTCCTGTTGCACAGGAATGCCAGAGCAGGGGGAGGAGTCGTAAACAATGGACTTCAAGGGAAGGGGAAGACATCAGTGTCATTTACAACTCCACTCTTTTGACCCCCAGGCAGATGCTAGGATTAAGGAAGGAATGAGCAGATGCAAGGGGAAGAGACTATGGAGATTAGCCATCCTAGGGGTGTGTTTAGCCATCTCTTCTCTCCCTGCTGGAAAATCAGCCATTATGAATTTGGAAGAATTGCTGCACTCTGAGACAAAATAGTGCCACACTCTGCAGGAAGTGGTGAGACCTTTGGGTGGTACCCTGCAGCCCATTGGACATGAGTGACCTCCTGCTTGACCCAGAGAAGTTGGAATAAGTATCTGAGAAGGGCAGAGCCCCTCAGATCTGCTGCTTGAAACTTAAGAAAGCAAGACGGGCCATGCTGGAAGTTTTTGTGCATTTCCTAAGGCCTGCATTCTGAAGACTGCACCATCTGAAGCTACAGCCTGTGGATTACCTTGCTGTAAAAAGGACTAAAGAGTGGACTCCCTGCAAGCTACAGGTTAACAGAGCTCACCTGGAACATCACCGCCAAGAATCCTTGGATTTGTAAGGGTTTTGTCCAAGTGGATTGTGGGAACTGAAGTCCTCAACTTTCAAGGACCATCTTGGAGCTTCCAGAGCCTTGGAGTGAGTTTGAGACACTTTGGGGAACTTCAGGAAGAAGTTCCAGAAGTTTGGAGAACTTTGGAGCAACTTTGGAAAAAAGCTCCATAAGGGGACCGACTGAACCTGGCCAGCCAAGCCGCCTGCCTTCAACCGCGAGTCCGCCTGCTGTCCAGGTTTGCCCCGCTGAAAAGCTCCGTAGATCCTACTTCCAGAGTTTGACCGGGAGTAGTCGAAATCCGAGGCCGGCGAACCCTCACCGAATCCGGCCTGGTGAAGAGCATCGAGGGACCCCGCGAGAAAAAGCTCCGTAAAAGTTTCTAAGTCCGAATGAAGAAAAGGTGACCAGGAGTAACCGTGAAAGCCAAGCCGCCTGCCTTCAACCGCGTGTTGGCCTGGATCCTTGGTTTGTCCCGCTGGAACGCTCTGGAGGTCGGACTTCCATAAGTTTGACCGGGAGCTCGTCACAAGGCAATCCGGCGAACCCTCACCAAATCCGGACTGGCTGAGAGCTTAGAGAGACCCTGGGAAGAAAAGCTCCAGAAAATTTCCAAGTTCGAAGGTAAAAACCTTGACCCAGACTTACCGCGAGGGGTAGCCGCCCAGGGCTCCATCGCGGTCGGCCTGAAACTTTGACCCGGTCTATCGCGACCAGATGTCCCAATAAGGCGCTTTAGGTTTCTATGTGCTAGAAAGTGGTAAATCTTTGAAAATTCATATCTCCGGTTCCCTACATTGGACTTTTGTTGTCATTTTAAAGATAAAAATATTTCCTATTTCTATAAATTGGTGTTGGATTTTTATTTTGTATTGTGTCTTAATTATTTATTGAAATGGTGTTTTTAAATGCTTTACATACCTGTCTTTGAAGTTAAGCCTGATTGCTCGCAGCCAAGCTACCAAGGGTTGAGTATAGGAATAATTTTCTAAGACCTATCCTGAGCCCTATACTGTGTTAGTGGCCTTATTGCCAGTGGCAGATATACATTTGCCCCTACTAATAATCCACTTTCCAACAAGAATAAAATACAAAAACGTGCTGGTTAAGTGTGAAAATTTAATGTGGCACAAAGACAAGTGTGTCATTTAGTAACTTGTGCAAAACAAACATGGCCTACAAGGTGCCTGATTAGGCTAACATAGGGAAAACGACAAAGGGCCATATGAGAAACACACAACACTAGCTGACCTACCACTATTACATATCTGCCACATCGCACCATCACTGGAGAGAAGTGTATAAGGAGTGCCCTGCAGCAAAAGATGCCCGATTTTCAGCCCTCAAATGGGTCTTTTCCAGCATGCAATGTCTATAATATTTCTTTTTAGAAAAAATATGATCTGTCTCGCTTTCTTGGGAGAGTTAAATCTGCAGATATTCCATCTATTTTAAGAGATTATTTCAGCTATTCGTATAGTCCATCTATGTAACTGCGGTCTCTGTGATAGGTTGCCAAGTGTTGAGCACGAATGTCTGAGTAGTTTGCACCTTTTATATCTTAGTTGCTGATGTACTTCGTTGCGATGTGCTGTATATACAATGTATAACTCCCCCCCCCCCCACCCCCGGTTTCCTCACCCTTCCATTCCAACATCAATTTTCAGTGGCTGTACCAACTCAAACAAAAAACTGGGTCTAAAATGCTCACTATAACCAAGTTCTGTATGCTACACACCGGAGGACGCCAGTAGCATGGATGACCAATGTAGGCCAAGCTTAATTGGCCGTACAATAAGGAAGACGCTGCACAAATCTTATTGGCTATGCAAAACCTTACCCATTATAAGAGTGTTATAACTAACAGAAATCCAATTATCTTGAGAATTATTAAGACTTCACATCCCACTACCCTCTCAAATACATTTATAACGGTTATCAGAAATGTCAGCGAAAACTTAGACATAGAGGTATATTACAACGCTTCAATAACAATGTTAACATTTACAGTGCATTATATTATACCTCTATGGAAATTATATTTACATTGCAAACATTTACATAGACTTACATTTACATTGCATTTTTTATGATGCATTGTAATGTCATGTTTATTCTTCATTTTATGATTTCACCCCCAGCACTTTTTAAAAGTGTTTGCGTTCTATTCAGGGAATGTGTTCTGCTCAATAATTGTTTATTCAATAATATAATTTATTTACTAAAGTATATCATTCATATTAGAATCAGGTTATAAAAGTGGGACAAAGGGTGGGAAGTAATTTAATTATTTCTAATTTATCAGAATTCAAATATGATTCTATTTTGTATGAAATTTTAAAGTGATATGGGGCAAAGTGCGGAAAGAAATTTCTTTAGAAACACATTTTTTTTTAAATGTATTATGATATTTATTAAAACTAAACAGAACACAGCCCTCCCCTTATTTGAAACCAGTTTTAAAAAGTGTTGCCAGAGAAAGCACGAAAAGAAAAATAAACATGAAATTACAACGCATTGTAAAAAATGTTATGTGAATCTAAGTCTATGTAAATAACAAGCATTGTAAAAAATGTGATTTAAATCTAAGTCTATGTTCTATGTAAATGAACCATTGTAAAGGTGACATACCCTTTATAACATATGGCACCATCCCATCTCTACTGTCCCTACAGACATCAAAGTCTGGTGCAGGTCATCTAAGCATACTGTTCATTCCACATCATCTGTGGTTGAGTCTTGAGATTGGGTGACTTCTTATTGAAGTCTGACAGAAGAGTCTGTATCTAAACTTGCACATACAGGTCCAGGAATTCCAGTATTTCCTTCAGTGACTCAAAGAACCATGTTTATCCTTGTACTCCACACGTAGTTTCATAGGCTTTAGCATTGCATATTTGAGGCCTAGTTTCCTTAGCACAATTTACTTTGTTGAACATGCAGTGTATGTCTTGTACCATTTGTATGAAGTTGGGGAAAAAGGAGAGCCTATATCCCCCATGTTGCAAGTATCCATGTGTTCTCGCCAGGTGCAGCTTGGTGTCTTAGTTGCTGTAGTTCAAGAGTCTTAACAATAATGGCCAGCTGCTGTTGTCCCAGTTTTGGGCAAGCCAGTAAAGCTCTGTGCGCTACAAACGCTTGTGTTAATGACTTCCTGATAAACAAGTTTGGTAAAAAAAGATTTGACAAACATTTCCATCTTCCCAGTTTCTGATGGGTTTGTTTTCGGAGTCATAGCGGCAGCTCCCACCACCTGTTTATTGTCCAATTGCAGCTTACTTTGTCTGGTGTCACTCTTGCCCATTTTGCTGCTGTGCATTGGCCGCAGGGCACGAGTAGAGTAACAGCCCTTGTTATTATCAGGGCTTCCTGTTCGGAAACGGTGCTCAGATAGTTGTATTTGCTTTTACTGTAATTGCTATGGTGTGGGGGCTAACAATTTGAGAACAGGCTGTGATTAGATCTACACTGTCCTGTCTGGACTTTTACGGCCCACTGTCACTCAAGCATGCACCGCCTTTGTTAGTATCTCTACTCAAACCTCCCTCTAGCCACCAATTATTGCTTTAGGCTTTGTGTCAGTCATCTTGGTTGATGCCAAATTTCTACCAAAATGCCACTTTCCCATTGCTGCATGTGACTCTGTGACCATCCACAGGTCACAGAGTGGGATACCTCTGTACTCCTTCATGTGGCCCGGCAGCACCGCACCATTTGTTGCAAGCATGTCCAGAGTTTAGTAAATGCAAAATGCCTCTGCATGCTCTTCTTCCTTGTGGGTGCAAGATGCAGATCGTACAATTTTCTCAGCGGGCTGGTGGCCTCTTGTTCCCACGTCCGTCACATCAAGCACCACAGCGGCCTACTGTTCTCCAGCATCGGCTACTGCTATGCCTTTCACCTCCAGTACCTTGGATCTTCTTTGAATCAAGCTTGAAGCTTCAGCTGATCACAGGGGGTATGGATTAAAGACTGCTATTCTGCTTTCAACTTATTATAGTTGTAGGATGCCCAATATGATGGGTTTAAGTCCATGGTTGACAGAGCTCACACGTACGTCGCCATCTTGGCTCACGTCTCTCTGGCGCCCCATAAATCTAGAAACATGCTGACTCAGTTGCAGAGAGAATCTCAGTGGGAAGGAATAAGTTTAATAGTTGAGGACCAAGGAGGAATGCAGATTACTCAAAAGACAATCAATCGCGTGTTCCTGACCTATATGCAACATTGGTGGTCTTGAATGAGGACTTAGTAAGGAACTATGGGAGTAGGGCCCACATCTGATAGTTCTCAGCAGTTTGGAGAGAGGTGATGGAGATGGAACTTAAAGGAAATGCAGAATGGAAAGACCCTGAGAACATATGGGTTACCGGCTGAGTTGCACTTACCACACTGTTAGATAAATTAATGAAGGTCTGTATGGAGGCCTTGGAAATTGGCCATTTGCCAGACTCAACGGGAGGAGCTGTGATAGTGGTGATGCCCAAACCGGGAAAAGACCAAATGGTCGATATAGATCTTTGTCCACGAGCAAGACTGATGTAAAGCCATTGCGATAGGTTGCTGAAAGTGATTCAGAAATTGGTGTAGTGTGACCAATCTGAATGAATCCCTTGTGGGAGAATCATATCTTACATACGCTAACTGGAGAACAAGTTTGATACTTCCTGCAAATGAAGGAAGATGACTATGCAGTGGCCTCTCTCACGACACATAGAAAGGCTTTTGATACCGCTAGCAAAGAGGGTCTGCTGGTAGTGTTAGAGACCCATAATTTCAGCCCATACATTAGGAGTTGGACTACACTACTCTATTCCAAGCTGGCAGAAAGATAGAACGTTTGGGGAGGTCTCGGAAAGCTGGGATCTAACTCTGGGCACGAGACCGGATTGAACACTGTCACCTCTCCTTGGCTTTGGAGACACTAGCAAACATAATGTGAAAGGAAATGACCGAAGGGGGTATTTGAAAAAACAAGTTACTTACCTGTACACTGTGGTTCTCCCGTATTGATATCTTTAATAGATTCACATGCTTCAATCTTCCCCGTCGTCATGGTGGGAGTCCCACGGTAACAGTAAAATAGCAGTATAAAGCTAAAAGGACAATCTCCCTTGAGAATCAACAGTATTTAGTAACCAGTTAACCTCATTAAGAAACATCCAAACTGCAGCCAATCACATCGCAGGACCCTGAGTATCCATCCCCTACAGAGCCACCATACCTCAGATTTCGAGCACAAGTGTAGTTAGTCAAATAAAAGAAGTATGGAAGGGTGCACCTGTAAGGGGAGGATGGAGGGTCGCATGTGAATCTATAAAAGATATCAATACTGGAGAACCACAGTGTACAGGTAAGTAACTTGTTTTTTCTCCAGTATTGTATCTTTTATAGAAGATACAATATGATCCAGCACTCCAATCAATATACATCACATATAGTATTAAATGAAAAAAGTTTCAAATCCATTCAGCAGGTCTGGTTTCAATTCTCTTTATTCAAATTCTTCTTAAAACGACAGTAGCCAACGCGTTTCGTCCCGAAGGACTTCTTCAGGGCAAATGTAATATGGTGAGCCTTTCTTTGTAATCATCAAATGAGCATATGAGAAGAGTCTCTCCCTCTCAGAACAACCTCTTAGGCGGCCTTGTATGTTTCCAAAGGTATCTGATCTTAATGAATGTGGTCCCTATTGGTTCAAGATCCAGTTTGTGTCATCTATCCCTGTAGGGCTCCGAGTATTAGCCCATCGGATATTGTATCCTAGGAGGCTTAGGGGTATTGAGCCTCAAATTCCTGGCACCCTAAGAGTAGAATTAACTGTAACCCCACTTGGTGATAGGTGCAGTCACAATTGCCCCATACCCTGTTTTTTCTTTGTACTTATATATTTTATAGATTCACATGCTTGAATCAGACTAGTAAGCAGTACATAATCACAATCTGAGGTGGAGAAGACAGGTGAACCATCCCACTATGCGACAAAATGTCATCACCTGAAGTGAACCAAGCAACTTAACTTCCACAGTTATAAAATACACATATATATATATATATATATATATACACACACACACACACACACATAAATAAGATTTGGCAGAGATAATAATAAGAATTCTTAATAAACCTCAGTAACTGAGGCCTACCTTAAGCGAACAGACGACGAAGAGCCGCTTGGCCAACCGCAGCATCCGTCTTTCGTAAAGTATCCAAGCATTAGTGCCTTGTAAAGGTATGGACACTTGTCCATGTCGCTGCCCTGCAAATGTCTGGCAGAGATATGCCGGCAAACAGGGCCGAGGATGTTGCCATCTTCCTCGTGGAATGAGCAGTCACTTTGGAAACAAGAGGGCGACCCGCCCTTTCTTGGCAGAAGGTTATAGTAGAAGAAACCCAGCGAGCAATCGAAGCTCTAGTCAAAGCCTGACCCTTCCTAGGGGCAGAGAAGGCGATGAGCAATTGAGTAGATTTGCGGAAAGATTTAGTCCTTTGAAGGTAAAACTTTAAACATTGTTTGATGTCCAAGGAATGCAGAGCTCTCTCTCCTGGTGTCAATGGAGCAGGAAAGAATGAAGGCAGGACCACAGGTTCATTGAGATGAAATGTGGTAGGTACTTTGGGTATGAACGAGGGATTAGTGCGTAGCACCTCTCTATCCTGCTGGAATTGAAGATAAGGTTTTGTAGCTGTGAAGGCTTGAATTTCACTAATACGTCTAGCCGACATGATGGCTAAGAGAAAAGCCACCTTCCAAGATAGAAATTTTATGTCACACTTGTGAATCGGCTCGAATGGCGCTTTCATGAGATGAGACAACACAATGTTCAATTGCCAGAGCACCGGAGCAGGCCAAACCAGCGGGTAGGCTCTGAAAAGGCCTTTCATGTATTCCTTCACCAACCTGCAGGACCATAGGGACGATTGGTTCGAACATCTCCTATACCTTGAAATTGCGGCCAAATGGACTTTTACCGAGGAATGAGAGAGACCAGCTTTTGCTAGCGACAAGAGATATGGCAAAACCTCCTCAGGAGATGAAGAGAGCGGATGGGATGAGTGATTTGCACACCAGGAACAGAATCTTCTCCATTTGGCTGAGTAACATTTGACCGTGGAGGGAGCACAGGCCTTGTTAAGAATGGAACGGCACTCCTCAGAAATATCTATGTCCTTAACCTCAGTGTGGTGAGGAGCCAGGCCGGCAAGTGAAGAGATTGAATTTGCGGATGAATCACCTGGCCTTGGTCCATAGAAAGTAGACGTTCTGAAGGATGAAGACGGCCTGGAGAAACTTCTGATAGGCGAAACAGCTCTGTGAACCAGTATTGCCTTGCTCACGCCGGGGCAATGAGAATGATGCGGCAAGGTTCTCGTTTCATTTTTTGTAGGACCTTGGGTATCAGTGGGAACGGAGGGAACGTGTAGGCAAATGTCCCGTCCCAGGAGAAATGGAAGGCGTTCCCTAGGGAACCTGGTTGAGGGAATCTGCTGGCGAAGAACTCCCATTTTTTGTTGAGAAATGTAGCGAACAGATCCAGGGTTGGCGATCCCAAACACTGAAAAGTTCTTTTGAGTTGAACGGCGTTCGTGACACTGCTTGGAATCTCTGCTGAGCGAATCGGCCCATTCGTTGAGCACCCCTGGAACGTGTTGGACCTGTAATGAGATATTGTGGTGAATCAACCAATTCCAAATTCGTTGCGCCAGGTTTGAGAGAGCCTGCGATCTCGTCCCTCCTTGTTTCTGGAGGTAAAACATTGTGGTTGTGTTGTCCGTGCGGAGAAGGATTGGAGAACCTTTTATCCTTGGAAGGAAGGAACGAAGCCCTAGAAATACTGCCTACAGCTTCAACAGGTTGATGTGGCAAAGAGATTCCTGATCCGGCCACTTCCCTTGAACCTGAAGCTCCTGGAGGTGAGCACCCCATCCCTCCATGGAGGCATCCGTTGTCATGACCATCAGAGGCTCTGGTGGAAGGAAGGATAGGCCTTGTGAGAGATTGCTTTTGACTTTCCACCAGGACATCGCCCTGATCATCTGAGGTGTGACTGAAATGATGTCCTCGAAGGAGCCTCTGGCTTGAACCCATTGGGCGTCGAGCTGCTCCTGGAGAGGCCTCATCCGCAACCGTCAGTGAGGAATCAGTGGAATGCAAGATGACATCATCCCCAACATCGATTTGTAAATCCTCACAGAAACGAACTTTTTTGAAGAAAGGGACTGAGCCATCTTTAGAAGACGAGAAATTCTTTCTTCTGTAGGAAAGGCCATTGAGAGGTCGATGTCTAATCTCGCTCCCAGAAACACCAGAGATCTGGAATGAAGGAGCGAGGACTATCTTCGTTGAGATTGAGCCCCAGAGAGCGAAAAAGGTGAAGACAGGCGCTCATGGACTTTTCTGCACCCTGAAATGTCGGAGCCTTGATTAACCAATCGTCCAGGTAGGGAAAGACCTGGTGACCGGAGCGCCGGAGAAAGGCTGCTACTGGCGCTAAGCATTTGGTGAATACCCTGGGCGCAGACTTTAGCCCGAAAGGCAGCACCTTGAACAGGTAGTGGCACCCTGTAACTTGGAACCTGAGATACCGACGGTGCTTTGGATGAATAGGAATGTGAAAGTACGCATCCAGAAGATCCAGAGAGGTCAAGTAATCCCCTGAATCCAAGAGAAGGAGAATCTCCTGGAGCGACAGCATTCGAAACGGTTGGCTTTTGATGGACTTGTTTAACAACCTGAGGTCCATGACCTGCCTCCATTTTTTTGTTCTTTTCTTTATGAGAAAAAAGTGGGAGTAGAATCCCAAGTTGCGCTGACTGCGCAGCACTATCTCGATTGGCTGCTTGTCGAAAAGGAGTTTTATTTCCCTTTTGAGAAGCGCCAGATGGCGGTGAGCAGTCTTTCTTGAGGGGTAATCTGAAGGTTGTTGAAGAAATTCTAGGGTGTGACCATGATTGAAAATGTCTAACACCCATCTGTCGGATGAAATGGAGTTCCATTGAAGAAAGAATTTGGAGTAGTCTTCAGCCAAATGAAGTGGGACTGGGGTGGCGGGTGCCTGATGAGTCTCATTGTCTCCTGCCTGTGTCATGGTTACCTCCCGAAGCGGGATGTCTTCGAGTTGGAGCTCTGGAGTAAGTTGATGCAGGTGTCTGCCGAAAGGACTGAGCGGAGTACTGAGGACGGAAACCCTGTTGGTAATAGAGTTGAAAGCGCTGTTGAGGCTGGGTCCGAGTTGCAAACTGGCCTCTTCCTCTTCCCCGAAAGGAAGAGAACGTTCTCTGTTGTAAATTTGCTAAGGATTTCGCTGTATCCGTGTCGGATTTGATAGCCTGCAGTGCCTCATCAACATGCTTACCGAACAGATTCTCTCCATCAAATGGCATGTCCAGCACCTCCGCCTGGACTTCTGGTCGAAAAGTAGTAGCTTTCAGCCAACCCTGCCTGCGCAACACTGCGGCACCCACCATCTGCCTAAAGGCGGTGGAGGCAATGTCCATAGCCACATCAATGGCTTCCGATGAAGCACTCTCACCCTCTGAAATGATTTCCTTTGCCTCCTTTTTCTCATCTTCCGGCAGGAATTCCAAAAAGGCGCGATGTCCGACCACATCTGCCTATCGTACCTTCCAAGAATAGCCATTGCATTGGAGGCTCTGATGACTGTAGCAGCCAGCGCGGAGAATCTCTTTCCAATATTGTCCAACCTACGCCCCTCTTTGTCCGTAGGAGTGGTACATGGAGAAGCAGGGTTTTTTGATCTTCTCTGAGCAGCCTTCATTATTACCGAATCAGGCTTCGGATGGCCAATGAGACATATCGGAGAGTCTTCTGGCGCCCGGTACTTCTTATCCAGCTTTGGAATGACTGCTGGCACAGACGCTGGATTTTTCATTAGCTTGATACCTTCCTGCCACAAGAAGTCGATAATAGGGATTGCCCTAACGGAACGTTGAGCGGAAGCCTTAAAATCGTACAAGAAGCATTCCACTTGCTTGACGGGCATAGGAAAGTCGAAGCGTTTTGAAGATCTTTGAAGCAGATCGTGGAAGCCGCCGATGTATGCAAGTGGAGAGTCAGCCACTGGCAGCGTGGGAGAAGGCGGGGTATGCGCTATGTAGTCCATCCACTCATCATGGACATCAGTGTCCACTTGTATTTCTCCCTCTTCCAGTTGATGGTCTCCACTGTCCGATGCCCTAGTTGAGATTTGCAGAAGAGGTAAGGACTTCTGTTTCGGTGGAGCCAGTGGGGTTTCTTGAACTGGAGTCATGGCAGGCTCCTCCTGGCAAGAAACTGGTTTTTGGGCCACATTGGCTTCAGGGAATCGCTTGTAGTAGTCATCTAGCATGAAACGTAAGTCCGTGACTAGTGACATAGGCACATTAACGGAGGGTTCTTCACGATCTTCCTCCTCCTGTTCATAATATGGGTAGTGCTCCTGGAAGGTATCCAGGCGTTGCGCACCCGAGCGCCTCTCTGAAAAGGAATAGTCACCCTCAAAGTAAGTCGAAGGATTATCTGGCTGATCCTCTTCATCAGATTCCTGGCACTTCACTCTCAGTTGAGAGGGGCTGTAGGCAGGGCCAAACGGACCTTCATCCTCCGATTCCTGAAAATCCAGGAGGCGAGAAGGAGGCAGAGGAGATATTTTTGAAAAGTCTTGTAACAGAGATTTTGAGACTGGTATGTCCATTTTCCTCGTCGACGGGATAGTCGCCTGAATCGTTACCAGGGACTGAGACGACGGCGTGGAAATATCCGTTGACGGGGCGGAGACGCTCGTCGACGGCGCAGCATACAATTGGACCGTCGTCGGTGAAGCTCCCGTTGACGACAAACTCCTCACCGAAGCCGGTCGACATCACTACTTCCATCTTCGTCGACGAGACAGCCATCGTCTTCACCGTTGATGTCGATGTCGCTGACTAAACTGTCGGAGTCTTCCTTTCGACGGTCCTAGGCGGAGAATGCCTCGTCGACGGGTCCGACGACGGGCGGATTTCTTGTGAGGGAGTAAGTGGTGCAGAAGGAGAAGCAGAGCCAGACCTTTTTTGGGTCTGAGAAGAGCCAGGTTGCTCTTTTTTTACCTCTCTTTTCCACTGAAGACTCCTTGCTCATTGATCTTTGTTTTTTCGGATCTCTTGGACCAGAAGAAGGATCTTCTTCCTTCCTTTTCTTTGAGGAGGAATGAGGCCTCTCCTCACTCTCCGAGTCAGAATCCCTCATAGATCTTTTCTTCTGAAGCCAAATAAGAAGCCTTCCCTCGTGGTCTTTGAGGGTTTTTGAAGAAAAAGTCCGGCAGTTCTTACAGTCTTTAGGCTTGTGCTCTGGATAAAGGCAATATAAGCACTCCTTATGAGGATCCTCTGAGAACAGCCTGGACTTTCCACAAGTCTTGCAGGGACTGAACAGCCCTTTTTTAGACTCTGACATTCTGTAGAAAATACAGGAAATAAGCAGTAAACTCACTTTCTAGCAGCACCTCAGTTGAAGAGAAGGTTGAGGAAAGAGAACTGCCAGTTGAAAGTTGAAGAGTTCAAAGTAGAAACACTGACTGAGCAGAGCTCAGGGAGACTCCCTAACACACGACGCGCGGTAAGAAATCTGAGGTATGGTGGCTCTGCAGGGGATGGATACTCTGGTGTCTGCGATGTGATTGGCTGGAGTTTGGATGTTTCTTAATGAGGTTAACTGGTTACTAAATACTGTTGATTCTCAAGGGAGATGGTCCTTTTAACTTTATACTGCTATTTTACTGTTACCGTGGGACTCCCACCATGACGACGGGGAAGATTCAAGCATATGAATCTATTAAAGATACAATACTGGAGAATAGGTGTTATCATACATAGAGTCATTATATGAGGACAACACTCCTGTTTATTTGATAGACCCGGAGAGAGCTGTCCCACACATGCTTCGATTGCGCAAGGAGTTCAGTGAAATAATTGGCCTCCAGCCCAACTGGATTAAATCATGGTTGTTTCCACTAGTAGCACTGGATTGGGTATGATATGGGAATCTAAAACACCAAGATATTTGGAAATCAGATTTCCCATAGCTCCAGTCATGATCTGGCTGAACACTGGCAGAGGTTTGGAGGGAATACAGCAGTTCTATCCCTTTTCTGGACTGGGCTCCAACTATCACTGATGGGATGAGTAGCATTGAAGATGTTGGCACTCCCCAGATTCCTCCATATTTTTCAGAGTGATGTGCCTACAGCCCGAGGCTATATTTCAAGAACTCAACGGTATCTTGACCTCCATGTTTTGGTAGGCTCCTATGCTAGCATTAAGTTGAGTACCCTTGGACTACTATATGAAAGGGGAGGACTCGCCATCCAAGTCTCTGAATGCTACTATTTAGCAGATCGACTGCAGCATCTGCCTGTGTAGCTAGGAGAGCTTCCCAACTGTGAGAGAATGTTGTTGGTTGGCTTATGATGGCATGGCTCTGGTCTTGCTGTTCACATTCCCAAAGCAGATTGGTCCAGGAGTCCCCGACCTGTTTCCATTTATATCTTTGATCTGGAACTGGGTAGTGAGAAGGGTGAAGAAACCTGTTTCAGAAAGCGAGGTTGTGGGTTTTACCCACTCAAGTTGTAAGAGGAGTGTGTAAACAAACATTTATTTTTTAGCATTCAGATGCTAAATGTCGATTTGGGGAGCAGGCCAGGCAGTTTCTGATTTATGCTAGGCTGACTATGGCTGCTCCCATCACCTAGAAGGGGTTCTCTCTTCGCCACCTTGATGGCGATACACACACTACTGAAAGGCTGAGCTCTCCAATCTACAGAGTGTTCTTAAATGAGGCAAATAACTGACCTGGAGAAGGCGGAGGGTCTCCACAAGGCACTGCATAGTGGGTTTGCACCCTAGGCCAAAACAAAGATCATTTTAAAATTACATTTGTAGCCTCATCTCTGTCATTCAAAAGACATGTAATGATTCATAGATTGCTTGAGGCTGGTCCTTCCATTGACCTGTGGAAACCAGCTGAGAGGGATTGGTAGTCTGCAGAAGGGATTTGTATGCCTACAATTTGAATGGATGACAAGTTGGCAGAACATTTGCATGACTGGCGAGTGCTTACTACTTCAATCTTGGAAGATGAGAATGATCTAGAATCCTCACAATGAAAGGTCATTAATCATTCTTGTCTTCTAATCCTCCGCAAGAAATCTTTGACTTATGTTCTTCATTTATAGGCAAACATCTATCTGTTGCTTTGCTGATTATTTCAATCAGTTGTTATTGCTGCAAATAATATTAATATAGTATCCTCTATACTTTTTACTTCGACTAAAGGATATTTTCTTTTTAATAAAAAATTTATAAACAAAAAAAATAACTGCTAGAGCTCGTGATTATAATAATAGTACTTGAACTCTCAAGCCACAACGTTTTCTCACCTGTAATGTGTCTAGGCAGGTGGTAAAACACTGCCACAATGTGGTCTGGAGTCTCCTCACCCATACCCTCCCTTTGGAAAGATTAAGCTTTAACCTGTTTGTGCTTGTGAAAACAATAATCACACAAAATCAATTAGATATTTCCAGATAGTCATCAGAGCATGACAACAACCTCACCAAAAGCAGAGTCTCATCAGAGTAACTTTAAAAGTGAAAACACAAGGATTAATCACTTGTATGACGATGGTATATGGATACACGGAAAAAACAGTAGCAAAAGTGCAGAGTGACGTGTCAAAGGACAAGTATAAAATGGGGAAAATTGATGTATTGTTACTGGTTTTCTGTATCAACAGCTCAAAGAGGTCAATTAAGACCTGGAAAATGGTGCTGCCCTTGTACACATTTGTCATTGGTTCGAGCATGGTAACCACTACTGTATCTGCCCCACAATCTCGTTTAAAGCACTTAAAAAAGAGAGGGTAGGAAATCGCTTTAGCTAATACCGAGAACCACAACCTGCCAAATTATCTCTAACCGGCTTAGCTGGATGTAGAAAATTTGAGATCAGTTTAAAACTGGACAACAATCGAGCATTTCTTCAGGAGCAGAAAGGCAGGGCATTTCTTGAAACAAGCTTGTGTAAAAGGTCAGACACGAGACCAGCTAACACTTTAAAAATGGAAAATGAAATACATACAATGCTCGTTAGATCTAACTAGCTTTGGAAAATAATCAGAAACCCAAGAATAAAAGAATTCAGATTTTGACTCAATTGTTTCAGGGGAAGCAATGGTATTAGAACTATCCAGGGGTTAGTCTCAAATGTATTTATAAATACTGCTGATTTTCAAAGCAAAATATCCTACTTGGTCACAGACCTCTTTAGACAATATGGTCTAAGAAATGTAGGGGAGTGAAAATATTGCAGGATGTAGAATAACACTTTTTGAGACTGTGCAGCTTGCACAATATGTTTAGCATAGTAAACCTTTTTCTTCTGCTAAACAAAACATCAGGTCAGAGTGGCATCTCCAACGAGTAGCTCATGAGCTACCTGTAGTTCTCCAGCTACCTGTGAGTAGCTCTCCTATGTGCAGTTCAGCCTACTAATATAGAAGCTTTTGCTTGGTTGGATTATTAATTTAATACCAAATTTAAAAAGCATGTATTTGAGACGGAAATGTGTGTATTTTCAGAACTTACATGCTGATGTTTGGAGAAAAAAAAGTTAAATTTTCAACATGAATTTAAAGCAATGTACTCATTACCTCGTTGTCATGGGGATTGCTGTTATGTATTACCCATGTAGATGCATTCCAAATTGATAGTGCTTTTTTACTTTACTACTGGCAACCCTGCCTAATGCACTGATGTGATCAATGATCACAATATTGGATGGGGTGGTCACCATCAGATCTCTAACATTAGTAGCTCTGGATGATTTTCATTGAACATAAGTAGCTCCTTTTACAGAAAAGGTTGGAGACCTGTTAGACAAACTGAACTTTCTACTTAGCTCTTTGATAATTTGTCCTGAAGCAGGCAAAAGAGCAACAGAGCACTGTTTTCCTGTGGGGGGTGGATAAAAACTAGTACTTTAAAGGCAAACATTCATGAAAGGCCTCAGTGAGGTAGGCAACAAGAAGAATCACGATATGTGGACTGTCCGTGTTCTTTACCATAAGAAATCAAGAATGGTGTTCTAGAGGCACACTAACGATTTGTGGTTTGCTCCTGCAGTCAAATCAAATGTTGAGCTTAGCAATAACTGAAATTAAATTATCGAACTATCCAAGAATTAGAAAGGAATTTAACTGGTGGGAGCATGAAGATATGAGTACTTATCAAGGGCTGGACATAGAAGTCATTTTTCACCTCTTTCATAAAAGCTCTGATGTAAAGGTGGTCCCTTCAAGAAGCTTCACTGTGTCATGGTTGTAATATGTGCTACACAGAAGATGTCATCTGGCAAGCAGGGTCTAACAGCACAAGGAGGAAAAAGTTAAACAAAAAAAATCTCCAAAGCGCGGGCTCCCCACTGTCAGACAGTTCTTGCAAGGCTGAAATTTGGGATCTTGGTAAAACCAGAACTGGAGCGGAGTTAGAGCTGACCGGACTGGAGCACAACTGGAGTAATATCAATACTGGAGCTGACACACCCAGAGCAGAACAGGAGTTGGAGCGAAGAATCCAACAACAGGAGCAAGCCGATCAGAGGCTCTTTTATTCTGTTAGTAGAGGAGCCACTGACAAGAAAGACCTTGTCCCAGAAAGGAGCATACTGAAATGGTGTTAATGTTTGGTGGCAATCATGGAATGGAGTCTCACTAAAGCAGAGATAGACTGTAGATTCCTGGCTCCAGCTGGTTCAAAATCATAACAGAACTAAGAGACCATTTCTGTCTGAACAAATCAGATATACAATATGGCAAAACAAACACCTCCATTGAAATATAAACGTCACAGACAATCATTCAATAATTTAACTGAATGGCCAGCCCCTGGTTAGGGGGGTTGTGGAGGCAACACCTGCACAAATTTGTATGGGGTACAGGAGAATATAGTTTTACACAATATTTATTAACCAAGCAAGTAGCACTTGTGCTTTAAACCGGTCTTAATGAGAGTTGTCGGTTCCCTGACAAAACACGCATTAACAAGGCAAAACAGCAAGCAGCCCATCTTTAGGGGTGCAAACTGGGCAACACAAGAGCAGTTGATTCAGAGTTGATGGGGAGCAAGTGGCTAAAGAATCAGATGACAAGGCTAATACAGAGTCAGCACATGTAGATTGGGTCAATGTATCAGAGGGATGCTACTGGAACACAGGGGTAGTAATAGACACCAATGCCATAGGCCAGTCTTAGAATGATTTAAGTAGCTTGATGGGTCTGCATATGTGCACTGAAAACTGACTACTGAGTGACTGGTAAGTGACCAAAGAAGCACCTACAGACAGGGAGAAAGATCACAGATGTCACTATATTATGCTGCAATTTCTCCCAGCCAGGGCTGCAGAGAAACCATTATGGGAGAAAGTGCATCTGCATGTACTCCATCTGCTCCAAGAGGGATCCAAAGAAAGAAAATGCTGCCACCCAATCCTTCAGAAGGACACCTAAGGCAGTTCCAAATAGTACAAGGTACACTTCATACTGGCCTGGAATGGAGTCCAAACTCCAAATCTTTAAGATTTATGGGGGCTATTCTAAGCCACAGGCAATGGAACTGGAATATAACTTGTGAAGCATAAGTTAAGATTTTGAGAGCCTGGCACATAAATGCTACGTGTTCTGGCTTCTCCTACATGTTCTGACTACTACTGAATGCGCCAATTCACACATCTCAATTCTTTTCTCTCAGCATAACCCTAAAAGTACAAAGAAGGAGATGGCTGGTAGTTCAATTGAGGACAATAGTTACTACAGTGTGTGGCTTGAATTTAAAAGTGCACTGAAGTCCCCAATTATGTAGACACAGGGTGTTGTAAGTGGACAATCAAGGTTATTAACAGCAACAGACTGGTAAAACCCTCATAAATGCCATGTAGATTCCACCCAAGAGGAATGGCAATGAGGAGAAACATTCTGCAGCGATCCTCACTGCATGTGCATGAAGGTACTCTGTGGGAGGGAGGGAGGCAAGCAACCTTGTAGTAACATGAAATGTAAAAGCCTCTCCAACGAGCAATCAATGCGTGTAGGTCTGATCTCCAGGAAAGGGGGCAGCAACTTGGGATCATCAGTCTGTCAAAGTATGTAAATACTCAGTCCATAGATTGCATCTAAAACAGATTATACGGCACAACTATCAGAGGATGGATTAAGAAAGAAAGGCACACAACCTACTTGATGACATGAAAACACCACATATTAAAATAAAAGAATGAAGTCTGACAAGGGCATGAATTAGGACAATAAGATCAGAAAGGCACAACATGGGGTAGAGCTTGACTGTGCATTCAGATTTAACAAAACAACTGTACATTTCTAGGCCACCAGCTGAGTATTAATTGTGGTCAGAACAAATTGAATACACCTTCAACACAGTGTTTGCTGTGAAAGACAATGTGGATTCACAGGCACCAAAAGCTGCCAAGAAGGACAAGCAAGACTCCAACTGGATCCCCAACCTGGGCAGGTAGTAGGTAAAGCTAAAGCACATCATCTAATGCATAGGAGAATGGATTAATGTTGATTGCTTAAGCTCAGTGAGTGATTGGGAGAGCAATTTTGTATATGTTCTTCTGGCAGCCTGTAAAAACAATAAGTTCTCATGAGAAAACCACAAATGGATGATTCTCAAGCACCAGCTGGATACGTTGAATGATCTGGGCACGGATGGAGCTCCAGTCCCTTCTCCTGGAAAAGAAGGGTCAACTACGTCCAGGGGTTTGAAAGGAGCCTTAACTGCCAGAAGGATTAAGTCTGAAAATCAAACACTGGTCTTCCTTTGGAGCAACCCACAAAGATCATGGCACATCTGAATGATCATCTAATTTTCAGTCATCCTGGAAATTGGAGGAGGTGGAAGGTAAGAAGAGCAGCCAACCAACCCAGACCAGGAGACAAACATGGGCAGGAAACAGATGCAGACCTAAAGTTCTGTAATGAGACTGCATGGAGCCTACACAGGACAAAGACAAAGTAGCTGTTCAGATCCCACTAATATGGAGTGCAAGCATAAATGCACAAGAAGTCTGCCTCTGTGTTGAATGATCCCACCAGAAGGACAGCTAACAGACTCAAGAGTTGATGTGAGGGCACTCCCTCATCTCGAACATGGCAGCTGAAATCTACAGGAAAGTAATAATCTTGCTTTGCAGAAGGGCATGAATGTCCTAAAGACTACCGTAAGCCCAAGCATCCTGATGTGAAGGAGGGAGTTCAAAGGGAACCACAAGTTGTGCACCTCTTGCTCCACTCCAATCATCCTTACAACTCAGTATTGACCGATATTTGAATGTCAGTCAGAGCCAACTGAAAAGCCGGTTTCGTTGGACAACCAGAATCATCAGAGACCACCTGTGAGAACCAGGACTGCGTCTCCTGAATGACCAAAGATCATTTTGACATTAACGGTCCCGGGAGTTAACACTTTCTATAACTGTCAGGCTGTAACATAGAGCTTTGTACAAAGATAGATCCTGAGGTAAATAAGGGTCAGGACCATTTTCAGGGAGAAAGGGGCTAATCTCAACCATGTGTTCAGCACTGGGCAGGTCATAGGAAGCATCCTTTAGGATGGAGGAGGAATTTCATAGGATCACAAACATGCTGACTATACTGGCAAGCAGAGTACAAACTGTACAAATCCGCCTAAGGACCTATCCCTCAATAACCAGTTAGAGTAGCTATGAAACACATCTTGACATAAGGCAACAGCCAGCACTTCTACCACTCTATTGAACACACAGTTACCAAGCTCAACCCATAGGGCAACAAACGGCTCTGGTGGTGGAGACACACTGTAAGAGGCTGAGTGGCAGCCTCATGAGGGCATAAAGACACTGACTAGGGTAATAATGCACATCCAATTACCTGTCTGGAGTGCCATGCAATAAGTAACTTGCTTGAAAGATTTGTCAGGGAAGAAGAAGTTGAAGTGGTGATGATTCAAGACAGTTTGAAGACCAGCTTAGAGCTTTTCCATGGCAAAGAACCTGGAGTAAAACACCAGATGCTCCCTCTCTAGGATGCAATTTTGATGGTCGCAATACCCAGAAGTTTCTTAACTTTTATCACGAGATAAAGTTGCAGAAGGCAATGAGGGTGGAGGAGATCGAGAAACGAAGCCTGAACACATGGATCACTTTTGAGAGGGTTCATGGATTGGTAGATATGTCTCCCAAGTCACAAGGGGAATCGGGTCTGTTTTGTTTGTTCATTAGAAGAGGGGTTGTAGAGGATGGAAGCAGTTTAACTCCTCAGGCTTAAGTTGGAGCACCCCAGGCAGTTTCAGTGGCTGCTTAAGTGGCAAAACCTTGGTAGGAGTTAGATTGGCCATAACAGTAAGCAGTGGCAAGACCTTGGAAAGTTTTAGAAACCAAACTGGAGATCATAAAGACAAGGGATGCTGTTGTAGGAATCCTAGAACTCCACTTATTAAGCTGTTCTTTAGTTGACTTTATAAACAGCAGAGTGTTCAGCACTTTCTCTGGAGCACGTTAGTAGAATATGGTTGTATGACAGAACCACGCATCCCTTTCCCACACCGTCATTACAACGAATGTTCATTTGAAAGGCAAATGCTTGGTCAAAATTTAACAGGTAAGTATAAATACACACACACACATGCACCCTTACCACCCAAATACCCACCTTAAACCCTTAAATTATCCTTGCCTCCCAAATACTCATACCCACCCTAAAATTACCCTTTCCGCCCAAAAACCCCCACTCACCCTAAACCCCAAAATTACCCTTGCCACTCAAAATCCCACACCCACCTTAAACCCTAAAACTACCCTTGCCGCCCAAAAACACCCACCCACCCTAAAATTGCTTTTGCCACCCGAAAACCCATACCCACCCTAAAAATTCCCTTCCCACCCAAAAACCCATACCCACCCTAAACCCTAAAAATACCCTTCCCACCCAAAAAGCCACACCCACCCTAAAATTAGCCTTCCCACCAAAAAAACATACCCTCCCTAATATATATATATATATATATATTCACTTAAAAAAAACAAAGGTTATAGGGACGTTATACTTAGGTTCTGAATTTACTCGCACAAAGCCATAGAAGCTCATGCCCTAAGGTAACTATAACTCACACCCCTGCAATGCAGTTTTCTCCTCAATTTTACTGCAAATATTACAGTGATATTATCAATGATGTTATCAAAGATGTCATGAGTGCTGTAATATGTGGGTAATTAGCAGTGCATGGCGAGGGAGCGAGGGCATGAGTTATAGTTACTTCAGCTAACCATAACTATAAATGCTGACTGTCAATGGTTTTGGGCGAGTAAATTCAGAGCCTAACTAGAACGTCCCTGTAACCTTTGGTTTTTTAAGTGAATTTCTATGTTGTTTTTAATTCTATTTTCTAACTATAACCTCCCTGTAACCTTTGTTTTTTTTCAGTGAACTGCTATGGTTTTTTTTAACATTAAGTCATTAATTACTTTACGTTAATACAACCACCAATGCGCACGGTGCGGCTAGGCCCTGCAGCCTACCCCCTATAAGCACCGAACCCCATGCGACGCACTGCCTTTGGCCCTGCACAGCAGTGGTTGGCTGCAGGGCCTGCGGCCTACTCCCTATACACACCCAACCCCAGCCAATGCATGGCCTTTGGCTGTGCGTGGCTGGGGTTGGCCACAGGGCATGGTGGCCCACCCCCTATAAACACCCAACTGCGCACCATGCACGGCCTTCAGCGGTGTGTGGTGGGGTTAGCCGCAGGACCTTGCCTGCGGCCAACACCCCATTAAACAGTCAACGCCAAGCACAGCCTTGCGTGTACCATATGATGGAGCTCAGTAGTAAAATTGTGGGCAGTCGGCTAGCCCTCATTGGGGGGTGGTGAGGGAGTCGGGGTCCTGAAATTTTGCCTCCGGTTCTGCAGAAAGGGCATGCAGGAAATATTCAGGGAACCTCTCTGCTCTGCAGGAAAATACCACCCTTGTGGTATGCATACAAAGGTTTAATGTGGAATTCTGGTACATGTTAAAAATGTAAAGGAACTTGGAACATTTAGCCAAGGTGAGAAAAGCCAAAGATGCAAATCTCCTGACCTGAAAAAGTGGGGCAGCAAACAGTTCAGAGGATGACTTGTTACACAGGTTGGTGTCAATTTTCCAGCTGACACTGAAATTGAGAGGGCTTTTAGCCTTATAGATGTCCCCTTCTAGACAGACTCCAAGAAAATTTGCAGAGCCCATGGTCCTGGGACTAATGCATCACTTCAGAAGGTGGGCTAATGTCAATCATCTTCATCCAAACCATCATATCTTCCAAAGCTGAAGCTTAATTTCTTGGATACGGTGCCCAAATCCACTAAGAGCAGAAATGAGAATGGTGTCACATCATAAACCAGACTACCCAAAGATCTACCAAATGTGGCCAGTACTAGGGAGGCCCTCCTCTTGTATTTCTAACCAACTTTTATCTTTTCGATACCCACCAGAACACTGAGAAGCGAGCAGGAAGTGTTTCATAGGGAATAGGTAATAGGTAATTTCATTGGTCATTTCTTCAGGGATATTTGGACTTATGCGAATGCCTACGCAGGTGTCTTCAGTGACCCTAATGGGGCAGAGGCTAAGTGAAGTCTAAACTGACCCTATTCATCTCCAGGCAACAGTCTAATAGAGACCATTTCAATTAATGGCAAGCACCAACAAAAGCAGGCTTAGAGAGTACTTCAGACAGAAAAGAACTCCAGCCAGACCATAATACCAATCTGGCAAGATGAAAAAGCACCCTGGTACAATTCTAAGGCATATCAGTAGAATAAGCCCCTTTGCAAACAGAAGAATGAGAAGTTATTGTAGCGTTATGCCAGGAACGAACCTTAGTTTAAGATCCACTAACCAAAGGCCATTAGGACACATTGGTATAGAGAGATTAATGACTTTAAGCTAACCGGCATTTCAAAATGGGTACAGGTTTTAAGTATGTGACGTAGCTCATGTCTTAGCCCCTCATGTTGCTGCTACCAAGCAGCTTCTGGCACAGTGCACCCTTTCCAGAATGGCTATGACATGAGTCTTTGGAATTACAAGCCCCTGGTTTGAAAGATATTAAAAGAATGATCACCTAAGACCACGGAGGATTCTTTATTGCCGGCTGTGCACTACTGAATAATCTGATGAGGGTCAAATAAAAAAATTTAAAGATACCAATGAAACAGATTTAAAAGCACCATGTAGGAGCGAGAACCACAATGTGCAACTGGGCTTGCAGCAGTTCAGCACTCAAGATGTATATAAACCCCCAGAAGGGCAGCATAGGCTACAGATTAAGCAGAAGGAGTATAGAGAGATAGCCGAGGAACAGGCCAGAGCACATTATAGGGCGACCCTGCACCGACTCTACTAAGTGGGCGATAGAGCGAGTAAATTGTTGCCATGGCTGGAAGGCTTCTAGATGGGTATTCGAGGTCACTTCAGAAGTGGGGGAACGAATCAGAGATAGACAGGGAATAGCAGATGCCTTTGCAGCCTACTACCGACAACTGTACACGTCGTCAACTCAAATTACCCAGGTGGAGGCGCGGGAGCTCCAGTCCACTCTCAATACACCCTCCCTTGAAAAGACGGATAGAGACAGCCTAGACCTAGAGCTTACAGAAAGCGAAGTGACACAGGCGATTCAGGCATTGAAACCTGGGAAAGTAATGGGCCCCAATGGCCTGCCGATTGAGCTATATAAAGTAACAGCCTCCACTACGGCACCGTATCTATTGCAAATGTTTCAGGAAAGTATCAAAGTTGGGAAGCTGCCTGAGAGCCAGAGGCTGGCCAATATTGTCATAATCTATAAAGATGGCAAGCCACCAGACGACTGCACGTCATACAGACCAATATCTCTGCTTAATGTAGAGGTGAAGGTCTTAGCCAAGATCCTGGCGACTCGCCTGGCCCCGTTGATGCATAAATTGTTTCACCCCGACCTATCAGGATTAATGCCAAATAGAAATACAGCTCTCAACTTAAGATGACTCCATGGAGTGCTGGGAGAGGCGAGAGCATTAGGGAAGAGTCAGTTGTAATGTCATTGGACGCTAGGAAAGCGTTCGCCATGATAGAATGGCCCTTCCTATTTGCAGTCCTAGAGAGGATAGGCTTTGGGAATAAATTCGTGGCATGGGTCAGGCTCCTATACTCTGAGCCCCTGGTGCAGGTGACAGTAAACAGGGGACGGTCATCAGTTTCTAAACTCCACAGAGGTACTAGACAGGGCTGCCCCCTGTCCCCATTAATATTTGCCCTGGTATTGGAGCCTCTGGCTGTATGGATACGGGGCGACCCACTAATCAGAGGACTTAAGTGGACGTTGGATTGGGAGGATATAATCTCCCTCTACGCAGATGATATTCTCCTCAATCTGGCTAAACATTACTCTTCCCTACACAGAGTGCTTCATATTTTCACCCTGTACCAAAAGCACTCAGGATACACTATAAACTGGGATAAATCTCTTATATACGTTTTGTGGGGCGTGAATCCGAGACTCCCTAGAACCTGTACAGCCCGTGTGGTGACAGAAGGATTTAGATACTTGGGAATCTATGTAACCAGAGACCCAACAGTGTTCCACAATCGAAATTTAAACCCCCCCACTATGCCGTCTGCAAGAAGATGTGCGACATTGGAGGACATTACCTTTGTCACTGTTGGGCAAAGCCGCCTTGTACAAGATGATGGCGCTTCCCCGCTTTCTATATATATATATATATATATATATTGCAGAACACGCCATACTTAGTCTCTCCGGAGTACTTCAAAGCGGTAGAAGCAGAGATAAGGACACTCCTCTGGGATGGGAAAAATCCACGGATCGCATTAAATAAATTGACCAGGAGTTGGTATGATGGGGGGATTGCGCTCCCACAATTTTACTACTGGGCAACGCAACTCATAGTAGTTAAAGATCGATACACATAGCCCACGATGAACCAGCATACAATATGGATAGACATAACCTGAGACCAAAAGAATACCTCAGAGCCATCTATGGCGGGAAACAGGCAGCACCACTTACCACCCCAACATCAACGACGGTTAACATATGGCACACAGCGTCAACAGCGCTGGGGTGGAAAGACAAGATAACTTTAGCTACGCCACTATGGGACTCGAGAGGCCTAGGATTAATGGGGAACCAACCGGGCTTTGACAAATGGGACTTGATCGGTCTCTCCAGAGTAGGCGACCTATGGGTGGGAGGGAAGATCAGACCCTTTGCCGACCTTAAAAAAAGACTACGAGTTGGCTCCCACGGAGACCTTCCAATACCTCCAAAGTTACTGCAACAAGCTATCCCGAGGGGCACAGATCTTCCGGCCTCTGCCCCTCTGGAATATAAGCTCTTAGACGATTATCTAAGTGAGAAGGCAATCTCGCTAACTTACCGGAGCATATTAAATAATTCCCCGGGAACATTGGAGAAATTGCGAGCCAGGTGGGAGGAGGACGTGGGGAAGCTGGATGTCGAGGACTGGCTGGAGGCACTCGCGTCGCCCCCTTGAGGTGGCGATCCGATCTCGCTTTAGGCTGATCCAGCTGAAACTACTCCATAGGACATATTATGCATGCACTACACTAGTCAAAATGAACAGACTCAACACTGCGCTTTGTCCCAAAAAATGCGGCCAAGAGGGCACTTTTTCACATTTATGGTGGGACTGCCCTAAGATAAGAGAATACTGGAACGAGATTGCCACGCACATGCAAAAATTATATGGCAAGGAAATGGGGACGTCATCCCAAGAGTGCTTATTAAACATATGGGGCAAAACGGATCTAACAATGGGAGAGAAACTTTAGGCCACACTGGGCTTTGTGATAGCTAAACGTAACATAGCACGCAAATGGGGGGCCGAGTCCTATCCTACGTTTAACGAATGGGAAAACGACATGGACTGGTGTATGCAAGCAGAACGGATGGTCTACGAGGGTAGAGGATGCCCGCACAAATGGACAAAGATCTGGGAGAGATGGAACAAGAGTAGAGGGATGATCTGTCTACCGATTAGCAATGCCCGCCTACTCGAGGCTACATCTGGGGGAACATACTAACACTGTGTTGAGACCTTGCGGTCGGGGGAGGGGATTTGTCACAGTAAGAGGCTGCCTTCGTTTGTATACCGTATGTGGAAAAGTAAATGTCCTGAAATGTATACGACATGTCATTTGTAAGCTAACGCCGACAAAGGGGTCGCTAATGATGCATTTATCAGAGCAACTGATCTACTGCCCCCATCGGCATTAAAGGTGGCACAGGTCCAAAGGCATGTAGAGAAACAGCTTGGGTATCGGAACTCATATTAATCATGCTGAACAATATTAATATTATGTTGTTAAGGTCCCAGTCTGCATAGACTTCCAAAGAGAAAAAAGTTGCTACATCGGAGGAGGCACATTTTCACAGTAATATATGGAACACACCATAGGCGGAGACCAAATAGGGCTGGAGACTCCAACATCTAGAGAGCAATTGTAGCTATTAATATCACACAATGGAAGTGTGAAAGCTAAATTTGCCTGGGGGCCTTGTTCCCAAATGAAACATTTGTCACATTTAGGGATGTGCAACTGACCCAAGAGCCCACACACTTTTGGTAATACAGTAGACTGCTTAAGAAGGGACACGTTCCCAGAGCTCCTTGCAGTCTGACAATCTATGGATATGCACTATAACACAAAGATGAGAACAAATATGATCTCAAGGTTCTATGGGGCTATTTGCATCATGAGCAATAAAGTGCCTCTGGTGGTCATAAAAATTAGAAAGACTGTGCACTGATGCCTGGCAAAGGATGTTCCATGGCATGTGCAAACATGACAAAAGCCTCAAATACCACTAGATTTAAACTAGCCCACTTTACTTTACTACATGACACTTACAAAACCCTAACATCATGCATAGGGTAAATGGGAACAATGGAAGTATCTACCCCAAGTACAGTGCCCCTACAGCCGCATTCATACACATTTTGTGGGAAGACACAGAATCTCAAGTTATTGGCGAGACCGAGTTGCAGAAATTACTGGTTTCCAAGTGGCAAGGAGCATTAAGGCAGATTGTTACTATTTACTGGGCAGTACCCATCTCAATTAAAACTCCGGGACAAAGCAACAATGCTTGCCATTATTTTGGCTAAATGCTGGACTGTGATAAAATGGCTTAGACCAGCTTAACAGATGTTGTAGAATCGGGTGTCACAGAGGAATTGTTCCTTAAAATTCTAAGGAAGTATGAAAAAATAGGGAGGAAGACATTGGGGACTTATTGTATCCACAAGATAGTTATCCTCCTTAAGCCAGTTAAGGCAAAAAAGATTAGAATCAGCCATTTTAATCAAGAGATACGGGTGGATACCTGGAATATGTATTATAGTTCTAATGCCTGGGAAGTTCAACACAAAAATAGGAACGCTCTTAGCCCACGGGATTGGGGACATGGCCCTGACCTCTCACTTTATGGTACTGATAAATGACTGACTGCATTACACACTGTTCACATCTACCTGTGACAAACTTTTAACGTTATAAAGTTCTGTAATTTTCAGAAGTTCTGGAAAAGCTGATAATGTTCACTTTAAAAAATAGTATGTTGTAGGATTAAATACTGTCGACCACTAATCGTGACCATTGACATGACTTTAACTAAAAAATACAGTGTAGTAATTAATGAAAATACAGTACCATTTAAGAGGCTGGCTAACAAAACAAGGGCTAACAAGCATGTCTTTAGCACCCAAAGACTGGAAGTGGGTCTGACTATCTAGACATTTAGTACTTTTGGTCACTGGGAAGCGGACATGCCTTACTTAATATGTCAAATTCAGATAAGATGTGCAACTAAAAGAAAGTTTTAAAGGGTATCATCCTCTTTATAGGACATCCTCGCCATAGAAGGGAGAGGGGCTCTGACCTCAGTGGAAAATAGTACTGGCAGAGGTGGTCGAACTATAGGGTAGAGTCCCTTTTTGGGGTGACTTAGTGACACATTTGGCTAAATTTCTAGGCTAAGGTTTAAACTAATCAAAAAAGATGGCATGCTAGGATTGCTATGGACAAAATAAAAAGTCAAAGCCCAGTTCACGTCCTGGCACTGGGCCTATTAATAGGTACAATAAGGATGTGGAAAGGTACCACCATGCCATTACACTCGCTCTCTCTATCAGATATGAAAACAATGGATTTAACTAGAGAGGTTACCTGGGAGGAAGGCAGCTAGGCATCTCATATAATCTGGGGCAAGATGTCTTATATGAATATCTGCAGTCCTTAATTGATGAAGAGCACCTAATGCCCCTTTGAGTGACCACTAGCAATTTAATACCACAGTTAAGTCACTGGAGGCCAAAAGCCAGACATGACATCGGTCTATGTCTCATGAGTCATAGCTGGATTATATTGGTACTTGTTATGCAAGAGCTTATAGATACCAGTGTGTGAACTAGTACAATTTGTACATTATACAAATATATGTAATGATAGTGATACAAGTTCACGGTTGACTAAAGGATTGCCCACAAAATTATTTACTGATGAAAGGTTCTACAGCCTCAGACCACATTGAAATTCAAAAAATTCATAGGTTTCCAAAGCCATATTTTCAGCTGTACACAGAATGCTGATTTCTTCATTGTGATTTGTATACAATTACATCAGACAAAAATGAATCAAAGAAACATCACACAAAACGTGAAATAGCTATACGTGTTGAGTCACCCCACCTATCTAAAACAATTGTGAAGCTAATTTAGGGTGGGAGTTGAACTACATTGAAATCTAAAAAGATGGAACACCGTGATTTTCGTGAAGCCTTTTAGGTTGTTGTGAAATGTGATTCATGTTGCACATTTTTTGTGACAAATAGTTTATGTCACAAAAAATGTTCTTGGTTTGTCTAAAAACATCTTCTCAATGTTTTTTTGTTATGAATTTGATTGTATAGCAGCCATATTTATGACAAGAAGTTAACATAATGCATATATGTTGGTATAAGTATATTGTGTGGTGTTTCTTTGATTCATTTTTGTCTGATGAAATTGTATACGAATTACTATGGTTACAAAGCAATTGCGAAACCCAACAGAACCAATTGTAGCACGCATCTACTATACCCAGGGTCTGAGGGACACAGGGTTGCCCCATTACATGTAATGATTTCTTCATTGTGTCATAGAAGTGAAGGCGAGGGGCTTTCCCAGGACTGGCTTTGTTTTGATAAGGATGTTAGTTCTTGCTGAAAACACAACCTTACATTGGATATAAAAAAATTAAGTGCAGGGTTTATTTTTTAAACACTTCAGTAGAAGGGATGTATAAACAAAATGAAAAATATGGAAAATGCTACTTACCCAGTATGCATCTGTTCTTGGCATGTAGAGCTGTAGAATCTGATGCTTATGCATAGATCGCCATCTAGTGTTGGGCCCGGATGTTTGCACTTTGTTTTTCTTCGAAGAAGTCTTCCTAGTCACAAGGTAGGTGACTCCTCCTTTCGGTGATAGTGCACATGGTCATCGACTCCATCTTCAGATTGTTTTCCCGCAGAGGGTGAGAGAATGGAGTAGTAGTAAAGAATAGAGATGTCCATGTGTATGTATGAATAGAAACAAGAGAACTTCAGCAGCTACAGGTACCCGGGGAGGTGGGTGGGAGCATGAGATTCTACAGCTCTACATGCCAAGAACAGATGCATACTGGGTAAGTAGCATTTTCTGTTCGAGGCATGTGAGCTGTAGATCACATACTTATGCATAGACTATACAGCAGTCTCCCCTAAGCGGTGGCTATAATGTAACTGATGGAGTTGTCTGAAACAGCGTTTTAAGTACTGCTTGGCCCACGTTAGCTTGTTGTCTGGCTAACACATCCACACAATAGTGCTTGGTGAAAGTGTGTGGTGTGGACCATGTTGCAGCTTTGCAGATGTCAGTAATAGGGATGTTTCCTAAGAAAGCCATAGTAGCCCCTAGCTTACGAGTGGAATGTGCTCTAGGGGGTACCATTAGAGTCCTTTTGGCTTTTGCATAGCAAATCTGAATACTTTTAACGATCCACCTAGCAATACCTGATTTGGATATAGGATTGCCCTTGTGAGGTGGTGCAAAAGCGACAAAGAGTTGTTTGGTCTTACGAAAAGATTTCGTTCTTTCAGTGTAATTCAACAGTGCTCTTCTAACATCTAAGGTGTGTAGAGCTCGTTCTGCAACTGAGTCAGGTTGAGAGAAGAAAACAGGTAATTCAACCGACTGATTTATGTGCAATGCAGATACTACCTTAGGTAGGAATTTGGGATTGGTACGAAGAACCACTTTATCTTTGTGTAGCTGGAAAAAAGATTCTTCTATGGTTAGTGCCTGAAGTTCACCCACTCTCCTTAATGAAGTGATTGCAACGAGGAAAGCTGTTTTCCAAGTGAGGAACTGTAGTTCACATTTGTGCATGGGTTCAAATGGTGGGCCCATTAACCTTGTGAGGGCTATATTAAGATTCCACACTGGGGCAGGTGGAAGTCTTGGTGGTATAACTCTTTCCAGTCCTTCCATAAATGCTTTGATTACAGGCACTCTAAAGAGCGATAAATGTTGCCTATTTTGAAGATAGGCTGCAATTACAGCGAGATGCAGTCTGATGGATGTATAGGCCAATGATGACTGCTGCAAATGTAACAGGTAGCAGATAATGTTTTGTATGGAAGCATCAAGAGGGTTGATGTTATTGTTATTGCAATAGATAACAAATCGCTTCCATTTGGCTGCGTAGCAGGCTCTTGTGGTAGGCCTTCTGGCCTCCTTAATAATGTTCATACAGTCTGGTGGAAGGTTCAGATAACCAAACTCGATGACTTCAGGAGCCAGGTCGCGAGGTTCAATTGTTTGGGATCTGGGTGTTTGATTTCTCCATGGCTCTGTGTGAGGAGACTGGGCGTTAAATGTAATTTTTGATGCGGTACCAGAGAGAGTTCCAACAGGGTTGTGAACCAGGGTTGACGTGCCCATGTTGGAGCTACTAGGATTAGTGTGAGAGATGTTTGCCTGAGTTTCCGAACCACTAATGGAATGAGTGGGAAAGGCGGAAAAGCGTAAGCAAATTTCCCTGACCAGTTCATCCATAGAGCATTGCCTTTGGATAACGGGTGAGGATACCTGGAGGCGAAGCTTTGGCATTTTGGGATGTTGCAAACAGATCTATGTGAGGGACTCCCCAAGCTTGGAAGTATGGGTGGAGAACTAGAGGGTGAAGTTCCCATTCGTGTATTTGATACCTCTGCCTGCGGAGGAGGTGCGCAATCTGGTTGTTGAATCCTGGCAGGTGTTCCGCTAGGAGATAGATATTGTGGTGAATAGCCCACCTCCAGATGTCTTGGGCTAAGTGGGACAGTTGGAGAGAGTGTGTCTCCCCCTGTTTCTGTATGTAATACATAGCTGTCATGTTGTCGGTTCGCACCAAGACAACTTTGCCAGACATGTGATCTTGAAAGGCTTTGAGAGCTAGAAAGATTGCCATCAGCTCTAAGTGATTGATGTGGAGCAACCTTTGCTGGTGGCTCCAGAGACCTTGCACTGTGTGTTGTTGAAGATGAGCTCCCCAGCCAGTTAGGGACGCGTCCGCTGTTAATACTGTCTGTGGAACCGGGTCTATGAACGGCCGTCCTTTTGACAAATTTTGTGTGTTCCACCACTGCATAGAGCGAGGAGTATGGCCGCTTACCAACACTAGATCGGTTAATAGACCGTGACTGGTTCCACTGACTGGCTAAGCATTCTTGAAGTGGACGCATGTGCAGCCTGGCATGGGGAACGATTATGATGCAAGACACCATCATTCTCAACAGCTGCATAAAAACTCGAGCTGGAAGTGAGTGATTGGCTTGAAACTGGAGAATTAACGCCTGAATGTTTCGAATTCTGGCTGCGTTGGGAAACGCCAGAGCCCTTTGAGTATCTAAAGTGGCTCCTAGGTAGTTTTGAGTTTTGGCTGGCTGAAGATGTGATTTTAACACATTGACTGTAAACCCCAGTTGGTGAAGTAACTGAATGGTTACGGAAGTAGTCTTGCGGCATTGTTGATACGTGCCGGCTTTGATGAGCCAATCGTCCAGGTATGGGAAGACATGGATGCTTGGTCTTCTCAGATGAGAGGCTACTACCGCGAGACACTTTGTGAAGACTCTGGGGGCAGTGGTGACTCCGAATGGGAGTACCTTGAATTAGTAATGTTGACCTGCTACCGTAAACCTGAGAAATTTGCGGTGAGCCGGGTGGATTGGAATATGAAAGTAGGCGTCCTTTAAGTCTAGAGTTGACAGAAAGTCGCCCTTTTGCAAAAGAGGTAGTACCTGTTGAAGTGTTACCATGTGGAAATGGTCTGACTGTATGTAAAAATGTAGTTCTCTGAGATCTAATATTGGTCTGAGAGCACCGTCCTTTTTGGGAATTATGAAGTAAAAGGAATACACGCCCGACCCTTGATGTTGCGGTGGTACGGGCTCTATAGCTCCTTTTAGTAGTAGGGAGTGTACCTCTTGTTTGAGGAGGTGTAGGTGATCCGGTGAAAGTTTGTATGACTTTGGGGGAATGTTTGGAGGAGTGTTGATGAACTCCAGGCAGTAACCAGAATGGATAATTTGTAGAACCCACTTGTCTGTTATTGACTGCCACTGTTAGGAATTGTGACAGTCTTCCCCCGACAGGTGTTAAGTGGTCGGGGGAACTACGGGCAAGTCACTGCTTTGTATTGGAGGGGGAGGTACGTGTTAGAACCTCTACCTCCGTCTTTGCCGTTGTTCCCTCTGTAACCCCCTCTGAAGTAATTTTTCGAGCCTGAGGGTTGGTTATTGCCCTTATAGGTGGATGCAGTTTCCGAGGAAGTATTTTTGGACCGTGCCCGATAGAAAGAGCGCCGAAAGGAACCACGGCCTTGTGTAGACTGAAGGGCTCCCATAGATTTAGCCACTTCAGTATCTTTTTTCATCTTCTCAAGTGAGGAATCTACCACTGGCCCAAAAAGGTGTTCTTTATCAAAAGGTGTGTTCAATATGGAGGCCTGAACCTCAGATTTGAACCCTGATATGCGTAGCCAGGCGTGTCTTCTTAAAAGGACACTAGTGTTTGCTGCTATGGCAGTAGTGTCAGCAGCATCTAGGGAGCACCTAATTTGGTTGTTTGAAATTAACTGTCCCTCACGTACCAGGTCTTGCGCTTTAGATTTTTGTTCTTGGGGTAGAAACTGGATGAGTTGTTCCATTTTATCCCAATGCGCACGGTCATATCTGGCTAGCAACGCTTGTGTATTAGATATGCGCCAGAAGTTAGCTGCCTGGGAGGCTATTCTTTTCCCTGAAGCATCGAGAAGCTTTGAATCCTTATCTGGGGGTGGAGCGTCTCCAGTAGTTTGGGAGTTCGCCCTTTTGCGTGCATTGGAAACAACCAACGAGTCTAAGGGTAATTGTCCTTTTATGTAGACTGGATCAGATGGTGCAGGCTTGTATTTATCTACTCTAGGGGTAAGGATACGTGCCCTAACAGGATCCTTAAATAGGTCGCCTATATGCCTGGTCATTCCTTTGAGCATGGGTAACATATGTGTTGCCTTTTGTGTACTGTTCAATGTTTCAAAAAGGAAATCCTCTTCAAGGGATTCTTTATGGAGCTGGACCCCATTGTAATTGGCAGCCCTGCCTAGTAATTCAATATAGCCTACACTGTCGTCTAGTGGAGAGGGCCTGGTAGGATATAGGTCAGGATCATTGTCTGTGGGCGAGTCAGTGTTCAATGGAATAGGATATTCCTCTTCGGTATTAGCCCCTCTCTTTAGAGTCACCTTAGTGGTAATGTGTCCAGTTTTCGGATGTATGACCAATATTTTCTGTTTTGTGTCCGGTTTTTGGTGCGGATCACCGAAACTATGCTTTTTAGGCGACTTTGGTGTATCAGTCTGTTTTGGCGCCGAAGGTTTCGGTGCCGACGGCTTCGGGGTTGTTATTTTCGGAGCCGAGTGGTGATGTTCGGAGCCGGACTTTGTCTTCAACCCTGAAGGCTTTGGCTCGGTACCCGACTTGGTTTGGGGTTTTTTGGTGCCGGAAGGCTTTTTGGTAGGCTTCGGTGCCGAGCCAGAAGGCGGGGCGTCGGAAGCGTGGTCTCGGTGCCGACCGGGGCCCGAGGGCGCGGGTTGGTCCGGAGCCTTCTTTTCTGCTTGACTTGGGATTCGGGGCGAGGTAGGGACTGTACTTACAGTACGTTGTCCATGCGGGATGTCTTCATCCTGGTCGGAGCCATCGTCGGAAAGGGAGATCTGTTCCCGTTCCTCCTCGGCTCCGATAGCGTCGCCGGCTTCTTCATCAGATTCAGGTCCGAAGAGGTCCGGAATGGAGCCTGTGTGTTGGCTCTGCATGTCGCGTCGTCGAGCCCGACGGTCGCGAAGAGTCTTTTTGGAGCGGAAAGCTCGGCACGCGTCACAGTCCTGTTCACTGTGTTCCGGTGACAAACACAGGTTGCACACTTCGTGTGAGTCGGTGCGTGGATATTTCGCATGGCACCGAGGACAGAATTTAAAGGGAGTTCGTTCCATCGACTGCGAGTCGAACCGGGGGGTAGGCCCGACAGCCTACCACGAGGTCTCCGATCGAAATAGGATTTTTATCAATAAACACGATACGTGAAGAATGGAGAACGCGATCGGAAACAATACCGTCGAGGGTGAGTGTTCTACGCACCGAGGGAAACCGAAGGATCGGCGTCGAACCGGAGCGCAGCGAGTAACATCCGAACCCGATGGCGAAAAAAAACAATCTGAAGATGGAGTCGATGACCATGCGCACTATCACCGAAAGGAGGAGTCACCTACCTCGTGACTAGGAAGACTTCTTAGAAGAAAAACAAAGTGCAAACATCCGGGCCCAACACTAGATGGCGATCTATGCATAAGCATGTGATCTACAGCTCACATGCCTCGAACATATATAATTTCACAAATGATATCAGCAAAACATTACATGTAAGATCAACAATTTTACCTGATCTCAATATCCATCGGTGGCTGCCAGGCATTAAAGTGAGCACTGGTGAACATTGAGGGAGAGGTGGACACACCATGCCTGCTCCACGTAGCCAGGACCCTACCCAACGAATATGGAAGGGACGAGAAGGGTTCATGTGCTAATGAGGCTTGAGATCTTATCCCCTTCAAGCCCTGTGTGAACTGCGTCAAGAACAGTCTCTGTACTGTGGGTATTCTGCTGCCCAAGTTTCTCCTCCTTGTCCAGAAACGGTAGCATCCAGGAGAAGAAAGTGCTAAAACAGTGTGAAGGCCATGCATGGAGCAAACTGGCTGGCTTCTGCTCAGCGAACTTCGCCCTCGTTCATGGGTCGTATTTGTTGACTCCACAGACCTCAGGCAAAATGCACTGGGCTTTAGTTCGCACCTGTGAGGAAAGTCTTCCCTGAAGACACCAGAGGCTTCGGTTGCTGAAGAACACTGTGAAAGAAAGAGTGAAAGTGTCCATTCTGAAGGCTGCCCTGAAAGGTTATATGACTCCCATCTGTCAGGGGTGTCGTTCGTGTAAGAATGTCTATCAAAATCTAGTAAATGAGAGGAATCCAGCTTTACATGGAAGGCCATGGGGAATGATGGGGTACCAAAGGACATGGGAGATCCATCTTTGAGTAAGTTTGTACAATGTACTTTTGAGGACTCTCCAGGATAAAGTGCTATAGGCTGGTTCATGAAGGGTGTTGGACCATCTTTGGAAAAAGCAGAGGACCAACTACTGCTGCACTGGGCGTTCATCCTCATATTGATGCATGAAAAAATCTCCAGAAGTCTATTGGATCGCAGCAGATTGCAATTGTCTGGAAGCATTAAACTGTTCGACGAAGAAGAAAGTGAAGACTTTACTGTACAGCTGCTATAAGCTGACAGCAGCAACTTGCTTGCCATGATGGACAACCTGTCAAGCACTGCTGCCTCTTTGGTGGACAAGCAGTTCATAAAATGACAGTTAAATCGTCTTTGCTTTGGCACAAGGGCCGTTAACCTCTTGCTGCTGACATTTGAAGTTAGTACAGTGGTTGCAGTGCTTGACAAGTTGAGGAGTGTATGTTCCTGTTGGATAGAAGACTCATGGGACAGCTTTAAGCAGGAAAGGCTTTTTCGGGGCTTCATTTTCCTCATAGTCCTCAAATGAACCTGCGGAGGAATAATTTTGCACTTTCGATCTGGCTGTTTCTTTTGCATGGATAAATGGATGGGTTTTAAGTTTCCCTCAAAGGCACTAAAAAGATCGGTACATGTAACCATAGTATTAGATTCTAGTGCTTCTTGATGGACGGGGAGACAAGGTGCACTCTTGGGAGGAATGCTAGAGCAGCTTAAGATGCATTTGTTGGTATTTCCTGACAAAGAGGGGGTGCCAATAGGGGAAGCCAGAGTGCCAGATCGACATGAGGAAAGCTTTGGCCTTTTGATTTCTTGCAGTATACCCTTACATGTAAGACTGTGGGAGACGCCTGGGTTCTTTACCTCACTCCTGGTAACAGAGTCTTGCCCAAAAAAGCTGTTGGTTTTCTGAGATCCTGTAGAAAATGCCACTGTTCTCATTGAGGCAGACTCACTTTTGCAGCTTGGGGTCTGCGTTAAACGTTCCATCTCAAGGCCAGTGGAAACCCCTGTGTTTAATCTGCCATCCAAAACAGAAGGGGCCATAGATTCTGATGCACATATGCTATTTCCTTTCCATATTCTTTTTCCCTTGAAAGGCACTTTGCATCCCTTTTCCACGGATACTTCTGCTAAGTGACTGACCTGAGAGTTCTGTTGGGGTCGAGGATGACATTCAACTCCCAGCAAGGACTTAGCTTGGAGATTGCAATTTTTCTGAGTTTGTGAGGTTGTTAGGCAAGGCTTGCACAATGTAATTTCAGTGGACGCTCCATTACCCTTGAAAGAAGTAATTTGGTCTAGAGGGAAATCCTGTGTTTGGCCCTGCTGAGCTTCATTGCAATGTATGGCCTTGGTCTCAAACCTGTCACAGAGCAACTGGGCAGTAGTACTTGCTGAAAAAAGTTCAACATCTTCCAGGCTTTTAGACGAAGGTGGAAGAATTTTGCACAGTTCAAGTTTGGATGGGTCACTTTGGCAGTTATCTTGCAGTAAACCACCTTGTAGCAAGGCAAAGGATTTTTTTTTAGTGTTTGTTGTGTGGTTAGCCTGCACAGACTCTGTTTGGCAATCTCTATCATGCTGCAATATGGGTTCAACCACAGTGTCCATATTAAGGGAAGGTTCAGTAAGCATGTCTTCAGGAATATCATACCTAAAGGTTCCATGAAATAAGGCCTGTTCTGTTGAAAATTGCTTGCAAGACATTTTTAAGTTTGCTATGGGAGTACTATCTACCTGAATATGGGCTTCCAATAGTGTAGAAGGTGCACAATGAAGGCTCTGATCAGTTGAAAAGTCTATTTCTTTTTCAGAATGGTAATGCTGTCTGCCTGTCTTTGAAGAGTTTTTAGAACTAGTTGCCATCAGATGGCATTCAAGATCCTTTTCGCGGGCATCTACCCCAACTGCTTTAATCTTCTTTCTAGTGCCTCGGCTCAATGAACTGTGGCATGGATTGCTGAGTACACAGTGGTGCGAATTTCTTATATTTTCATATGCTCCATGTTCTTTAGGCAAGCCTGAAACAGAAACCTTTAGATCTGCAATATCAAGGGGATCAGGGTGAGTAACACACTGTTTATTCAGCTGAAGGTTTGTAACACAATCTCCTCTCTTATGTTCCTGAGATAGTCTTTCATTTGTGGCAGTCATCTTCTCTGAAAGCACTGGGAGATAACTTTCATTGGACTTTGGTCTTTGATGTGCTTTGCAGGTGATGAGTGGTTCCTCCCTAGGCTCGGTTTTGTTTTTCACAAGCTCTGCAGCAACCCTCTGACTTTCAGCTGAAGGAGGCATGAGGGCCAGGCTGCTATTTAAATTGAGAGATTGTACTAGACAAATTGAAATCTTGCTACATTCAATAGCAGCTGAATCAATACATTTAAGATCGGAGCGCCCCAGTGTGGAGGGAAGCTCCAAAGGGCTTCCACTAAACAAAACGTCAGATCCCACATATGTCACAGAGGGATTCAGCAGACTAAGCTCGGAGGACTTCAAGTCACAGCTGCTTTTATTGCACATCGCAATGTCTTCTTGCCCAAGTATATCTGCTTTGGATATGGGGAGTTCAGAATGCTGAGAAAGACTGCAATTTGGTCTTGCATTCATATTGTCCACAGCACCTTCTACATGTCCAAACCTGCTGCCGTTTGCAAGAGTATTTTTAGTTATCTTGGCACCAGGTTTATCTAACTGCAAGGCACACATGATATGTGAAGATGTGTTGCACTTGCTGGGATTTAAGGCATCCTCTTTTGAACATTCAGTTGCTGTTTGTAGGAAATGGCCCTGACGGGTCACTCCCTCTGCTGCTGCTTCTGAAATGCACAAAGCAGTGCTACGTCCTTGGGGTCTATACTCTGTGCAAGCAATGTCTTCTGATCTGCTCAGCAAAGCTAAAGTATTGAACGAGTCTGTCATCTCTGTGCAAGCAGTGGATATGTTGTGTCCATAACCGATGGACCTGGGCAGATTAGCTTCCTTTTGAGGATTAATATCCAGTCCTACATTTCCGACCTCTTTTTCTCTTAAATCATAGAATTCTCCATCTGATGCCAGACTGCCAACCTGCTTGTCTTCAAAGCTGCCACTACTGGATGAGATGTGTGCTACATCATTTAGTGAACTGAGACTTGTCAAGTCTGGGCCGCTGTGGCAGGTTGCGCGTACAGTTTTAGTTTCAATGTTGGGCACCTCTGCCACTCCAGGTTTCAAAACCGGAGCTTGGCTCTGATTAGAATTCTCACTCCTGTCACTTTGTTCATTGCCAAAGCTCCAGAGATCTTTAGAAGAGCTGCAGACATTCTGCTTGTGCCATGAGCAGTTGGACTCAGTTATCTCTATCCCACAGGTTACAGTAGTCACATTCCTGGAGATGGACATAGAATTAGTTTGGTTGCCCCATGACCCACTGCTGTCTGCAGACAACTGAGTGCCAATAAATGAAGGCTCCCTGGCACTATCATGATGGCTTTCCATGTTGGAACACATGCCTTCAGGTGAAAATACTACATAGGCACTGCAAGAGGGCGGCATCTCGCTTTCTGCCTCCTTGACAGAAGTGTTCTTCCTAAAAGTCTTGCAGCAGCTCAAGCTCTCATTGAAATGTGCATTTTTCTCATGAGCAGAACAAGGTGGACTGCACCCTGCTGGGTGAATGCACAGGCCTTCCAATAACCCTTCTTGAGAAACTCCTTCCTTTACTGTTGAAGAGGAAACTATAGTGTTTTCACTAAGAACTGTTGGTGCGATTTCAGTCTGACCTGACGTCTCTGGATGTGCATCACAAACAAGCCCTTCCGAACAGATAGTTTTCTGTTTTTTCCCAAAGAATGCTGTATGTTGCAGTCCCTTGGAGAATTCTTCAGTGGAGGTGACAGAAGCAGACACAGAGAAAAGGGATGAGTTGAAAGGCAAACTACTGCTGCTTCCACAGTGCACCAAGGGGCTTTTGCAGACTGCACCATCACTGCCTGCAGTATCACTACATCTGTCAGCTGAGCTGATCCCTGCCTGGATGTCTCCATCTCCATTTCGCAAACTGCAGGCACTTAACCTCTCATGTAACAACTGCTCTTCCCCAAAGTTCTCTTGTACTGCATGCTTTTGAGCAACTTTGTATACAATTGCAGGAGTTCTGTCTGCTTTTTTAAAACAGTCATCCTTTCCTGTGGATGGTGGCACCGCAGCTTCCTGGTCACAGGTAAAACACTCTGCACTATCTTTCTTGGTCGGTATGCCACAAATTATGTTGGAAGATGCAACATTGCCATTAGAGGGTGACTCTACAACATTGTCAGAATCAGCAGAGCTGTTGTGAAGTAAAAAGCCACTAACTTTATCTACCTCCTTTAAATGAGACTCCCTTTCCTCTTGGTTTGTAGTATTGTAAACATCTTGGGCTGATGGCACAAGAGAGACTGTTGCTGATGTACATTCAGTATCTGTGTTTGTAATCTCTTTTGATGGTTCCTTATTCAAAGTAGTTAAAGGCTCTGTGAAAACAAAGGTGCCAACATGAGAAAGCTCACAACTGGTCAGAGGCTGGCATTTCTCCACGCATTCACTGCTATCGGCTGAAAGAGGTTTAATCATTTGCTCGCTGTGCACTGTTTTGCTTGACGTCCTCGTCGCAGAAGGCTCCATGACTGGTGATTCTTTACGTGGACTGGGACACAAAGCATTTCCTTGGGTTTTACCTATTTAAACAAAGAAATAGATTAATTAGAAAGCCTAGAACAGATCCACACCCCCATATCAAATGAAGGCACTCACAGTGATTCTCCTGGGTGTTCACACTGGGTTACAATATCTATCAAGTCAGCCTTTTAGTGGATACACACTGTCTGAAATCAAAAGCACTGCACAGTCAGACCAGCAATGTAGCTAATTAGAAAGACAATGTGCATCTAGGCAATTAATGAAAAGCATGATTCCTCAGTACAGTAGACAATGCAAGGCTGGTGATTAACAAGTCATTGCTGTGAGATGAATGAGTGTGATCTGCAGATTACAGGACAAAATGACTTCAGGGCTGGCTCTTGTTTAAAAGGTTAATAAATACCAATATTCTATACAAATGTCAAATGACCTATATTACCTGGAGTGTACACGGCACGGTTAGTACGAGTATTTTATTTCTGAGAACTAAGGGGTCATTTCAAAGTCTACATCTTGAAAAGAATAAGCAGTGTAACTCTGGTGTTTGAGCTGTAAAGAGGCATTTGGATTTTTCATTTTTTCATTTTTTTTATTTTTCTTGCTTTATTCATGCATTGCATTCTGTTGGAAGCGGGGGTGCCAAGTTAAGTCTATGTGTTGGAACGGTGAAAAACCCCATTAAAAAAAAAAGGCAAATCTTAAACTAAACACTTTTGGGAGAAATACTGAGTTTCATCCTGTATTCGATATCTGTTGGTGGCTGGTGCCAATTTATTTCAAGACAAATCTTATGCGTTGTTAGGTAAGTGCAGAAAAATACTGTAGGGGGAATAATTATTGTGGACACTGTAGCAGAAGATACTTCCACATCTGCAGACGTGTAAATGTATGCACTCCTACTGTTCATTTTGTTCTAACTTAAAAGAATTCATTCAACTTTAGAACATGATAAAATATTCAAAGGAAAGATAGACTAGCAACTTGACAATTGCTTTACATTGAATGCTGGTTTAGTGAAAGGCTTATATTGCTTTACTTGTAAACTAACTTGAATTGTACACCACAGCTCTCACCTTCTGTTCGGTGCTCCTTTGCTCTTTCGATATGTTTGTGCTATACAAGTAGCACCACCTACATGCGCATTTATTTTATGGGATACTCGCTAACGTTACACTGAGAGATTTTATCATCTGCTTTAACATTAATAAGAATAAGGCACATAAAGCAGAACTCATTAGAATGGCAGTGCTGCTGAAACTTTACTTTAGAGATCAAATACTCATGTTGCAGCGCCCCATCTACTGTTGTAAAACTGAAACATGTAATAATGCCAATAAATCATCTTTTGGGTATACAAGTAGTAGGACAAGTTGCTTAACTTTGGTAACGTCTTATCTGGTAGAGACTATCAAGCCACAGATTCCTTACCTTAGAATTATCGGCAGGTGTCAGACTGGACCCGGCAAAGTTTCGTGAGCTGTACCCCTGCGCATCGGTAGGTGGCATTAATCGATTCCATGTGGCATCGTCGGTGTCGTCCACACCCGAAGTGACGTGCATGGCGCCTATGTAGGTGCCACCCCAGGGAGCTGATGTCAGTTACTTTTCTCGACTTTCCAACCGGAGCGCGGAGCCACGAAGAGAACTGACCACTTGTGTGGAAAACTAGGGCCCTGAAAAGGGAAAAGACCTGTCTCTAGAAATCCATTCGCAGAGCAGGGAGGATGGATCGGTCGGTAAGGAATCTGCGGCTAGAGTCTCTACCAGATACGGCGTTACCGAAGACAAGCAACTTGTCCATCTGATAGAGACTTCCAGCCGCAGATTCCTTGTCTTACCTTGCCTTACCTTGCAATACCTCCTCGTAAGGGTGGTTTGCGAAACAATTTCACAAAATAAATTCCTGCAGGACTGAACAAAGTGCCAGTCCGACGGACCTGACTGTCAAGGCAATGGTGTTTTGTGAACATGTGCAATGAAGCCCACGGTGCTGCAGACGTTCAGACTCCGCATGTTAACGCGGTGGTTGCAGCATTGGCTATGGTAGAATGAGCACGCAAACCCTCAAGGGGTTACTTCTTGGCCATTGCATTACAGAATTTAATGCAGAGCATGTTCCAGCGGGGGATCATCTGTTTCTGCACAGTCTTTCACTTCTTCGCTTCGATGTACCCCACAAAAAGTTGGTCGACCACCTGAAACTCTTTTGTGTGGTCAAGGTAGAACGACAACGCTCTTTTAGGTCCAGGTGGTGAAGGCACTCGTCTTCCTTAGAGGGAAGGTGGCGGAGCATAAAAAGACAGAGTGATGGACTGACCTACACGAAAGGGAATGATGACTTTCGGCAGAAAGGAAGCTCTAGTTCGAAGAACCAGCCTGTCTGCATGGATTTTCAGGTATGGAGGCTTGGAAGACAAAGCCTGAAGCTCACTGACCCTCCGGCCAGATGTTATTGCCACCAGGAAGGCCGCCTTGATGGTAAGGAGCCTGAGAGGACAAGTGTGCTAGGGCTCAATGAGAACACACATCAGGAACATCAGAACGAGATTAAGGTCCCACTGAGGCATGATAAAGGGAGAAGGCGGAAACATATGTTGTAAACTTTTCAAGAACCTATGCACAATAGGGGATTTGAAGAGGGATGGCTGGTCAGGCAACCGCAGAAAGGATGAAATAGCAGAAAGATAACCCATTAAGGTGCCCTTAGCAGAGCCCTGCTGGGCAAGGGAAAGAATAAAGAGAAGAACCTGAGAAAGAGGAGCAGAAAAGGGATCAATCTGCTTTTCTGCACAGCATGCCACAAACTTGTCCCAACGGCACGAGTATACCGTTTTGGTGGTGGAGGGATGCCTCGCTGCCAGAACGACATCGCAGACTTCGGGCAGAAGGTCAAAGGCTATCAACTGTTGCTGCTCAATCTGGTTGGGGAAGGGAGAGGGTTTGCAGCCGACCCAAACGTGGTTCTTTAACCACCACTGCAGATCTTGTGCAGTTCCCTAAGTGATCTGGGCCATGTCAGAGAGATTTCGCCGAAGCTGCTCACACTAGAACTTCAGGTCCTACTGCAGAGCCCGCTTATGCCAGTGGGCATGTGTCACAAGCAGGATGCAGGAGGTCATAAGGCCCAGCAGCCTCAGAGTCCGTCTCAGCGAAATCCAGGAGAGAAGCTGAAACATTGGTATCATAGTCCGAATATCCTGGCCTCGCCGTTTGGGAGGATAAGCCCAAAACTGCACTGTGTCCACAACAGCTCCAATGAAAGGGAGTATCTGAGAGGGAGTCAGATGTGACTTCGGCACGTTGGAACCCCTGCGAATGCAGGAGATCCGTGGTAGTCTAGAGGTGGGAGACAACAGCCTGGCACGAGCCCGCTTCAATCGAGATAGGGGAAGACTGGCACTCCTGATCTCCGCAAATGAGGTCCAACCACCACCATCACCTTGTTGAACACCAGAGGGGCGCTGATGAGGCCATAAGGGAGCACAGCGAACTGAAAGTGCTCGTGGCCCAGCGTGAAGGATTAGTTACTTACCTGTAATCCTAGTTCTCTTCCAGGGGTATACTCATCAAAGTCATAAGCACTGAATTATCCTCGCCCACCTGCGGGATCCCGGAGCATATAGAAATATACATATATATATATGAGTATGTTGGGGGATCACAAGTGCATAGCACTTCCGCGACATACATATATACATGTATATAAATACATAAATATGCAGGCTAACAAATTCCAATAAGGCAAAATGCCAAAATTACAAAGGTTTTCCCTGTACAGACAATCTCCTATATACACTCTGTAATAGAGAACATACACTGTAATAGTGTTATGCAAGAAAACCTTTATTTTCAGAGAAGAAAACATGTAATAGCAGGCAGTTGGCCCATAGGCTGCATAGCTGAATAAATATCACCGTACAGTAAAACACTGGCACCTTGCCTTTAAGGCTTCCAAGAACTTGGACACTTTGCCTTTAAGGCCTCCAGGAGACCCTCTGCTCCCATCATGCACCACAGGTGACAGTTAGGTCAGTTCTTTTTGCACGGTGTACTAACTTGTAGCAATTACTAAAAAATGCTTGTCCGGGGAGGCGGGAGGGTTGCTTATGACTTTGATGAGTATACCCCTGGAAGAGAACTAGGATTACAGGTAAGTAACTAATCCTTCTCTTCCAGGGGATACTCATCAATGGTCATAAGCACTGAGTAGAGTAGCAAGCCCATACCCACTACCTCGCGGACGAGCAAATAGTATTAAAAAACAGATCTAAACATGACATTAAGCAAATAAATTCCTCAGTGAGGCTTGTCCCACTTGGGCATCCTCCTGAGCATCTGAATCTAAGCAGTAATGGTGAGAGAAAGTATTAACAGACCGCCATGTAGCTGCTTTGCAGATTTCTGCTATAGGGACGTACCTGAGGAGGGCCGTAGTAGAGGCCTTTCCTCTGGTTGAATGCGCTTTAGGCTTTCCCTGAAGAGACTTATTAGCTAATTGATAGGCTAGAGATATGCAGGAGACTATCCATCTTGAAATAGACCTTTTAGAGGATGCCAATCCTGTATTAATGGGGCCGTAGTTGACAAACAAGCGGTCCGTCTTTCTTATTACCTTGGTCTTATCCAGATAAAACTTCAACACCCTCTTAAGGTCTAACGAGTGTAAGGCCCTTTCAGGAGGTGTAGAAGGATTAGAGAAGAAGGTAGGCAAAGTGATAACCTGATTAATGTGGAAATCTGAAACCACTTTCGGCAGAAAACTTGGATGAGTTCTGAGAACTACCCTATTTGAGTGAAAAACAGTGTAGGGTTCCTTACAACATAATGCTTGTATCTCGCTGACTCTACGAGCCGACGTGATAGCAACCAAAAAGCCACTTTCCAGGACAAGTGCTGCAAGGAGGACTTGTGTATTGGTTCAAAAGGTGCGCCCATCAGTTTGGTAAGGACCACGTTGAGCTCCCAAGGAGGAGAAGGGGCTCGTACTGGTGGGTATACCTTTTTTAACCCTTCCAGAAAATCTTTCACCACTGGCACTTTGAAAAAAGAACCCTGTGAAGGTGATTTTCTATATGCCGTTATTGCTGCTAAGTGTACCTTGATAGATGTAAACTGCAGGCCCGACTTAGCCAGGTGTAAGAGATACGGCAAAATGACCTGTTCCTGCCTTCTAACTGGGTCATGACCATTATTCAAACACCATAGGTAAAAACGTTTCCACTTGAAAGCGTAGGAAACCCTGGTAGAAGGTCTTTTCGCTTCCTTAAGTATGTTCATACAGTCCGCTGGCAAGTCTAAGTGACCATACTGCAAGACTTCAGGAGCCATGCTGTCAGCCTGAGGGAAGGAAGGTTGGGGTGAAACACTCTCCCTGGCTCTTGGATAGTAGGTCCGGACGGCAAGGCAATCTCTGTTGCGGAACTCGGAAAGTTGTAGAAGATCCGGATACCACCACTGGCGTGGCCACTCCGGAGCGATCAGAATCATCCTGGAGTTGGTCTTGTAGAACTTCGTGATCACTGCTAGAATGAGAGGCAGTTGAGGAAAAGCGTAGAGTAAGCTCTGAGACCATCTTATCAACAGAGCATTCCCGCTTGAACCTGGTTGGTGATACCTGGACGCGTAGACGGGGCATTTGGCATTTGTTGCATCTGCGAACAAGTCTATGTCCGGCACACCCCATCTTTGAAAGATATCCTGAGCCACTTCGGTGTTTAGCACCCAGTCGTACGCTTCTATGAACTCTCTGCTTAGGAAGTCCGCCTGTACATTTAGGACGCCCGCACATGGACAGCCGTGATGGTGAGATGCCGTGCCAGAAGCCACTTCCAAATGGCTTGTGCCTCCTGAGACAGAATTCTGGACCTGGTGCCTCCCTGCTTGTTCAGATAAAACATTGTCGTGGTGTTGTCTGTCTGAATCAAGAGGGAGTTGGACTGAAGAGACGGAAAGAAGGATTTTAGGGCTAGTTGGACAGCCCTCAACTCCAGAAAATTGATATGGTATCCCCTTTCTGTGTCCGACCATAGCCTTTGCACTTGAAGGTGATTCATATGAGAGCCCCAACCTTGCAGGGAGGCGTCTGTCACTATAGTTTGAGTCGGAGTCTCTTGATGGAAGGGAACACCTTTCATTAGATGTGATCGCTTTGTCCACCACACGATGGAGTCCCTGGCAGACTGGGACAGAGTGATCCGATCCTCCCAGCTGCCCGATGCTTGCACCCACTGGTCTTCCAGAGCTTGCTGCAGGGGACGCATGTGCAATCTGGCATTGGGAACTATGAAGATGCAGGAAGCCATGGAACCCAGGAGAGAGGACAATTGTCGGACTGTTGGGTGGTGAGTCCGCAGGAGTTCTCGGCATTTGATCCTGATTGATGAAAACCTCTCCGCCGAAGGACACACGCTTGCTTCCGCGGTGTCCAGCGACGACCCTAGGTAGTGAATGTTCTGGGTCGGATTGAGAATCGATTTTTTGAAATGGACTCGTAGACCCAACTTGTTCATTAACTGGAGACTGTAGGAAAGATGAGACTGAAGCAGGGAAGGAGTTGAACTCTTCAGAAGCCAGTCGTCCAGATACGGGTAAACGAATATTTTGCGTCTGCGGAGAAAAGCTGCCACCACTGCCATGCACTTTGAAAAAGTCCGTGGGGCTGACTTCAGTCCGAAAGGTAGGACTCGGAACTGAAAGTGACGTAGAGCAACTTGAAAACGGAGAAATTTTCGATGTTTTCTGGACACTGGAATGTGGAAATAAGCGTCCTGCAGATCTATGGAGCACATCCAGTCTCCTTGATGTAGATGGGGAAAGATCTGGTGCAGGGCAAGCATTCGAAATTTCTCTTTGCGGATGTATTTGTTCAAGATGCGGATGTATTTGTTCAAGATGCGCAAGTCCAGAATTGGTCTGAATTCTACTGTCGGACCTCTTTTTTTGACCAGGAAATATCGAGAGTATATCCCCTGGCGCCTCTGATGAACAGGGACGTATTCTATGGCTTTTTTCTGTAGAAGACCGTTTACCTCCTCGTGTAAAATGTGATGACACAAGCGGACTCGTCCGTCTGGAGGAACCGATGGAGGTGGGATCTTGAACTGTAGCAAGTATCCATTTTGAACAATATTCAACACCCATTTGTCGATGGTTATGTTTCTCCACTCCTCCAGATGTAATGCGATACTTCCTCCTACCGGAGTGGCACACGTGTTTAGAGGAAGCACTCCCTCATTGCTTTGATGGCTGCTTTGAGGTAGAGGCCTGCTGTCTATTGGTCCCTCTTCCTCTTCCCCGTTGGTGGAAGTGAGACCTCTGATGCTGCTGACCCTGAGCCGACCATTGAGGGGTTTGAACCCTCTGTTGGAACGGGCGTTTATCGTAGGGGCGGGAGCGCCTACGAAATTCCTTCCGTTTTTCGAGACCCACAGCTTTCACCGTGTCCAGCTCTGCTTTCATCTTCGCCATTTCTTCGTCCGCATGCGGCCGAAGAGAGAAGAACCGTTGAAAGGCAGGTTGGTTATCTTCCGCTGGACATCGGGTTTGAGGCCAGTCAAGCGTAACCAAGCAGAACGCCTCGAACAGATACCATGGGAGTATCCGTGGGCAGCCAGATCGGATGAGTCAGCGGAAGCACTAATCACCTGATTAGCCACTAGACCTCCCTCTTGCAGAATTTCTCGAAAGTCTTGCTGGTCCTCTTTTGGGAGTTTGTCTGCAAAACGTCCCAGTGAATCCCACAAGGATCTTTCATACCTCCCCAGCAGAGCGGAGGCACTGGAGACCTTCATGATAGAAGCTGAAGTGTTGCACATCCTTCTACCTAAAGAGTCCATCAGTTTACTATCCTTATCCGGAGGCGCTGAGGAGGAAGACATAGATGAGTGCGTCTTTCTAGCCGCCGCCACAATGATGGAATCCGGAGGAGGATCCGATCGAAGGAACAAAGGATCTTGGTCCGGAGCCTTGTACTTTTTGGCTAGTCGGGAAGGAACAGCTCCCACCGTTGCCGGTGTCAAAAAGGTCTGCATAGCAGGTTCGAGAAGGCCTGGGACAAGAGGAAGCAAAGGCCGAGCCGAGGAGCGATGATGAAGAGTCTCGAAAATCACTGAGGAGGTAACAGCCGGGACAGACAGAGATGTTCAGCTTATTCGCTCCTCTACAGAGAACTTCACTAAAGGTGCTGAGGTCATCGATTGGAGAAACTCTTGATGGAGGTGTAGCCGTCAAAGTTGGAGAATAGTCTCTGATAGAGGACCTGGTGGAAGAAGACCGGGTGGGAGACCTATGCCGCCTTCTCTTCGGAGAAGAATGATAAGAGCGAGATCTGTCCCTTGATCTAGCATGGCGGGCATGTGGAGATCGTGATCTGCTTGGACTCCTCCTTCTGGAAGAAACCACAGTCGGTGACCTTGATCGTCGAGGTGTTTTAGGGGATGGAGAATCCCTGGACAAGCGTGAAGGAGAATAGGTACGGGAAAAGTCAGACCTCGGGCTACTGAGGGCCCTAGGCTTCCTGCGCCGTGCATCTTCACCAACCACCGGAGAGCCTTCCGGGGAGATCTGGACAATATGCAGTCCTGGAGAAGATCCAGATTTTGAAGACGATAGAGATGCAGCTCTAACCTCATCCGAGGCAACAGCAGGCTCTTTAGCTCTCGACGTCGAGCGCCTCGACGTCGACCTGTGTTTTTCCCTCGACGTCGACTTCTCCCTTGACGTGGGATGATGGCTAGGAGGAGTTCAGGACTTCGCTGCCCTAGACGGCGACCTCACCTCCCTCAAAGATGTCCTCGACGTCGACCGTCCACTCAGGGACTTCGACGTCGAACGCTCTCGCCTCCTCGACGTCAATGGCCTCGAAGTCTTCGACGCCGACTGGTCTCGAGGCACCCTTGCCGTCGGCAAACTTCTCGACGTCGACCTACGGGGAGGTGACGGAGAGTGCCTTGACGTCGACGGATGTCTCGACGTCGATGGGTGTTTTGACGTCGATCGGTCTTTGCCATGACCATACCTCGAGCCCGAGGCAGTATGCTTCGACGTCAATGCCTTTCTCGACGACGGAGACTCACGCCGTCTCGACGTCGGAGACTGTGTCGGTCGCTTCTTCGACGGCGGCAACGACGTCGAACAGTCCGGAATCTGCCGTTTCCTCGATGTTGAAGAGGCAGAATGATGCTGGCGTCGGTGTTCTTGAAGAGAGGAGGGCTCTTGACACGCAAGGCCACTTTCCAGCCGGGCTTTTCCTCTCTCGAGCACAGCTTGAAGGCGAATCCTCTCCCTGTCGCGAAGAGTCCTCGTAGAAAACTTACGACAATGATAACAAGTGTCAGGCTTGTGACTGGAAGGAAGACAGGCGATACACAAGGAGTGTGGATCAGAGATGGGCATCTTCTTTCCACAGGATGGACATTTGCGGAAAAGAGCTGGCATTCTGACAGAAAAAGAGTGAAATTTTGTCAGAGAATGGTAATAAACCACTGCCAGCACAGGAAAATCGCAAAAAACCAAAGAAGAAAACAATTCCTGACAGAAAAGTCAGAAAAACTGTCGAGCTCAAGCTCCAGGATCCTCATAGAAGGAGCCGGAAAAAAGAACTGACCTAACTGTCACCTGTGGTGCATGATGGGAGCAGAGGGTCTCCTGGAGGCCTTAAAGGCAAAGTGTCCAAGTTCTTGGAAGCCTTAAAGGCAAGGTGCCAGTGTTTTACTGTACGGTGATATTTATTCAGCTATGCAGCCTATGGGCCAACTGCCTGCTATTACATGTTTTCTTCTCTGAAAATAAAGGTTTTCTTGCATAACACTATTAGTGTATGTTCTCTATTACAGAGTGTATATAGGAGATTGTCTGTACAGGGAAAACCTTTGTAATTTTGGCATTTTGCCTTATTGGAATTTATGTTAGGCTGCATATTTATGTATTTATATACATGTATATATGTATGTCGCGGAAGTGCTATGCACTTGTGATCCCCCAACATACTCATATATATATGTATATTTCTATATGCTCCGGGATCCCGCAGGTGGGCGGGGATAATTCAGTGCTTATGACTATTGATGAGTATCCCCTGGAAGAGAACCGTAGGTAACCCCTGTGGGCAGGCAGGATGGGAATGTGGAAATAAAAGATTGGCAATTCCAACGCCATCATCCAGCCTCTTGGGTCCAGGGCAGACAAGAAGTCGAGCGTGAGCATTTTGAACTTCTCCTTCTTGAGGAAGAAATTGGAAGGGCACAGGTCTAGGATAGGACAAAGGCCCCCGTCCTTCTTGGGCACCAGATAGTAGCAGTATAGCAACCATTTCTGGCATCAGCACCATCTCTTTGGACTCCTTGGCCAAGAGAGCCGTCACTTCCTGACGGAGCAGAGAAAGATGGTCCTCTGTCAGAATGTTGCAAGCAGGTGGCATGGGTAGAGGGGTAGTCTCAAAGGAGAGGGAGTAGCACCTACAGACAATCAGCAAAACCCATTGGTCTGATGTGATAGACTGCCAGTGGTGCAGGTGATAGCAGATCCTGCCACACACTGGCTGCCCATGATAAGGGGGCAGGCTATAAGTGCTTGGAGGCTGTGGCTGCCAGGGGGTGGTGGACTGGCCTGACCACTGGCTGCCCGACCCACGAGGTCTGTGGGTACCGTGTCCTCAGCCACACAGAGGCTGTGGAGCTTGCGTGCCGCAGTGTCTGGGCAGGTACAGACATGGTTGGAAGCCCCTTCCGTGGTCACGAAAGGTGGATTGGGGATGACGAGAGGTCATGGGAGGGCCCAAGGGCCTTGCCATAGCCCTGCTGTCCTTAAAGCGCTCCAGCACTGAATCAGTCTTGCCTCTGAATAGACGTGAGCCATCAAAGGGCATGTCCATAAGCAACACTTGGACATCCCCTGAAAAGCCAGTCATCCTCAACCAGACATGTCACCATAAGGCTGCTGTCGACAAAACAGCTCTGCTCAGTGAGTCGGTGGTGTCCAGTCAACATCTGATTGTGAACTTAGCTGCGTCTCTTCCATCGGCAAGCGCCTGGAAGAGTATGAACCTGGCCTCCTCAGGGAGGGTTGGCAGCACCTGCGCAACTGTATCCTACAGGGCATGGGAATAGCGGCCCAAAAGGTACGTGGTGTTCAGGGACCGCAGTGCCAGGCTGGTGGAAGAAAACATCTTCTTGCCTAAGCTGTCCAACCTCTTGGATTCCCGATCCAGCAGCCTGTTTGGAAATGCACCAGGGTTCACACAGGAAGGGAAGGCTTGGACTACCGAGCTCTCCGAGGTAGGGTGTTGCTTGATGAAGTTGGGGGTCCCCTGGGACAGGGCGATAGCGGCGGGCAGTAGTCGTGTTCACAGGAACCCCTCTGATGGGCTTGGACCAAGTCCCAAGCAGGACATCAGTAAGAGCTCCATTAAATGGCACAAGCGGTTCAGAAGGGGACATCCCCGGTTGAAGCACTTCTGTCAAAACGTTCGTCTTGACTGCCACCACTGGTAAGCTAAGGTCCAAGACTTCTGCAGCTCTCCTCACTATAGTTGCAAACGACGCTCACTCCTCCATAACCACGGGTGGGGGGAGGGGGACGGTGGGAGTCAGCATGCCAGTTTCTGGAGAGGTATCCAGCCCGCTAGCGTCTGCCAAATCCTCACATCAGTCCATGTTAAGGTCATAATGCTGGTATTCTTCAGGGTCCAGTGACCCCTCGCCCTCCTCCCTGAGTTCTAGCCCACAAGAATAGGGCTCAGGCTCCGGCCTGAAAGGCTTGGCTCCAGTCGATAGCGAAGATCGGTGTCAGACAACGCCCATCCAGCTCCGTGTCAGGGATCAGAATGGGGATGGAGGCGCCAGGAGTGTCAGCATCGGTATCAGCGCTGGGGAAAGCCGAGGTGGCGCGCCTGGCAATGATCTGGTTCCATCTGTGAATCAGAAGAGTCTGACTGGTGCCGGAGCCGCTGGTGTGGATCCAATAGGAGTCCCTCCCGAACCCGTGGGGCTCCAAGGCGTGCCAGAGGGAACGGACAGCCCAAATATGAAGTGCATGGCCTCATAAAATTCTCTTAATTGCAGAGGTGCGGAGACTGCCCAGGAGCTGGCTCAATCACAGAGCCAGGCCTCGAATTTCGACGCTTCCTCATCAGCCGACAGACGAGGAGAATTCTAAGATCTCTTCGATTTCTTCTTGTGGGACTTACCAGAATGACCTGACGACTTCGAGTGCGACAAGGATCTCGGACTCCGCAACCGCTTCAAAGTCCTGGATCGTCGCACGTCAGGCCCCCAGGTGGTCGAGGGATCGCTCCCTCAGGCCTTCGGGTTCATGGTGCGGCAATCTGAGGAGACGTTCGGATCATGGTCGCGCTCGAGGTACCAAAGGCATACAAGAGGTGGGTCAGTCACCGACATCGTGCGGTGACAGGCGCCGCAGGGCTTGATGCCGGCCTTCCAGGAGAACATCCCTGCCATTCCAGAGGAAAACCTCTAAAAGACCCGACAAAGTTGAAAACAATTAGCCAAAATTCGACTAAGGGGTAGCTCTCTCCGGATCTGCACTGACTGGCGAGGAAAGAAAAGAAAGGACGCCATTGTGCTGGGGTGGCACCTATATAGGCATTGCGCACATCACTTCCGGTGTGGACGTCACGCAGAGCAGATTAATGCCACCTACTGGCGTGCAGGGGTACTGCTCACAAACATTTTCTAGATCCAGTCTGACGCCTGGAGATAATTCTAAGGTAAGGACTCTACAGCTAGAAGTCTCTATCACATAGATTTTTTGTGCAGCAAATTTTTATTGATTTTACAGTAAAGAAACAGCAAAACCGTAACATGAGAGAGCACTGTGCACAACTTTACATCCAGTATTTTAACAGAATCATCAATAGGGGGTCACTTAACTGACCCTTCACTCCTCCCTACCCCCTTCCACAGGAACACTCAGGATCTTCTAGGAAATAGAAAAGAGAACATGATTTCACAGTGCATAATACAGCTGCATCGAAATTAGCATCATTGGCACCTCACCACTCATTTAATGACACACAGAGGAACAACTCAATCGCCTCCAACCTCAGAGGGGGATAGGATATTCAGCACCCCCTTAGACAAGTAATCAAGCAGCGGCTTCCATGTTTCCTCAAATTGTAAGTGATTCCCACTAACACCGCTAGTCAATCACTCCATGTCAAATAAGTTTTATAGCTGGTTATGCCTGTGTGTGGGCAGTGAAGGAAGCTGGCACTGTATATACTATACCAAAGTAAGGTAAAGTGTGCACAGAGTCCAGTGGATCCCCAAAGGTAGGCAGAGGTTAAAGTAGATAGTGTCTTACTCTCCATTTGTGGTAGTGTGGGCGAGCAGTAAGGCCTTATCAGAGGGTAGAGCTAAGCATTTATTGTACACACTCAGGCAAGGAATGATTACACACACTCAAGGACTGAACTCTGACCAATTTGTTTTGTGTAAAAATATTATTTAGTTATATTTATTTTCTAGAACCAAGCCAGGCCTGGTACAAGAAAGTATAAAAATACTTTGCAAGCATATGCAGTTTAAATACAATCTGTATACAATGATTTGATTACAAAAAATCTTTATATTTCACAATTCGGTTTAGAATTACTTTTCGGTTACGTTTCTTACGCAGTAAGGTGTCCGTAGACACTAGGCTGGTGTATTTCCTGAGGGAAACAAAAGGGAGTTCATACGTTTCGTAAGCTCAGTACAGGTTTACAGTTTTACTCACGAACCACGCTTAGTCCTAAAAAAGCCGAACGGGATTTACGGGTCAGTGGGTAGAATTCGGTCAAATGGGCACTCGAGTCGCACCACCAGCGGCACAGAGGCGGCCGGGTTCAGAGTGCAGGGACCACATATTAACCAACAGGCTAAGCACGGTCGTGCGTTTGGGGACTGCGGCAAGCAGGCCACCAGATTAGAAAACAAAAGCTCCTGGGGTCCAGGTCAGCACGGTAAGGCTCAATGGCCAACACAAGAACTACACCGCCAGCGGCACAGAGGCGGATGGGTGTAGGATGCAGTCTTGGCTGAAGCTGCAGATTCGGTCGAGGGTCCCTCGGAATCGGCCAGCGGCTGAGGAGGCAAATGGGGTCTTTGGGAGTTGGTGTCCTATGACCGCATCGTTCGGGGCCAGAGTCGATCGGACGGTCGCGGTTGGTAGTTCCGGACCGCTTCAGTTACGGAGTCGGTCAGGGTGTCGCCTTCGGTCGCGGTTGAGAGGACCTTTCAGTTGTTGGCTGCAGGTTTGGTCTTTGGGCTTGTAGAGGTCCAGGGGACACTGGGATCCAGGCTAGGATCGTCATAAGGACCTACTGTGGGTACTGGGTCACTCGGCCTCGGGGCGCCGGGAGCGGAGTGTTGGTAACTCATGGGATCGGACAGAGTCGGTTGGTTGTGAGCAAGTCCGGTGCTCACGGGAGACAAAATCCTTTTTAGTCACAACTGGCAGGGCAGGTTCTCCGGGTTTTCGAGGACTGCTGGCTGCAGGACACATCAAGGTTCTGTTGGAGGAGTCGGAGGTCGGGACAGGCCGGTAGGACTGGGGCCAAGTCAGTTGATGTCCTCCTCTTCTCTCCGCACGGCTGTCCGGTCCTTCATGCTGCTTCTTTTCTGGGCGTGGGGGCGCAGGGGAGCGCGGCGGACGACGTTGGATGGCGGTTGGAGGACGAGGCGGTGCGTGGTGCTACTTGATCACCAGTGTTCATGCGAGGCGCTGGGATTGCTGTGAGAGCTGCTGAATTCCGTGGTACAGCGCAGCTGATGTTACACTGAGGCCCATCGGGTGCCTGCTGGGCGCTGGAGTAACTGTCTGCCTTGCATTGGGTGGTTGCATCCCTCCGCTTCAGAGTCTAGGCTGAGACTCACTTTTGGGAGGCTGCGCTTCTTTATGCCTATGGTCCCCTGTTGTGATTGCGCAGTGCCGGCGTCTTATGGGGGATGAACTGTTCCTCTTTCGGGGGGACCTTTGCGGCTGACGCCATCGTGCCCTAACGTGATTGTGATGCACCCCCCTTGTCGTGGTGAACTTGCGCTTCACGCATTTGTGACACGAGGAGCTCACTTGTTGTGGCAGGTGTCTCGCTGGGCCCTCTGGTTGTGAGAACTACTATAGTTGTGCAAATTGGGCCTGTGGTCTTGTGTCGCATTGTGCCATGGGGAGGACTGATAAAACACAACCCCGCCTCAGTTGAAACAGCTTGCAAGGTCAGTGATCCCTCTTCCAGGAATTTCCTGTCTGGTCATTAGTCCAATCTGACTATAAACATGGGTAGGCGGATTGGTGTGGGGAAATCAAACATAGCACACCCACAACTGTCTTCTTCACTACAACCAACCTCCATAGACAGAATGCTACAGAGAGCAATTGGAGTAGTTGCTATCGAGATCGAACTAACTGAAAGACGTTTGTCTTTGACCCCTGATCTTGCCCAACCCATTAGCTTGCATGATGTATCAGGTTCCCCAGCATCCATTCCCCAGGATCTTCCAACCTCCCACCCTAGGACCCTTGCGGCGGTCAATGTGGATGCGCTTCATCGAGAGGGTGCTCGCCCGAAAGTCAAGAAAACCAAAAATGCTGCTCCACTAAGCCAAAAGCGCAAAAAACTACCTATGGCCCGCGCAATTCCTGGTGTCTTAAGGGAGGTTGGTTTGGAAGGAAAATGCTACTTACCAGTATGCATCTGTTCTTGGCATGTAGAGCTGCAGATCCTCACACTGTGCATTAGATCGCCATCTGGTGTTGGGCTCGGATGCTTGCACTTTGTTGTTGTCTTCGAAGAAGTCTTTGTAGTCATGTGATAGGTGACTCCTCCTTTGGACAATAGTGCGCATGGGCATCGACTCCATCCTCAGATTGTTTTTCGCCATATTGGGGAGTGATGGAGTTAGTAGAAAAGGAAAGAGATGTCCATGTGTGTGTATCTAATTAAGATAGGACTGGAACACATACAGGTCCCGGGGAGGTGGGTGGGCGTGTGAGGATCTGCAGCTCTACATGCCAAGAACAGATGCATACTGGTAAGTAGCATTTTCCGTTCGAGGCATGTGAGCTGCAGAGCTCACACTGTGCATAGACTGTACAGCAGTATCTCCCCTAGCGGTGGTCACCTGTATGTGTTGCAGTAGTTTGAAAAAGGGTTTTAAGGACAGCTTGGCCCACTGAAGCTTGTTGCTTGGCTTGCACATCAACACAATAGTGTTTAGTGAAGGTGTGTGTTGTAGACCATGTGGCTGCCTTACATATGTCTTCTAGGGAATGTTCCCTAAGAATGCCATGGAAGCCCCTAGTTTGCGTGTTGAGTGCGCTCTAGGGGGAACTGATAATGTGCGTTTGGCTTTTTGGTAGCAGATTTGGATACATTTAACAATCCACCTTGCAACCCTGGCTTTTGAGATGGGATTACCCTTGTGTGGTGGAGAGAAAGCTACAAACAATTGTTTGGTTTTGCGAAAAGACTTGGTTCTGTCAATGTAATACATAAGGGCTCTCTTGACATCTAGGGTGTGGAGAGCTCTTTCTGCCACGGAATCTGGGTTTTGGAAGAACACGGGTAGTTCTACCGATTGGTTAAGGTGGAAAGGCGAAATGACTTTGGGAAGGAATTTTGGGTTTGTCCTGAGAACTATTTTATTATGATGTATTTGTAAGAAGGGCTCTTGTATAGTTAAAGCCTGTATCTCACTGACTCTCCTGAGAGAAGTGATTGCAATCAGGAACGCAACTTTCCATGTAAGGAATTGAAGTTCACATTTATGTAGGGCTTCAAAAGGTGGTCCCATGAGCCTGGTAAGTACTATATTAAGATTCCACACTGGGGAAGGTGGTAATCTGGGAGGTATGATCCGCTTAAGGCCTTCCATAAAGGCTTTAATGGCGGGGACTCTAAAGAGTGATAAGTGTTGCCTGTTTTGTAAGTAAGCAGCAAGGGCTGCGAGGTGCAGACGTATGGATGAGTATGCAAGATTACATCTTTGCAAATGTAGCAAGTAGCAAATGATGTTTTGCGTGGAGGCCTGTAATGGTTGGATATGATTGTTAGTGCAGTAAATAGCGAATCTTTTCCATTTTGCTGCATAGCAGGCTCTGGTAGTTGGGCGTCTAGCCTCTTTAATAATGTTCATACAGTCTGGCGGTAGGTTAAGGTAACCGAATTCTAGGACTTCAGGAGCCAAATCGCAAGGTTCAGTTGAGATGGATCTGGGTGCCTTATCTCTCCATGGCTCTGCGTTAGCATTGATGGGGAGAGGTGTAGTCTTTGGTATGGGACTACCGATAGTTCTAGTAGTGTGGTGAACCACGGTTGGCGTGCCCATGTGGGAGCTACTAGTATCATTTTTAGAGACTGTTGTCGGAGCTTGCGTACTACAAGTGGGATCAGTGGTAGCGGTGGAAAAGCATACACAAATCTGCCGGACCAGTTCATCCATATCGCATTGCCCTGGGACTGCGGGTGTGGAAACCTGGCGGCGAAGGTTGGGCATTCTGCGTTTTGGTGTGTGGCGAACAGATCTATGTCTGGCTGGCCCCACATCTGGAAAAAAGGTAGAACAACTTGTGAATGTAGTTCCCACTCGTGAATCTGTTGTATCTGTCGACTTAACAGATCGGCAATCTGATTGTGAACCCCTGGTAGGTGTTCTGCTAGAAGGTATATGTTTTGTGGAATGGCCCACCTCCAAATGTCCTGTGCCAGTTGGGACAGTTGTGGAGAGTGTGTCCCCCCCTGTTTTTGTATATAGTACATGGCTGTGATGTTGTCTGTTCGGATCAGGACAGCCTTGTTCTGTATGTGGAGTTGAAAAGATTTGAGAGCTAGGAATATAGCTAGTAACTAGGTGGTTGATGTGGAGCAGCTTCTGTTGAGTGGTCCACTTGCCTTGTGTTGTATGATCTAACAGGTGTGCTCCCCATCCTGTGAGTGATGCGTCCGTAATTAGTACTATTTGTGGAACCGGCTCTAGGAACGGCCGCCCTTTGGACAAATTTTTGGTGTTCTACCACTGCAGAGAGCGATGTGTGCGGCTGTCCACCAACACCAGATCTGTAAGATGTCCGTGAGCCTGGTTCCATTGGCGCGCTAGGCACTCCTGTAGAGGACGCATTTGAAGTTTGGCATAAGGGACGATGAAAATGCAAGATGCCATAATGCCGATTAGCTGCATAAACACTCTGGCTGGGAGAGAGTGTTGTATTTGAAACCTGGGGATAAGGGTTTGTATAATGGCTATCCTGGCTGAGCTGGGGTAAGCTAGAGCAGTGGAAGTGTTTATTGTGGCTCCCAGATATTGAAGTATATGGGAGGGCTGAAGGTGCGACTTGGTGTAGTTTACTGTGAACCCCAAGTTGTGTAATGTTTGTATTGTTTGGTGAGTGTGTTGGACACACTGGTTGAATGATCTGGCTTTGATGAGCCAGTCGTCCAGGTATGGGAAGACATGTATTTGTTGTCTTCGTAGGTGCGCTGCTACTACTGCAAGGCATTTGGTAAACACTCTTGGAGCAGTGGTGACTCCGAATGGAAGTACTTTGAACTGGTAGTGCTGTCCATTGAGTACGAACCTTAGATACTTCCTGTGAGCAGGATGTATGGGAATGTGGAAATAGGCGTCCTTGAGGTCTAATGTGGCAAGGAAGTCTTGTTGTTGTAGTAAGGGAAGCACTTGCTGGAGAGTGATCATGTGAAAATGATCTGAATGTATATACTGATTGAGGGGTCTGAGGTCTAAAATAGGCCTTAGAGTGCCATCCTTTTTGGGGATTAGGAAATACAGGGAGTAAACCCCTGTGCCCCGCTGTAGTAGAGGAACTGGCTCTATGGCGTGCTTTTGAAGCAGGGAAAGTACCTCTTGCTGTAAAAGCGTAAGATGGTCTGCGGACATTGGACGCTGCTTGGGTGGTATGTTGGGGGGGTAGCTGTTAGTTCCAGGCAGTAGCCATGTTGGATAATTTGTCTTACCCACCTGTCTGTTGTAATGGAGTTCCAGACAGGTAGGAACTGTGATAGCCGTCCCCCGACAGGGGTGGTGTGGTCGGGGGAAGTGGAGGGAAGTCACTGTTTAGGAGTGGTGGAGGTACGGGTGTTGTTATTACCTCGACCTCTGCCCTTAGTGTTGTTGCCTCTGTAACCACCTCTAAAGTATCCTCTATTGGGAGAGGTTTGGGTGGTGCTTTTATATGAAGAGGAATTGTCTGTGGTGTTCCTAGAGCCCCCTCTGTAGAAGGAGCGGCGAAAGGAGCCACGTTGTTGTGGGGACTGCAATGCTCCCATTGACTTGGCAGTGTCAGTGTCCTTTTTCATTTTTTTCCAGTGCTGTGTCAACAGCAGGACCAAAGAGTTGGTTTTGGTTAAATGGCTGATTTAAGATGGTAGTTTGGACTTCTGGCTTAAAACCTGAAATACGGAGCCAGGCGTGCCGTCTGATGAGTACGCTAGTGTTGACGGACCTAGCGGCGGTGTCGGCTGCATCCAGGGCGCACTTAATGGAGGCATTTGAAATAAGTTTGCCCTCCTGAATGAGGTCATTGGTCTGTGTCTTGTACTGATCAGGTAGGTGTTGCAATAGGGTCTCTAGCTGATCATAGTGGGCCCTATCGTACCTAGCTAGTAGTGCCTGGGTGTTAGCTATGCGCCAGATGTTGGTGGCCTGCGCAGCTACACGTTTGCCAGATGAATCCAATAATTTTGACTCTTTGTCAGGGGCGGAGCATCCCCTGAAGTTTGGGAATTAGCTCGTTTACGAGCATTAGAGACGACCAGGGAGTCAAGAGGGAGCTGACCTTTGATGTAGGCGGGGTCATCAGGGGCAGGTCTATACTTTTTATCTATTCTAGGGTTAAGGATCCTGGCCCTTACAGGGTCGTTGAATATTTCAGGGGCATGTTTAATGACACCTTTGATCATGGGTAAAGTTTGAACAGTTTTTTGAGACTGTTCAAAGGTGTCTAGAAGGAAATCTTCCTCTGGTTGGTTGGTGTTTATATGCACCCCGTGAAAGACAGCAGCCCTTTGGATAAGTTGTCCAAAACCAATGTGATCATCTGGTGGAGATGGTTTTGTGGGATAAGGTGGAGGGCTGGGGAGGTCTGTAGGATCTAGGGGGTCGTTGTAGCCCCAGTCGTCCTGTGGTGGGTTATCTGGGTCTAGAAGTAGATTATCAGGGTCATCACCATACCCCATGTCGTCCTGATATTCATGTGGTGGAGAAGTTACAGGCTGAGGCGGTGTAACAGGGATGTGGAGAGGAGGGGTGTTAGATAGAGGTATAGGAGAAGAAGGAGGCATAGGGGAAGTAGAAGAGTCCTTCTTGTTTGGAGGGACAGGCTTGTGGCGTGGCACAGAGGAGATATGTCCAGTGTTAGGATTAATATGTATTTTCTGTTGATTAGGATCGATGGGATCCGGTCGAAACAGTTACTCCTCCTGAATATTTGGCTTCGGCGCCGACTTTTTCGGTTCCGAGCGCGGTGATGGCTTTTTTGGATGTTCTTTTGTCTTAGAAGGTGTAGGGGAGTCCTTCGGCTTAGCTATCGGCTCGAACAGCTTCGGTTTAGGGGCTGTGTCGTGGAGCCTGGGTTTCGGCGCCGAGTGATCCGCATGCTTGGAGGCGGATTTTGGGACCGAACCGGATTTCGGCGCCGGGTGTTTTCGGTTTCGGCGCCGAAGGTGCCTGTGGAACGGACACGTGTGGTTTGGTCGGTGCCGAGGAGCCGGAAGGCTTTATTTTCTTCTTCGGCGCCGAGCTGGAAGGCGGGGCATCCGAAGCACGTTTACGGTCGCGACTGGGGCCCGCAGGCGAAGTGTTGACCGGTGCCTTCGTTTTTGCAGGTGGGTTGGGGCACGGGCGGTAGTACTCACTCGTTGCCCTGGAGTGATGGAACCGTCTGAGTCCTCTGCCTCCGAGATGATAGTGAGGTCTTCGGAATCTTCCTCCGGAACATCGGGACCCTCATCGAAGATATTGACGGGTTCCGGAGCGGACCGTTGCGCCATGATGTGCCTTCGGGCTCGACGATCGCGAATGGTCTTTTTGGAGCGGAAGGAAGCGCAGGCTGGACAGGTGGCCTCGTTATGGTCAGGTGAGAGGCACAGGTTACAGACCTCGTGGTGGTCACTGTGGGGGAACTTTGCTCCACACTGGGGGCATTTCCGGAAGGGCGTCCTTTCCATGGGCAGCAGGCCTTACGGCGTCGATGGGCCCAACGGCCCGCGTCGACGGCTGGAAAGGAGATCGAGGAAGGGACGTCGAGATGTTGATATCAAGTCGTGAAAAACGCTGAAAATGAAGTTTCGAACCGGAGGGTCGAAGTTGCATCCGAACCCGATGGCGGAAAAAAACAATCTGAGGATGGAGTCGATGCCCATGCGCACTATTGTCCAAAGGAGGAGTCACCTATCACATGACTACAAAGACTTCTTCGAAGACAACAACAAAGTGCAAGCATCCGAGCCCAACACCAGATGGCGATCTAATGCACAGTGTGAGCTCTGCAGCTCACATGCCTCGCACACACCATTACAGACAGACCTGGAGCAGCCAGCCTGGGTTATGGATGTGATGGTGGACTTACAGGTTCAAGTAAGGACTATTGTGAAGGATGAACTAAAAAACTTGTGGGAAAGGGTGGACAAGCTTACCAACCTAGTCGAGCTATGGGTGGACAAGACTGACGCAGCCCTGAGGGTAAAGGAACCGGCTAACCCTGCAAACTTAAACTTGGCCCCCCTAGCTATAAACCCTGAACTTCTAGCGATTGATTGTATACCAACCCCCATTTTAACAATCCATTCTAACCAGGAGGGTGGGGGAAACAGTCTAAACAATGCTGAGGGGCTAGGAAAAGGATCTAGTTTAAATCACCAGGTGCCCAAACAGGGGGTACAGGCAGGAAGAAAGAATGTCCAATCCTCAGTTAGACCACAAGTAAGCAATGCTCGTAGCGAGAGGCCAGGGAACAAAAATGTTTCATACGAGGACAGACAAGTCCCAGGGTTAATTTTTCCATCTATAAACCTTCCCCCGGAGTCAACCCCCTATGTAGTTATATTAGCAGGTGTCCCGGAGTTGAAAAAGGGGGGTAGAGAGTCATATTCAGATTTAAAAAATAAATGTTCACAATGGCTAGCCAGCCATAAACAACTCTCCTATAGAGACATAAATGAAATCATCATGGTCCGTAGGGTGGGCTGGGTAGGCTGGCGACCCAAAGACATTGCTGGCGATTGTGTTGTGATAAACTTTAAAAACACAGAGTTTGTTGAATCCCTTTTGGATCGCTTCTACCCGAGGGTCAGGGGAGGTATTAACTCCTTACCATTAGGCTACTTTTATCCCCCTGCCCTTGTACCACCGGCAAGAAGCAGACACGGTCATTGGAGGGGAGATTGGCCACAGGAAAATCATTTTTCCCCAATAGGACAGGGCCACCCACCCCCCTTTTTTTAAATATTCCGGTAGAAAATAGATTTAACCCTCTGGAATCAGTAGATTGACTCACGAGTGAGGACCCCCCACTAGAAGTATCTGATCAACTCAGAGAGGCGGGGACACTGCGATGGACTAGGGCTCAGAGGAAAAGATCTCCAAAGCAGAACTTGGGGCTGGTACTGGAAAATGAGGAAGGAAAGTTTAGGCTGACTAGGAGCACACACGAGACAGCTATCATCAATTTACCAACCCTTGATCCCTTACAACAGGACACACACAGACCTCGATTACAGCTCAGAGGGATGCAGCATATAACCCACATACTCCAAAAGGTGCTTGCAACCCAGTTAATGGAACTAGCACAGTACACCGAATGGAGTACTGCCAACTCCCCTTGGGCAGTCAAGAGAATGAAGGAACAAACCCCCCCTGCTTAATAAACCAAATGGGCCCTGCTAGTTTGCAAATCCTCTCTTGGAACATAGCTGGACTACCGTCTAAACTGGATAGTCCGGACTGGGGTCGCTTCATAGAGCAGCATGAAGTCTGCATGTTCCAAGAAACATGGGCTAAAGATGAAATACATAGAATGGGCTATGCATCGTTTAACATTCCAGCTACTCATGTGGGGAAGGGCAGACCTTCTGGAGGCCTGTGTACCTGGGTCGCAGTACACCTGGGCTGTGAGGCAAAACAGATAGAGAGTTTTTCACGTGACATCCTTTGTGTACGCCTTACCTCTCATACGGGATTAAATATAGTTCTAATTAATGTATACTCCCGACCAGTACCTAGAGGGAAAGAGTCCTCCACACTTTACCAATTAACTACCTGTCTCACAACCATCCCTCCAAATTCCGGGGTAATCATTGGCGGCGACTTTAATTGCCAATTTGAACCCCTGAATGGCTTGGTCCCCGGCACTTTCTGTGAAGAGGATCGCTATTGGTCCATCCCAGAGCCCAATATTCCTCCTTTAAGGGTATGGACCCCATTAGCACTACAGATAAGCACCCTCACATTAAACTTCTCACTGAGAGCTTGTAATGGACGCACCATATCCGACTCGCCTGGGAAACATACCTTTAACAGATAGGGGCACACTTCCATTATTGATTACATTATGGTAGATGTGAATTCATGGCACAAAGTATTAGATTTTAAAATCAGTCCTCGCTATGATAGCGACCATAATGCCCTCATTCTAGCAATAACTACACCTTTTGCTAAGAATGCGTCTGTTAAATTGCCAGCTCCAGTTACAGGCCTGATCCAGTCCAATGGAGGGAGGAGAGTTCGCTGGGGCGAATTCTCCCAGTCAGAAGAAAAATTGGCCATGCTCTACCAACAAATCCTCCCATATTTTACAGTTGCACACCAAGCCGCAGAGACAAATGGCACTTCTATTTATAATTCAATTATCTCTAAAAATCACCAAGAGCTGTTTACTTCTATGGCCGCTTTTTTCTACCTAAATAAAAAGCCTAGGGCGTCTAAAAAAAACAACACCCATGGTTTAATTCAAACTGCCGCAAGGCTAAAAATGGCCTTGTCACCGCCATCAAAAACAATGCCAGGCCAGTATTAAAGATGCGAGGGCAAAATATAAGAATGCTATTGCCAAGGCCAAAAAAAGCTGGGAATCGCAAAAGTGGGATGAGCTCAGAAGTGCCTTATCAAATCACGATCTGAGGACTTTCTGGAATATCATCAACTCAGGGTCTCAGGAGGGCAAATCTGCCATAGAACCCAATATCAGTGAAAAAGTGTGGAAGGCCCATTTTAAATCACTCTACACAAGGGTAGATGATGGGGAAGGACATGTGCATAGACCCCTACCGTCCCCTTGTATGATATTTGCAGAAACTCCACCGATCTCTCTGAGAGAATTTTCTGAGGCCCTGGGCATGATTAAACCAGCAAAAGCCGCAGGGCTGGATAAGATCCCTGGTGATCTCTTCCGCTCTGAGCCGACTGTCTGGGCCCCTTACCTATGTTCCCTGTTCAATGCAATTCTCCAAGGTATGGCGATTCCCACCACCTGGGCAGGGGCCGAAATAATACCAATCTATAAAAAGGGCTCTCCGCTTTTACCGGTCAACTATCGTCCGATTAGTTTGATAGATGTAAGCCATAAAGTGTTTGCACGTGTCCTACTGGGGCGTCTCCAAAACTGGATGGAGGAACATAACATCCTTACTTCCCTCTAGGCCTGTTTTCGAGCAAGGATATCAACAACTGACCAGATCTTAAGGCTACAGATGATTTATTGGAAAACTTAGTATAGAGGGTGGCAGCCTCTACCTTATATTTGTAGACCTTAAGTCAGCTTTCGATCTGGTGCCAAGGGACAAACTCTGGGCTACTCTATTAGACATGGGTGTCCCAGAGTATCTTTGCCAGCAGTTAAAAGGCTTACATGAGGGCAACTTTGCTCGAATTAGATTTGGCAAAAATGGCGAACTTTCATCCCCCCTGCCTGTCGAGAGAGGGGTTCGACAAGGCTGTGTCCTGGCCCCAACCCTCTTCTGCCTTTTTATTAATGGCTTAATAGAATCATTGAATGCTGGGGTAAACATTAATGCTCCCAGGTTGGCAAAACGCATTATACCTGCCCTCATGTTTGCAGATGATACCCTCCTGCTTGCCAAATCCCCCATGGGAATCCAGAGAACTCTGGACAACTTTAGCGCTTTCTGCAAACATCGGGGACTAGAAATCAACCTACAAAAAACAAAGTATATGGCTTTTAATGTAGGTAACACCACTCGCCCAAACCCTTCTCTGGATGGAAGTCCCCTAGAACGGGTATCTATATTCGAGTACCTGGGAATTACAATGACAGAAAGAATGGATTGGGGAGCCCAAATCAGTAAAACAGCCTTAAAATTATCCCAGACTTCGGGGGGCATTTCAAAATCATATAGGTCATGCTCTGAAAAACGGGTGAGTCCTGCGGTGGAAATTTACAAGGCCCAGGCTAGGACGGCTGCACTCTATGGAGCTGAACTATGGGGGCATTGCCCAGCTGGCCAGCTAGCCCGTACTGAGAATTTATTCATTAGACAACTTATGGGATTGCCACCCAGTACACCACTAATACCCCTACGTATGGATCTAGGGGTCAGACCCATTGAGGAAGAAGCTGCTCTTAGACCATTATTATACTGGCGGCGCCTGTGGTCCACCCCTGAACTAGCCTCTTATAGAGAAGAACTGATCGATGTCATGGGGTTGCGAGGTGCAGGGAAGTTGCCTTGGCTGCTACATGTTAAGAAAACATGTGAGGACTTGGGCAGGGGCAGTTTGTGGCACAATGCAGAAGAAATCTCCCAAATAACTCCCAGAAAAGCTTTGATCGAGAGTTATAGAGACCATAAACTCGACCAGTTTGAGATGAGACCCTCAGTGGGGAGACGGACGGCTGAGTTTCTGGAAGTTAAAACTATATATATTCTAGAACCAGTGTTGGACGACATACAGCCGCTTCTGGCTAAGAAGCTTTACCTGCAATTTAGGCATGGAGTCCTTCCGCTGCGTTCATTCACAAAAAAGTGGGAGGGCCACACAAACGCAGAGTGCCCTGCGTGCCTTAATGCAGATGAGACTGATCTTCATGTGATATTTTTCTGCCAGGGATACAGGAAGGCCAGGTCGCGATGGCTACTACAACTTTGCAGGAACTTGGGGTCGAGACACTGTCGCAACGTGTATAGGATCTTAAAATCTGACACACGCATGCCCATTGTTTTTTCAATCTCACGCTTCTTATTTACTATGTGGTGCACGCGCAGAGCCATTTTGAATAAGTCTCTAAATAGGAATGACAATGGTCTATGATATGTTTTGACAGATGTTTTTTGCATAAATTGTATTTATTTAGTTGTTGCGGAGACAATTGATCTATTATTAAGGACTATTATGCCAGTCTCTGAATGTGCATATACCATTCCCCTCGATTGTTTGTGGTTTTATGCACTGTGTTGACAACTGGGGCAAATATGCCGGCTGTGTAAACTTCTTATTCAGCTTTTTAAAAAATTATTTTTCCTATGTGCAGCGCAATTTTTAAACTTGCAATACAAACGGAGCAAATAATTATTGGAACTAGCCTCTAAGTGCACATGCACTTGCACTTGATGTCTTGCTCTTTAAGATGGCTGACCGGAGAAAGTTCTCCCAGCGCGTGGAATGTAAACCCTTTTGTCTTGTTTTTTTATGTTGTTTTTATCTATTGTATTTTATTCAATTTTTAAATATTATCCAAAAATTGTGCTTTTATGGCCAATTGTGCCGAAATAAAGTTTTATGAATAGAATAGCTTCTTTTCGGCTCTGGTCTGAGGAGGCAAGGTTCAGGGTTGCCACTAAATAATACATTTTGGGGCACTTCAGGTAGGTACAGGTCGGGACCAATTGGTCCCTTCCTTGGGTGGGTACACCACCTATTATGCCACCCTCCAGTGGGAGGGGGGCATAGGCCTCACTTTGGTTGGCTGGGTCCCCCATCTGCAAGATGGCGGGGACTGAGTTGTGCTTCACCTCGCTTCCCCCACCTGAGGGGTGGGGTTGGCAAAGGTGGGCACACCTCTCTTCCTAACATGGTTTTCCTGCCGATTCTCGTGCCCAAAGTGGGGGTCAGAACCGGTGGGGGCCTGTTGCTGGGAGCAGCAAATGACTGGGGGAGCTCACAAAGTAGGCAGGCCTTTGAAGCTTCCCCTTCGTGGACCCTGCCCATCCTGGGGGAAGAAGCTTGGCACCTCGTCCCAGGATGTGCTTTGTTTCAGGACCCAGAGAGCGGCAGGTTCTCAACCCAGGGGTCCAGAAACATGTTTGGTGGTGGCAGCTGGCGAGCAGCCACTCAGCCAGGAAACGAGATGTAGGTCGTTTTTCAGGGGGCATCTCTAAGATGCCCTCTGAGTGCATTGTATAATAAATCCCACACTGGCATCAGTGTGCGTTTCTTATGCTAAGAAGTTTGCTACCAAACTTCCCAGAATTCAGTAAAGCCATTATGCTGCTGTGGAGTTCGTAATGACAAACTCCCAGACCATATACTCTTTATGGCTTTACTGCACTTACAATGTCTAAGAATGGACTTAGCGATACCAAAGGGGATGATGGACGGAGCGCTGGAGCTAATCAAACACTCACCCCCAGTCAACTGATCTGGGTTTAATCCATCATCATTCTTTAGCTCACTCCACCACCCCAGTTCAGACATGGCCATATGCAAATCAGTCTGACCCTGTGCGTAAGAATGGACTTAGACACTGTAGGGGTACAGTGCTCAAGCAACTGTACCCTCACCAGTGGTATAGTGCATCCAGCTAGAGGGGTGTCTTACTTTAGACCACAGGCAGTGGGTTGCAGGCATGGCACACAGGAATGTGTACCATGTTGAGACTTCACTTTTCTCTGCACCAAAACATGCAGCCTGCAATGGCAGGGTGTGTGTGTTAAGGTACAGGACCTCTAATAGAGGGGCATAATATGTGCTGCAGCCCTCAGAGGCCTTCCCTGATCACAGTGCCCTTGGGACCTCTGGTACCTTTTACAAGGGACTTACATGTGGCAAGAGAGGTGCCAATTGGGGGGACAAAGGTACAGTTTTGGGGAAGAACACAGGCCCTGGGAACCTGACTGGCAGGGACCCAGGGCACAAAGTCAAAGTGCATCAGAAATCTGGCAAACAGTTGGTGGGGGGATGGAAGGGGGGGGGCACTGCAACAGAAACCAAGCTTCTTACAGGCAGTTCCCCTTTCTTCCAAAGAAATGCTACTGCAAATTTTGCAGCTCTATGACACTGCCACATTAGGTGGCCACTTCGAGAAATATTCTTCTATCCACCCGGCTCCAGATCCCACAGCATAACTTAAGGGACCAGAGGTATGGGATATCCCAACATCTCCCAGGGGAATCCCCACCAAATGTGTATCCTCTCCAGCAGTCCTGACATGCAGTGTAATCGTACAGGACTACAGTGCCAGTTGTGAATAATCAGAGTTTGTATCTCAGGATTTCTCATGGAAAAAGAACTTCTATGTATGTAATCTATAGATCTCCCAGTCTCTTGTTGCATTCTGCCTGTTTGAGGATTATCCCATGCAGTCATTCCAAATTAGATGTGGAGCTAATTAGCATCTTGCAGATTATGAATAATACCTCTACAGCCCATTAATTTGGATAACTAAGATTCAAACTATGATTACTCTCTAACAGTAGCACATTTTATTTGGGGGTGAAGAACCCAATGTCAGAGTTGGGATCAACTTCTCAGACAGAAATCTAAATTACACTGCAGAAATAATTTTATTAGACTCCACTTAAAGGGATCAGCTATCATTCTATATTCCCCTTCTCTCCATTTATTGAAGGGGCCCACCCGCACTGCTGGTAAGAAATCACTATTGAAGTGTCGGATGATGGGAAGGTTGTAAGTCCCAACCTAGTTGCTAGCTTATTCCATACATAAAGGGTGGTAGCTACCGGTGTACTGCTGTAAACATCAGGGGCTCTCTGCTTTCGGTGCAGCCACATTAGATCCCACAGGGATCTGCCAACAATCCCATGGTCCATTATTAACTAAAAACAAAAAAAACTTTGAAATTGTGAATTTTATGAAAGGGAATTGAATATGTTTGTTCAAATACAAGCCAGCAGTAAGCGAGGTCGTGCTGCTTTTTATCTCCAAGGATCAATTATATATGTCACGGTAAGCGCAGTAAGGCAGTACAATGTAAGGGATTTGAAGAGCGTTCTTTGTTTAAACAAGGGAAGAGGTGCCAGTTGAGTATAGGCGGCTTAGAGTGAGAACAGGGTTAGGTAACCAGGATGTGGGATGTTTTGTGAGGGGATTGCTGCAAAAGGTTTTTTTAATAATGTTCGTGGTTTTAGGATGTTTGTTGATAAACTGAACAACAATTATGGATACAATGATCATATAGAATACATTAAGTGTAACACAGAGGTTGATGTGTAACAACGATGTTAATATTTATGAATTTCTGCATTTTAGATACCCCTGACGAAGGGATTCGTCCCGAAATGCATTGGGTAATTGAATAAAATACGTGACATTTGGAAATCACCTTGCCTCCTGTGTTCGTGTGATCCATCTCCTATTGAACAAAAATGAGTAAAATGAATTGAAGATAATGATCAAAAATGGCAGAAAAAAATGATGGATTAAAATAAGGAGTACAAGAAGAAGAAGGTCTACAATATTTAATTGATTGGACTCATTGAGTTACGTGGCTGTGCTGCCGGTCTGGGAACCTGAATTAGGGTCCTAAGTGTTTGGTCCATTATTAACTAAGCCTTTTCCGTTTTGGTCTATCATAGTCCGAGCTATGTCGCCATGTACATGGTATTAAGTTCAAAAGGGCCAACTCTCCCATCTTGTAGGGTCTGTTGAAGGAGCCATACAAGCAGTTTAGACCATTCATTTTTTTCATTAAATTTGATATTAACTTTTGTAATTGAAGAAAACATTAATTGTCTACCCAGATCAGTACGCCATGGAATAAATACAAGACCCTTGGAAGAACATCCAGTTTTGGACACCCCTCCTAAGGTTTTCCAAAAGAAGGGGAAAAATTTGCATTTATGTGTAAAGTTACTTTTATGGTTTTACTTTATGTGCGTTTTTACTCATCGGAACCGGTATCTTCCCTTTAGATCATATACCACCTTGGGGGTAATGGACAAGTCAAGACCTTACACTTATCCATGTTGATTATCTATCCAGAAATTTATTTGAAGGATTAAGGATGTCTGATCATCTCTGGCAGAGATTTAGTCGGCTCACATATGGAGATGAGGGGAGAGATTTTGTTTTTTAAATGTTCAGCAGACCTTCTGGGCAAAAGATGATTGAGATGGAAGCACTCTAGCCCAAAGACAGAGAAAAACTGAATCCTAAAAACAAGTACACTTTATAGCTGATGAATCTGGCAGAGCACAATTAAGAAATTAAAGGTGTGTTTACTTTATTGTAAAAAAAAAAAAAAAAACTATGTATGAAAAAGATTTCGAGTTCTGAAGGCAAAGTGGATGAATTTTTTGAGATATTTATCAGTTCTGGAATATCATGGCATGTGAGATCCCGAGATGAGGTACAATGTGAAATTTCACGTCTAAAATGTATCAAGTCTGCTGGCCAGGATGATTACAAACGAATTCCATACAGAAATTAAGATCTTTGCATTTGCTGCACTGTTGTAAGAAATTGGGGTATCAGTTGAGAGGGGTAAGTACCCACCTCAAGTAATAATCACAATCCTTGTCAGGGTGAACCCTTAAAGTCACCAAATTAACCTGATCTCAACGCCCTGGTAGCTACAGGACAAAACAGATAGGCTGAAATTAGATGCAATGTGTAAAGTATTTATGCACTACTAAAACAGTAATAAAAGTTGTCATGCAAAACAATAAGCATTCCAAAACAAATAAATTAGAGAAAGAGTAAAATTTAGTGAACTAAATAACACCACAATAACAAAAATCCAATCATGGGAACTGGAGATATGAATTTTTAGAGTTTGAAGTAGAAATAGCGCCAAGTAGCACAAAGTGTCAATGACAGTCAATGGTTGTGGTAGAACCGGACCTAGGCGCTATATGACGATGATCCGCAATGGAGCGTGGGTCCAATACACTAGCCAAGTTCATCCTGGTCAAAGATTTTACTTTTTGACTTTATTCCTTTAAGTCCTAATTCGCCACAGGAGTACATTTCGAAAGCCCCTTAGGACCGTAGGGAAAGCACCTGGAGACTCGCAGCGTGGCAGGCAGAAGCCAAAAGGAGGATCCGGTCCAAGTTCAGTTGACACTTGTCAGCTTAGCAAATTGCAGGAAAAGTCCTCTTGTAGCTTGTAGGATCCCCTATAGCCTTAACAGGTCAGCCTCATGACTCTTGGAGTCCACTTCTTTGTCCAGGGTTTAAGAGGGTGAGCTGGTCCAGTCTTCGATGGTTGTCAGACAGCAAGTTCAGTCCTCTTCTGAGCTTCCACAGGTCCAGGAGTGCTCTACAGTGAGTGCATGGAGATGCCACATTTAAGCCTGGCACAAGCTAGTGGGCGGGAATTAAGCCTAGGAACGTTCCAGCCAATGGGGTGAAGGTTACCGGGGCTAACCCCACCCACTTTGGGCTTTTTCTAGCTGGTCGAAGTCTTCGGTCACACTAAACTTGCGGCCAGATGTACAACCCTATTTTGCATGTGCAAACGGGTTTGCAACCCATTTGCGCATGCAAAATCTAATAGGGCCATGTACAATCCCTATTTAGCGAATCGCAATTTTTTTGCGACTCGCCAAATAGGAATTGCGAGTCGCTATTAGGAAGGGGCGTTCCAAGGGCGTCCCTTCCTAATAGTGAGTCGGAGGCCTATGTAAGAATGTTTTGCGACCGCAATTGCGGTCGCAAAACACTCACAATTTACCGCCCTCTTCAAGACGGTGGTAAAGCACTCGCAAATGGGAAGGGGTCCCTAGGGGACCCCTTCCCCTTTGCAAATGCAGGGGGAAATATTTTTTAGGTGCAGGCAGTGGTCCCAGGGACCACTACCTGCCCTTGAAAAATGAAACGAAAACGTTTCATTTTTCTTTTTTTAAATGCATCCCGTTTAAGGAAAACGGGCTGCATTTTTAAAAAAACTGCTTTATTTAAAAGAAGTCCCAGACATGGAGGTCTGTTAAGCCCAGCAGGCTACCATACCTGGGAGGGCCAGCCATTCCTAATGGGATCGCAAATTGCGAGTGCCTCATTAATATGCATGAGGCATGCAATTTGCGACCCCATTAGGAATCGTTAACAGTGTTGTACAGGTCATTTAGCGACGCGCAAATTGCAACTCACAATTGAGCACAATTTGCGAGTCGCTAAATTACATGGTCATACATCTGGCCCTTTGTCTCTGAGGGCGTCGAGTGAGCATGGGGAGTGTACAATGGTAATCCTAGTGACCTCGCACATTTAACACTAAAACCCAGTTTTGACAATCCCAGTACGTGGGAGAAGAAAATGCAGATTTAGCTTTCAGGGGCTTCAGGAAGGGCAAAGGTAACATTTTTAAAAAAGTCATCTTTCCAAATATTTATTACAAATTTGACATCACCAGTGAACTGGACTTCTAATACATTTTTCAAAAAGTCCAAAAATTAAATTTGTAGGGGTGCGGCATGACCTGCTGCCGAGAGGAATGGCAGCACACTGAGTCGGCTCCTCTAATCGTCGTCCTGTAGCCCCGTGCCATCTGACAATATCCGTCTTCATATGCACTTCTCCCCCTCAAGACTACAGGGGGGAGCCATCCGGACCCGCTGCCCCGACAGCGACAACTGTGATGACCGGAGCGAGTGGGGTGGGCCGTGACTATCGATAAAATGGCGGCACTCTCCTCCGGTCCCCCGGCCCTGTGGCGTCATTAATACCCCAGCAACGGAGATACCTGTGTGACTCTGGCCGGCGGGCTGACTGGTGGACCTCAGAGTCCTGCCGGATAAGCCCTGCAGTGGTGACTCCGGTCGGCGTTTATCCTGGAAGGGCGGCAGCCGAGTCCAACGGGATCGGCGCGGCCTCCGGAGACAGCGGCCGCATGGACCTGGGAGGCGCTGACTCAGAGTGGAGCTGGGTGCGGCGATTTTGAAGAGAGGACGCCGACAAGTCACCAGTCCACAAGAGAACAGCTAGAGGTTCAGATGCTCGCCTGACAGGCAGAGGAAAGACAGGGTGGCCGACCAAGCCATTGCGCTCCCGCAGCTACCAGTGAGCCTCCTGAGGACAATATACCAGAGCAGAACAGGCCTAATCATTGTCACGCGGCAAAGGAAAAGTCAAGCCAGTGACGATAAGGGGGTCCTCGCCTGAGGTGTGGAAAGGACTATATAGGCTGTGGGGGCGCGAGGCGGTTTCCTCCCCCCCATCCCCCTCCTGCTCTGAGCCATAAACTAACATTGTTGCCATGATGGGGGGGCCACTCCTTGCTTCTATTGATGTCCGGAAGTAAAAAAGGGACTATTATCAATATCTGGTACTCATGAGATCAGATTTTTAAAGCGCAGAGGTCGCCTCAAGACCCCTAGGCCTGCAGTATTTTAGTGTACTGGGAACGAGAAAGCAGACCCATTACAACACCTAGAGAGCTGCGAGTGTTGATCAAGAGCGCAGAATCCAGCCCTGCATTACTGGGCGCACATCTGAGCTTTAGCCTTATTCAATCATGGTGCGCACAAAAGGCCCCCACCCCAGCCAGTCCAATCAGATAGATAAATACACCATTCCTCTGAGAGTGGCAGAAGACATGCCAGATACCATTAGGTACTCCGACACCCCTGAAGAGACGGCTCAGCCGTCAAACCCCACGCTCAGAGACATAATGAAAGCAATCAGAGATCTGAGGAGCACGCTTGAACCCAAATTGGATGTGGTGACCGAAGAAGTAAACCAACTGCGCGAAGATTTCAAAGGCATGGTAGAAAAAGTGGCCATGGCAGAAACAAATCTAGGTAGCTTGCAATCTAAAACGAAACGACCTGAGGACCAAGTCACCAGACTGAGCAAGCAACAAGGGGAGGTTCTAGCGAGGCTAGAAGATCAGGAAGGGAGAGCGCGCCGGAACAACATTCGTGTAGTGGGGGTCCACTAAGGGGCGGAGAGACAATCTGTTGATCTCTTCACGGAAGACCTGATACTCCATACACTCCACCCGAAATGACTATCCACCTCAGTGGAAAGAGCGCATCGAGCGAAGGGGCCCCCACCACGCCCTGGGCCCCCCACGCACAATCATAGCTAGAACCCAAAATTTTAGGATCGAGATGCTATCCTGCAGGCGGCCAGGACACACGGAGATGTACAATACGAAAACGCAACAATCAGGTTCCTCCCTGACTTTACTCTCCAGGTACAGCGCAAACGCCGAACCTTTGACTCCGTCAAAAAGGCCCTCCGCGAGAAAAACATTAAAAACATGATGATGTATCCTGCCAAATTAAGAATAATCATGGAGGGCAAGTTGCATCTCTTCCTGTCTCTGGAAGGGGCATGGGACTGGCTAGACGGCTGGAGTAAAGTGGAACATAGGAGAACCAAGAAGAAAGATGCAAGATCAGAAGAGAGGTCAGACCCACAGAATTCAAGACACCCATCCCATTCTCCGGAGCAGAGGGAGAGCACTGCTCCAAAATGAACATGCACAATACCAGTTGTAAGACAGGGGGGTAATCCGGGACCAAGGGGGACCTACTGGGGAGCCGGGTGCTGGGCCAGAGCCGGCATAGCTAGGAGTCACTTGCGAATCGGCCTCGCCGGCTGACGGAGTGTTGGGGCCATAGGCCAAAATAAAAGTAAGTGCAATGACGAAGTTTCACTGTATAGGAGTGACTATTGATGTGAAAGTGTATTCGTATGTACTGGCAGCGGAGGTAACGCTACCCCCACAGTTTCATGCACAAGTTTGGGTGACAGGCACTCTGCAGGTTGGGGAAGTGGGGGTTAGACAGCTCACTACGCAGGGAGGAGGGTATTGTTGGGGAAGTTTGAAATTGTTACACTAACACAAAGTTATGCTCAGCTACAACAGCAGTTGAGAATGGCAGGGGTGGAGAGGTCACTGAGGTAGGGTGGTCCAGTAGATGTCCAGAAATCAGAAACTTGGGATACCGACAGGAGGACGCAATCAGAAGAGCATTTGGTGATGGAATGTGAATGTGCTAGGTAATAAGATTAAGAGAACCCTGGTCCTCCAACATATTAAACGTCACACCCAGATCTTGTTATGCTTCAGGAGACACACCTAAAGGGCAATCAGTACAAAGCATTAGACCGATTGGGTATAAACTCCTAGTACACGCAGGCTATTCTACAGGAGCACGGGGTGGGTATTTTGGCCAAAACCTCGACACCAGTTGTAATCTCCAAGATATGGTACGATGCGCAGGGCTGCTATGCGGCCATGTCGGGCACCTGGGTGGGCATCACCCTGAATTTTTGCTCTGTATATATTCCACCCAGACTACATACCGAGGTCGTCCCAAAACTGGGGGCTCTTCTTTTGGAACTCCTGACAGGCATATTGCTGATGGGAGGTGACATGAATGCAGTGATGATCCCTGCCGAAGATAGATTTGGAGTGGCCCAGAACCTCCCGGATGCAGGGACCCTATGGTCATTTGTATCGGCAATGGGGATGGTGGCTCTCTGGAGACTCCACAACCCCCCCGTCCCCCAATGCAATATACATTTTCCTCAGCCCCGCATGGCTCTATGTCACGCCTTGACTACCTATTTGCCCCTCATAATCAGGTGGGCTCATTCACAGATTCGAGACACTACGCAAGTGGGATATCCGATCATTCGCCGATAGGAGTGACCCTTCTAGGCACGAACATTGACCAATCGACCTTCCCTAGGATAGACCCCAAGCACTTCCGAGATGAAGACTTAAGGGAACAAGCATTGGCATAGCCAATAGGTCTCGCTTTTGGGACCTTATAAGTATTTAGTTATGCAGCACAATATCCTTGGTGCAACAACATTAACTGTTGCATGGTTAAACACTTATAAGGTCCCAAAGGCGAAGTCAAGTAACAAGTGTGTTTCTGAAGTTAAAAAAAAATGTGTGGTTGAAAACATCAGCTGCACGCGTTTGCCTCCGAAAGCAAACAAACAACATTCCAAACACACAAGCCCAGGCAATCGGAAAAAATTGTTGGCCAGTTATCCTAAAAAGGCGAGAAGCAAAAACAAGCATTGGCATAGCCAATAGGTCTCGCCTTTGGGGCCTTATAAGTGTTTAGCCAGAGCTATTGACTTTGCCAATTTCTTCAAGCTGTGCTGTAGAGAAGTGTGGCTGCTGTGCAGCATGCTGAAAAGTTATAATAAAAAAGTGTCAGAAGCATTTTTGTTACTTTATATATGACCAAGAAGGCATTATGTAAAACTGAACGACCATATTAAAAAAAGTATTTACAATAAAAAATTTCCTCAGTTTTCTTTTGTTCTTGCAATGCTGGCAACTTGTTTCTGCCTATTGCAATGGTTGTTTGTTTATGCCCCCTCAAAAAAAAAGCTTTAACAATCGGAGGGTGAAGGTTGGGAACTAGTACCTGTATTATAACACTAGCAGCGGCCAGACGCTAGGGGAGAATCAACAGATGCCAGATTCCGAGAGCAGGCTGAGGTGGTGCTGAGTGCTGCTGAGGTGGTAGTGGTGGTGGTGGTGACTGTTGCGGAGACGATGCTGAGGTGATGCTGAATGATACTCAGGGCTTGCTGAGTGATACTGCTGTGGTGCTGAGTGATATTGTCTTGGCCCCGAGTGATATTGTCTTGGCCCCGAGTGATATTGTCTTGGCCCCGAGTGATATTGTCTTGGCCCCGAGTGATATTGTCTTGGCCCCGAGTGATATTGTCTTGGCCCCGAGTGATATTGTCTTGGCCCCGAGTGATATTGTCTTGGCCCCGAGTGATATTGTCTTGGCCCCGAGTGATATTGTCTTGGCCCCGAGTGATATTGTCTTGGCCCCGAGTGATATTGTCTTGGCCCCGAGTGATATTGTCTTGGCCCCGAGTGATATTGTCTTGGCCCCGAGTGATATTGTCTTGGCCCCGAGTGATATTGTCTTGGCCCCGAGTGATATTGTCTTGGCCCCGAGTGATATTGTCTTGGCCCCGAGTGATATTGTCTTGGCCCCGAGTGATATTGTCTTGGCCCCGAGTGATATTGTCTTGGCCCCGAGTGATATTGTCTTGGCCCCGAGTGATATTGTCTTGGCCCCGAGTGATATTGTCTTGGCCCCGAGTGATATTGTCTTGGCCCCGAGTGATATTGTCTTGGCCCCGAGTGATATTGTCTTGGCCCCGAGTGATATTGTCTTGGCCCCGAGTGATATTGTCTTGGCCCCGAGTGATATTGTCTTGGCCCCGAGTGATATTGTCTTGGCCCCGAGTGATATTGTCTTGGCCCCGAGTGATATTGTCTTGGCCCCGAGTGATATTGTCTTGGCCCCGAGTGATATTGTCTTGGCCCCGAGTGATATTGTCTTGGCCCCGAGTGATGCTGTGGTGGCCCCGAGTGATGCTGTGGTGGCCCCGAGTGATGCTGTGGTGGCCCCGAGTGATGCTGTGGTGGCCCCGAGTGATGCTGTGGTGGCCCCGAGTGATGCTGTGGTGGCCCCGAGTGATGCTGTGGTGGCCCCGAGTGATGCTGTGGTGGCCCCGAGTGATGCTGTGGTGGCCCCGAGTGATGCTGTGGTGGCCCGAGTGATGCTGTGGTGGCCCCGAGTGATGCTGTGGTGGCCCCGAGTGATGCTGTGGTGGCCCCGAGTGATGCTGTGGTGGCCCCGAGTGATGCTGTGGTGGCCCGAGTGATGCTGTGGTGGCCCCGAGTGATGCTGTGGTGGCCCCGAGTGATGCTGTGGTGGCCCGAGTGATGCTGTGGTGGCCCCGAGTGATGCTGTGGTGGCCCCGAGTGATGCTGTGGTGGCCCCGAGTGATGCTGTGGTGGCCCCGAGTGATGCTGTGGTGGCCCGAGTGATGCTGTGGTGGCCCCGAGTGATGCTGTGGTGGCCCCAGTGATGCTGTGGTGGCCCCGAGTGATGCTGTGGTGGCCCCGAGTGATGCTGTGGTGGCCCCGAGTGATGCTGTGGTGGCCCCGAGTGATGCTGTGGTGGCCCCGAGTGATGCTGTGGTGGCCCCGAGTGATGCTGTGGTGGCCCCGAGTGATGCTGTGGTGGCCCCGAGTGATGCTGTGGTGGCCCCGAGTGATGCTGTGGTGGCCCCGAGTGATGCTGTGGTGGCCCCGAGTGATGCTGTGGTGGCCCCGAGTGATGCTGTGGTGGCCCCGAGTGATGCTGTGGTGGCCCCGAGTGATGCTGTGGTGGCCCCGAGTGATGCTGTGGTGGCCCCGAGTGATGCTGTGGTGGCCCCGAGTGATGCTGTGGTGGCCCCGAGTGATGCTGTGGTGGCCCCGAGTGATGCTGTGGTGGCCCCGAGTGATGCTGTGGTGGCCCGAGTGATGCTGTGGTGGCCCCGAGTGATGCTGTGGTGGCCCCGAGTGATGCTGTGGTGGCCCCGAGTGATGCTGTGGTGGCCCCGAGTGATGCTGTGGTGGCCCCGAGTGATGCTGTGGTGGCCCCGAGTGATGCTGTGGTGGCCCCGAGTGATGCTGTGGTGGCCCCGAGTGATGCTGTGGTGGCCCCGAGTGATGCTGTGGTGGCCCGAGTGATGCTGTGGTGGCCCCGAGTGATGCTGTGGTGGCCCCGAGTGATGCTGTGGTGGCCCCGAGTGATGCTGTGGTGGCCCGAGTGATGCTGTGGTGGCCCCGAGTGATGCTGTGGTGGCCCGAGTGATGCTGTGGTGGCCCCGAGTGATGCTGTGGTGGCCCCGAGTGATGCTGTGGTGGCCCCGAGTGATGCTGTGGTGGCCCCGAGTGATGCTGTGGTGGCCCCGAGTGATGCTGTGGTGGCCCCGAGTGATGCTGTGGTGGCCCCGAGTGATGCTGTGGTGGCCCCGAGTGATGCTGTGGTGGCCCCGAGTGATGCTGTGGTGGCCCCGAGTGATGCTGTGGTGGCCCCGAGTGATGCTGTGGTGGCCCCGAGTGATGCTGTGGTGGCCCCGAGTGATGCTGTGGTGGCCCCGAGTGATGCTGTGGTGGCCCCGAGTGATGCTGTGGTGGCCCGAGTGATGCTGTGGTGGCCCGAGTGATGCTGTGGTGGCCCCGAGTGATGCTGTGGTGGCCCCGAGTGATGCTGTGGTGGCCCCGAGTGATGCTGTGGTGGCCCCGAGTGATGCTGTGGTGGCCCGAGTGATGCTGTGGTGGCCCCGAGTGATGCTGTGGTGGCCCCGAGTGATGCTGTGGTGGCCCGAGTGATGCTGTGGTGGCCCCGAGTGATGCTGTGGTGGCCCCGAGTGATGCTGTGGTGGCCCGAGTGATGCTGTGGTGGCCCCGAGTGATGCTGTGGTGGCCCCGAGTGATGCTGTGGTGGCCCCGAGTGATGCTGTGGTGGCCCCGAGTGATGCTGTGGTGGCCCCGAGTGATGCTGTGGTGGCCCCGAGTGATGCTGTGGTGGCCCCGAGTGATGCTGTGGTGGCCCCGAGTGATGCTGTGGTGGCCCGAGTGATGCTGTGGTGGCCCCGAGTGATGCTGTGGTGGCCCCGAGTGATGCTGTGGTGCCCGAGTGATGCTGTGGTGGCCCCGAGCGATGCTGTGGTGGCCCCGAGCGATGCTGTGGTGGCCCCGAGCGATGCTGTGGTGGCCCCGAGCGATGCTGTGGTGGCCCCGAGCGATGCTGTGGTGGCGCCGAGCGATGCTGTGGTGGCGCCGAGCGATGCTGTGGTGCTGCTGAGCAATGCTGTGGTGGCGCTGAGTAATGCTGTGGTGGCGCTGAGTAATGCTGTTGTGGCGCTGAGTAATGCTGTTGTGGCGCTGAGTAATGCTGTTGTGGCGCTGAGTAATGCTGTTGTGGCGCTGAGTAATGCTGTTGTGGCGCTGAGTAATGCTGTTGTGGCGCTGAGTGATGCTGTTGTGGCGCTGAGTGATGCTGTTGTGGCGCTGAGTGATGCTGTTGTGGCGCTGAGTGATGCTGTTGTGGCGCTGAGTGATGCTGTGGTTGCACTGAGTGATGCTGTGGTTGCACTGAGTAATGCTGTGGTTGCACTGAGTAATGCTGTGGTTGCACTGAGTAATGCTGTGGTTGCACTGAGTAATGCTGTGGTTGCACTGAGTAATGCTGTGGTTGCACTGAGTAATGCTGTGGTGGCGTTGAGAGATGTGTTGGTGCTGAGTGATGCTGTGCTGGCTCTGATTGATGCTGTGGTTGCGCTGATTGATGCTGTGGTTGCGCTGATTGATGCTGTGGTTGCGCTGATTGATGCTGTGGTTGCGCTGATTGATGCTGTGGTTGCGCTGATTGATGCTGTGGTTGCGCTGATTGATGCTGTGGTTGCGCTGATTGATGCTGTGGTTGCGCTGATTGATGCTGTGGTTGCGCTGATTGATGCTGTGGTTGCGCTGATTGATGCTGTGGTTGCGCTGATTGATGCTGTGGTTGCGCTGATTGATGCTGTGGTTGCGCTGAGTGATGCTGTGGTTGCGCTGAGTGATGCTGTGGTTGCGCTGAGTGATGCTGTGGTTGCGCTGAGTGATGCTGTGGTTGCGCTGAGTGATGCTGTGGTTGCGCTGAGTGATGCTGTGGTTGCGCTGAGTGATGCTGTGGTTACGCTGAGTGATGCTGTGGTTGCGCTGAGTGATGCTGTGGTTGCGCTGAGTGATGCTGTGGTTGCGCTGAGTGATGCTGTGGTGATGCTGAGTGATGCTGTGGTGATGCTGTGGTGATGCTGAGTGATGCTGTGGTGATGCTGAGTGATGCTGTGGTGATGCTGAGTGATGCTGTGGTGATGCTGAGTGATGCTGTGGTGATGCTGAGTGATGCCGAGTGATGCTGTGGTGATGCTGAGTGATGCTGAGTGATGCTGTGGTGTTGCCGAGTGAGAGATAGAGTGAAGATATAATGCCCAATTAGAGAGGGTGGTGAGAGAGAAAGAGAGAGAAAGGGTGTACATAGAATAAAGAGTGGAGCGGGATAGAGAGAGAAAGAAGGGGAGAGAGAGTGAACGAAGGAGTTTGAAAGAGAAACAGAAAGGGGGTGAGAGAGAATGAAAGGCTAAAAAAGATAGAGAGGGGAGAGTTAATTAAGTAGAGAGAGAATTAGAGAGGGGAGAGAGAGAGAAGGAGAGAGACAATAAGAGTGGGGGTGTGGAGATTAAATAGAGTGAAGAAGTGACGCGGAAAAAGTAACCTTAAATATAGCTTTGTGCTTTGCGCGAATAAATATAAAAAAACAAAACAGAGTGAGACAAAAATACTGGTAATTAGGCTGTGACTCCCAATATAAAACAAATAGCGATATAAGGTGAAATCAACCCACCGAAGCAATATTTCTAACTAGACAAAAAAAAGCTTGCATTTCAATGCTAATCGCTGTTGTTTTTCATGTGACTGTAGTCCAGGGCCGTCAGTTGGTAATTTGAGCTGCTGCTGCGATTGAAACATCAGAGTCCAGAGAGTTAATGAGCCATGACGAGGAAATGAGGAAGAGATAGGAAACCCAGATGGCAGCTCAGCTGCGCGCGTGCACGCCACCGTGAACGCAAGCTGGTCGCCAGCCGAAAGCCAGTGTGTTTGCACTTCAAAAACCCGCTTACTAAAACTCTCGGCCAGACCAGCGCAAGCGCTGGTGCAGGCCGAGACCTAAAAAACCTGTGACATGGTCAGTCGCCATGGGATGGAAGACACACCAAAAGGGAGGGACAAATGGCCATGATTTACCAATGAAAAGTAAGGAATTTACTGAGGCCCCTAAACCAAACAATTAATTTGCAATGCAACAGGTCTCGCATTTACATTAGTTTGAGCTATTGGCATTGTAAATGACAATGCCTTTTATTTATGTTTTGGTTTTTGAAACATAAATAAAATGCATTGTCATTTACAATGCCAATAGTTTAAACTTGCGTAAATGCGAGACCTATTGCATTGCAAATGCTGGTTTCTTCTTGCCTGCGTCTGTTGCTGTATTTTCTCAGACGTCTTCAGTGCACCTCCGATCTCCATGGCGGAAAAAATAATCTGAGAGCTTGCACACACACAAAGGGGGCTGTAGCCTCACCACAAGGGTTTGGGTTTCACAACCATCCCACACACAGAAAAAAAAGAAAAAAAACAGGAGCTGGGCATGGGGACGTATGGTTTGAGTAATGCGGTTGAGTAACGTAGAGGAGAGAATTTCAGGGAGAGGTGGCAAAGATCCCCGATAGGCTGGAAGGGTACCAAAAACTACTTTTGAAGTGAGGGAGTGAGCAGATATAAAAGTAAGAGGTCCGGTGGCTTAACTGAGGCGGAGGGCAGCACATTTCCTTTCCAAACATACAAAATAGGGTCTCCCGCATTCCGCTTTCTGACAAAGGACGCATATGCTGGATGGAAATCAGGTGTTGTGCTCATCCGCATAGTTAGGCTTTCCATCCCACAAAGGACAATCTTTCTTAAGTATTGAAAAGAAGAGGTAAGTGTTGAGTTGTTCTACTGTAACAATAGGGAACAATTCTAGGAAAGGATACAATGTAGAGAGGATTTTTCCTCCTCAAGAGCCAGGTAAACTTCTTCTCTTACGAGGGCAAGGAAGACAAAGGGAAATGATTAAGATGGTTTTGAGGACAGGACAAGACAGATCCTCAGGAAACCATGTCCTCAAAGCAGCAGCCACCTGCTCCCAAACAGAAGTCATCATACTAGATGCCGGATCATGGTGATGCTTCCAATAATGAGGGAGAAAAATGTAATCTGCTTCTTCAGATCAAAGAGGTAAACATAAAGATGAGGAGGTGCTACCTGAAACCTTTGGAAGAATTCGTCAGAAAATGGGTGACTATCAAGAAATCTCCTGACACTTCCAACAGAAACATGACAAACGTAGTGCCAATGAGCCAACCAGCAAGTTTTGGAATTTATCTTACAGCACTGGAAGGCCCTGGTCTGGGTCAATGTTCCCAGGTTTATGTCCACACCCTATCCGATTGAGGATCTGAAAAAAGTCAGACTCAGTTGACTCCTTGGTGATTAGAAGGAATGGGGAACTGGGTCGTATCCTATGTAACCTTCTTTGAGAATTCTTGAGGACTGGATAATTTTTAAACCATACCTTAAGTTTATACCGAAGATTACTTTCATGGTTCACAGAAATTAAGAGGGAAGTCTTGTTACCAGTCTTTTTACTTTTGCTTCTATGAAGGATAACTAGTTACACTTCTTGGATGTGAAAAGGGCCTTCACCATATATCCTGAATATTTTAAAACCTTTGGGATCTTCAACCATATGTTTGTAACCTGTGAGGATACTGTACAAGGATATAAAGCTTCTCATGTGCGTAGGTTCAACGTGTACCTTTATCAGAGATCTGTAGAGCAGCTTCTTCCCACACCAATATAGAATTAAGGAGTTAGGAATGCAAGGTCGTTGTTTTGGGAAGAATACGCTGCATTCTGTTTGAGATAATTATCTGCAATTCTCTGCAGATATTAATTTTTTTCACTAATAAAGTTAGTTTGGTATTACTGGTAAACTTGTGCAGTAAGTTCTGTTCATTTAACATGTAAAGCTAGCATTACGTTGGTGTTCCTCAAAAATAATGGCTGGGATGAGGGGCATAAGGTAAATGCCCCAGTTACTTACTTGTAATTTTCATTATCATTATTCCTACTTATCCTAAACACAGTCATTATGACCCAACCTCCCACTATGGCTGATGACCTTCGTTAAGGGTTGGGAACGTCAGGAAGACTGCTGAAAGGTTATACCTTTATAAAGCCCAGTTGGATGAGTGAGAGTAATTGCGGTCATGCTCCCACTTCTTTCTCCTGAGGAGGGTATAGCTCAAACGTATTGATTTTGGTGCGAACGAGTAGCACTGAGGGTAGTATAGATTACTGGTAGGTAACGTGTTCATATCAGCCCTGTAGTAAGCGACTCGGTGTAAGGGAAAACTCGGAGGGCAACACATATAGAAGTGAACAAGAAAACGTTGTGTGCTTCCTCATTACTTGCCAAGCGGAGAGCTGATGATCACTCCAGTTCAATCACACACCCCTAAAAAACAACACCCGTCCTCAGACTGACGATGGTTTTCTCTGTTCCCCATACAACTAGTCAGGCAATCTGTCCAAATAATCACTGTCTTCAATTCTTCCTGCAGCCTGGTGCAGTTCGTGTTTCGCTAACTGAATGCCCAGACGACAAAGTTAGACCTAGACACCGACAGGATGCAATCAGTACATTATTCGGTTGCCTATTTCCATGTGTTGCTGGTGACGCCATTCTACTTCTCACAATATAACACAATACACTTTACCACCGATGGTACCAGCTACCCGCTACTTACGCGGACCATCCGAAAACCACAGCACAAGTTCTCTCGTCCGTTGTTGATCTTTTAATGGGTGTCATTTGTCCAGGTGGCCAGCCAATCTAACGGCAGAATATACTCTGCCAGTAGTCAGAGAGCGGGAGGTACTGCTCATGTGTAAGATGATCAAGAATTGGAGCCTCAAATGTACATCTGAGCCAATCCTAGTGCGCTACGAGGTGTTATGAATTGCTGATTGGTTGTGGCGTCTGCGCGTGCATCGGTCCAAGTCGCCGAACTTTTCTGGAGTTTTAGAAGGCGGCTGGTGTCTTGCTTCCGGTCAGCTTGTGTGGGGGATAACTTCTTTGGACTGAGTGTAGCGACAGCCTGTTTCGTCCAGGAGGGGGGAGGGGGCAAGCCTGGCTGCTGCCGCCTGTCCTTCTGAATGGAAGAGTATCGGCAGGGATGGGGATAAGAAGGCTGGCGATCATGGGAGTGATGCTTCAGCGATGAATGTTTTAATCACGATTGCCAGTAGAGAGCGCTATTTCGGCAGTTTTCCTCGTTCTAGGGGCTGAGGCGGCTCGTAACAGTGGGATTCTCGTAACCTGTGTCCAAAGTCCAAACCCATTCTTCCTAGGGCATAAGGCTTAAAACAAGCACGCGAGTGGTGTGCGCGCTGTAAGAATGCGGCGGCCGCGAAAGTGAAAGCAACTACAACAAACCTTTGAAGAGAGGAGCGGGGGCGAGCGAGCGCGGCAGCCTGCTGAGCTGACCACACGCTCGTGCATCGTGCCTGAAACGTGCGGGTAACCACACGGAAAAGGCCATTGTGCACGAGCGTGTGGTCAGCTTTCAAATGCCCACTACATAAAGTCTTCTCCAGAAGCAGCGCTTGCGCGCTACTCTAGGCTCGACCTAAAAACTATGTATCTCTGCAGAGCAATATTTTGAAGAAATTCAGGGTTCGGTTTCGTCCCCAATCACACTCTGGGAAGCATTTGAGACCGTGATACGAGGCCAAGCCCAGGCCTTGGCATGGGGGAAGAAGAGGGAGGCAGCACTGGAATGCAAGACTATTGAGAATGACATCCTAGCGTTGGAGACCGCAGTCGTGAGGGATGGAAGTCCAGACACACAACAGATTACAATTATGCCAGCAAGACCGGAGGTCCATAGCTGACAACGCAGCAAGGTCCTACGCTTTGGCGACCCAACGCCGCCTTTATGATGTGGGAGACAAGGCCTCAAAAGGGCAGAACAGGTGGAGAGGTGTGGTGCAGCGGCCAGGGCAGCTGACTTCGGAGCACAGGGTTCACGGTTCGATCCCCGGCTCCGGCGGCTGCTCAGCTCAGCACCATGTGACTCTGGGCAATAGCTCACTTAATTTCCACTCCGGCCCCCAGCGCCTTGAGACCCGTAAGGGTGAGTAGCTGCGCTATATAAAAACGGACTTACATTTTTTTTTACTTACAGAACATGGGTGGTTATGGTTAGAGATGGATCTGGGGCCTTCCAGACCACAAACGCTGGCATAGCGAATACTTTCGCCTCCTACTACACCGCCCTATACACACAGGTTAGCACTAGAACAAGATCAGATTGTGACACATTTTTAAAAGACTTCTTCCTCCGGACTCTCCCCACGGAGGTGGTTGTGACTCTGGAGGATGAAATCACACCAGAAGTTGCCAGGGCCCTCAGAGCAACAGAATCAGGCAAAGCGGTAGGACCAGATGGACTGCCTGTTGAGCTTTTTAAAAACAGTAACCCGGCCAATGCTGGAGATGTTTGAGGCCGCAATGGAACAAGGGCAACTGCCAGAAGATCAACGCACGGCCACAATAGTGGTGATCCACAAAACAGGCAAACCACCTGAAGAGTGAGGCTCATATCGGCCATTCTCGCTACTGAATGTGGAGGCAAAGGTCCTGGCCAAGATACTAGCAGCCAGGCTCTCACCGGTCTTATCCTCACTCATCCATATAGATCAATCGGGATTTATGCCGGGCAGAAGTACTTGTCATAACCTAAGGAGACTATATGGGGTCCTCCATGACTGCCCAGCCGCAGATGCCACAAACGGCACTGATGGCACTAGACGCCTCCATGGCATTTGACAGTATTCGAGTGGCCATACTTATTTGCTGTCCTGGCCAGATTAGGCTTTGGGCCGAAGTTAAGCGCATAAGTACAGCTCCTATGTAACGCCCCACTGGCGAGAGTGAGGGTGAACGGAGCACTTTTAGAGCCCTTCCCGCTCAGGCGTGGCACTAGGCAAGGGTGTCCACTATCGCCGCTTATTTTTGCCCTTGCGTTGGAACCCCCGGCGGCAAGGATCAGAGGCGACCCAATGATCTGGGGGATCCCATCCAACAGCGGCTGGGAAGAACGCATCTCCCTGTACGCTGATATTATGCTATATGTATCCCGGCCGTACTTTTCAATAGCCCATATTTTGCAAACTTTTTACCTATTTGGTAGTTACTCCGGATTTAGAATTAAATGGGCCAATTCGGTAATCTTCTCTCTGTCGGGTTCCCCCCCAGGTTGCCGGCGCAGTGTGTAGCGCCAATGGAAATGGTAGGTTTTACGTTTTTGGCCATTTTTTTTTTTTACTAGAGATCAATCCTTATTCTTGAAACGCAACCTTGTCCCTCAAATAGAACAACTCTGATTAGATGTGTCACATTGGAGGGTCCTCCATCTGTCACTTATGGGATGGGCAGCCCTATACAAGATGATGTCCCTACCAAGATTCCCTTACGTACTTCAAAACTCGCCTTATCCCGTTCCCCCGATCTTTTTTAAGCAAATCGATCAGGAGTTCGTGTGTTGCTGTGGCAGGGAGGGGACCTTTAAATTGCTCTTAAGAAACTCTAGAGGGGACTCTATGATGGGGGCCTAGTGGTTACAAATATAAAAATGTATTACTGGGCCTCACAGCTATTAGTGATTAACGGATGGGTATATTCTGAGTGGGATGAACCCGCCTATAGGATCGATAGAGATGCAATGCCAAACAATAACTATGAAGTTATTTTATATAACAACAAGAGAAGAGGGACCCTCCCTGCTCACACGGTCACTGTGATCAAGTGCTGGAGGGAAGCAGGAGACCCCTTATGTGTGAGGGAATGTGGGCAGATGGGCACCTTTTATCATATCCTATGGGAGTGCCCACGGATACGCCAATATTGGGAAAAAGTTACCGCCATAATGTCCCGAATGCTTTCACTAGAGGTTACACTAGAGGCCAAGGGGCTGCTACTAATGATACAAGGGGAGGAAGATTGGCCCAGATATGCTCGGATATGGCTGACATTGGTCGCTGGGTGGCCAAGAGAAATATAGCACGAAGATGGGGGTTGCGACTCCTGCCAGTAGTAACTGATTGGGTGAAAGACTTGGATTGGTGCCAGAGAGCTGGAGAAGTGATATATCGTAGTAGGAAATTCACCAAAAAATGGAAAAAATATGGAACCCACGGCAAACATATCGAGGACTGTCCTTGGGAGGAGGACAATCTGACAGTGAAGGCTAATCCTTGCAGTTAAGGGAGAGAAATGTCAATAATGTGCACATCCAATGTTTATAATTTACAGTTATGATTCCGAATGACCCAACTGTATTATCTTGGGATGATGAAAATGGACTGATTGATGTATGATATTGTGACCATCTCTGCAACTGTCACCTGCTACTTATTTTAGTGGTATGCAATGAGCATGTTCAATAAAAAAGAATTTAAAAAAGAAAAAAAAATTGTAGTGGCTTCCTAGGAGGAGATGACATTTATTAAATGTATCATAACCTAATGCTTTCCCATGGAACAGCCAAACCTGCTAAAAAGAAAATAGCTTTTAGGGTTTTCTCACTGTAAGGAGAAGTTTAACATTAAACTTTTACATGTCCTACTTTTAAATACCATGCACCCTCCCTTATGTGCAATAAGGCCTACTTCAAAGTGGCTTATTAATATTTTAAAAAGTTTAAGCTAGTTGAACAAGTTACTTACCTTTGGTAAAGATATATCTGTAAGAGACAAATTAGTTATAGATTCCTTACATTAGAATTACCCCCAGGCGTCAGACTGGATTCGAAGAAATGTTTTCGCAGCAGTACCCCTGCGCATCGGTAGGTGGCGTCGGTCAACTCCGCGTTCGTCGTGATCGCCGGGATGACGTTGCGGTATCTACTTAAAAGCGCCCTCGGGCGCAGACTTCAGTTCTTTACACAACACTCCACGCCAGAAGCGCAGAGCCATGCAAGACACTGACCACTGGTGCACTAAACTAGGGCCCTGAAAGGGAATCCCTTACCCTAGAAGTCAGTTCGCAGAACGGGGAGGATGGGTGGGGCGGTAAGGAATCTAAAACGGATATATGTCTCTTACAGATATATCGTTACTGAAGGTAAGTAACTTGTTCATCTGAAAGAGACTATTAGTTACAGATTCCTTACCTTTGAATAGATACCCCAGCAATACCAACTCCGGAGGTGGGTCTGCGAATAAGTTCACACCAGAAAGTCCTGGAGAACTGAACGGCCAAAGAAGCCTTCTCTCCGGACTTGGCTGTCCAGGCAGTAGTGTTTTGTAAACATGTGCAGGGATGCCCACATGGCTGTCAGACAGATGTCACCAATGGGGACTCCACATTCCCAAAGCAGTAGTGGCTGCCGTCGCCCTGGTAGAATGGGCGCGCAGTCCTACTGGAGGTTCCTTCTTTGCCAAGAAAGAACAAATTTTGATGCAAAGAACGGCCCACCGAGAGATGGTCCGTTTTTGCACGGCCCGACCTTTCTTGGCGCCCACATAGCCAACAAAGAGCTGGTCATCCACCCGTAATTGTTTTGTGCGATCCAGATAGAAGGATAGCGCACGTTTTGGATCCAGACGGTGGAGTCTCTCTTCCTCCTTTGAAGGATGCAGGGGCGGGAAGAAGGTGGGCAAAGTGAAAGAGGTAACCACTTTGGGGAGAAAAGAAGGTCGAGTTCGAAGGACAACCTTGTCCGGATGAACAGCAAGGAAAGGAGGCTTAGAAGACAGAGCCTGAAGCTCACTCACCCTGCGAGCAGAGGTGATGGCAACCAGAAAAGCAGTTTTTAAAGTTAAGAGTCTGAGAGGACGATTATGTAGCGGCTCGAAAGGAGCGCAAATAAGGTAAGTCAAGACCAGATTCAAGTCCCACTGGGGCATTACAAAAGGAATAGGAGGAAAGAGGTGAGTAATGCCCTTAAGAAATCTAATTACAATAGGGGACTTTAAAAGAGAAGGCTGATCAGAAAGCCGAAGAAAGGCTGAAATGGCCGATAGATGGCCCTTAAGGGTGCCCAGAGCAGAGCCCTGCTAGGCCAAAGAAAGGAGGAACAAAAGAACCTCAGAAAGAGGAGCATGAAGGCGATCCACAGCCTTTGCTGTGCACCATGCCACAAATTTGTTCCATCTACAGGCGTATACCGTTTTAGTGGAGGGACGCCTGGCTGCCAATATAACATTACAGACTTCGGGAGAAAGGTCATAAGCTGTCAACTGTCGCACCTCACTCTCCACGCAAGGAGGTGGAGGCTGGACAGGTTCGGGTGGAGGACCGTCCCCTGTCGCTGCGAGAAGATCCTCCAGAAGAGGCAATCTGATCGGAGGATCGATGGCCATGTGTAAAAGCTCGGGATACCACACTCTTTGTGCCCAATCCGGAGCCACAAGAATGACTTGGGCCCGGTCGCGCTTGATCTTCTTCAGCACTCTGGGCAGAAGTGGTACAGGCGGAAAGGCGTATAGAAGACCGCAACTCCACACGCAACGAAAAGCGTCGCCGAGCGAGTGCCGCCCTGGAAATTCCAACGCACAGAACTGCTGACATTGCGCGTTCTCTTCGGTGGCGAATAGATCTAACCAAGGCTCTCCCCACTGCTGAAAGAGACCTTGCACCACCTCCGAGTGAAGAAGCCATTCGTGATCCATCATGCACCGGGGGCTGAGTTCGTCCGCCCTGGCGTTCAGAGAACCTGCCAGGTGTTGAACCACCAGAGATATGCCCTGATGTTCCAGCCATGTCCAAAGGCGGAGAGCCTCTTGACATAGGGTCCACGACCCCAGCCCGCCTTGTTTGTTGCAGTACCACATGGCGGTGGTGTTGTCCGTGAACACCTGCACTACTCTTCCCCGGGCAGAGGGAAGGAATGCCTTCAGTGCAAGACAAACCGCCCGAAGCTCCAGAAGGTTGATGTGGAGCCCGGACTCCGCCGGAGACCAGTGGCCTCTGATCTCCTCCTCTCCCATGTGGCCGCCCCACCCCAGAAGTGATGCATCTGTCACCACTGTGAACTCTGGGTGGGGAAAGGAGAGGGATCTGCCGTTGACCCAATCCTGGTTCATTAGCCACCACTGCAATTGGTGTGCAGTGCACGCCGAGATCAGGACACAATCGGAAAGATTCCCCTGATGCTGTGCCCACTGGAACTTCAGGTCCCACTGAAGAGCCCGCATATGCCACCTCGCATGATCCACCAACAGGATGTAGGAGGCCATGAGGCCCAGCAGCCTCAGGGTCATTCTGGCCGAAACCCGGGATAGAGGCTGAAAGATCGGAATCATAGCCCGAATATCCCGGACTCGCTGTTCGGCAGGATAAGCCCGAACTGCGTTGTATCCAAAACCTCTCTGATGAAAAGGAGCTTCTGAGAGGGAATCAGGTGTGACTTCGGCACGTTGATAGTGAACCCCAGCGAATGCAAGAGGTCTGCCGTAGTCTGGAAGTGGGAGACGACAGCCTGGGGCGAGCCCGCCTTCAATAGCCAGTCGTCGAGATAGGGGAAGACTGAAACCCCTGATCTGCGCAGGTGAGCTGCAACCACCGCCATCACTTTCGTGAACACCCGAGGGGTGCTGGTAAAGCCAAAGGGGAGCACGGTAAACTGAAAATGCTCGTGGACTACCGTGAACTGTAGGTAACGCCTGTGGGCCGGCAGCACGGTGATGTGGAAATAGGCGTCCTGCAAATCCAACGCTACCATCCAGTCTCAAGGGTCGAGAGCAGACAGAACCTGAGCCAATGTTGTAGGAAGCTGGCTCTGTATATACTATACCAAAGTGAGGTATAGGGTGCACAGAGTCCAGTGGAACCCCACAGGTAGGTAGAGGTAAAATTAGATAGCACCTCACTCTCTATTTGTTGTAGTGTGGTCGAGCAGTAAGGCAGTATCAGAGGACAGTGTTAAGCATTTGTTGTACACACTCAGTCAGCAAATGAATTCACACACTCAAAGACTGAACTTAAGACCAATTGTTTTTTTTATTAAAAATATTCTTTTGGTTATTTTATTTCCTAGAACCAAGCAAGCCTGGCACAGGTAAGTGATAAGTACTTTGCAGTAAATATACAGATTGTAACAGTTTGGATTGCAATTGTAAATGTACTTTGATTTGATTACAGTAGTGTTACTGATAATGCAATGATTTTCAGAATACAGTACATATACTTTCAATGGGATTTTCAGTAAGATTACAGGTAAATTACTTTTGGATTACCTTTCTTACTCAGAGTAGTATACCTGGATTCTACTCTGGGACATTTCCGTAAACAGGTAAGTAAAATCGTTTTTGTTAAACAGTACAATTTTAAAGAATTTCTTTAGGTTTTCAAACTCCAAACTTAGAAACTTTTCACAGAAAAACAGTCAATGTTATCCTATGGAGGAAAATAGTATTATCGGTTTTGAGGTAAGTATTTGGTAGTGGGAGTTGAGGTTCTGGGGGTAGACTGAGGGGTCCCCCAGGGTCAAGGATGCAGTCTGGTTACACCCTCAGCGACACTAGGGCGGCCGGCTGCAGAGTGCGGAGGCCGAATGTTATCGAATGGGGAATAGGGGCCTCCGGTTGGTGGCTGCTCACAAGCAGGCCACTTGGTTGTGGGAGCAAAGCTCCTGGACTTTAGCTCAGGGCAAATGGGGAAACAAAGTAGCAGCAAAGGTGCACCCTCAGCGGCACTAGGGCGGCCGGGTGCAGGGTGCTGTTTCCACGTCGGGCGCCCTGTTGTTTGCAATGGGGACGAAGGTCTTCTGGGTTCGACCACCACTTCGAGTGATAAGTTGGGAAGTTAGGGGTTGGTTAGGCACCGCCGCTTTGGCCACCCAAGGCCATGGGGCATCGGGTGCAGGGGTGCCTTTTGGGGTCGGATCTTCTTACCAGCTCCTGGTCGCGGTTGGGGGGACCTTCCGGATTTAGGCTGCAGGCGTCGGCTAGAGGCTTGAGGCAGGTCAGGGGGTCGCCGGATCTCGGGTTAGGGTCGCCGGGGGGACCTCCTCGTGGTGTTTGCCCACTCGAGTTCGGACCGTGGACGGCGGGTGCAGAGTGGGGCGGATTCATGGTGTCCAGCCGGAGCCAGAGGTTGCAGATGAACAAATCCGGTGTTCACGGGAGACAAAGTCTTTGTGGTTGAAGGCAGGCAGGTCCTCCGGGGTTTTCAAGGTTGCTGGCTGCAGGACACACGGGGATTACGCAGGAGCAGGTTCGAGGGGGGGAGACAGGCCGGTAGGGCTGGAAACAAGTCAGTGGGCGTCTTCCTCTTGTTAGCTGCTGCACGGCTGTTCGGTCCTTCTTCTTCTCCTTGTAGTTTCTTCTAGTCTGAGGAAGCAAGGTTCAGGGGTGCCCCTAAATACTAGATTTAGGTGCGTTACAGGTAGGTAAAAGGTAGGGACCAATGGGTCCCTTCCCTGGGGTGGGTACACCCCCTATTATACCACCCTCCAGTGAGAGGGGGGCATGAGCCTGTCCCTGGTTGGCGGAGTCCCTCCATCTGCAAGATGGCGGGGACTGAGAGTTGTGCTTCACCTCGCCTTCCCCACCTGAGGGGTGGAGTTGGTAGAGGTGGGCACACCTCTCTTCCTCACTTGTTTTTCCCGCCGGTTCTCCCGCCCAAAGTGGGGGGTCAGAACCAGTGGGGACCAGTTGCTGAAAGCAGCAAGTGGCCTGGGGAAGCTCACAAAGGCGGCAAGCCTTTGAAGCTTCCTCTTCGTGAACCCTGCCCATCCATGGGGGAGGAGGCTTGGCACCTCGCCTCAGGATGTGCATTGTTCCAGGCCCCAGAGAGCAGCAGGCTCTCGACCCAGGGGTCCAGAAACATGTCTGGTGGTGGCAGCTGAAAGCAGCCACTCAGCCTGGATACTAGTGGTGGGTTAGTTTTCAGGAGGAATCTCTAAGTTGCCCTCTGCGTGCATTTTTCATTAAATCCCACACTGGCATCAGCGTGGGTTTAATGTGCTGAGAAGTTTGATACCAAACTTCTCAGTTTTCAGTGTAGCCATTATGGTGTTGTGGAGTTCGTAATGACAAACTCCCAGCACCATATACTCTTAATGTCAGCACTTCACTTACAATGTCTAAGAATGGACTTAGACACTGTAGGGGTACAGGGCTCATGCACCTGTACCCTCACCACTGGTATAGTGCACCCAGTTAGAGGGGTGACCGATCTATGCCAGGGCAGTGGGTTGAAGGCATGGCACACAGGAATGTGTGCCATGTCGACTCTTCACTTTGTTCTGCACCAAACCACGCAGCCTGCAAAGGCAGTGTGCGAGTGTAATGGTACAGGACCTCTAAGGGTGGCACAATAAGTGCTGCAGCCCTTAGAGGCCTTCTCTGGTCACAGTGCCCTGGGTACCTCTGGTACCATTTACCAGGGGCTGACCTGTGGCCAGAGATGCCAATTGGGTTTAGGCTTTAATGCAGTTTTAGGGAAAGAACATAGGCCCTGGGTACCTGATTAGCAGGAGCCCACGGCACACTTAGTCAAAGCACATCAGCAATTCAGCAAAAAAGGGGGCAACCATGCAGAAAGAGGGCACTTTCTCACAAATGTCAACATCTTGAACTTCTCCTTCCGGAGGAAGCGGTTGACGTCCCTGAGATCTAAGATAGGACAAAGTCCTGCGTCCTTCTTGGGTACCAGAAAGTAGTGGGAGTAGCAACCACGACCTACTTCTGGCACAGGGACGCGCTCAATGGCTCCCTTGGCCAAGAGAGCCGTAACTTCCTGGCGGAGAAGGGCCAAGTGATCCTCTGACATGCGATGGAATGTAGGTGCCATGGATGGAGGGGTAGTCTCGAAGGGGAGGGAGTAGCCCCTTTGGACTATCTGCAAAACCCACCTGTCTGACGTGATGTTCTGCCAGTGGGGGAGGTGATGGCGGATCCTGCCGCCCACTGGCAACTGGTGGCCCTGGAGCGTCGGACCAGGAAGGTTTGGAGGCTGCTGCAGAGGGGGGCGCTGGTGGACTGGCCCGCCCGCTGGCCCCCAGACTCACGACGCACGGTCTCACGTCCCCGGACGCGCATAGGCTGGGCAGTTTGCGCAGGACTGTGGCTCTGGGCAGAACGTGGTGGATCACCCCTTCCGTGGCCACGAAAGGGGCGAAAAGCAGACTGCCTGGGGCGAGAAGTGGAAGCGAGGCCCAAGGATCTGGCCGTTGCCCTAGAATCCTTAAAGCGCTTGAGCGCGTTGTCCGCTTTGTCGCCAAACAAGCAACGGCCATCAAAGGGCATGTCCAAAAGAGTCGATTGGACATCGCCCGAAAAGCCAGTGGACCTCAGCCAGGCGTAGCGTCTCAGGGCTACCAATGTTGAAATTGTTGTGCCTAGCGAGTCGGCGGTGTCCAGCCCACACCTTATGGCGAACTTTGCTGCATCTCTGCACTCAGCGACTGCACGGGATAGAGCGGCCCGGGCCTTCTACGGACACTGTGGCAGCACCTGCGCAACCGTGTCCCACACGGAGTGGGTGTAACGGCCCAAGAGACATGCGGTGTTCACTGACCGCAGTCCTAAGCTGGTGGAAGAAAACATCTTCCCAAGATGATCCAGCTTCTTGGATTCCCTATCTGGGGGAGCAGTAGGGAATGCGCCCTTAGAAGTAGATGCTTGGACCTCCAAGCTCTCAGGGATAGGGTGTTGGGAGATGAAAATTGGGTCGCCTGGGGCTGGGCGGTGGCGTCGGGCAATCATCCTATCCACAGGAGGCCCTGTGCTGGGCTTGGACCAGGTGCCCAGAAGGATGTCAGTGAGGGCCTCATTGAACGGCAGCAGAGGCTCCGAAGAGGCCACTGGCGGTTGAAGCACCTCGGTCAGGAGGTTGGTTCTGACCGCCACCGTATGAAGCTCAAGGTTTAAAGCCTAAGCCGCCCTACCCAACACCACCAGTGTAAGAGGCTCCCTCCTCCGTAGCCACGGTAGGGGGAGAAAGCATGCCAAGGTCTGGAGAAGTGTACAGACCACTGGCCTCACCCAACTCCTCTCTCCAGTCCGGTTCAATCAACTGGTCTGCTAGAGGGTCAACAGACCCCTCCCAGTCCTCCTCACCCTCTTCTGGCTGCCACTCAGGGCGATAGAGAATGCCAGGATAGAACAGTGGTACAAAAGTACCGGTCGGCGTCCGATCCGGCGTCGGTCGACGTCGGTCCGGTTCAGTGTCCAGGTCAGGGTGGGGGCCGGGGTCGACGCCGGCTGGGGATACAATCAGGGGCGGAGGTGTCGTCAGTGGATTCGACGCCGGAGGTTTTGTAAGGTTGCCCGGTGCCGATCCGGATCCAGGCCTGGATCCCTGGGGGCCCTGTAGCGCCAGGGCCGCAGCCGCCGGCCTCGAAGGACTAGAACCCCCAGCAGAGTCCGCAAGCCCAAAGGCGCACCGGCAGAGTCGGGCTGCCCAAAGATGGAGTGCAGGGCTTCGTAAAAACTACGAAGTTTGGCAGGGGTCGCTCCGGCTCCCGGAAAGGGAGGGAGGCTCGGAGCCGACCCAAAACGCTCCGCGGACGGAGCCGCAGGACGACCACTGTCTGCATCCCGCGACGCGTCGGCCGACAGATGGGGAGAACGTGAAGAGCGATGTTGCTTCTTCGCCTTCTTCTTATGCTTCGACTTACCCGAAGACTTCGACGAAGAGTGGTGGTGATGGCTCCGCGACCGGTCCCGCGACCTCCCTCTCGACCGGGACCTCGAGCGGCGCGGAGCAGACTGCCGGGCCTCCAGAAGCTTTCGGGACCACTCCCGCAAAGACTTCGGGTTTATGGCCCGACAGTCAGAGCACGACTTCGGGTCGTGGTCGCGCTCCAAACACCAGAGGCACACGAGGTAAGGGTCAGTTACCGACATCAATTTGTGACAGGTGTCACAAGCCTTGAAGCCGGTCTGAAGTGACATCCCTGCGTGCACTAGGAGTCAACACGACTCAAAAAGAGGTCGACAAAAGTCGAAAAATAGTTAGTCAAAAAGTGACTAAGGGTACCGCTCTCTCCGGATCTGCGCTGGCTGGCGCGGAAAAAGAAAGAACTGACATCAGCGCGCAAGGGCGGCATCTAAGTAGATACCGCGACGTCATCCCGGCGATCACGATGACGAACACGGAGTCGACCGACGCCGCCTACCGACGCGCAGGAGTACAGCTACGAAAAAATTTCTCCGGATCCAGTCCGACGCCTGGGGGTAATTCCAAGGCAAGGAATCTATAACTAATAGTCTCTTTCAGATAAAAGGGGTTATTTTGACAGGTTAAAATTGCAGTTAATATCTCCACAGCCAAGATACCGGAGGGAGGCCTGCAGCCATGTTTACATTGTCACAGTAGCTGATGGCACAATAGGTACTGCATTCACTAGTGACATTTAGCTTACAGGCCTTTGGTACACCTTGGTACCTTATACTAGGGACTCAATATTAAATTATGAAATAAACCAGCCAGGTGTATACCAATTTTATCATCGTGACGGGAAGAGCACACAAATGTTACCGCTGTTTTGCAGGGGTAACGTCTACAGAGTTCTATAGATGGCAAAAATAGGGTTCAGCAAAAAGGTAAACAATTTGGGATGACCCTGCAGAAACGGAAAATGTCCAACAACTATCTACTATTTAATAACATCTTAATTAGACATGGTAATTTCCCTTTTTCACTGACGTATTGATGTTAAAGTGTAAAGCCTGGCTGGAGGCTAACTCTGTCCCTTGTCAGTTTACACAATGGCCAAGATACAGAAGATGTGAAAGCGTTTTACTTTAGCTCCATAAAAATGCTAACACACTTACAAATAAATTGACTATCATACCAGAAGAACAGGCAGCGAACAGATGCGTGGCAACGTCTTCTTTCAATGCATGGACAAAAGGATGTTTATTAATCTCTAATGTACACCATCAGCAGGGATATGTGCATAAATAAATGAATGTAAATTGGGACACCACACAATCTAAAAACTGAATTGTTTTTGGACATTAAATAACATCACTAGTACTCTCAAGGTTATTCAAATTTAAAGAATGAAATCGTACGAGGATTCAAATTTATGACAAGAATTTCACATGAGTATATTTGCATTTTAACGTAATTTAAAAAATTACATTCTTTTGCAGGGCACAAACGTGAAAGCTGCAGGTTGCCCAATGGTCTCCACAATAACTGCATGAACCCACTGAGCGAATTACCATAATTTAAAAGCAAAAACATTTCCTCTGGGCAGGGTTTTACAGAATTTGGTTGAAGCAAGGTGGTGCCCCTGGAGCCGCAGATTATAGTCAGTTTGAGTGCCTGGAAACTTGATGGCTGAGGAGATGAGGCCAGGCTGGCAGAAAGTCACATGGACTGGGAAAGGATAACTGTGTGTCTAGTAGAGGGTCTTAAAGGGTATTTACTGCCAGAAATGATGGACTACAACTATCTGAGGGTATCTCAAGCACTATCCCCGACAAATGCAGAACCATTGAGGAAAGTGCCTGGTTGGAGCAGACAAGCCCAAGAAACTAGCACATGCGACTTTCTTTAAATCATTCTAGGGCAGAGTCCATTTTCTCACTAAAGAGGAAAGTGCCATCGAATGGCATATCCATGAAGGATGCATGGGCATCCCCTAAAAAGTCAGTAGACCTTATCCAGGAATGGTGCTGAAGCACCACACTTGTGCTCACTGCCCGTAATCAAGCATCGCTGGTGTCCAAGCCAGACTGAATAACACATTTTGCTGCATCCCAGATGTCCAGGTTGGTTGGGCTAAAGAAACAATTAGGTCTTTCAGAACTGCTGTTAGGATTTGGTCCACCATGTCTCACAAAGCTTTGGTGTAGCGGCCCAAGAGAACGCAAGGCTAGCAGAAGAGAACATGAACTTACTAAAAGTCTTCACGAGTTTGGATTCATGGTGGTCGACACCTGTACCACTAAACTCTCCTGCATTAGAGGTGGAGTCAGGAAGTCTGGGTCACCTGACACTGGTCCAAGTGGCAGCGAGTAACTTCCTTATTGACTGAGGACGCAGAGCATGGCATTGCCCAACTACCAAAGAGGATATCTGTAAAGGCTTTGTTAAATGGTAGGAGAGGTTTAGTATGTGCCTGGCCAGGCTGGAGAGCCTCTGTGAGGATTTTGGTCTTGACTTCCATGACAGAGAACGGAAGGTCAAGAACCTCTGGAGCCAGTCTCATAACAATTGCGAAAGAAGCAATCTCCTCTGTGGCAGGGCCAGAGAGAGAGACAAGTCCAGTGTTTGGGGAGGTGTCTACACCACTGTCATCCCGTAATTCTGTGTACCTTTATTGGGGGGCAAATTCAGCCCCATCATCGTAGTCATTATTGGCTCTGCCGCGTGGTAAGGCAATATGCCAGACTCACAAGGGTTGGCTATTGGCTGCAATCCAATAGATTTGAACACAGCCTTGGTCGAAGTTCTGACGAGGCTGGCTTGAAATCAGAAAACACTAGCGGTGGTGAAACCTCTTCTGGAGAAGTAGGCATTGCTTTCAATGACAAGGGGACAGGTACAGGGAGTGGTGTCAGAACTGAAGTCAGTACCAAAGTCAGTGAGGAACCTGAAGCGGATTCAAGAAACTCAGATGGTGCTAGGGGAGGTGGGCTGTTGATGGCACTCTGACTAAAGGCCTCTGTGGGTCCTTGGCGCCTGAAGGTACACCAGAGGGAAGCGGAACTGTGCCAAATATGTGCAGCATGGCCTCCCTAAAGGCCTTGATGTCCTACAACATTGCCTATGGACCTGGGAATTGGGGTTGTCTGGAGAACAATTGTGGAATCAGCTCTTCAGAAGTTCGGGAGAGAGACCAAGTGGCACGCTGACACCCTTGGGCCCTCTCTGAAGCTCGAGAGTGGCATAAAGGGGACAATTCCAGCTTGGACTTTGTGCTTCTACAACTTACCGAAAGACTTGGGCCGCAAAAAAGATCTGCAGTGGAAAGGACTTTAAACTTCAACCGGTCTCGTAATGGAGTCTTCAGATGTTTGTCAATGTAGAGTTTCACCTTGCAGTCCTGTATGGTCTTCAGGTTCATCTTGGCACAGTTGACATAGGCCCTGGAGTTGTGTTCCCACCTTGGGCATATCTCATGGGGATCTGTTACAGGAACATGCTTACAACAGTCCCTACAAGGTTTAAACCCTATTGTTTTGGGCAGCAACATATTTCCTTTGCACAATTGTAAAAAGAATTTTCAAAAAATAACTCTTTAAGGACAGGAGGAGTAGAAATTGTCACTTTCAGAGCGGAACCAAGTTGGTGCAGAGACACATAGCGTCACCTACTGGCACGCAGGAGTACTGCTTTTGAGATCCTAGATGCAGTCTGATGCCTGGGGGAATATTCACAAGATGAAGAACCTGCGGTGCGAAGTATCAATCAGAAAGTAATTCTATGATGACTGGGGGCTAGAGAAGAATGAATGCAAGCGGAGTGTTGACTTCGAATGACCATCTTATGATTGTGTGAGGCTCTTGAAAGATTGCTGAGATCTAGCTTGGAATTTCGCAGCGTTGTAAGAGGGTCCTTAAGGCCAAAGGTTTATAGGGGTGGGAGGAGCCTTTCTGATAGCCAACAGAGGTAAATGGGTGATGGCAAGTGAAAATCAGCAGTCAAGTATGTTATGGCAATCTAAGGACCTTCTTAGGTGTGGCTGAGCCAGAGATGGCTAAAGGCCTACATGGTCTGCAGATGGATGGCATGAATGCTGGTGGACGTCAGAAACCAGCAACACTGCCATAAACTAACACACTGACGAGGGCCGCGACTCCTCCATTTCCTATATGCACACTGCTGGAGGAAAGGGGACCACAGAATTGGCATACAGTCCTACCCTTTCTGGCACGCATGGTCATGGACAGGATAACACCAAAGCAGAATCCTGCCCCCCTCAAACCTGCCTGCATACCTGTGGTTTGGGTTCAAGAGGCCATCAGAGTACATTAGTGCCCCGTTGCATGACTTTCACCTGCCTGTGCTATCTGTATGCTTTCTGTTGTGTGTGCAAGATAAGTTTGCATTCGGACTGCTTGCGCAGTAGCAGGTTAGAGTTTGAGGTAAGGTCTCAATACTCACTATGCAGTACCTGTTCTGTATATGAGAGAAAGCTTGCACTGCCAATACCTGAGCTGTGCTTGCTCTTTTTGTGTGTTAGGGAAGCTTACGCTACTCCGAACTTTCCTGCGGGGGATGGGGTTGGGTGGGGGGGTGTTAAGCTGGCACTGTGATGCAGCCTCTCCTACTCTATATTAGGGTTGTGTGAAATTCGCTTAATTTGCATTCAAGTCAGTACACGAAATTTAAAAAAATGATGCAAAATTACCAGTAATGATGCAAATCCATCATTCTGCACTATATTTTACCACGAATTGCATCATCACGTCAAATTTTTGTGCAAGAACACTTAAGAAAAGCATTGTGAACAACGGTCTCTTGCGTTCTGTTAACTTGCATTTTTGGTATATTTTTACCGAAAATAGCCCGATTTGCAGTAATTTTTTACTGCCAGTGTGTGTGTAATTACACAAAGTGGCATAATGGTGCAATTTGGGGAATTTTGGGTAGCAAGTTCAACGTGAAATTCCCCAAATTACATGAATTACACTGGGATGAGAGCTTGGCTTGCCTGGCATGGAGCTGATCGCAACGGAGTAGAGCTCCGGCGACAGACCCTACGGATACGATTCTCCTGTGCCTCTGCACCCTGGTCCAGGAGTGGTGAATGGCCCTCAGCAACCCCTGGACTGCGGGAGCAGCAAGCAGAGGAGCGCCCACAGGCAAGATCTCAGCTGTGCGGTCACCATGACTCCAAGACTAAGCAGGAGGAACAAGATGGAGACTACCACGGCCACCTCAAGCGGAGGCTGCGGGGGAGCTGGTGCAGCACTGCGAGGGCCCAGAGTAAAACGAGGAACTCTCCCCCCCTCCGCCCCCCCCAATACTGGAGGACAGCACTGCAGTGTCCTGAGGGCTCCGGGGTACCCTGCTTCTGTGGAGCAGTCGGGCGTGCACAGCAGCAAGTGGATTTGGCGGTGCCCAGCCATCCGTGGAAGTTTGTAGGAGCAGCTAGCCTGAGATGAGGAGGCGGGCCTGCGTGACGGCAAGCATCGCGGCCACCCCAAAGGAGAGATCTGGTGAGGTCGGACTGAGACTCACCCCCACCCCAAATGACAAAAGGGGGGCTGTCTACCCACTGGAGAAAACTCCGGCGGCTTCGACCACATTGGTGAGAGAATCTACAGCTTAAGAGGTGCCCGCGAGGCAGACCGAGGTGAGCTGGGGGGGATCGTGCCTGTGTGGGTTGGTGAGTGGGGGGGGTGGATGCAGGTGCCTGCTAGAGGGCTGGCCTGTGCTGCTGCCCTACGTCTGCTAAATAGTCGGTTCTTGGGGGCCTGGCACTTATGGTGGTCGGGTGGGGCCAGTGCCTCGGAGAGCAGGCGGCAACCCCTCGCAACGGCAGCCCTAGCGGCACGGACAAGGTGGTGGTAGCTGGATAAGACAGGAGAACGGAGAGGAGCCCAGCTGCGGAGACCTTTGAGGCAACCAACTTTCAACGCTGCTATGGTGAGAACTAAGATCCAGAATATGCTGCCGATAATGCCTCCCCCCCTCCCCCCGATTGGGGAGCGGCGAAAATGCCGGTGCAGTGGGAGACCGCGGACTGGGTTCCCACGCTGACGATATTAGAAGGCGATCCGCAACACCAAAACAGCACTGGAAAACAAGATCGATGTGGTCGCCATAGACCTGGGACTCTTCCGTGCGGACCAGTAGAAACTGGCAAGCTGAGATGGAAACTTCAATTGCGACCAGCGCTATAGGAGGCTGATACCAAGATGTATGCAACACAAAAAATGATCAACCAGCACACGGAACAAGCGATTAGTGGAGCTCCCGGAGGGGGCAGAAAGCCCCAGCATGGAGCTGTACCTGGAGGAATGTCTTAGATCAACAGTGTTCGTGGGCAGGGCCCTGCCCCGGCCGCTGGTGGCACAGCTTCTCAATTTCAGAAATCGGGATCATATCATTCAGGTGGCCCTAGCGCATCGTGTGTGGGACTTGGGGGGAGGCAAACTGACCATAAGAAATAGCACATTCCAACATGCATGACAGACCTAGACAGTACTTCCATACGACTGACCCCAGGGCTGTCCCTGAAGATCCTTTCTTGGAATGTGAATGGGCTGGGTAACCAGTTCAAGAGAGGTATAGTTTGGAAATATTTGTCCAGGCAGGACCAGGATAGAATTCTCCTACAAGAAACTTACCTGGTGGGTAACTGGTGTGGGTTGATGAGCCAAGGCAGGAACAAACTGCTGACCCACGCTGGGTATTCAAGGGGGTCCAGAGGAGTGGGAATCCTGGCACGCAGATCCCCCCCGCTACAGAATACCCAAACTTAGGCAGATGACCAGGGATGCTGGAAGGCGATCAGGGGATGCCGGAATGCGGAGGACATAGTGCTGGAGTCCTGCTACCTATGCCGGGCCTGCAGTCAGCTGGACTAGATAAACTAGGGTACTGGATAGTGGCGCTCCCGAAGACACTCCAGCTCATTGAGGGAAACCTAAACTTAATGGTGAGGGGGTGAAATGAATCGCGCGACAGTGACAGGCGAGAGATCATGGACAGACTGCCGCCTGTCCCAATTCCTATAGGCGTTGGAGCAGGATTGATTTGTGGAGGGAGGAACACCCAGACACAGCACTACTCCTATGCTACTAAAATGATGCTCTCCTGGTCTAAAATGTATTACTTGCTGGTCCCACACCCCCAGCATGGACGATTCACTCACACAGTCTTTTTGCATACAGGTATATCAGACCACTCCCCATCATTACATACTTGATGATTTCCACCCCAAGGCAGACAGGAGAATGTAAACTTGATCCTTGGGAACTGACGTACTGGCACACCCGAAAGCTTGTGACTGAGACTCCAACTAACTACTCAGACAACAAGGGGACAGTGGACTTCACGGTTATTCTCTGGAAGGTGTTTAAGGTAGTTGCAAGGGACCAACTAACTACGCAGCTCTCAGGGGGGTGGGGGTGGGGGGGGAGGGGAGAAAGAAAGGCAGGAGAGATGGAGGCCACATTGACAACCTGGGAAGGGGAGTACATGGCAGCCCTCTCCCCAGAACTCGCCCCCAAGATCAAGAGACTGAGACCAGACTTAAGGGCACACACCCAACAGGAAGCGCAGGCAAAATTCTAGGCCCAACAGGGTAGGATATACGAGACGGGCGACAAGTCAGGGGAAGCTTCTGGACTGGCTGTCGCGTAGAGAGGAGGGGAAATAGTGGGTGTCGTCAGTCAGGACTCCTATGGGTCACATGGCTAAAACCCCAGCGGTGATGCACAAGTTTTTTGCCGCTTATTTGAAGGGTCTATACCAAACCCGGACCAGAGGGGATGAAAAAGGCCTGAGGGACTTCGTGGTAGACCTCTCAACCCCTAAACTGAGGAGGGATGCGAGGGACGAGTTAGAAGCAGAGATTATGGGGATGGAAATCTCAGAGGCTATAGGCCAAATGAAAGGACAGAAATCTCAGGGCCTAAATGGTCTGCCCGGTGAGTTCTTCAAGTGTGTTCAATCCTGCATGGCGTGTCCAATGTAAGATATGTTTATGGAGCCCAGAGGTCATCCTGCAGGATCTGAGGAGGGCCGCGATAGAGCGGATTCATAAGCAGGAGACTAAGACATTCCTCAACCTAGAGACTAAGACATTCACGAAGGTCCTTGCAAATCGCTTGAAGCGAGTGATAGACTCCGTGGTGGAGCCTGACTAGTATGGATTTATGCCCTACCTGGCAACGAGACACCACCTCAGAAGCTTGGCGGGGTGCCTGGCCCGTAGGGACAGAATTGCTGAACCGGCTATCCTACTAGCCAAATGCTGAGTGTTCGACTGCATTGAGTAGCCCGATCTGTGGGCACGACTACAAAAGATGGATTTTGGCCCACATTATTTGTCCTGTGTGCGGCTGCTTTAGAAAAATCCAATTGCCAGGGTAAAGTTAACAGGGCGATCTCGGCGGAATTTGGCCTTGGCAGGGGCAGTCTCCAGGGGTGCCGGTTATCTCCCCCTACTTTTTACAGTAGCAGCTGAATCGCTGGCAGTTTGGATATGCTGGGATGCACTCCTTAGGACGCTGCGATGAGACTCTGGGTGGGAAGATGTCGTATCCCTTTATGTAGGTGAAATACTGCTCTACCTAGCTGACCCAGCCCCCTCCATGCCCGAATCTTCCAGATTCTGGTGGTTTTTGGGTCTTACTCTGGACTCTGCATCAATTGGTGCAAATCGGTAGTCTTCCCGCTCTCACAAGAGGGGCATTATGGAGTCCGGAGCTATCCCCCTAGATGGGAACCGGTTGGATTTAAGTACCAGGGCATCTCTGTGACCACGGACAAGGAGCTATTTATCCAGGAAATCTTCACCAGGATCCTGGTTAACTAGAGAGGGGTGTGTGGGCCGCTCACTGAAGCTCCCGTTGTCGCTGCTGGGCAGGGCCCGCCTTTATAAGATGATCTACATGCCAAAATTTCTTTACGTCCTACAAAGCATTAAATTTGAGGTTCTAGAGGGGGTTTTTAAAGCAGGAAACTTGAGGGGAAATTGCCCTTCCTAACCTGCGTCTCTACTACTGGGCAACCCAGCTACACGTAGTTAATAATTGGGCTTTCTCATCCCAACAAGAGCCATCACTAATGGCAGACCAGCGGGCAATGGACCCAGACGGCTATGTCCGGCGCCTATATGAGAGTACAGGGAGGGCACCCGTGTCCCTGCCCCCACCGACGGAGATGTTGGTAAAAATTTGAAAAAGGGCAACAGATGCCCTGGGGTGGAAAGGTAAAGCGACGCTGGAAACCCCACTGTGGGAGACAGATGCCCTCAACAGGCGGGATGGCATCATCATACCATTATCTGAGCTGCAAGAACAATACGACCTGGCAGGCAATTAATATCTCTGATACCTACAACTGCCATACATCCTACGGAGCTACGGAGACCTGATGGCAGAGATCCCAGGGGAAACCCTCTGGAATTTAGAGTCCTAGAGGCTCCCTTGATTAGTCATGCGGTGTCACAAATATACTCGGCCCTGCTACATCAATAGTCTCCCCCACTCAATTGCCTATGGGGTAAATGGGAGGAGGACCTGGGTAGGTTGGAGGATGACGATTGGAGGGCGGCCTGAAGCTACATCCGTGAGGTGGCGATCAGGACAGGATTCCAGCTGATACATATGAAGATTCTGCACTGGGCATACAACAGGACCAAGCGATTTCATATGGGTAGAATAGAGACAGACCTTTGCACAGAGGGTGTGGGCACAGAGGGACACTACTCCATACAATTTGGAGCAGCCCGAAGATTCAGGGCTTTTAGAAGGGGATGCGGGACAAGATCTCAGATACCCTGGACAATGCGATACACCTCACTCCACAATTGGTGGCCTTGTGAGTGTGGGGAGACCAGATTCTGGAGCGCGCGCACACACACGCACCATTTCTGTATTGTCGCTCGGATGGTGGCGCGACAAGACAGGATACGGAGATGGGGAAGTGATATAGCACCATCACTACGGGAATGGGAGATGGATTGGTGCATGAGCGCTGAACTAGTGTACCAGGTGACGCAATGCCCCCCCAAAAAAACGATAAAATCATAATGTTGAGGTCTGCTTGTTGAGACTCTTTCCACACCCCCCTAAACAGAAAGCAGGGAACAGATTTCTAGATCTGGCTTTAGTTCTAGCTAGAGCACAAACAGGTGTTTCTGAAAGTCCTGTTATTGGTCATGCTACTCTGACAGTATGGCGTTGTAAGTTGAAAGCCAAACTACCCCTCTGCCCCCCGCCCACCTAGTGTTGCCCGCAATAGGATCAGATAGCTCTTAGCTCCTGTAAGTAATCAGACCACCATGCATATGTTTGTTACTTGTTCCAGTTCATGGATAAACCCTTTTGTTTTTCAGTTTTTTCTTTTAATAAAAAAAAAAAAAAAAGGAGGCACTATTAGCAAGATCTCCACGTAAGAGCTCCTACCTAAGATGGATTGCGGCACCAGATATACATAGACGCATGAACCCAGGAATATATATTGTAGAGGTTAGACCTCTGTTAATGGTCAGTACACAGAAAGGTTCAATACCACGGTTTATAAAATGGAAGTAATGTTTTCTGTTGTATGTGTTAGAGGCAGTGATAGCAACAGGAGGGACGACAAGGGTACATAGCCTGTGTAGTACTTTGTATCACAAAGGAAAACGAGATGGAATGTAATGACTATATCTGTTCGTGTGTAAATATGACAAATGCCAATAAAAAAAATGTTACAAAAAAAAAAATCTGGGGCCAGTGGTGGGAGTGGAGGATACAGCCTCCTGAGAGCACCAGGGGAGCACTGACTGATGGGGTGGACTGGGTTGGGAGGTCACATAGGAACACAGGGCAGAGTGGACCTCGTTGATGGTCTTTCCTACTGGGGAAAGGATTCACTGTACCAAACCCACAGCTGCACTCTTGGGGGTCTATCGTTATGCGTTTTGATACAAGATGGGCTGCTGAAATGAAGACTGGGCTACTGCGAATTGCACATTTGTTTTCTTGTTGTACACCTAACTTTTGTACGTTGTTACAATGAGGTGGGATTTCAGATGCAAAATTTGATAAAAAGATTGGGGAAGAAAATTACACTGGCATGATTACAATTTTGCCCAGGCCTACTATATACCCTGCTGGACACATTTTCCAAGTAATGTTTGGAGGGCGGGGGTGGCATCTTCACCACTGAATATCAGGCTTGTTCCTCTACGTTGGGACAGAAAAGCCTCATGCATGGACACTGGTATGTTCTCCTGCCCCAAGTACCCAACTCCGTAAGTATCTGGTATCCCGATTTTTATTTTGGCCCTAGTGTCACAGTAATCAAAGTGAGTGCAGAGGCCTAGGCCTGTGCAAGACTATAAGAGGTTCTGGACCTGTACTGTGACCTGAAGGCTTGCACCAACCGTGCACTCAAATTGAAATACTGACACTTTCTTGGGTATAAGCACATAAAGCAGTGGTGGCCGCATACCATGTTTTGAGATGGAAAATTGAACCACACTTATCTGTGTCACTTAGTGTGGGGACTACAGGCCACTCTTGTGTAAAGTTCTGCTGTTATATGAATGCCCAGAACCTTGCGCTGAGACCGTATCCATGTCGAGTACGTCTGTAGGGAGCATGCAGCACATGTGCAATAGTAAGACTGTGTCTGAGTGAACTTGAAGCCAGTGGAATCCATTTTGAATACCTTTGCTATGGCATAGCACAAGGTAGAGGATGAGGAAAGTTTGTGCAGACATTGGTAGTGTATTGCCTGCATTTGCGAAGAAGGTGGAGGGAGATCTACACACTAAAGTGAGAAGGATGGAAACACTACTAACTTCAGAAATTGCATAAGGATGTTTATTAGCAAGGGGCTGCTTATTAGCTGTCCTTGAGAACAGTCACTTGGTTGACAGTAGGGGTCAGCAGTGGGACTGCAGTTTCGGATGTGTAAGTTGAGGCAGTTTCTAGGTCAGGCCTGCCTTTTTGTCTATCCACGATTACTGCTTCAAAGAGTCTGAGGACAACCAGAAGCAGAAACCTAACACCTCATTTTGCCTATGTTATGGGTGCTCCAGTTGGGAGACATCACCAGTGCTGCCTGCTGTGAGAAGCAACACAAAGGCCTTGTCTGCAGAGCAGCCAGAGAAGGACACTTGAAAAAGAAACAACCCCAACAGATTCTGAAGTTTGTGGCAGTGGATCCCTATCCCCTGCCTACAAAATTTGTATAAAAGTGGGCACAACCCTTCCCACTTTGTTCCAGTTCAAAGACCTTCATGACCAAGGAAGGGTGTGCTCTGCAGCCAGTTTCTGAGGTGAGAGGACAACACTATAAGTCAGCACTTTCTGCTGAAGAAGTTGAGTCTCTGCCTAGTGAACAGAAGACTGCCTGCCGAGAGAGGAATTGTGCCTGCATGGCACTGCAGAAGGAGAGACTGTCCTGGAGGAGAAGCTATGAGAGACCTGTGCTGCAGAGGGTTACCCGGTTTCTTAGAAGGTTCTGCGATAAAGCCTACGTGATTGTACTGGCCCAGTTGGGGCTTCAACCTCCTTTGTGCATGTATGGGCCACGTTCGGGCCGCAACGTCTCTGGTGCCAGTATCGAACTGGGCTACACCCATTTCACCAGCCAGACAATGCCCGCAGGAGCCAGACATGTATCTGTGTGGAAACACCAAAGCTACCAATTGTCAGCCTCTCGAACGCAAAAGAGACTAACTTCTGACCCGCTACACCATCGGGTGATCCGATTGTGTATCGGAATTTTGGGGCCACAGAACCTGCACACAAGCTTGACTCATGCTTCTTCCATAACTGTAAGGGCTGAGGGGGGGGGGGGGGCGCAAAGTAATTATGAGCCACTGGGGAAGGAGAAAGCACAATGTGAACAACAGGTGTAGCACCACAAGAGAGATCAGTGACCAGGCTCACGGCCCTGTACACTGAATTGAATTGTGTAGTTTTTAGTACTGATGTGAGATTAAAAAAATACTTTCCATCAAGGTCCGAGCTTTTGCCTCCCCCAAGGTTAACTCCCTGAAGAACAAGTTGCCTGCCTTTAGTAACGCCTTTTCTGGTAGAGAATCTATTCAACTGCAGATTCCTCGCCTTTTTAATATCCCCCCCAGGCTCAAGACTCGATCTGGAATGATTTCAGCAGTACCCCTGTGCGTCGGTAGTTGGCGTCACACGGTTCTGCAACAGTGCTGATCCACTCCGGAAGTGATGTGCAGAGTTGCATTTAGGCACCATCCATTCAGTTGCTTCCTGAGCTGTCCGCGCCCTGAGGCGCAGAGCCCTATTGCAGATGGCGGAGACCAGTGTGCAGATCTCTAAAGTAGGCCTTTTAGGTGGAAAAGAGTTGAGTTCACAGAATAGGTAGAAAGGGAGGGTCGGTGAGGAATCTGCTGTTAGGTAGAGTCTCTACCAGAAAAGGAGTTTCCAAAAGTAACTAACGTCTGATAGAGACTTTTAACCACAAATACCTCACATATTGAATAGATACCAAAGCAGTACCATTCAGGAGGCAGGTCTGTGAACTTCCACACAAACCAAAAAGACCTCAGAGCCGAGCAGGCAACATGCCCATCTCAATAGACCTTGCTGCCTAGAGAGTAATACTTTGAAAAAATAAGGAGTGACGCCCATGTAGTAGCCTAGCAAATGCACAGGACAGGAACTTCACCTGACAAAGCAGTAGTAGCAGCCTTGATTCAGGTGGAATGAGCATGCAATCCCTCCAGAGGCTGCCTTTTAGCCTATGCATAGCACATTTTAATGCAGAGTAAAATCCAATCGGAGATGGTCCTCTTCTGCACTGCTTTGCCCCTCTTAGCGCCGGCAAATCCAAAAAACAGCTGTGCGTCCACACTGTGTTCTCTGGTACGATTAATGTAAAAACTAAGGGCTCTTTTCGGATACGAGTGGAGTCATGTCTCCTCCTTAGAGAGGTGAGGAAGAGCAAAGAACGTTGAAGGGTGATGTTTTGTTCAGCGTGAAAAGGAGTTATCACTTTTGGAAGAAAGGAGGCTCGGGTCCTCAAAAGCAGTTTGTCTGGGTAAAATATGGTGTATAGCAGGTTGAGGGAGAAAGCTTGCAGCTTGTTTACCCACCGCATCCATGTTACGGACAATGCACTTCCTTTCGTTAAGGTTTACTTGAAATTTGTTGCAACAAAGTATTTTGGTGTATGGATCCAGAGTTTCAGGTTGAATTGTGCCTCTATAAGCATGTACAAACATGTTTAGTGCTTTGCTGAATATACTTTTATGTAAAAGTGTTGACTAACATAGTAATGCAATGAGAAATATGAATTTAAACAGTGCAGCAGACATTGGATGGAACCATATTGCTGCCGAAAGGTAATTGAAAACCATTCCAAGGGTAAAGCACTAAGCTCAAAAAACATTGCTATTTCCCATAAATGGCCTTATTGAAATCTGACCTGACGAAAACCAAAGACCTTCTGGAAAGAACCCAATAAAACATCAAACCAATCCAAAAACCCAAAGAAGAGGCCAACGTGTTAAAATAAATCATGTCGAATGTTTTTGACAGTGAAATAAATGGCAGATTAACAGTCATTTTTTAACAGTAAACAAATAATTCAGTAAACTAAGGTTTCTTTGCAATCTAAGCAAATAAAAGGACTACTGAAAGCCTAATGTATGCTGCACCATACCTTCACTGTCCAGCATGTCAGAGATTGTTGTTCTCTTGCATCTTGAGAGATATTCTGTCGCCTTTGGCACTACTGCAGCCAGCATCTAAAATGGTACACATAAACACACTTGAGACTATGGTTAAGAATCAACGCTGCTACAGTTCTGCTCTTAACCAAAGGCACGGCACCTACCTAGACTCCTTTCGGACTGGTAGCCCCAGCCACCAAATGTCCCGTTCTTGGCCTCCAGAAAAGGGGAGTAATTTATACAGACACACTGCATTAAAACGGAGATTCAACATGCAACAAAGGAATATCTCAATCTAAAGAGGCCACTTACTTAAAGGCATACCATCACAGGGTCAGAAACTGAACTGAAGATGCCAATTCACAATGATGTATTCAACACTTACTGCTACAATGCGCAGGGGACTGGTTTGAGCAAAACAAACCTACAACATACTATACCCATCCTACGGCCTACTATCACTAAACATTCCACACAGTTGCAACAATTCCTCCCCCTCTCAATTCATGTGCTTCCCAAGTCATCCAGATATGTTCCCTTTCCTCACAATACCTCAATTAGCAAATATGTTCTTCCCTATGAATCCTGTACCATAAACCATGCTCCAAGAAGTACCATTCAAACTGCACTGCTGGGACAGCAGAGTAATGTATTACCAAACAAAGCTGTACCTTGCAAATGAATTCCTCAGACTTGCCCTCTGCAAGCATCTGCTTGCACATCTCTGTGCTAGGCTAGGCTAAGTAAAATGAACTTGAAAATGTCACCAACCTAGCTCCAGCAGGCACCTTAGTTATCACTAACTTCTGGTCGACATGCTTCTGCCCTAACTGCTGTGCAGTAAATGTCCCAGGGCTTTCATCAGGACATCTAGACCCTCCTAACTGCCCTAAACTGACCTATTCATTCTAACCCAACAGTGAAATCATATAATGAAATGTTAAGCCTGTCAGTCCGTTAATATGGTGGTAACTTGATATTTTCCTTCGCGCCACCATTGGAGACACAAAGGCAGCATATTAGGTACCACCACTGGAGCACCGGTAGAGAAATGTATTCATTTATAGAAAACGCAAGTTCCAGCCTGGAGTCTCCTTGGGGTAAAAAAAATGAGAAAGCATTGTAATAAGTAGGGCAGAATCATGTCAACAACGAATTAGTGATGTAGGAGGTTTCCTAGAAACAAACCTTCACCCTCATCATGCTGTTTTTAACCTTGTATAAGTTAGATACATGAGAGAATAAATCTTAGAAATACGTATCCACTCTTAATACAATTTTAAGCATAAGGAACCCTCAACAAATCCAAAAAAACAAAGCACAATGGACCTGGCAGAGCCCGCCCAGCATAGTTGCTGGCGAAGGAGCATCCCAAGGATGAAGCATGCCACCTTGTGTGGGTGAGGAACTACATCCTTTTTTCGAAGAATCGAGTTAGTGCAGCTAGTGAGGTGTTATTGTCCCTCATACAAGTAATGTTAATAACACCCTATCTCAGAGCTTGGCAGCTTTTGTTAGTAGTATAGATAAGTGTTAGAGAGGCTTACCAAGGTAACTCAAAAAAAAGTCTCTGCTTACCCCTTTGGTGATCGAGCTGCACTTAAACCTCACCAACCACTGCACTTACAAGTCCTTCCTCCCTTCTTTATGACCATGGGAGCCATTGGCAGACCCATGGTGGGGGAAGCATGGCCTTAATTACAAATACAAAAAATCAATTAATAAATATGTTTTCGCATGTTGCCTCTCATACTCTACCTCATTCTGATACGGTGAATCATCAGATGTTGCAGGCAGTAGTTTAATAGAGGCCTTTTCTTCTGCAGACCGGGCCTCCGGATCCATTGCCGCCCAGTTCTCTTGCTCCATTTCCTCTTGGGATGCTGCATCCCATGCCTCCTGCTCCAGATCCTCTATAGCCTCACACTGCAGAGGTCCCTGGGCCATCCGTTCCAGTGCCTCCTGCTGCAGAGCCACTCTGGTCTGCTTATCCACTGCTGCCCAGTTCTCTTGCTCTGCTTCCTCTTGGGAGGCTGCATCCCATGCCTCCTGCTTTTCTATGTCCTCACACTGCAGAGGTCCCTGGGCCATCCGTTCTAGTGCCTCCTGCTGCAGAGCCACTCTGGTCTGCTTATCCACTGCTGCCCAGTTCTCTTGCTCTGCTTCCTCTTGGGAGGCTGCATCCCATGCCTCCTGCTTTTCTATGTCCTCACACTGCAGAGATTCCTGGGCCTCCAGCTCCAGTGCCTTCTGCTGCAGAGCCTCTCTGGTCTGATTATCCATTGCTGCCCAGTTCACTTGCTCTGCTTTTTCATTGGATGCTGCATCCCAGTCTTTCTGCTCCATCACTGCGCCAGACTCCGAAAGTAAAAATTCCCAGGCCTCCAGTTCCAGTTCCTCCTGCTCCAAACCCACCCTGGACTCCAGATCCATCACTGCCCAGTTGTCCTGTTCTGCCACCATTGCTGCCCAGTTCTCCTGTTCTGCCAATTCTTGACATGCTGCTTCATAGGCTTCATGTTCTAATGCCTCCCGGGTTTCCTGCTCCAGCCTCTCTCGAGTCTCATACTCAAGAACCTCCCGGGTCTCTTGCTCCAGTGCTTCTTGAGCCTCTCGTTCCAATGCTTCCTGGGCCTCCTGCTCCAATGCCTCCTGGGCTTCCTGTGCTAACGCCTCTAGATCCATTGGAGCCCAGTTTTCCTGATCTTCTGTCTCTCTGGATGTAGCTTCCTGAGACGCTCTACGTAGTATCTCCAGTATAAGCACTCTCCCTGTCTCCAGCTCCCGTGCTCTTTGAGTCACCAGCTCGTCCAAGGCTCCCTCCAGTGTCTCACGTTCTATCACCTCATCCACTGCCTGATGCAATGCTTTCTGAACTGCTGCCTCTTTGCTTTCCTTATCCAATGCTTCCCCGGCTTCCTGCTCCAGCACCCCACATGCCTTCCCTTTCAGCACTTCCAGAGTTTCTCGTTCAAATGCCAATTGGGACTCCCAACCTAGTGGTTTCTTAGCGGCCCATGTCTTAGAAGCCTCAGGTTCCAGCACCACTTGACCTGCCTGGTCCAACTGTTTACTGTCCATCTTCTCCAATGTTTCTTGGGGTTCCCATTCCATCTGTTCTAGTGCTTCATGCTCCAGAGATTTCTGAGACTGAAGTGTTTCAGAGGTCACAACCTTAGTTGCAAATTTCTTAATTTTAAAGCACCCCATTTTTTCTCCTTCTGTTGCAACTTTATCCGTCACTTCTATGGCCTCCTTCTTAATGGTCTCCAGCAGTGGGCTCACACCAGACTCCGTAAGGCTCTCAAGGGCGCTGCTTTTAATGGAAATCTGTGCTTCCATCACATCTGTTGTTTGTTCCTTCCTACCCTTGATCTGAGAATCCTCTGCTGCATGAGACCGCCCAGCTGACCAGCAGTTTTCTGGTGTTCCCTCATGATATTTGAACCGTAATCTGCACTTTTCTTCTGCATGAGCAGACCAGTCACCACCAGAGACAATGCTCAGCTGTGATAGTTCCAGTTCTGGGCTTCCATCTGCCTCAAACTCAGCCAACAGGCTTGATGATACTTCTGCATAGAATTCACTGCCACAGGTAGGCACAGAGGACTCGGAAGGCGGTGCCTGACTGGTGACCGGGGCTTCCAATACGGATGACAGCATTGCTGGGGAAGGCAGCGATGGAAGCCCTCGCCCTGCAAGAACAAAAAAGGTCTATGAGAATAGCACTCAACAGTACATCCTTTCTGAAGCATGTAAGGCAAAATATTCTAGTCACGTTGAACAGTCGAAATTTGCCACATAACAGAATTTTATTTCAATTGTTAAGTCCAGTATGTCGTGTAACTCAATTCTAGTGTTTTCACAAAGAAATTATAATGCGAGTCTTTGCAGATCTGTGTAACAGGAATTAATGGTGTCAAGATAAAAAAGGAAAGATACAGTAATGGTATATCAGGTAATTAACATTATACAACATGCCAGTACTATAATGCTTTTTGGAACTTCACAATTTTGATTCACAGCAGCTCTTTCCTTCCAAGAGAGCAAAGAGCAATGTTTGTAGGAGTAAGTTTCTTCTAGCCTTTCAGTAAGCCAAGTGACTAAATCTTCCTTTCAGACTTGCCACCGTTCTATGCTCATCCCATTCGATACATTGCACATGCCTCTCTCACTGCTGGCACATGCATCTCTCACTGCTGGCACAATCTAAACCATCCATACTCCGCTCACCATCTCACTCCAGGAACTACTCCCTTTCTTCCAACCTCATCTCAATTCCAGTTTTGTGCCATACTCACTAATGCCACTTAATGCACATCTTCCTAGGATTGGTACATGTTAGGATTCTTTGAGAGGCAGCTTTAAAGTGGCTTGATCTATATTTCACCTCCATATGCAGCAGTATTAATACCACTGTTAAACATTTAAGTCCATGTATTAGTGTGATCCAATGTATGAAACAAGTTAAAATATGTGACACGTTACAGAACAAGTTTTGACTGCGCCAACCTCATGTCACAATGGAAAGAGCAGTTTCCTCCAAATCACAGGTACATTTTCTACTTTTGCTCCAAAGCCCTATATATATAGAACTCAACTGAGGAGAGGATGTGGCTTAACGGCTAGGGTGGTCGACCAATCTGGGGAACCGGGTTCGAGTCTCGGCAACAACGCACAACTTCCTGTGATTCTGGGCAAATCACTTAATCTCCCTGTGCCTAGCAAAAATGAATGTGTCCGTCTGTAACGCAACTGGTGCTCATGTAAAGCGCTCAGATACCTTCAGGTCGAGTTCACGCTATATAAAACTCCGGAAAAAAAATACTGACCACTGTCTCTGGTGACTATTTTGGCACGGTGAAGAATTATTTTTTACTATCTAATTCTAAAGAACCAAATACATCTGTGACAAGAATGAAGCGAGTTTTCAGAAGATTCATTATTGGACATGTTAACAATTAAAATATCTCCAAACATTGCAATCAGTACCTTTCGTTCTATCTGAACCAAAATGTAGAAGAGGAAATCCTACTAATATTGTAAAAATGTGTTCACAATTTTACGCCACTAACCTTTGTGAAAGCAATCACTTCTACAGCATGGGCAAAAGGAAATGCAGACCGAGAGATGGAGGACAACTGGAGCAGGTAATGCTCTCCAAAGATACGATAGTCATTTCAATACCATAGAACACAGAAAAAGACTAGATTTTCAGTCTGTTTTTGTGCTTGCTTACAAGTGAACAGGGTGATGAATATTTAGTAGAAACTCAGCAGAACTAATCTCAGAAGCATGCTTGTGGAAAATGCCTTTGGTTGCTTAAAACAATATAATGCAATACAACTTATTAATCAAGTTTTATATATCCTAGTGGAGCCGCAATGCACTTTTTAGAGTTGCACAATGTGCAACATGTTCTGTGGTGCACTGCAATACTCAGCACAGTTTGTGCTGCACTGACCAAGCTGTGCTATGCTGGGTTGGACAAACACAATCTGTGTTAGTGTGTGCGCAGCTCTATGACGTGCTGCATGTCCCCGACTCCCTCCCCCCGAATTTGCTCTGCTACATAGATCACTTAGTGTAGAATTCAGTCAGATGGCACTCAATGATCTTGCTGGCAGAGAACAAGTACTCCTATTGCCTTGAGAGACACCCATCAACAAAACTGCAACCACTTGCTCTTGTGTTGAGATAAAGTAGCACATTTTGTGCAGCCTCTTGAACCTTCGGATTGTTAAAGGGGACACGTAGCCAACTCTCAGATAGTTTTTGGGGAACCAAACATGTAAAGTGAGTGATTTCAAAGCAATGAGGTGGACCAAAGTCAAAAGTGTTTGTCACAGTGAAAGAATGATGACCATTTACAGACATGGCAGGGTCCGTTTGGCATGGCAAGGATGTATGAAGACCCTCTTTAGAAGTGGAGTCAGAGGGAAGGCATAAATAATATTCTCCAACCAGCCCAGCATGAACCTATCTTTTAGGGATACTGGACGCCAGCCCATTCAGCAACCACAACTGTAATGTTTCTTGGTCAGAGGCCCTTGAAACTGCATACCTCAAAGAGAGTATCCAGGTTTGCCACATTCAGCTCCTAGTCCTGTGTTATCAAAATAAATGGAATTATCATTATAAAAAGTCAGCATTTGTGTGTTCCTGTTAAGTTGTCCAACCATAAATCTTTTTATTCCTGTTCAAATAATTTGGTGAGTCCGTGACGACTGACTTGGGACTGTGGAATGGACACTCCACCAGCAAATCAGGACCATGGGTGTGCCATCTTAAGGTTAGGAGAGACAGGTGGACTGTGATGGACATGGGCTGGCTCTCTATAAGATTGGCTGTGGAAGATAATCCTTGCATTGCCCCCGTTGGCTCAATGAGATGGCTTCAAAAGTGCTCCCTCCAGCAGATAGGTGTGTTCTAGCTTGCTGCTCTCCCAGCCACATGCATTGGAGTGCTCTCGAGCAGATCTCTCTGGGTTTCGATGGTGGGAACCGAGATAGCACCTCTGTCCCAGAGTGTGTGGAGCAGACAGCTGGAGGCATCGGGCTCTGAGTGAAGTCTGTGAGTGAGGGAGGAGTGGAATGCGCATTCCCAGTGTTGCAACTTAAACCAGTACCGCAGTGGATCTTTATGGTCCTCTTTGGAGACAAACGGTCAGTGGAGAGGGTAGGCCCTGTGGGAGAAGTACCCTGATAGACTGAAATGATTGTTCCTGGTCACTGCAAGACGCTAGTGTGCCGATGAGCTTGAAATACCTGATTGGAAGTAGGAGCACACTCACCAGAGGCCCCGACTTTCTTGTGGACACGTCAGTCTGGATATTTGCCTAGACATTTGCTCCGTCTTTGGCACAGCATTGCATATGTTGGCCACAATGAAGATTTTTTAGGCAAAAAGGTGAACACAATAGAAACACTAGTTAGAGGGGTCCGACAACTCTTCGGAGGAGTACCAGCTCACTCCTGGGCAAAGGACACGCCTCTCGATTAATGCACTGCGAGTAGAACTGATAGTGAAAACAGAGGGTGGAGAGCGCCATTAGGTTTGTGGAACAGAAGCTAAAAAGCTTGGCTGCAAGAATGAATGACATCCAGAAAGCCAGAAAACCGCACTGAGTATGACGTACCTTGGGGAACGACAAGAAGCAAGAGAGACAACTTCAGGATTAGGGCCTTATACTCGTATAATGCATTAGGCGAAAGTGGTCGCAATTTGTGCACCAAATTTTACCAAATGCATTGTGTTTTGCAAAGCAGCATATGTTCAAACATGTTGGTTCACACAATTCTGATTCGGGTGGGGGGTCATTATCTGATCTACCTCATTAATATGCATGAGATAGGTTGTAAATTGTGACCCACTATGAATCGCTACCATCACAGGAATGATGGCCTTCTGGGGTCAGCAGACCACTATGGCTGTGAATGATTTTAAATAAAGCAATCTTTCTTCCCTTAAAGGAAAACTGGATGTATTAAAAAAAAAAAAAAGTTTCAATAACACTTTTTTTATTGTTTTTATAACTACCTGTGCCTACCCCTAAAAAATGTTTTTCACAAAATCGACAAAGAGGAAGGGGACCCTTAAGAGGCACCTATCGGTTTGCGAGTGGATTATCACCTCCTTTGGGTTGTTTGTAACCATCAATGATTTGCCACCGCAACTACAGTCACAAACCATTGATACATACCATTAGATATCGCAAATTGGAAGAGACACCCAAAACACGCCCCTTTCAATTTGCAATGCGGTATGTAATCTTGAACTTACCTTGTGATTTAGCAACTAATTACCAAATCGCAATTGGGGTTTTGAACATACCCAAAAGCAATTTTGCTGTCGTAAAGGCTCCCATTTTGCGAATTGGAGCATTGGTGGCCGCAAAATAGCTATTGATACAAGGCCCTTGGTGTCCTGAGGCTGTGCAATTGAAGCGCGTACGAAACTAGACACGTGTACGGAGTATCTAGATAATGTCCGGATGCGATTTCTCCTAAATGTGTTGGAGGTCATGCTAGAAGCTTCAATGGAGAAAATCAAGGGAGAAATGTTTACAATTCAGAGAGATCTGGTAAGCTCAAGAGAAGGGAGTGGAAGGGGCCAACAAACATGGAGGGCTTTCAGACAACCCGCGACAGAAGTCAAGAGTCTGGAGGCACCATGATGATCAAGCTAACCAGCGATGTAGCCGGAAAGATTACTGAGACTTTCCATATTGCAGAAACTTTGACCCTGGGAAATGCTAGGCTTTCAGTCTTTCCTGATCTGAAATGAGAAAAGTTAGCAAGGCAAAGAGCAATAACGAATAGTTTCTTACCCGTCGGTGTCGTTTTGCAGGTTGAAGAACTTACTGGATTCACGTGCTGTGCATTATTCCGCCATCTAGTGGTTGGGTCCGGAATTGTTGTATGTGTCCCCTTTTTTTTTTTTTTTGTTGGTGGGAGTCGACATACCACCATTTGGTGTCCTCTTGCGACGTCGACGAGCTTCCTCCGGAAGCTCCCACCTTTGGTCCCCATCTTAGGATTCTTTTTTTTTTTTCTTTTTTTTTCCTTCCCCGTCTCATTTTTTCTGGCGGAGGAGGGTGGGTTCGCTAGTGAATCCAGAAAATTCTTCAAGCAGCAAAACTACACCGACAGGTAAGAAACTATTTGCTTTGCAGGGTGAATCTTTTCTGGATTCACATGATGTGCATAGACTTTGTAGCGGTTTGTCAGTCTTGTGGTGGCTGGGTGGAAGATGAGCGCTGGTTTGTGAATAGATGTTGTAGAACCTATCGTCCTACTTGTGCTTCTTTATTCATTTGAATGTCCACACAGTAATGTTTTGTGAACGTGTGCACTGAAGACCATGTTGCTGCTAGGTAAAAGTCTTGAATTGTAGTATTTGCTAGAAATGCAACTGTTGCGCCTTTCTTCCTTGATGAGTGAACCCGTGGGGCTCGTAGTAATGTTTATCTTGCTTGTTTGTGGCATAACTGTATGGCTTGTGCAATCCATCTTGCAATGGTGTTTTTGGTTACTGGTCGTCCCAGAAAGCTATTAGCAAAAGATACAAAAGAATTGCTTCATTTTCCTGTATTCTTTGGTTTTTTCAATGTAATACATGACTGCTCTTCTAGCGTAAAGAGTGTGCAATGCTTTCTCTGCTTGCGTCTTTGGTTTTTGGAAGAAACTTTGTATTTGTATAGTTTGGTTTATGTAGAATTTTGATACCACCTTTGGCATAAAATGTGGATCTGTTCTCATGACAATCCTGTCATTATTTATTTGGAACTAAGGTTCCTGTAGTTTTAGTGCTTGCAATTCACTAACTCTACGTAGAGATGTTATTGCTTCTAAAAAGGCCGTTTTTAGCGTGAGCATTTGTGGCGTTGCTTTGTGTAATGGTTCGAATGGTGCCTTCATCAGCTGAGCGAGCACTATAATTAGGTTCCATGTGGGTGCTGGCACCATCTTTGGAGGTGAGATTCTTTTTGCTCCTTCTAGGAACCTTTTGACAACGTGAGAAGTGAAGAAACTTTTCCCTTTCACCTCTTGTATATGCTACAATTGCTGCTAAGTGTACTTTTAATGATGTGTAGCTTAGTTTACCAGGTAGTAAATGTGTTAAGTACTTCATAACTGTTTTCTCCTTTGTGATCTTTTTTGAAAGAAGTTCTTTAAGGCACCATTGAGAGTATATTCTCCATTTTGCCGTGTAACATTTTCTTGTTGTTGGCGGGCGCACGACCAAGATGGCCGCACACCAGTGAGGCTCTGGTCGCTTGGCAGGGAAAATCATCAATTATCCGTCGTTAATGGCATAATAAAGTATTTCCAAGTGCCCGACGAACTTCCTGAAGTCTGTGGCAGTGCTCCGATACATGCGTCGTCGCCGGGGACCCCCGTGGAGCGAAGCGCTGAGCTGGTGCTGAGGTGCCCGAGGGTTCGGGGACTTCCTGCGGAGCCTCGCTGGCGGCCTGTGTGACGGGAGAGCGCCGGGGATTCCACGTGGTAACTGGGCCACACACCGCGGCGAGTGCTTCCCGCGGCTGCCGCCCGTCGCACTACCGGCGAGGGAAAGACCGAATGCAGGCTGACAGAGCCGCTGAAAGAATAACGGTGCCTGCACGCAATATCAGCGCTGAAGGGAGGCTAACGGACCCTGAGCTGCGACGCGGTAGCTGGCCTCCACATTCCCGTACCTGCATTGACCTGCTTGGCTTCGCCATACGGTGAGGAGACGCATGGGGATCCTGCTATCCTGAGGCTGCGTGCTGGGGTGCCTGCGGCTGGTCGCTGCCCTCCGCGCCCGACTCTGACAACAGCCCTGGGGGGGGGGGTTGCTGGGCTCCCCGCGCCATTCAAACTGCGGCGGCCGTGGGGGCCTGCGACGCCATAACCCCGGAAGCATACCCCCAGCAGCCCGCATCGGCCGGTCGCCCCGCGGGGCAGCTGTGGGTGAGACTTGGGACGCCCTCCAGGGAATAAGCGGAAACTGCACATCCCGCTCTTAGTGGCCTCTCACACCCGCGATTTCCACTGCAGCATCACGGAGACGCTGGACCCATACAAGCACCGGACGCTCTGTTTAGAGGCGCTGTTCATTCCCTGAAGCCCGCCATTGCCCTCCTCAATTGCCTCGCCCTCTCTGCGAACACTGACCCTTGAAGCCGGCGTGTCCTGGTGCCGTGAGTTAACGCGGGCAGTGCCTCATTGGGGGCCTCTTCAACGGCGCAAGCCCTTTCCGAGCCTGGCGTGGGGGGTGATCCTGCCCGAGCCCATCAGTTGTGGCCTGGCGACTGGCGCTGCTCCACCTTTCAGAGGGTACCCTCCGACATGGGGAAGATAGATGGTAGGCAATCCAAACTCCCCATTGACACAAAAAAAGCAGTCACGCGCCCGGCTGCCGAAGAATTAGACCAGAATCCAGACGCGCAGGCCTCGAATCCTCAGCCCGCTCCAGCGGATGAAGTAAAATCCCTTCTTCTGGCCATGCAGCATAGCCTCACGGAGCTCTCCAACAAAATGGACTCCATGAATGCCCGCATGGACTACATTGTGCTAACAGTGGACAAACATAGCGAACAAATTAAGGAGGCTGAGAGGCGGATTTCTGACAATGAGGATGCTACGACGAAGGTAACACAGCAAGTGGCTCAAATGGACAAGCTGCTCAGGGTTATTGCGGCTAAAAATGAAGATTTGGAGGCACGAAGTCGTCGCAATAATATCTGCGTCACGGGAATTCCCGAAAGCACGAATACTGGCCGTATGGAGGACTTTGTTGAACGCTTGCTGCGCACAACTTTTGGCAGAGACGCTTTCTCCACTCAGTTAATCGTGGAGCTGGCACACCGTTCCCTGAGCCCTAGACCTCCCCCGGGAGCGAATCCACGTCCGATAATTGCCCGGCTCCTTAACTATAGGGACCGGGACACTGCATTGAAGCTGGCCAGGGAAAAACAACATGTGCAATTCGATGGGGCCAACTTCTCGTTGTACCCTGACTTTACCATGGCGGTGCAAGAGGCTCGCCGCAAGTTGCTACCTGCTAAACAGAAATTGCGCAAGTTACAAATTGAATACGCCTTACTATATCCAGCTCGCCTACGAGTCATGCATGATGGCAAACACCACTTCTTCACAAGCGAACGACAAGTTGATGGCTTCCTTCGCACCATCAGGAAAGCCTCTCCCTCCCATCCTTCGCGGGAACGCCTCTCTCAATCTCCTACTTTAGACTGTGACTGAGGGCCCATATGCACAGTTCCTGGTCTTTCAGGACTTTCCCTGGCAGCGCAACTGCTGCGATTCGTCTCCATGCTGTTTCTGGGAGCTTGCGTCTAGTTATGGTACTGCTCCTTTGACCTGCCCTTGGGGGATGTGACTTTACATGTTCGTGGAGGGCTTGACCCCCCCCCTGCTCTGCCACTACACTTCAGATAAGCTCTGTAACCTTTGCGTTGCCACTTTTGCTACTTATGGGCAGACAGTAACCTTTATATTGCCTACTGTGCTATTAACGACTGTTTTGACCTATGCCAAGCACCTCCTCCCCCTCCCTTTTAGCTAGCCTCCCACCATCACCGGGAGCCAGACTCTACTCCCACGGGGAGAGGGAGGTTCTAGTTGCCCACTAGCGTTCCCCACGCGGGTGTTCCCCTTGTACTACATGTATGACTCTTACTTTATTGCATGGTTGCAATTGTCTTCTTTTGGGATGGGTGGGATTAATAATTCCGGCACGTTTGGGGTGCTGTTGTGGGTGGGGGGGTGAGGGAACTTTGTTCTAATGTTGCATGTGAAATGTTTTGTCCACAGGTAAACACAGGCCTTGCACTTACAGCCACACCTTCCTCTTTCTTCAGTACAGCGCACCATAATGCAGACACTGTAAGGTATTATGTCCACACACACGGAGCCGTTGACACTTAACCTCATCACGTGGAATGTTAGGGGCCTTAGGGACCCCCGGAAACAGACATGTTTTATCATATTTGGATAGGCACCACGTCCACATCGCGGTGTTACAGGAGACGCACTTGGACCCGGCTCGCCCTCCCACCTTCGCCAGCAGGTGGGCGGTGGTCCGTGTGTTCTCTTACTCTACTTACTCCAGAGGCACGGTAATACTAATAAAACGGGGCGTTCCCTTTCTCCTGGGAGGCACACAACAGGACTCACTTGGTCGCAGTTGCATGCTGTGGGGCACGCTGGGTACCCAATCGGTGACGCTGGTGTGCTGCTATGGGCCCAACATCGATGATCCCGATTTCTACACCACACTATGGGGGCGCATACTCCAAGTAGGCTCTACCCACATCATTTGGGGGGGTGATTTTAACACTGCTTTCCACCCCGCTGCTGACAGATCCAATGCATCACCCCAACATTATACACGGAAGCGTGAGGCACTCACAGGCATCTTTGTGGCCCACGGACTCACCGATGCATGGCGGCATATTCACCCAGGTGGACGGGAAGGCACTCATTACACTGCACTGCATGCTTCTTGGGCCCGCCTAGACTACTGGGTGGTCTCCCGTGGGGCGGTTTCATGGGTCACACACGCGACCCATCTTGCTCGAACCCTCTCCGATCACGCTCCGGTGCTCATCACACTAGTCCCGCCTAATTTACTCGCTTCTCCTAGATTGTGGCGCCTTATGCCGGAAGCATTACTAGATGCCATCTTCAAGGCTGAAATTGGCACTGAAATCACTGAATTCTTCCGTACCAATGTAGGTTCAGTTTCTTCGCTGGGCACAGTGTGGGAAGCCTTTAAGGTCACCATCCTGCATTGCCAAATGCTTTGGGGTGTTGCGAGATCTCCGCCGCACACTCCGCTCGCTTGAAGACGAGCTTAAACAATTGGAGAGTGACCTATGGGGGGACAACTCCGGGCAACGCTTAGCAACATTCCGGGACAAACTTTCCGAATACAATCACACGGCAGAGTCAGAGGCGAGATTCCGTGGGAAATATCACACTGCACGCCGATATGGTGAGGGTGAGCGCCCGGGCAGGGCATTAGCGCAGGACATCCGTCTACCACGTTTCTCTAATTATATTCTTGAAATTAAAGATTCTTCCGGTACGCGTCATAGGGATGGCCGAGATATCCTTCGCACCTTCACTGGCTTGTACGTCTCAGGCAGGGCTGAATCTCCAGACTTCACCTCATATTTGCAGGATATAACTCTTGGCTGGCTCGGTGATTCCCAGAGGGAGTTCCTGGCTGCGCCCTTTGAAAACGATGAGGTGCATGAAGCTATCATGCAAATGAAGTCCGGGAAGGCCCCTGGGTCGGATGGCCTCCCCATCGACTTTTATAAAACTTACATTGTTCAACTACTCCCCATCCTTAAGAACGTTTTCAACGAAGCACAGGAGTTGGGCTACCTCCCTCCATCCATGAGGCTGGCCTTGATCTCTTCTCTTCTAAAGCCGGGCAAGCCCGCGGACTGCTGCAGTTCGTATCGACCCCTCTCCTTAATAAATACAGATGCCAAAATACTGGCCAAACTCATAGCTAATCGTCTCAGTCTCCTCATGGAGAAGTTGGTCCTGCCCGATCAGGCGGGGTTCATTCCTGGCAGGGCAACATCACACAATCTGCGCACCCTTTTTTCAATATTGGGGTCGGTGGATCCGAAGGTACCCATGGCAGCCGTTTTCCTCGATGCTACCAAAGCATTCGATTCGGTCGAATGGGACTACCTCTTTGTCATCCTCCAGAATATGGGAATGCCTGTGGGATTCCTCTCCTGGGTCCGTCTGTTATATACCAATCCCGAAGCCAAAGTCCTCATTAACGGGCACTCTTCTCCTGCCTTTGCCATCACCCGGGGCACACGCCAGGGCTGTCCACTCTCCCCCCTCCTTTTCGCCCTTGCGGTTGAACCACTTGCGGCGAGACTCCGACAACATCACCACGATAAAGCCCTCCGATGCCCACTTAGGCATATCCTTATTTCCCTTTACGCGGATGATATACTGTATGTGAGGGAGCCCCAACTTAATCTTAACCCGTTACTCCGGGAGTTCGTCCGGTTTGGAGGGCTCTCCGGCGTACATATTAATTGGTCTAAATCTCAGATTTCCCCCCTTACCCCGTCCGTGGCCGAGTTTGTCCCTGACTTCCCAATTGAGTGGTGTGCTGAGGAGGTAAAATATCTGGGAATACGGGTCTCCGCGGACCGTGAAGAACTGCTACGCCTGAATAATGGGCGCGCCCTGGAGAGCATTAGAGAAAGTGTCACAAGATGGATAGCCCTGCCACTTTCCGTCGCAGGACGAATCTCCCTCATCAAAATGGTTATACTTCCCAAACTCCTTTATTTATTCTTAAATGTACCGTACAACCCGGGTCGGCACTTTTTCTCCCTTCTCCGTTCTGAATTGATACGCCTTACCTGGGGTGGCAAACAACCTAGAATACAGTGGGATATTCTCACCCGGCCATACTTGCAGGGGGGGTTTGATGTTCCAAATTTTGAACTTTATTACCACTGTGCACAGGCCCATTACGCCCATTTTTGGTTCCACCCTCCCAGGTATATGCCACAAGTGGCTACCGAACAATGGCTGTCCGATCCTGTACCTCTTGAGGGCGCCATATTTACTGTCGTGGCACCGCGCACTGACGATCCATCACCCGTCATTAACACTGTGAAGGCGTGGCAGGCTATTGCTAAGCGTACCCAGGCCTCTATGCTCTACTCACCCCTCCTTCCCCTGGTGTATCACCCAAAATTGCCTCTCCTCCAGGAAGGGGTGTTCAAAAAAACTCGACTTAAATACGGACTCACGACTTGGGGGATCTTTACCTCAATGGCCAATTTCGCACATCACAACAACTCTTCTCTAAGCAACCACCCTCCCATATGGACCTGTTTTTATATGTTCGCCTCCGTCGAGGCCTTAAAGAGCACACACCTGATTATCCTCATGAACCACTAGAGTCTGCTGCATTGCGCCTCACACTACGCAGCGATGGGGCATCACACCTTGTCTCTGCACTCTATCATACCCTCTCGACTGCTCAAGATCCCACACATAACACGGCCCGAGACAGGTGGTCGGCTGAGATGGGTATTCTCCTCACTGATGAGCAGTGGACTTACTGTTGTATGCAGACGGAGCACAGCACTTCCAGCAGCCGCCTTCGAATCTTACACTATAAATTCCTTCACCGCACGTATTATACACCGGTCAGGCTTCACCGCTACAAATTACGAGATAATGACAGATGTGACCGTTGTGGCGTCGCCGGCGCAGACTTCCTTCATTTGGCCTGGAGCTGCGATGCTGTTCAGGAATATTGGGGCCAGGTTCTCGCAGCCCTGGATCAAATGTCATTGCCTTATTGGGTTATACTAAGACACTAGCGGCGCCATACCGAAAGTTTATCTCCTTCAGCCTCCTCTTAGCCAAAAGGCGGGTGGCGTGCAGATGGGGACGGGGCAGGGCGCCTAAATTTAAGGAGTGGCTCCGGGATATGGTTTTCTGGCAGGAACAAATGTATACCTTTGCTGAATTGCTTCCTCCTTCCTCCCGCCCCCGTGACAACTGGGGCCCCCTTACGACATACCTGTTGTCTCACCCTTTTGCTGATGAGGCTGCTGCACGGACTACGCCTGTAGTGCTGGACTAAATCAGACTTGTCCTGATGTGATTGTCTGTAATCCACTAGTGTACCCGATGTAAACATGACCCCTGGTATCTATGAGTTGTTGCTATAACCATTGTATTACCTTTGACAACATTTACCGCTCTACGCACTACTGCTTGTTCCCTCTCATAGTGCATACTTGAATCGTATGTTTGTAAATTCTTGAATGCGTCTGTACAAATGATGTGATGCATTGCCTGTACCTGTTATTTTCACATTTGTTTGAAAATGCATAAATAAATGTAAAAAAAAATTTTTTTAAAAACATTTTCTTATTGTTGGTTTCCTAGCTTCTCTTAGAGCGGCCATTTTGCTTTCTGGCAGTTTGAGGTGTGCAAATTCTAAGTCCTCATGAAGCAAGGCTTAGGCTCTCGGGTTCTGGGTGAAGTACCTTTCCGTCTTGCATTGTTAGTAAGTCTTGTCTTTTTGGTAATTTGTGCATTGTTCCTTGAGGTATCTCCATTATCTCTGAGAACCAAGTCTGTCTGGCCCATTGTGGTGCGATGAGAATCATTGTCATGTGGCTGATCTTGCATTTGTTGATCACCCCCTGTAGAAGTGGTATCGGGGGGAAAAGCGTAAGCAAATATCCCTGACCAGTCTATCCATAGCGCATTCCCTAGGGACTGATTGCAAGGTTGCCTGGATGCGAAGCGTTGGCATTTCGCATTGTGGGGTGTTGCAAATAGGTCGATTTGCGGAGTTCCCCATTTTTAGGTCTCGCGGGCGTTAGCAGCGCACGTGAGCTGCTCTCGCCATGCTAGGGCCTTTTGGAATCAATACGGATTCCAGATGTGCACGCGGACGGACAGAAGATGTGCTGGCGGGGACTGGATGCTTTACTCGCAGCGTGAGATGGATGCTCTATATTTTTCACACTGGCGACAGCTTGTTTTTTTGCAGTTTTGTTTACCATCGCGCTTTCAAATTGGAAATTGCAGCCCCGTGTTTATTTTTCCATCGCGCTTTCACTCAAGTGAAACGCGATGCAAATATAAACAGACTCGGGGTAGGCAGCGTGTTCGGCACACTCTGTGGAAAGGCACAGCATAGCAACCAGCAGTTCTATCCAAATCTCAGACTCAAACATGCCTGGAGTCGCCAACAATTTCCAGGCGTGGGGCTGGAATGGAAGGTACGTGGCGAACAATTGAATAACGGGCAAGAAAGGAAACTCGACTCACTCTCCGGTCACGGGATGCGAAGGGTAGGTGGTCAGTTTCCTAACGCAGTCAGTCTTTCTAAGCTCGAGGAGTCTCTCTGAGCGCCCTCATCCTTACATTTCTGTTTATTTGCAGTTTTGTTTAGCGTGATCCAGGCCCTGTGCCCCATCAGAGCGCTTTAAGAGAGATCAGCGACTAAAACTAATTTACCAAGCGGGTCAGATTGAGAAAGAAAACAGGCCCGGGTTACGGAAAAAAAATGGCACCATGAACGAAGCAGTTTTCAACTTATGAAGACAGGCTGGTGGAGCCTGTATAGGTGTTCTGCAAAAGTATGTCACACTGCATGGATCTGTGCTTTCTACAGGCAATGCTTGTTTGATATCGTAAAAATCAGCAGTAAACACCGGCCCAGCACACGTCAAACAGCCACACAAAGGGCAAGAAAGCCGGCCCACACAGCGATGTGTCAGACCAGCGATTCTGGCACTGCCCGATTGCCCTACAGGTCAGGAAGACCTTATTTAGCAAGACATTAACACAACATAACGCACATATACAACACTTCTGTTACACAATACGCATGTAGATAGCCCTGAAGTGCAAACATGCCTCCGAACTGGGATTTTGCAAGGTTGCACACATTCACATTCCAAGATATCTCAAACTGTTGTTCCGTTTGTTTCTAAGAGCTCCCAACTTTTGGCACAAAGGGGACCGAAGTACAGGAATATAAACCGATATGTCCAGGATCACACGCAGATAATCAAAACGTTCTTCATAGACAGCGCTTCATACTGCAGTATCACCATTCCAAAGTGCTTTGCATAACCATGCCAAGAACATAGGGAGGGGATGTGGCATAGCGTCACAGTTCCTACAATTTACCTTATGCCTTTTACTGCGTCCTTGGATGCTTGCAAAATAAACATCAATGGATTACCGGTTTATTTCCCTATTATGTGTATGCTCAACTGAATCACTGTGGTCTATTTTTGAAGCGGGTTATATTCAGATGTTGCCCTGTCGGGAGGTGTCCCTACTTTTCTGTGCTTAAACCCTGCTACATTTCCCATTATTAACCCTCCATAGCTGGGTAATCAGGCTCCAAAATCAAATCCCCCAGCTTTCTCTTTCGTCCATTCTTCTCTAGTCTCCTCTGCCCAAATTTCTTTTTTCTCGGAGTTTTATATAGTGTTCACTTGACCCGAAGGTATCAAAGCACTTTACATGAGCACCAGCTACGCTACACGAGGACACATTCAGTTTTGTTAGGCACAGTGAGTTTAAGTGATTTGCCCGAAATCACAGGATGTTGAGCGCCATTGCAGATACTTGATCCTGGTTCCCCAGATTGGAGATCGACCACCCTAGCCCGTTAGGCCACATCCTCTCCCCAAACTTCCAACCGCCTTCTGTTTCCCAGTCCCTCTCATATTCCTTCTCCCCTACCCCATTCTTCTCCAACGATCCCTTTCTCCCTGTCACTCATGCACACTTCTCTCTAAACCCTCTTTCGCTCTGTCTGTCTGACGCACATATCCTGCTCTGGTATCACACTCTCTCCAGTCATGCATCAACCCCAACCCTTTACAGCAACTCCTTCCCTATTTTTTAAATTCCTTTTTCCATTGGTGTCATTTATTGTCCACCTCCCCTCCTTCCTAACCTATTTCCACTTTTCTGATTCTGCCAATATAATCACTCCACTGCAAACAAAAATCAAAAGTAAAAAACGTAATTTACACCTCCAATAGCTCTAATTTTCACAAATGCGAGACCGTTGCATTGCAAATGCTTGTTTGAAAATGCTGTGGATTTCCCATTGATTCATTTCCCACTCGTGGGATGACGACGTTTGTCTGCTCAGTCTGTCTGCTTCTACATTGTCCTTTCCTGGCAGATGTATTGCTATTATGTCTATGCTCTTTGGGATTGCCCATCTCCAAAGTTGATGAACTAGAGTTGAGAGTGCTATAGATAGTGTTCCTCCTTGCTTGGTTATGTAAAACATGGTGGTTGTGTTGTCTGTTTGTATTAACACTTTCTTTCTGTAGAGCTCTTTCTGAAAGGCTTTTAAGGCTAGGAACAGTCTTTAACTCCAGGATATTGATGTGCTTTACAGCATCCTGCTGTGTCCACAATCCCCTTACTTTGAGGTTGTTCATGTGCGCTCCCCATTCTCTCTGGGAAGCATCTGTTGTTATGGTCACTGTTGGAGTTGGTTGTGTGAATAGTCTGCCTTGTGCTATGTTTGTATTGTTCCACCATGCTATCTCCGGATAAACTGTACACGTGACAACCACTAGATCTTCCCAACTCCCTGTTGCTTGTGACCATTGCTCTTAAAGCCATTCTTGGAACGGTCTCATGTGTAATCAAATGTTGGGGATCAAATGAATGCATGAAGCCATCATTCCTAGTAGTTTCCCCACGGTCCTCACTGTCAGAGATTGCCCCCTCTGGTATAGGTGTGTCTCCTTCAGGAGGGCTAATCTTCTATTCGTGCTTGGGAACACTTTCCCTAATATTGTATTGATCTCTGCTCCTAAGAACACTTTTTCTTATTCCGGCTCTGGTGAGAATTTGTCCCAATGTATTGAAAATCCTATTTGAACTAGTGTCTCTATCACTTGTTGTATATGAGAGAGAGAAGAAGATACTTTATTTGGTTTTTTACAACCGTAAAATAAGACACTTAAAATTACTAAAATGTGAAGTTAAAACAAATTCATGATAAAATGCATCATTATGTCAAAATATGTACAAACATTTCCCCTTCTTTCTTTCCATCCAACTCATTATTAGCCCTATTACGACTATGTACCTGCAGAATTTTCCAACTCATTAATAGCCAAGTTCATATGTTCAAGATCCGCTCTTCTTAACAATGTCAATCAAAGTTAAAAACTTTACCCCTTGACAAATTAGAATATTCGATGACCCCCCCGCCCAGCGAATAATAGTCTGTCTACAAGTACGAATGTTAAGAACTTTTAAAATTGGTTTTAGAAATGTTCTTCTTGCTTCGCTGACGGTGGGGCAGACGCACATCACGTGGCATAATGATTCATTGTGATATCCACATAATCTACAAGTTGTGTTAAGATATTTCCCTTTCCAACTTGGTTGCAAATCCTTGGTTTCATATACTCCAAACCGATACAGCATGTACTTCTTCTTTAAAAATAATCTGAAGTGTGCTGATAGATAATCCTGAGGTTTTAGTTTTACATATGAATTTATTACTGTCCAAGAATGTCGTCTTTTTGCCACTGTGTTTTTGTCGTCTAAGAAAGATAATTTTTTGCTGCGCCATTACACACTCTATTAAACGCCATCCTCTCCATCTTACTCTCCCATGCCTCTTGAATGTCCAAATCCACCAGGGCTGATCTTAGATGTTCACCCCATGAATCCAGATTTTTTTGTTCAAACTGGGCCCTTATTTCAGTCCAACAAAGATTGTTCATGGTGCCGGGTTCCGAGGAGCGAAGTTTCCAACATAGTTTCACAAAAACCGATTGTCTCTGGAATTTCTGATTTTGTAGCCCAAATTCCAGACGGATCTGTGCTGGTGATACTACTCTAGGGAGGATAAAAACTGCTTTATACACTTTTGTTTGTAAATCATTTAAAATTCCAAATTCCCGACCGTGCCATATTTCCAAACCATATGCCAATGCTGGAAGTAATTGTGCTGCCATTGTTTTTAAAAGATGGCTGTAAGACGGGCAACTTAATTTCATTTGTAGCTGTTTGTATGCAAAAATTAAAGTTTGTGCCTTTGCTCTTATTGCACTTTTTTGATCAGTAAAGGACATACGTCGCCCTAAATTAATGCCCAAATACTTGTAGGTGCCAACTTCCTCTATTTCTTTAACCTTGGCTAGCCACTTGAATTTTTTTTTTTTTAAACTTGATCCTACTAGTGGCACCACCTTTGTTTTTTCATATTTATCTCCAGCCCCTGACAATCAAAATAGTTGGTTAAGTAGTCAATGACTCTTTGTAAGCCAATGGGGGTTTGGCTAAGGACCACTATGTCATCTGCGTATTGCAGATACTGAATGTGGTCCTCTGCCAATTTCGGAGGATGACCGTTTACTTTTGACAAGTGGGTTTGCAGACAGCAAGGTACAAGTTAAAAAGGCTTGGGGCCAAAACACACCCCTGTTTCAGGCCATTTTTTGTATCGATCTTTGATGATGCTATACTACCATCCCCCAGCTTTACCCGGGCCCAGGTTTCACTATGGAGGGCAACTATGGAGTTGATTAGTTGTTGTGGTATACCCCAACCTTTCAATTTTGTCCATAGTCGTTCACGTGGGACTTTGTCAAAAGCCGATTTTAAATCGATATAACATACGAATAAACCTGATTTCTTTAAAATTGCTTTTTCCGTAAGGAGTGCAATTACTGCCAGGTTTGTGCTAGTACCCATTCCTTGTCTAAAACCGGTTTGATATTTGGGAATTATACCTTTCTCTTCCATCCATCCCTGTAAATGTAATAATAAACAGGAAGCATATAGTTTTGCATCAACATCCATCAGAGCTATAAGCCTGTAATTTCCAGGCTCCCTGCGATTACCACTTTTATATATTGGATGAAATATGCTCCCTCTCCATGATTTAATTATCTTATTTTGAAAATACAGGTAGTTGAAGAGTGGAGTAAGAAATTTTGCCCAAAATTCCACATCATATTTGAAAATTGCGTTCGGAAGCCCATTAGGCCCTGCGGCTCCCTCCGTTTTCAATTTTTTTATTATATCTTTTAATTGGTTTATATTAACTAAGATGGTTGAGGCATTATGATTTTGTTCCTGTAACTTGTCTTTGATTTGAACTTTATCGTGATTGACTATGATTTTTTCAGGTTGCACTATTTTCCATGAAGTGAGGCTGATGTCCGATTTTGTATGCTTATCCTCCTCCAGAATATCCAGATCAGGTTCCAAATTCGTTATCATTTCGTGGTTCGTAATATTAAATACATTTTGGATGTGTTCCCATATCTTCTCACTTATTCCTGCTTTTTGAGACATTCCTATTCCCTTTGTTAACTTATTTATTATGCCCCAAAGTTCACAACTATTAGACAATTTGCTGGCCCAGAGTAATTTTTCCCAAAGTTTTTCCATGCGTTCCTTTTTGGCCACTCTACACCTCTCCCTATAGTTCTTCTTCATGTCTCTAATATTGTTGTTTGTTACTGGATGTCCGGGTCTTACAGCCAAAACTGCTTTTCTCAATTCCCTAGTGATTTCCCTTTTTAGGTTACGCAGCTGTATGTTGAACCATGGTTCATAAGTTGTACTTTGTGTACCATGACGTCCCGGGAGAACCGGAAATTTGTTTAGAAGAAACTTTCCCAAATGTTCCCAAATATCTTCTGGTGACTTAATACACTGTAACCCACCATCAATTATGTATTTATGCACAGCAGCCATTATTTTTGAGACATTCGTACCGCGCCATTTTAGTTTCTTCAGATTGTATATTACCGGGATTTCTGTCAATACAGTTATTTTCTCTTTCTGAGACAGTTTTGCGTTGATGGTCAAAACTTGCGGCAAATGGTCACTTTCCGGGCGAGATTCTATATAAAACGAGTCGACTGTAATGTATAGTTCATTACTGACCATGGTGTTGTCAATGGTTGATTGTTTCCTCCCACTTAGAAAGGTAATCCTTGCTGGTTGATCTCCCTTTATTTTTCCATTTAGAATATGTAATCCTAAGGTATCCAGATCGTTTATCAATTCATTAACAGCCCGCTCCATTTGACACGTTCTCTTAATTATCTTGCTCCCTATTAGGTTGGAATTAAAATCACCGGTGATTATCATCTCACTATTTTGGTAACTTTTCTGCAAAACATTGATTAGATTAATTAGGCATACCAGTTTTTCCTTTTTCAATTTTTTGCTCGGATGGATATATATGTTTAGGATCAGGAGCTGCCAAGGAATTTTATTTACTAAGTTGTTACTTTCCAATTTCACAATCTGTATCCAATTTTCACAGGTGTCAAGTTCTTCCGTATGACAGGCTAATTTTTCTGTTAAATAGATAGACAGCCCACCCCTAGGATGCCCATGTTTATAAAATTGTTCTGCCAAAACATGAAATTCCACATATCCACTAATGGATTTAGAAGTCAGATTCCAGGTTTCCTGTAACAATATAATATCAAAGCTTTGTAAAAAGGCTTGCGTCTCAGGGTCTTGCCCCATTTCCTTGAACCCATGGATATTCCATGAGCAGATTCTTATTTTGTCATCCTTAGGCGTGCCTGGGTATATCATTGGTGGCTTTAACCTGTTAGAATTGTTAGATTCATCAGGATCGTTTATGACTCAAGAAATGTGGCACCCACGACCAATCGTGAAATTCTTCTGCCCCTTCGGTTATTCGAGCTCGATTTTGATTTGTTTTCTCCAGTGTCTTATTTGCCAGATATGTATTTTCAGGAGTAGTACTTCTGGGCCCCCTTAAACATGTAGTTGGATGAATCACCTTTCCAGATGTAATCGGGCTCATTATGTCCATTAATAATGGGTACGGATATTTTGTTTTTTTTTGGATAAGATAGAGAAATTCCCCATGCATCAAAATTTGCTCTTTCTGAGAAAATCAAGGCTGTTAGTTCTTTTGAGTACCAAGTTGTAAGAGTAACCTCTTTACCTGATATATTATCTACTTGCAAGAACTCAACTGTTAAGAGATCTGCTGTTGTAATATTTTGCAGCCTTGGTATCTCCTTAAACAATCTCATTAGGTTTCCCCTGTTTAAAGAATCTGATCTGCCCTTTGTTTGATATTCAGGCTCAAAGATCAGTTTATTCAATAACTTTTTGTGTTCACCACTTTGAATCCCTAATTGAGGGGAAATCGTCTGTTCCTGCTGCGTATTATAAACTTTGTTTCCACTTTGCACTATATTGTCAAGAATTTTCCTTTCTTGATGTAGTACCTTTACTTGTCCGTTGCATGTTGTTGTACTTAGAGGTTTATCTGTTTTTTGACATACTTCCGTGATTATGAGATCATGTGGATTAGATGTATCTATTGGAAACTCGCAGACTCGTCCCTGATTGTCCAAAGAAATTTTTAGTTTATTCCAATTTTTATTTCCTATACTTTCACTTAAAATACCCTGGGATTTTTCTGACATTATTAAAGGCCGCCAGTCTAATTTAGATCTATTTGAATCTTCCTGTACTCTGTCTTTGAAATTTGCCATACTGTGTTCAGTTGAATTACCTTCCCCATTTAAAGTTATAATTTGTAAATTTGGTGAGATTCCATTTCCACCATCTTGTCTGTTGGTTGCTTTTTTGTCACCAAGCCGTGTATTCAGGATAATGGTATCCTCGTTGGCAATTTTTTGTCCGTATCCTTCTTTTGGCGAATCTTTGATTATTCCTTGTTTATGTTCCAAAGAATTATCTCTGATAGGAATTTTAAATAGGACTGGAATGTCCTGTTTTTTCACATTTGTTATACACTCTTTGTCACATTTTGTTTGCTTGCCACCTTCCTTTAAGTGTACATTGCTTTCTTGTATACCTAATGATATGTCACGTTGCAAGGAATTATCAAAATTTACAGCTGGCTCTTTCGAATGAACCTTAGATCCACATAAAACCCCAGAAGGGCATTTGTTACAATGCTGATTAATTTTATGGCTGTACAATTGGGAAAATATTGGATAAACTTGCTTTTTTCTAGACCACTTTGCTTATTCACATTAAGCCTGGCCTTACGAGCTCTTTTTCGTTGTCTTTTTGTTAGTCCACCATTTGATAGACTAAGTGTAGAAGTTATTTCGTCGACAGTTTGTACTTCCCCTGATCGAGTTGATTCCTTGATTTTGGTTTTAGTCACGTTGTCATCATGTTTAGGGTAATGTATTGAATCTTCAGCGCCCGCTTTATCGTTCATTTCCTCATTTCTTTTGGTCATGGCAGAGTGTTCCTTATCGACCTTATTATCTATTGGCTTAACGACATGTAAAATCTCTGTTAATATCTCTGGCAGAGATGCCAGTTTATCTATTATTTGGCTACATCCACAAATTGAGTTTGATTGATGTCCACTGCTGGCGGCCTTAATATGGTTGTCCTTAGTGATCAATACGGATAATGTGTCCAACTTACTGTTAATCCCTGCGATGTATGTCGAGATCAAGTTCATTAAATCAATCTGGACATCAAGTTTATCTGATTGGAAATTTAGAACGTCTATAGCCCGCTGTAAGGATCTTAATAGAGTATCACTCCATTTTATTAAGTGGGAGGATTTCGACGAGGGCTCTGAAATTAGATCAATTCCACTCACTGAGGAGATTGTAATTGAGGGTGACCTAGATGGTTGACTACACATGGGACTGGAATTTAGCGTAATATTTTCCCCCTCCTGCTGGTCCGTGCACACTGGATATTTTATTGGGGTCGAGGCTGCCCCTCCTTGCTCCCCAATATGCTGGTCCGGAGGTGTGCCTGAAGCTGGCCTCTTTCCTAGGTCTTGAAAATGTGCATCGTCATTTGGTTGTGTGTTCAAGTCCAGTGCTTGAATGAGGTCAGCATCATCTAATGCAGAGAAAGAACTATTCCAATCCTCAGTTTGTACTTTATTATTTTCTTTGGCTCTAACTACACCGGGGTCTACTTTTTCGTTTGGATATTCTCCATATTTCCCTTCTTTATTTAGATCAAACATGTCCTTAGGCAAGTCCTTAAGCAGATACACCTGCGCTGTGGTAGTTATTCGCCCTTTATTTGAGGAAACTTCAACTCTGGCCGCCTCACAAATTGCTTCTTGATTTACCTTGTTTATGTTAAGCTCACTTTTATTTGATTCATGGCTTGCCATCCATGTAAGTAGGGGACTTTCTCTTACAGAGCAAGATTGTTTTAATTTAGTGTTGGTACTTAAACAACCCGGCGACAGGAGGCTTCTTTTATCCTGTTTTTTAGGTGTAATTGGACTCGGCAATCCTTGTGTCCCAGCTGTGGCATAGATTTCGGCCATTGGGTCCTTTAGAAAATGGAATTTCTGGTTCTCGTTTTTTCCTCCAAAATTAAAAAATGCACTTATTGGTGTTAACACCGAAACCAGCTTTTCCTTTTGTAATGAGGAATTTTCTTTCCTTCTCTTAATCTTTGAGACTGTATTCAAATCTGATTTTGACACTCTCTTTTTTGGTTTTCTCTGTGGTGATTGTCGAGTTTTTCCTGATCTCATGATCCAGGATTGCTCACTCAAATAGTATACTATTTTGGGCTTTGTATGTTTTATATTTTTTTTGTATGTATGTTTTATGCCTGTTTATGACCGTTTATGACCTATTCAGCAGTCTCAATGCAGACTCAATGCTGGTCTCTTAACAGTACTAGGCTAGTTAACTAGCAGGCGGGCAGGTTGGCCATGCAGAATAGACGCTGCTCGGGAGGAGGGAACGGGGGGGGGTAGTGGAATGCTGGCCAACGGGGTGCTACCGGCTGCGGCTCGGCTCACCTTACACTTCTCCGTCTGTTAAGCCAATGTCACCCGCGTCCACCCAGTTTCACCCACTTCGCCTCGTCTGGTTCACTGTTCCTCCTCGTGTCCACGTCCAGGTCCACAAAACAGTGGTGCGGCGATAAACGGTGCAACGGGACGCGCTGATTTTTGCCGCTGATTCTGGCCTCAGTCAGTCCCGGTCCCAATCTCAGCTTGAGCCTGCCCGTAACCAGCCTGCCTGCTGCTCCGCTGCTCTCCGAGTTGCCTGCCTTCTTGCGAGCCGAGAGCTGCCTGACTTCCTGCTTCATACTTAAAAAAGTGTCCTTCACAATCCGTACGGAGTGGAGTCTCTCATTCAAATGGAGTTGAGTGGGAAAGGTATAGAAAGCAGGGCGCACTGGAAGCACCGCAAGCCGCACCCAACCTAGTTGGGCCGCTTCCGCGGGCTTGCCTGGGCTCTTCACTCTGCGGTCACTGCTAAAGGTGACCGCGCTCTCGTTCCTCTCTCCTTCCTCGCTTTCTCTCAGCCTCCGCTTAACTCCGCTCAGCTGACGAGACTCCGCACCTCTGCCTCCCCTCGTCTTCGGTGCCTCGAAGCCTGCGAGCAGCTCCTCACTCGCTGGTGAACGGACGGACTATCGTCCTGTCATTAAGCCCCCAGTATGCTGGATCAACGGGGTAATCAGGCCGGGGCCGTAAGCAGTTTGGCGGCGGTTTTCGGCGTCCTCCCGCTCCCAGCTCCTGCTCCCACGCTGCTGCTGCGACCTGCGGTCAGAACGAAAACACGGCAACTGGAATCTGGAGTGCTGGACGAGAAAAACTGATTGCTTGTTGTATATGCTGTTTGCAGAGACTGTACGAGCTTGCTTTTACTAACCAGTCGTCTAGGTACGGATATACATGAATTCCTTGTCTTCTCAGATGAGCGGCTAATGCAGCTAGGCACTTTGTGAACACTCTTGGTGCTGATTTCAGACCAAATGCTAGCACTTTGAATTGGTAATGTGTTTTGTTGACCACAAATCTTAATAGACTTGTGTCTTTTGTTCATGGGAATGTGCAAGTATGCATCTTTTAAGTCTATGGTTGCCATGTAGTCTCCTTTTTGCAACTGAGGTATCGCCTCTTGCAGAGTTGTCATTTTGAATCTTTGTGTTTTTACGAATTTGTTGAGAAACCCCAGGTCTAATATTGGACGCAATGTTCTGTCTACCTTTGGAATTAGGAAGTACGTGGAGTAAATGCTGTTGTTCCTTTCCTTGTGTGGTACCTGTTCTATTGCATCTTTGGCTTGAAGTTCTTGCACCTCTTGGAGTAGTAGGGATAATTATCCTTTTGAATGTATCTTTTTGTTTGCTCTTTTGTTTGGAGGTTGCATGTTTAGCTCTATGCAGTAACCGTACTGTATTAGGTTTAATATCCATTTGTCTGAAGTGATCTTTCTCCATTTTTGGAGGAAGTATTTTAACCTGCCTCCTACTGGTGCAGTATGCTGGAGGAACTGTTTGCTCATCGGATGCTGTCTTTCTATTGAATGTATTTTTGGGATCACACTCCGTGATGTTTTTGGAGAGTGCCCAAGCTTTGGAATGCAGTCACTTTGTTGAGGTTTGCGGTCCTCCGCGTTGTGGCAGGCCTCTTCCCCGGGGGCGCCCCCGAAAGGATGGTCTTCCTTGCTGGTATTGCCAATTCTGCTGTTGCCCTTGTTGTTGTCCCTGGCTTACTCCTTGGTAAGTCTGTTGATATGTTTGATGCGTGGTTGTAGGTTGGAGCGACCCTTGACCTTGCCAGGTAGGTCGCTCCCCCACCACACAGCTCCGCCTGTGTTGTCTGCCCGCTGCTTCTGCAGGTAAGATCGCCCTCCGCTTGTGGCCCCGGTGCCCGTTTTTCTGCTTGTCTCCCCTTTTCCTTTTTGTGCCCCTCGCTGCCCCATTGTCGTTGTGCCCGTGATTTTGTCTGCTCTCTCCCCTTTTTCCTTTTTGAGCCCCTCGCTGCCCCATTGTCGTTGTGCCCGTGATTTTGTCTGCTCTCTCCCCTTTTTCCTTTTTGTGCCCCTCGCTGCCCCATTGTCGTTGTGCCCGTGATTTTGTCTGCTTTCCCCCATTTCCTTTCTGTGCCCCCGCTGCCTCTCGCCATTCCCGCCGCTGCGTCCCTGCGGCCCCGCCCCCTGACTGCCCATTCGCTGCCCCTGCCTCCCGCCTCCCAGCTGCTCCTCCCTCCCACCTCCCCATAAATGGCGGCCGCTGCGCGGTGAGGAGAGCGACCCTTGACCTTGCCAGGTAGGTCGCTCCCCACCACACAGCTCCGCCTGTGTTGTCTGCCCGCTGCTTCTGCAGGTAAGATCGCCCTCCGCTTGTGGCCCCGGTGCCCGTTTTTCTGCTTGTCTCCCCTTTTCCTTTTTGTGCCCCTCGCTGCCCCATTGTCGTTGTGCCCGTGATTTTGTCTGCTCTCTCCCCTTTTTCCTTTTTGTGCCCTTCGCTGCCCCATTGTCGTTGTGCCCGTGATTTTGTCTGCTCTCTCCCCTTTTTCCTTTTTGTGCCCCTCGCTGCCCCATTGTCGTTGTGCCCGTGATTTTGTCTGCTTTCCCCCCATTTCCTTTCTGTGCCCCCGCTGCCTCTCGCCATTCCCGCCGCTGCGTCCCTGCGGCCCCGCCCCCTGACTGCCCATTCGCTGCCCCTGCCTCCCGCCTCCCAGCTGCTCCTCCCTCCCACCTCCCCATAAATGGCGGCCGCTGCGCGGCGAGGAGAGCGACCCTTGACCTTGCCAGGTAGGTCGCTCCCCCACCACACAGCTCCGCCTGTGTTGTCTGCCCGCTGCTTCTGCAGGTAAGATCGCCCTCCGCTTGTGGCCCCGGTGCCCGTTTTCTGCTTGTCTCCCCTTTTCCTTTTTGTGCCCCTCGCTGCCCCATTGTCGTTGTGCCCGTGATTTTGTCTGCTCTCTCCCCTTTTTCCTTTTTGTGCCCCTCGCTGCCCCATTGTCGTTGTGCCCGTGATTTTGTCTGCTCTCTCCCCTTTTTCCTTTTTGTGCCCCTCGCTGCCCCATTGTCGTTGTGCCCGTGATTTTGTCTGCTTTCCCCCCATTTCCTTTCTGTGCCCCCGCTGCCTCTCGCCATTCCCGCCGCTGCGTCCCTGCGGCCCCGCCCCCTGACTGCCCATTCGCTGCCCCTGCCTCCCGCCTCCCAGCTGCTCCTCCCTCCCACCTCCCCATAAATGGCGGCCGCTGCGCGGCCGTGCAGCGGACGTGCGCAGCGGGCGCGCCGCTGGCGCGCCTAAGGCAAGCCCGTCTGCGCCCGTCCGCGACTGGACCGCGCCCAGCGCCAGAAACCCTGGATCCCACCGATGCAACACCACTCGACGGACCTACGACGCCGCCACACTCACCGCACTCAATGCCGGCCGGAACCCTGCCTGCTACCGAGCCTCACCGAGACGCACCCACGGACCCTTCACCTGCCAAACCTGCCGATTCACCTGCCCCCGGACGTGCACCACCTCCGCCAAGTCGAGCACCAGCAGCAACCACCTGAAATGCATCCTGCTGAACACCCGCTCCGTCCACAGGCACGCCGTGGAACTCTGGGACCTGCTCGACGCAACAGCACCGGACATCGCCTTCCTCACCGAAACCTGGATGAACGCCTCCTCAGCGCCCGACATCGCCATAGCCATCCCGGACGGATACAAGATCACCCGGAGGGACCGCGTCAACCAGACGGGAGGAGGCATCGCCATCGTACACAAGAACACCATCCGCATCTCGACTAACTCCGACCGAGACCTTCACCGCCGCCGAACACCTACACTTCCAGATACACACTGACCCCAAGACCACCCTCCGAGGCACCCTCATCTACAGACCCCCGGGACCACGCACACTATTCAGCGAAGACACTGCAGACTTCATCAGCCCGCACGCCATGCCCTCCGCCGACTACATCCTCCTAGGGGACCTCAACTTCCACCTGGAGAACAACAACGACAGAAACACCACCGCCCTGCTGGACAACCTCGCCAACCTCGGACTCAAGCAACTGGTGAACACGCCCACCCACTACGCCGGCCACACGCTTGACCCCGTCTTCTCGTCCAGCAAGCACATCTCCTTCAGCCACGCCACCGGACTCCGCTGGACCGACCACAGCTGCGTCCACTTCAGCTTCAGAAAGACTGCGACCCACCACCACCCGCAACAGGCTCCCCGCCGGAGCTGGAGCAAGATCACCGCCGAGCAGCTCACCGCCTCCCTCAGCCAGAACACACCCACCAATACAACGGACCCAAACGAAGCAGCCAGCAACCTCGCCAAGTGGCTGACCGCCTGCGCCGACGACCTCGCACCACTAAAAACCCTCCCAGCAGACCCGGAAGCAAGAAAACCCCTTGGTTCACCAACGAACTCAAGGAATCCAAGAAGAACTGCCGCACTCTCGAGAAAACCTGGCGACTCGACCAGACCACAGACAACAGGACCGCCCTCAAGCACGCCACCCGCAAACACCACCAGCTGATCCGTGCCACCAAGAAGTCGGCACTCAAAGAACGACTGGACAACAACGCCCATGACAGCAAGGAACTTTTCAGCATCGTCAAAGAGTTCTCCAACCCCAGCGCCGGAAACAACGACATCACCCCCTCGCAAGACCTCTGCAACTCACTCTCCGCGTTCTTCCACCGCAAGATCACCGACATACATAACAGCTTCGACGCACAAACAACGCACCCTACCGCCGAACCAACGCCCGCCACCACCACCCTCTGCAACTGGACCCCGATCAGCACCGAAGACACCACCCGCACGATGAACTCCATCCACTCCGGATCACCAACCGACCCCTGCCCACACCACGTCTTCAACAAAGCCGACGCCACCATCGCACCCCATCTCCGGGACATCATCAACTCCTCCTTCCACACCGCCACCTTCCCGGAGAGCTGGAAGCACGCCGAGCTTACCGCCCTCCTGAAGAAACCAACGGCGGACCCCACCGACCTCAAGAACTACCGTCCCATCTCGCTCCTTCCGTTTCCGGCCAAAGTCATCGAGAAGACCGTCAACAGACAGCTTGCCGCCTTCCTCGAGACGAATGGATCCCTCGACCCCTCGCAGTCCGGATTTCGGGCCAACCACAGCACCGAGACCGCCCTTATCGCAGCCACCGACGACATCAGAACCCTAACCGACAACGGGGAAACAGCTGCCCTCATCCTCTTGGACCTCTCCGCGGCGTTCGACACCGTCTGCCACCGCACCCTAGTGAAGCGCCTCAGCAACATCGGAATCCGAGAGAAAGCACTGGAATGGATCATCTCGTTCCTCGCCGGAAGAACCCAGAGAGTCCGCCTCCCCCGTTCAGATCCGAAGCCACCGAAGTCATCTGCGGCGTTCCACAAGGATCCTCACTCAGCCCAACCCTCTTCAACGTCTACATGAGCCCCCTCGCAGCCATCGCACGCCGACACAACCTCAACATCATCTCCTACGCCGACGACACCCGGCTGATCCTCTCCCTCACCAACGACCCCACCACCGCCAGAGCCAACCTACACGACGGGATGAGAGACGTCGCCGACTGGATGAGGAACAGCCGCCTTAAACTGAACTCAGACAAGACGGAAGTCCTCATCCTGGGCTCATCACCCTCCGCCTGGGACGACTCCTGGTGGCCCCCGGCCCTGGGCACCGCGCCCAAGCCAACGGACCACGCACGCAACCTGGGCTTCATCCTGGACTCCTCCCTGTCGATGACCAGACAAGTCAACGCCGTCTCATCTTCATGCTTCAACACCCTGCGCATGCTCCGCAAGATCTTCAGATGGATCCCCACTGAAACCAGGAAGACCGTCACCCAGGCACTCGTCACCAGCCGACTGGACTATGGGAACACCCTCTACGCCGGAACCACAGCCAAACTTCAAAAAAGACTCCAGCGCATCCAGAACGCCTCCGCACGACTCATCCTGGACATCCCCCGACACAGCCACATCACCGGACACCTGAAAGACCTGCACTGGCTCCCCGTCAGCAAGAGAATCACGTTCAGACTCCTCACCCACGCACACAAGGCCCTCCACGACCTGGGCCCAAAGTACCTCAACGACCGCATGACCTTCTACACGCCCACACGCCAGCTACGATCAACCAGCCACGCCCTCGCCACCGTACCACGCATCCGCAGAACCACCGCCGGAGGAAGATCCTTCTCCTACCTGGCAGCCAAGACCTGGAACTCCCTCCCCACTCACCTTCGGCGAACCCAGGACCATCTCTCCTTCAGGAAGCAGCTCAAGACCTGGCTGTTCGAGCAGTAACTTACCCCCTCCCCCAGCGCCTTGAGACCCTCCCGGGTGAGTAGCGCGCTCTATAAATGCTGTGATTGATTGATTGATGGTTACCTCTGCCCGCCGGCCTCCTAGAGGGGGAGCCTCTACGCATGCCTCTGAATTGTAGGGCGCCCATAGATCTTGCCGTCTCATTGTCCTTTTTTAATTGGTTTAGCTTGTCACCTACGTCGATACCAAACAGTTGTTCCCCATTGAACGGTGAGTTCAGTATGTTGTTTTGTACTTCTGGCTTGAAACCTGGTATTCACAGCCATGCGTGCCTTCTTTCGGTGATGACCAGTCTCTGCTGCATCTAGGGCTGATTTTAAACATGTGTTCGCTATGTTTTTCCCTTCTTCCACTAAGTGGCTTGCCCTTCTTAGGAACTGTTCTGGTAGGTGCTCTAGTAGGTCTCCTACCTCTTCCCAATGTTGATATGCATGCCTGTTTAGCAATGCATTCAAATTTGCTATGCGCCACTGATTGCCGCACTCCTCTCGACCTTTCTCCCCATAAGGTCCATCCTCTTGCTTTCTTTGTCTGGTGGTGGATCAATGGTGGTTGGTACATTAGCTCTTTTCCTAGCCTTGGATGTTATAATTGAGTCAGCTGGCACTGACTCTTTGATGTAAATAGGGTCCTTTGAGGAATGTGTGTATTTTTTTCTCTCCTCTTGGTGCGACTGCCTTGCATGTGGCAGGCTCTTTAAATGCTTCTTTTCCTTGATCCAAAACCTTGGCAGCATAGGGAGGAATTGGTTCCTTGATTGAGTAGGCATCAAAGTCTAGCAGAAAACATGATTGGGTGTTTCTTCCGCCAGTTGTACTCCATAAGTATCTGCTGCCTTCTTTATGACTTGGTTGTACATCCCAATGTCATCTGGTGGTGAAGGGCTCAAAGGATATGTATCCACCGCCTAGTAAGGTGAATCGGTGTCGAGATCTTGCCATTGTACGATGCCCCCTGGGCGGATACCTGAATCTCTTCGTACTTACAGCGGTACCCGAGCAACCCTGGCCGATGCCCGGTGGAGCTGTCGCATGCAGCTATAGAGGAGTTTGGCTCGGGTTCGCCCCGTGGCCGGCACCTACCGAGCCGGACATCTCTCACAGTTTTCCTCGTCTCCCTGCTGTGTTTTCCCCCTTCCCCCTCCTTTTCCCAGGGTCTTGACTATACTATACGTCAATTTCCCTTATTATTGTGTAATCTCATGTTTTTATACAGGGCTCCTGTAACTGATGTAATTTTGTAACTTGTAAACCGCTGATCCTCATGTAAAGCGCTCCAATACCTCCGGGTCTAGCCAGCGCTATATAAAACTTCTCAAATAAATAAATAAAATTGTAGGATCTTGGACCTCCGATGTCGCCGAACCATCATAAGTTTGTCCCTCGTCGTCTTCTTCTTTGAAGAATTCCTCTTCTTACTCTTCGTCGAGCGGTTCGGGTGTTGTTGAAGTCTGTAACTCCTCGACGGCCTTTTCCCCTTCCGTCGAAGTTTTCGGCAGTATTTTGAATTTCTTCAAACTTTCGTCAAATTCTTTTTTGCGTTGCAAAATACTTGCCACTTCCGCTTCTAGCCTCTTTCTATCTCGGACGCGTGAGATTCGGCGTGAGATTCGGCGTCAAGACCTTCCGCCTTTCTTTTCGTGCTTGATGCCGCCGACACGGCCATCGAAGCCTGTTTTGACTTCTCTCGTTTCGACGTCGATGCGTCTTTTGACGTCTTCGATTTTTCGAGGGTCTTCGCCATCACGGAGTCCTTGTCTAAGGATCCGACGGAGTGTTTGTCTCTGGACGGGGCTGCGGCCGTCGAGTGCTCCTACGCCGAGGCTCCTTTTGAGGACTTTGTCAGTTTTTCATGACTCGTCTAGCTTTTTAGAGGTCGGCGGTTCTCTTACCTCCTTCGAAGTCTTCTTCTCGACCTCTACGACTGAGACGTCTCTGTCCTCATCGACTTCTGGCCCTTCGGCGATGTTGTCCTCCTCTTAGCTGGAGAGGCCCAGGTCTCTAAGCGATGGTGCTGTGCCTTGGCCCTGCATGTTGTAGTTGGTTCTTCTCGGTCTCTCTTACCCTCAGTCTTTGGGGTGAAAGCCGAGCACGGGTTGCAATCGTCACTTCGGTGATCCAGCGGCAGGCAAAGGTTGCAGACCGCATGCTGATCCTTTTGTGCGTACTTGGGATGACAATTTTTGCAGAACTTGAACGGTGTCTTGTCCATTACCGCGCACAGGGAGCCCCCTGCATGCGCATTTTCCATTTGTTGTCGGAGGCTGTTTTCACCTTTCGGCGCACTCCGGCACCTTGAATCAAAGTCCAGTACGTCGAATTTTTGTATCGCTGTTCTGTAGAAGTTTGTCCTTACTTTTCGTCGATTCTTCTACCCAAATCTCAGGAGCTCCTTCAGTATCGATCCAGACCCAACAGCGGAAAAAAAGAAACTGAAGATGGCGACCAAAGGTGGGAGATTCCGGAGGAAGCTAGTCGACGTCACAAGGGGACACCAAATGGTGGTATGTCGACACCCACCAAAAAAAAAAAAAAAGACACACATACAACAATTCCGGACCCAACCACTAGATGGCAGAATAATGGGAATAATGCACAGCATGTGAATCCAGAAGAGATTCACGCTGCAAAACTAGATATTAAACAAGTTATGGCAGTAAAAGAAATGACCGTGTCATTGGGTTTACCTGCTGGATAAATAGAGCATGGCTGACTCTGCTAGTGTCTTTGAAGGGAGAAACAACTCGTGAAAAGCAGTGATACGTTGCTTCTCTATTTGAGTTTCCTTGGAGGGTGGAATGGGCAAGTTCGGTCAGGTTTAGTTGGCAAGGGGTGTATTTGTTCTACCTCTTTTGAAAGGAGGAAGGAAACTGATGTATAGTAATATAATAATCTGTGTTGTGGATATTGCATTCTTTCTCATTACTCTGCTTCTACTTCTTCTCAGGGTAAGGCCAACATAAGAGTTTATTCCATGCATGTTCTTATTGATATCCACTTTATTCACATTTGTGGACTGGCAACACTGTTGCCACATTATGTTATGCTTTATTTTACTCTCGGTATGTACCATTTCCATGTTTACATTGATACAAAAAAAAAAAAAGTTTAAACCCACAATATTGTTTTATAGACACAATGTGTGCATTCACCCCCAAACCAATGGCCCTGTCTTTCCCAGATTCGACTTTTGGATTTGTAGCAGTCCAAGTGATGCAAACAAGTCTCTGTGCTGGCATAACCCTGATGCACACTTCCATTTTCTGTCCAGAGAGTGATAGCCTTTCTTCAACTTGGCTTGAGGTCACTAACGTGTTAAAGCCAGTGGTCCACAGCTATCCCACAACCACATGCAGCAAGTAGTGGGTTCAATTCCAGTTTGGTCTCTGGTCTGTGCACCCAGACTGCATGATTGCCCAGCTATGGTGATAACCACCAACACGACAAAGAAGGTGGTTACGAGGACAGAGCTGCCCAGACAGCTCCTGCAGGACCAGTCAGCAGAGCTTAGCCTTGTCTAGTTAGGAACCTGTTCTGGATCCGGGCCCGGGCTGCAGCGTCAACACAGATGTGAGGCAAAGTGAGGCAAAGAGGTCAGGTTATGATAGGACATGTGCGCCCAGAAGCTTGGCCCACCCCAACTGAGCCAACCCAAATGATTGTACTTACCCAATGAGAGGAAGGTGTGGGAGGGCAAGCACTACGACTATGGCTGAAGCACACTATCCTATCTTAGGAGAGTATGGGTTAGTCATATGAATGCACCTTTTAAACATGGAATGAGAACCGGATGTCAGCCCCGGACACTTATTGACATTTAGCATTAACTTATTGCCTCCGTTGGTACCCAACAGCAATGCAAAGAGTCACTCCAAGTAGAAACTCTCCCGTGTTTCAAAAGCAAGTGCAGGTACTCAGCACCAGCAAACACCAGACACAATTACGCACCTGGGGGTGATTTTCTCAATAGTTCTATTACCCAAAATAACCCCAATTAATTACATCCTCTGATGGTACAGGATTAGTAATTCCCAGAGAATTACACATTGCAGAGGATCTTGAGCAAGAGAGAACGTTGTTTGGAGCAAGGGTTCTACAGAAAACACTTATCATGAAGTGAAATGCCTACAGCCAACATTCTCTTAAATATTCTGCAGCTGCACGCAGGTTAAGGGCAGCCCTTTAGATTGAGACATCTCGCTCCCCCAACTGACTGAGGCAAGGACTTTGGATCTGCTACACAAGTACATGAAAGTAAGACAACTGCATTTGAGAAAACATTCCTTGATGTGAATGGCTGCTACTACCAGAGTCAGCATCTTGAATTTCTGTAGGAGAACAAATCGGCTTTGATTACATAGACCAGTATAAGGCACAATCACTATTTTTCTATGCAATAAAATATTGGGAACAGCTGCTCAGCCTGCTTTCATAGGTGGGACCAGGTCTATAGCTCCCGAAAACGAGGAGCCACTGAACCATTTCCCAAAATAACTTTGTGACAGGCTGAGAAAGAAGTGGCCTTTAGGGGAGTAGAGAACCATCAAAAGAAACCAGGAAACACTGGTGATTTGGGACCAATGGTGGTGGTGAAAGGAAAGCCTATCATCTTTCATCTGTTTAGCTCTAACCACAAACCCCCAATAAAATGCACTTGTTTCCAGTGACAGCCGTGCAGAAGATGGTGCTGTCTTAAGCAGAGTCATTGGGATTGTTTAGCCTCAGCCAGCGGTGGGCTCGTGTGTGCTTGATTGGCCACCTGAAGCCTCCCTTCTTTGAATGAAATTAAAGCAGAGTGACGCTAGCCAAGCGCGTTAGGCTAAAAGAAGCCCTAGAATAGAAATTGTAATGCCTTGGTCGGTGTAGACAAAGCAAGGAGGTGATGGATAAGGCCACCTTCCTTGGAGTTTCCACGGTCTACCTTCATCTTAAACTGCAGGGACAGGCTACAAGCTGCGAGGAACTTCTGGATTGAAAGCATGAAGCAATCTCTTTAAGGTGCGACAGCAGGTCCCCTCGCTTTCTGTTTTTATCACAGAAGAATGACTTGCGGACATAGGGAAGACCCACTCCTCTGCTTTAGACATTTGAACAATATGGAGAAACCTTCATGGTCCCAGGAGGCATACCCAAAAGCTAAATGCCTAGTTCTGTGGACTGAAGACACTAAATGGCATATCCCATAAGTGCAAGCAGCCTACCTGCACCTGAGTGCTGCAGCGAGTGGGGACAGGGAAAGTGATTTGACAAAATAGTTGGGGAATGCTCCAAAAAGAAGAAAATGGACATGTTTAGCCTGCAACAGCACAAACGAAGAGGGGTTGCTGAGGAGGACAGGAAGACACCCTGGCAAAGAGCTGAACTGCTCAGAAGAGAGAAAGAAATGCATTAACATTTGGGAACCATCATGGCTAAAATGGGTAATATGGAGAAAATAGTATTTCTGAAGAAAAGAGGATTTAAAATTGGAGTGCAGGAAGATTGGTATGGAAGATTCAGCCACATAGATGGATGTCAGATTCCAGAAAGTGTAACACTTATTTGTCCAATGGGACACCACAGGATCTGTTGGTCTCCTGAAGTGGAGCATCTCGAGCAATGTTTCAACTTAAAAGCATGAAAAAGAAGCTAGGTATGAGTAAAGGTGAAATTATGAGGCTGTTGGCCCCTGCCTACATTGTCCCCTGTATATTATGTGTTTTGAGATGCAGTTCAACTGCAACCGGGAAGTTGGAGACTTTCTTGAATTAATACTTGTGGAGGAATGTGTAAATGTGGAGCAGAGTAGGTGCGTACCCGTTTGTAAATATTTGTGGCAATTTTCTCCCATGGAAGTCTTTAGCAATATATTTTCACTGTTCATTAGTTTAAAGAAAGTGTTTGCTGGTTGGAAGGAGAAGTGGATGATAACCACTTGAACAAATTTGCAATTTGGCTGTGATGCTACTAGTCTGGTACTGCTGCAGCTCTTCCTCCATCACAGGATTCTTTCAATCGAAGACCTAGTCAGTAACTTGGAATTGGGCCCTCAGCTTTGAGACCAGAGGCTTAAACTGTGCTGCCTGTTTAGAGTTTATCTCCCTAAACAGACTATCAATGAGGTCGCTGGGCGCAATCAGTTTTTGCTCAGCGTAAGAGCTTTATCACATTAGTCTCCTGTCTGCCCTTGCATGTCCATACACTGCCCACTGCCCACTACTCACTTCACATCTGTTATAGGGTAGTCCATGTGTGGTCTGGACCATACTTTTTGCAATGGAGCACAGAAGAACTCTGCTCACCTCAATGGTTTAAACAAATATGTGAAAGATGGTCAGTGGAGTGCAAGAAGCAATACTTCCACATGGACAGAGGACATGATCATTTGCTCTCACCTGTAACGAACAGATGTGCTCCCCACCCATCCCCAATTCCTAGGTCAAGCTCCTGCAGTAACCACATCATGCTATTGATGATAAACCTTTTGGAGAGACTATACAGCCCTTGCAAGCACTATGGAATGTGACATCACTTTGGCTTCTAAGATACAAACACAGATGGCAGTAGAGCTTAAACAAAGAAGAACTGAATTTTACACAGGTGTGTGCCTTCTGTAAGCCTGCCTTCAGTAGTACCCACTGAGCAATATGGGAGATTTAGGGCCCGATTAAGAATTGGGCGCTCTGGGAGCGGGCCGCCACGCCAATGCCCCGCTACTACAGCACCAAGCTTGACCGCCGCCCGCCAGATTTAGAGTTTCCTTGTGGTCTGGCGGGCGGTCCTTTGGGGGGTGCCTATTAGAAAGGCACAGCAATGGGAGCGCCAAAGCTGGTTCCTGCATGTACCATGAATGGGGGTGCTTGCACAGTGTGCCCCCCTGCATGTATCCCCAAGCCCAGAGGCAACAGAGGGCCCCCTTAGTTTCCTCACCACCAGGATTTTCATGGTGTGAGCACCGCCATGAGAGTTGGTGGTGAAGAAACTCGTAATATGCTTGGAGGTGCCGCAGCAGCACCGCCAAGCATAATGCGGCCTCAGACCGCCGTGTCACTGTCAGGGATCGCGGATGTCCACCAGTTGAGGCAGTCCCATGGCAGTCTGCCCGCCATAGTCTTAATACGGCGGTCGACGCACCGCTGAGCCACCGTGGGTTTGGCAGTCCACAGACTGTAAAACTCATAATCAGGCCCTTAGTCTTTGCATCATTTGTTGTATTTTTTTAATCTTCATTTAACAGCAAAATGCTGACGAATTTTCAAATTATATAAAAATAATATATAATTATATATATATATAACTAAGTCTTTAAATGAAAGGAGATGTGTGTGTGTATATATATATATGTGTATATATATATATGTGTATATATATATATATATATATATATATATATATATATTTCATCAAAATTCCCAACAGCAACTGGCTGAAAAGCGGGACACGGACACCAGTTAAGTGCATGAAATATCTTCTTTATTTACTGACACTGATCGACATGGCAGATGACGCATTTCACCCAACAAGTGGGCTTGATCACATATATATATTATCTACTGGCGGTCGCCAGTAGATAGTTATAGTTAGGACCTATTTTCCATAGGAAATTCACAACATTCTATTTGAAATAACTTTGGCGCCGGTTGACGAATCTTCGCGAAATTCTCAAAACTCATGGGGCGCTCCGGTCCGCTCCTATCCTGAAAGTTTCAGGGTGATTTGGCAAGCGGGGGCCGAGAAAAAAGGGGGGTCCCAAAACGTGTTTTCCCCATGCAATTTTCCATAGGAACCTTTAATCGCAGCTACAGCCCGAACTGCTGAACGGAATTACACCAAATTTGGCAAAAAGGTAGCCCTTGGTTCAGTGTCGTGCCTTTTGGTTAAATGGTGTTAATCCGTTCAGTAGTTCCTGAGAAAATCAAAAGTAAAACCACATATATCTATGGCCGCGGAGGGTCTGCGCACCCCGAGCGCACCTTCCCGATCACGAGCTGTATGCTAATTGGCTGTCAACACTCCAAACCAGGAAGTGTTGGCAGCCATCTTGTTCCTCGGTAGAACCGAGGCACAGAAACAAGTGCGCAAAACGCAAAAAGGGGGCAGGGTAGAAACACCCTGACCCCCTAGGCCTGCTCAGGGGGTCCTTGTGGCCCAAAAAAAAAATGTTTTAAATTGTTTTTTTTTTTTTTTTTTAATTGTTTTTTTTTTTTTTTTTTTTTTAAATCGGCGTGGTGCATGCAGGGTGAAAAAAATAACGTGCGGGCTACCGCGCTTCGTTGTTATTTGGACCCCGGGTGGGCCAAGTCCCGGGGGCATGCGGGGGTTTGTTAATATTAAACTTTTTATTTAGGGAGTTTTATATAGCGCTGGCCTGACCCTAGGGTATCGGAGCGCTTTACAGCAGATACATTGAAAAGAGTCATAAAACACAAAACAGAAGAGCAACACATTAATAGAGTCGGAACAGTCTCAGTCTTCGGAGTCTTTCGAAACCTTGGAGTTAGAGCAGTGCGCGGTGTCAGCTAGCTGCTCCGATTGATCCTATACAACCCCTAGGGAGCGGTTTAGGAACAGGATTTTGAGTTGACTTTTGAATTTTACAAAGGAGGGAATGGTTCTGATGTGAGGGGGAATAGAGTTCCAGATTTTTGGGGCGCTTCCGGCGAAGGATCGATCCGCAGTTTTTTGTTTTCGAGTCTTTGGTGGGATGAGTAGGAGGGAGTTTGAGCTTCTGAGGTTCCTGGCCTGGCCAGCTTTTTTGAGTTTTTTTGCCAGATATTCGGGTTTGCCGGTGTGCAGGGCTTTATGCGTGAGGCAGGCTGTTCTGAAGCTAATCCGCATTTCTACTGGAAGCCACTTAAGTTCCCTGAGAGCAGGAGAGATGTGGTCGAATTTCTTGATACCGGTGATCATTCTGGCTGCCGCATGCAGCGTTGTTTTGATGGGCGCCAGATGTGATTTTGGGATTCCTGAGAGGACTGCGTTCCCATAGTCCAGTCTTGACAGTACCAGAGTTTGGGTGGCTTGTTTGAGATCACTGGGCGGGATGAAGGGTTTTATTTTGTTCAGTAGTCTGAGGTTAAGGAAAGCGCTCTTGGCCGAATTCTTGATGTGTCTGGTCATGTTCAGTTTCGGGTCTAGAGTGATGCCTAGTGATTTGACAGAGTCTGCTAGAGTGAGATTCCCGTTGAGTGCATCAATGGCCTTTAACCATTCAGCAATTTGGGGGTTCTCTTCCTTGTTCGAGATGAGGAGTGTCTCAGTCTTGTCAGGGTTTAGTTTAAGGTGGTTGCATGACAGCCAGTGTTGGACATCTCTCAGTACGTCATTGAGTCTTTGAATGTCTGTGAGGGAGGTAGTTTCCAAATAGATCTGAGTATCATCAGCGTAGAGGTGAAAGCGGATGTTGGCTTTATTGAGTAGTTTGGAGAGAGGTTCCATGTAAATGTTAAAAAGTTGCGGGGATAGCACCGAGCCTTGAGGGACGCCCTTGTTGACTTGGTGGAGGTCGGAAGTGAAGTTTCTGATTTTTATTTTTTGCGTGCGGTTGTGCAGGAAGGAGGAGAACCATTGGAGGACCATCTCGCCAAGACCGGCTCTTTCTTGGAGAGCCCTAAGGAGAAGATTGTGGTCTACCGTGTCAAATGCTGCCGAGAGGTCAAGGAGAATGAGGAGGCAGCATTGGTCGGAGTCTAGTGATCTGTGGATATCGTCAATGATGTTGAGGATCGCGGTTTCTGTGCTACAGCCTTTTCTGAAGCCAGATTGGTGGGGGTCCAGGAGATTGATGTTGTCCAGGTGTTGGGTTAGTTGTTGGAGTACGCATCTTTCTAGGGTTTTGGACAGAAGGGGGAGGTTCGATACAGGTCTAAAGTTATTCAGCTCCGTAGTGTCGAGGCCAGGTTTTTTCAGTAACGGTGTGACTTGTCCTATTTTAAGGCAGTCTGGAACGACTCCATTTTTCAAGGAGCTATTTATGATCTCGCACCAAAGTGGAGCTAGGGCATGCTTCAGTTTTTGGGTCAGTAGGGAAGGAATGGGGTCTAGGACATGAGCTGAGGGTTTGGAGGTGGAGATCAGCGTGACTATCTCAGATTCTTGAATGGGGCGGAAGCTTAGCCAGGAATTGGAAGAGGTACAGGGATCGAAATCAGGCGTCCTGGATGTGATGACCTTAGTGGGGTGTGTAATGTTGACGTCCAGTGAGAGTTCGATCTTGGTGATCTTATCATTGAAGAAGTTGGCGAAGTTATCGCAGAGTTCTTTGGATGCCTGTAAAGAGGAGGTCGCGGGCTTGGAGGTTTGTTGCCTGATGATGTTATAGAGCTCCTTGGGTCGATTTCGGGGGAATTTCACGGGTTTTGTACGAGTGCAATGTCCAACTAACTATAACTGTCCCTAAAACCTATGGTTTTTTCCGTGAATTTCAAAGGTTTTTTAAATGCTAATTTCTAACTATAACGTGTCTGAAACCCATGGTTTTTTCCGTGAATTTCAAAGGTTTTTTAAATGCGAATTTCTAACTATAACGTGCCTGAAACCTATGGTTTAAGTGAATATATATATATATATATATATATATATATATATATATATATATATATATATATATATTAAAAAAATTGATTTAAACACAACATTTAAGGGCCCGGGATGAGGAGAAACAGTTTGCCTTTACCCAACCAGAGATAGCTATGAAGTCTTAGTAAACCAAGAAAGAAGGGGAACTAGATCACCATAGTAGAGGTGATGAGGACTGCTCCTACATATAAAGTTTTGATGCTGTGTTTATCCAAAGCAAGGGGCTGGTCTGATCACTTACCTGTTTTCTAAACTCAATAGGGTTTGTACATGATATATTGCAATATGCAGTGTTAATTAACCGGCACTCACTAGATTCTGAAGAGTCTACCGATAGGTGAGCCTCATTAATTCTCTCCCCTCCCCCTTTTTCCTGCTGAGGTTGCCCAACTGGATGTGTTCTTCTTGACCTATAACATGTGAGAAGTTTAATATTGAAATGATAGGGCTACACAGCATTTAGCCCAGGGGGATTTATTCAGCACGATGGACAAAGTCTATGCTGCCATTTATTTGATAACCAATAAAAAAACAAGCATTGGCATAGCCAATAGTTTTTGCCTTTGGGACTTTGTAAGTGTTTAGCCATGCCGCCCTAAGTCCTGGCTTACTCTTGAAATTCAGGAGTAAGTCTGGAATACTAGAAGAGTAAGACACAGAGGCATCTTTGTGAATCCTGCCCTAAGTGTTTGAATATATGACTGCATGCACGAGTGTATACAGTACACGGAAATTTAAATCACCTCAAGATGGATTCTCCACAAAAAGAATAATAGCTTCACAGTGTTTAACTAGCTTATATAAAACAGAGGGCAGCCTGAGAGTTTTCAGAAAGCGGTACGCTTATATCCGACAATGAACTCCGCCACTTCCTGAACAGAAGAGGGAGCTGTACTGCATAGGAAGGCAAAAGACACACAATTGATGGACGGAATGCAGAACAAATCAAATCAAAACATTGACCCTCAGTCAAGAGATCTGGGTTAAATCCATCATTCTTTTGCTCACCATGCCACCCCAGCTTAGACCTGGCCATATGCAAATCAGTCTTGACCCTGTGCCTCATGGGAACAGTCCAGCCCGAACTGCCAAGCCAGGTCCTCCCTGGACCGGAAACAAGCATCCTAGGACCGGTTTCGGGGTTTCACCCTCTTCAGCCAGGATAGCTTGATTCCAGTGGCACAGTGAGCCCAGGACCCACGTCTGGGCATACCTGGCGCACTTAGGGCGAGAAAGCAAAAGACACACAATTGATGGACGGAATGCAGAACAAATCAAAACATTCACCCCCAGTCAAGAGATCTGGGTTAAATCCATCATTCTTTTGCTCACCATGCCACCCCAGCTTAGACCTGGCCATATGCAAATCAGTCTTGACCCTGTGCCTCATGGGAACAGTCCAGCCCGAACTGCCAAGCCAGGTCCTCCCAGATCTTTTGACTGGGGGAGAATGTTTGCATTGTCAGCATTCGGTCCATCATTTGTTTGCTGTAACACTTTTCGCCCTAAGTGGGATGGGTATGCCCAGACGTGGGTCCCTTGCTCTCTGTGCCACTGGATTCAAGCTAGCCTGGCTGAAGGGTGACATACCCTGAAACCGGTCCCAGGATGCTTGTTTCCGGTCCAGGGAGGACCTGGCTTGGCAGTTCGGTCTGGACTGTTCCCATGAGGCACAGGGTCAAGACTGATTTGCATATGGCTGGGTCCAAACTGGGGTGGCGTAGTGGGCAAAAGAACGATGGATTTAACCCAGATCTTTTGACTGGGGGAGAATGTTTGCATTGTCAGCATTCCGTCCATCATTTGTTTGCTGTAACACAGTACTGCATATGAAAGCACCAAGGTCGAGGAGAGGTTGGGAGTGCCATATGTGGTGCACAGCCTAATAAATTAGAACAGGGTGCAGTTAAACAGCAATAATCAAAATAATCATATTACTGTGCATTTTGCTAAAGAACAGATATAAGCAGGTGGCAACCATGTTGGTGCGTATTTAAGCAGTAGCTAGGGGATGCATGTTTGATTGTATTAGATCGGTGATTGCTGCTTGTCATTTTATGTGTTGTGTATAATAAATGGCGGAGGTGGTTGTATGTGAGTTGTTGTGCGACAGTGTGGTAAATGCTTGTGCACAATTGTGTGCATAATTGTACTCTGTTGTTTATGAGCTTGTGTATGTTTGCTTTCCGCAAGTACTATTTTGTATTTGTGCGCGACTGGTATGTGTGGACAGAATTGTATATAAATATGAATATGTATGTATGCGCCTTTGTATGTAAATGTGCAAACGTATCGTTCGTCCGAAAGTAGAGTATGATGCACAACTCTTCAGTACAGGTGCTAAATAGTGCGCACTCATCACAAGCAATACATCGCAGGACGGTTAGACTGGTCCTCACTCTAAGCAGACACAGTGGCTGACACAGAAGCCCTGTCCCTCCACCCTGTGCTCTGGATCCACAACTCGGGCATTGTGTTTTTCCTCCCTTACTTATGGGCAGCTAACTGGATGGTGTGCAAGGGGAACATTTGTGCACACGGTGGGGCGTGTTGTTGCAGGCGCAGCACGATCTCGCTCTGTGGTGCAGGCTGATTCAGGCCGTGCCGACGACTGCCTGTGCATAATCCTGGGCTGTGGCAGCTTTAAACACCATTGACAGGAGTCGAGCCACCTTGCAGCCGTAAGAACAGCCAGGTCCCGCTGAACATCAAGAGAGGCCAAGAGCAGGCGCCTGGCAGTGGGACTCCAGGCCACAGACTGAAGGGCACTGTGAGAGATGGGACCACTCAAATCGGTCTGTGCTTCGCTGCACTGGGTGCACTGATTCCAGTTTAATTAACATGAATACACGGCATTCACACCTTCCGAGAAGTAGGCTCTGTGCAAAACCTACAAAAGAGCAGCGCAACAAGGGGGCCGTGGGCAGTACACTGCATAAAAGCATAAGCGTGTGCAATTTAAAAGAATAGAGCCATGGGCTGATAGAGTCGAGCGTTGTTTCCGTATAGCAGCCAGCAGGAGGAGCTGGGGAGGCAGGGCTTTGGCAGGAAGCTAATTCCACGACTAGGCTGTGCTGTGCCAGGAGGAAGCGTGAACGCAGTGATGGCCAACCAGAAGGATCACTTAGTGAAATCGCCTAGGAGGGAACTAAGCACACAAAGGCCGGCCAATTACAAGCAATGCATATGAAGTCAGCATTTCTAAATGGCACAACAAAAAACGAATGGAAATCGATGGACGTGGTTTAAGCCCATATTATAACTACAACATGTCTTTCAAACAGTTCATGCACACTGCCTAAGCTCTGCCTAACCAACCAATAAAAATGTTCAAAACCAAATCAGGGGCTGGAGTGACTAGTGCTCTGCATACCTGCCAAGCAGTCATGAGAGCCCTCGTGCTAATAGTTGCACAGAGAGCACAAGCATGTACTAGTTGGAGAAAGTGAAAAATGAGATTGAAAAATAGAACGGGACAAGGGACCTCAAGGTTCTGAATCACTGAGTACAGAATGTTGAGCTCACACGCTTGAGAGAGTGTGTGGAGACCAATATATTGTGATGCATCACAGGCAAAGTTCAACTAAAGTCTTGACCCGAAACTTTGAAATACTAATACTTCAGTACCCATAAGCTGTTCTTGCTAAAGGACATTTATTTTCTGCACTCAATATCTCATACATAGCTACACACATCTCTGGTGCATTCTGATGTAAATTATAGGATATCTTCACTAATTAAAATATATTGCCAAGAAACGTCAACAATTTCATGGTTTAATCATCACAAAAGCATTACATCAAAATGTGGATGTCAAATAATGAACAGATGAGTTACATATGATAAAATGTGTAGCCCAAGGATATGTGTTTAAAAGAAGCATATCATATTTCAAGGAGAAAGACATACAGAATAAAATCTAAAACTACCGGACCCAGCAGACACACAAGGCTGCTTTTGTAATCATCTCTCAAAACTATATAAAGGCCTTAGCTAAAAGATGCACTGTAAAACAATTTCTCTACAAACTGGTATTTCTGCTCTAATACTTATGAAAGGGGCCATTGAGAACTTTTTAACCTATAGTTCCACCTTTCCTGAGAAGCTGTGCAGCTGCAAACAGCATTTACTAAACACTGATATGAGGTCAAATGAACTGCAGAACGTTTGCTATATAAATACATTTAACATAATTCTTAGTTTTAAAGAAAAGAAGCAATGTCCAAATAAGGAATTCGAAAAACAAGAGAAGCTATTTTGTCCTTAACCTGCTGGTTATTGGTATAAGTATACTGCACATTTGCCACTGACAAGGTCTCATAATAGTGCTGTCAGCCAAGAAGCATCTTCCTCTACCAGCACAAATCTAGTAGGTCACAGACAGTATAGAGTTAACAGAGCGCTGGGTGGAGCAAGATATACGCTGTGTTGTGAATGAGGGTCCTAAAACCATCAAGGACTGGGTTTCATGAGTACAAGCGCACAGGAAGGGGATTTGATGTATATTAAGAGGAGAGAAGCAAGAAGCCCTAGTTCAGCAATTGTGCTGAGGATGTGTTGAAACAACTATGGTTGTGTGGCTCAGTTGCTCACTTTGGAGCCCGGGGATCAGGGTTCACTTCCCCAGCCTTTGGTGTTGACTGAAAATTGGAGTACTGGGCAAATCACTTAACCTCCCTGTGACTAAAAAATACAAATGACTTGCACGTAAATTTGTCAGGTGCAGGTGTGCAATTCAAAGATGTAACTCATTGCTTGACGTACACAATCCTGTACATTATACGGGTATTATGCAAAGATTCAATTCACTGCTGCTCCCCAGCTTGTGTTGCACTATACAAATACCAATATATACCACATACTTAGGTAATGTCCACAATAGGTACTGAACTGCATTTCATATGCCCAGTGCTTTCCATCTTCAACCTGCCTATTAAGCTAGAGACCCCTTACCAACATCCCAGAATTTCCTAAACCTTTGTTGGACTTCAATGCAAAAAATAATTTAAAGCACTCATTGTTTTAATACTTGAAGGTTTCAACACATGTTCTGAAACGACTAATTCATATCAAGCTAAAGTCCACTGTCAAACTTTGAATTTTCTTAAACCATTCTCTGGCCCATCCCACACGCCAGCACACACAACTAATGCCACATTGGCCTCACCAAAAGGAGTTCCACCTTGTCATCAGGAACAATGATAATTTGATTTCCATCAACCTCTCCACACCTTCACAACTGAATGTTAGTCACCACTCAAACCACTGAATAACTATAAGATCATGTGGAAGAATTTTGTTATCAATGTCTTTAGCTCTGTTTTTCCTCTTGTTTAACCACTAGTACAGTAATAATAGTTCAACACGTCTATCAATGTCTGACAACAGCTTTTGATGAGCTTATACCACTAAAACCAATTCTAGAAAATAAGCAAGTCAAAAATCTTAGCAATTCACACCAAAACTAATACAATTATCATCAAACAGAAAGACCTTTGAAATAATCAGGACAGACTACAGCAACCATAAAAATACATCACTGTAACACCACTCCAGAATCTACACAAGTCTACACCAAACAGAAGCAAAAAGAAAAACACTTCAACTGTAGTGCAACAGATGCATGATAAAGGAGCTTCATAAAAGGATTAATAAATTCCGGAATGCAAGGAGATAAAGATCCGCTTCCATGTGGTGTCCTTGGATCTTTACCGTGAGACAAAAATGCATAATACACTAGAAAATCTTAACCAAGCTGCCACCCATCTACAATCACATTTCGAAATGGCTACTCTTTAACCGTCTGACACAGGAAGACTTCACTAACACAATAATGATTGTGGAATATCCAAATCGGCGGGGGATGAGGGGGGGGCTTAACCAGACTACAACATTAAGAACATCCTCCTCACAAGCTCTGCAAACTTTCCAGCCACAGCCACAATAAATCACTTCACAGCAACAGGAGCTACCCCATATGAAAAATGATCTCTTATTAAACCTACGCTGAAAAGAAAATACCAACCAACAGCATATGTCCCTTTTCCAATAAATTGAATGAAAGATGTGTTGCCAAAACCCAATTCGCATTTCTTTAAGAGAACAACCATCTCTCCAAACTACCAAAACGTTTTTTGTCTGGGTCAGAGCACTGAGGCACCACTATTTGCAATATGGGTCGATATTAAAATAACTTGGCTCAAATGGGAGTAGCGGTTGCCTCCTACCCGATTATCAGTTTCTGACACAATTTACCATCCTACAATTCTAGAAGCTTCATAACTCAGGAATTCAAGGATCCTTACTAAAACAGGCTATATTATTCCACATTTGACAGACAGCTCACCAAACCACTTCTTCCCTTCACTTTCAATATTATTAGAATTCTTGGCCGGGGTAGGTCCAGGCTCAACAGATGCTCCCCAGATGTTCAGCATCTACCTCAGTACACTACCTATGGAGATATTCTCTTTTAATCTCAGCTGACATAACTATGCAAATTACATACAAATCGATTTAAATCATTCTAAAGCTTGAAAGTTCATCTGAGCTTGCCGTTGTACCAAGGAGAGACGCCTACAAACAATTCATAACTAGATGTTTGCTAGCCATCTCTAGTGGTGTGGAATTCCTATCAGCCGAAGCCTAGGACATATTGTTTGGGATCAAGAACAAGTTTTAATGTTTATTCTGTTTCCTGGACAAACAGACCTTGCCCCCTGCAGAACAAACCACTTTACTGCCAATTAACCATATCATTGTACGTTTACAGGAATGAGGATGGTCTTTAAATGCACTACTTATACATCTATTTATGTTCAAAACTGTGTAGGGTGAAAGATTTCACTGGAGCCCCCTCAAAGCGCACAACGGTACGCTGTGACATTATTTCTAAACGTTTTAGTCACATGGTCCGTAAGTAAATATTCCCTATAAGTTAATTAGCCGATCAATTGTATTAAAACACATTCTGAAAATTCTGCCAACTCATGTCCACTTTGAACTTTCCAAACACATTATTTATTTGAGAAGTTTTATATAGCGCTGGCTAGACCCGGAGGTATCAGAGCGCTTTACATGAGGATCAGAGGTTTACAAGTTACAAAATTACATCAGTTACAGGAGCCCAGTATAATTAGTTCATTAATGCTCATTTCACGTTGTTCAAGGATAAAGAGCTTGTGTATTTTTAGTTCTTAGCGCAACTTTCAGGATACAGTTACATCAGAAGCTCCCGATATAACACTTAATGGAAAATCGATTACAATGTCAGATCATCTCCGTCAGATCATCATCGCTTGTTGTCAGATACACCAGATAAAGTGTACACACACCTTGATTGAATAAAAATAATCAGACGCATCTTTTTACAGAAAACCCGTATGACCAAGTTATCTATTTAGGCCGTTCGGTTCCATACTTTTTGTTTTTTTATTTAACATTTTTTATTAAAGCCAAACTTGTCACATTCAGATTTACAGATGCGTATATTCCGTTATACATAAGGTAATTATATGTCAACATTTATCATATACATTGTGGTAGATCATCTATTCATGTTCGTGATTCCCCCCTTTTGACATTTCCATTTCCACTTTGGCGAAATACATAATTCCCCTCGATAAATATTCCATCCTCCCCATTTTTTGTCCCATTTTCTGGGACAGCCTCTGGATTTATAGACCTCTTTTTCAGCAATCATACATCTGTCCATTTCCGCTACCCAGCCTATTATCAATGGGCGATCTGCTGCTCCCCACTTCATAGCGATTGCCCTCTTCACCAATGTGTAGCCTAGGGTGACTAATTGCTGTTCCATGTCCGTTAAATCAGTGGCCTCCCAAATACTTAGAATCCCCATTAGTGGTGTCAACGTAATCTGTTTCCCCAGCGCGTCTCGTAACTGCTCTGTGGCCTTCTCCCAGAGGAGTCTTACCTGGGGGCAGTCCCAAAGAATATGATAAAATGTTGCCTCTTGGTGACAGCCACGCAGGCATAGTGCATCCTGCCTCGTTCCCATTTTAGCTAGGATCACTCCGGTGAGGTATGTACGATGCAGAACTTTCAGTTGAATCAATCTAAAGCGATGGTTTATGGCTGCCTCTCTTGGGGACATCAATGCCGCCTGCCAGTCATCATCGTCGTCGTCGTCAATAGGTCCTAAGTCCGCCTGCCAGCGGTCTCTGAGAGTGTGGAAGGGGTCCGGCAAATTGTTACACAATTTACGATATGTGAGTGAAATGGCTTTGTCTAGGATGCGTTCCGACAATAACCGGTCTTCCAAGGGAGACGATTCTGCCAGTGTTGTTAAGTCGGGGAGTGCTGTTTTAATAGCATGTCGAATTTGCAGATACCTAAATACCTCCCCTTGCGCTAGTTCATATTTCACTTGCAAGTCTTTGAATGTGAGAATCTTACCTTTGTGTATGAGATCTCCTACGGTGGATATTCCAATGGTGTCCCATTTGTCAAAACACATATGGTGACAGAGCAGCCCTAACTGTTGAGAAGACCATAAGGGTGTGGCTTTTGTCAATACTCCTGTCCAGCCCAGACGCTTAGTTGCCGGATGCCAGATGGTGATCGTTTGAGCCATAGGGCCCAAAAAAAACTTCCCTTTACGAACCCCAAGATAACCCTCTCGTCCCGTTTGATATTTTTCTAACCTATATGCTGGGTTTATAGGATGGCCATATAGCCAGTGGTTAATTGCCACCAGTTGTGATGCCCAGTAATAGAGCCGTAGATCTGGGAGTGCAATCCCCCCGTCATACCACCCCTTTGTCAACTTCCCTAGGGCTATTCGCGGTGCCCTTCCATCCCACAATAATGTACGGACCTCCGCCTCCACGTTATTAAAATATGCGTCGGGGATCCTGTATGGGCAATTTTGAAGCATGTAGAGGAAGCGCGGTAAAGGCAGCATTTTAAATAGGGCCACTCGACCTACTAACGACAATGGTAGCGACCTCCAGTGTTTGACGTCGTCACGGAGCCTATTTAAGGGGGCTGCTAAGTTCTTATCATAAAAAGTTCGGGGGTTGGGTGTAATAAAGATCCCCAAGTACCGGAACCCTTCAGAGACCACTGCAAGCTCACATCCCCGGGGCAGTCTAGGTGTAGGGCAATGCAGAACAAATAACACCGACTTAGTCCAATTAATAGCATATCCTGAATATTTGCCGAAATTTGTGAATATATTTAGTAGGCGGTGTATTGAGGCATATGGGGATGCTAAGTAGATCAGGATGTCGTCTGCAATCAACGAAATCCTGTCCTCATTGTCTTCCTCCCATTTCAGCCCCCGAAGAGCCACGTCATGTCTCACCCAGGATGCCAATGGTTCTAGTACCAAGGCGAAGAGTAGGGGGGACAGGGGGCAGCCTTGTCTAGTCCCTCTGTTCAGTTTAAACATTCGGGATGTGTGGTTATTCACCTTGACTTGACCCCGTAACTCAGTGTAGAGCAGCCTGACCCATTTCACACAACGCGGGTCAAACCCCAGACGAATCAGGACTTCAAAGAGAAGACCATTCTATAGAATCGAATGCCATGGAGGCATCCAGCGACAGTATTACCGCATCCTCTTCTATACATTGTTGACGTTCTAAGACATTGTTTACTCTGCGAATATTTAGCGCTGCGTTCCGACCCGGTACAAAGCCCGATTGATCTGCATGTACCAATGATGGGAGAACGACACTCAGACGGGACGCCAGCAGTTTCGCTAGAATCTTAGCCTCTGCATTAATCAGGGAGATCGGTCTATAGGAGCTACAGCTGTTCGCCGGTTTCCCGGGTTTTCAGATTACCTCTATGGAGGCCAATCTTTGGTCTTCGGGCAGGATTCCCTTCTCTAAGCTTTCTATATACATATGTTTAAGATGGGGTGCCACTCGTAAAGCCATCGATTTGAGGAACTCAATTGGAATCCCATTAGGCCCCATTGCCTTCCCTGATTGGATGTTAAATATGGCTTTGCAGATTTCTTCGTCCGTTATGTCTGCATCCAGCTCGGCCCTTTCTGAATCTGACAATGAGGGCAGGTTTATGTCAGTCAACAGCTGACGTGAGTCCTCCGATGCATACGTGGTGGAGGAGGAATACACCGCCTCCAAATAATCCGCTACCTCTTGGGGATCTGAGACCCTTTCATTGTCACCAACGGATAGTTCCGGGACCCATCGTTCCCCCTGTTCCCTCCTCTCCAGCCAAGCAAGCATTTTCCCCGCTCTATCTCCCATTTCATAAACCCTATGACGTGTGTGAAGTAGTTTCGCTCGAGTTTTTTCTCGTACCATGTTTTTATATTCGAGTTGCTTAATGGTTAAGCGGTGCATGGTGGCTTCGCTAGGTGATGAGTTGTGTTGCGTCTCTAGTTGGTGACGCTCCCCCTCTAATTGCAATATTTGTTGGTTATGTTGTCGTATATAGCCTGTCTTTAATGCCAGAGCATGCCCTTTCAGCACCACTTTATAAGCTTCCCAAATAGTCTGCGCTGAGGCCACTGACCCTAGATTTTCGGCAAAATAATAGTCCGTCTGTTTGGTGAGATCCTCTTTTATGTCTGGGATCGTTAGAAGCCATGGATTCATAATTATGGAGCTACGCTGTCTCCCTTGGTTGAAGGTGAGTTCGAGCCATACTGGGGAATGATCTGAGATGCCCCTGGGGAGTCCGCGAGGGTTTTGAAAGTGACCGAGGTCTGCCAGGTGCGTAAGGAAGTAATCAATGCGGGACATACTGTTGTGTGCATTAGAGTAGTGGGTGTAATACGTCATGTTTGGTTGCAATGATCGCCATATTTCTGTCAGTCCCATGGCTCGAGTGAACTCCTCCATTTGAGTGCTGTGTCGAATTGGGGGTCGTCGAGGATACCGGTCTAGTGCATCGTCCATTGTCATGTTAAAGTCACCCCCCAGTATTAATGTACCTTCTGGGAGATCTATTAGGATGTTGCCTAAATCGCAGAGTGCTTCTTTCCCCAGTGCCGGCGGGAGATACACTGATATCACATTTATCGGCTTCCCCTCCCAACTGGCCGTCATCACCGCGAATCGGCCCTGTGGGTCGGCCCACGTATGAGTGGGTGTGAGGGCTAGGTTTTTCCGCACTAAAATCCCTACGCCTCTGGAGCCGGTTGTAAATCCTGCGTGGACCAAACATTTGTATCCCCACCTGTTGAGAGCCTTGCAGCTATTACCCACTAGGTGTGTCTCCTGCAGTAACACTAAATCAGGTGCCTGTCTTTTGAGGTATTGCAATACCACCCCCCTCTTTATTTTATCACCTAGACCGTTCACATTCCACGTCATAGTGGACAATCTCGTTTCTATTGTGCTACCCATGAGAAATCAACGCTAGGGTCTTGCAAATCTCCTGCGGATATCCCTGGAGGGGTGACTATCTCCCCAAGCAAGATAGTGGCACTCCGTAGAATCTTAGTCCCATTGTACGCTCTAGAGTGTTCCTGGAACACCATCCTTCTATACCATGCCATCGTAGGGGAACACTACTTATCAAATCTAGGTTAGAACACTGTGCTTTGTGACATTCAACATTAAAACTAACAAAGAAAAAACCCCTCCCTTCCCCCCGCATCACCCCCCTCCCTGCCCCCCTGCCAGTGGATTTCCAACTACCCACTCCCCAACAAGGCAGAGTGCCTGTCGCCCCCCCCCCCATTAGTGAGGTGCTTGGTTACAACTCTCCCCCCCGCCGTAATTTTAGGATAAAAGCATGTTACACATTATGGAATACAAACATGTCTAAGTCCCTTCTTACGTCGTCATTGCTAAAGCAGCTCAGTATTGGTAATTTCGCCTAGATCTATGCAAGTGGAGCATACTCTATCAGCAATGGGGTGGTGGTGAGTACCACAGCGCTGTGCCAGGTATCTTACCCTATACCCAAGGGCATCAAGCGTTTCTCAGCCTTCGCACTCTGGAGTCCAAAACACCGTGTCTCGTTAGCCTTCCGTTGATAAGTTCGGCTCGCCCAAGGTCAGGTCGTCTCGTGCTTGGTCTTAAAATCCCTAAAGGTGGTTATCGGTGACTACTGCCGTGGTGCCGTTATCGTTTTCTTAGCTGCGTGAAGTGGATTCTGTCTCTCTTCGATTGGTGTCGTTCCACTGTCGAGCATTGTTGTCAGATCTCCCTGATCTAGGTCCTCCATTACGGTCCTTATTTGATTTTTCTACTCGGCGCCAGCCCTCCATCCACTCCCATGCCTCTTCCGGGGAGGAGAAGAACCATGTCTTGCCGTCTGATTCAAGACGGAGTTTCGCAGTGAAGAGCATGGCTTATTTTATTCCTTTTTCTCGTAGTGCTTGCTTGACTGCCATGAAACTACGTCGTTGAGCTTGTACCTTAGTGGTAAAGTCAGGGAAGAAGGTTATCTGGCTGTCCTCAAATTTAAGCGGTGGGTTTGTACGAGCCGTTTGGAGAACAACATCACGATCCCTGAAATTGAAAACTCGGGCTATAATCGGTCGTGGAGGGGCCCCCGGCCGGGGCCTACCCCCGGGGACCCAATGGGCGCGCTCTATGGAAAAGTAACTTGATAGCCTTTTTGGTTGTAGTTGTTTCAAAATTAACTCTTCCACAAATAAGTCTGTCGCCGGGCCTTCTGCCCGTTCTGGAACTCCCAGAACTCGTACGTTGTTTCTACGCGCCCTTCCTTCATATTCGTCTAGCAGTCCCTCCATCCTAGTCTATTTTTCCTGTGGCTGATTCACTTGCTTTTTTAGTAGGGCGGTGTCCGAGGTCAGGGTAGTTGTGGCTTCCTCTATGTCTAACTCTGGAGTCCATTTTCCTTAGGTCGGCTCTTATCAGGGATACTTCCACATTGACCGTGTCTATGCGAGTCTCTAGGGAGGTACGTACTCCCGTGATGGCCGCCAGAATGTCTTGGAGTGTCGGATCTTTTTGCGGTTGTGGATGGTCCTGGCCTTCCGGGGATCCCTGCTCGTTTGTGCCCCCATCCTCTCCTGTCTGTGACCAGGCAAATTTAGCTAGCTTAGCTTGCGCCGGTGTTTTGCTACCCTTTCCACTTGCCATCTTGGGCTGTTTCGTATTATAATAGACTATGATGCCAATGGGTGCCGGCCCAGTACTCGCCGCCGCCTACCCAGGGGTATTGTCCCCCCTGTTGGCCTGTCGGGTTTCCTGACCCAGCAACCCTTCGTGACGGCCTCAGGCAGAGCCAGGAACCGCTGTGGTCCCAACGGGTTGTCGTAGGGCGCTCCTGCCTCAATCCACCACACTGTATCCCTTTCTTCACCCCAGTTAGGGGTAGCACCACTTGTTCAGCAGGAGCGCATGGTTATTGTGCCCGGGGAGTGCCCCCTGACCCACCAGAGGCTGGATCGGCAAGGATTCTCTCTCGACCCTACGGGGTTACTGGATCGCGTGTGCGACTCGGGTCGCTGCTGTCCGCCTTCTTTTTTTCACAGGCTGAGTATTCCCAGGTTAGGTCCTCCACCTAGCATCGGTGGGTTCATCTATTGGATACTGTGGAGGCCCTTTCTAACGCAGAGTGAGGCCCACCGTGTCCTTCATCTACTTTAAGTCCATTTGGGCAGCGTGTGAAGGCCCACAGACCCATGTGTGGCACGTAAAGCTGAACCGCTGTATGGCAAAGTGTGCATTGGAATTATGTGGATAGTAATTATGTGGTATTAAGTGTACTGGAATTATGTGGAGTGGGATTGTGTGTCATGGACTGTAATTGTTTGGAATGGTATTGTGTGTTGTGGAGTGGTATGCAGTGGAGTTTACTTATGTGGTGTGCTGTTGAATTTTGTGGCATGATGTGGAATGATGTGATGTGGATGTATGTGGTATGTTGTGTAAATGCGCTGTTGAGTTGAATTATGTGGTTTGCTGAATTATGTGGTGTGGAATGGAAAGGTGTAGAGTTGAATTGTGTGGCGTGGAAGTGTATGGCATTGAGTGAAAACTGTGTTGAGTGGTATTATGTGACATGGTGTAGAGTGCATTTATGTGGAGTGTTGCTACGTGGCATAGACTGGATTTATGTGGTATGTAGTAGAGTGCAATTATGAGGAAGTGAATTATGTGGTGTTGAGTGGTATTATGTGGAGTGTATTTATGTTGTGTGGTGAATTGTGTGGGGCTGAATTGTGTGCCGTTGTGTAGAATTATCTGGCTTGGTGTGGTATATAATTGTGCGGAGTGGAATCATGTGGCATGTTGTGGATTCAAGGATAGTGTTGTGTTTTCAATATTGTAACATCAGCATGTCACTAATATTACTGGAAATAATCTGCAACACCCTCCCATTTCTCATGTCGGGTCCTATTTTGATGTAAAAGAAACATTTTTTATGGATGTTGCATGAAACAAACACAGCGTTTCTCTGCCAAATTCTATCAAGTACCAACTCGGCCACCTGGGAAAAAAACTGTGATGGGCAATCAAAGGGAAAACAGCCACCGTATAACCATCACAACTCAAAATGATTGACTTAAGTTAAGGGAGAGTAAGCAACTAATTAATTTCCAAACATACCAAGAAAACGTAGATATTTTGTAGGATTGGTGCTACAGGAAAGATCAATAAACGAATCGCTTAACAATCCTGATAAAAGACCACGCCTACTTTGCCAGACATTAAGCCACATATACATTGGGAAATAAAGTTTTGTATTACCATTGGACCTAGATGTGCAGAAGTCATATGCCATGTGCCAACCAGGTTATGCTTGCCTGTGAATGTGATCAATTAGTTAAGATAACACATGCCACTGTGTAACTATTCTGGCTCATTCGGAGGTGAAGTGACATTTCTGTTTTAAAGGAACTTCGCACAACACTCCGAGAACACTCCTTGTGTATGGAATGAAGGTAGTCAAGAGACACATAAACAGACACAAACAGAGCAAACTGACATCTGAATCACAGGAAGAAATGGTGTGTGAAACAGACAGCAACATTAAATCTCCACCAAGGAATCACTCCAGAATGCACACCACATCAACTGGCTCTCAAGTACGGACTGGCCTTTGTGAATAATGGCTAATACACTATATGAAAATGGTGTAGCAGAGGGCTTCTTTTGCATGGAAAAAGTCTATATCAGTGCATGGATCAAACCCTTTCTGCTTAGGTTTTATGATTAAATATGTTTACTGCCTATATTTATATACACGGACTGTATGCGTTATCACTGTGAACAGGTTTTTTTAAATCTCAGGCCCGGGTGCAACAAAATATTGTGGATTTCTATACAAGGTTTGCCCCTGGTACTGCATAGTACTAGATTCAGTGGAAGCTTGCGACAATGGGGTCTGTCCTTGAAGGGTCTGACCTTTGGAAGCTTAAAAGCAAGCTCCAATACCAGCTCTCAAACTGACGGCCAAGGTTTTCACGCTTAAACTGTTCAGCCTTGCCTGCTCACTCGGAAGGTTTTTTTAATTTTAACTATATGGTAAATTTATAAAACACTCAGCCTCCATTTCAGCTGAAATGTCAAACTTCTGTCTGTTGAGAAAGCAATTGATGACAAAACTGTGATCTGACTTACGCCCTACCCTGGTAGAGCAATTGGATTGATGGTTATCGCGTACTCTTTCTAGCGCTTTGAGCTGGTGAGTTTAGCTGCTGTGTTATGTGTCCTACTCAAAAACATTTGTATGCAATTACATTACTGCTATTAGACCTCAGTGCTACTGAAAGTGGTTGAGTCATTTGCTTCCAGTTTAAAGGTCACATCATTTTCATTAACAATGTGTGCGTTCACCAGGGAAAATACCACAAGATTAGAATGAACTAACATGCATCTGCGCATTCCTGGTACACAGTTCTTTTCCTAATTAACTATGGACATTTTTCAAGCTTCATCTGATTATGGTACACATGATCTCCCACGGATGCAATCCACGCCAATAAAAGCAAAACAAAACCACGTTCAGAATAGCATTCATTAGGAGTGCGATAGCGAGTGAACGTAAAGTCGCACTACTACTTGAACAAGTAATACGACACGAAAAAGTTAAACAAAGCGTGGTGTTTGTGGAACGCGCGATGCGCTAATAGTTAAAATGTTTACAGCGCGTCGCGGGGGGGGCATTGTTGACTGTGGGACCGTGTTAATGTGAAAGCAGGCGCCGCGCTGAAACCTAAAGTGCGGCGCCCAGGGGCGGGAGGGGGCTGCAGGCGCCATTGTTGACTGTGCACCTGTGCTGTTAATTTTAAAGGGCGAATTTGCGGAGGTCTGCAGTTAGTTTGAATAAAAATATATTGGTTTTGTGCTGAGTGCACAACAACAGAAACACGCGAGTGCCCGACGTAAAGTGCGTTCTGCAAGAAAAAAAAGTACTTAAACGAGAGAGCATGCTGCTTCTTCTGAGCATTTGGAAGCAGTGAAACAAGGCTGGTTTAAACAAGTGACGGGCTGCTTGGAAAATGAAAGCGCCATCGCACGCTGAATGTTGCAGGAAAGCATGTGGTGCCTGCAGTAGAAAAAACTCATTAAAGAAAGTAGTGCTTACAGACTAAAAAAGACATACTGTGTAACAACCGAAGTAAAAGGGCCAGTAGCCATGGGAGGTTACGAATGAAGACAAGGCCGTACTAAGGAGGGACTAACAAGCCAATTACTGAATCAGAAGCCAGCATTTACGAAGGACAAAGACACAAGACAATGAAAAATATGGGCGGGGCTTCTCTTCCATACTCTACTACAGCAAGTCTTGCAAAGAAGCGCACGCGCGCTGACTCAGGCTCGACCTAAAAACACCTGTCACATGAGCTAAGCTGTACATAGAGTTTGAAGAGCAAGGTAACACAATAGGATACAATATCAAATAGGGTGTGGTGACAGTTTCAAAATAGTTTTCTTAAGACATGTTTTCCTAAAAAGCCCGAGAGGTAATTGCTCTCGTTGAGGGTGGTAGGGAGTTCCAAATTTTTTAGGCAGATCCGGTGAAAGTGAGGCTGTGAGTTCTCATTTTTTAAGTCAAGCATGGGCAGCGCATGCGCTGCTCTGCGAGGCATGCTGTCTTCAAGCATGGACTTTGAAGGTCCGCCCACGCTGCCCAAATTTTTCATTGGCTTGTGTCATTGTCCTTTGGAAACTGGCTTTCAGTGGTCAATAGGCTTAGTAGTCCCTCCTTAGTACCGCCTTGTCTCATTTTGTAACCTCCCTTCAGGACACTCCCTGTTGCATGTGGTGTTACTCTGTAGGCTTTAATTTCAGCCTCCGAGCATTATTTGGTTAAATGTTTTTCTCCCGCCTGCAACACAGGCAGGACACGCTCTTCCCCCAATGCTTTCTTTTTTTTTCCCATAGCACGCCAAGCGGATGCAGTGGGGGCCGTGCCTTTTGTTTGTTGTTTGCGGCCCTGCATGTTTTTTTCACTTTAATGTGGGTCACGCCCCTTTCTTTAGACGAGCCGTGTCTAGAGAAAGGTGCGCGAACGCTATTAAAGTGAAACCGCGGCATGGGGCATTTTTACAAAAAATGCATTTGTCAACTTGACAAACAGATGCTTTTTTTTGTAAAAGTGCCCCATACCACGCTTTCACTTTAATGGCGGCTGCACCCCTTTCTTTAGATGCGGCTCGTCTAAAGAAAGGGGCGTGGCCGACATTAATGTAAAAGCGTGGCATGGGGCACTTTTCCAAATATTCCGTTTGCAATGCAATAGGTCTCGCATTTGCGAGAGTTTAAGCTATTGACATTGTCATTTACAATGGCAATAACTCAAACTCTCATAAATGCGAGACCTATTGCATTGCAAATGCTTATTTTAAAATCTGGCTGGTTCTAGTAAGAGGGATTTAGCACTTCTAGAATCCCTTCCGCGCCTCCAGAAAGCTTGATACTATTCGTCATATATTTAGGACCAGAATTGTGCAGGGCTTTGTGCGTTATGCCAGCAACCTTCAGTTGGATCGTAGCCTCAACTGGGAGCCAGCTGAGGGCTCTGAGTGATGGGGAGATGCAATAATAACGGTGTGTGCCTGTTAAAAGTCTTGCTGCAGCATTTGTCGCTTTCATTGGGGCTAGGCTGGCTTTAAGGAGCCCTATGAGTGTGGCATTCCCATAGTCCAGTCTTAAGAGCACTAGAGATTGCACAGGTGTTTTGAGGTCTCCTAGCAGTATGGAGGGTTTTCGTTTTTTTTTGAAGGTGTAGGTTAGCGCTTCTGGTTTCAGCTTGCATGTGAGCTTTCATGTAGTGGAGAGGTGTGGTGCAGCGGCCAGGGCAGCTGACTTCGGAGCACAGGGTTCACGGTTCGATCCCCGGCTCCGGCGGCAGCTCAGCTCAGCACCATGTGACTCTGGGCAATAGCTCGCTTAATTTCCACGACGGCCCCCAGCGCCTTGAGACCCGTAAGGGTGAGTAGCTGCGCTACATAAAAACGGACTTACTTACTTATGTTAAGATTGGAATCTAGTGTGATGTCTAGTGATTTTACAGAGTCACAGATAGAGTGCAGTTTAGCAATTTGATGTTAAGAGCGTATGGTCGCGGTTGTTGGGATCTAAGGGGTGAGGTGAAAAGAAGGAATTCAGTTTTCTGCGGATTTAGCTTCAGATGCTTGCATGGCAGCCAGTCCTGTGTTTTCCTCAGGGTGTCATTCAGTCTCCAGATAGCCTCTTGAGAGGAGAGTTTGATGTAGAGCTGAGTAGCATCAGCGTACATGAGGTATGAGACTTTCGATTGTGTAAGTATTTCAGGGAGTAGTTCCATGTATAGATTGAAGAGCATTGGTGAATTTGTTGATCCTTGAGGAATGCCCCTGTCGATGTCCGCTACGTCAGATAGGGTGGTGTCTAAATATCATATAATAAAAATCACTCTTTGTTGCCGGTTCTGCAAGAAGGTAGTGAAACAGTTAAGGGCAGCACCTGATCGGCCCGTTCTGATTTCAAGCGTTTCTCTGAGGCGTTTGTGGCTGATCAGGTCAAATGCTGATGATAAATCTAGAAGTATTACGAGACAGGATTTGTTTTGGTCGAATGTTTGTATATCATCTAGAATGGCACACTCTGTGTTGTGTCCAGACCTGAAACCTGATTGGTGTTGGTCTAAAACGTCAACATTCTTGATGTGTTCGCGTAGCTGATATGGGGTGCATTTTTTCTATCAATTTAGCCAGGAAAAGCAGACTGAATACTGGTCGGAGGTTAAGTCTTGTCCTGGAGGGGTCTGCAAAGCCACAGGCAAGTGTCTGCACCACTGAGCTATAGCTCCTAGCAGTTGTCGCCTCTTGCAGAAGGCACTATTAGCAAGCCTAGGCTCCAGTGCCATGCCGTATGGCTTCCATGGCATGGGCAAGAGCATCTTCATGATGTAGGGAAACTTTTGCAGGTCACAGAAAGGCAAGTAGCTGTGGTCCACTGGCAATGTTACCGACTTTCAACCTGCCAACCAGGATTCCAGTCTAGGGCTCTGCACTGTTATAATGCGCGTAATACTTTAACTCTGCTCCACCCACATGAAGGAAAGGAAGTTAGGAGGGGCACCCTTTGTGCTCTTTGGACAGTAATGCAAAAAGCAATATCAGAAATTGCTCTGGTGTTTTTGTAGCTAAAATAAATGTTTATACAGGGGGAAAAGAGAATATTGAAAAATAGAAGGATTTAAGGGACGGTATAGTTGCTATTGACTCCAAGAGCAGGATCTGAACCCTTGGCCTGAAGGGGGTCTGGCAAGGCCACTGCCGCATCTACATCACTGAGCTATAACTCCTGGCTGTTGTCGCCAATTGCGGAAGGTATTATTAGCAAGCCTCAGGTTCTTTAGCTATGCCCTATGCCTTCCAGTGCATGGGCAGCAGCATCTCCATGATATAGGGAACTTTTTGCAGGCCTCAGAAAGGCTAGTGGCTGTGGTCAGATTTCCATCCTGCCAGCCAGGGTTCGAATGCCGGGCTTGCCACTTCCTGATGGGGTTTCTGGAGGCTAATGAGACGAGCTTCCTGTCCATGCTTCCAGGTACGTGGAGTTGGCATCCTGCCCTGATGAGACAAGGTTCCTGTCCGTGCTTCCAGTTATGTGGAGTCGGAGGTCGACATGCTGGCCAGCGCTGGAGTGAAGAGATGCAATGCAAGCACACTGGAAGGTAAATGAAAAGAGGCTATGTCTGGGGGCCTGTGCAAGAGAAATAGAGCGAAGCCAGGTCCAGTAAGGTAGAGCATATGCCAAGCAGGAGCCTATGGGAACGGGTAACTGGAGCTGCAGAGCGGGGGCTTGGAGGAAGCATTGATGTGGTAGGTGAAGTTGCAGGGTCGAGGAAGGAGCAGATGGAGATGCAGAGGGAAGGCAGGGCCAGAGAGGAGGAGGTAGCACAGATGCAGAGGTAAGGCAGGACCAGGTAGGTGGGGCGAGGTCAAAGGTAAGGCAGGAGCTAGGGGGCTCCTGGGGGAGATAGCAGAAGAGGGCAACAGGCAGTAAGAAAGCTGGGGTTGTAGGACGCAAAACGAGTAAACACGAGATGGGGTACACGAGGAGGCCCTCATATGCTCAAATGGCGGAGTCCACCATTTTTTATTGCTCCCCCTCCCAAAAAGGACTCAAATTTGGGTGGAATGCAGTGTTGGGGGAGGGGACAGGCTTAAAAGGGGTGAAGAAGCACAGAAGGATTGAGGGGGCGAGATGGGTATTGTTTTGGGGGCTACCCATATTTATCCATGCCATTCCAGCACAAAAGGCCCCCAAAAGTTCTGTTTAGGTGGTAATATTGAAAGGAGTCACCTGTGTGGGCGACATGCTGCTCAGAAGGATGGTCATGTTGGGTAATGTTTAGGGGGGGCTAGCTATAAAAAGTTATTATTCCCCTCAGACAAGAGCACCCCAAATCTTTAATTGTAGTGGTGGTATTGCATGTAAGGAACGTGTTTGGGGCGGAGGGGACTTGGAGGACATGACTCCTCAGAGTTTTTGCCTGCAACAAGGGCACCCCGAAGCCCATGAACGCCCCTGGAAGCCCCCGAAGCCAATGAACGCCCAGGTTCTGTATAGAATCTGGCTGTGCAAACACAAGAGATGATGGACGGAGCACTGAAACTTTTCAGACACTCACTCCCAGTCACAGATCTGGGTTGAATCCATCATCGTTCTTTAGCTCACTTCGCCACCCCAGTTCAGACACAGCTATATGCAAATCAGTCTTGACCCTGTGCCTCATGGGAACAGTCCAGCTCGAACTGCCAAGCCATGTCTTCCCTGGACCGGAAACAAGCATCCTGGGACCGGTTTCGGGCTAACAGCCCTCATCAGCCAGGCTAGCTTGAATCCAGTGGCAAAGTGAGCAAGGGACCCATGTCTGGGCATACCCTGCCAACTTAGGGCGAACAAAGCAAACACAAGAGATGGACGGAGCACTGAAACTTTTCAGACACTCACCCCCAGTCACAGATCTGCCAACTTAGGGCGAACAAAGCAAACATCTGGCTGTGGCCACTTAGGGAACCTGCTCAATGAGGGTGGCTTCACAATCTGTAACCTTTAAGTGCCAAAACCTTAGCCTAAGACCAGCTGCTAGATTTAAAATCCTGCTCAAGACCATACATTGCAAGAAGCATTACTGAAGTAGCTAGCAACCCTTTCAGGCCGAGGTAAGCTTGTATGGACATCATTTATAAGAGTGCTCTAGTCACAATATCTTTACAAGGCGACAGTTACTCTGTAGTATGGCAAGAGGGCAGTGTTGTGAACTGGAGAGCCAAAATGGGTTTTAGACCGGCATGCCGTTATTCCTCTTCTTTATGTTGGTCTTTGCTGGGCAACACTATACAGTTCAGAAGTGGTACGGCTGAGAGAATAAGAAACGAGGAAGGGTGGTGAAGGGGTTATGTAGAAGGGAAATGGCATGCTGACAGGGTTAGCTGAGTGAGTGTGTGATGGTTTCCTCTGAAGGGACATGTGAGAGAGGACCAGCAGCTCTGCAGCACTCGGATGTGAGGGGAAGCACAGAACAATTTTTCACCCAAAAAACAAACACTTGCACCATCTCACTATTTACAAGTGAGAGGTGATGCTTTGAAGCTTATAGGATTTGCCATGTTTGATGAACAACAGTGCACAGTTAGCGACGTTCGCTACTGTTAAGTTTGCAACAATGACTTAAAACGTTGCCTTCGTTTGGAACTTCATGAATTCCACACACCTTTTATGAAAAAAAAAAGTCTATAAAAAATCTGCAAAGGATGGGTTTTTGCTAGATGAAATAAATTGCAAAAAACATTTTTTTGCAGGAGAGATGTGGTCGATTCAAATTCAGGTGCCAGCCAACCGACTAGGAGTCACTTTTGTATGCATTTGCTGTTCAGGGAGAAGGGAACGGGTAGGAAGAAGAGGAATTGTTTGGCTGGAGGTGCATTCAAGGCCCAGGCCAGCTACCACAAATACAGCAATTTAGGAAAACTCCCAGAGGCAGTTATCTGAACGGGGTAACCAGCGCTTGAGCTGACCATTAGCAGAGAATCACCATATGTTGATGCTTGCTGAGCTATTCTATAATTCTCTGATCACGCAAGGTGTCCACAGATAACCTGGAGCCTTATCCTCAAAATGGACTCAGCTGTGTATAGTCTTGGCTCTCAGCAGGGCTAACACATTTATACAGATAGAAGTGAGAGACACCATTCATAAGGAGCTAAATGCATTTTACCGTGGGAGCGAGTGAGTACAGAAAAATGGTACATGCCCCTGACAACAAAATCCCTGTCACCAACCTTCAGTCTACTGATAGATGAAGGACAGGCCCACCTCACCAGGCTATCACCAGCACTCCCTTTGAGAGGACAGAAAGCCACTGGGAAAGGCAGGCTGTACAATGGTTACGGCGGTACAGCAAACACCGCTAGGGACAATTGATCTCGCACTCTGGAACCAGGTGTGGCACACCTCTGGACATTTGAAACTTTTCGACCTGTAGATAGTCTTACATCACTGCCACTCGTTCCTTCCTAGTGCCCCAGCATTGGTACTGTACCACCCTATTTTCAACCCTCTCACTAGACATGTTTCCTCTCAGGACATTAATGTGCCCTCTCCATAACAAAGAAGCTTCTGCCTCTGCTCAGTCTCCGGTTGCACCAAGAGTGCCCAATACTGAGTGTGAGAGGTACTTTTTGCTCCATACATAGCCCCTCTCTGCACATCTAGATCCCGCTTCTCTCAGTGAAGACCCGATAAACTCTCCCAGTATCCCCTAGCCTTCCTTCTATGGACCAAATCCCCCGTCGGAGAATCAGAAATCACTTATACAACACCCTCTCCATGTGTTATCACTCCAGGCATAGCCCATATTTGCATGCCAAGCTTAACCTTCATGCTGTGGTAAACCAAGTGCCGCAGGTCTCCTCACCCCGCTTCATGCATCTCTTCTCCCTCACCGTCTTGTTTACCAATGCTTTGCCATTCCAGATGCTAGCGTTGCTCTCTTTGCATTCTCTTCACAATCTTTGCCCTCTCTGGGTGAGCAGCGCCTCTGTGCCCTGCTGCCCTTACTCACAAGTGTCACCTAGCGAGCTAGTTCTTTTTACGCCTCATCAGAGCCTTTTCAACACTCCATCCACAGTCTAATTGACCCCCTTTTGTTGGGTCAATAAACACCATGTGTGGTACCCACAACTAATCCCTCATGTAACAGACCCTTCTACATCTCACAGGCTTCTTTTCAATATTTGCTCTCCAATGCCTTTTCTCAGGTGCCTCTTGGGGTGTCATAAAAAACCATGGGGGGGGCACTATCCCCAAAGTGCTCTCCCCACTCGCTCTTCCGGTGGATCATGTGACTTCTTGCACTACAATCTTCCTAAATTCTCGTTTTTACGTGCCCCTATCTGGGGGGTTTAGGGGTGGGTGTTGCTAAAGATATGGGAAACCCAGGTCCATGATCTATCCCCCTCCCCAGGACCCAGAAGTGAGGTAGGATCAGGAAGTGAGGTGGGTTGCTCATAAAACCTACTACAGTGATGGGAAGTGGGGCAAGGGAGGGTGCATAGATCCAGCCCAGCCAAGGGCAACTTCCCTTTACCTTGCCACAGGCCTTCAAAGCAAGGCGGGGGGCTATATGTCCCGAGCCCAGATCAGCCCAGCCCATTCCAGCTTCCCTTCTTTAGCTTGACACAAAAGACATGTATAAGGACTTGACAAGGTTGCGGTTGCTTCTTGAAAAATACAACATGTCTAGCTTCTTACTGAGCCTGATAAAGAAAGTTTAGCCAGCTCCTAATTCTGCCAAGCATTTCTAGGGAGAGAGAGAGATAGGGAGATCAGACTCAACCTTCAAGCTTGTCAAAAAAGGCCAAGCCCTTTCCACCCCGTCTGAGGCACAGGTTGACAACAAAATGAGAAAACACCATGGTCAGGCAACTAGAGACTCCAAGCAGATACCCTTCTTATATTGGACAGCGGGCATGCCTGCATTTCTCAGCAGAGCTCAAATATATCCACGGGCAAAGGACCTCTCCCGAGCAGGGAGCATGTATTTTAGTACAATGAGCACCTGGTCTTTCAGATTTTATGCAACCTCTGTCTTTGTCACCTCTTCACAAAAGGACCTTACGATCGCTGCCCTTTGTCTGTTCGAGGCCACTGACAATCCAGGTACTATGTCTGTCTCACAACTTCTGCTGGGAGCTCTGATTTCACATGATTACCTACTGATTTATGAATATGACCTGGGTCTTAAACAGGCATGCAGTCGCACTCATATCTAAATATGCAGTTACACAGATAAGACGTGCCGATTTCATATAGCGTGCACTTGTTTATGTATTCTTTGTGTATTGATCCCGAGGTTTAAGTCGTAGAAAAGGCTTGGGTGTCCCTGGCTTTTAGTTGTGGTTCGACGGGGTCTGCAGAAGTCAAAAGTTTAAGAACCAATACTCTAAAAAATAATAATAATAATACACTGCGCTGTAAGTCAGTGTCCACTACTGATACTGGGTCTAATATATTAATGTGAACACAGGGTTTCACAATGTAAGAATTTGTGGCTATTTATAAAGCTCCCAGAAGGGTCCTCGATTATATGAAAGTACATGCAGCTATTCACTCTACCTTTCTCTTCCATTGTCTAGTTTAATTGTGATGTTTTGTGGGCACTTTATAAATGCCCATTTATTTTTGTAAATGTGCACTCACTGGTCTAAATGTACATTCTTTGATACAATTACACATTGTTTGGTTTAAATGTACTTTTTGGTTGAAAAATACATTGCTTAGAATTAATCTGCATTAGTTTGTTAGAATGTACTTTCCTTAAATGAAAATTACAGTTCAATAGACAGTTATATTCGCTAGAGGCAGTTAATGAATGGGACTTCCTGAAAGCTGCTTAATGTAAATCCAAGTTCAAGTTAATTTACAGAACTTATAATAGTAATGATTTTCTGAAGTACTGCACACTTCATGTAGTTTTTGGGACACTACCTAAACATGCATTTCTTTACTATAGGTAAGTCTTAATAACAATAAGCATGTTTTCCCCAAATAGTTGAGGCAATTTTTAGGGATAGATTTGGGATGAGTAGATTATAAGTCCCTGTGCATGTGCAAAAGTGACTGCAAGCTGAAGAGGAGTTTGCTGGTCCCGCTGCGGGGCTGACTGCTCAGAGCACGCAGCTGGTCTTGCAGATTATGCAGTCCATTTACCCAGCAAACTTCCAGTGTTTGCCACTTTTCTTCTCTCCAAGAAAGCACGGGTAGGTGGGGCTTTGCTTTTTCTTGTTCTGGTCATCCCTTTCAAGTAGTTTCGGCTATTCTTTTTTGTTTTGTAAAATCTATCCTGGTATCTGGAGTTAGTTTTGCCCCAACCCTAGGTGGCCAGATTGTAGGTAAATCCTTCTCTGTGGGTGGCAAAAAGACTGAGCTTTAGGGGTGATGGGGATTGGAGGCTGATGCCAGGATGGGCCGACCACCACCCCATTCTTTATAATAATAATGTAAAAAATTAAAAATCATTGGTGTCTAGTGTATTTTTTCTCCGTTCAAGTGATAAAATAAGTGTGGGTGGGGTCAGCTGTTGCACTGAAAACAGCGAAAGGAGATAGATTCCAAACAGTTGCTTTTACTTACATTTTCAGATGAGATAACATCAGCGCATCATGTGGGCAGATCATCATACATTAAAAAAATTAAAAGCCTCAGGCTGTCAAGAAAAGCTCTTCCCCAGCAGACCAAGTTGGACACTACAAAAGGGAATACCTCTGGTACCAGCACCAGGAGATTCCCTGTCCCTATTGCGGGGTGTGATGTTCGCTGCACTACAGTGGTATAGGTGAAGGATCCGAATGTGACGTTGCCTGCACTTAAATGGTGCTAAATACTTCATCATGGGTGAGCATCCTGTAGATTAGTTTTGGGCTGGATCATTTATGTATAGGCAGAAAAGGTGTATTAACAATTGTTTCCAAAAGTCAGGAGGGTCAGTGAACTTCTTAGCTCAACAAAGAAAGATGGTACAGCACCTGAAATGTTTGAATTCGTCAAAAACGTTTTAGGTTAAACTTGTTTTGGTAGACAAGATTATGAATTCAATGTTTGAAGAGGTTAATGTCGGATGTTTGTGGACAGAGCTTAAGTTATGCAAGGGTGCAACTGAGGTTTAGAATGTCATGACAACATAAGGGTCACTTCACAGTGCTGAAAGACTAAGAGATAGAAAGTGAGGCAGGGAGAGATGAAGAAAGGATACTAAGCAGACAGAATGAAGGAGGAGACTTGTAGATAGAGCAGGTATTCGCTAAAGATCACCGAGCACAGCAACGGTACTTTATGGGCAACTAATATTAGGTATCTAACCAACAGGTATGGAAGAGAGGAAGAGGAGATGGTATGGATAGAACAGCAGAGGGATCAGGAGAGGAAATGTGTTTTCTTTTCCCACAGGGTTTGGGGTGACAATAAGAATCAGTGGCTGAAAGACAATAGAAATGATGGTATATTGTTCAAAAGTTACTAAGGCAGGTCAGACACAGCCCCATGGAGGCAGAAGGGTGCAGAGCTGCTGCATGAACTCTGATCTTTCATGCGCCTCCCCCTAACAGTTAAGTTAGCTGGATGTTTGCAGCTGAAAGGAAAGGACTGAAAGGAGAGCAAAGCTTCTGGGAGGACTGGGACCATCAGGAATAGAGACATTAGGTCCTTAAGAATTTTTAAAGTGTGGGGGAGGGAAGAGTGCCATGCTAGCAGAAGGAGCAGCACTTCAAATGGACAATACTAACAGTAAATATTTATTGTTGTACATTAACTGCTTCCTGCTCAGTGGAGACAGTGCTCTACTTCTCAATGAAATGAGATTGGAATTTGGATTTCTAGGTCCAATAACTCAAACCCAATGTGCTGGAAAACAGTGGATACTAACATGCCAGCAGAGAAGTATTTTTTCCTCACACAACTGTTACTGCCATTTATCGAAATCCTTTTTTCTATAGCTCTGATTTAATCCCATTACTCACTTAGAAGCCATTTCAGTCATTTGTCATTCTTTTTCAAAGTACTTTCAGTGTTTAATATGTAAAATAATACTGGAATATGCCCAAAGATTTTCTCAGAAGTTTGCAAGCAGGTGCTGATGAATGCAAGGGTTGCTGAATACCAAGTCTGCATAGTCTTGATTCTACCTCGTGCCTTTTTCTCCCACCACCATAGACTCCTAATCCTTTTACTTTAATCTTGCAGATTCATTTGCATCCTCACCTTTCCTTTTTGTCACTGTTTTAAATCTCGTCCTTCTCATTTCCTCTTTTTGGGTATTAGTCTCTCTTGGTCTGGGTCCAAGTCTGAAGAGGAAAAGTAAGTGCCCATCCCCAAATATGAGAGCCCATGGATCCCACTGCAAACACCAGCTCAAATTAAGCACAGAGTAGTTCACAAAATGTGATGGGAAGATGCTTGCAATGAGTTTATGCTACAACTGAGCATTATCTTAAAGAAGTCCTACTTCACGATCCCTTCACCTTACACAAGAATTATACTTACATATATGTATATTCACTATGCCATCAATAAAAACATAGAAATATTGTGAATACTTGTATGTATGTAGTAGCTTATCTTCATCACAGTTGTCAAATATTTTCACACAGAGTATTACTATTTAATATTTTTCAGCTACTAGTACTCATGGGCACGGTCCAAGTTTGGATTCTGTTTCTGTGCTGTCATGGAGGATAATTTACTAAAATGTAGGAGTGACATCTTGCACAGATTAGCCACCAGTGTCGTCACATCAATGATCCACTGACCCACCCTTAATCACTCAGCCTCCTATTTGTTTATTTATTTGAGAAGTTTTATATAGCGCTGGCTAGACCCGGAGGTATCAGAGCGCTTTACATGAGGATCAGCGGTTTACAAGTTACAAAATTACATGAGTTACAGGAGCCCAGTATAACAAGCATTGGCATAGCCAATAGGTCTCGCCTTTGGGACCTTATAAGTGTTTAGTTATCCAGCACAATATCCTTGGTGCAACAACATCAACTGTTGCATGGCTAAACACTTATAAGGTCCCAAAGGCAAGACCTATTGGCTATGCCAATGCTTGTTTCATTTTGCGCTGTCCCACAAAAATATCTTCATTCTTTTATTTACTGATGCAAGGGGCGCCAGCCATCATGAATCAGTTAAAAAAAAGAAAATGACACCCACTTCATTTTGATGGCACACGCATGCCTGTGATACATGCACAAGCCTGTGGAATGACAAGTGGTTTTCTTAAAATCAATATTGCACAGCATTGGAAAAAAGCATTTTGCTCCTCTCTTCGATACTGTACAGCACCGCAAACAGCCATTTGCAAAGCTGAAAGGTCTTGGAGGCGCAACAATGCTTGTTTATGTGTGTTAGCCAAGACATTTTGAGGTTTAAATAAAATAGTATATATGATATGCTTACTCATAAGGGTTTTACTGCATTCTTCAAACATTGATATGTTGTTGTGTCATTCGCATTTTTCTTCCACCCACTACAGCATACAGCATGAGGCAAGGGGTCAGCTCACTTCAGCGATTGGTTAACTTCACAGTGATGGCATTCTGCTCTATCGCAAGGTTCGCATCCGCACACAAGTAGTTCCCTTCAGTGTCTGAGACTGCTATGGCCATGTGTGCATTTAAGACCGAAAAAATATTTTTGGTTTTAGCCAATGTTTCTTGCTATATTGGCTACGGCCCTGCAGCTCACCCAACAATAACGTTTTACTCTGCTGTACAGGTGAAAGAAATGCCATGTCTCACGAAGCTGTAGCAGAGCTTGCATATTGTAGTTATTCCAATAGAGCATTGGTATTTTCAATGATTGCACTGGCTGCAAGGTGGGGCTAACCGGAGCTATTAGGTTCCGAACCTATCCAGTAGAACGTTGCCTTCATAGGAACCACTTCCTTCAGAGCGGCAAGTGGGCTGTCTGCCCCTTAAATAAACTTGAACAATGAGTTTTATTACCCAAGATAAACATCACCACCTCAGAAAAGTGCACTAAGAGCCTGTAAAGGCAGAGGCCCTCCCCTATGATTAAGGCCCAGCAGAGAACTAACCCGAGGTAAACAAGGACCTGTTCGGCCATGCCCAAAGGGCAGAAGCTGGAAATACCATCTCTGAGGCTAGGAGGCGCTCTTACTGATAGTGTATTGTAATGGTATATTTATAGCGACTTCTTATCTCCTGTGATTTCAAAAGCGCTTAAAAGAAGTCCCTTACTGATATGGTAAAGCCAACCATGAAATTACGCATCCTTTCACCTGAATGGAACAAACTTTGAGGCATATTAGTTTGAAGCTTAAAAACTGCAAAGTAAAGACAATTGCCACAAATGGGAAAGAGACTAAACACAAGGAGGATATTACGTTTGCTGGAAAGTGCAGACTGCAAGACGGAAACAAAAATCGAATTTTATGAACGGGTCCCAGCAAGTGCGGCATGCTGCGTGGTGGTAAAGCGGAGAGGGAGTGTCTTTAAAAGAGAAAACATATACAGATGCTATGTACACGCCGGAAGTGGGAGGAAGCCCCGCTCACCTCCTCAAGAAGGAGCCGCCACTGCAAACATTAAGCACGTTGTGCTGCTTTAAAAAACAAGTGTCTGGTGCGGGTCGCCACCCATTCGTAATTACCCTTAGAGACGGCTGATAATACAAACTTTAAAGCAAAAATCAGCCTAATGAGTGGCACGCTGCGAGGGGAGTGTCACATGCGAGAGCAGTCTGCAGATGCGAGGCACGCGGCCGCCATAGTAAAAGTTCAAGCGCACCAAGGTGTCAAGAATAATTTTAGGTTGAACCTCACTCCTCTTGAGCAGGTCTACGAACTTACCTAACTAGCATTGATTTTGCACACAATTTAAAATGAAACATGAACGAGCACATCCGGTGGAGCCTCACTGCAGGAAGAGGGAGCACCGATCTGCTGTGTGAGGGACAGCAGGATCATGGCAAGAGCAGCAGGGATGCCATGTCCGGGAGGAAGGTGTGACGAGCCCACCGGGATAACTGCACTGTGTAGAATCATGTGATGCTGAAAGGCAAACTTCAGAGTCACCAAGATAAGGGCGGGCGATTCGGCAGCACCCAACAGACCTGATAAGCATTTGAGACACTTTCAGACACCAGAGGTCTCTCTAGCAAACTGTAGTCAGGCCCCAAAGCACGTGGCCGCCATAGTAAAAGTTAAAGCCCAGCATGGCGCTGGGAGGCCATATGTCACATGATGTTTTCGTCGGCAGTGTTGCCTGCTGTACACGCGCACTCTGTCTTTGAAGTGCAGCAAATGTTACAAGATAAATTCAAAATTTAAAGACAACTTTATTTATTGCTTTGACTTTTGTGACTCACCAACCAACAGTTCGCCACCCTAAACAGCTAAACGTGTGTTCGCCTCTGCGCATCCAATACCTGTGTCGGTTAAGCATCTTTCACAAAGAAATGTTTCTGTGAGCTTTCCAATATCGATAAAGATGCATCCAGTTTATAAAGCTGCTAAGAATAAATTGAATGCAAGCTTCTCGGTTCACTCTTTGTCACTGGGGACACTGGGTCCCTCAGCTTAGTCTTTGCAGCTTCAAAAACTTAGAAATAATAGTTTTCATTGAGACGGTCTCTCTTCTTAAATATCACAGATGGCTTGATAACACCGGCCCGAGAGCTCCTCGCCTTGTTCAGGCTTCGTGATATTTAAGAAGAGAGTCTCAATGAAAATTATATTTATTCCAGAACACGTTAAGAATATTATTTAACAATATTATTTAGCATTTGCTATCTTTTTATGTATTCCTGTGAAAATAAACAGAAAAATGTACTATCAGTATTGTTTGAAATTGTTTATAATTACTAGAAAAGGTAACTGTATGGCTGTAAATGTCACTTAACACCTGTTAGCCAGGCCAATTTTTTGAAGACAAGATTAAAAAGTTGTGTGTGAAAGAATTCCTCCGTCCGTGATCACTTCGTCTCAAGACCTCAAATCCCACTTGGTTTATAAAAAATCCCAGGGCTGAAATGTAGTGCTAAGTCAGACAATGGGATAATTGGATACGTTTATGCAACTGATTTGGGGCCAGGTTCACTAACTGTTTTTGTGCCCCTGAGTTCTATTTAGCTGCGTAAAAAGTGATTTGTGTTAACAAATGACGTGATTCTGATTAACAAAAAACAAGAGCGGCCGACCCTACACCGGGTTCGAGTCTCAGCAGGGTCGCTCAATATCCTGTGATTCTGGGTAAATCACTTAATGTCCCCGGCCCTGTGCCTAACCAAATGAACGTGTCCGTCTGTAACGCAAGTGGTTCTCATGTATAGCGCTCTGATACCTACAGGTCGAGTTCGCGCTATATATGTAGAACTCCGAGAAAAAAAAATAGCATCTGGACATTTAAATCCTCCGTGAGAAACTGGTACTGCCGACAGTTTGCTGCTGCGGCAGTTTTTTTTTTTAAAGTACTAACTTTAGAGTTCGGGGCAGAGAAGGGGCGTGCTTCGGGCGAGACCTATTGGCTATGCCAATGCTTGATTTTTTATTTACTGATCTGACATGAATTGCTAAATAAATAAAAAATAGTGCAAAAGTGCCTTTAAGATGGTGGGGGTTGGCACCAAATTGATTCCTTTTCCTCCCCCAAAAATACAATATTTACCAGAAAAACAAAGTTGGTGGACTGGGAGGGTCAATGGAGGAATGGGTGGCGGGGAGTTGGCAGGTGAGGGGCAAACATCATACGAGGGAGAGCAACACAAGGGGGAGAAGCACATGAGTGACAAAGAATCACGGAGCGAGTGAGAAAGAAGGAGTTTGGCAGGGGAAGAAGCACACGAGAAGGAGCTTGCAGCACCAGGGAGACAGCAACAGCTAGCACGGTGGCTGGGTGGGAGAAGCAGGGAGAAAGCTGGTAAATTTGCACTCTCATAGAGTGCTTAACCAGACTGTAAACAAGCATTGGCCGCGCGCTGTGGTGGGGGAGGGAGAGGAGCGGGAGAGCAAGTGACGCACGGCCGTGAAAGTGACACGGCCGCGCGGCTGCTAGACGCGCTCTGTGGTGGGGGAGGGGGAGGAGGGTTGGAAAGGAAAGCCAGATGGCCTGGAGCATGCGAGGAATGCGCGCGTTACTGTGCGCGTACTCGCATGCTCTAGGCCAGGACAAAAAAAAGTGGTCGCATTTTCAAAAGCCCACTTACAAAATGTCTCGCCCAGACTCAGCGCAAGCGCTGGCTTCAGGGCGAGACCTAAAAACATGAGATTACACAATAATAAGGGAAATTGACGGACAGTATAGTCAAGACACTGGGAAAAGGAGGGGGAAGAGGGGAAAACACAGCAGGGAGACGAGGAAAACCGTGTCAGATGTCCGGCTGGGTAGGTGTCGGCCGCGGGGGTGAACTCGAGCCAAACTCCTCTATAGCTGCATGGGACAGCTCCACCGGGCATCGGCCAGGGTTGCTCGGGTACCGCTGTAAGTACGAAGAGATTCAGGTATCCGCCCAGGGGGCATCGTCATAGATCCATCAACGCACCGGTCCCAGTGTTACTGGGAAACGCTGACCGCTTCGTCTTCCAACTAGCCACCAGATCAAGATTAGGAAGATCAGAGGGGCAAGGGACAGTTCCAGAGGCTGACCAGAGGCTACCTGAGGCAAGAACCTGGAAAACCTAAAACAAACACTGACAAAACCAGGCGGTCGTGATTCTGTGAGATCCATTGTCTTCGTTGGAGTTGAGTGGCGTGGCATAGTGTGGTGCGAAGTGGCATGGCATTCCGTGGAGTCGAATTGTGAGGCGTAGAGTGGAACTGTGTGTAATGGAACTGAGTTTAATTGAATTGTGAGGCGTAGAGTGGAACTGTGTGTAGTGGAACTGAGTTTAATTGAATTGTGAGGCGTAGAGTGGAACTGTGTGTAGTGGAACTGAGTTTAATTGAATTGTGTGGAGTAGAGTAGTGTGGAGTGGAACAGTGTTTAATTGAATTGCGTGGAGTGGAACATTGTTTAATTGAATTGCGTGGAGTGGAACAGTGTTTAATTGAATTGCGTGGAGTGGAACAGTGTTTAATTGAATTGCGTGGAGTCGAACAGCGCAGAGTCGAACAGCGCAGAGTCGAACAGCGCAGAGTCGAACAGCGCAGAGTCGAACAGCGCAGAGTCGAACAGCGCAGAGTCGAACAGCGCAGAGTCGAACAGCGCAGAGTCGAACAGCGCGCGGCGCAGAGCGGAACAGCGCGCAACGCAGAGCGGAACAGCGCGCGGCGCAGAGCGGAACAGCGCGCGGCGCAGAGCGGAACAGCGCGCGGCGCAGAGCGGAACAGCGCGCGGCGCAGAGCGGAACAGCGCGCGGCGCAGAGCGGAACAGCGCGCGGCACAGAGCGGAACTGCGCGCGGCACAGAGCGGAACTGCGCGCGGCACAGAGCGGAACTGCGCGCGGCACAGAGTGGAACTGCGCGCGGCACAGAGTGGAACTGCGTGCGGAAGAGAGTGGACAGAAATTGTGCGGCGCAGAGTGGAGAGAAATTGTGCGGCGCAGAGTGGAGAGAAATTGTGCGGCGCAGAGTGGAGAGAAATTGTGCGGCGCAGAGTGGAGAGAAATTGTGCGGCGCAGAGTAGAGAGAAATTGTGCGGCGCAGAGTGGGGAGAAATTGTGAGGCGCAGAGTGGGGAGAAATTGTGAGGCGCAGAGTGGGGAGAAATTGTGAGGCGCAGAGTGGGGAGAAATTGTGAGGCGCACAGTGGGGCGAAATTGTGTGGCGTGGAGTGGAAGTGTGATTCACATAGCAGAATTGTGTGGAATGGAATTGTTTGGCGTAGAGTGGGATTGTGTGGAGTGGCAAGGAATTGTGCAGCATAGAGTGGAATTGTGCCTAGCCAAATTGTGTGGAGTAGAGAGAAATTGTGTGGAGAGGAATTCATGGTGCTGAATTATGTGGCGTGGAGGAGAATTGTTAGGCATGGAACTGCATGGAGTGGAACTGTGTGACGTGGAGTGGAATTGTGTGACGTGGAATTGCATGACATGGAGTGGAATTGTGTGGAGTAGCATCGTATGGCATGGTTTGGAGTTGCACTGGGTCATATGGAAAGTTGCCAATAAACTGCCCGATAGCACTTCAACGAATTGTAATACATAAACGTAATTATAATCCAATCGTTTTCCAATTACCTTGACCTAAGATCTATGTAAACATCTGACACCTTTGATCCGATGCAGGAGCTTGTTTGTATGTACAACGCTTCTGTGAGAACTGGTTTGTTTACAAATAAATGTGTTTTAGACTGGAAGGGGCTAGTGGGCGAGGGAGCAACATATATTGTACTATTGGGGATAAAACAGATGGAGCCACAAGTGTTACAAGCCTTTTCCAAACAGGAGCAGCAGACGTGCTCAGTACTCAATCATGAAAGAGAATGATAGTAACAATCTCCTTTTTGTGAGAAGAGGCGAACAGTACAGACTGTCGAAGTTTTAAACCAGAGTTGAAAATCGGGGAACAACTATGACGAATCTCTCAGATATTGTGATGTGGGTGTTGGGAGGGGGGAAGAAGCACCAGGGACAAGGGGAAGAAGATATAGTACCTCAATCACAGCGTGCTTATACTACATTATTTGCTACTATTTTTCCAAAACCTGACTTAAGAGAAGTTTGCTCAGATAACTTAAAGTATTTTGTTCTACTAGGTTGAGAGCAATGCAGCATGTTTTGGAATGCAACTTTTGTCACCGACTGTCCCTCAAACTTGAACCCAAAATTTCAAATCCTAGGGCTACCTATCTAATGTGTATTAAAATGCAACATTTCCTATTAATTCTGCTAAAACTCCTTGAGAAGAGCCCCTGACACTTGTAAAGGATGTTAACTTGATGCCAACATTAGTAACTAAGTGTGCTTTAAGTGCATCATTGGTCACATACGATCCAGAACAAGCACTGGCAAAGACAATAGGTCTTGCCTACGAGAGTTACTGGTTTTGGCAATGATTTGCAGTCATGCTGTACAGCAACCCAGCATGGCAAAAAAATAGGTAACAAAAAAGCATTATGACACGGCTACCGCTAATGCATTTTCTTTTTTTAAAGTGCATTAGCACTGACTGCACCATATCGCTTTTTTAAATTATTTTTACCTGTGTGCTTCTCTATCTCCTCCCACCTGTCCTCTCTCCTCACTCATGCCCTTCTCTCTCACACGGGTGAGCACGCCTACAACAGAAAGGGAAGGGGGGTGAGCACGCCGACAACAGAAAGGGAAGGGGGGGTGAGCACGCCGACAACAGAAAGGGAAGGGGGGGTGAGCACGCCGACAACAGAAAGGGAAGGGGGGTGAGCACGCCGACAACAGAAAGGGAAGGGGGGGTGAGCACGCCGACAACAGAAAGGGAAGGGGGGTGAGCACGCCGACAACAGAAAGGGAAGGGGGGGTGAGCACGCCGACAACAGAAAGGGAAGGGGGGTGAGCACGCCGACAACAGAAAGGGAAGGGGGGGGTGAGCACGCCGACAACAGAAAGGGAAGGGGGGGGTGAGCACGCCGACAACGGAAAGGGAAGGGGGGTGAGCACGCCGACAACGGAAAGGGAAGGGGGGTGAGCACGCCGACAACGGAAAGGGAAGGGGGGGTGAGCACGCCGACAACGGAAAGGGAAGGGGGGTGAGCACGCCGACAACGGAAAGGGGAGGGGGGGTGAGCACGCCGACAACGGAAAGGGGAGGGGGGTGAGCACGCCGACAACGGAAAGGGAGGGGGGGTGAGCACGCCGACAACGGAAAGGGGAGGGGGGTGAGCACGCCGACAACGGAAAGGGGAGGGGGGTGAGCACGCCGACAACGGAAAGGGGAGGGGGGTGAGCACGCCGACAACGGAAAGGGGAGGGGGGTGAGCACGCCGACAACGGAAAGGGGAGGGGGTGAGCACGCCGACAACGGAAAGGGGAGGGGGTGAGCACGCCGACAACGGAAAGGGAGGGGGTGAGCACGCCGACAACGGAAAGGGGAGGGGGGTGAGCACGCCGACAACGGAAAGGGGAGGGGGTGAGCACGCCGACAACGGAAAGGGGAGGGGGTGAGCACGCCGACAACGGAAAGGGGAGGGGGTGAGCACGCCGACAACGGAAAGGGAGGGGGTGAGCACGCCGACAACGGAAAGGGGAGGGGGTGAGCACGCCGACAACGGAAAGGGGAGGGGGTGAGCACACCGACAACGGAAAGGGGGGTGAGCACACCGACAACGGAAAGGGGGGTGAGCACACCGACAACGGAAAGGGGGGTGAGCACACCGACAACGGAAAGGGGGGTGAGCACACCGACAACGGAAAGGGGGGTGAGCACACCGACAGGCGGGAGAGCACACCGACAGGCGGGAAAGTAATGGAGGAGGAACATGGGGAGGGGTGCCTGAGGGAGATAGCTGATGCAGCAAATTCTATCTGCTATTGAAAACGCATTTTAATAATGTGCACGTTTAAAATAATACAGGTTAAAATGAAAACATTTGTAGTAGGTAACCATACTTAAGCATCATAGGCCTCCACGTAAATAAAGTGCTGAATTAAGTTAGCCTTACTGCTGTTGCCATGTTAACTGGAAAAAAATGCATTAACACAGAAAGGCCAGTTTTTCACATTGAATAGTTGTTTGTACAAGATGTTATTCTTCTCTTAACCACAGATGATGCAACTTCAGAAGGCTACTGTTAGTGACACTTGTTTTGAATTAGACAATTGATAGTGAGGTTCTCATCGGAAGGAGACGATAACGACAGGAAGAATGATTCATGGGAAGAAGTTTTGGACCTCAAGAGAACAACTTTGTAACCTTCCTTGGACTAATGTCTGAAAGTCTATTATGCTTTGGTGAGAGAGCTGGGAGAACCTATTCCCAGGAGTCCGCTGATATGCTATTGGTGGATGAAGAAGACGAAAGAAATATTGTTGCAACATAGAATTTGTGTATTTATAATAGTGCGTGTTCCTAGAGTAGTTTAGAGCACAGAGCCTAGACCTCAGACCCAGAGGGACATATCTTACAAATTTCTTCCCCAACTCTTTGACCAGAGTCTCACCTTTGAGTTTCTGATGCCTTTCTTCATGTGAGACTGCTTTCTTAGAGTATTACTTTAATTATCTGCTGTTATTTTGAGCTATGGATACATTCCAGCTATAATGCAAAGGATTTATGCTTACACATTGATCTTTCTCTCATCAGTACTCTTTAGGGGTTTCTGAACTGACACCTTTCATCTCTTACTCTAAATTCTACTTATAATAGGTAGTATACTTTATGGAACATGCTTGTACTATTATTACTATTTCAACAGTGATTTTGACATAACATTTTGTTCTATTTTATAATCAATTTCGGATTCGACATTCAAGGATAGTGGTGACCGGTCTGTGTTAACCACCTTCGTTTGTTTTCTCTCCCTCCGCTGCACTGTTTATCTATTTTTCATGTTGTATTTTTTATCTCTGTTTTTGCTTCCCTACTGCCTTCCTACTAAGTAATGCAATTTCCTTTGGTTTTGTACAGTGTGTATGTAAAGCGCTCTGATACCCACGGGTCTAGCTAGCGCTATATAAAACTTTTAAAATAAAATAAAAAAATAAAATATTAACTTTTAATGCTGAAATCTATGAGATTAATGTCTAATAAATAAATAGATTAAAACTTAGAAGATTTTAAAACAAAACCAATTCATTCACACTAACTCTCTTCATTGATTCAATAGTAAATCTTTAACGATATATTGTTTATGTAGATGATTGCTCCTTATGTCTCTTCGTCGACCATCAAAGGTCCATACGCCCAGTGGTGGGATTATCTAATCATTACACCCGAAGACTGAGAGACAGGAAACCCTGCTTAATCACTAAAAACACAAGTACTCTAGTAATGTGCTTAAACAAACAAACAAAAAAAGTAGCACCTGCAAAAATGACCAGTGGAAGGACACAGCGACACGTCCATGCTCCAGCAGGACAAATATAGGAAGCAGAACAGCCTAAGGAAACTAACGAATTAGAAGCAAGCAAATGACTGTGTCAATAAAGCCAAGCAATGGGCAGGTCCTAACCCCAGCGTATGGTACCAAAATGTCTTGCAATGGCTCCCCCTATTATGCAGTGTACCTCAATAATGAAGAGAGACCCCCGCAAGTCATTACACACTTATTCTGAAAATGGTTCTGCTTCTGTTTGAAGTGTTAGTCCTCCCTCCGCCAGACGTTTGAGTCTAGTTGCACCCCTGGGCATTCACATACCTTCTTCTTAGCATCTCTAAAGATACACGTGTTCCTAAAGCTGTGCTTTGAAGACCCCTTCCTTTGCTCTCCGCCCAGTTACCAAACAAATTAACGCATGCCCCGTTCTAGCACCTTTACACTGCAGTTGGCCATCTTGTGCAGAACTGTGCAAGATCATCCACGAACACTAAAGGCATCCCAGCCCGTCTGTCTCACATCCCCCTAACAGATGATCCGCTCTGAGAAAATTAATTTGTCTCTAGGATATGTAAACTCTTTAGCCTGCATCGTCTTCAGGGACATGTAATAAAACAGGGTAGACACCTCAAAAAGCAGGGCAGTCAAGCAGAAAACGAGGTGGCTGCCCCCTATAGCAAAGACTTAGCCCCTTTTCACCTGGTCCCTGCCTCAGTAACCTTTCAGCTGGTCTCATCTTCATCCCTTCACATTGCCCGACTTTCACTCCTCTTTCACCTAGCCCTAGCCGTTCTCCCTCTTCTCGCCTTGCTCCTGTCTCAATTTATTTTTTGTAAGTCCCAGCCTTCTCGCAGTTTCACTATGCCCCAGTCTCATTGCTTACATTATGCCTCTAGAGTTAAATCCACTCAATCGCTTAGGCCTGCATCGCATTCAGCAATCGCCACCTTTCAAAGACCCGTCTAGCACACATGCTAGCATTTGGGAACAATAAAGTGGGAGACACTGCAGAAATTTAAGGCGTAATGTTAAATCTGAATTGACATATGACGGAGGGAAGGATACTTAGAAGCTAAAAAAGTAATTTAAAAAAAAGTTGAGCAAACATTCTCAACTTAGAAAAGGGGTGTCTGCCTTGTGAGTCTGTCCCTACTAACTGGTCCCCATCCTCGTTACTCTTACTAGCCGTTCCATCTTCAGACTCCTGCGCCAACTCTCAAAACCGATTTTAACATACCTCCCACTTCTCCTCCCCTAACAACTGGTAGCCCCAGCAGCTACATACAGACGAAGAACAAAACCTGCTCTCATTCTCAAAGCCCTCTCACCTGCCCCGGTTCAAGCTCCCGGCCGCTCCATCTTCTGCTCCGCCTCCAGCCCCGCCTCCTCCCTTCAGACCCTCCGCCGCTGACGCGCAGCGCCGTAACAATCCACCGCGAACCCTAGCCTCTACACTTCCGGCGGCTTTACGCTTCGATAGGCCAGACAGGTTAGAGAGAGTGACGTGCTTCCGTTCGAATAGCACTGCACTATCACGCGCAGGACGTACTGATGCACGTGACCACCATAAACAACAAATTACAAAGGCCCAAAACGAGTTTTCCTAGGGTCGGCCAGCTTGGAATGGGAGAAGGCGAGGGCGTGGTGGAAAAAGAGTTAAAACTAGCATTGGAAACAAAAGACGGACTACCATAGCTGAAACCAATTATATGCAAATAGAACACAACACCCTCCCCCGCCCGAGAAAAATACAGGCATCTGCTCACCTTTTACCGTTCTGCGAAGGCCTGGACATGGTTCTACAAGTTTTACATGAAATGATCTGTATTCATTTTTTAACATGCCCTTTCTGTATTTGTTTAATTATCAGTGAGAGGTCATTAGGCCAGTTGTAGAATACATTTTAAAGATTTTATTCTTACATTTACTGGGTAAAGTATGTACTGGTAAAGGGAAAAACTGGCAGGGATATTAAAGTACCAGTCATACCAGTATAAAATAGGCCAGATGGTAACCCTATTATTTTTTATTTTTTTATTTTTTTATTTTAAAAGTTTTATATAGCGCTAGCTAGACCCGTGGGTATCAGAGCGCTTTACATACACACACACTGTACAAAACCAAAGGAAATTGCATTACTTAGTAGGAAGGCAGTATGGAAGCAAAAACAGAGATAAAAAAAAAAAAAATACAACATGAAAAATAGATAAATAGTGCAGCGGAGGGAGAGAAAACAAACGAAGGTGGTTAACACAGACCGGTCACCACTATCCTTGAATGTCAAGAGAGAGAGGAGTTAACTCGGATATTGAAGTCTAGGTTAGTTGATGTTGGTCAGGAAAGTATTTGTTAAGGAGATGGAGTTTCAGGTCCCTTTTGAAACAGGAGAAGGAGGGGTTGCATCTGAGGACTCTAGGAGAGCGTTCCATATCCTGGGAGCGTTGCCAGAAAACGATCGGTATTGGGTGGTTTCTTTTTCAGTTTCGGAGGGATAAGAAGGAGTGAGTTAGAACTTCTCAGTGTTCTGGATTGACCTGCTCTTACCAGTTTGTTGTTCAGGTAGTTGGGGGCCGGAGAGTGAAGGGTTTTGTGTGTGATGCAGGCCAGCTTGTAAATACACCTCCCTTCCATAGGAAGCCAGTTGAGGGAGTTAAGAGCTGGAGTGATGTGTTCAAATATTTTCACTCCAGATATGAGTCGAGCGGCCATGTTCAACACTGCCCTTAGTGGGGCTAGGTGAGCTTTTGGAGTCCCTGTTAGGATGGCGTTCCCGTAGTCGATTTTAGAGAGAACTAGGGATTGAACTACTGTCTTGAGGTCATCCTGGGGAAGAAAAGGTTTCAATTTCTTGAGGTGTTTTAGTGAGAAAAGAGCACCTTTTGCAGAGTTTTTGATGTGGGCCTCCATTGATAAGTTCTTGTCAAGGGTGATGCCTAGCGACTTCACTGAGTCGGATAGGACGAGGGGGCAGTTTAGGGCAACCAGATTCTTGAGCCACTCTTGGATTGGTCGATGGTTGCTTTTTGGAGAGAATAGGATTAGTTCCGTTTTATCTGGGTTGAGCTTTAAGTGGTTAGTGTTGAACCAAGTTTGGATCTCGGTTAGAGTGACATTGAGGTGTCGGATGTCGTTGGGAGACTTGATTTTGAAATAGATTTGGGTGTCGTCAGCGTAGAGGTGGTAGTTCACTCCCGCTTTTTTCAAGATGATTGTGAGGGGCTCCATGAAGAGATTGAAGAGGGACGGGGAGAGGATCGAGCCTTGCGGGACCCCAAGTGTGACTTTTGTTGGCTTCGAGAGACAGAGGTTGATTTTAATTTGTTGCGAGCGGTGTTGAAGGAAGGAGGTGAACCATTTTAGTACTGTGCCATTAATGCCGGAGCGTTTCGACAAGGTCTCCAGAAGAGCTGGATGATTTACAGTGTCGAATGCCGCAGATAGGTCAATAAGGATGAGAAGGCAGGCATCACCTTCATCTAAAGCCTTGTGAATATCGTCAGAGATGTTGAGCATAGCTGTTTCAATGCTACAGCCTTTCCTGAATCCTGATTGAAAGGTGTCGAGGAGGTTGAACTCATCAATGTGTTTGTTGAGTTGGTGGAGAACGCATTTCTCCAATGTTTTCGTAAGGAACGGGAGGTTGGAGATGGGTCTGAGGTTGTTAAGATCATTAGGGTCGGCACCTGGTTTCTTGAGAATGGGTGTGATTTGTCCTAGTTGAAGGGAGTCTGGGACACAGCCTGAGATGAGAGAGGCATTGATGATTTTTGTCCAGAAAGGGGAAATGGTGTGGTTGAGTTCTTTTATAATTGTGGATGGGAGGGGGTCCATAGTGTGGGAGGAAGGTTTTAGGGTAGAGATTATACTGAAGACCTCGTTTTCCGACATTAGCTCAAAGTCGGACCAATGCGCATTGTTTTTTAGCTGGAGGCAGACCTGATTGTCCTTGGTAATAACTCTTTCTGATTGGTCAAGGGTGGTTAAAGGGGGGCAGGTTAAGAGGGAAGGAGGGTTTGCGGTTTGGAGGAAGGATTGATCAATTTTTGAGACTTTTTTGAGAAATGTTTTGAGAAATTTTGAGAGCTTACTTAGTAAGCAGTCTTGGAAATCCATCATGTTTATATTCACACTTTTTTTTAATTAATTTTGATAAAATCAGGTAGGTAGAAAAGGTAGAAACACAAGTTTATTTAGACAATTGTCCATAAAACATTCTAAAAAACATTTAACAATTAAAATCTATAAAAGGGCCCCATCTTAACTACCTGACACCCCCTTCTCACTACAACAAAGCAACAGACTCTTTCAATGCATGCTTGCCTAGGAAGGGGGGTGTGGGCCGGTCAAGGAACAGACACTAAAGGGTAGGTGCTTCTGGGGTTGATTTATTCCAAAGAAAACAAAGACAAAGGAGAGTTCCAAACAAACGAGGGAGTGCCACTTCCGTCAGCGGGTCTTCGAGGGGAGATGCTCCGGCTTTGGGTCCTCTCACCGATCGAGTCCGTCGGGAAGGTGCCAGGGGAGGGAATGCAACAAAAGAAAAAGAGAAACTACTGTCAGTTTCGTAGTCCGTCCGGACTCAAAGGAGAATTGGGAAGGGAGGTGAGGGGGGAAAAGAGAGCACCACCATCCGTCACCCGTGTACGATAGCGCAACAAGGCACAACAGCAGGATTGGAGTCTAAGCGCTAGCGGGGCGTTTGCGTGCCTCCCTCCGCCCTTCTAGCTGGCTTCCCGCCCTGGGGTTCCTTAGCATACACCGCTTTGATGCGAGCCCGTACCTGCTGTAGCCACGTTCCTCCTGGAACGTGGCTGGCTTCCTCATAGTGCCGAATCGGGTCCGGCGCCCCCTTGACTGAGTAGAGATCCGCCTCCTTCACTGCACGCTCGTCTGGTCCTCCCGGCTGAGACCCGGCGTCCGGTATCGGGATGGCAAAACTGGTCAGCTGCTCCGCGTTCTTGCTTGTCCAGTCGGCTTGCGCGTCGAGTTCCTCCTCTGGCCTCGTTATGACTCCGGAGGTGTGTCTGTCCCCTCCAATAGGAATCCCAGGTCCGGGTTGGTGGGTGGGGTCAGAGTCTCGAACGTCCAGGTCCTTAAAGGCCCACAGCACCTTCGAAGCTGTAGAGGACTGAAAAGAAAGGAGGGGTGAGAGGTAACGTGGGAACATGTCGGGGTCTTCCTCTCCCGGCAGGTCAACAGCCGGGACATCGTGACAGGGGGCCAAGATGTGATTGTACTACTGTCTGAATGGATGTTCCTATGAGCAATTAATCTAGTTCTTACGTCCTTTGCCCACCTTCTTTCACTACCTTGAATCTCTTCCCAACACAATTTGGAGACTTTAGACACCTCATCGTCCTCCAAGAGTGTATTAAAATATCTTAGGGCACGAGTAAAGGCCATCAGGTTCCAGGAGACCAGATTGCACTCCCTCCTTATGGCCTGAACCATGCTGCCTTGGGAGAGTGATAAAAGCCTTCTAAGCTCTGTCTCTTCTAATATGTCCCATTCATAAGTCGGATCAAGGGAAAAAACTTCTCCTCCATACAAACCCAACGGAGGTATCTTCCCTTTATAAGGCTTTAGTAGTGGAATATGGGAAAGCCCCCCAAATCTACTATTACATCTTGATAAACAACTGGCCTGCAATAGGGCCTTCTGCTTAATGTCATCCCAATGTGTGCCCCAATTCAGGTTCCTCCTGAAGATCAAACCCAAATATTTATATTGGTCATCTTGCTCCACCTCCCATGTGTCTAAGTACCAGCTGAATTTCTTAACTTTTTTCCCAAAAACCAAAATCTTGGTAATTTCCAAGTTAATGTGAAGCTGGTTCTGCTTACTATAGGTTGCTAAAGCATGTAGTTTCCTCTGCAGACCAATAAAACAATTGCTAGCATTTGCAGCAAGAATTTTCAATTCCATTAAGGACACGGAGGTGAGGATTATTGCTTCTCTCGCTTTACTGTAAAACTCACAGCAGCCAATGAAAACGTTTTAACATTGTAAACAAACTACATTTCCCACGATGTTTCGCCACCAATCATGTCCCAGCAGACCTTATAAGAGCCACCATCTCCTTTCCAAGAGCCTCTTTCTTTGCTCCGAATGTCTTTAATCCAAAGTGCGTAACATAATCATCAAACAAGACCACTTTCGTCCAACATGAGATCAACCTCTCAACCAGGGACTGGAAACGCCGTGGAAATACTTCTGACCAGAAGAAGACAGAATCAATCTCCTTTCTTTTCTGAACCTAGAATAAATCAAAAGGAAAACCTGTAATATCTGTAAACAACTGCATAATAAATACGGGTGGGTTAACATTACGGCAATTACAACTACAATTGTATTACAATCGGGTGGAATAATCCTCGCCTCAGTGTCCTTAATAGAATTGAAAATTCTTGGCGCGAATGCTAGCAAATGTTTTATTCTATTACAGGACAGGAGGCTCCGATTATTGCTAGTTTAACGCTTGTCAAACACCACAGTAGTTATATCGCCCACTGGTTTATAATGAAATTGTTTAAATGTAGATTCGGATGACCAATCAGCAGATTTAATAATATCTTGAATGGTTGAACCTAACATAAAAGACTTGGAGGCCAGGGACATCTTAAGGATTTTGTGGGCCCTGGGCCAAACGTATTTTGGCGGTCCCTGTTCGGAACAGATTTGAATTTATGATCCAATTTCAGCTCTTTCATGCCCTCTTTGGCCTGGTCACTGACAGTACATTGGCATACTTGTCCAAATTCTTGATGTGGTTACATCTAACCTTCAGGGACAAAGACGTGTGTTTCAATATTGTAACACAGAAGCAGCTCACTAATATTCCTGCAAATAATCTCTACAGCACCCTCCCATTTCTCATATGTGATGGCCTGTTTGATCTAAAAGGAATTTTTTTTATGGATGTTGTATGAAACAAACACATTTTTCTGCAAAGTGTCGGTAACAGATTCTCACTCATCACCCACTGTAAAACTAAATTTAAAGAAAATGGTATTTAAAACAATCTTTTTTAGGAATATGCAAAGTCATTAGGGCAAGATTCTCTGCAGAACAGAGCTGGCTCTGCTGGGGGCCCCCGGAAAGGCTGGGGCCCTGGGCCAGAGCCCACTTTGCCCATGCCTTAAAACGTCTCTGTTGGAGGCCATTGCTCCACGTACAGAATGAGCACCAAAAACTTGGGTATCAATACCCGCTTCTCTCATGACTGATTTCAACCACCTGGTTAAAATGGTTTTTGTAATGCAATTAACAATTATGTCGAGCCCTCCAGTCGTAAGGGTCGTGTACATTCCTCATATGCTTTTAGGAATTGAACTACACACAGCTTAGCATTGTTAGGAAAAGCATTATACTCTATGCAACGTGAAAAAGTTTTTGTCCTGCCAGTAATGGTAAAAGAAACTCCTTCTGAAGTGAACACTCTACCTGTAAGATACAGAACCCTCACATCTGAAGAACGTCTGCAGGCAGATAGACACAAAAGCATGGCTAGCTTAAATGACAACTATTTTCTGGATAACCGAGCATTATCCGGCCATCTGTCAAAGAGAGCTAGGACCAAAGAGACGTCCCATAACTATGAATACTTCAGTTTAGGAGGGTTAGCCACTCGGATGCCTTTAAGAAACTTACACACCACTGGATGCATATCTACCGGCTTCCCATCCACTTGACTATGACCCGCTGATATTGCAGATCGAAAATTATTTACCAATCGATAAGACAAACCCTCCGAATCTTTGTCTGACAGAAAATTTACAACATGGGATAATTCCGCCCCAAAGGGATCCACGTGCCGTTCCAGGCACCAGCATACCCAGCATCGCCAAGCTGAGGAATATCTCTTTCTCGTGGAAGGGGCACAGGCTTGTTGAATGATTTTGGAAGCCTTGTCCGAAATGCCTGCAAAAGATAAATTGATGGACGGAATGCAGAACAAATCAAAACATTCACCCCCAGTCAAGAGATCTGGGTTAAATCCATCATTCTTTTGCTCACCACACCACCCAAGTTTGGACCCAGCCATATGCAAATCAGTCTTGACCCTGTTCCTTGTGGGAACAGTCCAGCCTGAACTGCCAAGCCAGGTCCTCCCTGGACCGGAAACAAGCATCCTGGGACCGGTTTCAGGGCATCACCCTTCATCAGCCAGGCTAGCTTGAATCCAGTGGTGTAGTGAGCACGGGACCCACGTCTGGGCATACCCTTCCCACTTAGGGCGACAAATGCAAAAGAAACAATTGATGGACGGAATGCAGAACAAATCAAAACATTCACCCCCAGTCAAGAGATCTGGGTTAAATCCATCATTCTTTTGCTCACAACTCCACCCCAGTTTGGACCCAGCCATATGCAAATCAGTCTTGACCCTGTTCCTTGTGGGAACAGTCCAGCCCGAACTGCCAAGCCAGGTCCTCCCTGGACCGGAAACAAGCATCCTGGGACCGGTTTCAGGGCATCACCCTTCATCAGCCAGGCTAGCTTGAATCCAGTGGTGTAGTGAGCACGGGACCCACGTCTGGGCATACCCTTCCCACTTAGGGCGACAAATGCAAAAGAAACAATTGATGGACGGAATGCAGAACAAATCAAAACATTCACCCCCAGTCAAGAGATCTGGGTTAAATCCATCATTCTTTTGCTCACCACACCACCCCAGTTTGGACCCAGCCATATGCAAATCAGTCTTGACCCTGTTCCTTGTGGGAACAGTCCAGCCCGAACTGCCAAGCCAGGTCCTCCCTGGACCGGAAACAAGCATCCTTGGACCGGTTTCAGGGCATCACCCTTCATCAGCCAGGCTAGCTTGAATCCAGTGGTGTAGTGAGCACGGGACCCACGTCTGGGCATACCCTTTCCACTTAGGGCGACAAATGCAAAAGAAACAATTGATGGACGGAATGCAGAACAAATCAAAACATTCACCCCCAGTCAAGAGATCTGGGTTAAATCCATCATTCTTTTGCTCACCACACCACCCCAGTTTGGACCCAGCCATATGCAAATCAGTCTTGACCCTGTTCCTTGTGGGAACAGTCCAGCCCGAACTGCCAAGCCAGGTCCTCCCTGGACCGGAAACAAGCATCCTGGGACCGGTTTCAGGGCATCACCCTTCATCAGCCAGGCTAGCTTGAATCCAGTGGTGTAGTGAGCACGGGACCCACGTCTGGCCATACCCTTCCCACTTAGGGCGACAAATGCAAAAGAAACAATTGATGGACGGAATGCAGAACAAATCAAAACATTCACCCCCAGTCAAGAGATCTGGGTTAAATCCATCATTCTTTTGCTCACCACACCACCCCAGTTTGGACCCAGCCATATGCAAATCAGTCTTGACCCTGTTCCTTGTGGGAACAGTCCAGCACTGAACTGCCAAGCCAGGTCCTCCCTGGACCGGAAACAAGCATCCTGGGACCGGTTTCAGGGCATCACCCTTCATCAGCCAGGCTAGCTTGAATCCAGTGGTGTAGTGAGCACGGGACCCACGTCAAGCTGAGGAATATCTCTTTCTCGTGGAAGGGGCACAGGCTTGTTGAATGATTTTGGAAGCCTTGTCCGAAATGCCTGGCATTTCCCATTGTTGCCGGAAAGCCTCCATGTCATCAGGGATAACTGCTCCAACATTATCATTGGATGCAGTTCTCCATGAGGGCCCTGGAGCATTGCCTGAGACCAAGGAAGCATCCTGGGACAATCGCAGGTCATTTCCAACAGAATTGGGAACCAAGGTTGCGATTTCCAAAGAGGTGTCACCAAAACCACCTCCGCCTCTTGTCAGGCTATCTGGGTTGCCACTCTGGGAATTAGAATGAATGGGGGAAAGGCATAGTTCAGAGTCATTGACCAGTCTTGAGAGAAAGCGTCCGTCGCTCTTGCTAGCGGGTCCGGCCTCCAACTGAAGAACACTTGCAGTTGGCGATTCAATCGGGAGGCAAACAGATCTATTTTGCAAGGACCCCACACTGCCTGTATCCATTGGAACAGGCAAGGGTGGAGTTGCCAGTCGCTGTAGTCCGTCAGGTATCTGGAATTCCAATCCTCAACTGTATTGGATTGGCCCGGGATGTATTCCGCTATTATCGATATCTGATGATTCAGGCAATAGTGCCAAAAGTCTTTGGCTATCTCCACCAGAAGGGACGACCACGTGCCTCCCAACTTGTTCATATATCTCACTGCCAAGATATTGTCCATCCTGAGGAGGATGCAACAAGAGGCTTGTTTGGGGGAGAGTGTCCGTATTGCAAACGATCCTGCTAACACCTCCAGGCAGTTGATGTGTAGAGATAGTTCTTGGAGTGACCACCTGCCTCCAGTGGCGATATCTCAGCAGCGCGCTCCCCAGCCCCATCGGCTGGCATCTGATTCTATTATCACCTCTGGTTGGGAGCCGAAGATGGCTCTGCCGTTCCACGCATCTACGTGACCCAACTACCATTGAATTTCCTCCCTCACTTCCTGTGTAAACGGAACCAGATCTGTGTACGACAGTCCTTTCTGGAGGTGTTGGATTTTTAATCTCTGAAGAGCCCGATAATGAAGTGGGCCCGGAAAAATGGCCTTCTTTGAAGAAGCCAGTAATCCCACTAATCTGGTGATTGTCCTCAGAGAGACTATCTGTCTGGGTAAAACCAATGTCAGTTCTTTTTTGAGATCTCATAATTTTGACCTGGGAAGTTTTAGTTGAGCTGTAAGGGAATCTATGACAAATCCGAGGAATTCTATCATCTGAGATGGGCAGAGGACTGACTTGGATTCGTTGATGACGAATCCCAATTTCTGCAAGAGTGATACTGTCATTTGTAAGTGTAGATTGGCTAAAGTTTGTGTCTGAGCCATGATAAGTATATCGTTTAGGTACACTATCATGCGAATTCCCTGTTCTCTCAGGTGGGCTATCACCGGCTTCATCACTTTGGTGAAACACCATGGAGCCGAGGAAAGCCTGAAAGGAAGTGCCAAATATTCCAGCCACCGGTTCCTCCACCAGAATTGCAGGAAACGCCAGTGAGGAGGAAAGATGGGGATCGTCAGATAGGCGTCTTTGAGGTCCAAACGGACCATCCAATCTCCTTTCTTCAGAAGAACTGCTAAAAGATGGCTACCCTCCATCTTGAAATGTTTGTATATTATGAAGTGATTGAACTCTCTTAGATTTAAAACCAATCTGTGACCACCTCCCTTCTTTTGAACCAAGAAGACGTTGCTGCAAAAACTGCGAGCCTTGTTGTCGCAATAAGCTACACCTCGTTTCTGCAGCAATTCCTCTATTTCTGAATCTATAAAAACACATTCTTGATGGGAAAAACTGAGTTGTCGTGGGTAAGAATCTTGGTGAGGAGTCTGATAAAACTCCAGATGAAAACCTTGTATCGTCTGTAATATCCATGCATCTTGTGACAGAACCCTCCAATTGTGAAGGAAGGACTGAATACGACCCCCCAAGGGTAGCTCTAATGTATCGATAATTCTTACCTGTGGAATTCTGGGATTGGAATCCCGCTCTATGTCCACCTCTGTTGAATCTTTGCCGGGTGGGATAGAAGGTACCACCTCTGGTAGAGTCCCAATCACCTCTACCTCATCCGTAGTCTCCTATGGGGGGACCTTGATAATAGGGGCGGCCTGGGAGAGCGTCCCCTGCCTCGCCCGGCCCTGTTAAAAAGGCCCGCTTCTGTGAGATTGGATTCCATTCTTATGAGCAGAGATTTGCGTCGTTCCGTGGAGATGGCGCAATTTGCATTCCCCAGGAGACATATGGCTCGTTGCGTCCAGCCAGATAGAATATCCGGATCCACAGAGCTAGCAGATTCTTTGGCCGTTAAGGCCATTTCCAAGATCTTGGCTAGGGGTCCTGCCACATCTAATAACTTGTCCTGACAGCCCAACAGGCATGGTCGATACCTTTTTTGGGGTCTTTAGCAAACTTTTTTAGGAAGGTTAGCATGCTGGCATCTATGTCTGGGGTTTCAGCTACCTTATCCGGTATGTCTGGTCTAGGGCACTCCAACCGCAGTCTGTTACGTATTTCTTTATCAAACTCTTTCCTGAGGTTCTCATGAAGGTATTCTGCTACCTCTGGCACTGGAGCCCAATCTGAAGAACGTGGGTGCACAATATCCGCAGGGTTAAAGGTAAAGGGAGTGGTTGGATTTTGTGGCACATCGGGAACAAGTATGACAGTTTCTCTTGCTTTTTTCTTTTTGGGTGGTTCGCCAATGTTTGACTTGGTAGAATCAGTGTCAGTAGTGTCAGTATCAATGTACACTTTCTGTTTGCGCTTCGCCTTTCCACCCCCGGTGGAAGCCGGTGTTGAATACCCATCCTCATCCATAGGACCTTGAGCTAAATTAGCCTAAATTAGCCTAAATCACCTGCATGAGGCCACGTTACTGACATGGCTTTGTCTTTACTTGTGGTGTCCGAGGCACCGGTTTGGCGTTCAGGATTTGAAGGGTTCTGAAACCCATGACGCTTTGCAAAGCTTTCTAATTGCTTAGTAATAGGCTTAAGCGCTACTGCTAATGCTTGCTGCACAGTATTGGGTACAGTGTTCTCAATAGCCCTGTTGATGGACTGCTGGACAGAGGCATCCAGAGCGTCAACAATATTGTCCTCCAATACAGACTCCTGTAGTTCTTCATAATAGGGTTCATACTCTTCATCCTCAAATTTAACCCAATCTTCCATACTTGGATATTTAACTTTAATTAGGGGGGAAAAATATGCCAAGCCTAGCCAGTGGAGGAGTCAGGGGGGAGCCAACCCACGTGCAATCAGAATTAAGGTAGGGACGAATCAACTTAGCTCCTCAGCAAGGCTGTAGTCACTAATTATTGCAGCCCCAGCAACAGGATGTCGTGAGCCGGATATATGTCACAGGAGCATGCACTCACTCCCAGGGCAGACGATTCTTGCAGCCAGTCAGGCGTACACAAAACTCTCTTGCCGATCGAAAAAAACGGGCGTTTCTGAACTCCGGCGGCAAGGAAATTCAAGCGCGAACGTGTGTAGCCCAAATCCGCCCAAAAGTAGCCCAATTGGGCTACGCACGTCCGACGACGGTAAAAGGCTCAAAGAAAATCAAGCCTTACGAGGGGAGCCTCCGATTGAGTCACGCGGGAGACCGCGATCGGGTACACAGTAATTAGAGCACCGCTTACTATAATTTTATCTCAAAAACCAGAACCATTGAAAACACCAGGATTTGAACACATAACCTTCGGAGTATGAGTCAGAGACCTTAACCACTAGACCACAGTGATTCATACATCATCAAGTAATCACAGGCAGCTCGTTCCCTCAGGCGCGCACGCGCGAGGGAAACAGCTGAACACAAGCTTTAATAAAAGTACAATTCGGAAATCGTAATCGTAATAAAATTTAAGGAGCACTTATCTCCGCCGTGAGCAGCAAAGCAAGAGGCTCTTGGAAAGGAGATGGTGGCTCTTATAGGGTCTGCTGGGACATGATTGGTGGCGAAGCATCATGGGAAATGTAGTTTGTTTACAATGTTAAAACGTTTTCATTGGCTGCTGTGAGTTTTACAGTAAAGAGAGAGAAGCAATAATCGGAGCCTCCGGTCCTGTAATAGAATTGTGGTGCAATCCAGTAGTACCAGATCGTCTTCATAAAGCAGACAGTCAATATGCTGTTTTCCAACTTTAGGGGAGAAAGACTTGAATTGGGAAATAAAGGTGGGAAGGTCGGCTAAAAATAGACTAAAGAGCAGGGGTGCTAAAACGCATCGCTGCCGGAGGCCATTCTCAATGGAACTTCTTTGAGATAATCGACCCGACTTGACTAACTCCACCTGTGCCCAATTACCAGAGTGCAAGGATTGAGGTACAGTAAGGAGGTTTAACGGGAGCTCCCAGGCAACAAGTTTTCCCCATAGGATATCCCTATCCACAGAATCAAAGGCTGTCCTGAAGTCTACAAAACAGCAGCACAGCCTTTGATTTAGTTTCAGGGCCTTCCGAATAATGGCCCATAAAGCAAAGCAATGAACTATGGTGGAATGACCCTCCCGAAAGCCCCCCTGTTCTATTGGTATTCTCTTGGTTTCAATAGCCAAATCTTCAAGGTTGGATAAAATAATCTTAGAAAAGATGGGGTCTGTACCGCTCCCTTTTTTAAAAATAGGTTTTACTATAGACCCTTTCCAAGAAAGAGGGTAAAGGCCGGACGTGGCAATCCAACTAAACAAGGAATAAACAGAGGCCCACCAAACACTGTTCGTCTTGATTATTACTGCTGGGATGTTGTTGGGCCAGCAGCTCGGGAGAGCTTTACTCTCTCTATGACAACTTTTTCTTCCTTTATTGGAAACCAAGTAACGGGGAGTTTTTGTTCGAGAATTGTATGGGATCTATCTGAGCCAGAAGGTCCCCTATATAGGTCTGTCAAATAAATAGCCCACTAATCTTCCGGGATCATACAAACAAGAGTACTCCTATTTAGAGCACTAGACTAATTGACCTTTGCCCACAACTTTTGCTGATCCTTGAAGAGGATAATTTCCTGCATCTCATCCCACATAGTATGGTAGAAGGCTGCTTTTTTCGTCTGCACAAGAGATTTATATTGGAGTTTAAGCTTAACCGGCTCCTGGGAGGCTAAAGAACCTGGATGACGCCTGGCACTCCTGGCTCCCCATTTCACCAATCGATTCAGCTCTTGGCAGGCAGAATCTAACCAGCCCCCCCCCTCACCCCCTTGAGGCGAGGGTCTGCTCGCACACCCTTCTCACTTATGTTTACTGTGATATAACCCAAAACGTGGTGTACAATTTTATTGTACCGCACAATGATATCATCAACATAGATAGGGAGGATATCAATCTTCTCCTCTAATTGAAAGGCGGCTAAATGTTGGAGATGAATAGGATCCAAGCGTGTTGTAAGCCTACACGGATAGGACATTCCTAGAGGCAATACCCTCTCAGGGGACACTGGATCGCACAGGTCGAGGACTGCTGTAGTTGCCCAGTGATCACTTCCCTCATATTTTGCCACCTCAAAATTCTTTAAAAGGTTGAATTGCCAAAAGGACGTAAATATATAATCAATGGGGCCTGAAGACAGGCCCTGCCGGAAAGTTGCTGCTGCTGGCGAATCATTTTTATATCGTCCGTTTAAATAAATCAGACCATGATTCACCAGCCATTGACTCAGCACTTTAGCCTCCTTTTTAATGACACCAGAAGGAAACTGCGCTGGGGAATATTATAAAATTCCAGGACTTACTCCAATTGCAGGTCCAACTGTACAGGGAAAAGACGAGCATTCACATCTCTAGCCATTATTATGACAGCTTCTAGATATTTTGCAACCTGATGCTGGAAAGGGGATTCAAATAATTCCAGCCAGCCTCAGATCAGGATCATAAGATCAGAAAAAGTTACATGTGTGAGATTTTCTCAGATGATGAGTGATATAATTGACCAAGAGTTTATGCAGAGGTTCTTAAAAATTTGCAGTCAGACATACCTGGTGATAGAAGCAACATGATGCTAGGTCGATCATATTAAACACCAGCTGGCCCAATCACTTTTGCAGCTTTACTTTTCCTTCACAAACAACCAGTAACATTGTGTAATAGAGGTAGTTTTTTTCATTAGTTCAAGTATCGTCATAATATTTGGGAGAGAAGAACAGTAGGTGTACTTGTACGGTCAACTTCGAGCAGTTTTTTGAGGTTCCCCTTCAAATGTATCTTCATGGGATGCCATATCACCAGTATATATAAGTTTATTCGATCAATAGCATGATTATACACATACATAAAATCACAGGGCATACAATAATTCATGACAACATTAAAAACACAGAACCTTAAAATAGCATTAACTTCAACTGCCTATACATCAATTGTAAAAAGTTTGTAAAATCCATAGTTACATGCAATAATAAAAAGATTTCTAATTTACCTAAAATCGGAGCTAAAATGGTCTCAGCCCTGACATTTCCCCCACAGTCCCAGTAGCTAACCTAGAGCCGGCTCACTTGCACATTCAAAAGTCTATGACAAAATATTATTTTGCCACTTTAGATCTCAGCCATCAGGAAGAGAGCAGATATCTTGAAATTGTGAATACAAGCCACCTTGTAGTCTCAGACCTAAATATAATTAAGGCATCAGAGAGGCGAGAAAAGGAAAGCAGTCGGCAGGCGGGAATAATTCAAGTTTTCCTATAATTTGCGTAGGTAGGACAAAAAAAGATAAAATGTTCTAGAGTCGCTGGGGTAGAATGACAAGACGGGCACAAAGAGGTTACAGAGACATTAACCCAGTTGCTTTTCATTATGTTCAGTGGGAGGACCCCATACCTAAATTGTATGTGAAGTGCACATGCCTGCGGGGGTTCAACATCATCCATATACAAATCGAACTTAAAACAGCCCTTGACATTCAGAAACCTGGAGTTTAAAGTGCCGAGTGCCCTGACACCAGTGCAAGAAGAATCAACATACCATTTTTTTGGTGAATGAATATGGGTCCTCCCACATGAATTCCAAGCCCAGTCTGAAAAAACAATCCTTAACCTTGTTAAACCAAACCAAACCCCAGATTGTTTTTGCAAAATTAATAATTCCTCCATTGCGGCCTTAACCGGATTTTGGGTGCTACTGGTCTATAATCTTACCCAAAACAGAAGTACCTTAAGAATAGCGAAATAGCTAATAGGTTTAAGACCAAGGTCAAGGCGCAGCGGTATTAGGGGCGTGTTCATTTGAGGTTAAGGATCGCCCTTAAGAATTTGTTATCTGCGACCTCTAGTTGTTTTAGACACTCCAGACCCCACAGTTCAGCCCCATAAAGGGCCGCACCTAGCCCTTTTGCTCGATGCAATTCTAGGATCGGAGAAATGGGGCGGAAAACTGAGCATTTTACTCTCTTTGCTATTGCACAGTCCACATGCTGGAGTGTCAGTACGCTCTTCTCGATTTGGGGCATCCATGCTGTATTGTCACTAATTCGGACTCCCAGATAATCAAAAGCCTTAACCTGCTCTAAAAATTGGGTGCCCAGCCTCACTTTATCCTTGGTAGTGATGGAGCAGGGTTTTCGCGTAAAGTAAACCTGCTCGGATTGAACCCCCAATAACATTTACTAAACGTGTGCAGTGGAAAATTAATGAAAAGGGCCTAACATGAGTGAAATGCATTTGCGCAAGCGCGAAAATAAATTGACAAGTAGGCCGCAAAAACTTGCTTCATGGCTAATGTAAGTAAAAGACTAATGCTGCTTTAAGATACATGTTATTAATACTGGCTGAATATAAAATAATTATTTAACATGGGTTGCGCAGGGATGGATGCAGCATTGGGTTGGTGCGTAGAGAAAACATTTTCATGAAATAATAAATGTTTGTGTTTCATTCTTTATAGAAACCAAAGCATGGGGTTTCGTTCTGCATGTCGGGATAAGGGTTAAACAGTGAAAATCGGGGAAAATGATTTGTAAACTATGAAGTATGAGCAGGAGAAGAGAAAGAGCCTGAATGTGTCCTTCAGAGACTCACGAACGTGCCAAAAATTCTGAACAAAAGGACCTTGCTATGAACGGAGAGAAACTTCCTCTGCAGAAAGGCGCTCAGCGGAAGATTGTTATACAATGTTTTAACTTGTTGTTAGAATGGAGGAAATGTGGATAGCGAAACGAAGAATATTTCCTGGGTTACATGGTTGATGTCATAGCCTGTTCTTAAACAATAGCCCTTTAGAGAATTATGTACGAGTAGACAGTGGAGTGACCATACACCCCCTTCCCTAGCCAATCTAATCACTAGTAGAGCCCGAGTTTGATACTTCTATGGGATGGTCTTTTGGGTTTTAGGGTATAATTGAGGTGCCCGGTGGGAGGAGTTAGGGCAGACATCTTTGCTAACTGTTGGGGTGAGATCGTCGCATGTCGTCGGTTTGTTGTTTCCTTGCGTTCCTGAACTAGTCTTTGCCTTTCAAACCTACTTGAAGGGCCTTGCTGACTTCCCGGCAAGGAGTTAGCGTTTCCTTATTGGGTTAGTATTAGCCTAATATCTACGTTTGCATAATTACTTGCAAATTATATTTTTCTCTATGAAAACTTTTGTCTCTTCATCTATCCACTCCTCAATGTACTGACATTGACTATGAATTTGACATTTTCTCTTCTAATGTTGTTTGCTCAGTGACGATCCATGATTGTATTTGTGTCTCTTGTATTTTACTGAGATTTCATTCACATTTTTATTGCTTAGATAAATATTATAAACATACAAATGAGTCTGTCTTTATTGCACTATTTTTACTTATGATTATTAATTTGTCTACACTGACCACTTACAAAGATCATATCGCCATTTTTGGTAAATTGAAAAGATCATTTTAGGGAGCTGGTAAATTTAGTTTAGTCTTTAGAATTACAACTAACCCAGCGTGAAGGGGACTGTTGGATATTGGAAATTGGGTCCTGTCTTTAGAAATTATTTAGTCCCTGAGCGCTTGATCAGTTTTTGGTAGCAGTAATTGATGGTTTAATTGGTTAATTAGGCAAATTAATAGTTAATTTAATGATTTTGCTTACTAATATGAAAAGTTGGTGTTTTGCACCTAGACTGAAGAGGGCCACCAAACGCTGACTACTGATTGTGTACAACTCCCTGGTAATACTGCCAGCATTTTTAATCTTATTTCGCTACCTGTGGTCATAGGAGCTGTTGTGTCATAAGAAATAGCTAAAATTGTTTTAAAAATAACTACTCTTCCTCTTTTTAAATCTGCATTCGCTCCGCTTACCTGCACATAAAATTGAATTCCCACATCTCGCTGCTTTGGCGGGAACCGTGAATCGTCGATTATTTTTAGCGCCATCTTGGGTGGAGGGACTTGTGCTTTGCTGCACTTCCGGGGTCGCGCTCCAGTGTTTGGACATCAGCACTTGCCTGCCTATTTAGAACAGGCAATGCAAGCGCGCAGTCACCTAGACTGAAGAGGGCCACCAAACGCTGACTACTGATTGTGTACAACTCCCTGGTAATACTGCCAGCATTTTTAATCTTATTTCGCTACCTGTGGTCATAGGAGCTGTTGTGTCATAAGAAATAGCTAAAATTGTTTTAAAAATAACTACTCTTCCTCTTTTTAAATCTGCATTCGCTCCGCTTACCTGCACATAAAATTGAATTCCCACATCTCGCTGCTTTGGCGGGAACCGTGAATCGTCGATTCTTTTTAGCGCCATCTTGGGTGGAGGGACTTGTGCTTTGCTGCACTTCCGGGGTCGCGCTCCAGTGTTTGGACATCAGCACTTGCCTGCCTATTTAGAACAGGCAATGCAAGCGCGCAGTCACCTAGACTGAAGAGGGCCACCAAACGCTGACTACTGATTGTGTACAACTCCCTGGTAATACTGCCAGCATTTTTAATCTTATTTCGCTACCTGTGGTCATAGGAGCTGTTGTGTCATAAGAAATAGCTAAAATTGTTTTAAAAATAACTACTCTTCCTCTTTTTAAATCTGCATTCGCTCCGCTTACCTGCACATAAAATTGAATTCCCACATCTCGCTGCTTTGGCGGGAACCGTGAATCGTCGATTCTTTTTAGCGCCATCTTGGGTGGAGGGACTTATGCTTTGCTGCACTTCCGGGGTCGCGCTCCAGTGTTTGGACATCAGCACTTGCCTGCCTATTTAGAACAGGCAATGCAAGCGCGCAGCGCGCGCGCAGCGGGCGCGCCGATGGCGCGCCGGAGGCGCGCCAGAGGCAAGCCCGTCTGCGCCCGTCCACGCTCCGGACGCGCTCTGCGCCAGCCACGTTGTTCGTTGCAGTCAAAACCAGGGTAGAATAAAATACTCCAGGGAACAGCTACTCAGTATGGGTAAGAGAGATGAGGGGGGAAACTGTCAACCCTCTGCTGTTAGGGGATATGACAAAAACAATCTAAACTGCGGGTTGATTAATTGCAGATCCTTGATGAAACACCACCAAGAGGTATCCAACATGTTAGAAGACATGGATTTGGATGTTCTCTTTTAACAGAGACTTGGACCAGCACCGACTCTTCAGTACAAATGGGCTTCGCCTGCCCAGATGGATACAAAATATTCCATCAACCGAGGGCGGCTGGAAGAGGAGGGGGGTTGGGGTGATCTTTAAGGAAAAGTGGAACTTTACACCTCTACAGGTAGATGACGTTATAGGGATTGAACTGTTGGGCTTTTCACTTCAAGAGGCTAAAGGTAGGCTACTCACTGGGGTGGTCTGTTACAGACCCCCGGGTTCTGATACCCAATTTCAAGTATTATTTAATACCATCACTAACCTGAGCCTAACCCATTCTAGAATGATTCTATTAGGGGATTTTAATTTATGGGATAACGGCAGCTTAGATAATCATCTGAGAGACCTAAGGCATACGTGTGAGAATCTTAACTTGCATCAACTAGTACAACAACCGACTCATCTAGGAGGGCATGTTTTAGATCTTTTGTTTGCAAACCAGCCCGAGACTAAGGTGGTTGATATATTGCCTCAAAGCTGGACTGACCATTCTCTAATCCACTTTTACATTACGTTACCTAGATCGGAGGACAATAATAACCGGCCGGTGACTTATCGAAAGGGAAGAGAATGGGCTAAGCTAGTGAAAAATAGGACTTACCCGACCTTTCTGAATCAGAATCTTTTTGCTTCTTCTGTATCTGTAGGCGAAAATTATCAAACCTACTGCAATTACATAGCCGGAACCCTCGATTCAATAGTTCCAGTAAAACGACTCAAAAGCAGAAAAAAACATCTGCTCCCTGGTATAATGATGAGCTGAAACAGCTACGAGTAGCATGTAAAAAGGCAGAGAGAAAATGGAGGAGGGCCTATTTAGAGTCAGATAAGAAGGATTTGAAATTAGTACAGTCACAATATAAGGAGTCCATCGCCAGGGCCAAAGCAGATTTTTATGCCAAAACGATTTTACAGGCACCAAATAGCACCAAAGCACTTTTTAATATCTTTAGGGATCTCTCTAGTCCAGCTTGCACGAGCAATAAGGTGGTCGCGTCACAGAAACTCTGTGATGAGATTGCCTTTTATTTTGAAGAAAAAATAATTAAAATCGTTGGAGATCTTCACCCCACTGACACCAGTGGTCAGGATGATTCGCCCTGGAAGTTAGACGTAGAACCCCAGATAAACACCTCCCTGGAATACTTTCAAGTCCCTACGGAGGACTCTTTCAATCATCTCGCCCAAAGTGTGTCCTCGGGATCTCCCTTAGATCCCCTTCCACATAAAATCTGGAAAATATTTGGGCAAGAAATCCTCCCCTGGCTACGACAGATCTGCTGCCAATCTCTGGAGGAAGGAGAGGTTCCAGAGGCATGGAAACAGGCAGTGGTGACCCCCTTGCTTAAAAACCATCCTTGGACCCTACAATTCCAGCAAATTTTAGACCAATTTCCCTCCTGCCGTATCCGATCAAAATTTTGGAAAAGACAGTTAGCAAAGTTCTTTCATGCTATCTTGAGGATAATTCTCTGCTGGATAGGGACCAATTTGGTTTCCGCCCAGGACATGGCACTGAGACCGCTTTGGCAACCATAATGGACAATCTACGAATGCGTGCTGACAATGGGAACTCGTCAGTCCTAGTGCTATTGGATATGTCAGCCGCTTTCGACACGGTTAGCCATACAGTGCTAATGGAAAGACTGAAAAGTATAGGGGTTAAAGGACGGGCCTTGCAGTGGCTACAATCTTATTTGTCAGGAAGACAACAGGCTGTTTCTATGACGCCGTTCACCTCTGGCAAGTCCCTAGTACATCACGGGGTGCCGCAGGGCTCGGCGATCAGCCCTATTCTTTTCAATATCTACTTACGTCCTCTATTCCCCATCATTAAATCTTATGGAATCGACCTGGTCAACTACGCCGATGATACCCAACTGGTTTTTCCCTGGAGGGAAACAAGCGGTATCTATGGACACGTTCCAGGAGTGTATGCGTCAGACTGCTGGTTGGCTCAGGAAAAATTCCTTACAGTTTAATGGGGGAAAAACAGAGGTGGTGTATTGTCCTGCCACGAGAATGTCCCGACATCTACCGGTGGAGTTTAAGCTTACCCCGAGGATGAACCCTTGACTCCTGCTAAAGCGGTGCGCAATTTGGGGGTCATGGTAGATGAGAACCTCCAAATGGAATCACAGGCTAATAAAACTGTCAGTGTCTGTCTCTCCCTGCTACGTATGTTACGGAAGGTTCTTCCGTTACTTCCAAAAGATACTCGATCTCTTGTAGTGAGGAGCATAATTTTGAGTAGACTGGACTACTGCAACTCCCTGTATTTGGGAGCACCGCAATATATTCTGCAGGGGTTGCAGAGAGTCCAGTCCATGGCAGCCAAGCTGGTGCTAAATAGACAGCGCAGATCTTCCACGGCATTGGCCTTGGGAGACCTGCATTGGCTGCCCGTCAGGGAAAGAATTAGCTTCAAATCCCTCTGTATTGTATACAGAGCAGCACATGACCTGGGTCCAGTCCCCCTGCAGGAGCTGTTCACCTGGTATAATCCCGGGAGGCAGCTTCGCTCCTCGAGTGCAAATCTGATAACAACTACCAGGTTTAAGAGATCCAGGATGGGGGGCAGAGCCTTTGGTGTGGCCGCTGCGCGTCCTATGGAATGAGCTGCCTCAGAACCTTAGACAGGCCAGTTCTCTGACCTGCTTCAGGAAGAGTTTGAAAACCTGGCTATTTCCAAGGAGTGAATATTAGATCCCTTCTCTGACAATTGGTTCTGCTTTTACAGTGGTTTTCATCATTCTAAGCGCCAGGATACCCGTAGGGTGGCAGTTTTTGCGCTATACAAGTTTGTAATTTAATTCAATTCAATTTTGTTCTTATGTACTTTGGAAGTACGGGTAGGCAGTTGCCTAAGATCCCGGGATGTTATATTAAGCCTAAGTGGTAGTCATATTGTGGAGAAATACCACGCTGAAAGTCATAGTGTAGAGAAATACTACACTGGAAGTTCTTTGTCTGCTGTTGTAATATTGAACAGTGAAAGGCTGTCGATGTTAATTTAGGGACTTGCTCTGTTGTAGGGAGAGTGTATGAAATAGTGGAAGGTCCGCTTCCGAAACTCTAGCCTTATCCCTGAACGAGTATCAAGACCTCTTTTAATAAAAAGTCCTCTTGTGAAACTTTGGCCTTATCCCTAGAGGAGCACCAAGACCTCTTTTCACTTGTCTGAGAGTGAAATAGCGCTAGCCGTTATTTTACTAGAAGCAAAAGAAATCTTTGAGTAATTGAACTATCTCTTTATTAGTGGAGCAGACAAAGGCGCTGTTTTGTGTCGTTTCTAATATAACTTAGTTAGGAAATATTTTGTTTTACATTGCCATATTATTTTTGCAAAGGGAGGGTCAGTCGCCGGAGTTATACTGACGTCACACAGTGCCGCGCTGGCATTGGTCAGAATAGCGGGCATGTATTGTGCTTTGATTGGTTGGTTGGTGTGAGTCGCGCTGGTATTGGATGAGCGTTAGCCAATAAAGTGAGTAGAATTACGGAAGGTTTCCTGGTGTCCATAGAGTATTTAGCGAAGAAAAAGTTTGAAAATGAAGATGATTAAGGCGATTCAGGATTTTTTCAAAAAGGATAAACCGATAGTGACTAGAGAAGGGCTTCCTGTGCCTCCCCCAAGATCACCTGCTTCGTTTATGATGTTAGAGCGTGGGTATCATACGTGTACATGGTTGGAGAATTGGGTGAAGTACACCGAGGATGATGGAGTGCTAGCTTTTCCAGAACATGGTACTTTCAATGTAAGGATTTTAGAAAATTTGAGAAGGAGAATGAATTCATTGAAACCAAATCCTAGACCTATGCAGTATGAAGCGTTGGAAGAGTGGGAGCATGAAGGGTACAAGAGAGAGAGAGACAGGAATGTATTGAAATACAGGAATACAATGAAATGGTTCTCAGAGGCTAAGTGGGATGCTCAAATGAGGAGATGGAGGAGAGATGTAATCTTAGATGGATTATATCCTGTAATGGTTGCTGAAGATCAGGCTGGTGGAAAGTGTAAGGAGAAAAAGAATAACGTAGAGACTTCGGAATTAGATATGGATCCGAATGAATTTGATGATGAGTTATTAGAAGAGATGTTATTGAAGAGACCTCCACCGTATCAGGAGAACCCAGATGGGGTTACTCCGAGTGCACCTTTAATTGAGATAGAAGCCTCCCAAGATCCACAGGTTCCCCAAGTTTCACAGGTATCGCAGAATACACAGATTACTCGGATTTCACAGGAAAAAGAGATTGAGATGCTTAATAGAGCAAAAGAAGAATTAAAGCAGAAAATTAATCAGATGAGTTTAAATAATGCAGAACCGTTGTCAGTTCCAGTGACGATTGGTCCTATAGTTCCACTGTATAGTGAGGGTCAGAATATTTTGAGAGTACATGCTTTGACAGTACCGATGAATGATGTCAGGAATGTTAGTGTATCAGAATCAGGTGAGACGAGTACGTCATTGATTGATATTCCAATAAAAGGAAATGTGATTGAAACACCAAAAAGGAGTGTTCAGATAGATCCTAGAAAAATATTGCCAAATGTAAGAGAGACAACTCCAGTATCAGGTGGTACTGGTTCAGTGGGACCTTCGCCAGAGGAGTTAGATGAATGGATAAAGGGAATGGCATCTAATAAAACTAAATCGAGAATGGATGTAGGTAGATTGAGAGTTGATCTAGAAGAGATGATTATTGATACAATTAGTCCAGAAAGATTGGGTATTTATCAAGATGAAGAATTGTTATTTTTGTGCAAGAATATTACATGGAAAGCGAAAAATTTACATGAAAAATTGGCAGAGGCAGCACGAGAATATGGTGTTGATATTGAAAAGTCAAGAGCTTTGCAAAAAACATATAGATTAGATTTCAGTGACAAGGATCTAGAGAGTTTGAATGCCTCAGGAAAACAGTTACAGATAAAAGAATTGATAAACACTCTGAAAAGATGGGGCGATGTAGAAAGATGGAACGGTAGATGGACGAGAAAGAAAGAAGAAGCACTTGCAAATAAGGGTGTGGTTGCATCTACTTTGCTTCCATTGAAAGAGACAGAGCCTGTTGAAATGATATATCCAATGAGAGAAGTTCCAGGTGGTGGATATGTTCATATTCCTTGGTCAAGACAGGATATATTGTCTTTTACAAATGATTTCCCCAGATTGAGAGAGAAACCAGTCAAATGGTACAAACAAGTAGAGAGATTTGTGAAGGTTTCAAAAGTATTGTTGAAAGATTTGGATGGCCTTTTTGATATTGTGGTTCCGGCTGATTTGTGGGCAGAGTGTAAGATTGCAGTTGATTGGCCGAAAGATGAATATCCCAGAGATATTAAAACAGGAGCACCCTCGGATGAGGTGATGAAGAAATATCATCAAGTGATTACTTATTTGAAGGGTAAAATTTCCCCAAAAGAAACAGATTGGGTTAAGATTGATAGGACAATCCAGGAGACGAAAGAATCAGTACATGCTTATTATGAAAGGTTTTTACAGGTGTTCAAACAGTACAGTGATTTTGAGAATATCACAGACAAAACAATGGGACAGTTTGTCTATAGGTTTGTGTTTGGATTGAAACCAGAGATTAGTGCTATGATTCAGCAACACTTGATTTGTTGGCAGAGTAAGACAATTGATGAAATTCTGAGATATGCAAAATATTGTAGTGATGACATTGAGTCCAGGCATAAGAAGTTGAAGGAAAAAGTGATGTGGGCACAGGTGAAAGTAGCAAATCAGAAAAATGGGAAATATGCTGATGGTTCACAAGTGAGTTTTCAGATGAAAGGACAGAATCAGAATTTCCAAAATGGTCAAATGGTGCCTATGAATACTGTACCGAATGGAGTGGTTCAAGTGCAGATGCCAGGAAAAGGTAGAGGCAAGGGTAATAAGGAAGAGTTGAAGAAGAAATTTCTGTGTCATGGATGTGGTCAGTTAGGACATTGGAGGAACGAGTGTAGGGTTATACAAGGTAATAATGGAATGGTTCAAAATTTCAATCCACAGATGCAGAATGGGGTGGTTGTGAATCAACAACAGCAGCAGCAACAGTTAGTTACACCACAAGTACAACAGGTACAACAGGTACAAGTGCCTCAAGCACCTATGCCAAATAATGTGAATGCTCAGGTAAAGAGATACAGTGCGAATGCTGGATTTCACTCGAGTGAACAAGTTGGTAAGAATCAAAATGTACAACAATATTGGTTGCAAAGTTCTGAGAGTGATTCAGATTCATCTCAATGATGGTGCCTGAGGGGGGAGGAAGAGTGCGTGCTTGGCGTATCTCTGGAGGTAGATCAGTCTGGTCCTTTTGTTGATGGAAAAGTGGAAGGTAATGACCTTACATTTCTTGTGGACACTGGTGCTACCCGTTCTACTGTGAGAACAGCAGAAATTCCAAACCTACCCCTCTCGGGAGAAACTATCCAAGTTGTGGGAGTCTCAAATAAGCATATTAAGACTCCAGTGACAAAACCAATGGAGGTTCATAGTGGAAGATTTAAGGATATGCATCGGTTTGTGGTGTGTGACTCTAGTCCAGTGAATCTTTTAGGTAGAGATTTGTTGTGCAAAATGAATTGCACCATCTATTGTGCACCGGATGGTATTGCTTTTCAAACTCCAGATGAGGATGTTGCTTTTAAAATGATGATGGCGAAGCAAGGGACAGAAGTGGATGATTTATATCTTTTGCTTACAGCAAATGACTTGCCTGTTGAATTGAGAAGCACAGTGACAGCTGATGTGTGGGATTTTACAGGAAAAGACATTGGATTGATGAAGGGTGTTGATCCTATTCAGATTTTGGTTAAGGAAGGTGCAGAATTTCCAAAGACACCACAGTACAAGATGAGTCTTGAGACCATTGAAGGTGTACTCCGGTGATTGAACAGATGATTGAGCAAGCAATTTTGAAAGAGATACTTGGGAGTCCATGTAATTCACCTATAATGGGAATTAAGAAACAGAGTGGGAAGTATAGAATTGTGTAAGATTTGAGAAAGGTGAATAAGATTGTGGTACCTTGTTGTCCGATAGTACCCAATCCAGCAGTGATTCCTTACCAAATTCCTTGTGATGCGGAGTGGTTTACGGTGATTGATTTGTGTCAAACGTTTTTCTCGATACCCTTACATCCGGATAGTCAGTATTTATTTGCGTTCCGGTTCGGAGATCGTGTTTTGGCATGGTGCCGAGTTCCTCAACGGTATTCAGAGAGTCCTTCGATTTTTAATCAGATTTTGAAGAAGTTTTTGGAGTCGTTGGCTATGTCAGAAAATTCAGTGCTAGTACAGTATATTGATGACTTACTAGTGGCATCAAAGACAAGAGAGGCGTGTGTGACAGATACGATTGTTTTACTGAATCATTTGGCAGAAGGAGGGCATAAAGTGTCATCAGCAAAATTGCAGTTTTGTAAGAAAGTAGTTCAATATTTGGGACATAAGATTGAGAAAGGAGTCAGGAAGGTGTCACAAGATCGAATTGCTGTGATTTTGCAGATGGGACCTCCCAAAACGCAGAAAGAGATTCAAATGTTTTTAGGCATGGTTGGCTATTACAGACAGTGGATTCTCATTGATAGCTAAGCCGTTACAGAGATTGACACATAAGGATGTGGTTGATCCAATTCAATTGGATGAAGAAAGCATGAAAGCATTTATGGAATTGCGAGATAGTTTGTGTCGAGCACCAGCATTGGGAATGCCTGATTATAGTAAAGAGTTTGCATTGTTCTGCTGTGAGAGAGATGGGTGTGGGCTTTCAGTTTTAACACAAACACATGGAATGGCACGTCGTCCAGTGGCATATTTCTCTGCTACTTTGGATGCAGTGGCAGCAGCGTTACCAGGTTGTTTGAAAGCAGTAGCTGCTACATGTGTGAGTCTGGAACAGAGCGAATCAATTGTGATGGGACAGCCAGTGAAAGTGTATGTGCCACATTCTGTTGTGATTTTGCTGACGCCTACACGCACTCAGCACATGACAAGTAGTCGTTTGACAAGATATGAAAGAGTAATTTTGGGTGCTGAAAATGTGACAATAATTAGATGTACTAATATAAACCCAGCAACATTGTTGCCAAGTTCAGCTTGTGAAGAAGTGAAAGACGAAGCAGATCATGATTGTCTGGATGTGACAGAACTGTGTACGAAACCAAATCCTGATATAAAAGATGTACTGTTATCAGAATCAGATTGTGTCATGTTTGTAGATGGTTCTTGTCTACGGGACGAAAGAGGTGTTCTGCGAGCTGCATATGCTGTATGCACAGTGGCCATGGTTCTTGAAGCATCTTGCATAAGAGGAATAAATTCGGCCCAAATTTCTGAATTGGTCACTTTGACCAGGGCTTGCATAATTGTCAAAAATCTGAGGATAACCATATTTACGGATAGTCAATATGGTTATGGGGTGGTGCATGATTTTGGTCAATTGTGGATGCAACGGGGATTTCTGACTTCTTCAGGATCACCGATAAGAAACAGTAAAGATGTGAAAGATTTGTTGAATGCATTACAATTGCCCAAAGAAATTGCAGTGGTTAAATGTTCAGCACATAAATCAGGAAATGATTATGTGACTAATGGAAACAGATACGCAGACCAAGTGGCTCGTTTCTGTGCACAAAATTCAGTTTCAATTAATAAAGGATTGGAAAAGAAAAATACAGATTGTCATTTGATGTTCTCTTCAGTTGAAACATGGGATGAAATTAGACAATTGTAGGAAGAAGCTGGTGAGGATGAGAAAGAACTTTGGATTAAATCAGGCTGCAGAAAAAGACCAGATGATGAAATATGGGTGTATACAGATGACAGAGTAGTTATGCCAGATTGCCTACTCTCTCAGATGGCAAGAGTTTACCATGGAATAACACATGTAGGAAGGGATGCAATGATTAGGCTTTTCAAACAGTCATGGTACAACCCCAAATTTAGGGTCATTGCAGAGAGTCTGTGCCACAGATGTGTTACATGCCAGGAGCAGAATCCAGGGAGGAAGGCAGTTGTTAGTTGGGGCAGAATTGGTAAGGCGGCTGGACCTTTTACAAGGTTGCAAGCTGATTTCATCGAGCTCTCTCCTTGTGATGGACTAAAATATGTGTTGGTTGTTGTTTGTTTGTTTTCTCGTTGGGTAGAAGCATATCCAACAAGAAGGAGTGATAGTTTAACTGTTGCCAAACTGCTTTTGAGAGAAATAATACCACGTTTTGGATTTCCAGTCTCTTTAGAAACAGATAGAGGTACTCATTTTAATAATGAAATAATTTGGATGATTTGCGCAGCATTACAAATTGAGCAAAAGCTGCATTGTGCCTATCAACCAGAAGCTTCAGGTGTGGTCGAGCAAATTAATGGCACTATTAAATCTAGATTGTCTAAGGTGTGTGCAACCACAACACTGAAGTGGCCAGATGCTTTACCTCTAGTATTGATGAGTCTAAGAAGTATTCCTGATAAAAAGACTGGATTATCTCCACATGAGGTGATCATGGGAAGAGCCATGAGACTGCCAGTTGTACCAGCGAATCAACTGATGAATATTACTGATGATCTAGTGCTTGATTATTGCAAAGGAATGGCTGATGTGGTGCGTTCTGTGTCTCATCAGGTTGGAGAAATTGCAACCACAACACAGCAAGAGCAAGCACATGATCTAAGCCCAGGTGAGTGGATCCTGGTGAAGAAACACGTAAGAAAGTCGTGTTTGGAACCCAGATGGCATGGGCCATATCAGATAATACTGGTGACAACGACAGCAGTAAAGTGTGGTGGCTTGCCAAATTGGATACACGCAAGTCATACAAGAAGAGTCCCAAGTCCACTTGAAAGACAGGAAGAGCAGCAACTGGAAGAAAAACAAGAAGAGCCAGGAGCTGAAGAACCTGAAGCTGTGGAATCTGAAACTACAGATTCTGAAAGTGTAGAACACGTGCTTGAACAGGGACAAAGTCGAATAAAGTTGGCACCAGCTACTGGGTCTTGTAAGATTGCTGTTGAAAATGACAAAGGAGAAGTGTTGAGAGAAAATCAAGAGCAAGAACAACAGAGAAAAGAACTGAATAAAAGAACTTGCAATCTTGACAACGAAGCAGAAGAAGTAGTTCATGCAAAAAGAGAGAGAAAGGGTGATGTGTGGCCAAAAGGAGTGAAAAGACTGAAATATATTCTAAAACAGAAATCACCAAAGTCAATAACAGAAGTATCAGATCAAGTTGAACAAAGAGAGACGGAAGAAGAAACAGTTACAAAGACAAAAAGAATAAGGGTTCCGAATAGAAAGTATACAGCTCCAGAATGGACATATATAGTGTTAGAAGAAGTTGAAAAACAAAATCAAATCAAAGAAGAAGTTGGTACAGAGCAAAGTGAAGGAGACAGTTTTGAGCCACCGTAAAAGAACAATATACAATAAGGTGCAGGAAAATTGAAATTCAATGAAGGGATTGCAAAAATTGACTGAAGCAGAAATCTAAAAAAGAAGAAGATAAAAAAAAGAAAGAAAAGAGGGGTAAAGAAGAAAGTCATAAAGTGTGAAGATACACTGGATACACTATTTTGGATAGATCTTACAAAATCCTAGATTACATTTTTCTAGACTAAATTTTTATAGATTAGATTTTTGAGGGTTTTTTTCTCTTTATTTTTTAGTTTTATATTAGAAATGGCAGAAAAAGCAGAGACTGGACATCAAAATCGTAGTTTTAAACGTAGATTTATTAATGCTTGCTTATTTAGTATTCTACTACTAATGGTGTTATGGTTAATACTAATTATTATTGTGCCTGTCTTAATGGTAACTAATCATCAGAATAATACTAATATTAATAGTGTGTTGAGTGAAAAAGTAGATACTAAAGATATTAAAGAAACTCCAAATACTAATATCGTGATGGAAGATGACAGTATCTATCATCATGATAAATCAATTAATGATTTTTCTTTAAATGTATTCACAAAATTATTGTATGAATATGTGGATACAATGAATGCGACAGATTGCTATGTGTGTATGCAATTACCTTCGTCTGTCTCAGAGGGGGTGACTTACCATCACTTACCTTTAACATATGGTGTGTCTTGTAGTGTACTAACCAGTCTGTTTTACGAGACAGGGAGGCTCCAGTATTATTATTCGAATGTGGATTTAGTATTTTCAGAAGTTCCAATTAGAAAGAATATGAATAAAGTGAAAAGTGCCAGAAATGTGGAATATATGGGAGAATTTTTCATTCTACAAAAACATTAGATACAGTATATGCACATAGACATAATCTCACATGTAGTTTACGCTTTGAAGAAATAGAATTCATTAACATGGTAGAAGATAGAAGACAAGAGTTTCAAAGAAAAGCTGCTGAGCAAAAGTCTCATGTACCTCCATGGGCTTTCAGAGAAGGAAATTACAAGAAAGGCAAGACTTACGCTGCAATGTCTCTAGATTGGTACCATAGAGGGAAGCTTTGCTTGCTTAGACAAAAGACTGACTATAATAATTATTTCATTGGTTCTAGTGAATGTGATCATACATTTCTAATTACTGGAGGATGGGGAATAAAAGGAGGAACTGATCCTGTTTTTCCAGGAATTTATTATGTGTGTGGTAAGAATGCCTATTATAGGTTGCCTGCACATTGGTATGGATGTTGTTATCTTGGTATAGTCTTTCCAAAGATATACCATGTTGATAAGAATCATAGAATCAATGAAGTAAAGAATGGACTAATACGCAATAAGAGAGCGAGTTTTTCAGAAATAGTTGGAGATATTTTTGGAGCACTGATACCTTCAGTTGGAGTTATTTTAAATTCGCACAGAATTAGAAAATTGTCCACAGTGGTTGATCATTTATCAACAGATACTGCTGGGGGATTCTTAATGGTGGATACTGAAATGGCTGCAATTAGAGCTATGGTTTTGCAAAATCGACTTGCCCTTGATGTAATTTTAGCTAAAGAGGGTGGAGTCTACAATATGTTGAAAATACAACAGTGTTGTACTTATATCCCTGACAAGAGTAAAAGTTTTGAGGGGTATATTAAAAATATTACAGATCTTCATAAAGATTTGTCCGAATTGAAGGTTGACGGTGCTTGGGAGAAACTTGGAAAGAGTTTTTCTTCAATGGGAGATTGGTTTTCTACTTTTGGGAATAGTGTTCTAGGGAGAATACTAACACCTATTGTTGCAGTGGCTACAGCAATACTAATGATATTCCTGATCTATAAATGTTGTAGGTGCAAAAGAGATACTTCAGATAATAAACGTAAAACAAGAAAAAGAAAGAGAGAAGAAATAGAATTAGAAGATATGAAAGGGAATTATTATGAAATCATGAAGGATTTAGATGGGATAATGATTAAACGTGAAAGAACATCTGCCTGTTGAGAAATAACAATCTGTATTGGTGGGTATTTTGGTGATGGCTTAAAATGCCATCAAAGGGGGGATTGATGGAGCAGGGTTTTCGCGTAAAGTAAACCTGCTCGGATTGAACCCTCAATAACATTTACTAAACGTGTGCAGTGGAAAATTAATGAAAAGGGCCTAACATGAGTGAAATGCATTTGCACAAGCGCGAAAATAAATTGACAAGTAGGCCGCAAAAACTTGCTTCATGGCTAATGTAAGTAAAAGACTAATGCTGCTTTAAGATACATGTTATTAATATTGGCTGAATATAAAATAATTCATTTAACATGGGTTGCGCAGGGATGGCTGCAGCATTGGGTTGGTGCGTAGAGAAAACATTTTCATGAAATAATAAATGTTTGTGTTTCATTCTTTATAGAAAACAAAGCATGGGGTTTCGTTCTGCATGTCGGGATAAGGGTTAAACAGTGAAAATCGGAGAAAATGATTTTAAAACTATGAAGTATGAGCAGGAGAAGAGAAAGAGCCTGAATGTGTCCTTCAGAGACTCACGAACGTGCCAAAAAAATTCTGAATAAAAGGACCTTGCTATAAACGGAGAGAAACTTCCTCTGCAGAAAGGCGCTCAGCGGAAGATTGTTATACAATGTTTTAACTTGTTGTTAGAATGGAGGAAATGTGGATAGCGAAACGAAGAATATTTCCTGGGTTACATGGTTGATGTCATAGCCTGTTCTTAAACAATAGCCCTTTAGAGAATTATGCACGAGTAGACAGTGGAGTGACAGTACACCCCCTTCCCTAGCCAATCAAATCACTAGTAGAGCCCGAGTTTGATACTTCTATGGGATGGTCTTTTGGGTTTTAGGGTATAATTGAGGTGCCCGGTGGGAGGGGTTAGGACAGACATCTTTGCTGACTGTTGGGGTGAGATCGTCGCATGTCGTCAGTTTGTTGTTTCCTTGCGTTCCTGAACTAGTCTTTGCCTTTCAAACCTACTTGAAGGGCCTTGCTGACTTCCCGGACAGGAGTTAGTGTTTCCTTATTGGGTTTGTATTAGCCTAATATCTACGTTTGCATAATTACTTGCAAATGATAATTTTCTCTATGAAAACTTTTGTCTCTTCATCTATCCACTCCTCAATGTACTGTCATTGACTATGAATTTGACATTTTCTCTTCTAATGTTGTTTGCTCAGTGACGATCCATGATTGTATTTGTGTCTCTTGTATTTTACCGAGATTTCATTCACATTTTTATTGCTTAGATAAATATTATAAACATACAAATGAGTCTGTCTTTATTGCAGTATTTTTACTTATGATTATTAATTTGTCTACCCTGACCACTTACAAAGATCATATCGCCATTTTTGGTAAATTGGAAAGATCATTTTAGGGAGATGGTAAATTTAGTTTAGTCTTTAGAATTACAACTAACCCAGCGTGAAGGGGACTGTTGGATAATGGAAATTGGGTCCTGTCTTTAGAAATTATTTAGTCCCTGAGCGCTGGATCAGTAGAATTATAGGGATTAAAAGCCATGAATTTCGTTTTAGAGCAGTTTATTTCTAGGCCCCTATCTTTACATGCTTTTGCGAACTTAGTGAGGACGTTCTGGATGCCCATTGGCGTTTTCGATATGAGCAGCGTGTCATCTGCAAATAGCAAGGAGGGTATGGGGTTACCTGCTAATTTAGGCGGGTCGCCTCCGCAGTCATAGAGATCGTTTATGAACCCATTCATATACAAGGTGAGCAGGGTTGGGGCAAGGATACAACCCTGGCATACCCCCTTAGAGACTGATATATTATTAGTAAGACTCCCGTCAGCGTTCTACCTAACTTTGGCAAAGTTGTCTTGATGTAGGCGAACCAATAGTTTAAGTAGATCACCGGGGAGTCCTCAGTCCCTGAGGGCAGCCCAGAGTTTGGTGCGATCTATAGAGTCGAATGCCGTTTTGAGGTCGACAAACACGACATACAAATGGCCCCTCCTGACTGTCACTTCTTTCCAAATGAGCAGGAGGAATCTGAATACCTGATCCAGGGTACTCGTAGAAGCCCTAAATCCTGCCTGCAGATGGGAGAGTATATCGTTCTCCTCTATCCAGCTTTGGAGATGTGGCAAAATAATTTTACTAAAAACCTTCTGTGAAACATCTATGAGGCTAATTGGCCTGTAATTCGCCAGATCCTCCCTATCTCCCTTTTTTTAAAAGGGGATTAGTTCAGCGCCTTTCCAGGTCGCAGGGATATCCCCCCTCGTAGAATGGCATTAAAAACTGTTTGTAGCAACGGTCCCCATATGGTGGGCTCTGCTTTAAACAAATCTCCCGGGAGTCTGTCTAGCCCTGGGGCTTTCCCAGTCTGCAGAGAGCTAATAGCTGAGACAGTTTCCTCAATGGAGAAACTAGCTGCATCATCCTGTGCTGGTTCAGGGTGGCGAACATCAGCTAAATCTGGATCCAACCCCTCAGGATCGCAGGCCATGCCGGAGTAGAGTTTCTGAAAGTACTCTTCCCAGACATCGGGTTGTATATAGAAATCGTCTTCGCAGACCTGCTTAGTTGTCCCTTTCGACAGAAGGTGCCAAAAAAGTTGGCAGTCCTTCAATCTTGAGGCCTCTACTAATAAGCGCCAGTTCTCTACCTCCCTGTTCCTTTTTGTCTCAGCATGTGCCTTCTTATACATCCATCTTCTATTTTTAATATCTATCTGTATCCCTTGCTTTACCGCTAGAGTTAAATCATTCCTAGCTTGCCTGCAGTCCTCATTGTACCAGGGGGCGGTATGCCGTTTGGTTGTGGTAGAATTGCACTGTCTGTTAAAAAAAGGTCTAAGGCTAGACGTTAATTGTTGGAAACTGGTCATAATACAATCCTCACTTCTATTTAAATTGCTCAGAACCGGAATGGTCTGGGCTACCTCTGTGTAGATCTTTGAGAGCAAATTTCCATCAGCCATAATCTGGGGCCATTTTACTCTCCTGTTATTATTAGTAGTGACAACAGGGGCCACCATCTGTCGGGATTGACCATGCAAAATAGGAAGGCCAGTTAGCATCAGAGAAAGGGCATTGTGATCGCTATCCTCACGGTTTAATACAATCATGTCGTTAACATTTGGCCAGAGGTCAAGGTCCACCAAGATATAGTCGATCCTGCTTTTAGCATTCCCCCTCTTAAACGTAAACCTTGCTTCCGCATCAGAGGGTGTCCGCCCGTTATAGGCTCGTACCCCATAGGCGATAGTAAAAGACAGTACTTGTTGCCCAACCTTGGTGCATCTTTTAATAGCGGGTATCTGGAGCTTATTTACACCTCTAGCTAGCTCTTCCTCCTGCACTATTTCCTGTACAAAGTCTACTGGTTCGAGCGTCGTGTTAAAATCACCAGTGACAATGAGGTAATACTCTTTCCTAGAGATATCAAGGAAGTTAGATAGTGTTACTATCGTGTCAGAGGGCTTGTGATGGCTACTAAACCGGTCATATATATTGAATAATCTGACATGGATGTTCTCTTTTAATGATATCAGATCTAAGCCAAGGATCTCCTCTGAGCCAACTTCCAGTAGCTTGATTTTGCAGGCCAGGGTAGTCTTAACCCAGATCAATAGTCCACCAGCAGGGCGGCCTGCTGGGGAGTGCCTAGCCTCAATACTAAATGTAGTGAACCCCACCCTATGTACTTGCTCTGTCGCCCAGGTTTCCTGGAACAGACATATATGGGAATCTGTCCACTAGCTTACCCCACTCTGGGTCGATTAGTTTAGACCTTATTCCCGCAATATTCCATGAAATACTCTCCAATTTCTGGTCAATATTTGTACTTCCCTGTGGCGTGCGTCTAGATATAGAATTTACTATCTTTGGGCCTCGGTCAAGTGCAGGGTAAGTAGACAGGATGACTGGGCTACAGTTTACTGTTCCATTTGAGATTTCATCCCCCTCAGAGTGAGGGGCGGGGGTCACAACGCAGGCTGTCATTAATTCAGCAGTTTCAGGGTTTAGTCAGTCCGGAGTATCCAAGTCAGTAAGTGCTCGGTATCTATTTCTAGTTTCAGGATGAAAATGCTCCTGTCTCATCATTGGTTTTTGGGCAATGTGCGTATTTTGTGGGACAGTTGAACCAATAGGTTTAAGATGCCTATAAAAAAAACGAGTGGCACAATATCAAACCCATGCCCTAAGCCCCGACCAGGTGGATTCTTGCCACTTTTTAGCAAATGCGCTGTAAAGACCGGGGATCTACAGTTGATCACTACACAGTCTCCATTTGAAGACTTCTGCAGGGGGCCAACCCAGCTTACTCGTCTTACGAACAGAATATCGTGAAAGTTTACGTTGGAAAAGTTTGTGTTTTGGGATAACCAGTAGCAAACTTTGTTTTTCAGTTGGCTAATGGTTTCCTTGGAATTGCCCTGGAGCGAAGGGACACTAGTTAGGATCACCACATATGGGCAGCACTCTGGTGTAAGATGTAAAGTCACCTCGTTAGCATGGTCAATCCTGACAGTGGTGTCATCAGTTTGGGATGGAGGCTGCCTGGTGTGTTCAATTTCATTCCCTTTATGAGTAGAACTACATGTGTTAGGCCCAGTGGTATTACCGGATTGCCCATCGCCAGCTGGATGATTAGTACATGTCAATGCTCCAGTTTTAGGCGGGACTGCCCCCAAATCACGCCCGTTTTTTTTGAGAGATGGATACGTGCAAAGGTTGATTGAAATATTTACTATGGCTCCCCCCCCTAATATTGGATTTCCCGCAATATGATGCCCCCCTAAATCAGGGCTTTTTGATCGTAGGTGCCCATTTGGCCCAGCCCCAGACATTAGGCAGGTGATAGACTTTTAGATATTTCCCACACTTGTCTCCAGTTTATCAAACCTGTCCAATATTGGCGAGAGATTCTTTGATATTGTTTTTTCAAGGCGAGTCATTAAAGTCTCTATGTCTTGCATAGATAAACCTTTGGGGTTGGGAGACATAGAATGAGAATGTAGTACGGTTGGGACTACTTGCTTGGGGCCGCTAAGCACCTCAGATGTTTGTTCCTGGATCTTTTTCTTGGATCTGGTCTTTACTATCAATAAGGGCTCTGGTTGTTTCACCTTCTTCTTCCTTTTTACTGGAGGAGCAGACGACGGAGATACCAAGGGTTGAGACGGAGACCGCTCAGAGGGAGATGGTTCTAATGTGATTTGATCACTAACATGATTCCCTGGATCATTGTCCCTTGTCAGCCCATTCTGTGCTAGATCCAAGCTTGAGGCTGTAACAAAAACCCCCTCCAGTGATAGGCAACGTTCAGCAACTAGGATTTCCTTATCTATAGCTTTGGCAGCCCATGAGAGGAAACAATCAAGGGTAAAGGTCTGGAGGGTCTTGGAAGTACTCTCCCTGTCTCCCATTTGCTTTTGTTTCGCCATTACTTAAAAGTCGACAACACTATATAAAAACTTAATTACATGCAATAAATCCAAATGGACTTACTAAGCAGAGGTCCGAAGGGTCCCGGGAGACTTGATTGCAATAGCAGTGGCAGATATTCCAGTATCCAGAGCCAAGAGGGTAGGCCCAGCCCAGCCTCTTCCGGGCTCCGACGGGCGTGGACGGGCCCGCCCTTGGCCCGGGCTTTGCCCGGGAACGCCCGCACGCACCCCACGGTGTTTTATGCAACTCCGGGCGCGGGAAAGACTTGTCGGCGCCTCCTGGTGCATTGGTTTCTGGGGGCTGAAGTCCCCCGGGACCTGTGGCAGGCTGACGCAAGGCAAATGAGGGCTCCAGCGCAGCGGGAGCCCCGCTGTGCTTTATGCGCCTCCAGGCACGGGAAAGACTCGTCGGCGCCTCCTGGCGTGTTGGTTTCTGGGGGGTGAAGTCCCCTGGGACCTGTGGCAGGCTGACGGCAGGCAAATGAGGGCTCTTAGTATATTAGTGGTATCCAAGTAAAGATGTAAATTGCAATTATACAGTGCTTACTACCACTGACGTGTCATTGAATCGCTTTGCAACGAGAAGTACACTACTCCGGAACCCAAGGTTAGAAGTAAATAGGTAATAGGTTAGTAATCTCTGCTTCCTTTTCTTAGTAGAATTAGTTGTATTAAGGTTGTTAAGTTTGTGCTTTTGTTTGTTTGTGCTTGTGTTTGTTGTTTTTTTCTGCAGATTTGAAGATGCTGGAACTCTCGTGGGTACTCAGTAAGTGTGAACAGTTTGCTTCAGCGGCCATTTTTTGTTGAGTTAAGTCCCTGCTGTAGCGGGACGACTGAAGGCTCTGCTCTGTGCAGGAGGCACGGTATTGAGCAAGATAATTGTCACGCCTGGCGCGCCTGGGGCGTGTTGGTGGGGTGTACGGTAAATTCCTTGCCTTATCCGACTGCATTTGTTCCCCAATTTCCTCAGGCTTCTGTTGGGAACGGTCAGGGATCAGAGGCTTAGCGTATGTCCCTGTTGCAGCGAGACCACTAAGGGCTCCGATCCAGTTTTGTAGCCGCGCTTTAGTCCAGCACGCCTGGGGCGTGGTGGGGAGTCGCCTTTTCTGCGGTAGAGGGGCACTCGGCGGGTTACTTGTTACGGCTCAGAGGCATGGCAGGTGTCCCTGCTTCTGCGGGACTTCAGGAGCCTCAGTCTATATTTAGGTCTCGCCTGAGCCAGCGCATGCGCTGCACTGGCGAGACTTTTAGTAAGTGGCTTTTTGGAGTGCTACCCACAGGCTTTTGCTGGCCTCCAGCTTGCGTTCACGATCGCATGCACGCGCGATCAGGCGCCATCTGGCTTCCCACCCTTACACTCGCAGCGGCTTTTAATCGCTCGCGATTACTTTCACTTTCGCGGCCGTGTCACTTTCACGGCCGCGCGGCCAATGCTTGTTCTTTTAGTTTTCATTTAATGAGGGGATTTATTCCGACACAAAAACACTCAACTATAGTTTGTAGCTCCTCTGACTGGGAACACTGTATTTAGGCACTAGAAACATAACAACCTTTCTCTCTTTTGCAAGTTTTTTTCCTACGATACCAGCTCCCAACCAAGAGCCTACATACTACTATCACCTGAAAATTATAATTCACCTTGACTGGAGGACAACCTATTAAATTTGAGGTTAAAGCAGAGTAACCTTAGCATTGTGTACTATGCAAAGTTTCAAATGTCATCTCGTCGCATTCCTTCATTTTGCTAGAAAGCCTATTTTTACGGCCAAGTTTACACGCATTTGTAGGAGTACTTCACGGCTACCGCCCCTGAAGAGGCCATCAGTATCACAAACCAAGCAGGAATGGCGCCGCTGCTCTCCAGGCAGTGGCAGAACTTGTGATGACGCAGAGGTCGTACTCGGAAACTGATACACCTTCTGAACACAAATCTGTGCTCTCAAAATAGGATTCAGGGGCCTGCTGCTTGAGGCTCCATGAGTGTATTTCTTCGATCTGCCCCGAGAAGCTCTACGTTTAGGTCGTGGTTTCAGGAGTGTTGATCCAGTCCTGTAGGCTTGCAACCAGTCCCAAGCTGCACCTTGGTCTTTGCAGAAGTGTGGCCCCATCCAACATTATCCAGAGCTGGGCTGGGAACTTCAGGGAATTTTGTATCCCCTCATCAGGAGGGCCAGCATAGCCAATAGGTCTCGCTTTTGGGACCTTATAAGTGTTTAGCCATGCATCAGTTCATGTTGTTGCACCAAGGATATTGTGCTGCATAACTAAATACTTATAAGGTCCCAAAAGCGAGACCTGTTGGCTATGCCAATGCTTGTTTTCTGAGGGCGTCGGAGGCGCCGGTTACTTTGACCTGTGCGGCCCCGGTTTCTGGCTACAGTGCACAGAAGTGCGCTTCACAATTACAGAGGCGTGGCCGGAGTCCCGGTTAAAGGGACAGCCGCAGGCTCCGTTCAGTGGTTTCTTTGCGCCGTGGGGGGCCCGGATCTCAGGAAAACCTACGCCCATACCACCCTGAAAACGCCTGATTTAGTCTGTTCTCAGAATTTCAGCAGGGTCAAGCCTGGTTAGTACCTAGAGGGAGACTACCTGGTAATACCAGCTGCTGTAGGATAATATTTCTGTAAGCCTTCTATGGGAAGTTCTGGGCTATGTTTTCACCTGCGCGATTCACGGGAAGGAGTTGTTTAAGGTTTTATAGCATGGAAGTATGGGTCGTGCTCTTTGATTGGCAGGCAGGGTGGTGTGATTCTCCTGCTATGTAGTGATTGGTTAAGGGGCAATGTGTATAGTTTATACTGGACTGCTTTACTGGTCAATGGGCTGGTATGTGTATAAGTAGGATGGGCATCATCTGGCTTCTGACTCATCATGGATGGAGTTAAGAGATCAGAGAAGTGTAAGCACTTGGAGGAGGAGGTGGTTGCTGGGCCTTCCACTGCACCTTCTTTGGCAGATGTTCAAAAGATGATTGAGGCCGCTGTTTCTGCTACCTTTCAGGCTAGAGAATCGGGGGACCGAGAAGCAGAAATTGGATACCTCTGTTCCTCCTGATCCTGACTGTGATTCAGAGGATGGTTTATTCATGGGACTGACCGCAGTATATTACAGCATGTACGGGACAATTTCGGATTCCCGGATCTCGGTGGCAGAGGACTCTGAAGATTTCTTTGCCAATTATCAAAAACAGGAGCCTGAAAGTCTTCTTGTCCATAATTCAGTCCGGAATGTACTGGAGGGGGAATGGAAGGATGTAGATAAACATGCCTTTCCCCGGTTTCTGGCTAAGCGTCATCCATTGCAAGGGTTTTCAAAGGTCTTCCCTTCCGTGGTGAAGGTTGAATCCCTGTTGGCTGAACTTTCATCACAAAGCCTGGTTGTTTCCGAGGATGCGGTTCCTTCTGATCCTGGGGATAAGTGGGTTGAGGGGGCTTTGAAAAGGTCCTTTACAGCTTCCAACCTGGCTGTTAGATAGGCAGCATATACCAGTTATCTGGTCCAGTCACTGCTGAAAGACTGTCAATGTATTTCGGAGCAGCTGCTTCAGGAGGATCCCTCTGAGTACTTGACTATGTTGGAGCAGCAGTTGCGTTTCTTGTCCAACTTGTCATTTGATTCCCTTAGTGCTTCAGCTGCAGTGGCTGGGGCCTCGGTGGCAGCTAGGCGGCAGTTGTGGCTTAAGTCTTGGGAAGCGGAGGCGGATCGAAAGAATGCGCCCATGAAAATTCCTTTGACAGGCTCCAAACTGTTTGGGGATCCATTGGAAGCTCTGATTAAGAAAACGGTGGAGGACAAGAAGTTGTTGGCTCCGGCCCGTCCTACACAGAAGGGGAAGTTTGCTAGCTATAAGAGGGCATTTGGGCAGGAGTTCAGTCAAAAATTGCTGCTCAGCCTTTTCGTGGTAGGGGACGTGGCTGGGGTGTCCCTTCCTTCCACAAATCCAGAGGTCAGCATGGAAATATGGGTGCATCCAGTCAGTCTAAATCTTGACTATCCGGTGTTTCGGGAGGAGGGCCTAGTTGGGGGTCGCCTCAAGAACGTTTTACCGGTCTGGGAGGAGTTTCTCAGGGATCAGTGTGTCCTGCAGATCGTCAGACTGGGGTATCGTATAGAATTTGTGGAGCCCCCCGTGGAGGTGTTCTGTGCTACCCCTGTTCCCAGTGCTCCAGTAAAAAGTTGGGCTCTGTTGGATGGGGTTCAGGACCTGTTGAACAAGGGGGCCATTGTGAACGTCCCTGTGGGGCAATGGGGGAAAGGGGCTTACTCTATCCTGTTTCTGATTAGGAAGTCCAGTGGAGACTACCGTCCGGTATTGGATTTAAAAGCAGTGAATTTGTGCATTCCTCGCCGGTCCTTCAAGATGGTGGCTCTTCAGTTGATTTTGCCCTTTCTTTTAGTGGGAGACTTTCTCTGTCTCTGGATCTGAGGGACGCTTATTTTCATGTGCCAGGTCACAGGGACTCGCAGCGGTTTCTGAGGTTTTGTGTGGGTTTCAGGTACTGCCCTTTGGTCTCTCTGCTTCGCCTAGGGTGTTTACTAAGGTGTTGGCTCCCTTGGTGGGGTTGTTACATGCTCAGGGGATCCAGGTGTTTCCGTACTTGGATGACTGGTTGATTTCTTCTCTTCTTTCCCTAAGGCTCAGTCGCATACCCAGGATGTCTGCTGTCTCCTGCAAAAGTTCGGTGGATTCTGAACTTGGAGAAGTCACATTTGATCCCCACTCAGGAACTACTGTTCATTGGAGGGGTCTTCAACACATGGGTGGGGAAGGTGTTCCTTTCTGAACCTCACAGGTTGACTCTTGTGAAAGAACTGGAGAGGGTATTGGCCTCTCCCGCTTCCACTGCTCGACAGTGGTTGAGAGTGCAGGGGTTGATGGCAGCAACAGTCATGATTGTTCCTTGGGCCCGTTTACACTTGTACCCCTGGTGAATCATATCCTGCGCTGTTGGCGTCCGAGGTCTTAGGATTACGAACAGTTGATTCCGGGGGGGGGGGGCTGGGGTTTCCCTGGAGTTGGCCTGGTGGTTGGATGTGGGGAATCTCATAAAAGGCTCTCAGTTTGTCCCCCAGGAACGGTTGGTTCTGATGACGGACGCCAGCGAGCTGGGTTGGGGGGCTATGATTGCTCAAGATTTAGTTCAGGGGAGCTGGTCGGTCCGGGAGGCTCAGATGTCTTCCAACTGGAGGGAGTTGAAGGCCGTACAGTTGGCCCTGGTTCATTTTCTTCCTTGGGTCCTGCAGGGGAATGTTCTGTTGAGGACGGACAATACTGTGGCTGTGTGCTATGTGAACCATCAGGGGAGTGTGAAAGTGGCGTCACTGAATTTATTAGCTCAGCAGATTTGCCAGTGGGCCAAAATGAATTTGTTGTCACTGAGGGCATTGCATCTGCCTGCGGTGTTGAACTCGGAAGCGGATCATTTGAGCATGTTGTTTCCCTCCCTGTCAGAAATGTGCTTGGACAAGGGAGTGTTTGGGGACCTCATGCAGAAGTTTGGGGTGCCTGTGGTGGACCTGTTTGCGGCCCAGGCAAACGCATTGTGGGAAAGGTTTTGCTCTCTGTGCCCGTCGGAGACTGTTTCGAGGGTGGATGCTCTGTTGTTTCCGTGGGGGACTGGGTTGATGTATGCATTTTCTCCGATTGCTTTGATTCAGAGGGTTCTTCTAATGATCAAGCTGGACAGGGCCTCTGGGGTCCTGGTGGCTCCGGTCTGGAACAAGCGGCATTGGTTTCCTCTGTTGTTACAGTTGGCGGTGTTACCATGCTGGAGGTTTCCTGTGGACCCCTGTCCACTGTCGTTTCCGGGGCTGTCTCTGGAGTGTCTGGTCAGGTTGCAGCTGGCAGGCTGGCTGTTGAAAGGATGAACCTTGTGGCGCTGGGTTGTTCTCCTGAGGTGGCTCTCTTTATTCAACAGTCTTGTAAACCGTCTACCCTAAAATCTTATGCCAAGCATTTGGTTTCCTTTCTGGGCTGGTGTTCTGACAGGGGCTAGTCTGCCTTGACGTTGGATCCTGTGCAGGTTTTGGAGTTCCTAAAGGATGTTTTTGTTTTTTTATAAATCTTTTTATTGAAAACAAGTCAGTCTTACAGCATATTGTCAAGGTATATCTCAGACTCACCAAGTGGGTATACATTACATGCGTGTTCCACATCACATACCCGGTTGGGCACCCCCTCCCTGCGTAGTTCATCAGTGAGAGAGACACAAATCCCACCTCTATACGTGTTCCACTTCGCCCACTTATGGCCCCATTTTCTCGGGCATCCTCTGTTTTTTATACACATTTTTTCCAGCAATCATGGATCTATCCATATCATTTTTCTATCCCCCCAACAATGGTGTGTCTCTTACCCCCCACTTCTGGGCAATATTACGCTTGGCGAGGACCATCCCCAGGGAGACCCAAGATTGTTCAGTACGGGTTAAATCAGCGGCCTGAAGAGATGGTACTTGCACACCAATAGCATGAACTACAGTCCAACAGTTTGAAATATATTCTGCATGCGACCAGGGTATCGCTGGTCAGATCTACCATCAGGTTTGAACTATTATCCATTAGAAGGAACTAATTTGGATTTCAAATAATTGTGGAATAAAACATTACTCCTATGATTACCTGTTGTTTATTTACTGAATAAGAGTGGAGTAACCTCCTTATTGGAGTGTGGCTGTGCCATCGGGGGACGTTACCCAGCTGGATAACGCTTTTCATTCATTAAATCAGTGGCCTCCCATATGTTGAGTAAGCAGAGATGGGGGTAGCGGTAATCCCTTTTCCACACACCTCTTTCAGCCTGGAGATTATATCACCCCAGTATGATCTAATAGCGGGCATGGCCAGAGAGTATGGTAGAACGTTCCATCTTGGGTACAGTGCCGGAGGCACTCAGCGTCTTCTCTTTTCCCCATTTTAGCCAGTGTCCCCGCTGAAAGATAGGACCTGTGAAGGATTTTGAGTTGGATCAGTCTGAGTTTCAGTGGAATAGCTACTTCAGGTGGGGAGGCCAATGCTTCCTGCCAGTCATCGTCTTCTAAGTTACCTATGTCTGCCTGCCATAGTTGTCTAAGTCGTAGGAGTGGATCAGGTAGGTTGTTTCCCAGTTTTTGGTATGTCAGGGATATTGCCTTTTGGTTCATCGGCTCCATTAGGAGCCTATCTTCCAGTGGTGACGCCTCAAGAAGAGCATCCCCACCGGAGACAGCGGACATTAGGGCATGACGTATTTGTAAATATCTAAACACTTCAGAACTTGCCATTTTATACTCCGCCTGCAGCTTAGCGAATGGGGTTATTCCTTCCCTGGTCCAGAGGTCTCCTACTGTCGAGTTCCAATTGTGTCCCACTTATCAAACCCTGTACAGTTACTCAATCTTCCTAATTGTTCTGTTTCCCACAAGGCGTTGCTTGCATTATTTTCTTGTGCCAGCCTAATTTCTTGGTTGCCTGGAGCCATATTGCGATTGTGTGGGCTGTAGGGCTTGTCAGATATTGGCGTTTGGGGTTTGTGTAGAGGGCTCTTTTATATCCTCCTGGGCCCATTAGCCATCTGCCTATCTGATATCCTGGTTCGGCTTGTGGGCCGTGTACCCAGGGATTGACTACCACTAGTTGGGATGCCCAGTAGTATAGTTTGAGGTCAGGCAGAGCGATCCCCCCATCATACTATCCTCTCGTTAATTTGTGCATGGCAATGCGTGGGGGCTTCCCATCCCACAACAGGGTTCTCACAGCACTCTCGATGATGGTGAAGTATAAGTCGGGCACTTTGAAAGGGGTATTCTGCAACGCATACAGGTAGAGCCAGCATCTTGAACAGGGCCGCTCGACCCAGAAGGATTAGCGGGAGTGTTTTCCAATGTCGTACATCGTTGTGTAAATGGGTCAGCAGTCCCTGGAGGTTGGTATTATAGAAGAGAAGCGGGTTGGGCGTTATGAAGATCCCCAAGTAGCAGAAACTGTAGTGTAGCTCCTATTTCCCTAATAGGCTCTGCGCATTGGAATAATATATCCTATAGGTTTGACATAGGACTAAGGTCGGTATGTCCCTATCGAGTATATTAAACTTAATTACTTGTGCCAGCTAGCTCAGAGGCCACTAGAAACTTCTTGACGACAAGAAGGGAGTAGTTTCTGGCAGCCGCAAAACATGACCACTGTGTTTCCCTTACAGAATCAGGACGTGTCCCAGAGTCGTAGAAACAATAGATAACTATTTCACTCAGCTCAGTCGTGCATGGTTCAGTTATTCTCAAAGTTACACGGAAATAACAGACGGGCGTTTCAATAAAAAGGTTTATTGAACAGTCTTGTTTCTGTTGTAAGTTAGATGTGCTGTTACGATCACAAGACAATATGCGAGATAAATAATGTACAGAGTGAGCAGTAGAAATAAATAATAATGCGTTAGCATTATCTTTTTAGCATATATGCATTTACATAAAATGACACAGCCTAAAAATGTGAGTACTCATACGATGCGTTTCTAGCCTAGTTCTACCCCAGTGTTCCTAACCTATCCTAGGTGTAGGGAGAAGTAGAAGTAGGTGATGTATTTCTGACTAGAGTATACTAAGAGTATGTTACGCCTAGTATGCCAAGAGTCTAATATGCCAAGAGTCCCTCTAGGTTCTAGTCTGCTCCATACCTGAAGAATGAGAGAGGTAGGAATCTCTTTCCGGACTCGAACTCCAACACCCCGCAAGGGAAGTTAGATCACTGGAAGCTGGACTCTCTGCGTGCAGGAATGACAGCGTCTTCTCAGTGCGTCCGGCCAGGAATCGGGCTCCTCTGAAGTCGAGGTTTCCTCTGATTTACAGGGGTTTGGGAAGGTATATTTATACCTGAAAATGTTAGCATTGACGTGAGTTGGGCAGCGAAAGACGTCATGAATGAACCCCTAAGGAATAATGGTTCATGCATAATATATGAGTCCTTGAAGAAATCAATAGTCCTGGGCAAGGGAAACTCCCGCAGCCTAAGGGTCTGTTTTTTTCATGGACTCGTTGAGACGCTAGGGTGGATGGATGCCGGAATCCATGCCTGTATTTGGAGTGCATGGTTTATGCCTAAATAAGGTCGGGGTTTTATGCCTATATAAGGGCAAGGCGAATTGTGCCTATATAAGGACATGATTCTAGAAAAGTCCGTTTATGGACACCTGTAACCGGGGGTGTCCGGGCATTGAAAGAACAGACCTACCTGCACAGCAAGAAAACACGACTACCTTCGGTTTCCCTCTCCCTTCACAGCGGCAGGACGAGTGGTTACGTACAGACGTACGGGAAGAGGACAAACAGGAGGAAAAGGGCTGCCGTTCCTTTAAGGTGGGAGACTGGGCCATAGGACACGCCCCCAGTGACGACGAGGAGGAGGACTGGCCTATTAAGGAAGAGAGAACGCGGAAGCCGGTGTGTGGCATCACCGGAGGAGTCAAGGAGAAAGACGGAGGCGAGGAAACTGCGAGTGGGACGGAAAGGAGAGAAAGGACCGAGGCGGTGCGGAGAGAAGACGACGGAGTGCCAGGAGGCCAACGGTTTCACGAGTCGCCCAGCCGCGCTCCAGGAGGAGCGTGGCTCTCTCAGGCTACGAGAGCGTTTCACGGGCTGGGTGGGTAGAAAGGAGAGACCCCATCAATAGCGGCTATAACTCCCGTTTTCCCGGTGACCCCGTTCCTGAGCACTTCTCCTCACTTAAAAGTAGATGTGTTGAGCACTGAGTGTTATTCCCTCACCTTCCTTCCCTATCACACCCGTGTTTGAGAACAACCCACTCATACAGAGACCCTGTCTTTCTTTGTTTACATATATATCTCCACGACCGGACGGACTCGAGCTGGAGTGGACCAAGACCAGGCGGGGCTCGAGCAAGACCCGGGACACCAAGGACAAATCATCCCTTTCTCCACTACCCTATTACAGACTGGCCACACACAGACGACGCTTGCTGTCTACAATAAAACCCTCTTTACCACAACCACGTCTCCCGTCCCTTCCTAACCCGCTACAACACCCTATAAAGTATACAACACCCACTCCTCTTTTGTGTATACGACACTACTAAAATGCTAAAACATTTAAAATGCGAAACATTTAGAATGGAGTACAGCATATTAAAACATATCCTAAAAAGCATTAAAAGACATATTTAAAAATGCAAAGGTTTCTGTACATCAGTAAGCAATGCTTATCAGTTCCTGCGTAAATTTTGAAATAAATGCAATCGGAATGCAAAAATAAAAGCAATATTTACATATGACAAAAATGATCGATAAGTTTGTTCAAAATCAAAGTCATTGCCTGTCATGAAAATTAAATGAACTGTTCTTAGACACACAAGATGACTAAGTGTCCCTGGAAGTACTGCCAAGTCTGTATTATAAGGCTAGTTCTACTTTAAGCAGATTGAAGTGCCATTTTCGTTCAAAAAATGGGACAAAAAGTTCAAATTTGGTAGAGTTTCAAGTCTTTGAAAAATGAAGGCCAAATTGTTGCTGTCTCTTTGGAACATAGTATGCCGAATCAGAGTCAGTTTACGGGTCTGGTGTAAACATGAGATCATCTATTTCAATAGACAAAACATCATCCACTGTCGTTGGTGTAAGTTGGAACACCTCGTGTAAGAGATTGATCGCACAAAGATGGGAAGCATCGCTCTCAGCATAGGTCGCCGCAGCAATGTTCGCATCCGTTGTTACCTGTGTGCCTGGAGTTGTTTCTCGTACCTCAGCAGCAGCAGGAGGCGACTGTGAGATCTCAATAAATGCTGACATCAGGATAGGGAGCCTCTGGGGACAACACAGAGCATGGGCCGTTATCGGGACCAGCAAAGTATCGACGTCCTTTGGCGCAGCTGATGGATATGTTAGACAAGCGTCCAACACGCATTCTTCACCGCATAGCAGGCAGCGTAGAACAGGTAAGATGCAATCTTGCCAGATTGGTCTGAATGACAGGAACCACGTGGTATTAAGGTCCCGTAGACGAGTCATGCCCAATAGCTGTACTATTCGCTCACGGCACTTTCTTTCAAGGAGAGCTTTCTCCATTTCGCTCGGAGTGATGTCGGCGAATAGGCTGGCCATAGCGCAATAGCAGAAAGATGAATAGAATTCCAGCAACAAGTGCGAGAATTAATGGTATGCCACCAAACACCGAATGTGCAAAGTTGGGGATGATTCCAAGTATTGCCTGGAAAGGTGCTAACAGACCGGAGCAAATGCTCTTAAATACATGTACAATTCCGGTCGTATCTGACATGTTAAAGATACGTGATACCATTTCTACGAAATGTATAGGGCAGTTTGTACGTATTAAAGTCTGTATCTCAGCCGAAGTCCTTGCTACTTGTAGATCATACGTTTCTTTGGCCGAGGTCAAAGGCACTGTTTGCTGTAAAAGCATGGCTTTCATTCTGCTCAAAGTATCAAATCTTATAAAAGAGACGTTCAGCGAAGGCCATAGCGGCAACTCCCTGACTGTGTCTATTGGGGGAAACAATGCTTGCATACAGCAAGTGACCCTGGAGTTGACCGTTACTAGATATGGGATGCCTGGCAACATTCCACAGCAACTCTGATCATTCAACACGAGGTAACTCCCATTAGAAAGTTGTCCAAACATTGGATTAATCAAATTCAAATTCAAAAAGCTTTATTCGGTGTAAATACAACAAACACCATAAAAGCATACTAATACACAGTAAAAGAAAACATTCACATTATACATCATACTTAATATTCAGAATTAAAATTGATTTTACAGTTTAAATTTTCCATAAAATTTAATTCAGTTATAAAATTATTAAAATATCAGTGCGTAAAAACATCATGATACATTGGTACAGCTACCACGATTTGTGCAATAAAGTGCTAATACATACGAATCAATATGAAGTTAATAAAATACCAATGCATGGAGAAGTCTTGATACAAAGTACAAGCTGCTACGATATAAGCAGTAAAGTGCTAGTGCTTATAAATGCGTGTATATAAACATACATAATAAAATATAATTATTGGTCTTGTTCTTCATATAATAATGCATCCAAATGTACAAGTTCTTTTCTTTTCCCAATTGAGAGTTGTATGTAACGTATAACAGAACTTATTACTTTTCTATTGTCCAGGCTACAAACAAAGTCAAACGCATTTTTGTAACTATAAAGGGTATTTCTTAAAAAAGGGGTTTTAAAATTGATTTCCGGATACCCATATAAAAAGGACAAAAAGTATAAAATGCATAGTTGATTGTAAAGTTTTACCATCACATGGGCAAGGTGGTAATATATGACACCATTTTTCAGTACTTGGAAAGGCAATTAAACGGTGTAAGGTGCCCAACCTTAGCCTAGTCAAATAGAATCTATGCTGGGTATTCCTTACTAATATCAAATATGGCTGAATACCCCTTATAAATGGACCTTCACAACAACTAGCTACAGTATTTTTTTTAATATCTGCACTTTCCCGTTCCTGTTCCATTACAGTTAGATATTTTAATTTCAAAACGTTTTTGGAAAAGGCCTGTATTATAATGGGATTATTTTTGTCGATCCCGACTTTACATTTCATTAAAAGTTTAAAAATGTGCTCCAACCAGGGTATTTTAGAACTATGGTCAAGGGCTAGGCAGTCCATTATTAAATCCCTTGTGAACTTAGTTTCTTCCTTTGCCCAAAGCCCTCGCCAAAATATAAGGCCTGCCATATTTATTGTATCACTTAAATATGGTACAAATAACTCTTTATGAACAATAGCGGTCGCAGTAGCACTAGGGACCGCCAACAGCCTTTTTAAAAACTTGTTCTCCTTTATTTGTAGTGCAGCCGTATTTGTTCTCCCCCATTTCGCTGCACCATAACAGACCCCTGAAACACACTTGCTCCTGTACAACAATAAGATTTCCAGTATGGGTTTGTTTCCTATTTTTGCTGCAAATTTAAATATACCTTCTGTAATTCTTAAGAATTTCATTTTACATAATTCAATGTGCTTATCCCAAGAACCATTTTTGCAGAATAACAACCCTAAATACGAAAAGGTGGATACTCTATTAACAAGAACCCCACCCACATGATATTGTCTGTGCTTTGACCTTTTCCCCCCACATGTCATTACAAAAGTTTTCTTTAGATTTAACTGCAAATCAATATCCGTCATATATAGGGCGAAGTTTTCTATCAAAGTTTGCAGGCCATTTGCAGTCCTGGACATTAAAACAGGATCATCTGCATATAATAAAACAGGTGTGGGGCGTTTTCCTACTTTTGGGGCGTCCGCAACTAACTTTTGTAAAAATGGGTCCACATTATTTATATATAATGAAAATAAAAGCGGAGCTAAAACACATCCTTGTCTAATCCCCCGCTTTACCATAAAATCAGGTGTACATTCCCCCATCTTCCCATATCGTACCCTAGTAGTTAAAAAGGCATAAATTTGTGATAAAAATGAAATTATTTCAATAGGGGCCCCTAGCCCCTTCAATGTTTGCCAAAGTTTTTGATGATTAACTAAATCGAAGGCGCTAGTTAGGTCTACAAAACATAGGTGGAGTACCCCTTCCCTAGCCTGAGTATACTTCCCTATTAGCAATTCTAAATTTAGGCACTGCTCTACCGTCCCAATACCCCTTCTAAAACCATACTGGGCTTCTGTCAAAATTTTACCTTCACTAGCCCAATCTTCTAGCCTTTCTAGCATAATTCGGCCCATCAGCTTCGATGAGGTATCAAGAAGGGATATTAGGCGGTAGCAGTTTGCCTTCCCTCTGTCCCCCTTTTAAAAATGGGAACAATGATACTTTGCACCCAGGTTGAGGGTAATACATCACCCAAGGCCACATTAAAAACATTCAATAAAATGGGTATCCAGAAATCTATATTACACTTAAAAACATCTATGGGCACCCCTTCAGGTCCAGCAGCTTTTCCATTTGCGCATTTTTCAAGGGCTAATTTAATTTCTTCTGTAGTTATGGGTAATGCCTTTACTGGGTTTACTATTATAAACTTATCTCTTTTACAATCAATTATTCTTAGACCATCAGGATTAAAAAATCTTCTCAAAATGTAACACCCAGTCTTCTGGTGGAACCACAGTATCAATCCCTACTTCATTATTTCCTTTAAAATATGGATGATTAATTGTCTTCCAAAAAAGAACAGAATCTTTCATCTCAGCTGCCTGCTTTAGCTTCTCCCATGCACCCTCGCGGATCTCCCTTTTTCTATTATCCAAGGTTTCTTTATAATTTTTCCTTGCGGTACTAATCATGTCAGAATCCCTAGGTTTTTTTTTAAGAGCCAATTTCAATTCCCCATTCAATTTCGTGCATTCATGGCTAAACCATCTTGGAGTAAGATCACAGATTTTCTTCTTCTTTTTGACTATTAAATTACCAGCGATTTCCTTGGCAATATTACTAAAAGCAGTTATGGTAGCTATTTTACTCGAAGAACTATCTAAGCAGATTTCTAAATCCTTTTGTGATCTCTCTCTAATATTTTCCATAAACATGACTGGATTAACACCCGTCCATTTTATGGATACACCATTGTTTCCTTGGACATCAATATCAGCATCTGCTCTTTTTCCTCGTAATTTGGTCGGCAAGTCTATTTTCAGTATCAAGCTTAAAGGATGATGATCACTAAACAGACTAATATTAATCAGGACTTTCTCTACCAATTTCCTACCGTTTGCTGATATTATAAAATGATCTATGTTTGACGAGGACCTTGCTCCTACAAAAGTATGTAATTTAGTTTCGCCTTCTAATATATTAGGTTCTAAAACAATTAGATCATATTTATGTATCACCATATTAATGGCTTCCCCATACATGTCATGCACAAAATGTGTAATCTTGTCACCATAATCATCACAGTATCCACAGGGTTCACCTACTTCATATTCACATCTAACAGAATTGAAATCCCCCGCCCGTACTAAAACATATTCCCCTATCACTCCCTTTAGGAAACAGTCCAAGTCCTTTTCTAATAAGCTAATTACCCTACTCCTTGTATTATCAAACAGGTTGTTATAAAAATTTATAGCAACAATTCCTTCTTTACCGTTAGATTCAAGATATACAAACTGATAATATTGAGATGTAATGAAGGTTTTCTTTAGAATAAGTGGTGAGGTAACAGCAATTAATGTGGCTAATCCACCCTTTGCCCTTCCCTTTCTGGACGGTATAGCATTGGTACAAGTTGTCTGATAACCATTTATACAGAAAGGTTCAGTACTCCAAGTTTCCTGTAGCATTACCACTCCAAAACCATTCAACATTTGTAACCAGTTTGTATCACATATTTTATTTTTAATTCCTGCTATATTCCACGTCATAATTTTCAGAGACTCATTGTGATGTAATCTAAGTTCATCTTTCTTTGGGTTACTGATGGGAATGCTATTACTATAATCATCTGCAGGAATGTCTAAGATCTCCATATACCCAGTACCTATCCGATTTTCCATTGGTGAACATGGGGTATGGGGAATAACATCTCCTATAGTGCTTAAAAAAGTTCTTCTGGACTAATTTCCTTAATGGAATCTATATTACCAGCATCTGACAGGCCATAGACATTTACTTCAACCTTTCTTCCATATGGTTGATCGACAGCTGTATGTCAGTCTATTTCACTACAACTCTGCAGTGGTGCGTATCTATTATACAGCGGCATGTGCAAGGGTGGATTAAATCTAGAAATTGCATTAGGACTATCATGATTTGGTCTATAGAAAAAGCCTAATGGGACGGCTATTATGGTATTATTAATGTCCGAACAGTCTCCTTTTTCATGATGCATAAGATATTTCAATATATCGCCCACTCATTTTTTATTTCGAAAGTTCACCACAATGCAGTCTCCCTGACATAATTTCCGCGATGTGCCCGGCAGTTCGTTCTCCTCAACATGATTATATCCTGATATAAGATATGCGCCCCAACATTTGTATTTATGCAAAACCAATGGACCACTTGATTCTTCATAGTGTCATATGTTTCCTTCTGGTTTCTCAAAAGTTTGGGCACATTGTTTAAAATTATGACATAAGGTGTTGCCTCAGGAGGGAGATTTAGGGGCCGATTCCGATTCGGGCCGGAAATCTCTCCGACCGAGCCGGACCCGGAGAGATTTCCGACCGAATCGGACCCGTGCAGTCCGACCGAACGAGTACGATGCGCACGTATGCCATCGGACTCGAGTCGGTCGGACTCCCATTGAAGTCAATGGGAGCCTGTCGTACAACGCGTTCGCGGGCTCCCATTGACTCAATGGGTGCGATGCGGACAAGTGCGCCCCCTACAGCGTGTACGCGGCGAAGCGATTCGCGCCGTACACGCACAGGTAGGGGGGACCCATGGGTCCCCCCTGTGTGCGACTCGCGCGGCTACGCGTACAGGGGGGTCCGACACGGACCCCCAAAGTACGGCTCCGACAGCTCTTTCGAGCCGGAGTGCGCGGCTCGGTCGGACTGCTCGCGGCGCGCATCGTACTTACCCGGCCGGGGAACGTCTCCATTGCGCGGTGCGAGTCGTGTCCGTGCGAGTCGGTCGGTGCGGTTCGACCCGGGCTCGAGTCGGTCGGAGCGGTCGGGACGCCCGGACGAGTCGGTCGGCGAATACGCATCGTACTCGCTCGCCCGGACGCGCGTACGAATCGGTCGGGAAATAGGGCTCCGAATCGGATCCGGTTAAGCCGAATCCGATTCGGAGCCCTACCGGCCGAGATCGGAATCGGCCCCTAAGTGTCCCCTTGTAGTTATTAGCAGCAAGTGTATAGCTATTCTCCATATGTGATAACGGTTTTTTAGATACTGTTGTGTCCTGATAATTATCTTCCATATCTTTGTTACATTGACTTGTGATTATTGTTGGACAGTTACTAACTTTGGAAGTGACTGATAAAAGTGGCTTTGTCTCTGTATGTACTGCAGGGATGATTCTAATAGCAGGACTTGGGTTTCCTTTGACAGATCCCATTTGATTTTGTCCTATCTTAAGAGTATTAGATGTTTTACCTGTATTTTTAATTAATTGAAATTCAGAAAACATGTCCGTTAGGTGTGCCACGTCCTTCTGGATCTGTTTAATCTCCTGCATTAGACGTCTTTCGATACAGTCAATTTTACCATGTAGTTTTTTACATAACATTTCCAAATCTGGGGGTTTCTGTTTTGTTTGGTCGTGTCCCTTGCTGATCTGCCCAGGGATACATCCTCCCTTTTTACGTTTGGCTTTTAGCTTAGCTTTAGATGTACTCTTTTGTTTTTCCACAGGGCTATCTACAAGTTGGCCTGGTTGTTTCATCTTTTTTGCTGGAGGAGATATCAAAGACATATCGTCTGTTAGATCGGAAATTTCCAGGGATAAGCTTTGAACGCAGGGATTAAAGGATTTGTGATTATCCAGACTAGTACGGGCATTTATTTCATGCGTAGCTTGCTCCGTATCCCTGTTTCTCACAATGTTTTCAAGTATTAGGGGGCTCCGTTTCTCCCTCTGATATTGATTCCTTTAAGACCGCATCAAGGGCTGTCTTTGTTGCTGCCAGTTGTTCCTCCACATGTATAATTTCATCATTTATAAGACCCACTGCATTTGTTAAATATTTCGTTATTGGTGCATTTTTTGTGGTTTTCATAGACTTCTTCCCTCCTTCTTGTGGTAACTTTCTTTTACCCATATTAACAGGCTATTTCAATATGCAGTACCTATTCCAGTATAATTATACTCTAACCGTTACCTTGTGTCTCTCCGCCGAATGGCAACGAAAAGGGGAAGTGGCCCTGCCCTGCCACGACCTGTCGCGGACGGGCGCAGATGGGCCCGCCCTTGGCCCGGGCCCGCCCGCGCGCGTCCCGCGCAGCGGGAGGCCTGGCCGGTCCTTTACGCGCCTCCGGGCGCGGGAAGAAACGTCACGGCAGTCGCCGCTGCAGGGGCTGCTGGGGATTGTAGTTAGCCGTTCCCCTCACGGCGAGATAGGCAAGAAAAGCCTGAAGCCGTTTCCCTCACGGCGAATGGATATGCAGGGAGGTGGCCGTTCCCCTCATGGCGGAGTTGCAGAGTGACCCAGCAGATTAGTGCCACACGATGTCCCGCGCTGCGGGAGGCCTGGCCGGTCCTTTACGCGCCTCTGGGCGCGGGAAGAAACGTCACGGCAGTCGCCGCTGCAGGGGCTGCTGGGGATTGTAGTTAGCCGTTCCCCTCACGGCGAGATAGGCAAGAAAAGCCTGAAGCCGTTTCCCTCACGGCGAATGGATATGCAGGGAGGTGGCCGTTCCCCTCATGGCGGAGTTGCAGAGTGACCCAGCAGATTAGTGCCACACGATGTGGATTAATCACAGCAGCTGGTGTACCCCGCTGATGGCAAGACAAGTTTGCCACAGAACCATTACAAGTCCCGTGTAAAGAAATGTCCTGACATATGAGTGAACCGGTCAGTGCATGTTTACAGTTAGTACCGCTAAGAAACACTTCACGATCCCCACTCCAACATCTATGTGTATACGGTAAATCCCAAGATGTCTTAATGTATTCCTTACCCAACCTTTCATATTTGCCTGCTTGCATTTGTCTGAGGCAATACTGAAACTGAAAAGTTGTCACAGGTAATGTTATTTTGCCATGAATAACCCATTCTGTAGCTGGTTTTTCTGCCACTGTGAATGGTAACTTCTCCATTTTTTCAATGCTTAGCACTGTATACCTTGCTCCTCTTTGTGCCAATTCGATCTGTTTATTAGTGAGATTGTATTCTGCAAACAGAGACGACGTGTTGATGAAACGCCAAGGCACATAGCCCGCTCGCAAAGATTGCAGCGTCCATGTCAATGACACTATAGAACGTAATTGGGATTGACCTTGTTGTAACATAGCCAAATCTTGTTCTAGAATGTCGATAGCAGAGGATACAATGCCATCCAATGAATAAATTCTGGAGGACAAAGTTGTTAACCCATTGTCGACCACAGAGAGTGTTTTCTCTAAATTAATACGATCAAGATCACGTATTCGTTCTGCGGCCTCTATCTGTGACACTTTCCATGCTTCATTATAAGCAGCATAAATGCCGGCATATATGAAACGTTTTTGATGCGGTTTTCTTGGTCCAAGCAAGAATTCCCTAAGATCAGCGTCTCCTGTAAGTAAGGATAAGTGTTGTTTCACATCCTGTAGTGTAGATTTACGCAGCCAATCGAGGCATAATTTTCCTACACTGTATGATGTTACTACCCCCGGATGTTGTCTTTGGACATATCTTGGGTCTGGCCTATGAATAGTAAAGCCCTGAGTTTTGTTCAAGAACCTTTCCTGACAGCTGTTTGTGTCTGTGGGCCAGATCAACCATTTTTTCCAATTTGGATGAGTTCTGTTAAGTTGTAGTATATTGTCAACTGTCACCACTGCCTTTGTATTATTTTCACTGGCAGGTGTTGGCACAGAAGGTGTTTTCATCTCTTTGATCTTGGCTAATCCAAGACAAGATGTTTGTTGGACGGTTTCATTCAAAAACAGTATTTGTTCAGGGATGATACAGGCTCTAAATAAAGCTTCTACTTGCCAATCTTTACTACCCCAGACAGTTTTTGTCTCAATTGTGTCTTTCCATAAGTCGAAACCCTGTGTAGACAGTTGGGCAATAAATGCTTCAGAATAAATCTGTTTCGTATTTGTTAACATAATTTTCAGTCCTGTTTTGTTTACATTTTTATAGTAAAACGTTTCTGGGTCAGATGTATTGTAACCTGAAAAATATGGAAACTTACTAGCAAAAAAAATGTTGAACTACCTTGTGGCGGTGTAGGACAATGTTCCCATTGGTTAAACATAAACACATTTCTTGGATATGCAGTTTTGTGCAAATAATGATGACCATAGTGGTTATAACAATACAGTTCTTCATAGTCTGATGAACCTTCTAAATATTCATTTTTAGAAAATGCAGCAGATTTTTCTAGATCAAACATTATGTCAGTCACAGTCTCAAAGTTCCAATCATCTGAATAGGTACTGGACGTAATTAAATCACTTAGTGAAATTTTAAACAAATGTGGAATGTTCAATTGTTCACTCGGGCCGAAGATTTCATAATCTGTTTTGTCCCACACTATACCATCCTGTATAGGAACAGCTGTGATGTTCACTGATGACAAGTCTCTTGCTTCACGATGGGAATATTTATGAGGTTTCAAAAGTACATTCACGTCTTTTCCTTCACTGTTCACATGGATGTATCTGCCACTTATAAGCACGCTTGTTACCAAAGCTAGCCAGAGCAGAAAAACAAAAAGTCCAGATGTAATCCAGAGTTCAATCCATGGAGAAACCAGATAAGTCTTTTTCAGAAAGTGAATACAGTCTTGTACTTGCTGCTTGAGTTTGAATGATGCTGGCGTCGTTTCAGGTTCACTTGGATCTTCTGAGAACGTATTGATGGAGCAGGGTAAATATAAAAATTTTAACCTCCTAATATTTTCGTATAATAATAATAAACATGTTCGTTCAAGTAAATAACCAACAATGTATGTCTGGGGAAAGGATAACACGCAGTTTTATGTGCAAAGTAATGAACTAATAGTTGTTTATGTTTCTAATATAACATAAAATTTTGCGTACTGAAATAATAATAAAATGCATGTTTTTTGTGCTTTGAATAAAACGTGTGGTTGCAAAATAAAGCGATGGTAAGTAAGGGACAGCTTTATATGTTGCTTCTGCTAGGTAATACCTAATTGGGGTACGTAGAAAGACGGGAGGGAAACAAAAGGGTTTATATTTCATTGTTTTAATAACATTTTGTTTTCTTTAGAAATAGTGCGCTTAGGCCTGCTGAGCAGCAATATAAAATGGCCGCAAGTTATTAGAGTGCGCAGGAGCGGATGCGACCACGTGATAGAGGAGAGAGGCTGTTGCAAAGAGATGATCACGTGCTGATGCCGAGAGGCTAGGATGAAAGTATGGTCAAGGCTGCTGTGACCCTTCTGAGCAGATGTGTGCCAAGATGATCAGCAAGAAGCGTGAGAAGCCTGGTTGAATCAATAGAAAGAACATTATTATACAATTGTTGCAGAAAAAGAAACAATTTGGACTGATCGAAACGGATGAGCAAGTGCATGAACTGTGGGAAACGATGCTTGCATGGACATTCCTCACGGAACTAGTTAAGACCAGGAAGCTTGATTAGAATGTATAGGGACCTGAGTTTTTGGACCAATGAGAATAAATCGCGCCATGTAAGAAGAAACTTTTTATGCTGTAAGCTAGAATTAGGGTATAAGAAGACCTACTCTTGGTGGGAGGGGGTTAGAATGCTGCGGGATGCTGCGGGAGATGCTGAAGAAGTTAGATGCTGTAGATGGGAGAATTTGCGGTTGCTGATGCTGACGAGCTGATGCTGCTGCTGTTATTTTCCTTTTCCAGTTGAGTATGAAATGCCGCTTTAGGAGAAATAGCATTTGACAAGATTTATATTAGAATTATTAGGATTTCCCGAGAGATAGATAGGTTGATCTATAGAGTCTTTAGTATGATAACCTCATTTTCGGTCTAATAAAAGTGACATGCAATTTGCAATTATTCTTATAAAGATGATAAACGCAATGATCTGAATAATAAATTAATCCTGAATTTTCTGCATTCAAAACTTTATATAAACTTTACTATTCTTTAAACAAATGACTCAGTGACTTTCTTTAGCATAATGATTAATAATGTTTTGGTAAAAGAGTTCATTGTGATTGAGCTGGTCTTGACTCTTAATCACCATCAACTGATTCCTACTAGTTGGTCCATCGACCAATGAGCGGAATACCTTTAAAAGCAAAAGAGAATTATTGTGTCTTTATAAAAGAGGTATCCCGTCTCCTTCCAGCAAATCGTTTTTCTCCTAGGTTTCATGTCGAAGGAAAATCCAGGGAAATAAATGAGTAAGTGAATGTATATGCGGTGTTATGGGCCCCACCGTCATATGGATATAGTGTGTGTGTGTTAGAGAAATAATTGCACCTGGATGACCCAAAAACATAGTAGGAGAAAATATTTTTATTGTAAGCGCTGGATCAGATTTCTTGGTAGCAGAGTTATGGTTACTATAGATTAGTTTGGTGATTATTGATTTTTTGATTATAGATTATTGATAAGTTTATGTCTAACACTTTTTGTTGAGTCGTGTTATGTTATATGTAAGTTTTCACGCTTCCGGGAAGTAGGAAGTGGAACACGTGTGGCAAGAGAAGTCGCATGGAATTTTACACTGTCTGAGTTCAATTTGGTAATAACACAGGTTGTGTTATTTAGGGACATTTTGCGTATAAAAGGTGTGTAAGTGAAATAGTGATCGGTTTTCTTGTGAAACTCTGGCCTTAATTCTCAGGAGCAGTATAGTCTCCACATGTGTTTTATCCCCAGAGAAACGGGTTTATCGTTTGCTTGAAAGAAGGGTAAGGTAGAGGGAAGTGCTACTTTATCGACATAACTGAAAGTTCTGTGGTAGGGTAGAGGTAAGCGCTGCCTACTGGAAAATACAGAATTCTTGTGTGAATGAGTAAAGCTATCTTTTCGGTTTAGCAAATCAGACAATGGAAATGTGGATAAAATGTTGTAACTAACAAGAATTGTTGAAAAAGAAATTGCCGATAAATTTTGTAAAGGAGGGGGCAAGAGCAGAAGTGACGTAGACAAAAGCCGCGCTGGGATTGGACGGTGTGCCGTAGACAGAAATCGTTGTGATTGGAGTGTTGGTGTGAGTCGCGCTAGCATTGGTTGAAATAAAAGCATAGGGAACAGAGTTGAATTGCCGATTGTTTTAAGGAGAAAAAGGTTGTGAATCATGACGTACTATGAGTATGGAAGAGAGAAAACGTCTTGGATGTCGAAAGTTAAGAACTTCTTTAAGAAAGACAAAAAGGTAGTGACTAGAGAGGGACAAATAATTCCTCCGCCGAAGTCACCAGCTTCACATATGATGCTGAAATATGGATATCATACATGCATTTGGTTAGAAAATTGGACAAAATACACCAAGAATGATGGAGCATTGGCTTTTCCTGAGAATGGTTCATTTAATGTAGCTGTATTACGGAACTTGCGAGAAAAGATGGTAATGTTAGAACCTAGACCTAGACCAACACAGTTTGAAGCTTTAGCGGAATGGGAAGATGAGATGTATGAACGAGAGAGATCTAGAGGATTGAAGAATCATGAGTTTTTACCAGGAAGGTTGTGGGGAATAAATCATGAGGACAGAGTAAAGCGTTGGAGATACGCTAACATGGCAGGAGGTTTGTTTCCAGCTTTTGCGGTTGAGGAAGAAGCAAAGAGAAAGTGTACTGAGAAAAAGAAACATGTAGTGGTAGAAAAGTATGTGTATGGTGATAGAGAAACGGATGACGAATTGCTGGAAGATATTTTAAACAGAAATCCACCTCCATATCAACAGACTTCTGTAGTGGTGACACCTAATGCACCGCAAATGGAAACTGAGAGGAATAAAAAACCCGAACGAAGAAATGAAATAAATAGGTCACAAGAAACATTTAAAATTTCACAAAATGATGAGACAGAAAGTGACAATGCAACTGAACTAGCAAAAACGACAAAAGAATTGACAGAGAAAATAAGAGAATTGACAAAGAATATGGAAGCTGTAACTGTACCAGTAACAATAGGTCCAGTAATGCCAATTTTTGAAAATCAGAAAATAAATGAACATTCTTTGGTGATTCCCATGAATTCACATGTGCAAAAAAAAAAGAGAAGGGATGGAACTGAATAAGGAAGGTGCACACAATTCGGCGAGTACGTGTAGACCGAGTCCACCTACAAATTTGACGATAAATGAGAGTGAGGTTAGAAGAATACCTATGGTGACAGAGTCCGCATCAGGAACACCAGAAAGAACCAGTGATTGGATTGAATTAAATAGTACACCTGTAGGTCCGACTCCAGAAGAGTTAAATGAATGGATGAAAGCACTAAAAGCGAAAGAACCAGAAGAAAAACCATTAGATGTAATTAGGTTAAAAATAGACATGGAAGAGTTGATTTTGGGAACAATTGGAACGGAAAAACTAAAGAATTATCAGGATGATGAGATTATGTTTTTGTGTAAGAGTCTTACATGGAGAGCTAGAAATTTACATGACAAATTGGAAGAGATTGCAGGTGAACTAGGAGTGGAATTTGTGAAAGTGAGGACATTGCAGAAACCGTACAGAGTAGATTTTTGTGAGAAAGACATAGAAAATTTGAACACATCAGGAAGACTGACCCAGATAAAAGAGCTGATTGTTTTATTGAGAAAGTGGGGTGATGTGGATAGATGGAGAAACAGATGGACAAAGAGGAATGAGAAAACAATAGATAAAGCATCTTTGGCTTTTGCAATGACAGATAAGGAACCAGTTACCAGAGAGTACCCAATGAGAGAAACACCAGGTGGTAGTTATGTGCATGTTCCATGGACCAGACAGGATATACTGTCATTTACAAATTACTTCCCAAAATTGAGAGAGAAACCAGTAGAATGGTACAGACAAGTGGAGAGATTTGTTAAAGTGTCAAAAGTGCTGTGGATAGATCTAGATGGATTGTTTGACATAGTAGTGCCTGCTGATTTATGGACGGAATGTAAGATTACAATTGATTGGCCAACTGTAGAATATCCAAGGGATGCCAAAACAGGAGCGCCAGGTCCAGAAGTGATGCGGAAATATGATCAGGTAGTTACCTTTTTGAAGAATAAAATCCCACCAAAAGAAACAGATTGGGTGAAAATAGACAGAACAACACAGGAAAGCAAAGAATCAGTCCATGCGTACTATGAGAGATTGTTGTTGGTTTTCAAACAGTATAGTGGTTATGAGACGTTAAGTGAGAAGGACATGAGTCATTTTGTATATAGGTTTGTGTATGGATTAACACCGGAGATAAGTGAAAGGATTAAGCAGCATTTGATAGGGTGGCAGAATAGCACAGTGGACGAAGTTTTGAGATATGCTAAGTATTGCAGTGATGAAATTGAGAGTAAACAGCGTAAATTGAAAGAAAAAGCCATGTGGGCACAGGTGAAAGTTGCAGAAAAGCAAGAAGCTCAATTGAATAATACTAGCAGTGAAACAGGACAGTTTAAATCCCGACCTAATATAGGTAAAGGAAAAGGACAAATGAGCATAGATGAGGCAAAGAAAAAGTGGCCATGCCACAATTGCGGAAGGCTAGGGCATTGGAGAAACGAGTGTAAATTTCCTCCTAAACCTAATGTAGAAAATCAAACATTAAATTCACAGGTGCAGAGTGAGGTAGTTACTCAACAAGGTCAGGTGCCACAACCACCACTTCCCAAGAGTGCTAATCAACAGAAGTACAGTGCAGAAACAGGATTCTACGGAGGAGAACAGGTAAAACAGTTGTCACGTGCAGCTGAAATATCACAATATTGGTTACGACAGAGTGAGAATGAGTCGTATGAAAGCTCATGACGGTGTCTGAAAGAGAGGGGAGAGTGCGTGCTTGGCGCAACTCTAGAGGTAGACCAGTCAGGTCCATTTGTTGATGGAGAAGTGAATGGTGCAAATATAACATTCCTTGTTGACACTGGAGCTACCCGTTCTACTGTTAGGTCAGTGGAAATTCCAAATCTTCCTCTCTCAGGTGAACATATACAAGTGGTTGGAGTTTCCAATCATCAAATTGAAACGCCTCTTACTAGATTAGTAAAGGTGAAAATTGGTCCATTTAATGAAATGCACCGATTTGTGGTGTGTGATTGTAGTCCCGTTAATCTTTTAGGACGCGATTTATTGTGCAAGATGAACTGCACAATTTATTGTACTCAGACGGAATTGCATTTCAGACTCCAGATGAGGATGTACTGTATAAAATGACAATGGTAAATTTGGAACCAGAAGTAAATCATTTGTTTCCGTATTTGATGCAGAGAAAATCCCAATTGAGTTGAAAGGGACAGTAAAAGAAGAAGTATGGGACTTGACAGGAGAAGATGTAGGATTAATGAAAGGAGTAGATCCCGTAAAAATTTCCGTAAAAGAAGGAACGAGTTACCCAAATACGCCTCAGTATAAATTGACTCCAGAAATAATTGAAGGAATAACGCCAGTAATAAATAAGATGATTGAACAAGGAATTCTAAAAGAAATCATGAGCAGTCCATGTAATTCGCCAATAATGGGACTGAAAAAGCCAAATGGAACATATAGAATCGTACAGGATTTAAGAAAGGTAAACAAAATTGTTGTACCTTGTTGCCCAATAGTACCGAACCCTGCTGTGATTCTATACCAGATTCCACGCGAAGCAGAGTGGTACACTGTGATTGATTTATGTCATGCATTTTTCTCTATTCCATTACATCCAGATAGCCAGCCAATATTTGCGTTTAGGTTTGGAGAGCGTATTTTGGCATGGTGCCGAATTCCTCAAGGGTATACAGAGAGTCCCTCAATCTTTAATCAGATCTTAAAGAAATCATTGGAAGACTTAAGAATGCCAGAAAAGTCAGTAATGGTTCAGTATATTGATGACCTACTGGTGGCATCAAAAACAAAGAAGCCTGTGTCAATGACACGATTGCTTTGCTGAATCATTTAGCAAAAAGAGGACATAAAGTGTCCCCTTCAAAATTGCAGTTTTGTAAACAAGAAGTCCAGTATTTAGGGCATAAAATTGAGAAAGGAGTACGAAAGGTAACGACAGAGAGAATAAAAATGATTCAAGGAATGAGAGCTCCAATGACACAAAGAGAGGTAAGAATGTTTTTGGGAATGGTTTTTCACTAATTGCTAAACCATTGCAGAAACTGACAAAGAAGGATGTTAAAGATCCTTTTGAAATGAATGATGAAGAAATGAAAGCATTCAAAGAGCTGAAAAAGAAATTGTGTGAGGCTCCAGCATTAGGAATGCCTGACTATGAGAAAGATTTTGAGCTGTTTTGCAGTGAAAGAGATGGATGTGCATTTTCAGTTTTGGTACAGAGCCATGGAACTATGAAAAGACCAATTGCATATTTTTCTGCTGTGTTAGACCCTGTAGCCAGAGCGTTGCCTGGATGTTTGAAAGCGGTTGCTGCTACTTGTGTGAGTCTGGAACAGAGTGAAGGCATAGTGATGGGGTATCCATTGAGAGTATATGTTCCCCATTCTGTGGAAATTCTCTTGACAAGAACGAAAACACAATACATGACACATAGTCGGCTGACTAGGTATGAAAAGGTAATTTTGAGTGCAGATAATGTGACCATTGACAGATGTATGAATGTGAATCCTTCAACATCATTGCCAGATGAAGAGAATGTGATTGAAATGGATGAAGTAGATCACGATTGTCTGAATGTGCTCGAATACTGTACTAAACCAAGAGCTGACATCCGAGATGAGCCTTTGAAAGAATCAGATTATATTCTGTTTGTGGATGGCTCATGTTTGAGAACGAGTGATGGAGTTCTAAGTGCAGCATATGCAGTTTGCACAGTAGCAACTGTATTGGAAGCATCTTGTCTGAAAGGTGTACGGTCTGCCCAAGTTGCAGAATTAGTAGCTCTGATTCAAGCATGTAAGTTGGGAAGAAATGTACGGGTTATGATTATGACTGACAGTCAGTACGGCTTTGGGGTTGTGCATGACTTTGGTCAGATTTGGTCACAAAGGGGTTTCTTGACATCTGCAGGGACACCCATAAGGAATGGAGATTTTGTGAAAAGGTTGCTTGAGGCGATAAAGCTGCCTAAAGAGATTGCTGTAGTGAAGTGCAATGCACATAAAAATGGGGAAGACTACATTACTGTTGGCAACAAATATGCTGACGAAATGGCACAGTACTGTGCAAAGAATGTGGTCTCTTTAAACAAATGCCGCGAGAGAGAGCATATTTCTTGTCCATTGCTTTTTACTAACTCAATTGAAACATGGGATGAGGTAAGACAGTTACAAGAGGCTGCAGAAGATGAAGAAAAAGATACATGGCTAAAAGCAGAATGTAGGAAACATGAAGAAACTGATGTATGGGTTTACAGGGATGAGAGACCAGTTATGCCTGATAGCATGATTTCTGATATGGCACGGATGTACCATGGGCAAGCCCATATTGGGAGAGATTCAATGATCAGACTTTTTAGACAAACATGGTACAATCCAAAATTCAGAGCCATAGCTGAGAGTCTTTGTCAAAGATGTCTGATTTGTCAACAGTTAAATCCAGGAAGAAGGAAGACCGTAGTGAGTCTAGGGAGAATAGGACGAGAAGGGGGTCCTTTTACCAGAATGCAGATGGATTTCATAGAAATGCCACCTTGCAGCAGATTGAGGTATGTTTTAGTGGTCGTCTGTTTGTTTTCCCGTTGGGTGGAAGCATATCCAACAAGAAGGAATGACAGTAGCAAAACTTTTGCTGAGAGAATTCATTCCGAGGTATGGTTTTCCAGTCACGATTGAAACAGATAGAGGAACACATTTCCAAAACGAATTAGTTAAACTGATTTGTGAAGCCCTTAGTATTAAACAGAAACTGCATTGTGCATACAGACCAGAGGCTTCTGGAATAGTAGAGCAAGTAAATGGAACAATCAAGAACAGGTTAGGAAAAATGTGTCAAGCTACAGGACTGAAATGGCCAGATGCTTTTCCATTGGTTCTGATGACAATCAGAAGTATTCCGGAAAGGAAGACTGGACTCAGTCCACATGAGATAATCATGGGACGAGCAATGAGACAAGCACAAGTACCTGTCAACAAGCTACTGACTATAACTGATGATCTAGTACTGGATTATTGCAAAGGATTGGCTGATGTGGTGCGTTCTGTGTTTCATCAGGTTGGACCGGATGCGACCACTCTTGAAAGAAAACCAGCACACGACTTGAATCCAGGAGATTGGGTTCGAATAAAAGTCCACCGGAGAAGAAATTGTTTGGTTCCTCGCTGGGACGAACCACGACAAGTGATCCTAGTGACAACGACCGCAGTTAAGTGTGCAGGAGTGAAACACTGGGTTCATGCCAGCCACACCATCAGAGTTCCAGAACCTAAAGATCGACCTGTGAGTCGGCATCTGGAAATAATAGACAACAGTTCAGCATCAGAAAGAGAAGAGGAGACAAACAGGGTGCCAGAACTTGAAGATCGACCTGTAAGTCGACATCTGGGAGACCCAACTACAAATGAAACGATAGAAGAAGAAGAAGAAATAGAGGAAATAGCTGAAGTTCCAGAATTTGAAGATCGACCTGTAAGTCGACATCTGGAAATATCTGATACCAGTTCAGAATCTGATACAGAACAGTCAGAAGGAGAAGAAATTATAAAGACAAAGTGGAATTTTGAAAGCATAAGAGAAGAAACTGAGCCAGAAAACAGTGACAGTGAACAACCAAGTACAAGTGGTGGTAGAATTCCGTCGAAGATAATTTTAATAGATGAAGAAGGGAGAGTTTCAGACCAAAAGTTAGAAAAATCGGAAAAGCCCCGAGGAGCAGTAGGGACAGATAGTCAAACACAAGAACAGGGAAATTTAGAAGTAGATAGAGAAACTGACACAAAACCGGAAGAACCTCGAGGAGGGACAGAAGTAGGTGAACGAAGGAAGATAAGAAAAGAACCACAAGTAGCTGAAAGCGAAATAATTAGTTTCAAAATAAGAGGAAATAACGAAAAGATTGAAACAGAATCAGAAGAAAGTGGAGAAGAAAGAAATGAAAAACTAGAGACAAGAAAAAGAAACTGGAAAACAGAAAGAGAGGAAAAAGGGAGTGAAGCAAAAAGGCCGAGAAAAGGAGACAATTGGCCCAACGAAGTAAGAAGATTAAGATACAGAATAGTAAAATTGGATGGAAAAAGTGCTGAACAAGTGAATGAAATAACAAGTCAAAAGGAGCAAGGAAAACAAGGTGGTAAACACTTGCAGAAAACAAAAAGAATAAAGAAAGTGAATCAGAAGTACAGATCACCTGAATGGTTGTATCGTGCTCTGACTAGCTACAAAGAAGAATTGAACACTCACAAGAACCCAGAACAAAGAAACCTGATAGGAGAAAGTGAAGTGCAACAAACCTGAAGAAACAAACCTGAAGTGGTTGCTGTAGATAGTTTACCGGATTTGACACTGTAGATAGTTTACCGGATTTGACACTGTAGATAGTTTACCGGATTTGACAAAAACACTGAACTGACAAAATTACCGGATGTGACAAGGAAAGAATTCTGAGAAAGAATTGAAGAAAGAACAAGCAAAGACAACATTCTGAAAGTACAGAGTGGCAAGCAAGTCATTTCTGAGGTGTAGTGACACAATTTTCTAGAAAACAAGTACAAAATGGAGAATATTAGAGATAGGAAATGTAAATGTGAGTTTTTAAAAAGATGGTGCAAAATGTGCTGTTTTTGTACAGGATTATTAATAACAGTATGGGTAGTTTTAGCAATAACTATTCCAATTAGTTTAGCTGTAGTGGAAAAGTCTAATAACACTGAGATAGAAAAAGGAGCTAACACTCAAGAGCCAGTTATTTTAAGGAGTAGTGCAGAATTACATAAGTATAAATCAATAACAGACTTTTCAAAGAATGTGTTTACTAAATTACTGTATGAGTACGTAGAAACAATGGATGTAAGGGATTGTTATGTTTGTATGCAATTGCCTGCATCTGTAGCAGAGGGTGTGACTTATCATCACCTCCCTTTGACGTATGGAATAACATGTAGTGTATTAGCAAGCTTATTTTATAAAACAGGCAGATTAGAATATTATTACACTGATGTAGATAGGATTTTTGCAAAGGTTTCTGTAGTTCCTGAGCTTAATAAAATAAAAGAGGGAAAGATTTTTGGTGAATATTTCTTAGAAGATAAGATTTTAACATTAGATAATATATTTAGGTACAACCTTACCTGTGAGTTAAAGAAAGAAGAAAAAGTATTTCTAGAAATGGTTGAGGAAAGAAGAGTGAAATTTGAAAGAAAAGTAATTGAAGAGACAAAAACACCTCTTTGGGCGTTTGAAGAAGACCATCATGACAAGAAAAAGATAAATGCAGCTATGACTCTGGATTGGCCCCAACAGGGAAGGTTGTGCATTAGAAGAAATAAGACAAAATATGACAATTATTTTGTGGGTTCAAGTAATTGCTATGACAATTACCTAATTATAGGTGGATGGGGATTCAAAGGGGGAAAAGATCCAATATTTCCGGGGATTTATTACGTTTGTGGGAATAGGGCTTATTATAGGTTGCCGGACCATTGGTATGGATCATGTTATTTAGGCCTGGTCTTTCCAAAGATTTTTCATGTGGATAGAAAAGAAAAAGGAACACACAAAATGATAAATACCTTTACATGTAGAAAAAGGGAAAGTTTTTCAGAAATAGTAGGTGATATTTTTGGTGCATTGATACCAGCAGTGGGAATATTTTTGAATGCATTCAGAATTCGGAAATTATCCACAGTAGTAGATCGTTTATCTACAAATACTGCTGGAGGGTTCTTGATGGTAAATACCGAGATGGTTGCCATGAGAGCTATGGTGATGCAAAATCGTCTTGCCCTTGACATTCTTTTGGCAAAAGAGGGCGGAGTCTGTGGAATGCTGAAAGTCCAACATTGTTGCACTTACATTCCTGATAAAAGCGAAAATATACAGAAGTATATAACAAATATTACAAATTTGCACAAAGAACTAGTACCGCTGGAGGTTGAAAGTGTTTGGGGAAAACTTGGTAAAGGGTTTTCTTCTGTAACGAATTGGTTAACAAGAATGAGTGGATTAATAATAGGGAAAGTTATAATAATAGCAACCATGATAATAATAATAATATTAGTATTGAAGCTTGCAGTAACATGTATAAAGAGAAGAAGAAAGCAGAAAAAGTTAGAAAAAGAAAATATGATAAACAAAGAGAGAGAGAAATAGGTGAAATAGAATTAGAAGAAATAAAAGAGAACCTGTACAAGAAGACAAAGAGACAAGTTGAAAGCGATACAGAAGTATAAAACTAACAAAAGCAAATGGATAAAAGATATATGCTGTCTGAGAAAATTGTATAACTTGGGTTTGTGTGGTGATGTTAAAAATCACCAAAGGGGGAGTTGATGGAGCAGGGTAAATATAAAAATTTTAACCTCCTAATATTTTCGTATAATAATAATAAACATGTTCGTTCAAGTAAATAACCAACAATGTATGTCTGGGGAAAGGATAACACGCAGTTTTATGTGCAAAGTAATGAACTAATAGTTATTTACGTTTCTAATATAACATAAAAGTTTGCGTACTGAAATAATAATAAAATGCATGTTTTTTGTGCTTTGAATAAACCGTGTGGTTGCAAAATAAAGCGATGGTAAGTAAGGGACAGCTTTATATGTTGCTTCTGCTAGGTAATACCTAATTGGGGTACGTAGAAAGACGGGAGGGAAACGAAAGGGTTTATATTTCATTGTTTTAATAACATTTTGTTTTCTTTAGAAATAGTGCGCTTAGGCCTGCTGAGCAGCAATATAAAATGGCCGCGAGTTATTAGAGTCCGCAGGAGCGGATGCGACCACGTGATAGAGGAGAGAGGCTGTTGCAAAGAGATGATCACGTGCTGATGCCGAGAGGCTAGGATGAAAGTATGGTCAAGGCTGCTGTGACCCTTCTGAGCAGATGCGTGCCAAGATGATCAGCAAGAAGCGTGAGAAGCCTGGTTGAATCAATAGAAAGAACATTATTATACAATTGTTGCAGAAAAAGAAACAATTTGGACTGATCGAAACGGATGAGCAAGTGCATGAACTGTGGGAAACGATGCTTGCATGGACATTCCTCACGGAACTAGTTAAGACCAGGAAGCTTGATTAGAATGTATAGGGACCTGAGTTTTTGGACCAATGAGAATGAATCGCGCCATGTAAGAAGAAACATTTTATGCTGTAAGCTAGAATTAGGGTATAAGTAGACCTACTCTTGGTGGGAGGGGGTTAGAATGCTGCGGGATGCTGCGGGAGATGCTGAAGAAGTTAGATGCTGTAGATGGGAGAATTTGCGGTTGCTGATGCTGACGAGCTGATGCTGCTGCTGTTATTTTCCTTTTCCAGTTGAGTATGAAATGCCGCTTTAGGAGAAATAGCATTTGACAAGATTTATATTAGAATTATTAGGATTTCCCGAGAGATAGATAGGTTGATCTATAGAGTCTTTAGTATGATAACCTCATTTTCGGTCTAATAAAAGTGACATGCAATTTGCAATTATTCTTATAAAGATGATAAACGCAATGATCTGAATAATAAATTAATCCTGAATTTTCTGCATTCAAAACTTTATATAAACTTTACTATTCTTTAAACAAATGACTCAGTGACTTTCTTTAGCATAATGATTAATAATGTTTTGGTAAAAGAGTTCATTGTGATTGAGCTGGTCTTAATCACCATCAACTGATTCCTACTAGTTGGTCCATCGACCAATGAGCGGAATACCTTTAAAAGCAAAAGAGAATTATTGTGTCTTTATAAAAGAGGTATCCCATCTCCTTCCAGCAAATCGTTTTTCTCCTAGGTTTCATGTCGAAGGAAAATCCAGGGAAATAAATGAGTAAGTGAATGTATATGCGGTGTTATGGGCCCCACCGTCATATGGATATAGTGTGTGTGTGTTAGAGAAATAATTGCACCTGGATGACCCAAAAACATAGTAGGAGAAAATATTTTTATTGTAAGCGCTGGATCAGTATCAAAGTCAATGAAATAGCCAGAAGCAGTTCTGTCAATTGTTGGAATTGCATCAGGATTTGTTGAAATCACAGGAGACAGTTCTTCACGTGTCACGTTGGTGTAGACAGGTGTATTTGGACGAACTGTTATTTGGTTGTCAAGAGGGATGAGTTCCATAGCTTGATTGCTTAGTCCTTCATTTGTTACAGCTGAATTCTCGATTGTGATCAGTCTTTCAGTCTGAACCTCTTGAATAGTAGCGAGAGGAGTGAGTCTGCTACTAGGTCGGAGTCCACGAGGCCTACTGCTTAGTATTGGCCACATGTTGTGGTTTGATGAGGTCGATGGACACAAATCTTTTCTCCTTTCTTCCAGCAAGGGGCGGCAGAAGTACTGTTCTTGTTCCTTGAACTGCTAGAACAGGTACCGGTTGTCTGTAAGAAGGTCCAAATTCCTTCTTGTCCGCAATTTTTTTCTCTGACTAGATCCCCGACTTTCGGAATCCAACAGGCCTTGCTGGGACCGCCGATATTTCCCCAGTGGTGGTTGGCTGTAGGGAGACGTTGCTTTGTTTCGTTCTTAATTTGTTAAGCTCCTGTAAAACAGCCAAACGATCTTTGATATTAAATGCTTTATTTTCCACCACTGTGCCTACGTGTTCTAAGTCTGGAACCCACATTCTTGTCCCAAATAGGACTTCATATGGAGTGACCCCCACTAGAGAACTTCTTGGCAGATTGTTGAGAGCGCGCTGTACGCTTATTGAGGTGTTTGACCCACCCATCACCCGAACCTAATACCCTAGCTGTTATAGACTGCTTTATGTCCCGGTTTTTCCTTTCCACAACAGAATTTCCCTCAGGATGGAATGGAGAGGAGTACCGCAATGCAACGCCCAGACTGGCCATGGCCTCCTTGTAAGCCCTAGAGCTAAACGCAGGACCCTGGTCAGAATGTAGCGTGCCTATTGCGTATGTGCCGATAAAGACTCGCAAATCTTTTATAACAGTTCGAGCGTCAGCCGACGCTGAGGCCATAACCATAGGAACCTAGATTTAGTATTTGCGGGAATGCCTTTGTCCAGTGGGACGCCTGGCAAGTAGATAGCCTAATGCTGTCTAACAGTGGTGTCTGTACTGGGCTGCCGCATTCGCAGCATGGTGTCTGTAGTCCAAAACTAGACGATATGTATTGTCTGGTTTGGAGACAGGAAACAAAGGATTGTTCATGGAGGAGGTGCATGTTTCAATCACCCCTTGATATTCAAGTTGATCTAAGATCTCCCTGACCTGTTTTTTAGCTCCTTGCTTAATCGGATACTGCCTCTGTGCAGTTGGTTCATGTTTCAGATTTATTTTATGGTGAGGTGAGTCCTCATCCCATCCTACATGATTTTTATATAATGCTGGAGCCTGGGCCACTGCCCATTTTCTGGCATATGTATATTTTAAGTGAATTGGAATGTGATTGGAGAAGGCAGGCATAATCATGTCCTCGCCGTGTGGGCACTCCCTGACAAATTGTGGTGGCCAGTCTTTTTCTGCTAGAAGTATGTCATAACCCTTTGATAGTTTTTCCCAAAAGAGTGCTTTAACCTGTCTAGGTTTGTCTCCCTCCATCCGGAGTGTTATATCATATAACTTTTGTGGAGCACTAACCCTGGTGTCTACAGTTTCTACTGTAATGTACTCATTCAAGTCCACTATCTCCAGAAGTTCCATCAGGTTCTGGCGAGCTATTGTGACTTCTGCTGCACTGTCCAGCATTGTCTGAGCCCATTCTCCGTTCTTGAGTTGCGTTCTCAGAATTCTCGGCATGTCTTACTATTAGACCTGCGACTTTCTTTTTGGAGAATTGAGGTTTTGCTTTAGTTTTTGGAGCGTGTTTGTCGTCTTTCGATTTCACGCGTTCTTCTCTATGTTCTGTTCGTCCTCTTCTTTCCGAAGTCTGTGATGAGACCTGAAAGGGACGAGAGGAACGTGTATCAGTGTCTTGATACCTATCAGGTTTTCTCAAATTATCCCTATTCCTGAGGTTATACCTCCTTTCAGAGGGCTCCTTTTGAGGAGACCTACCTCGGGATTGAGACCTTTTCTCATTTGAATTTTGTTTATTAGTCTCCCACTTCTTTTTAGAAGATGTAGGAGTTTGTTTAATTGAGTCCTTCTCAGGACTTTCAGATAGTTTTGGTTTAACTGGTCTCCCACCCAAACTATCTCTACCTAATTCTGCATAGGATTATTCTATAATTCTGGGTAGCTCTGTTTGATGTTCTGTAACATCAAATTCCCTTAATTTTTGTAGGATCGCCACTGCTGCTGCCTCCCCTTTAATATTTGATAATATTATTGTTGAGACCTGGTCGAAATTTTTCAGTAATTTCATACCTAAATTTAAAGCAGGCTCTGCCCCGTATTCGTTTTGAATTTGTTTTAGGACATCAGGTATTACCGCAATTGACGGAATGCCGTGTGTTTTAGTGTAGATGGCAGCAAAGACTGAGCCCCAAGTGGTGCAGTCTTCCAGTTGTGGTGTGATCCCCATTGGTAAACTAATGGTTAGTATTCTGTGTTTCTCATGTGGGCTAGTATTTGGAAATACTGCTTCGATTTGAGTAATTTTTTGAGCTATCCAAAACGGAATTTGCTCACGCTTAGTGGGCATTTTACCCATGACTGCGTATAGAGTCTGTGGTGTAATTTTTAGAGTGTTCCCCTGGTGAGGGGTTTGATTTGGAAGTGTTAATGGTGGTTGGACTGTAAAAGTCCGCATGACATATTGAACCAATTGTCTGTAGATTTTTATTAACTCTGTGAGTTGAGTAAGTAGTTCCTCATCTGACATTATTTCTATGTCGGGATGAGGTGTGTAGCCGGCTAGAATCGGCCATGTTGCTCCTGGTCTACCTAGTGGACCGAGCCTGGTTATATTTTTGTGATGTTTTAGGGCGCCTTTAAACCAGAGCTGATGCTCTTGGTATGTTAATGGAATTTCTATATCCTCGAAAGGAATGTATTCCTCTGGTGGTTCATCTTCTTTGTAGAAGTGAAACATGTGTGTTACTGAATTGGATTCAGGAAATATTACCCATGAATAGAATACCTCTGTCTGAAAGGATTCATGTGCCTCTATCACGAAAACTGCTCTACCTCCTCTCGGTGATAGGCCATGTTTTATAAGTTTTAGAGTAATGGCTCTTCTTAAGTTTGGAGCGATGTCGATGACACCCTCCTCGGTTTCATTTAAACCGGTGTTGTTAAAAAATGCTGGCTGGGCTGGATCAGCCGCAGCTCCACCGTTTCCGGCGGGATTGTCCCCGTTTAAGGACATTTTGTTTTATGAAAAATGTAGAACAAGTTTCAAGGAAACAAAGATAAGGTGCACAATATTGTGGAACACTGTATCCTTCAACGTTGAGCAAACCAAACAGCTAATATATAGGGTTCTGCCCTATGTAGCCGTGGCGGATACTTAACCCTGCCCACTCCAGACGTCTTTAGGAGTATATGGGTAGGGGTCTCTGAGAGAAAAAGAAGAGATGCACAGCTGAGTTACTCAGTATCTAACGTTGAATTACTGCCTTACCAAACCGTTGGGCGCCATGTAGTGTAGCTCCTATTTCCCTAATAGGCTCTGCGCATTGGAATAATATATCCTATAGGTTTGACATAGGACTAAGGTCGGTATGTCCCTATCGAGTATATTAAACTTAATTACTTGTGCCAGCTAGCTCAGAGGCCACTAGAAACTTCTTGACGACAAGAAGGGAGTAGTTTCTGGCAGCCGCAAAACATGACCACTGTGTTTCCCTTACAGAATCAGGACGTGTCCCAGAGTCGTAGAAACAATAGATAACTATTTCACTCAGCTCAGTCGTGCATGGTTCAGTTATTCTCAAAGTTACACAGAAATAACAGACGGGCGTTTCAATAAAAAGGTTTATTGAACAGTCTTGTTTCTGTTGTAAGTTAGATGTGCTGTTACGATCACAAGACAATATGCGAGATAAATAATGTACAGAGTGAGCAGTAGAAATAAATAATACTGCGTTAGCATTATCTTTTAGCATATATGCATTTACATAAAATGACACAGCCTAAAAATGCGAGTACTCATACGATGCGTTTCTAGCCTAGTTCTACCCCAGTGTTCCTAACCTATCCTAGGTATAGGGAGAAGTAGAAGTAGGTGATGTATTCCTGACTAGAGTATACTAAGAGTATGTTACACCTAGTATGCCAAGAGTCTAATATGCCAAGAGTCCCTCTAGGTTCTAGTCTGCTCCATACCTGAACAATGAGAGAGGTAGGAATCTCTTTCCGGACTCGAACTCCAACACCCCGCAAGGGAAGTTAGATCACTGGAAGCTGGACTCTCTGCGTGCAGGAATGACAGCGTCTTCTCAGTGCGTCCGGCCGGGAATCGGGCTCCTCTGAAGTCGAGGTCTCCTCTGATTTACAGGGGTTTGGGAAGGTATATTTATACCTGAAAATGTTAGCATTGACGTGAGTTGGGCAGCGAAAGACGTCATGAATGAACCCCTAAGGAATAATGGTTCATGCATAATATATGAGTCCTTGAAGAAATCAATAGTCCTGGGCAAGGGAAACTCCCGCAGCCTAAGGGTCTGTTTTTTTCATGGACTCGTTGAGACGCTAGGGTGGACGGATGCCGGAATCCATGCCTGTATTTGGAGTGCATGGTTTATGCCTAAATAAGGTCAGGGGTTTTATGCCTATATAAGGGCAAGGCGAATTGTGCCTATATAAGGACATGATTCTAGAAAAGCCCGTTTATGGACACCCTATAAAGTATACAACAAAACCTCCAGTCACCACGGTAGCTTCACAGTCTGGCGGTATTTTTGGAGTTGGACCACGGATAGTATATGGTGTGGATTTGGACCAATTTATGCTGTAGCCCGAGTGTTTACCGATGATGGAGAATACATGGAGGATCCTATAAATCGAAGCAATCGGGGTTGCGATATATAACAATATATCGTCTATGTACAGAGATATTTTGTCTTCGTGTTCTTCGGTACTTTTAACCCTCTAATCATTGGGTCCCCTCTCACCCACATCGCTAATGGTTCCAACATCGGGGCAAATATTAGTGGTGACAGGGGGCATCCCTGCCAGGTTCCCCTCCCCAGTTGCAATAGCCGAGATGTATGGCAGTTGACTGTTACTTGCGCCACTGGATCAGCGTAAAGGAGTTTAATCCATTTTATATAGGTGGGGCCATAGCCCATGCGCTCTAGGACTGCAAATAAATAAGGCCATTCTAGGGTGTCAAATGCCATTCTCGCAAGGGACAGGATATCTGCATCTTCTTGGATTGTTCCTATTCTTCTTAATACCCCCTGGAGGCGACAGAGATTGAGAGCCGTGTTTCGCCCAGGCACGAAGCCCGACTGATCTGGGTGTACAATTTTGGTGTTGATGGGGGTCAGTCGACTGGCCAATACTTTCGCCAGAATTTTAGACTCTGCGTTTAACAACTAAATGGCCCAATAGGAATTGCAGTCCTCCACCGGTTTGCCTTGTTTGTGTATCACGACTATCAAGGCCAGTCTCTGGTCTCTCGGGATGGAACCCTTCTGGCGGCTTTCCAAGTACATGTTATGGAGAAAGGGTGTTATTCTGGAGGCCGTTAGCTTGAAAAATTCTATTGGCGTGCAATTGGGCCCCATATCCTTCCCGGACTGTACGCTTCGTATTGCTGCTTGTATTTCCTCTTCGGTGAGGTCCCCCTTTAGAGACTCCCGATCTTCGGGGGATAAGGTGATCAGTGGGATGTCTGCTAGCAAGTCTCGGGAATCGGCTGCTGTTGTTGTGGTAGTGGGTGTGTATATCTTGGCGATTAGGTCGCAAAGGCCTCCGCTATCTCCTGTGGATCACTCAGTGTCTCCCCTTGGCCCCCCCATCAGGAGCAGCACCCAACGGTGGGCCTGATCGTGCCTCTCAAGCCAGGCCAACAGTTTGCCCGTCCTTTCTCCCATTTCATATATTTTGTGTTGTGTTGCCTTTTGCTTGGCTCTGGCTGCCCCTGACATGAACTGTACATAGTCTAGCCTCTTGATGTTTAGGGAGAGTTTAGCAGACTCATCATCTGTGTCTATTATCCTCGCTTCTTCCTCCAAAATATCCTTTTCCAACGTTTTTATCCTTGCTTTCTGTTCTCTCTTATGGCCTACCATGAGTGCGAGAGCCCAGCCGTTGATCACTGTTTTGAATGCCTCCGACAGAGTTTGTGACGAATCAACTGTACCAACATTTTCGTTAAAGTATAAGTCTGTGTCTTTCAGTAGCTCTTTTTTGACATGTGGAACTTTCAGGTACCACGGATTAAGCGTGAGAGTTGTCCGTCTGATAGGAGTGTCCAAAACAATCTTGGCAAGGACTGGGGAATGATCGGATTTGCCTCTTTAAAGTAATGGACGTTGTTTGCAAGTGTCAGTATGTAATCTATACGAGGTTGGCTGTCGTGGGCGCCCGAATGGAATGTGTACTGGCGGACTTGAGGGTTGAGGTGCCGGCATATATCTACGAGGCCAAGGGCCAAGCGGAAGCCTGCTAGCTGTGATCGCTTGCGTGGGTTCCGTCTGGGTGGGGGGGGGGGTGCGCCGGTCCATCTGCCCAGTTACTGTCATATTTAGGTCACCTCCCATCAGGAGGACCCCAGAGGGAGGTCTAGAATGAACTTGCTAATGTCAGCTAGTGTTGTTTTTTGCATAGCTGGGGGAATGTATACTGACAGTAAGTTAATTGGTTTCCCTTCCCATACTCCAGCCACCGCTGCGAATCTGCCCTGTGTGTCTACCCACTTTTTTTGTATTATGAACGGGCAGCTTTTGCGTATGAGTATACCAGTTCCTCTGGAACCAGAGGTGAACCCCGCGTGTGCTATTAATTTGTATCCCCATCTGTCCAGGGCCTTACAGGTGTTGCCAACCAGGTGCATTTCTTGCAATAATACCATTTCTGGTGCGTGATGTTTCAAATATTGAAGCCCTATTCCTCGTTTGAGTTTATCCCCAAATCCGTTTACATTCCAGGTGAGGAATTGAAGTGAATTCCCTTTTCTGTTATCTGTCATGTATTGTGTGGGTTATGTGTTTGTCTGTACGTTGGTTCACAGGACTATTCCCTACTCTGTGTAGAACCCGGGCTGATGAATTGGTGACCTTGTTTGGAGTGTGCGTCTCGGAGTACGAAATCTCACCCCTCTCTGCCATGAAGATTGAGCTACAACTTGACTTTAACCTTCCCCTACAATACTGAACCTACACCCCCCCCCTGATTGACGGAAATTGAACTTCCCGCCTCCCCAACATTGCAGAGTGCCTGTCGCCCACCCCTCGAGAATCGGTGGAGCGTGGCCCCAACCCCACCCGCATCTCAATATAAACAATAATGGAACATACAACTTGTCTGAAGATGAACAGTTCTCCACATCATGATGTTAGATCATTCGCACTTCTGCTCCCCTTTGGACCATACTCAGTTCATGCCCTGCACACAAGTGTGTACATTATCAGTGTCTCACTCGGAGCTGGAGCTGGTTAGCTCGCTTTACTCTTAGTTCAGCCTCCCATTTGGACAGTCACATCGTCACGTTATTCGTTATGGTCCTTGTCTGCCACTTCCGCTGTCAGGCTCGGGCCCCCCGCGACAGCCACTGCTTGTTTTTGTCGAGTCTAAGTTTTCTTCTCTCGCTTCTCAGTTTGTGCATGGTTCCCTACTTTACGCCAACCGTCTAGCCATTCCAATGCTTCCTCGGGGTTACTGAAGAACCAGGTTTTACCTTCCACTTCTACTCTCAGTTTAGCGGGAAATAACATGGCATATTTGAGATCTTTCTCTCTTATGGCCCTTTTAACTTCCAGGAAGTTTTGACGTTGTCTATGTACTTTGAGTGTGAAATCAGGGAAGAATGTTATTTTACTGTTTTCATAGCTAACCGGCGGTGCTCTGCGAGCTGTTTGCAGGATTACGTCTTGTAGAAAACCACGAGGAGCCAATGCTGGAGAGGTGAGTATAAGAGGACTTTATTTCAATCTCTCTTAGCGTACAACAAGGTTCTGTTTCCGGCGTGACAGTCCTTCCTTTCTTTAATTAGGGGATGACGTATGGCGTCCAGGATCCCTCCTCTTCTCCTGAGGTTAGGTGAGGACAGTCATCATGTAGAAAATAATAAAAAGGAGAAAAAAAACGGGTGTCACGCTTGTGTTCTCGGCACACAATAAGACAGGGGGTAGGGTGTGAGGGAGCAACACCGGGACCGTCACCATGGGGTAGTGAACTCGTGCAGTGGGATTTGTATTAGCACGTTAGACCCGTCCCTCCTTATTAAGGGGCCTAGCGCCTGTGTCCCCTTTCTTTAACCACCCCCGGATTCGGTCCCGTACCTCAGGGAGCCACACTCCTCCTGGGGTGTGGCTGGCGTGCTCGTGGTACCGGATGGGGTCCGGCTCCCTTTCACGGAGGTCGGGTTGGTTCCTTGAGTCAGGTTCTGGTCTTGCCGAGTCGGTCTTTTTTTCAAAGGTCGTGGAGGGGTCTTCTTCCTTTGGCTCGACTGCTACTCCTCCGGTCGCGATGCAGCCTTGATTCCAGAAGTAGGCAACGTTCTTCCGGTTCATGACTCCGCTTAAGAGGTATTCCTCTTCCTCACTCGGACTTCCTATTGGGTCATGTGACCCGGTCACATGGACGGGAGAAGCTGCAGAATTAAAGGGACCGCTACGGTCCAGTCTTTGTATGTCCCACGGCGACTGCAAGTAAAGAACAGGGGAGACATAAGGGGGCATCTGATCACTGTTCTCCTCCTCCTCTAGCGTATGGACAGGCACTTCGTGACACACCCCTTCCCCAGACAGTTCACGTTCGGGGAGCTGAGGGACACGGGATAGAAAATCAGCGTTCATATTACTGCTACCCTTCCGATGTCGGACTTCAAAAGAGAAGGGTTGTAGGGAGAGGAACCACCTCAGGACCCTGGCGTTATTCCCTTTGTTGCGGCATAGCCATTGAAGGGGAGCGTGGTCGGTGTATAGGAGAAAAGGGGTGCCCTCCAAGTAATATCGCAGTTTTTCCACCGCCCATTTGACCGCTAGGCATTCCTTTTCGATTATGAGGTAGTTCCTCTCACGGGGAAGGAGCTTGTGGCTGATAAAAGCCACAGGTTGTTCAACCCCCTCGACTGTCTCCTCGGAAAGCACAGCCCCCAACCCAGTGTCTGAAGCGTCTATTTGTAAGCTAAATGGGCGTGTAAAGTCGGGAGGGATCAACACAGGACTAGATGTTATGGACTGTTTTAGATCAATAAAGGCCTGGAGGGCTCTTGGTGAGGGTGTTAGAAGGTCCCTTTCTTTCACGCCCTTCTGCAGGAGATCGGTCAGGGGGGAGGCAATCTGGGAATAACGGGGGATAAACCTACAATAATAACCCAATAGCCCCAAAAAAGCCCTAACCCCTTTCTTGGTGGTGGGAAAAGGTGTATTTGTGATGGCCTGTATCTTGTCTTGTTGGGGTTCGATCACACCATCCCCTAGAAGGTAGTCGAGATACCAGACTTTGTGGTAGGCGATCCTGGATTTCTTGGAGTTGATGTACAACCCTGCCTCTTGGAGAGCCTGGAGGACGTTCTGTAGATGGACTAGGTGTTTGTCCCGCGTGGGGCTATAGATGACGATGTCATCAAGGTACGCGGACGAGTACGCCTGATGTTTTCTCAGTATCACGTCCATTAAGCGCTGAAAAGTAGCGGGTGCCCCATGTAGCCCAAACGGGAGAACCGTGAATTCATATAAGCCCGATGGAGTGGAAAAAGCAGTTTTGTGTTGATCCTGAGGAGAGAGGGGGACCTGCCAATAACCTTTAGTCAAATCTAAAGTGGTGATGTATTTGGCTTCCCCTAGCTGTTCGATTAACTCGTCCACCCTTGGAAGTGGATAGGAGTCAAAGTGAGTGATAGAGTTCACAGCTCTGAAGTCTATGCAGAACCTCACACTCCCATCCGGTTTTGGCACGAGGACCACCGGAGAAGACCAATCGCTCTTGGAGGGGCGTATGATGCCTGAGGCAAGCATGTTCTGTATCTCGTTTTCGATGGCGATTCGTCGGGCTGCCGGGATGCGATACGGTCTTTGCCTTATGACTTTTCAGGGGGTGGAGGAGATGGTATGTTCGACCAAGTGGGTACGCCCAGGTAGGTCGGAGAAAATGGGAGAAAAGGATGAGAGCTTGGCTTGTAATGAGTCCCTCTGACCCTCCTGGAGGGTTTCATTTATGTCCAATAAGGGCAGGGTGGTCGGTGTTGTGTTGGGCTCTGGTTGTAACAGCATATTGGTCTTGGGGGGAGGACCTAATCATTTTTCAGCAGGTTAATGTGGAAGATCTGTGTCTTGTTTTTGGAGAGGCGTAGACGGTAAGTTGTTAGTCCTATTTTGTCTATTACCTCGTACGGGCCTTTCCACTCCGCTCGACCTTTGGGAAGAGAAGATGGTAAGAGGACCAAAACCCAGTCCTGTACCTGGAGATGACGCCACCTCTTGCCTTTGTCATAAAATACCTGCTGTCGTCTCTGAGCTTTTTCAAGGTTGCTATGAGCGACCTCCCGCAATTTGGACAACCGAGACCTCAACCCCTTCGAATAATCAAGGAAAGCCTGGTTCTCCTCTGGTGTTTCCTTTTCCCATGCTTCCTTGGTCATTTCGAGGAGAGTACGGGGTTGTCTACCGTACAGGAGTTCGAACGGGGAACAACCAAGACTGCTCTGCTTCTGGCAGCGGATGACGAACAAGGCCAAGGGTAGCAGAGCATCCCAGTCTGGTCCTTCCGCTTTCATCATTTTTTTTAACGTGAGTTTGATCGTACCATTGTACCGCTCACATAGGCCGTCCGTTTGCGGATGATATACCGAAGTCCTGATTTGGGTGATATCCAGGGTTTTACACACTTGCCTCATCAACTTCGAAACAAACGGGGTGCCCTGATCTGTAAGGATCTCACAGGGGAATCCTACACGGGAGAACAACTCCATCAATTTTTCGCAGATGGTAACGGTATTTGGTGATCTCAGGGGGAAGGCTTCGGGATATCTTGTGGCGTAGTCGATAATGACCAGGGCATGTTGATTACCTTTTCGAGATCGGGGTAATGGTCCGATAAGGTCCATACCGATGCGATCAAACGGCTTCCCGATGATAGGCAAGGGCTGTAGGGGAACAGCAGGGGGCCGGTATGGATTCTTACGTTGGCATACCTCGCACTCTTGGCAGTACCGAGAGATGTGTGCATAAATCCCGGGCCAATAAAAGTGCTTGAGGATGGTCTCGCTGGTTTTCTGAGCCCCTGTATGACCTGCTATTAGATGGCTATGAGCAAAGAACAGGACCTGCTCTCTGAAGGTTTGAGGTACAAGTAACTGTTTAGGGTCAGTGGGACTTCCCTTTCTATAGAGAAGATCATTCTCTTTGATAAAGGCTGGATAGGTGGTAATGGGCAAAGACGCTTGTTGCCATGCTGCTCGGAGAGAGGGGTCGTTTCTTTGGGCATACCTAAAGTTTTTATCCCCCTGCCAGGGTGCCTGGGTGATATATACCGGTGTCATCATTGGGTTCCCTCTTATCTTTTCTCTAAGTAGCCCCATGAATTCTGGATGGTCAGTTCCTAAAATAAGCCTTTTGGGTAAATCAGGCAATACCCCTACGGTGATCTGTAGGACCCTCCCATCAGGCAACCTCACACTCACTTGGGCAGCTGAATAGGATGTAACGTCCCCGTGAACACACCTAATGGGAATATGTCGGTGGGGTAGTATCTCTTCGGGTTTAACTAGGGAGCTCTGTATGACGGATTGTCGGCACCCAGAGTCAAGAAGTGCTCTTACGTAAACCCCATCAATAACCAGACTTACATAATACCCAGTGCCTAATTCTTCAGTGTACATGACATGCCGGGGCAAGTAGCTGATGTCCATGGGTTCTTCGCTAGTCTTTTTCTGGGGACAGAAGCGGGCTATGTGTCCCCAAGTACCGCAGTCAAAGCATTGCGGTCCTTTAGCAGTGGCGGTCTTGGTTTTGGGGGGTCGTGTTTTGGCACCTTCCACCGGGGGTCTGACAACCTTCTTGTCGGTTTTCCCCATATTAGCGAGAGGTTTATGCTCTCCCTCCCAGATAGGCGCTCTGGGTTGGGCCCTGGAATAGGTGGTAGCCATTTCCACCGTTTGTTCTACAGTAAGGCCAGTATGTTGTTTTAGCCACTTCTGGGTGTGATAGGGTAAGGCCTCCAGGAACTGCTCGAGGTAGATCATTGCCATTATTTCTTCCTTTGTATGGTCTTGAGGCCTCAACCATTTATCAGCGGCGGTTTTCAGTTTATGAAATAAGGTCTTTGGGGTATCTCTTGGTTTGCCCCTTTCTTTCCTAAAACGCGCTCTGTAGGCTTCGGCATCAAGTCCCAAGTGATCTAAAATAATGTCTTTGACCTCTGCATACGTAGAAGTGCCTGTGGGATTAGCCGCCTGATAGGCTGCCTGTGCCTCACCAGTCAATAGGGGAGCCAAGAAAAAGGGCCACTTACTCTCAGGCCAGCCTGATGCCCGGGCAGCGCGTTCAAAATTGAGAAGAAATGAGTCTGGGTCTTCTCCCTCTATATATTTTTGTAAGGCAACGGTGGGGAAAGGGGTATGAGGGCCTTGTCTCGGAAGGTCGTCCTGTCGGTCAGATACTTAATACAGGCTTTCCAATTGTTGGTTAAAGGAAGTACTAAAGAGTTCCCGGTCAGCCTGAGCTGACGACATATGTTTCTCCAATGCCCACTCGAGTTTTTCCTGTCCTACAATCAGCTGTTGGATGAGGTGTTCCATGATGTATAGTCAAATGGAAGTTATCCCACTTCTGACACCACGTGTAGAAAACCACGAGGAGCCAATGCTGGAGAGGTGAGTATAAGAGGACTTTATTTCAATCTCTCTTAGCGTACAACAAGGTTCTGTTTCCGGCGTGACAGACCTTCCTTTCTTTAATTAGGGGATGACGTATGGCGTCCAGGATCCCTCCTCTTCTCCCGAGGTTAGGTGAGGACAGTCATCATGTAGAAAATAATAAAAAGGAGGAAAAAAACGGGTGTCACGCTTGTGTTCTCGGCACACAATAAGACAGGGGGTAGGGTGTGAGGGAGCAACACCGGGACCGTCACCATGGGGTAATGAACTCGTGCAATGGGATTTGTATTAGCACGTTAGACCCGTCCCTCCTTATTAAGGGGCCTAGCGCCCGTGTCCCCTTTCTTTAACCACCCCCGGATTTGGGCCCGTACCTCAGGGAGCCACACTCCTCCTGGGGTGTGGCTGGCGTGCTCGTGGTACCGGATGGGGTCCGACTCCCTTTCACGGAGGTCGGGTTGGTTCCTTGAGTCAGGTTCTGGTCTCGCCAAGTCGGTCTTCTTTTCAAAGGTCGTGGAGGGGTCTTCTTCCTTTGGCTCGACTGCTACTCCTCCGGTCGCGATGCAGCCTTGATTCCAGAAGTAGGCAACGTGCTTCCGGTTCATGACTCCGCTTAAGAGGTATTCCTCTTCCTCACTCGGACTTCCTATTGGGTCATGTGACCCGGTCATATGGACGGGAGAAGCTGCAGAATTAAAGGGACCGCTACGGTCCAGTCTTTGTATGTCCCACGGCGACTGCAAGTAAAGAACAGGGGAGACATAAGGGGGCATCTGATCACTGTTCTCCTCCTCCTCTAGCGTATGTACAGGCACTTCTTGACACGTCTCTATCTCGGAAATTAAATACATGTGCCAGTATGGGCCTTGGAGGGGCTCCCGGCTTTGGTCTCCCCTCCCTCCCCCCCCCCGGAACTCTGTGGGCTCTTTCAATAAAAAAGTAGTTCGATAGGCCTCCAGGCAGTAGGTGTTTCACGAATAGGTCTCCTACAAACAGATCCGCTGTAGGGCCCTTCGCAAGTTCAGGCACTCCAAGGATACGTACATTATTTCGCCTTGCCCTACCTTCAAAATCGTCCAGTTGGGTTTCCATTATCTCGCTTTTAACTTGGAGGTCCTTGATTTGTTTTTGAACTGAGCGGGTTTACTGACTAGTGATTGGGTAGTGGTCTCTACTTCTTTAACTCTGGTGTCCATATTGCGGATATCTGCTCTGATCAGGGAGACTTCAGTGGAAACAGAATCAAGCCTTTATTCCAATGAGGTGCGCACGTTATTTATGGCTGACATTATATAGTGTAAGGTAAGGTCTGTGTGTTCTTCAGCCTGTTGCATCTGTTCCCGGGCAGAATCCATAGCTTTTTCCTGTGCTTCTGCCCCCCTTTGCAATGCAAATTTATCCAGTTTTGCCTGCAGTGAGGCCCGACCACTTTTACCTCCCGTCATTTCTGATATTGGCGGGCCATGTGGGATGTGTGTGGGAGATCTGGAGTCAGCCAGGTACTCTCCACCGCCTGGTCTGGGGTCGTGAGCTCTGTCCAGCCTGTCGGGTTTCCCCAGCCTCCGCTCTGTATGAACTTGTCTCCCGTGCTGCAGGTACTATTTACAGCTCTCGGGCATGACTCCCTTTCGTTGGGGGTTCCCATGGGGTGCCCAGAGCCACACTGCGGATTGTCAATGATTTCACCCTGGAGTCATCAGTAGACACTGCCATCCGTGGCCGGGGACGGAGAGTCGAACCTGCCGGGCCTCTGCACCTTGCAGCCACTGTACTGGGTGTGGGGTCGGTCGAGTATGTGCTGTGCACTCCAATTCTGCCTTGCTCAGCGCTGCCACACCATGTGTGTATTGTGGTGCGAGTAGCGCCCCTCTGCCAACTTGCCTGTTGTCCGTTGAAGCGCGGCCTCTCATCTTCTATTTTGTTGCAGGCCTGCCTGGTACGCCCCTTCTAATTTCCCCGGGGGCAGAGTTCGTCCTCGGCTCAGCTGAAGCACTGCACCTGTATGCCTCGCAGACTGTAAGTACCAGGGTCCCCCAGGGGATCGCATCAGTCCTGCACCGGTCTCTTTCACCTGCGTTTCTACGAGCCGCTACCGCTCGGCAGTGCCAGTCCCGGCCCTCCCGGCCCTGTAGGCCGCACTCCTCCTTAGGGCTGGTCCTTCTGAGACAGCCTGGCCCGCGCACCGCAACAGCGGTCCCTCACTGCTGTTGTTGCTGCCGCTACCCGCTCTCTTCCCGCTGTTATGGCTGCCGCTCCTTGCGGCTGATTGTCCCGAGGCTTCTCCTTTCCTAGTGCAGCGCACGCCACTCTCAGGCCTCTCCGATTGTCGTGGCCTGGAATCCTCAGGATCGTACGTTGCTCAATAATGGTCCACCTCTCGACACCCCCACGGTCTGATTAAAAACACACAGACACAATGGAGTGATCAAGCGGGGGAAGGGAAAGAAGGGGACAGCAGGGAGGGAGACCTGTAAAGATAACGAGACAGGGATCAGCAAACAATAGTACAGAATTCTTTCCTACCCTGACCCCTCTTCATCAAGTACCCGTTTGGGGAACCGTACCTGTAAAGAAAGAAACTTCTCTTCGAAATCGGTTAACCTATACGGTGTGTGGTAGCGCTCAGTCAGATCTAAAGGAAAAGCATTATAGTCAGCAAGTGCAGTAGCACCACATTAACAGCATTCTCTGGGAACGGCAGCTACAGCAATCTGACCTACCAATTGGTTAGATAATGAAGGCTGAGACAGGGGTGCGGAAGAGCCGTCCTCCTGCTCACTCTCTGCACTCCTGCTAAAGAATACACAAGGAAACAGGCATGACTCCAATGACCACAAAGCACCACAAACCCCCAGGCAGACACGAAATATATCCGGCACAATTCCTCAATACTTCTTGGTCAGTGGCCGAACAAACTCATGAATGTGATAACAACCAGGAAAAAGCATAGATGGATTGTTGCAAAATAAATGATAAGTTTTTCAGGTAAGAAACTCCTCGTTTCTTCCTTCAACCCGACCAAGTCTCAAACAGTTAGTAATCTGATCGGGTAGGCGTTTTCCCCGCATGAACCGCTGCTTGCCGGTTCTCCAACGTGAGAAAACGCGCCGGTAGCTAATAAGCCAAACACAGGCTCTGTGCCATGAATAAATCCCAGTTTGCCACCTGAAATGGGAAAGACCCGGTAAAGGCAGGGGAGGGTCTTCCCTGTGGGACTGAGCTCAACAGGAAGGTTGCTCCGCAATGAACCTCCGAACTGGGTTCAACCAACGGAGCAACGTGAAGACAGCACAATGCCCTTGCCACACAGGAAAGAGCTGCCGCTCGTACTGCGAGCCAGTAAAGAAGAGTGGTGCTCGAGCACCCTTACCAGCCTCCTCGCGTCGCCGGCGCAGCTCCAGGAAAAGAGTAATCAGCACCTCTCCGATGCCCCGGAAGCCTTTTCTGCGAAACGCCTTAGCGCGTGTTGACGTCACCGACGTCGGACCCGCAAAGGCTCATGGGGGCTGTAGTTTTTACTGCCGATACCGCGCTCTTGCGCGTCGCTGCAGTGTTTCTCTGGTGCCCTTCATATGGGACGTGACAGTACACCCCCCTCCCGAAGAACACTGACAGGGACATGGCTTCCTAGGGAAGCGTGTGTGGAACATTCTGACATAACGAGGCGCGTGAACCCCTTCCGCGGGCTCCCAAGAGTTCTCCTCGTTTCCGTATCCCTTCCAAGCTATCAGATACCACAATTTGGTACGGTATATCTTGGAATCCAGGATACTCCTTACCTCATGCTCCGTATCCTCGTTTACCAACACCGGTGGTACACCTCCTTTATTCGTTGAACGAGAGGGTTTGAGCAAGGAGGTGTGGAACGCTGGATGGATTCTCAGTGAGGAGGGCAAGGCTAGTTTAACCACTACGGGGTTTATGAGTTTCACTATTTTATATGGGCCGATGTATTTAGGATTAAAAACGCTATGCCTTTTGAATCTAATGTTCCGGGTGGACAGCCAGACATAGTCCCCTAACTTGTAACCGGGTCCTGGACGCCTGTGTTTGTCAGCGTAGGCCTTGTAGCGTTCTTTTGCCTCCCTCAGCCTGTTCTGTGTGTCTGTTAACGTTTTCTGTATATGGAGTACCCACTCCTGTACTTCTGGTATGTTCTTGGTTCTAACTGGATGCAAAAAAGGAATGAATCTCGGGTGGTAACCATAATTGCAAAAAAAAGGAGAGTGTTTTGTGGAGCTATGTGTAGCGCTATTGTAGGCTATCTCTGCCAACCATAAATTCTCTACCCAGGCTTCCGTAGTGGTATCCACGTAACACCTCAGGTATTGCTTCAGCGTTTGGTTCACCCGCTCGGTTTGGCCATCTGTCTGGGGGTAAAAGCTTGTGGGCACATTAGGTGTTATCTTTAGGGCAGCACACCACACCTTCCAGAATTTAGCAGTAAATTGGGAACCACGGTCCGAAGCCACCACCTGAGGTAACCTGTGTAACCGTACCACATGTATTAGCAACAAATAGGCTAACTGGCCTGATGTGGGTATTTTCCTGCAGGCAATAAAATGGGCCATTTTGGTAAGGTAGTCCACCACTACCAGGATTACTGTGTGCCCCTTGTCCGATGGCATGCCTACTACGAAATCCAGGGATATATTTTCCCACGGGTGGTCAGGGGTAGGTAAGGGTTGCAGAAGTCCTGCCTGTCGGGTGTGCGAAGCCTTCATTTGAGTGCACACCAAACACTCCGTGACCCATAACCGAATGTCTGTATGTACCGTGGGCCACCAGAATTGGCGTAACACTCTCTCTGTGGTCTTCTCTATGCCATTATGTCCTGCGCTGGGTAGGGTGTGACACCAGGTGAAAACACGCCTCCTTAGCGAAGGGATCGGGATCAACAGTTGTTTCTCTCGAACAGGCAGACCGTCTTTCATCTTCCACTCCTGATGTTTTACCAACCATGCCTTCCATCCCTCGGTAAGTATGTTCCGCGCAATGCTCCTAAGGAAGGGTTCAGTCACTGTGGTGCATATAACGTTATGCGGATTGATGATGGTTTGCTCCTCCGGTTCTTCCACCGGTTGTGTGTTGGACTGACGGGTTAAGGCATCAGCCTTTTTGTTATCCTTTCCTGGTCGATACGTGACCAGGAAGTTGTATTTGGCAAAAAACAGAGTCCACCGCAGCTGTCGAGGGGAGAGGTGTCTGGCTGCAGTCATGAACTGGAGATTACGGTGATCCGTAAACACTGTGACCATGTGTTTGGCTCCCATGAGATAGTGTCGCCACTCCTGGAAGGCATCTTTGATAGCGAGTAGCTCCTTCTCAGCTATTGTATAGTTACGTTCTGCCGGGTTAAGTTTTCGGGACCTAAACGCCACTGGGTGTAACTGACCTGTGTTGGGATGGCGTTGTGACAGCACCGCTCCCACCGCGTGATCAGATGCGTCCGCTTCTACTATGTATGGCTGCTCAGGATCAGCGTGCACCAACACCGGAGCGGAGACGAATGCTTCCTTTAAAGCCTCGAACCCTTTTTGGGTCTCTTCGGTCCATTGGAAGGGGACCTTCGTCTGTAACAAGCGGGTTAGGGGAGCTGCCAGGTATGAGAAATGGCCAATAAACCGACGGTAAAAATTGGCGAACCCGAGAAAGCATTGAATGTCTCTAACGGTCGCTGGGGTAGGCCAATCCCTCACTGCTGCTATCTTCCGTTCGGACATCTCCTGTCCCCTAGGGGTTAGCATGACGCCCAAGAACTCTACTGAGGAGACTCCGAATTCACACTTGCTGATTTTGCAGTAGAGGTGGTGATCTTGTAGGGTCTGAAGGATGGCACACACATGAGACACATGGCTCTCAACGGTGGACGAATAGATCAGAATATCATCTATGTATACAACGACGAAGCGATCCAGATATTCGCGTAGGACGTCGTTCAGAAAGAACTGAAACGCCGCGGGCGCGTTGCATAACCCAAAGGGCATGACGAGGTATTCGTATAGGCCGTAGCGTGTTTTGAAGGCCGTTTTCCACTCATCGCCCTTGCGCATCCGCACCAAATGATAGGCCCCTTTGAGATCCAGCCGAGTGTATATAACAGCCTTCTGTACTTGCTCCAATAATACCGGGATCAATGGTAGGGGATACCGGTTCTTGATCGTGATGGCGTTTAACGCTCTAAAATCTATGCATGCGCGCAGCTCGCCGTTAGCTTTAGGGATAAAAAACAGCGGAGAAGCCGCAGGAGACATGGAATTGCGGATAAACCCCAGCGCTAGATATTTATCCAGGTAAGCCCGCAGGTGTGTGTTCTCAGGTTCGGTTAGGGCATATACCCTTCCGGTGGGCACGAGGGCCCCAGGTACTAAGTCGATCTGGCAGTCGTATTGCCTATGAGGCAGAAGTGTCTCGGCTTTGGCATCGTTAAACACCTCCGCGTAATCCTGGTATTCACTGGGCAGCGTAACCGGATGTTCCGCTGCTGTAGCGATGTGGTGCAACACAGCCAATGCTTGCGACGGGCTGTGTGTCGGCGGAACACAATGCATAGAACAATATACAGAGGTAAACCGTACAGTTTTTTCCACCCAGTCCACCTGGGGATTATGCTGCCTCAGCCAGGGTAACCCCAATATCACCCCATATTGGGGGGCTTGAATCACATTGAAAGCGAGCCTTTCTACATGGTCTAGTCCGTGGCGTACTTCCAGGGTATCCATTTGAAAACGGATAGGACCCGCTGCTAGGCGTCTCCCATCCACTGCGAACACGGTTTCCGGTTTCTCTTTTTCACGAAGTACCAAACCCAACAGCGACGCTTGTTCCTGATCAATAAAACACCCAGTGGCCCCAGAGTCTAACATGGCTGTTACTCGGCGCCATTCCCCTTTTACCAGCAGGGAGAGTTCTACAAAGAAATGCTGTCTGATACACGGGGTGTCACCACTCAATGAAGGGATATAAGTTGGGCTTGAAGAATCCCCTTCTCCTTTCTTCAAGCTCTGTCGTTTCCCATAGTACCGTCGGATGTAGCCGCCTGTTGTTTGCGGGGTTCCGTGCGTGGGAACTTTGTTCTCAGGTTGCATTCCTTTATGAAGTGGCCTTTCCTCCCGCAGTAGATGCATAAGCCTTTCTTTCGCCTGTACTCTCTTTCCTCGCTGGTGAGGGTGGAACGGACCGCTCCTATCTCCATAGGTTCGGATTTGGCGGCTGTTGAGGTTTCAGAGTACCGAGGTTGTTCCACTCGCCAGGAGCTTCGGTCTCTCCGTTTGCTTTCCCCTCTCCTTTCGCTGAGGCGGTGATCTAATTGGAGAACCAGATCTATTAGGTCTTCGCACGTCGCAGGTTGGGGTTCGATTTGGGCCAACACGTCCTTCATTTCTTCTCTTAAGCCTCTATGAAAGATGGCGGACTGTTTAGCCTCTGGCCATTCGGTTTCGGTAACCAGCCGACGGAAATCGTTAAGATAAGCTATAAGGTCTCTGTTCCCTTGTCGTAGCTCCAACAGGTCTTTGTCGGCTGAAAGAGTGGCCGTTCGACGGTTGAAAGTTCTTTCAAAGTCCTTAATGAATGAATCCCAATCATATAGCAGGGGGTCGTCTTTCTTCACCAGAGGAACCGCCCATTGAGCCGCATCCCCTGCCAGTTAGGAAATCAGAAAGGCTACTCTCGCATGGTTGGTAGTGAATGCCTTAGGTTTACAGGAAAAATGCAGCAGAACCTGAGTGAGGAAGAGCTGTACCTTGCTGCTTTCCCCATAGAACCTCTCTGGTGTGGCCAAGGGAACGGGGGTGGGTATCTCTACCACCAGTGGAGCTGAGTGGGATGCTAGTGGTATGCCTGCATTGAAAGGGTTTCTCTGCATTCTATCTACTGTAGCTTGTAGTGTAGCTGTCTCTGCCCTGGAGGCTGCCAACTCCGTCTGTACTATGTGTAACGCGGCAATTACGTCCTCTAAGGTAGCCATGCTTCAACGTACGACCGGGAGGATTGTAATCCTTGGGCCGATTACTCTGTCGTGGCCTGGAATCCTCAGGATCGTACGTTGCTCAATAATGGTCCACCTCTCGACACCCCCACGGTCTGATTAAATACACACAGACACAATGGAGTGATCAAGCGGGGGAAGGGAAGGAAGGGGACAGCAGGGAGGGAGACCTGTAAAGATAACGAGACAGGGATCAGCAAACAATAGTACAGAATTCTTTCCTACCCTGACCCCTCTTCATCAAGTACCCGTTTGGGGAACCGTACCTGTAAAGAAAGAAACATCTCTTCAAAATCGGTTAACCTATACGGTGTGTGGTAGCGCTCAGTCAGATCTAAAGGAAAAGCATTATAGTCAGCAAGTGGAGTAGCACCACATTAACAGCATACTCTGGGAACGGCAGCTACAGCAATCTGACCTACCAATTGGTTAGATAATGAAGGCTGAGACAGGGGTGCGGAAGAGCCGTCCTCCTGCTCACTCTCTGCACTCCTGCTAAAGAATACACAAGGAAACAGGCATGACTCCAATGACCACAAAGCACCACAAACCCCCAGGCAGACACGAAATATATCCGGCACAATTCCTCAATACTTCTTGGTCAGTGGCCGAACAAACTCATGAACGTGATAACAACCAGGAAAAAGCATAGATGGATTGTTGCAAAATAAATGATACGTTTTTCAGGTAAGAAACTCCTCGTTTCTTCCTTCAACCCGACCAAGTCTAAAACAGTTAGTAATCTGATCGGGTAGGCGTTTTCCCCGCATGAACCGCTGCTTGCCGGTTCTCCAACGTGAGAAAACGCGCCGGTAGCTAATAAGCCAAACACAGGCTCTGTGCCATGAATAAATCCCAGGTTGCCACCTGAAATGGGAAAGACCCGGTAAAGGCAGGGGAGGGTCCTCCCTGTGGGACTGTGCTCAACAGGAAGGTTGCTCCGCAATGAACCTCCGAACTGGGTTCAACCAACGGAGCAACGTGAAGACAGCACAATGCCCTTGCCACACAGGAAAGAGCTGCCGCTCGTACTGCGAGCCAGTAAAGAAGAGTGGTGCTCAAAGCACCCTTACCAGCCTCCTCGCGTCGCCGGCGCAGCTCCAGGAAAAGAGTAATCGGCACCTCTCCGATGCCCCGGAAGCCTTTTCTGCGAAACGCCTTAGCGCGTGTTGACGTCACCGACGTCGGACCCGCAAAGGCTCATGGGGGCTGTAGTTTTTACTGCCGATACCGCGCTCTTGCGCATCGCTGCAGTGTTCCCCTGGTGCCCTTCCTATGGGACGTGACACCGATCACCGATGCTCCGGACTGGGCAGCCATTCCCTCGCACCAGAGCACCACACAGCTCCGCCGATGATGTGTGTAGAGGGAGGCAGGCACTGTTCAACTTGATTGCTGCCCTTTCATGTGGATTATTGTGCGGATGTTTTGGGATGCCGGGTGTAGTGCGCCTGAGCCGCATTAGAGTGCGCCCATCTTCCCTGAAGGATGTTTTTGATTTAGGTTTGGCTGTTTCCTCCTTGAGGGCTCAGTGGGCAGCTGTGCGTGCTTTTTGGGGTCCTGAATGTGAAGCAGTGGTGCCTTTGGTGACCAGACTGTTGAGGAGCGGTTTTCTCAAGAAGCGTGTGGTTAAGTCCTTGACTCCCGGTTGGGATCTGCCGTAGGTCTTACTGGAGCTGCAATCTGCCCCGTTTGAGCCTCTGGACGAGGTTTCCCTGAGGTTTCAGGCTATCAAGGTGGTTTCCCTGATGGCTATTACCGCGGCCAGGCGTGTGGGGGAGTTGGGCTCGTTGCTCTGTTCTGAGCCTTTTTTGAAGTGCTATCCGGATCGGGTGGTTTTTAGGCCTGATCCTGCGTTTGTTCCTAAAATTCCCTCCTCTTTCCATTGTTCAGAAGAACTAGTGTTGCCTGTGTTGTGTGCTGATCCTCAGTCTGAGGAGGAGGTTCTGCTACACCGTTTGGATGTCAAGTGGGCCCTTATTTTATTTATGCAACTTATAAAGCGCGCAAATACCCTTAGGTGTCTCGGCGCTGCGGACCGGTCAGAGGAAGGCTGGCACGGATGGCTATTGATTAAAGAGCCAGGTCTTTAGTTGTTTTCGAAAAGTGATCAGCGTGGGACAAGTCTTGATGTGAAGAGGGAGCTTATTCCATAGTTTGGTGGTGGCGACGGTAAAAGTTCTGTCACCCCAGGAGGCTTTTTTAGTTCGGGGAACAATCAGTAGGTTTGCTGCTGATGAGCGTAAAGGTCTGGTGGGGTTGTAGGGGCAAAGAGTTTTCCTTAGAAACTCCGGTCCGGTGTCGTGGACTGCCTTGTAGGCAATACATAGCGCCTTGAACTTGGATCTGCTCCTGATGGGCAGCCAGTGGAGCTGTCGTACCACGTTGGATATAGGTTTGAATTTGGGGGTGGCTGTCAGAAGTCTGGCGGCTGCATTCTGTACTAATTGTAGCTTATTTAGGACTCTTTCTTGGGCATTGATAAACAGTCCGTTACAATAATCGACCTTGGACATGACTAGTGTGCTGATGAGAGTCCTAGCAGCGCTGGTTGGGAGGAAAGGTAGAAGTTTCTTTATCATCTTGATAACGTAGAAGGATGCCGATACGACTGCGTTAGCGTGGTGTATGAATGACAGCTTGTCGTCGAACATGACACCTAGATTTCTTGCCTTTGAGACGGGGGACGGGGGTGATCCCAACTTGGCTGGCCACCAAGAGGGGGACCAGGAGGGGGAGAGGTTACCGAAGATCATCACCTCCGTCTTGTCAGAGTTTAATTTGAGGCAATTGTTTGCCATCCAGGTACTGATGGATAGCATTCCCTCTTGGAGTTTGCAGCTACCGCCCTCCGTCATTGTGGACCGCTAGCACCAGTTGCGTGTCGTCGGCGTACGACGTTAGGCCCATGTTGTATGATTTGATGACCCTCGCCTGGTCCGACACATAGATGTTAAACAAGGTTGGACTTAGCGAGGATCCTTGAGGGACACCGCATGGGAGGGCAAATGGCGGGGAGCTGAAGTCACCAAGCGTCACTGATTGGGTGCGATTGGAGAGGAAGGAGGCTAGGAGGTCCTTGGCTATGTGTGTGATGCCGATGGCTGCAACACGGTCGATCAAAGTTACGTGGTCGACCGTGTCGAATGCCGCTGAGAGGTCTAGTAGCACAAGGACCGCGGCACCTCCCCCATCAAGTATCTTCCTGATTTCATCGGATGCTTTGATGAGAGCTGTTTCAGTGCCATGGCCCTTTCTGAAGCCGAATTGGGTGTCGTCAAGTAGGTTGTTTTCGTCGATAAATTGTGCTAACTGTATGTTCATGATTTTTTCGGCGATTTTTGCTGGGAATGGAAGACAGGCAATAGGTCTGTAGCTTTTAGTATCTGTGGGATCGAGGTTGTTCTTTTTTAGTAGGGGCTTGATGACGGCTTTTTTCCAGATGGAAGGGTACAAGCCTGTTCTGAACATTGAGTTGCAGATGTTTGCTAGGTTAAGGCCTATGATGTCGGGAATAAGTTTGAGAGTTGAAGGGGGGCATGGGTCGTTGGGGGATCCGGATTTGACTGTGGTAATTAGGTGAGAGATTTGTTCTGGAGAGACTTGACTAAATTCCTCTAGTGTGGGAGAGGTTTGTTTGTCGGTTGGAGTCATTTTGCGGGGGTGGGGAGGGTTTTTGTCTTGTCTTGTCTTGTCTTGCCTTGGAGTATATCTGCATCGTACCCCCCAGTTTCGTAAAGTGGACTCCCTTTTTGTTACTTTTGGTTTAGCGGGTCAAGGTCTGAAGCCTGTTGCTACTTTCAGTCGATGGTTAAGATGGGCTATTCTGGCGGGTCCACAGGGGTACCAGTGCCTGGGTCTGTGCAGGGCCGCTCTACTCAGGGGATGGCTGCTTCCTGGGCTTGTTTGCAAGGTAATTCTATGGCGGAGATTTGAAGGGCTGCCACTTATGGTTCTCCTCACACCTTATTGTCACATTATCGCTTGGTAGTGGGTGGTGTTGTGTCTGCCAGTTTTGGTAACGCTGTGTTGCGTTATGTACAAGGGGTGTAACTTTGCTGCTTCTTGATTGTAATAAAGTCTGTCTGCAGCTCTGTTGTTGAAGCCAATTCTTGCTTGGGTATCTGCTCATTTATGTAAGGACTGTGACAGGGAGGTCTGACGAGGAGGTAATGACCATTACGTACCAGTAATATTCATTACTCCGAGTCTTAGACCTCCCCGTCACAGTCCTGGCTCCCATCCCTCCCTCCCTGTATTCTGCATCTTGTGCTTTGGGGTACAGGATGTTGGAAGGTAAGGTCAGGGGTTATGTGCCATAGGATGTGGGCATGGCCTGGAGGGTATGGATGGGAGCAGGGGAGTTTTCAGCTTGGGAATGTCTGCGGGGAGGAGCTTTCGATCACTTATGTAAGGACTGTGACGGGGAGGTCTGACGAGGAGGTAATAGGAGGAGGCCAGGGCGTGGTAAAAAATAGTTAAAACTAGCATTGGAAACAAAAGACGGACTACCGTAGCTGATACCAGTTATATGCAAATAGAACACCCCAACCCGCCCGAGAAAAATACCAGCATCTGTTCACCTTTTAACTTTCTGCGAAGGCCTGGACATGGTTCTTAAATAGAAGTTTTACATGAAATGATCTGTATTCATTTTTTAAAATGGCCTTTCTGTATTTGTTTAGTTATCAGTGAGGGGTCATTAGGTCAGATGTAGAATACATTTTAAAGATTTTTTTCTTACATTTACTGGGTAAAGTATGTACTGATAAGGGAAAAACCGGTAGGGATATTAAGTACCAGTCATACCAGTATAAAATAGGCCAGATGGTAACCCTATTACTTAGTAAGCAGTCTTGGAAATCCATCGTGTTTATGTTCAGACATTTTTATTAATATTGATAAGTTCAGGAAAAGTTACACGTATGAGACTTTCCCAGATGATGAATGATATAATTGACCAAGAGTTTATGCAGAGGTTCTTAAAAATTTGCAGTCGGACATACCTGGTGATAGAAGTGACATGATGCTAGGTCGATCATATTAAACACCAGCTGGCGCAATCACCTTTGCAGCTTTACTTAGCCTTCACAAACAACCAGGAGCATTGTGTGATAGAGGTAGTATTTTTGTTAGTTCAAGTATCATCATAATATTTGGGAGAGAAGAACAGTAGGTGTACTTGTACAGTCAACGTCAAGCAGTTTTTTAGGTTCCCCTTCAAATGTATCTTCATTGCATGCCATATTACCAGTAAATTAGTGGTATCCAAGTAAAGATGTAAATTGTAATTATACAGTGCTTACTACCACTGACGTGTCGTCGAAGCGCTTTGCAACGAGTAGTACGCTACTCAGGAACCCAAGGTTAGAAGTAAATAAGTAATAGGTTAATAATCTCTGCTTCCTTTTCTTAGTAGAATTAGTTGTATTAAGGTTGTTAAGTTTGTGCACTTGAGACCTCATGCGTTTACTATTATGTTCTGAATAGGGGTAGATTAATTGAAGTTGATTAATAAAGGGAAGATATTATTGGGAGCTGTGGGCATGTGTACCTGTTAACCCCTTAACTGCTGGGCCTTCTCCCCACTCCCCCCCTTTTTTCCACTTAAGGTATCCATGCCAAATTTGCTTCTTTTTTCCAACATCTTGTAGATTCTAAAAGTAACCAGGATTGTGGACTCTCCTGGAGGGGACTGAAAAATAGGCAATATATATCAACATTTTGAGTTTTTGGGGAAACATAGGAAAAAAGTGCTCTGGATAAAAATGTCTATTTTTCCCCTACAGATGACATCAGAATACGGCTTGCTAAGGTAAAGTCATCATCTTTCCAGCTTTCAGGAACATGCAGAGCTGAATAAAAACCTAACTGTTTTTACCACAGTTTTGGCATTTTTCAATCAGGTAGCCATTATTCATATTTTTTGGTCTCTCAACCTACTTCCAGTTTGTGGTGGGGTCAACCAGGATGAAACCCATGAGTGATCCAGGAAAGCTATAGATTTCTGAAAATTAGACATGTAGGAGAGTAGGATCTGCTTCACATGGGTACCCCCACTTTTTGCTGATGCTTCAATGTTTTTCGACCTTAGTCTGGCTGGGGCCCTGCTAATCAGAACCCCAGCCTAGCTGCTTCCTCTCTAAAATGGTTTCCATGTGCCTTAGGCACATCTCTGATTGGAATCTGGAGTGCCCTTATAAGTCCCTAGTATATGGTATACTATGTACCCAGGGCATAGGTACCTCAGAGGCCTACCAGGGGCTGCAGCATGTATTGTGCCACCCCTGGAAGGCCATCCAAACTGACACCACAGGTCTGCTACTGCAGCCTGGGTAAGGTGGTGCATGCACTCCTTACTGTGATATAGGCTACCTATATCACTACATACATACACACATATAAACCTATAAGTCACTCCTATGGCAGGCCTTATCAATCCTGAAGGCAGAGTGCGTGGCTCCTATGTGAGAGGGTGCCCCTGCATGAGCAGGGCCCCTCTGCAGCGTTCGGAGACCCTTCTCTGATGCTGTTTGTAGTGCAGCCTGACCATATACTCTTAAGCGCATTATAACCTCGCGTTAAATGCTAACTTTGGGATGGCTGCACGGAAACATGTCGTGTTTGGTGTCAAACATCTTGGAATACTACTCCCCCGCCAGTTCTGGCGCGGGGTAGCATTCCACCCTTCTAGAGGGAAAGACATGTACACACCGGTATGCCCGGTACTGACTTTCCAGAGCCCTGGCATCACAAAATGGATGCCGCTGCCACAGACACGAGTCTGGCCTCCTGCTGCTGACCGAAACTCCGGCAGGGGAGGCCTGGACAATAGGTTTCCTGTCCCAGGGAGGTGTGACCACCTCCCCAGACAGGATAGTGTGTATTGGGGCTGGGCGGGAGCACTCTCTGGTGCTTTGAAGTCCTGCACTTGGGGCACATTTGGTGTCCCTGTGCATACCCCAGTTCAAACCGGCTCAGGGGCTTCCAGCCCCTGCTCTGGCGCGAAACTGGACAAAGGGAAAGGGGTGTAACCACCCCTCTGCCCTGGCCTTCCCATAGGTGGGGCCACAGAGTATGTCCAACCTCCTACCTTAGTATAAGTAGGGGAACCCAGTCCTTAGGACTTTAGATTTACCTGGACGAAACTCTGACACAGAATCCTGGACCTTCGACGCTCTACTTTAAGATTAGAGGACTGAAGAATCTCCCTTGGGGTCAAGGAGTGACTCCCCTGCTTGGCAGGCACCAAAGAAGCAATTGTCCGGTCTGCATCGCTGGAGCTCCTGTCGGACGCCGAAGTCTTTGCATCACCAGAGGTGAATTTCCAGACTTCCCCGAGGCTGCCCTGAGTCCCCAGCAAAGCTGAGGCCCATAGCTGTCGTGGGTAACGTGGAACCGTGACCCCTGGACACCAAACGCATTTGCAAGTGCATCCTCTTCTGGGTCTCCCACGAAGTCGTGCTTTGGGCTTCGAGTAGCCCCAGCCTCCAGCACCAACTGCACCGAAGATCACTGGCCTCCACTCCACGTGTGTCCTGTGAGCCAGCTCCACGTGCATCAACTCGAGGCTCCTTCGCGGTCGCTAGTCCGTTGGCTAGTAGGCCCTCCCGAAAGTCAATCTTTTTCTACTTAGGCTCCCTGGTTGCTCCAGGTGTGCCCTGACTTATCCTTGCTGGGTGAGTCTCCCAGACCTTGCTGGTCTGCAACATCGTCTTTCTTCTATTTCCACAAGACTTGCCGTTGCCAAGGCTTGTTGGGTCCAATCTGGTCGCCGACACCCCTGCAATCGACAGACGTCATGGGACAGCTCGAATCCAGCTCCTGGTTGTCGTCGACACCTCCTGGACCTCGTGGCTGAAGAGTCAAGACGACCGTCAACCTACCTGAAGCACTCGACATCGGTGGGCATCTGCTCATCGCCTTCCTGGTCACTGGCTAGTGACCCAGACTCTGTCCCCTCTGCTTTCAGGTTCTTCAGATCTTCGATCCACCTTTGGATCCACCCGAACACTTTCGACTTGGCCGCCAGCAGCACTTTGCAGCAGATCGCCATTGAAAGCGACGACGAAACCCGACCCCGAAAGACACCTATGCACCCGGCTTCCCTGGGTGAGGTAACTCAAGTACTCCAGTGCTCCCGTGGGTATTGACACTAGAACAGCCTAGTTCTCAAAGGGTTTGCTCCAAGTCCTCCTCTAAGTGTCCCTTTTCTTTTAAATTCTAATCGCGACTTTCCCCATAGAAGTTAACGGTGGTTCGCGGTTGTGTTCATACACTGCACGCGTCCCCCGTGGGTCCCGTGTGTCACTGCCTTGGGTGGTTCCTTGTGGTCCAAGCACTTCTACAGGCTCTAGGCCTTGTGTCTAGCTCAGTCGTGGTTCTTATACCACTTTATTGGTATATGGTTTGGTACGCCCCTGGGGCTCAAACGTGTATTTGTGCTATTACTGTAGATAACTAACTCGTAACATATGTACTTCGAACTCTAGCCTCATAAAGAGACTAGAGGGGTGTGTTTAGGAATAAATACATATATTTTGAATATATACCTGGTGTGGTCCTCTTTCATTTGGTCACTCAAGAGATTATAGACTGGTAAAACAAGCTGCTTTACATTCCTTCAAGACTTAGCCTGAAGGCTGCTCTCCATAGCTACCACTAGGATAGCTTTCAATAAAGGTTGTCTTTAACCTATCTCCAATAAGGGGTTGTTTGGACTGGTGCAAGGTGCCCACTATAATTAGTGGACAGCATATGCCAGGCCAACTTCTCACATTGGTGTGCAGCGTGTGGGATTCCAGCTTGCTATTGTTTTACCAGATAATCTCAATTGAATTGATCAACTGAAAACCACTAAGGGTACCTCAAGGTACAAATAAATCAAGCTTAGTAATACAGTAAGTTCTACTGAACTTAGAGTTGTGTGTTAAGGGACAGCACACCCTTTCTACAACTCAAGAGAGTTTAGTAGGCCACACTAGAGTAGGTAGTGCATACACCACACCTCACTAGTGATGTCTTCAAAGCCAGGACCCAGTGAGTCCTTGCCAGAAGCCAGTGGGCTTCTTCCCTCCAAGTATGATAAACTCCCATTCTTGGAATTGAGAGCCTTATGCACTACTAGGAAGTTGAAGACAGGCAAAAGTGCTAGCACCCAACACCTCAGGGAGGTGTTACTAGCTGATGATCTCAGCAGGCCCCTAGGGTCTGAAGGGGTAGGCAAAGAGGGTGGGGCAGAAGATGAGGAAGGGGCCAGGGGTGAAGAAACCCAGGCCCCCTCTGAAACTGGCCAGGAAAGTGAAAATGACCTTGTCCTGGAAAACCCAATTCCTCCTGTGGAGGAGGAGGAGGGAGAGGATCAGACTGACCTCCCCTTTGTCCCCCAGGAAGAGTTCTGAGTGTGCCCAGAAGGTCTAGGTCTCCTTCTCAGGAGTCTAACCACTCTGACACCTCAATAGGGACCTCTGTCTCCTCTCATAGGAGGGAATCCTCTCATGAGAGGAGAAATAGACTGATTCAATATGAGCAAGCTCAACTTGAACTCAGGAAACAGCAATTGGCTATAGACAGGGAGTCCCTAGATCTCTATAGAGAGAGACAAAAGTTGGGACTAGAGTCCCATGGTGGCAGCAGTTTCCCCAAAGATAGGGAAAGGTCTTATGACCATAGAAACCTGAGCAAGATTGTCCCTCCCTACCAGAGTGGGGATGATATCCACAAATGGATAACTGCTCTAGAGAGGGCCTGTAAAGTACAGAGGGTCCCTCAGGAGCAGTGGGCAGCAATCTTGTGGCTCTCCTTTGCAGACAAAGGTAGAGACAAGCTCCTCACTGTTAGAGAGGAGGATGCTGATAATTACAAAGTCTTGAAGAGTGCTCTAATTGATGGGTTTGGCCTAACCACTGAACAATACAGGTTAAAGTTCAGGGATACCCAAAAAGCACAGACTCAAGACTGGGTGGACTTTGTTGATTGTTCTGCCAAGGCTCTGGAAGGTTGGTTATTGGGCAGTAAGGTATGTGACTTCACAGGATTGTACAATCTGATAATGAGGGAGCAGATTCTTAATAACTGTCAAAATCAGCTGTTGCATCAGCACCTGGTAGACTCTGATCTGACCTCTCCCCAAGAATTGGGAAAGAAGGCAGACAAATGGGTCAGAACCAGGGTGAAGCAGAAGATACAGAACCAAGGTGGTGACCCTAAGAAGCAAGATTCGAAAACCTCTGATAAGGGTGGGGAGAAGGGTAAAGATCAAAAGTCTTCACAAGGCCCCCAAAAATCTTCTTCAGGTGGGGATTCACAGTCTACCAAAGGGAAAGGCCAAAGAAAAACCATGGTGCAAGGTCTGTAAGCAAAAGACCCACTGGACCAGTGATTGCACCAAGTCCAAAGACTCGACTCCAGCCCCCACCAATGCCCCTAAGGCACCTGCTCCCCTAGTGCAGTTACAGTTGGTGGTGGGACTACACAAGCCAAGGGTTTAGTAGGGTTGACCCTGGGTAAGGAGATGAGCTCTGACCTAGTCAGAGAACTCACTCAGGCTGTCCTAGTCTGTGATGGAGGCATGGATATGACCTCCTCTGTGAGTCCCAGTAATCTGGGCAAGTACAGACAACAGCCTTTGATCAATGGAAGAGAGGCTTTGGCATTTAGGGACACAGGGGCAAGTGTCACCATGGTGACACAAGACCTTGTGAATCCTGGGCAGATTATACTTGGTGAAATGTACCAAGTGACCAATGCTAGCAACGTCAGAACAGACCATACTCTGGCAGTTGTTAACTTCTCCTGGGGAGGGGTAACTGGCCTTAAGAAGGTTGTGGTAAGTGCAGACCTACCCGTTGAATGCTTGCTTGGCAATGACTTAGAAACTTCAGCTTGGGCAGAAGTGGAGCTCAGGACCCATGCAGAAATGCTGGGGATCCCTGCAGATGTGTTTGCTGTGACCAGGTCACAAGCCAAAATGTCTAGCACTGAACAGGCCTTGGATTCTGGAATAATGGACCAAGTGCCTTCCAAGAAGAGGAGTAGTAGGGTAAAGGCAGTGCCTTCCCCTTGGCTCAGAAGGAAGATCAGTCCCTTGAGGGGGATGATCTCAGTGCTGAGGAAGGAACTGTCCCAGAGGAGCTTGAACCTGACCAGGTTGAGTTCTTGGGGACAGGGGGACCTTCCAGGGCAGATCTGAGCCAGGAGCAGCAGAGCTGCCCCTCTCTTGAACCCCTCAGACAGCAAGCTGCTGCTGAGGCTGCTGGGAAAGCTAGTGGTCCCCATACTCTGTATTGGGATGATGGACTCTTGTACTCAGAGTGTAGAGACCCCAAGCCTGGTGCTACCAGGAGGTTGGTTATACCTCTGAAGTTCAGGGGCTTCCTATTGACCCTAGCCCATGATATTCCCTTAGCAGGTCACCTGGGCCAGAACAAGACTTGCTGGTTGGAGCACCTTCGGCGACACAAGTGAAATCTCTCCGTTCCTGGATACTCCTGCACACAGACAGATAAAAAGAAAGAAACTGGCATCAACAATATAAAGGTGGTAACACACTCTTGCGCATATGTGTTATATAACAATGAAATAATGCTTATCTGATTGGGGCTCCCAGCATGTGGAGATTCCTTTCTTCTCTCATACTGACTGTCTGGTCCTAAAATAGAAAAAAAGGAAAACATGTTAAGTGCTATTGTACAAACCTTATAACAATGACATGATAAAGCCATACACGTTTTTTGTGTTACTATTTTTATGCTTAGAGTGTTTTTACAAGAGGTTATTGTATCCACTCTGCCTATTTATTTTTGCAATATGTATGGGCTTTCAGTTAAAGCAATCTACAGAATATATATAGGTGAGTTTACATGTCCCATTTCTGTTCATATGAATCAACCTCTAGGATTGTTGTACTCTATAACCTTATGGTCTTTACTCTTACCATTCCCATAGATTGTATATCATTCCTGGGTATGCAGTCAAATCTTTAATTCGGAAGAGGGGACATTTACAGCTCGCCTATTATTTGAAGTGTGGCCATATGCTTAGTACTGTCTGTCTTGTTGCATTACCAGAAAGGCTGTACACATACACTAATACTCCCTATTCTCTTTCTTATATGCAGAAACAGAAAGGACACTATTTGCCTCCCTGCGCTGACTCAGAGGAACGCGTGACTTTTCTCTTCCCTTCCCCTCTTTCCCCTTCTCCCATGACCTTCCCCTCTTCCCCCTTCTCCCATGACTTGCTTTGACATTGTTGGGCAGTCTTGGTGGCTAGAGGAATTTGGGACCTTGCTTCGCTTTTCCTATTGCTTCTGCGGAAACACAGGTGGGAATTGACACTTACAAACCATATATAACCCCATAACCAGAAGGGCCTAGTGGACGTAATGGAATATTGCTTTTGTAAAATGGCCATTGTGACAAAACATTACAGATAAACATATATTATCACAAATGGCCATTTTTCCTACTCATTTTCAATATTTATTTCAACAGTTAATTTCTTTGGGAAAACCTTGAGGGATCTACACATATGACTCCTAGCAGAATTTGGACTTTTGTCTTGTGAGAAGTTGGCCTGGCATATGCTGTCCACTAATTATAGTGGGCACCTTGCACCAGTCCAACCAACCCCTTATTGGAGATAGGTTAAAGACAACCTTTATTGAAAGCTATCCTAGTGGTAGCTATGGAGAGCAGCCTTCAGGCTAAGTCTTGAAGGAATGTAAAGCAGCTTGTTTTACCAGTCTATAATCTCTTGAGTGACCAAATGAAAGAGGACCACACCAGGTATATATTCAAAATATATGTATTTATTCCTAAACACACCCCTCTAGTCTCTTTATGAGGCTAGAGTTCAAGTACATACGTTACGAGTTAGTTATCTACAGTAATAGCACAAATACACGTTTGAGCCCCAGGGGCGTACCTAACCATATACCAATAAAGTGGTATAAGAACCACGACTGAGCTAGACACAAGGCCTAGAGCCTGTAGAAGTGCTTGGACCACAAGGAACCACCCAAGGCAGTGACACAGGGGACCCACGGGGACGCGTGCAGTGTATAAACACAACCGCGAACCACCGTTAACTTCTATGGGGAAAGTCGCGATTAGAATTTAAAAGAAAAGGGACACTTAGAGGAGGACTTGGAGCAAACCCTTTGAGAACTAGGCTGTTCTAGTGTCAATACCCACGGGAGCACCGGAGTACTCGAGTTACCTCACCCAGGGAAGCCGGGTGCATAGGTGTCTTTCGGGGTCGGGTTTCGTCGTCGCTTTCAATGGCGATCTGCTGCAAAGTGCTGCTGGCGGCCAAGTCGAAAGTGTTCGGGTGGATCCAAAGGTGGATCGAAGATCTGAAGAACCTGAAAGCAGAGGGGACAGAGTCTGGGTCACTAGCCAGTGACCAGGAAGGCGATGAGCAGATCCCCACCGATGTCGAGTGCTTCAGGTAGGTTGACGGTCGTCTTGACTCTTCAGCCACGAGGTCCAGGAGGTGTCGACGACAACCAGGAGCTGGATTCGAGCTGTCCCACGACGTCTGTCGATTACAGGGGTATCGGCGACCGGATTGGACCCAACAAGCCTTGGCAACGGCAAGTCTCGTGGAAATAGAAGAAGGATGATGTTGTAGACCAGCAAGGTCTGGGAGACTCACCCAGCGAGGATAAGTCAGGGCACACCTGGAGCAACCAGGGAGCCCAAGCAGAAAAAGATTGGCCTTCGGGAGGGTCTACTAGCCAACGGACTAGCGACCGCGAAGGAGCCTCGAGTCGATGCACGTGGAGCTGGCTCACAGGACACTCGTGGAGTGGAGGCCAGTGATCTTCGGTGCAGTTGGTGCTGGAGGCTGGGGCTACTCGGAGCCCAAAGCACGACTTCGTGGGAGACCCAGAAGAGGATGCACTTGCAAATGCGTTCGGTGTCCAGGGGTCACGGTTCCACGTTACCCACGACAGCTACGGGCCTCAGCTTTGCTGGAGACTCAGGGCAGCCTAGGGGAAGTCTGGACATCCACCTCTGGTGATGCAAAGACTTCGGCGTCCGACGGGAGCTCCAGCGATGCAGACCGGACAATTGATTCTTTGGTGCCTGCCAAGCAGGGGAGTCACTCCTTGACCCCAAGGGAGATTCTTCAGTCCTCTAATCTTAAAGTAGAGCATCGAAGGTCCAGGATTCTGTGTCAGAGTTTCGTCCAGGTAAATCTAAAGTCCTAAGGACTGGGTTCCCCTACTTATACTAAGGTAGGAGGTTGGACATACTCTGTGGCCCCACCTATGGGAGGGCCAGGGCAGAGGGTTGGTTACACCCCTTTCCCTTTGTCCAGTTTCGCGCCAGAGCAGGGGCTGGAAGCCCCTGAGCCGGTTTGAACTGGGGTATGCACAGGGGCACCAAATGTGCCCCCAGTGCAGGACTTCAAAGCACCAGAGAGTGCTCCCGCCCAGCCCCAATACACACTATCCTGTCTGGGGAGGTGGTCACACCTCCCTGGGACAGGAAACCTATTGTCCAGGCCTCCCCTGCCGGAGTTTCGGTCAGCAGCAGGAGGCCAGACTCGTGTCTGTGGCAGCGGCATCCATTTTGTGATGCCAGGGGTCTGGAAAGTCAGTACCGGGCATACCGGTGTGTACATGTCTTTCCCTCTAGAAGGGTGGAATGCTACCCCCGCCGCCAGAACTGGCGGGGGGGGGGGGTAGTATTCTAAGATGTTTGACACCAAGCACGACATGTTTCCGTGCAGCCATCCCAAAGTTAGCATTTAACGCGAGGTTATAATGCGCTTAAGAGTATATGGTCAGGCTGCACTACAAACAGCATCAGAGAAGGGTCTCCGAACGCTGCAGAGGGGCCCTGCTCATGCAGGGGCACTCTCTCACATAGGAACCACGCACTCTGCCTTCAGGATTGATAAGGCCTGCCATAGGAGTGACTTATAGGTTTATATGAGTGTATGTATGTAGTGATATAGGTAGCCTATATCACAGTAAGGGGTGCATGCACCACCTTACCCAGGCTGCAGTAGCAGACCTGTGGTGTCAGTTTGGATGGCCTTCCAGGGGTGGCACAATACATGCTGCAGCCCCTGGTAGGCCTCTGAGGTACCTATGCCCTGGGTACATAGTATACCATATACTAGGGACTTATAAGGGCACTCCAGATTCCAATCAGAGATGTGCCTAAGGCACATGGAAACCATTTTAGAGAGGAAGCAGCTAGGCTGGGGTTCTGATTAGCAGGGCCCCAGCCAGACTAAGGTCGAAAAACAGTGAAGCATCAGCAAAAGTGGGGGTACCCATGTGAAGCAGATCCTACTCTCCTACACAACCCCCCAAACGTAGGGACATTAAACTAACCTTGCCCAGTTAAGTCTTCATGTTCTAAGTGGAAGTACCTAGAGAGTCCATCTGTATTGGCATGGTTACTCCCAGGTCTATGTTCCACTGTGAAGTCCATCCCCTGTAGGGAAATGGACCACCTAAGCAGTTTGGGGTTTTCACCCTTCATTTGTTTTAGCCATAAGAGGGGCTTATGGTCTGTTTGAACAAGGAAGTGAGTACCAAACAAGTATGGCCTCAGCTTCTTCAGAGCCCAGACCACAGCAAAGGCCTCCCTCTCAATGGCTGACCAACGTTTCTCTCTAGGGGTCAGCCTTCTGCTAATGAAAGCTACTGGCTGATCCTGACCTTCATCATTCAATTGTGACAGTACAGCCCCTACCCCCAATTCAGATGCATCAGTTTGAACAATGAACTTCTTGGAGTAATCAGGACTCTGTAGAATGGGAGCAGTGCACATGGCCTGCTTCAGGTCATCAAATGCCTTTTGACAGCTAACTGTCCACTGAACCTTTTGGGCATTTTCTTGGAAGTTAAGTCATTCAGGGGTGTCACTATTGATCCATACCCCTTGACAAATCTCCTATAGTACCCAGTCAGGCCTAAGAAGGCTCTCACCTGAGTCTGGGTAGTTGGAGCAGTCCAGTCCATGATGGTCTGGATCTTGCTCTGCAGTGGTTGAACCTGGCCTCCACCCACAAGGTGGCCCAGGTACACAACCTGACTCTGCCCTATCTGGCACTTGGTGGCCTTGATAGTCAGGCCTGCTTTCTGCAGGGCCTGTAAAACATTTCTGAGGTGGACCAGGTGATACTCCCAGGTGGAGCTAAAGACAGCAATATCATCTAGATATGCTGCACTATAGGCTTCCAGACCTGTAAGGACTGTATTCACCAACCTCTGAAAAGTGGCAGGTGCATTCTTCAGACCAAAGGGCATCACCACAAATTGATAATGCCCACTAGGGGTTGAGAATGCTGTCTTTGGCTTTGCATCATCAGCTAGTCTGATCTGCCAGTAGCCAGCTGTCAGGTCAAATGGGCTTAGATACTTGGCTGAGGCCAAAGTGTCTATTAGCTCATCTGCCCTTGGTATTGGATGGGCATCAGTCCTAGTGACTGCATTGAGACCCCTGTAGTCCACACAAAACCTCATCTCTCTTTTCCCACCATTGGTGTGAGGTTTTGGCACAAGTACCACTGGACTAGCCCAAGGGCTATCTGAGGGTTCAATAACTCCCAAATCCAACATCTTCTGGACTTCTGTCCTGATACAGTCCCTGACATGGTCAGGTTGCCTATAAATCTTATTTTTAATAGGCAGACTGTCCCCAGTGTCCACTTCATGAGTGCACCAGGTAGTCTGACTGGGTGTCAGTGAGAATATGTGTCTGAACTGATTGAGCACCTGTCTGCAATCAGTCTGCTGCTGGGTAGTGAGGCTGCCTGCCAAGGCTACACCATCCACTGACCCATCACCAGGGTTCTGTGAGAGCAGGTCAGGGAGTGGGTCACTCTCTTCCTCCTGTCCCTCATCAGTAGCCATGAGCAAGCCCATGTCTGCCCTGTCCACATATGGTTTTAACCTGTTGACATGGAGAACCCTGTGGGGACTCCTGGGTGTTCCTAGGTCTACTAAGTAGGTAACCTCACCCTTCTGCTCAACAATGGTATGGGGTCCACTCCATTTGTCTTGGAGAGCTGCTGGGGCCACTGGCTCCAACACCCACACCTTCTGTCCTGGCTGGTAAACAGTCAGTACAGCCTTTTGGTCATGCCAGGCCTTTTGAAGTTCCTGGCTAGCCTCAAGGTTTTTAGTTGCCTTTTTCATATACTCAGCCATCCGGGAGCGGAGACCAAGTACATAGTCCACTATGTCTTGCTTTGGGGGCTTGAGAGGTAACTCCCATCCTTCCTTCACCAAGCACAATGGACCCCTGACAGGGTGACCAAACAAAAGTTCAAAAGGGCTGTAGCCAACCCCCTTTTGAGGCACCTCCCTGTACGCAAATAAAAGGCAGGGCAAGAGTATGTCCCATCTTCGCCTAAGCTTTTCTGGGAGCCCTTTAATCATGCTCTTTAAGGTTTTGTTGAATCTCTCAACTAAACCAAGGAACTGCCACACAACAGCCCGTCGGAATGGAACGCAACGCAACTAAACCCAGAAGCAGAGGTAGGTCATGAGGGCGGAGGAGGCACACGTCAACTAGAACGCAAAGCGCTCTTCCGTCCGTGCATGCCCCCTTTATGCTGGCCTTGCTCTGTCTCACCACAGATCCAATTGGAAGCGGAGCAGGCCAGACAGTAAGTACTCCAAGAACCCAAGGTACCCAGAGCCAACAACTGAGCTGCATTGTACAATGGTTTTCCATTGTGTACCGAGTATAGACCAATTCACATGGTGAAATGTGTAGAGTGAAAAATGGGTATCAAGGAAACCTATATATTTCTGATATGGGCACAAGATATGGAGTTTAGGAGCAATGGTTATTTGTACATCTCTGAATTTGTAGGTATCCGTACTAGCATAGGATTTAGAGGGTATTTTTCAAAATGTTTTCTTTCTTACACACTGGCTTACATTTGGAAGGACCAAGTGCAGTGAAATCCAATTGGTAATAACAAATGCTCTACTATTCTAAGCTCCCACATGTATTCCGATAAAAATGGTACCTCACTTGTGTGGGTAGGCCTAGTGCCTGCAACAGGAAACAGGCCAAAACACAACATGAACACATCACTGAAAACTGACCCTTTTTAGGTCAAGCCTAGCGTTGCAGCGCATGCGCTGCTCGCTCTGCGAGGCATGCTGTAGTAGGGTATGATGTTGAAGTGCTGTGGAAGCCTCCACCCATATTTTTGATTGGCTGGTGTCATTGTCCTTGGTAAAGGCTGGCTTTCGATTCAATATGAGGCTTCTTAGTCCCTCCTTGTTAGCACCCTGTCTCCTTTTGTGACCGCCCATAACGACTGGATCTTTTACTTGCGGCGTTACACGGTCTCCTTCATTAGTCGGTAAGCACTATTTTTTTTCAGCCGGCTTTGGCAATGGCGGGCGCGTGTTTATTTTTGCATCGCGCTTTCACTTTAACAATAGCTGCCGCCCCACCCCGCGAGTGCTGTGTGGGGCTGCAGCTATTGTTAAAGTGAAAGCGCGATGCAAATATAAACAAGCGTCTGCCTTTGTGCAATGGTGACAGCTTGTTTTTTTTATCTCCAGAAAGGTGGAGAACCGCGGGCATGTTTGCGGTCGATCCCTGTAAAAGAAAAACACACACACAAAGCAGGCCTGGGCACAGCAGCCTCGAAGCAAGTGGCCTGTATGAAAATGACTCCCCTTACAGAGCAGTCCCTTCGTGTAAAACCCCTATTAGTCACAGCGAGCCATGCCATGGATTTTTAATCACATGCTCAGGGGCAAACCGGCCTGTGGGGAAATTGGCAGGATTGTGTTCCTGTAAGCCTTTCGAGGGCTCCACATACCAGGCCGCAACTGAGGGGTGACTGACTTACCCCATGCCCCGCCAGCCTATGAGGCGACGCTCCTCACATGAAATGGTGCAATTTCCTCCAGGCCTGTGCACCTGCTCTGCGGCTTCCCCACCCCCACGCCGTCCCTGCCACAGAGCACACATGTCACAGCGGGGAAGGGAAGGCGGTCTCCGGGAGATGCAAAGTGGGATCGATGAAGCGCAGGCAGTCGATACTGATTGATACCCCAAGAAGTAGCTTTAACATGCGTTTCATATTGCGGGACAGAGGCGGAATCATTACCAGGCCCAGCGCTGCTGCTGCTGCTAGCAGGAGGCAGCTTGCGGTTTTCCCAGACCCGGCTTCCAAGAAGACGCTGCTTGTAGATGTAACGGGAAGATTATAATCGTAATTTTTTTTATTTTTTTATTTTTTTAACTCTGGTGTTAGAGCAAAATAAGAGGTGCCAAGGCGCTTGGCGGAAAGCCCGCTGAAATGGGTCGGTGCAGTCTGTAATGTAAAGGAGAGAGTCGGTTCAGGCTGTGTTATTCAGTATTTATGTAAATATGCGGTTCTGGGAGCTTTATTCGTATGTGCAGTGCATGGCATATGGCCGTATGGATGATGCATGCTCGTCATTAGCATATGCTTCTATTGGTTCCGCATTCTGAGGCGTCCCTCCATCTCTCAGTTCTGTCATTAATTTCGGCTCACTTATCTTTTCCATCCTAGCTGTGGGTGCGCACAATACAGCCACGAACGAACTCCCGCAACAATGGAAGCATGATAAGAAAACCAGGCAGCAAGGAACATTTACACATGAAATAGCAGATCACGTATTTATACTTCTGCTCAAAACCACTAAAGACATGCAGTTGTTTACCAGGGACACCGTGAAGGACCACAGCTTCTGTTTGTGGTTTCTATATTCTACAGCAAAGGAATGTGGGTTGAGGTTCTACAGGATCTAGTAATAAATGCATCTTTTTTTACCCCTTACCATGCGCGCTGCCACCCCTTGTACACAATCAATGCCATGGGCAGGGCTTTAAGTGGGATGAAAAAACTAGGGGTTCTCTCAAAGGGGTGTGGCCAGTGTAATTAAGGGCGTGGCTTAAAAACACCTACGCTAAAAATCTGTGCTTAGCATAGTGAGCCGCCAGACTTGTATTTTGCTGTTTCTGTCATTGCATCCGATATATGATTCAAGTAACATCATACCTACAACAAGTCGGGACTATTTTCAATGGTTGTTAGCTGCATAAGATAAATAAGCAGCAACTATGGCTTGTATATAATATTGAAAAAGCTTCCATTTAAAGCCCTGGTGACACCACAACAATGTTGCCGCTCCTGAGTTTCAAAAAGAGAAGGGAAATCCAGATAGAAAATGACTCTCTTTAAAGAATTTTCCTTCCCCTACAACACTCACCTGGCATGACGTCATGCCGTAACTTCTCCACTAGTGAGAAGTGAGCAGTGTGAGCACACGCACATCCATGTGCCTACTGTCATTGCAGTCTGGAAAAAACGGACCGTCTGTGCCAGGGCACAAAACAGAGCCCGACAGAGACCCGTTTCGAGGCCTCCTTTAAAAAACCCAGCCCACTTAAAGCCCTGGTCATGGGCATTGTTCAAAGCATTTTACTCTTCAAGGCCAGACTGGACGAGTTTGCCTACTGCAGATCCGTTTTTAGGTCATTCTGTATTAGGGTATGCACTAGCAGCCCCGCCCACTCTCCGCACACATTTGTCATTGGCTTTGTGTCATTGTCCTTCTTAAATAGTGCCTTCTGATACGTAAATAGGCATGTTAGACCCGCCTTGGTACCGCCTTGTCTGCATTTGTTACCGCCCATAACAACTGGACCTTTTACTTGGCTTGTTACACGGTCGGCTTTATCTAGTGGGTGAGCACTATTTTATTTAGGACACTGATGGGGACAATGGCGGCTGCTTTTTTTTTGTTTTTGTATTTGCCTGCTGAGCGCAGCGCCCTCTTTAAGGACACCGCGCTCTGTTTATTTTATTAAATTTAATACCGAGCGCGGCGCCCGCTTCAGGGACACCGCGCTCTTTCTTTTATTTTTTTACTTTAATGAGCGCGGCGCCCGCTTCATGGACACCGCGCTCTGTAATGCAATAGGTGTTGCTTTTGGTATTGTAAATGACAATGCCTTTTAATTTTTTATAAAAGGCATTGCCATTTACAATGCCAATAGCTCAAAACTCGCAATTGCAAGACCTATTGCATTGTAAATGCTTGTTTCAAATGTAGATAGATGTGGGTTTTGGACCGGCACCTAGGGAAACTTAGCAAACCTGTACAGCTTTAAAAACAAGACACCTAGGGGAATCCAGGGTGGTGTGACTTGCATGGCTCTCAACTGATTCTTTTACCCAGAATCCCTTGCAAATCTCAAACTTTGACAAAAAAACAAATTTTCCTCACATTTCTGTGATGGAAAGTTTTGGAATCTGCAAGGAGTCACAAACTTCGTTCCACCCAGCATTCCCACAAGTCTCCTGATAAAAATGGTAACCCACTGCTGTGCAAGCTAAACGCGTTACCTGGATTAAAACCAACTTCTGGTGAAAAGCAACACACTCTGAGTCATCGCTTTATTGGACTTTGTTAAGGAATACTATGTCCGGCGCGCTCCGCCGGCTGTAAGCGATCCACTGCACAGGGCGAGGGAAGGCGAAAGGAGCAGCAACTGAGGATATATATATATCTATATATATATTCTTGGCAACTCCGTTAGCCCTCTGGCGTATACCTTATCCCAAAGAAACGGAGCACGGACCCAAGTTGTAGCAAACAGATGTAAGTTTATTGCTCCTCCAACACCTCTACAGCCATGACGCGTTTCAGCCCCACCTCGGGCCTTGATCACATATATATATTACCTACTGGCGGTCGCCAGTAGGTAGTTATAGTTAGGACCTCGTTTCTATTCAAAAAGCATTTTTTCTTTTCCCAATAACTTTGGCGCCAGTTGACGAATCTTCGCAAAATTTTCAAAACTAGTGGGGCGCTCCGGTCAGCTCCTGTCTTGAAAGTTTCGGGGTGATTCGTCAAGCGGGGGCCGAGAAAAAAGGGGGGTCCCAAAACACGTTTTCCCTATGTTAATTTCCATAGGAAACTTTAGACAAAGCTACAGCCCGAACTCCTGAACAGAATTACACCAAATTTGGCAAAAAGGTAGCGCTTGGTTCAGAAAGCGACCTTTTTTTTTTTAAATGGTGTAAATCCGTTCAGTAGTTCCTGAGAAATTAAAAAAAAGAAAACTTTCGATATCTGGGCGGAGCCTAACCACACATCTCCTCCCGAGCACGAGCTTGCCTCTGGTTGGCTGCCAACACTTCAAACCAGGAAGTGTTGGCAGCCATCTTGTGCCTCGGACGAGGGAGAAAGAAAAAGGTAAGAGAAAGATAAAAAACAAGAAAAGGGGGCAGGGTAAAAACACCCTGACCCCCCAGGCCTGCTCAGGGGGTCCCACAGGGACCCCCAGGCCCAAAAAAAGCATTTTTTTAAAAACAATTCGGGCGGGGTCGCGCCGGGTGTGCGAATCCGTCCGAAAATTTAAAAAAACGAAGCGCGGTCTCCCGCGCTTCGTTTTCAAAGCCCCCGGGTGGGCCAAGTCCCGGGGGCAATTTATTTATGTAGCGGGGGCCCACGGGGGCACCCGCAGCCCCGGGGACCGCCACCTCCCCGGGGCTTGATAATTTATTCATGGGAGGCACGCGGCCCCCCGCAGCCCCGGGGACCACCACCTCCCCGGGGCTTTATTGATTATAGAGTGGGGGGGCCTCGCGGGCCTACCCCAAGCCCCGGGGACCGCCACCTCCCCGGGGCTTAATTTCAATAAGGGTGGGGGGGCTCGCGGGCCCTCCCAAGCCCCGGGGACCGCCACCTTCCCGGGGCTGTCATAATTAATTAGTGTGGGGGGGCTCAAGCCCCCCCACACTGCCCCGGGGACCACCACCTCCCCGGGGCACTTTGTATTTAAATACGGGGGTCCGTTACGGACCCCCATGCCCTGGGGACCATCACCTCCCCGGGGCTTTGCAAACATTGGGAGGGGGGCAGCGCGGCCCCCCTCCTGGAGCCCTTAATGGCCCTGGGGACCGCCACCCCCCAGGGCTGGCTCCTGCAGGACACAAGAGGACCTCATCGCCGCCATCCCACGGGGCCGGCCCTTTGTGTTGGGGACCGTGGGGGGAGCCCTAATGCCCCCACGGTCCCGCCAGCTCCCCGCCTCCTGCGGGAGCCGGCATTGCTTTTGGGCAAGGGGAGCTGCTGACATGCGGCTCCCGCCCTGCCATAGCAAACTCTGCTTTGCTTCCTTGAAGCCAGAGCAGGGAAACCTCCTCTCGCTTCAATGAAGCAAAGCAGATTGCTTTTGGGCAAGGGGAGCTGCATGTCAGCAGCTCCCCTTGCCCAAAAGCAATGCCGGCTCCCGCAGGAGGCGGGGAGCTGGCGGGACCGTGGGGGCATTAGGGCTCCCCCCACGGTCCCCAACACAAAGGGCCGGCCCCGTGGGATGGCGGCGATGAGGTCCTCTTGGGTCCTGAGGACCTCAGGACACAAGTGGACTTCATCCCCCGAGCAGCAGTGCGCCAAGAGGCGCGTTTGCAGAGTGGTGTAAAAAGGGGGCGTGGCCTCGGACCACCTCTCTGCAATCCAGCTCTGTGGCGCATATTGGAGGTACCTGGTGGGCTAGTTGGCCCCCAGGGACCCTCAGTATTCAAGGGGAATTAATTCCCCAACTAACAACGCACCAGGGGGCGGGTTTGCAGAGTGGTGGAGAAAGGGGGCATGGCCTTTGTCTACCTCTCAGCAATCCCACTGCGTGGGGCTTACTGGAGGTAAGAGGTAGGCTAGTTGGCCCCTAAAGGACCCCCAGCAGCGAAGGGGACTTCAATCCCCATCCAAAAGCGCGCCAGGAAGAGTGTTTGGGCAAAGGGGGCTTGGCCTGCTCTTCGAACTTAGCATTGCTGCTGTGTGGGACTTACTGGAGGTAATAGGAGGGGTAGTTGGCCCCCAAGGATGTCCTTGGGGGCCAACTACCCCTCTTGTTACCTCCAGTAAGTCCCGCACAGTGGGATTGCTAAAACGTCTTCGGAGGCCATGCCCCCCTTTCTCCACCATTCTGCAAACGAGCCTCCTGGCAGACTACGGGATGGGGGATGAAGTCCAATTTACTCCTGAGGGACTTTGGGGGCCAAGAAGCCCTACTGGTACCTCCTGTAAGCCCTACGCACCGGAATTCCTGAGCACTGGTCGGAGGGCCAGCACCCTTTTTCCACCACTCTGCAAACACGAATACTAGTTAAAGAAGTGTTTGCAATGTAATAGGTTTCGCATTTGCGAGAATTAGAGCTATTGGCGTTGTAAATGCAAAAGTTTTGTACTAATGTTTTTGGGAGTGGAGTGGATGTACGTTGTGTGTAGTGGAATTATGTGGTATGTTGTGCAGTGAAATTATGTGGATAGAAAGTATGTGGTATTTAGTGTATAGGAATTATGTAGAGTGGGATTATGTGTTATGGAGAGTAATTATGTGGTATGGTAGTCTGTGTTGTGGAGTGGTAACCTCAGGTTTAGTCTTCCTCGTTTCCATAGAAGCTCAACTATGAACTCAGTGAGACTAAAAAGATGGAATCACTGAGGAGCACTTGTGGACCTAGTCAGAGGTATGAGCAGGGCGACTGGAATTATATGACTGTTTGGCTGCACCGACTTTCGCACAATTATACATTTTCTGCATTAGCCACATAATTCATCATCTGCACCCTAATCTGCAGATTTGAACAAAAAAGCCTTGTTTCTAGCTGAAACGGGTCAAACGTTACCAAAAATGCAGCGACAAGTGTTACAGCGTGGTGGAAGGCCCTTTGCAAACCTAGAATGGTCACGTGTTACTTATTGCTAAATGTGGGTGTTAAATTGGTACTAATGGTGTGCAAGCCACTCTTGCTTCCCTCTGGCCTCTCTTGCCTCTTTCTGCATTTCTGTTGCTTCTTTCTGCACGTTTCTTTCTTTTTCTGCACTTCTCTTGACCTCATTCTGCAAATCTCATGTACTTTCTGCACCTCTCTTCCCTCTTTCTGCACATCTCTTGCCTCTTTTTGCACCTCTGTTGGCTCTTTCTGCACCTCACTTGCTCCTTTCTACACTTCTCTTGCCTCTTTCTGCACCACTGTTGCTTCATTCTGCACTTTCCATGCTTCTTTCTGCACCTGTCTTGCTTCTTTCTGCACCCCTGTTGTCTCTTTATGTACCTCTTTTGACTCTTTCTGCACTTTTCTTGCCTTTTTCTGCACCTCTCTTCCCTCTTTCTGCACGTCTGTTGCCTCTTTCTGCACCTCATTTGCTTCTTTCTGCACCTCTGTTGTCTCTTTCTGCACTTGTCTTCCCTCTTTCTGTACCTTTCCTGCCTTTTTTTGCATCTCACTTGCCTCTTTCTGCACCTCTGTTGGCTCTTTATGCACCTCACTTGCTCCTTTCTACACTTCTCTTGCCTCTTTCTGCACCACTGTTGCTTCATTCTGCACTTTCCATGCTTCTTTCTGCACCTGTCTTGCTTTTTTCTGCACCTCTGTTGTCTCTTTATGTACCTTTTTTGCCTCTTTCTGCACTTTTCTTGCCCTTTTCTGCACCTCTCTTCCCTCTTTCTGCATGTCTGTTGCCTCTTTCTGCACCTCATTTGCTTCTTTCTGCACCCCTGTTGTCTCTTTCTGCACCTCTCTTGCCTCTTTTTGCACCTCTGTTGGCTCTTTCTGCACCTCACTTGCTCCTTTCTACACTTCTCTTGCCTCTTTCTGCACCCCTGTTGCTTCATTCTGCACTTTCCATGCTTCTTTCTGCACCTGTCTTGCTTCTTTCTGCACCCCTGTTGTCTCTTTATGTACCTCTTTTGACTCTTTCTGCACTTTACTTGCCTTTTTCTGCACCTCTCTTCCTCTTTCTGCACGTCTGTTGCCTCTTTCTGCACCTCATTTGCTTCTTTCTGCACCCCTGTTGTCTCTTTATGCACTCGTCTTCCCTCTTTCTGTACCTTTCCTGCCTGTTTTTGCATCTCACTTGCCTCTTTCTGCACTTTTCTTGCTTCTTTCTATACCTCTGTTGCTTCTTTCAGCAATTCTCTTGCCTCTTTGTGCACTTCTCTTGCCTGTTTCTGCACCTCTCTTGCCTCTTTTTGCACCTCTGTTGGCTCTTTCTGCACCTCACCTGCTCCTTTCTACACTTCTCTTGCCTCTTTCTGCACCCCTGCTGCTTCATTCTGCACTTTCCATGCTTCTTTCTGCACCTGTCTTGCTTCTTTCTGCAACTCTGTTGTCTCTTTATGTACCTCTTTTGCCGCTTTCTGCACTTTTCTTGCCCTTTTCTGCACCTCTCTTCCCTCTTTCTGCACGTCTGTTGCCTCTTTCTGCACCTCATTTGCTTCTTTCTGCACCCCTGTTGTCTCTTTCTGCACCTCTCTTGCCTTTTTTTTGCACCTCTGTTGGCTCTTTCTGCACCTCACTTGCTCCTTTCTACACTTCTCTTGCCTCTTTTTGCACCCCTGTTGCTTCATTCTGCACTTTCCATGCTTCTTTCTGCACCTGTCTTGCTTCTTTCTGCACCCCTGTTGTCTCTTTATGTACCTCTTTTGCCTCTTTCTGCACTTTTCTTGCCTTTTTCTGCACCTCTCTTCCCTCTTTCTGCACGTCTGTTGCCTCTTTCTGCACCTCATTTGCTTCTTTCTGCACCCCTGTTGTCTCTTTCTGCTCTCGTCTTCCCTCTTTCTGTACCTTTCCTGCCTGTTTTTGCTCCTCACTTGCCTCTTTCTGCACTTTTCTTGCTTCTTTCTACACCTGTTGCTTCTTTCAGCAATACTCTTGCCTTTTTGTGCACTTCCCTTGCCTGTTTCTGCACTTCTCTTGCCTCTTTCTGCACCCCTGTTGCTTCATTCTGCACTTTCCATGCTTCTTTCTGCACCTGTCTTGCTTCTTTCTGCCCCCCTGTTGTCTCTTTATGTACCTCTTTTGCCACTTTCTGCACTTTTCTTGCCTTTTTCTGCACCTCTCTTCCCTCTTTCTGCACGTCTGTTGCCTCTTTCTGCACCTCACTTGCTTCTTTCTGCACCCCTGTTGTCTCTTTCTGCACTCGTCTTCCCTCTTTCTGTACCTTTCCTGCCTGTTTTTGCGTCTCACTTGCCTCTTTCTGCACTTTTCTTGCTTCTTTCTAAACCTCTGTTGCTTCTTTCAGCAATTCTCTTACCTCTTTGTGCACTTCTCTTGCCTGTTTCTGCACCTCTCTCGCCTCTTTTGCACCTCTGTTGGCTCTTTCTGCACCTCACTTGCTTCTTTCTACACTTCTCTTGCCTCTTTCTGCACCCCTGTTGTTTCATTCTGCACTTTCCATGCTTCTTTCTGGACCTGTCTTGCTTCTTTCTGCACCCCTGTTGTCTCTTTATGTACCTCTTTTGCCTCTTTCTGCACTTTTCTTGCCTTTTTCTGCACCTCTCTTCCCTCTTTCTGCACGTCTGTTGCCTCTTTCTGCACCTCATTTGCTTCTTTCTGCACCCTTTTGTCTCTTTCTGCACTCATCTTCCCTCTTTCTGTACCTTTCCTGCCTGTTTTTGCATCTCACTTGCCTCTTTCTGCACTTTTCTTGCTTCTTTCTACTCCTCTGTTGCTTCTTTCAGCAATTCTCTTGCCTCTTTGTGCACTTCTCTTGCCTGTTTCTGCACTTCTCTTGTCTCTTTCTGCACCCCTGTTGCTTTATTCTGCACTTTCCATGCTTCTTTCTGCACCCGTCTTGCTTCTTTCTGCACCCCTGTTGTCTCTTTATGTACCTCTTTTGCCCCTTTCTGCACTTTTCGTGTCTTTTTCTGCACCTCTCTTCCCTCTTTCTGCACGTCTGTTGCCTCTTTCTGCACCTCATTTGCTTCTTTCTGCACCCCGTTGTCTCTTTCTGCACTCGTCTTCCCTCTTTCTGTACCTTTCCTGCCTGTTTTTGCATCTCACTTGCCTCTTTCTGCACTTTTCTTGCTTCTTTCTACACCTCTGTTGCTTCTTTCAGCAATTCTCTTGCCTCTTTGTGCACTTCCCTTGCCTGTTTCTGAACTTCTCTTGCCTCTTTCTGCACCCCTGTTGCTTCATTCTGCACTTTCCATGCTTCTTTCTGCACCCGTCTTGCTTCTTTCTGCACCCCTGTTGTCTCTTTATGTACCTCTTTGCCTCTTTCTGCACTTTTCTTGCCTTTTTCTGCACCTCTCTTCCCTCTTTCTGCACGTCTGTTGCCTCTTTCTGCACCTCATTTGCTTCTTTCTGCACCCTTGTTGTCTCTTTCTGCACTCGTCTTCCCTCTTTCTGTACCTTTCCTGCCTGTTTTTGCATCTCACTTGCCTCTTTCTGCACTTTTCTTGCTTCTTTCTATACCTCTGTTGCTTCTTTCAGCAATTCTCTTGCCTCTTTGTGCACTTCTCTTGCCTGTTTCTGCACCTCTCTTGCCTCTTTTTGCACCTCTGTTGGCTCTTTCTGCACCTCACCTGCTCCTTTCTACACTTCTCTTGCCTCTTTCTGCACCCCTGCTGCTTCATTCTGCACTTTCCATGCTTCTTTCTGCACCTGTCTTGCTTCTTTCTGCAACTCTGTTGTCTCTTTATGTACCTCTTTTGCCGCTTTCTGCACCTTTCTTGCCCTTTTCTGCACCTCTCTTCCCTCTTTCTGCACGTCTGTTGCCTCTTTCTGCACCTCATTTGCTTCTTTCTGCACCCCTGTTGTCTCTTTCTGCACCTCTCTTGCCTCTTTTTGCACCTCTGTTAGCTCTTTCTGCACCTCACTTGCTCCTTTCTACACTTCTCTTGCCTCTTTCTGCACCCCTGTTGCTTCATTCTGCACTTTCCATGCTTCTTTCTGCACCTGTCTTGCTTCTTTCTGCACCCCTGTTGTCTCTTTATGTACCTCTTTTGCCTCTTTCTGCACTTTTCTTGCCTTTTTCTGCACCTCTCTTCCCTCTTTCTGCACGTCTGTTGCCTCTTTCTGCACCTCATTTGCTTCTTTCTGCACCCCTGTTGTCTCTTTCTGCTCTCGTCTTCCCTCTTTCTGTACCTTTCCTGCCTGTTTTTGCTCCTCACTTGCCTCTTTCTGCACTTTTCTTGCTTCTTTCTACACCTGTTGCTTCTTTCAGCAATACTCTTGCCTTTTGTGCACTTCCCTTGCCTGTTTCTGCACTTCTCTTGCCTCTTTCTGCACCCCTGTTGCTTCATTCTGCACTTTCCATGCTTCTTTCTGCACCTGTCTTGCTTCTTTCTGCCCCCTGTTGTCTCTTTATGTACCTCTTTTGCCACTTTCTGCACTTTTCTTGCCTTTTTCTGCACCTCTCTTCGCTCTTTCTGCACGTCTGTTGCCTCTTTCTGCACCTCACTTGCTTCTTTCTGCACCCCTGTTGTCTCTTTCTGCACTCGTCTTCCCTCTTTCTGTACCTTTCCTGCCTGTTTTTGCGTCTCACTTGCCTCTTTCTGCACTTTTCTTGCTTCTTTCTAAACCTCTGTTGCTTCTTTCAGCAATTCTCTTACCTCTTTGTGCACTTCTCTTGCCTGTTTCTGCACCTCTCTCGCCTCTTTTTGCACCTCTGTTGGCTCTTTCTGCACCTCACTTGCTTCTTTCTACACTTCTCTTGCTTCTTTCTGCACCCCTGTTGTTTCATTCTGCACTTTCCATGCTTCTTTCTGCACCTGTCTTGCTTCTTTCTGCACCCCTGTTGTCTCTTTATGTACCTCTTTTGCCTCTTTCTGCACTTTTCTTGCCTTTTTCTGCACCTCTCTTCCCTCTTTCTGCACGTCTGTTGCCTCTTTCTGCACCTCATTTGCTTCTTTCTGCACCCCTTTTGTCTCTTTCTGCACTCATCTTCCCTCTTTCTGTACCTTTCCTGCCTGTTTTTGCATCTCACTTGCCTCTTTCTGCACTTTTCTTGCTTCTTTCTACTCCTCTGTTGCTTCTTTCAGCAATTCTCTTGCCTCTTTGTGCACTTCTCTTGCCTGTTTCTGCACTTCTCTTGTCTCTTTCTGCACCCCTGTTGCTTTATTCTGCACTTTCCATGCTTCTTTCTGCACCCGTCTTGCTTCTTTCTGCACCCCTGTTGTCTCTTTATGTACCTCTTTTGCCCCTTTCTGCACTTTTCGTACCTTTTTCTGCACCTCTCTTCCCTCTTTCTGCACGTCTGTTGCCTCTTTCTGCACCTCATTTGCTTCTTTCTGCACCCCGTTGTCTCTTTCTGCACTCGTCTTCCCTCTTTCTGTACCTTTCCTGCCTGTTTTTGCATCTCACTTGCCTCTTTCTGCACTTTTCTTGCTTCTTTCTACACCTCTGTTGCTTCTTTCAGCAATTCTCTTGCCTCTTTGTGCACTTCCCTTGCCTGTTTCTGAACTTCTCTTGCCTCTTTCTGCACCCCTGTTGCTTCATTCTGCACTTTCCATGCTTCTTTCTGCACCCGTCTTGCTTCTTTCTGCACCCATGTTGTCTCTTTATGTACCTCTTTTGCCTCTTTCTGCACTTTTTTTTACCTTTTTCTGCACCCCTCTTCCCTCTTTCTGCACGTCTGTTGCCTCTTTCTGCACCTCATTTGCTTCTTTCTGCACCCTTGTTGTCTCTTTCTGCACTCGTCTTCCCTCTTTCTGTACCTTTCCTGCCTGTTTTTGCATCTCACTTGCCTCTTTCTGCACTTTTCTTGCTTCTTTCTACACCTCTGTTGCTTCTTTCAGCAATTCTCTTGCCTCTTTGTGCACTTCTCTTGCCTGTTTCTGCACTTCTCTTGCCTCTTTCTGCACCCCTGTTGCTTCATTCTGCACTTTCCATGCTTCTTTCTGCACCTGTCTTGCTTCTTTCTGCACCCCTGTTGTCTCTTTATGTACCTCTTTTGCCACTTTCTGCACTTTTCTTGCCTTTTTCTGCACCTCTCTTCCCTCTTTCTGCACGTCTGTTGCCTCTTTCTGCACCTCATTTGCTTCTTTCTGCACCCCTGTTGTCTCTTTCTGCACTCGTCTTCCCTCTTTCTGTACCTTTCCTGCCTGTTTTTGCATCTCACTTGCCTCTTTCTGCACTTTTCTTGCTTCTTTCTACACCTCTGTTGCTTCTTTCAGCAATTCTCTTGCCTCTTTGTGGACTTCTCTTGCCTGTTTCTGCACCTCTCTTGCCTCTTTTTGTACCTCTGTTGGCTCTTTCTGCACCTCACTTGCTCCTTTCTACACTTCTCTTGCCTCTTTCTGCACCCCTGTTGCTTCATTCCGTACTTTCCATGCTTCTTTCGGCACCTGTCTTGCTTCTTTCTGCACCCCTGTTGTCTCTTTATGTACCTCTTTTGCCTCTTTCTGCACTTTTCTTGCCTTTTTCTGCACCTCTCTTGCCTCTTTCTGCACCCCTGTTGCTTCATTCTGCACTTTCCATGCTTCTTTCTGCACCTGTCTTGCTTCTTTCTGCACCCCTGTTGTCTCTTTATGTACCTCTTTTGCCTCTTTCTGCACTTTTCTTGCCTTTTTCTGCACCTCTCTTCCCTCTTTCTGCACGTCTGTTGCCTCTTTCTGTACTTCATTTGCTTCTTTCTGCACCCCTGTTATCTCTTTCTGCACTCGTCTTCCCTCTTTCTGTACCTTTCCTGCCTGTTTTTGCATCTCACTTGCCTCTTTCTGCACTTTTCTTGCTTCTTTCTACACCTTCGTTGCTTCTTTCAGCAATTCTCTTGCCTCTTTGTGGACTTCTCTTGCCTGTTTCTGCACCTCTCTTGCCTCTTTTTGTACCTCCGTTGGCTCTTTCTGCACCTCACTTGCTCCTTTCTACACTTCTCTTGTCTCTTTCTGCACCCCTGTTGCTTCATTCCGTACTTTCCATGCTTCTTTCGGCACCTGTCTTGCTTCTTTCTGCACCCCTGTTGTCTCTTTATGTACCTCTTTTGCCTCTTTCTGCACTTCTCTTGCCTGTTTCTGCACTTTTCTTGCCTCTTTCTGCACGTCTGTTGCCTCTTTCTGCACCTCATTTGCTTCTTTCTGCACCCCTTTTGTCTCTTTCTGTACTCGTCTTCCCTCTTTCTGTACCTTTCCTTCCTGTTTTTGCATCTCACTTGCCTCTTTCTGCACTTTTCTTGCTTCTTTCTAAACCTCTGTTGCTTCTTTCAGCAATTCTCTTGCCTCTTTGTGCACTTCTCTTGCCTGTTTCTGCACCTCTCTTGCCTCTTTTTGCACCTCTGTTGGCTCTTTCTGCACCTCACTTGCTCCTTTCTACACTTCTCTTGCCTCTTTCTGCACCCCTGTTGCTTCATTCTGCACTTTCCATGCTTCTTTCTGCACCTGTCTTGCTTCTTTCTGCACCCCTGTTGTCTCTTTATGTACCTCTTTTGCTTCTTTCTGCACTTTTCGTGCCTTTTTCTGCACCTCTCTTCCCTCTTTCTGCACGTCTGTTGCCTCTTTCTGCACCTCATTTGCTTCTTTCTGCACCCCTGTTGTCTCTTTCTGCACTCGTCTTCCCTCTTTCTGTACCTTTCCTGCCTGTTTTTGCATCTCACTTGCCTCTTTCTGCACTTTTCTTGCTTCTTTCTACACCTCTGTTGCTTCTTTCAGCAATTCTCTTGCCTCTTTGTGCACTTCTCTTGCCTGTTTCTGCACTTCTCTTGCCTCTTTCTGCACCCCTGTTGCTTCATTCTGCACTTTCCATGCTTCTTTCTGCACCTGTCTTGCTTCTTTCTGCCCCCCTGTTGTCTCTTTATGTACCTCTTTTGCCTCTTTCTGCACTTTTCTTGCTTTTTTCTGCACCTCTCTTCCCTCTTTCTGCACGTCTGTTGCCTCTTTCTGCACCTCATTTGCTTCTTTCTGCACCCCTGTTGTCTCTTTCTGCACTCGTCTTTCCTCTTTCTGTACCTTTCCTGCCTGTTTTTGCATCTCACTTGCCTCTTTCTGCACTTTTCTTGCTTCTTTCTACACCTCTGTTGCTTCTTTCAGCAATTCTCTTGCCTCTTTGTTTAGTTTAGTTTAGTTTAAATCATTTATAGAGCGCTTGGTTACACCACACGGTGTGTCCCCGCGCTGAGACATCAGAGAATAAGGGAAGATAAATTATTTAACAGATATTACAGAACGCGAGGACTCCAAATCTGGAAGTTTTTCTATTTGGCAAATAACCAGGTCTTTAATTGTTTGCGGAATTTGCTTTCACATGGCTCTATTCTTAAAGCCATTGGAAGAGAGTTCCATGATTTTGCCGCAAGGTATCTAAAGGAGCGTGCTCCCATTCTTGCTCTGTATATCCTCGGTACCGTCACTAGTGCTTTCCCTGTGGATCTTAGGCTCCGTCCAGGGATGTATTTGGTTAGCAGTGGATGTAGATATTTGGGACCATTCATATTGAAAATGCGGTGACTGTAACAGAGTGCTTTAAATGTAACTCTTCTGTCCACTGGGAGCCAGTGCAGTTTAGACAGGGCCTTACTCGTGTTGGCTCTTCTTGGCAGACCAAGCACCAGTCGTGCCGCTGCGTTTTGCACCCTCTGTAGGTTAGACAATCCTTTTTTGGTGGCGCCCAGATATAGGATATTACCATAGTCCAATTGGGAAGTTATTACTGCATGGACTATTATTTTCCTGGCTTTTGCCGGTAGTAAATCTAGGATCTTTCTCATGACTTTCATGGCTCCATAGCATTTACCCGCTACCTTCCGAATCTGGCTTTCGAAAGTTAGTTCGGGATCAAACCATATTCCTAGGTTTTTTACCTCAGCTTTTGGGGTCGGTAATTGACCTAGTGCCTCAGGCCACCACGCGGATGACCATATAGTTGGTGCCTTTCCAACAATCATTACCTCTGTTTTATTCCCATTTAGCCTGAGGCAGTGGCTTGTCATCCAGTCAGCCACCTCTTCTAGGCATTTGGAGAAACGGATAGCTGCCTGATCCTCCTTTTGTGACAGCAGCACAATTAGCTGTGTGTCATCCGCATAGGAGACGATTGATACTTTATGTTGTTCTACTCGTTCCGCCAGTGGTCCCACATAAAGATTAAACAGAGTAGGACTCAAAATGGATCCCTGCGGGACCCCCTGGGTCAGAGGGATACTCTCTGATAGATATGTTTGTTGTGCTACTTTAAAAAGAAAAGATGCCATCCACCTCAGAGCGTTGTGCCTGATACCACATGCATCAAGTCTTTGCAGGAGTAGCTTATGTGATACGGTATCGAAAGCTGCACTGAGATCCAGCAGGATCAGTGCAGCAGTATGACCTTCATCTGCAAATTGTCTCAATGCTTCAGTGGCTTAGAGAAGAGCTGATTCCGTCGAGTGTGCTCTTCTAAAACCTGACTGAGATGGGTGTAGTAGGTCATTCATATTGATATGGTCTATCAATTGTTTATTGATTACTTTCTCCGCGATTTTTGCTACAAATGGTAGCAGTGAGATTGGGCGTAGATTTTCTAATACTGTGTTCTCTATTGAAGGTTTCTTTTTCAGGGGTTTAACAATCGCCTGCTTCCATTTGGTGGGGATCACACCCTTCTGAAAGGAACTTGAAATAATCTTTGAAATATGTGGCATGATACAGTCGGCTCCCTCCATTATTATCTCTGGTCGTGCAGGGTCTACGGGGGAACCAGATTTTATTCCTTTCGCTGTGGCGTTTAGCTCTACTAGATCCTGAATTTTAAATTCATCTAGAGTTACGCCTGTGAAGTTATCTTGACTAACACATGTTATACTGGGCCCCTGCCTAGCCTCTATTGGAAAGGTGTGCACTTCTCTTGCCTGTTTCTGCACTTCTCTTGCCTCTTTCTGCACCCCTGTTGCTTCATTCTGCACTTTCCATGCTTCTTTCTGCACCTGTCTTGCTTCTTTCTGCACCCCTGTTGTCTCTTTATGTATCTCTTTTGCCACTTTCTGCACTTTTCTTGCCTTTTTCTGCACCTCTCTTCCCTCTTTCTGCACGTCTGTTGCCTCTTTCTGCACCTCACTTGCTTCTTTCTGCACCCCTGTTGTCTCTTTTTGCACTTGTCTTCCCTCTTTCTGTACCTTTCTTGCCTGTTTTTGCATCTCACTTGCCTCTCTCTGCACTTTTCTTGCTTCTTTCTACACCTCTGTTGCTTCTTTCAGCAATTCTCTTGCCTCTTTGTGGACTTCTCTTGCCTGTTTCTGCACCTCTCTTGCCTCTTTTTGCACCTCTGTTGGCTCTTTCTGCACCTCACTTGCTCTTTTATACACTTCTCTTGCCTCTTTCTGCACCCCTGTTGCTTCATTCTGCACTTTCCATGCTTCTTTCGGCACCCGTCTTGCTTATTTCTGCACCCCTGTTGTCTCTTTATGTACCTCATTTGCTTCTTTCTGCACCCTGTTGTCTCTTTCTGCACTCGTCTTCCCTCTTTCTGTACCTTTCCTGCCTGTTTTTGCATCTCACTTGCCTCTTTCTGCACTTTTCTTGCTTCTTTCTACACCTCTGTTGCTTCTTTCAGCAATTCTCTTGCCTGTTTCTGCACTTCTCTTGCCTCTTTCTGCACCCCTGTTGCTTCATTCTGCACTTTCCATGCTTCTTTCTGCAGCTGTCTTGCTTCTTCTGCACACCTGTTCTCTCTTTATGTACCTCTTTTGCCTCTTTCTGCACTTTTCTTGGCTTTTTCTGCACCTCTCTTCCCTCTTTCTGCATGTGTGTTGCCTCTTTCTGCACCTCATTTGCTTCTTTCTGCACCCCTGTTGTCTCTTTATGCACTCGTCTTCCCTCTTTATGTACCTTTCCTGCCTGTTTTTGCATCTCACTTGCCTCTCCCTGCACGTTTCTTGCTTCTTTCTACACCTCTGTTGCTTCTTTCAGCACTTCTCTTGCCTGTTTCTGCACTTCACTTGCCTCTTTGTGCACCCCTGTTGCTTCATTCTGCACTTTCCATGCTTCTTTCTGCACCCCTGTTGTCTCTTTATGTACCTCTTTTGCCTCTTTCTGCACTTGTCTTGCCTTTTTCTGCACCTTTCTTCCCTCTTTCTGCACGTCTGTTGCTTCTTTCTGTACCTCATTTGCTTCTTTCTGCACCTCTGTTGTCTCTTTCTGCACTCGTCTTCCATCTTTCTGTACCTTTCCTGCCTGTTTTTGCATTACACTTGCCTCTTTCTGCACTTTTCTTGCTTCTTTGTACACCTCTGTTGCTTCTTTCAGCAATTCTCTTGCCTCTTTCTGCACTTCTCTTGCCTGTTTCTGCACCTCTTTTGCCTCTTTTTGCACCTCCGTTGGCTCTTTCTGCACCTCACTTGCTCCTTTCTGCACCTGTCTTGCTTCTTTCTGCACCCCTGTTGTCTCTTTATGTACCTCTTTTGCCTCTTTCTGTACTTTTCTCGGCTTTTTCTGCACTTCTCTTCCTTCTTTCTGCACCCCTCCTGCCTTTTTCTGTACCTCTCTTGCCTCTTTGTGCACCCATCCTACCTTTTTCTGCACCCCTCTTGCCTCTCTCTCCACCCCTCTTCCCTCTTTCTGCACCTCTGTTGGTTCTTTATGCACTGCTCTTGCTTCTATCTGCACCTTACTTACCTCTTTCTGCACTTCTCTTGCTTCGTTCTACACCTCTGTTGCTTCTTTCAGCAATTCTCTTGCCTCTTTCTGCACTTCTCTTCCTTCTTTCTGCACCCCTCCTGCCTCTTTCTGTACTTCTCTTGCCTCTTTGTGCACCTCTCCTACTCCTTTCTGCACCCCGTTTGCCTCTTTTTACACCTCTGTTGGTTCTTTCTGCACTGCTCTTGCTTCTTTCTGCACCTCATTTGCCTCTTTCTGCACTTCACTTGCTTTTTTCTGCACCTCTCTTGCCTCTTTCGGCACCTGTGTTGCTTCTTTCTGTACTTCTCTTGCCTCCTTCTGCACCTCTTAGTTAGAGGTAGTTTTAATCCCCCTGCCCTATTATGTACTAGAAAAAGAAGTTTAAAGATGAAGTCTAAAGTGGTTTAAAGCTAAAGGTTGATAGTTGAATTGATTGATTGGATTCATTCATATCGGATGGCTGTGCTGCTTGATTGGGATCAAAAGTGGTCCCGACCCGTTTTTTCTAAATTGCAAGCGCAATCGGACGGAGCGCGTTTCAAGTGAGCACGCCTAGAGACGTTTGAAACAGTTTACGAAAGTAAATGGCACTAAAAGTTTGTAAAGATATGGTGTGCATCGCCACTCTTTAATGTATACCAAATGACTTTCCGTCCTACAATGGCGTTTGCACCCGAGACAAAAGAGGAGCAGGAACAAAGTTTAAACAGCGGATAGTAACTTAATCATGAAAGAATTGAATAACACAGGAGTTGTATTGCCTCATCATGTAAAGCTATCTTTAGCATTGAATGCAATTTGACAAATAGATCAGTGCAAACATTAATGTGAAAATGCTCGTTTTGTAAAAAAGTGGCGCCTGTTTTTTACTTGTTTTTCACCTTTATCGCTTTATTTGAAGTCTTTCTAGTTGATGTAGAGTTATACGGTGGGGGAGTTCTTGAAACGAATTTGCAAGGTATTCTGGGAAATGCAGTTTGCGGGACCAACAGCTGGGGAATTAGATCCGAATTCCAGTTTGTAGTTTAGTTTTAACACAGAATTCACGTGACTAATTCACTGGAGGAAACGAAGGGGAGAAAATGTTGGCAAGGGGCCCGAGAGAGGGTTGGCAGTCATTATTTAAAAAGCTTGAGGTGCGGATGCACACATTGGGAAACATGAGTGGGATGCCACAGCGGTCCAGAACACGAGCTGAGATCCAGCAATGTTTCTTGTGTTAGAATTAGATGATCACATGTCACGGTAAGCATGCTGTGAATACGGGCTAAAGGGTGAATGCGATGCCTTGAGCATTTTTGGGGTTTGTGAGAGCACCTGACCCAGGATATTTTAGAGTCTGGAAAGAAGACATGTTAAGCATGGGTTGTGGTAAATGGGGATGGTTTGTTCGCAGGCTAATAACATTTTTAAACACATTTTTTTGCGATGTCAGTGTTTCACTAATAGAGCAGGAAAAGAATGCAGTTTTACTGTTTTGTATTCTTTGTAGAAGTAAGATAATCGAGTTGATGGTTTTTCATGTATTTTGTTTTTATTGTAGATACCCCTGACGAAGGGTTTATCCCGAAATGCATTGGGCTTTTAAATAAAAATTGTGACATGTGGCAACATTTAATTCTCCTGTGCTTTATGAACAATCACGAACAACCGAAGGAATGAGTAAAATGGATTGATAAAATGTTAAAGAAAAAGAAGTTTAAAGATGAAGTCTAAAGTGGTTTAAAGCTAAAGGTTGATAGTTGAATTGATTGATTGGATTCATTCATATCGGATGGCTGTGCTGCTTGATTGGGATCAAAAGTGGTCCGACCCGTTTTTTTCTATTATGTACTAGGGCCATACAGGGGAGGTCGTGCCAATCACAGGGGTACCCCAACCCATAGTGTACCCTAGTGTATGTAGGTGTTTTCACTGTATTCTAAGTGTCTTTCAGCATAGCACTGGCTCCGGGCCTGGTTAGTCAGAGTCAGTTACCACCAGTACCAGTCAGCAAAAAGTTGGGGCACAGGATGACTTTGCAACAAGGCCTCTTTCTACTCCTCTGTTGGTTCTTTGTGCACATCTCTTGCTTCTTTCTGCACCTTTCTTCGACTTTCTGGACTTCTGTTGCCTCTTTCAGCATTTCTCTTGCTTCTTGTTGCGCCTTTCTTCCTCTTTCTGCACATGTCCTACCTTTGTAGGCATAGTTAGAAATTAGCATTTAAAAAACCTTTGAAATTCACTGAAAAAACCACAGGTTTCAGGGACGTTATAGTTAGAAATTAGCATTTAAAAACCTTAGAAAGTCACTGAAAAACCACAGGTTTCAGGGACGTTATAGTTAGTTGGACATTTCACTCGTACAAAACCAGAGAAATTCGGCCGTTATAGTTAGTTCAGCTAACTATAACTCGCGCCCCCGCAATGCACTGCTGATGACGTCACATATTACATCATTCATGACATGGTCAGTGACATCACTGATGACATCACTGATATATATATATATAAAGCTGTAATACTGTGCCTGGAGTGGTAAAGGGCTTTGGCCATTTTACAGCTCGACAGGGATAGCACTGTGCTAATCCTATGCTTAAAGACTTTGCTGTAAAAATGGCAAAAGACTTTGTCCCTTTCTATCTTGGCGTGGATAGCACTGCGCTAATCCTATGCTTAAAGACTTTGATAGAAAAGCAGACATTTGAGGTGAGCAAATTTAGAGTGTCGCTGGTGTTGAGAGTGCTCTTACTGGAGCTGCTTTCCACCTGAACTTGAGAACTACCCAGAGTTCTCTGCTTCTGTTTTTGCATATATATATATATATATATGGGAGTATGCACCATATACATACCACATATATATGTATAAATAGAACCTCATCTATATAATCAAACATAAATATTTCATCATGTTAGATAGAATATACATGGAATTGTTTATGCTTTGTTTGCATTTGTTAATATCTAAATATATTGTTATTCACTTAGAGAAAGCATGAAGAGAACCTCATCTACATAGCCAGATATAAATATTCTGTCATGCTTGGATTACACAGGGTTTCTTTTAATGTCTACATATATTGTTATACCCTTATAAGAAGCATTAAGATGAACTGCATAGATACAGGTATCCTACATAAATGTACTATCATATAAAGAAGCATAATCCCATATACAGAAACTCCTGTACATATAGGTTATCTGCATATTTTGAAATGCATAAAATGTAAAGCATAAACATACATTTATTGTATACATAATAGTTTTTCTGTTTAATTTTTATGTATATATATATATACATCTTATATCCTTATAAAATGCATAATCTCAAGTACAAAGATGCATCTCATCTTCATGCACATAGCCATATTTACAAAGGTAGTCAGTCATGCATGTCCATGTAATACATACACATGCATGAATTCTCTTGATCATAATTTTGTAAAATTAAAAATATGTATTCACACACACAGCATATATAACCATATTTGTCATATATACATATGTACATGCGCCCACATATACGCGTAAGCAAGTACATTCCTTCACAGTGGCTAAAGCCATATAGATGCACACACGCATATGTACACAACAATAGTTATATATCCAAACAGACATACATCATGTAATGCATAAATAAACCTACATGAGCATATGCATAACATTTCTTTACTTATGTACACACACAAATCCCATCCCTATACAAGGTACAGACACATATATACCAACATATATTTACCTACATATAAGTACATATCCATTACAATATATTAAGGATTAAGGTGAATCACAAATCTTTATTCATCAATTTCATAGTGTGGGTCCCTAACAAACAGCCATGGTCAACCTGTTTCGGTTAACGCCTTCAACCGGACCATGATTCTATTACATATACCATCAACATATAGTGAAACCAGCCGCTCATCCATTTGACCTACCCAACAGCTAGACCATGTACTTTTCTAGCACTGAGTGGAATTTAGTGCCTGCCATTTTCTAACATTACAGTATTTATTTTTAGGTCTCGCTTAGACAGTGCATGCCCTGTCTTGAAGAGGCATGTTGGTTTCAATCTGTGGGCTTCAGCCTGCCAATAGGCTTACCATTTGCGTGTTTCATCATCACTCTCATATCCGTTGTCCCCATTTGTCCATGGCATGCATTTGGAATGCCAGTTCTTGTGTTTAGCTCTCCCCAGATCATGGAGCCACTGCTCCCATTTTAGGAGCTACTTTTTTCTTTGTGTTTGAGCACTCCACACAAGTGCTCATGTTTTTAAAACCTCTATCCCACCCCTTGCAGAGCTCTCTCCCTGCAGTTTCCAGACAGCTTGCCTGTTGCACCCTCCCTGCCCTCCTCCTATTCCCTTTCCCCTCCCAGCAGCTTATTATTTCATCCTATGATAGTGCTCCTGCTCCTCCATGACCCGCACTGCTCCAGGGCTCCGGCAGTCCGTCGCTTAGCTGCCGTTCGGGGAGGATTATAAACAAGCATTTGCAATGCAATAGGTCTCGCATTTTGAGAGTTCGAGCTATTGGCGTAGTAAATGACAATGGCTTTTACCCATGTGTTTTGGTTTGGAGTGGATGTATGTGGTGTGGTGTGGAATTATGTGGGTTGGCTTGGGATTGTTAGTTGTGGAATTATGTGTAGTGGAATTATGTGGTATGGTGAATAGATGGGGGATCTGCACAGGATAGAAAGGAAGATAGAGAAGGATAGGTAGTTTGTGCACAAAGTGTTGAATGAACTCCATACATAGAAGCAGAAAGAGTGTATGAGAAAGAGAAAGAAGGGGAGAGCAGGCCACAGATGCATAAAGAGGGAGTGTCTGTGTACGCAGGAGACACCCTAAGAAGAGGAGGAGAGCGTGGCTTTGAGGGACAGAAACTTTGAAAAGGCACGGAAAAGAAACTGTGCTCGAAGACTTGAAGTGAACCACATGAGAGAGGCGAGAAGAATGCGTGAGAGAGGGGTGAGAGAGTACGAGAGGGAAGCATGGGAAGGGCCAAACATGGGCTATAAAGAGCCCATGTTTGGCCCTTCCCATGGTGTTCACAGCTCGCCCGGCCCCATTCTTCTGTTCGAGCTCGAGGATGGGGTTCCCTGCCCCCTGCTTTGCATAGAGCAGACCCTTCCCCGGGTTCCCTCCACACTTTCTGTGAAGCACTGAATGCACTACTCTGCAGGAGGAGCCGACTGCTGCAGCGTGCACAGGGCCAGGGATGCAGCCAGCTCCCAGATCGCACACACTTCCCTTGCCTTTGCCGAGCTCCCGCGCTTCCACTTGTATTCAGATCTGCGCCGCAGATCCGCAGGAGAAGGGGGCACAAAAATGTGCAGAGAGCAGCGGCGCTCAATATCTGCCGGAGCCTCTGAAGAGCAGGTCGCCATTCTTGTCTAGTACTGGAAGCATTTCAAATGGGGGAGGGAGGCGCACAAAGGATCGGTCGGAATAGGATACTTGCTATTGCGCCTCCATGTTGGGCTTTTCGAAAGCCGTCTCTTTTTAAAATGTTTCCGAAGAACAGCTGGCTGTGAGTGCTGCTGTCCCGCATAGTACACAGTTCCTGCAAGTCCAGCTAAGGCCTGTCTGGTTGTCCATCCGCAGGTCTGCCTACTGTTGGCGTTTGCCTGTGGGCCTTTAGTCTGGCCTCTTAAGGAGAGTTTTCAGAGTGAGCATCAGGGCTTTAAGTGGGCCGGGTCCTGCAGGTGCTGAGCACTGGCAGTTTTTTAAAGGGGACCTCGAAACGGGTCTCTATCGGGCTCTGTTTTGTGCCCTGGCACGGGCGGTCCGTTTTTTTTACCGGACTGCAGTCAGCAGGCACATCCATGTGCGCGTGCTCACACTGCTCACTTCTCACTAGTGGAGAAGTTAAGGAATGACGTCATGCCAGGTCTGCCTTGTAGGGGAAGGAAAATCCTTTAAAGAGAGTCATTTTCTCTCTGGATTTCCCTTCTGTTTTTGAAACTCGGGAGCACAACATTGTCGTGGTGTCACCAGGTCTTTAAGTGGAAGCTTTTTCAATAATATATACACACCATAGTTGCTGCTTATTTATCTTATGCAACTAACAACCGTTGACAAAGCCAATAGTCCTGACTTGTTGTAGGTATGATGTTATTCACTTGTTGTATCATATATCTGGATGCAATGACAGAAACAGCAAAATACCAGTCGGCCAGCACACTATGCTAAGCACAGATTTTTAGCTTACGTGTTTTAAGCCACGCCCTTAATTACATTGGCCACGCCCCTTTGAGAGACCCCCCCAGCTTTTTCCACTTAAAGCTCTGGTGAGCATGCTTCACCATTTAGCGTAGTAAGTATCAGTGAGGGACCCCAGAGAACCACAGTGAAGGGGCTTCATCACACTGAGAACATGGCAACATGCCGCTGAAGTGTGAAGGTAGGCTACAGTACACACTGAACACGTAGTTCTTATCCAAAATGTTGTGTTTTAATGATAAACTGCCTTTGTCTGTTTTTTTCAAGATTTACAATTTTAACACAAATAAATATGTAATTGATTTCCCTTTCTAACTACAGCAGTCTGTGAAATATATTATAGGCTATTGCCAACAATAATTTTGAATTTGAAACTTTGTACACATGTTGGTAGCATCATTAAGCTGTGTTGTATTGCTATTTATATCGCGCTTTCCATACCTTTTGCAAGGCGTAAAGCATTATACATGTTCTGTGTCAGCTGGGATTTTATCAAAAGGTGAACTAAATAACTAGTTCATGTTACTTCTAACACACATGCATCTTTGTATCCATTATGTGAATAATGTCTGGAAGTTGGAATGCTGAATTGGATTTTTTTAATGCTATTGCTAGCGGTTGTGCTAAGTTATCAGCATTTATATAGTGCTTTGTATCAGTATTATGGCACTGTAGCGCTTTCTTAATCTGGACTCACCTTCATACAGATTCTCAGAATGCCATCAGTCGGTTGTATATGCTTGGTAGTGTGCGTTTAGAAGACAGATGTTGAACGTTTAGTTTAGAAGAGATTTGTGTAATTTTTGCCGTGTTGCACAGCAGCATCGCTGCTCTACAACATGGCTAAACAACATTCACAAAGCCAATAGCTCTCATGCACAGCCAAGACCTATTGGCTTTGCCAATGCTCTTGCCCAAATATTTTATTTCACTAAAACGTTTTTCTTCGTTATCACGCATGAACGCGCTTTTTCAAATATGTGAGTTCAGAATACAACGCAGGCTGAGCCATAGCACCTTTTTACATGACTTTCAGGCATGCTGAACAGCAGCAGTGCTGCTATTCAACATAGCTAAAAGACATTGACATCGCGAATAGTTCTCGGATTGGCGCAATTTATTGGCTTTGCCAATGCTTGTTTGATTTCTTTTGAATTTCTTTCCACCTTTTGTTATTTATACATATGAACATCACAATGTCTAATTCTAAGTTCACTTATGGGGCATTGTTCACATAATCCCTTCATAATAATTGCTCATTTATCCAATTGTTTCCATTTTCATGAGAGCACAATTATAGTTAGCAATGAATAAACAGTGAATAATTGTAACAATCTATACACAGCAAAACTGCATTACGTTGCCCACCCTGTTGTATAACTCTAACATGGAATATTCATCAACATTGAAACATTTTACGTCCAATACAGTCAATCCTAAAAATAGTAGCCTCATACTATATAACCACATTTTATTCATCTATTTATCTATATGTATTATGCATTTTCTCTTGACTTCTATAGCGCTTCAATTCAAAGTGTACAATGGATACTGCAAAATTAGCAACATTTAAAGTGCATGTAACATCAGGCAGGGTAATTCCTGCTCATATGTAAACAATGCACCCCACTATTCCAATACCTGCTATACATCTAACAATACTAAAAGTGCATAGGATATATGGTAGATATCTACCCATCGATATATATCTGGCAACTTAAATATTTAGAAAGTGCATGGTGCTTAGTGCAAAAAAGACAACACCTAAAGAGCATAGGGTGCAAAAATAAAGTAATTCATGACAACATATAAACAATATGTATCAGTATATCTCATATTTCATATTAAAACATTTAAAGTGTATAATGCAGAGAATATAACCATCTATGCCAATAAGCAAACAATACAGACCCATATGCATAGCAATCATATGAGTGATGCTAGTTAATCTACCTTGAAATTCAATTATGGGAAAGATAAACCAGCAATTAATATCAATTCCTCCTTATTATTCATTAGAACATTTTCAGATAAAGCTTCTCTTACTCTATACACATTAAAAGCAAATTATTAGTCCGGTAGTATCTTTTTCTGAGTTTCCACATTTGTGAATCACTGTTCAATATAAATTCATCAATTCTCGCTCATTTTTGCTATAGTAAATATGAGCCATGACCAGTCCTATCTCTTATATGTTCTATATTCCATTTTTTAATTTGTGGGAAAGCTATTGCCAGCAATTGGGACTTATAATCATTTAATGCAATACGAAATCCTATCCCCTCTATTAGTATACATATAACTCAGCATCCACATTATGTCCCCATGGATGTTCCGTTTCAAGCAGCAATATGAGGATAGATTCTTGTCTCGTGAACTGTAATTCTCAATCACCTCCTCTTCAGTGCATTCTCACATGTTTGATACCATCGTATATCAATTCAGTGATAGTACCTTGGTGCACATCCCATATATATTTTGCTATGGGGTAAGCTCTGTCTTGATTTTTTATTGCTCTTAAATGCTGCAATATGAAAGTTTTTACTTTCTTGGTCGTGCTCCCAACATATCTTTTTTGTAATTATACTCCAAGAAATAAACATCAAATTCCATTTTACATGTTATTTTCTGTTTTATCAATGACTTTTTGCCTTCATATGTGGTATATTCTTTCAAATTTTGTCCAATCTCACATGCTTTACAAGTTCCACATTTCCATAATCTACCATTTTCCTTGTTTAACCAAGTTGTTTGTTTTCAAACCAGATACAAGAAGTTCATTGTCAATAGATCCCCCAGATTTGCTGTTCTCTTATAGGTTATATGTGTATTAGACCCACAAATATCTTAAGACTATAATCATGCATTAAAACATTCCAGTTTTTTGACAAGATTATCCTCATATTTCCATGTTCCCACTTGTAATTCATAAAGAATTTGCAGAGTTCACCCCTCCTTCTGGTTCAAGTGTTCCACCTTCTCTTTGGAATTGAATGTGAACAATAGATCCTCCCTTTCCATCAACTTCACCCTATTGTAAGCACTGGTCAATACATCCTTAGGATATCCTCTCTCACAAAACCTGGACATCATTTGTTGGGCTTCAATATTTAAACAAATCCTTCTTGCATGTAACATCTGAATATATAGAATATTCCATTTTAAGGTTTTCGGATGGCCACTAGTTGCACGTAACAAGGAGTTTCCTGCAGTTGCTTTTCTATATACTTTCATATGTAAAGTGTTGTTTTCCACATAGAGGGCAATATCAAGGAACTCATTACTTATTTTACTCCAATTACTGGTCAGATGTATAATGTTATCATTCCTGTTCAGTTTCTCCAAAAATAATATTAAGACATATTCTTTACTATCCCAAAGTTTGAAAAGGCCATTGATGAATCTTGACCAGAGTGTTGTTTCATATATACATAATTTTCTTCACACCAGGCCACCTCCTTCTCCCACCACCCCATGAACAAGTTTACGTAGGTGGGGGTGAAGGAGGTTCCAATAGCAGTGTCCTGTTTCTGTAGGAAGATCTCATCACTGAATGTGAATACATTGTGAGTCAAACAGTATCTCAGCATTTAGATAATCATTTGCATATGTTGTAAATGGGCCAATGAGTGTGTCGCAAGACGAATTTACATGCATGGACCCCTTGTTCATGATATATGGGTGTATATAAGGATGTAACATCCATCATTAACATGATGTGTGATGATTTCCATGGTGTACTGTTAATTTTATGAAGGAAATCCAATGTATTCTTTATATAAGATGGTAACGTTGTGACATATTGTGCCAAAAACAGATCCAGTTATCGTGATGTGTTTTCCTACAAAGCTCGTATGGAGCTCAAAAGGGATCTCCCTGGTGGATTAACAAGTGATTTATGAATATTTGGGAGGAAATAATTTGTAGCTGTTCTTGCATGGGTGTTTTTCAAATAATTGTATTTTTCCATTACCAACAAGCCATCATTTCTCCATAAGGATAACAACTGATGGTATTCCTTTTGAATATCATTCAAGGGATCTGTTTTTGAAGCCTCATAATGTTTTACATTTTTTAATTGTCCCCTAGTCTCCATCACATATTGAGATCTGTCCATAATTACAGTTTTGCCACCTTTGTCAGTAGTCTGTGGATCTTCCACAGTGGTGGACATATTTAAGCCTTTACCATAGATGTACTGACTGGTATACAAATATTTGTTTTTGCTATTTGATTAGAAAAGTTAAAGCAAATGATCTGAAAATTATGATTAATAATGCACATTTTATGACGATACAATATTTTATGTTGATTTATGTAATAGGTCTGAAATCATTTTAAGTTATAATATAACATATGCAATGTATGGTTCAGACTAACAATTTATTTTGGAGTGGTATTTATTGCTAGATTCACGAATACCGAATTAGTACCAGATGGATTGTAAAGTGTGTATCAATAATCATAAAATTTAAAGGTTCTTATTTCTACTAAACATAAAATGTATGTTTATGTTGTGTTATTTTAAGTATATTTTGTGTTTATGAAAAAGTAAATATGAAAATTTATTATTGGAATATTTAGTTAAGTTTTATTTTAATTTCTAAATTAATTAGAATTTCTTTTTTAAAGAAATATGATTTTGTTAATTAAAATGTGTATGATATATTTTATGTTATATCTTCTGATATTTCCTACATAACTTTTATGTATATATATTTCCTGTGGAATGCTCCTTGCTCCTAGGCAACTGTCTCCTTGTTAGTGATGGGGGGTTCTGGAATGTGTTTGTAGAGCAGTTGCACCGGGAGCAGAGAGCAGACCATCAAGGGCCGTTTTCCTCTACAATAAACTTCTTTCAAAAAGACTCCGTGGCACTTGTTGTTACAAAACTGGCGACGAGGATGGGATCAACAACCCATTAAGGACCTTCTCCATGTGAAAATTTTTTGTTATTTCTCCAGCGTTTCCTTGAAGAAAACGGAAGAAAGCGAACCTACGGCCCTTGAATCCATTCCGCCGATAGCCATTCACTCTTAAGGCTATTCAGAGGACCTACATGCAAGGTGTGTCATTATTTTAATTTTGGGGACATTTAGGACCGTACCTTATCCTGTGTGGCAACCGCCGCCCTCGCGCTGTACTCGCGCTGTGTTTGCTCACGCCATCCCGCTTGAGTCTTCCACAGCGTCAGTGTTCTCCTGTCTCCTGACGTGAAGAGGTCTTCTACGTGATCACGCACTATGTGTGCGTACCGCCATCTTGCTTTGGGACTTTTCACTCAATACGTCCCATTGTTGTTGTGAGCAAAATCGGATCGGATCCGATTGGATATTTTCTTCTGATCAGGCGCGTTTACGCCTGCAACGTGATTCGTATACAACGTTAGCGCTTCTGTCATAACAGCTGATCTGTGTGTCTACAGACGCTTGCTATGCTATTCATTTGAAATTTTTCATCGGCATCGGAACTTGTCAGCTGACGCTTACCTTGTGTGTCAACCTAAGTCAACGGTGACACACTCACCTTCATCTAGATACTGGTTATTGTTACACTGTATATATTATATTATATATTATTTGTTTTTATCTTGTACACATCACTTATCCCCTCATTTCCACACCATGACTTCCCAATCGATTTCTGCACCTCCACCATTTTTACAAAGCCCTGGGCAACCAAGTATACTGTGGGAAGATTGGAAAGAAGCTTTTGAAACCTATCTTGATGCTATTGGTGGGGATATCTATGTAGCAAAAAGAAAGTTAGCAATTCTTAAACATTCATTGGGTCAAGAAGGAAGAAATGTATTAAAAACCTTACCAGGGGTTAATAATATTACAAGAGTAGAAAATGCCACAGAACAAGCTAGCGAAAGTGGGGATAATGACATAGATGTTTATGAAATAGCGTTAAAGGCGCTAGAAGAAAGTTTTGGCAAGAAAAGTAGTGTAGTGGTGGAAAGACATTGATTCTTTTCGCGAGCTCAACTCCAAAGTGAATCTATTGAACAATATGTAGCCAATTTACGGAAGCTAGCTGTTAATTGTAAGTTTAAAGATTTGAGAGACGAACTCATTAGAGATCAAATGATCAATAGATTATATAATGTAAAGATCCAAGAGAAACTACTAGGCATGAAAGCCCCACTCTAGAAAAAACTATTGAGATAGTCAGAAGAATGGAAAACACCTCAAGATATGTAAAAGAATTAGGTAGTAATTCTACCAATAAAGAGGTTCATGATGAGTCAATACACAGCATAAACAATTCTAGCAAGCAGGCCAATAGACAGGATTATCCTAAATCTAACGAGAAAAAGTTAGTTCAGTCTAAAGTCAGATCCAAATACTGTTTTAGATGTGGAAGTCCTAAGCACACTGCTGATGCAAGCCATTGCCCTGCGGTCAGAAGCAGATGTTATAGATGCAAGAAAATCGGGCATTTTTCTAGATTATGCAAGGGTACCTCTAATTTTCATGTTGACAAGAAAACCATTAATTTGGTAAAAGAAGATGATTTTTCTTGTGAAAGTGAAAACGATGAGGTAGAGTTATTAATGATTGATTCTTCACAAGTTTGCAATTGTGATGGGTCCAAGGATAGCTACCGTCCTCCCAAATGTCTGGTTGAGATCAAAGGTATAGAAGTTCACATGTGGGCAGATTTATGTTCTCCATTCTCCATAATTGATAAAGCCACTTGGGAAAATGTGGGTTTTTGTGTTAAAGATTTACAACCTACAGACGTCACGCCAGAAGGTTATTGTGGAAATAGACTTCCTGTCCTAGGTTACGTCTTGACTGAGATTTGTTTTAAAGACAGGAAAACTTTGGCCAAGCTTTATATTGTGGAAAAAGGAAAATCGCTTCTTGGATGGAAGGAACAACGTGCTTTAGACATTGTTTTAGATCCTAACCATCCTGAACAAGTTTTAACTATAGCTTCGTCTGACAACAACAAATGGGTCACCAAATTTCCTGATCTTTTTAAAAGTTCTCTGGGATGTTTGAAAAGATTTAAACACCGCATCATTTTAAAAGACAATGTTGTGCCCAAAGTACACAAAGTAAGAAATGTACCACTGGTTTTAAGGCAAAAATTGAGAGAAGAACTAGAGACTGAGTAATGAGGGAGTGATTGAACCCATTGAGGCGTGAGAGTGGCTAAGTCCGGTCGTTTTGGCTAAAACAAACAACGGTAAGATCAGGATGTGCATTGATTTGAGAGACTTAAATGATTGTATATGGATCGATCGTCATCCTCTTCCCAGAATCAATGAAATGTTGGCTAGCGTGGAAGGAGGTGCATATTTTACCACTTTAGACTTATCCAGCGCATACCATCAGGTTCTTTTACACGAGGAAAGTAGACATCTCACTTCTTTTATCACACCTGAGGGAGCATATCAATTTATTCGCATGCCATTTGGACTTGCTTCGGCATCCGCCGTCTTCCAAAGAGTGATGCAAAAAGTTTTGTCTGGTGTAGAGAACACTTTGGTATTTCAAGATGATGTATTAGTTTGGGGGCATGATGTTGCACAACATGATACAATTTTAGAAATTGTTTTGAGTAAATTAGCAGATGCGGGGCTCACCATTGGCCTTGAAAAATGTAAATTTGGTGTGTCGGAAGTAGAATATTTGGGCCACACTCTTACCAAGGATGGTGTCAAACCAAAGATCAGTTTAATAGATGCCATCGAAAAAGCGCCCCCTCTTACTGATAAAGACCAACTCAGGTCTTTCCTGGGTCTTGTGGAGTACTACTCCAAATTTGTCAGTCATTTCACTGATAAAGTTCAAAGTTTAAGAGATCTCATGAAGAAAGGCGCAAAATTTGTGTGGTCTAATGAGTGTCAGTTAACTTTTGATGCTATAAAGAAAGCCATAGCAAGTGCTGTTTGTTTGAAACCATTCAATCCGGACGATATAACCATAATTTCTACTGATGCCAGTAACCATGGTCTTGGTGCTGTATTGATACAAGTGCATGATGGCAAAGAAAGAGTTGTAGCATTTGCCTCTCGCACGTTAAAGGGAGCTGAACATACCTATTCTACAGTTGAGAAAAAAGCTTTGGCTTGCTGGTGGGGTGTTCAACACTTTCGAATTTTTGTGTGGGGTATTAGATTTATATTACGTACGGATCACAAACCATTAGTGGATTTGTTTTCCACGAGGGGAGCAGGAAAAGCCACTCCCAGGATAGCCAAATGGCTTTATCGCTTACAAGAATTTTCTTTCGATATTAAGTATGTGCCTGGTGTGAAAAATGTAAATGTTGACTGTTTGTCCAGATTACCCATGAAAAGTATGCAATCCGCTGATGATGATGAATGGATGGTTGCAGAAATTAGTGATGTGTGTGGCGCAATTTCTGAAAAGGAGTGGCTGTCTGCTGCGAAAGAGGACCACACCATAAAAAATCTCATTGAGGCTCTTACACATGTTCAAGGGTGGAAATTACATCCTGAATCTTTAGGGCCTTTCAAACTTATTTGGTCGGAATTTGCCATTGTGAACAACTTTGTAAGGAGGGGGTGTCGGCTTGTTGTACCCCAAAGTCTAAGGGAAAGGCTATTAAAACCTATGCAGGAGGGTCACTGTGGCATGTCAGCCATGAAAAGGCGCATCAGGGAGGATTTCTGGTGGCCAGGTATGGACACTCAAATCGAAAGATTTGTACGCGATTATATTGCTTGTGCTGTCAGTGATAAGTCTCATACCACCCAAGAGACCACCATTGATCCGTTACCCTTGCCTAAATCACCCTGGGAAAAACTTGCCATTGATATTTGTGGTCCCTTTGAAACCCTTGGCACAAGTGACAGATTTGCCATTGTTATGATCGACTATTTTTCAAAATGGCCTGAGGTAACATTTGTAAAGGAGGTAAAGTCCAGTGTTGTGATATTTTTTTGTGAGGGTTGTCCTGCTGAAATTGTTTCTGACAATGGCCCCCAATTTATCTCTGCAGAATTTGAGAGTTTTTTTCATCTGTGTGGGCATTAAGCATACCAAGACCCCTGTGTACCATCCCAGGGGAAATAGTTTAGTTGAAAGGTTTAACAGAGTGCTAGTTGAGAGCTTACAACTTGCAGGTAAAAGTGGTTTGCATCTTAAACAGCAGGTTAGAGACATGTTATGGTGTTACAGAACCACTCCGCATTCGGTCACTAAAGAAACTCCTTTCAGTTTGCTCAAGGGAAGGGAACCTTGCACTGTAGCTGTGCCTGCCTGGATGGACAGAGCACGCAAATGCAATGTAGATCATGAAGAAGTGAAAGACCGTGTCAAAAGGTACCAAAATTCTTATGGCCAAAGACATAACACAAGCATTCACACACCTTGTCGGCTCTTCAAGTCTGGCATGTTGGTAAGAGTTTATGTTGGTGACAAAACCAAAAAGGGTGCTTCTAAGTGGTCATGTCCCAAGAAGGTTGTGCATGTTAAAGGTAATTGTGTAAACCGTGCAGATGGAAATTGGTGGAACACTAGAAAAGTATCAATCTGCAATGCCACTGAGCAAGAAGAATGGTTGACACTCCAATGTCCAGGAAGTTCTTATTCCACTTCTAATCAGGGGATTTCACAAGGTAAATCTACTGTTGATCCTGTCATAACACAACTCACTCCTCCCGCACCATAGTCAGACCTAAATTTCTTGATGATTACTCTTGTGATTAATCCATTGTTTCTCAACCTTTTAGGATCCTGTTTTGCTGACTTATTTTTTGTAATCCTGAAGGGGGGATATTTACCTTATGTTCTTCATTAATTGTTGTGCTCATTTCATGTACTTGTACCCACTTGGGAGCTTAATTTTGTTAAGAAGGGAGATATGCTATATCTTCTGATATTTCCTACATAACTTTTATGTATATATATTTCCTGTGGAATGCTCCTTGCTCCTAGGCAACTGTCTCCTTGTTAGTGATGCGGGGTTCTGGAATGTGTTTGTAGAGTAGTTGCACCGGGAGCAGAGAGCAGACCATCAAGGGCCGTTTTCCTCTACAATAAACTTCTTTCAACAAGACTCCGTGGCACTTGTCGTTACAAAATTTACATTACAATTTTATTTTATGTAATTTAATTTTTTGCTTTTGTTTAATGTAATTAAAGATCATTAATAATATTTCTTTTTTATTTAGTGGTTTAAGTATGGTATTTGTAATTTTCTTTTTTGTATATTTGTTTATTCAGTTTTCTGTCCGAAGAAATACAATTAACATTGTAGCTTAGCACATTTGGATACATACATACTCATTTTTCATTGTGCGATAAGTGTCAAGGTAGCTCAGGAGGATCAGATAAGGGCCGAGGAGATGAAGGAACAGATCCATCAACATTCATGCTACCATACATGCGGAATCTCGTAGGTCACCAACAAGGAGGGCTCTCCACATTGAATGCAAAGTCGGTACAATGCCTACTCAGCGGCCAAATCGCCAGATCCGTGCAGGCTCAATGAATGCTCGCTGAAAAGCAATTCGTGTACAGCTGGTGCAGTCCCTAAGTTGTGTATCCCAGCTAAAGTTGTGTCACCTTCCCCTTCCCTCATGTCCGGGTTTCCTTCATCAGTCAGACCTTCACTGTGTTCCCCCAGAACTTCCAGCATGCTAGACCAGTTTTCAAGATCTCTTTCCGCATGTTCATCAGTATGCACCCTCTGGAGCCGACATTCCTCCACCACCACCCACTCCAAAAGGTCTGACCTCCACTTGGAAAATCCGGGAGGGCGGGCCCGGCCTAGTGCATTGCTATTTGGCGTCTCGCCAGTAGGAGACCCAGTTGGGCAAATCATATTGCATTTTTCTCCCCTTCTTAGGAAGTGGTAACAGCCCCAGCAAACAATGATGTACTAAGAGTTCCACAGCGATTCTGGTCACCCTGTGTAACTCCCTGAATACATCATTCTAGTTTGTTTGGAGTTGCGTGCAGGTCCATGCTACGTGACAGAAATCTGCAGGTGATAACTTGCATCTAGCGCAACCCGCTGATCTTGCTGGGTATGCTCTATGTAAACAAGACGGTGTCAGATATGCTTGATAAAGAAAATAGAAGTGCACCAGCTTAAATCAGGCATTTCTAGCCATTTTGCGTACCTGCGCTTGTGCCCTGCGCCATTCAGTGTCCGACAATGGAGACTCTAAGTCACTATCCCAGGCTTCCCGTTTCAGTGCAACATTTGTCTTCCTATCGGATTTTAGGGCTGCATTTAGTCAGGATAAAATACCCTTAAAGGAGCCATGGTCCAGACTTATTTGAAGGACCTGTGACTGCTCGTGCTCCTTTGGGAAAGTGAGCCAGATCTCACGTACTGTATGTAATATGCTTACATATTGTAGGAACTGTCGGTTATCAATTCCATAGTGCATCTCTACTTCCTCCATGGACATGAAGGTGCCATTCAAAAACAAGTCTCCCGCATTCCAGCAGCCCCCTTCTATCAGCCTTCGATGTGCATAGACTCATGGACATGCTGGAAAGGGTGCAACCACCAAAGCAGAAGGCCACGCGCCTGCCCACGCTCCAACAAGAAGTCGATTCGGTAGACACTAGAGAGATGGACCTGGAAACACAAGCTTCTGGAATGGCCTATGCTAGGTTTTTACCTTAGAGATCGGGCAAACTCATGGCCACAGAGAGAAAACAGTCTATTCCCCAAACTGATGTTGTTTGTTCCCATTTAGTACTCTTTTCTTTGTCTACTTCCTTTGCTCCTATCCCCTCTCCCCTGAATCCCTCCCCTTGCCTGCTTCACCGCCCAGCCCCCTGTCCTTCGTGCCCTTTGACTAAGCACTCCTTCTCCCCTTGTTGGGGAAAGATCCAATATTTATACTCTGGAGTCTCAGCGAACCCGCTGAGAGAGTCCACAGCGCCAAGGGAGCCACTCACAGTTGAGGTATGGTATGGCACCCCTTGCCAAAGCACTCCCTCTCCCCTTTTTGGGGAAGGATCCAGTATGTAGGCCTTGGAGTCTCAGAGACCCCTCTGAGAGAGTCCACTGCGTAAAGGGAACCTCTCGCAATAGAGATTGGGAAATGATACCACTTACCCTGGGATCACAGCTTACTGGACTTTGGACGCAACTTTGACTCGTCTACCGGTTTGTGTCCCCGTCACCCTCCCCCTCCTCTTTCCACGCTGTTGTCTCTCATCCTCCCCTCCTCTTTCCCTCCTTCATTCTCTGTCTACTTCCCCTGCTCCTACCCCCTCAACTGAATCTCTCCCCTTGCCTGCTTTTTCCCTTACGTATATGTCCTTATTGTCTATCTCAACCTTACATGTAACTATGTTGCCATGCTCTAACAACTGTGTAACCTTTATAACGATGTAACCTGCAACTATGGTCTGATACTCATGTAAAGCGCTCTGATACCTCCGGGTCTAGCCAGCGCTATATAAAACCTTTAAAATAAATAAATAAATAAGTGGGACATATGGTATCTTTTTTATGACTTTCCTAATGGCCATTTCCAACGCTTGCGCCGCTAGAGCAATATTAAATATGGTTCCCGATGTGAGGCTCTGACCACACATTAGCAAATGGGGGAGCCCGAAAGCAAACTCTTTCCCCACTTGGGATCTACATCACACCACATAGCGACGTACTACAAGAGGCCCGCTAAGTAATACAGTTGTAGATCAGGGAGTCCAAGGTCCCCCCCTTGTCAAGGTCCAGCTTCAGGATCTCTAGTCTAACCCTACACATTTTGCCCGCCCATATTAGGTCAGCCAACAACTTATCTATCTGTCTTCCAGCTGGCAGGACACAAAATTAATTTTGCATCATGTAAAGGCAACGGGGTAGGAGGACCATTTTACTCAAAGCTACTCTGCCCATTACTGACAGGGGCAATGTGGTCCAGAATCGGACCGAATTCGTGAGACCGTCCAGAATCCTGCCCATATTCAGTTGATATTAGAGGGTCTGGTCATGAGTTAACTGTAGACCAAGATATCGAAAGCTATGTATTTCCCAGGGCATCCCCACTGCTGGAATAGCAGCCTTGTCTCTATCCACCAAGGTGGCCAAGGGGTAGAGTGCGGTCTTGTGGTGGTTGACACAGAGTCCGGACACCCTGCCAAAATTTTCCAATAGCCGCATGAGAAGAGGTGTTGAGCGTTCAGGGTCCCTCAAATAAATCAACATGTTATCTGCATATAATGACACAACGTGGTTGTTATCTCCCACTGGAACGCCGCAATCCCACAATTGGTCCCTCAGGTATATCTCCAGTGGCTCCATTGTCAATGCAAACAGGAGTGGCGACAATGGGCAGCCTTGCTGTGTACCCCTCTCAACCCTAAAAGTCTCGGAGACCTCTGCACCCATACGCATTCTTGCTGTGGGTAATCTATACAATAGTTGGACCCATGATACAAACCTGGTCCCCAATCCCATACGACGTAGGACTTCCCATAGATATGGTCAAGATAGGGTGTCGAAAGCCTTTTGATATGTCCAATGCTACCAAAGCTGCCTCAAAGGTGGACGCCTGAGTTTCATGCATCATGTGTGACAGTCGCCGTAGGTTCATGTGGCAGCCCCTCCCCGGCACAAAACCACACTGATCCTCGCGCACTAAGTGCGAAACAACCCGTCCCAGTCGAAGAGCTAAGATCTTTGTGAGCAATTTAACATCTACATTCAGTATAGAGAGAGGTCTGTATGAACCCGGGTCCCCAGGGTCTTTGCCTGGTTTTGGAAGCATAACTATAACCACCTCCCTCATGTGCGTCGGGAGTACTCCAAGCTCATGTGCCTCCAAAAGAGTCTCCAATAGTGCTGGGAGCAAAGTGGCAGAATTGGCCTAGTAATACTCAACCGGGTGCCCGTTGGGACCTGGTCATTTCCCCCTCGCCATGATGCTGAACGCCTTCCTCAGTTCCTCCAGTGTTATGGCCTCCGCGAGTCCTTCCGCCTGAGTCAACATCAGTTGGGGAATAGCCACCTGATCCAGGAACCATTCCACCCTGGGGTTCTCCGCTGATGGCGGGCAGTGTATACCCCAGTGAGATGGTCACTCAGTAGCTGGGTAATAGCCATCTGACCCATAACCAGTGCCCCGCTGGAGCCGCGTAAGGCAAGAATAGTTGGTGGGTGACATTCTGTTTTAAGTAGCCAAGCCAACATTCATCCCAATCTGTCCCCTTCTCTATGGAGATGTTGCCGCTAGTCCTTCCGGACGCGACAGTCCAGCCTATCCCAGACAGTTGCCACAGCCCTATAAGCCTCTGTCAGTGATATCTCTTCCCGCTCCCGTCCCTGCATCTGACATTGCAGTCCTGCAAGCTGTTCCTCCTTTTCTCCAGCTCCTGTTCTAACTTCCTCCTGATGCCATACGTCTTACCAAGACTCAAGCCCCTGATGACTACTTTTAATGTCTCCCATTCTGCACCTCAAGAACCTGCAGTGTTCCAGTTTATATTGAAGAAACCCTGGAGTATGTCTTGCATATAAATGGAGTATTCCGGGTCACCCAGAGCCTCGGGACTGAACCTCCACTAGGGGAGGCTTGGTCGATGACCTCTCACCCCGCAGTCCAGAATCAGAGTAGCATGGTCTGAGAGAAACCCTACTTCATAGGCCACTTTTACTACATCAAGGACCCCCTCATTGGTGAGGCGAAAGCGATCCAATCTGCTATGTGTGCCACTGGTAAGGGAGTTACACAAGTATTCCTGTGCCACAGGGTGAAGCTCCTGCCAAACATCCGCGTACTGAAATCGAGTCATAATCTCCAGCAGCGTAGCTGCCATGCGAGGTTTCGTGCCCAGTTTAGGTGGGTTTTGATCCAGTTGCCCATTCAGTATACAATTAAAGTCCCCCGCCCAAACAATCGGTAAGTCTCCATCATCTACATTAGGAGCATAGGCATTCAGCATGCATAGCTCTCGTCCTTCTAATATACCATGCAACAATATATAATGTCCTTCCACATCTGCTAGCTGCTCCCTCAACTGGAAGGAAACTACAGATGCCACTCATATTGATACTCCCCGGGCATACGAAGAGTAGGTAGAAGAGTACAGCTGCCCTCTCCATTTCTTACTAAGTTTCTGAGCTTCAGCCTCCAAGAGATGCATCTCCTGTAGGAATGTGATGCGCACCCACAACTGTCTAAGGCAGGTGTGGGTCCTATATCTTTTCACAAAAGAGGTGAGCCCCCTCACGGTCTATGATAACATTCGAACTATGTCAGCCATTCCACTCTATCTTCAAGTACACTCTCTGTCCCTGTCCAACACCCAATACCCCTCCTGCTCCCTGCAATCCCCGCACAACATGACGTATAATGGCTGCTGCATAAAACAGAAGAGTCTGAAACTTAACATCCCAACATCGCTGTCTCACCCACCCCAGGTAAACAAATCTCAATTAGTGTCTGTCCATACATCACAACTAACACCCCAATCAACACAGCTTATGCAAAATAAATGTTAGAGTGTGTTAGAAACCCTTAATGGATGTCAATTCTGCGTATACCACTAAGGATCGTGCCGGATAGGTGAAGATCCCTGTGTTAGTGAGTCCGCCACCGCTTGACACCTATGTGTCCCAAAGGCCCCACTACTTCCACCAAGAACTACGCATGCACTTCAGATGTAAAGCACAAACAAAGTAATCAGAAAAAAAGAAAACAGAAGAAAAGCAAGCACTCCGAACAAGAACAATACTGAAAAGAAAGAGGAGGGGGGAAGAGGTGTGCTGCGACAGACTGTGTCCGTGCCCCATGTAAGTGGTCGCCCTCGTACTTATGCGCCATTGCTGCATAGAGTTTGGACGGCAGTCCAATGTCGCTGCTGAAGAAGAGCTGCAACATGTCAGTGCCGGCGCCCCTTCTCACAGCCGTTGGACGCATGGCTCCAAGAGTCATATCTGGTCGCCCTCATTGTTTCTTCCCACTCGAGAAGGGCTCTTATCTCTAACCATACGGTGTTGATGTGAGCTCTCGCTCATGTCTCAGACAGCACAACTCCATACTTCTCAAATCACAACAGTGTTTGCCGGTGAGCCACCAGGCTTGTCCTGTGTCTCTGAGTAGACACTGGAGGACATCGCCGATGTGACTGTCTCTACCAGTGCCCTGGCCTCCGCGCTCTCCTGTTGCTGTGATTCCAAAGTGATGGTACCATCCGTCCTCACCACTACTCTTGCACTCGACCATGCTCGACATCTGTGCCTGCTCTCTTTCCGTGGCTGTGTACTCAGTTTCACCTGTCTCCGGGATGCATCACATCTCCACCCAGATGATGTATCCTGCATGCGGTCACCGCTCCGGATTTCCAGCCAGTCCCATGTTTCTTCCGGAGTCATAAAGAAGTAGATTCGACCGTCATGAATCACCTTCAGCTTGGCAAGGTACAGCAGCATATATTGTAGTCCCATAGCAGCCAGTTTTTGCTGGACACCTCGAAACAATTGTCTCTGCAACTGTACAGCCCTAGTGTAATCCGGAAAGATGCGGATGACGGTGTTATCAAATATTGGGTCCCCCTGTTTTCGAACCACCTGAAGGATTTTATCTTGATACCTATAATTCAGGAATTTGGTAATAACTGTCCTGGGAGGAGCTCCAGGTTGTGGCAGCAGAGCCAATGATCTATGTGCTCTCTCCACTGCAAAAAAGTTAGATTACTGTGCGGCCGGAAGCGTTGTCTTAATCCAATCCTCCAGGAAGTTGTCTGGTCTGCCCTTCTCGATGCCCTCTGGAAACCTCACGAACTGGAGGTTGGACCTGCATCCTCCATTCTAGCCTCCATTTTGCTAGAGAGAGATTCATGTCCACTTACTGTTCTCTTTAATTGAGAGACTTCTTCCCTCAGTTAGGTGACCTTGCTCTCTCTCTCCCATTCTCTCTGCCACCTTGCGCAGGTCAGCTCTCAACAAATTCCCATCAATCGCTATTGCCTCAATTTTCGCCTGCACTGCCAGTCCAGAAGATTCAATGGCTGCCAATATCTGAGTTACAGTTGTTTCAGCTGTAGTCAGGGGTGCAGCACTCTCTGTTGTCTGCTGGCCAGTACTCACATTTGGGGCAGTGTACATTTTCGTTTGTTGCGTGGTCCATGCTGCCTTATCCTTACCCATGGTGCGGCTGGCTTAGGCACCTTTCAATTACTCAGCAACTAGACCTTACTGCAGTTAGACACCACTATATCAACGTTCAATAAATAAATATATGCTGGTCGTAATGATTCAGCCTCCTGGTCCGCCCTTAGTACGTAATCGTTTGGCCTTCCATGCCGTCTCTTTCTTGGTGTTTCAGTGGCAGCACTCACTTCACACAACACTGAGCAGGCTTGCACCAAAACACAAAATAGTAGCAAACTTCAGTCTACATTGTAGTAGAGGGAGTCTCAGATGCATAAACAGTGTGAGGGTGGTGGCATGGCCGGTGATATACAGATCTATTAATACTGCTGAGGGGGGTGAGACGCACATACTTGATGGCGAGATATAGTGTGTGGAAGAGTTAAACCAGCTCTTCCCACTTTAGCAGGCAATGACCCACCGATGGCGCCAGGTGCAGCTACAGGGTCCTGTGTACCAGCGGGAGGTCACTATCCTGGAGGGAGCATCATCCACAATATTCCATGCCTCATATCTCGTTCAGAGATAGCACAAATAACAGCCTGTTGCCAAGCTTCACCCTGCTCTTCTCTCACCTCAGTTCCCGTAAGGCTTTTGGAGGCCGGATGAGCTCCAAGATACTACCTCTTTTGAGGCCAGGTGAGGCAATCGCTTCGGACCAGTCTAGGCCAACCTTGTCTATATACCTCCCCTGGTCCGCAGGGGGGGAGAAGGCATCCAATACAACCCCAGAACATAGACAGTAAGATTCATGGGAGGGGGGAAGCAGGTCAATCCCATGTTCCAGGGAACAGCTCAGGTCCCGTAGTCTCCACTCAGGGTTGCTGGCTCAAGCAGGCAGTGCAACTAGCTCCCACAGGGTCTCCTAAATATGAAAGCCTCGTCCCGAAGCACAGGCCCCCGCAGTCTCCTCCCGCAGCCGCAGCAACCGGTCAACTCCATCACCGAGTTGGTACACGGCGAAGGCCCAGCGCCGTGGGGCCCGCCAGGCACCCAGCGCCTGTCCTCCCCGTCTCCACACCAGGCCGTAGGAGCACAGACACAATGGCTCCATTTCAGGCGCAAGGGTCAAAGGCGAGAGTTCCTCTATCATAGCTGCTTCCAGCCACGGCCTCCCTCTCCCGCAGCCCAGCACAATAATATGATGGGCGCTGCCAGTAGTGCCGCTCACTAGGCTCCAGCATCCATGGCTCCGGGGTCAGCTGCACCCTCGGTGAGGTCTAATTCCGACTCGTCGATCTTTCAGCGGTGTCCGCTTACCGCGTCTACACTCCAAGGGGGGGATGTCACCCAGGATTTCACCCCTCTGGGCCTGCAAACTCCATCACGCCCCTGAACGACTGCAGCACTTGGTTCGGCTCTCTGCACTCCCACGAGGCCTCCAACGATCGGAGAGAGCCGGGCCGCTCCTCTCCACATCAGCAAGTTACACTGCGCTCCGCAGCTGTGGAGGACCAGCAATCTCGTTTTCACTTTTGTGCCCGTACTAGCAGGCATCGTTACAGGTGTGTTTGGGGACTTGGGGGCAGCAAGATAATGGTGAAGTCAGTTTACGGGCCGGAGCGAGCGTTTAGTGCTGCCACTCGGCCATCTTGTTGGCCACGCCACCCACACCCCTGGCATTTGTAATTTAAAAAAAAAAATCTTACAGTTTCAAATGCAAGATTTAATATTGAATTTTTTAATTGTTACAATGTTAATTGTAATTTTAAGTAAATTATTTAATGATGTTAAATTTTAGAAATAATTTTCCATTTTATATATATTTAAAATATATTTTACTTTTGTGTCAATGAGTAGTTATTGTATGTGTATAATGTGTTATTTGTTATTAAAGTATGTTATTTTAATGATGTATTTAAGTTTTCCAAAATATATACTTTTTACATTTATATAAAAAATTAATATGAACATTTTAAGCTATTAGTTTGAATTATATTTATTTATTTCTATTGTTTGTAAAATTGTTTCAGAAAATGAAAATGTTGTGCTTTATACATTGCATTGTAGTTTATACATTTTACCTTATATTATTAGGTCTATGTTTTTTTTTAAATGTTTATTATATATATGTTCATTATATTAAATGTTTGTCTTTATTTCTTTTTAAATATTGTTCATATTTTTATGTTCCATTTTATATTGTTTTATGTTTATTTTTGAGTATCAATGTAAATTGTCAATATCTATTTATTGTAAATTATATTTATTTAATTGTTATTGCTATTTATGTATTTGAAGAATAATGTATTGTTTTGTAGGTATAGTAAATGTTACCCCTTTAGTGTCCAATACCTTTCCCAAAATAATTTGATGAATAATGTATTGTTTTGTAGGTATATTAAATGTTACCCCTTTAGTGTCCAATACCTTCCTCAAAATAGTTTTGATTGGAGTGTCAACAGTAAATGTAACTCTTTTAGTGTTCAATGCCTTCACCCCAAATGGTTTAGATTTGAGTGAGAATAGTAAATCCATCCCGGTTAGTGTCCAACACCTTTCTCAAAGAGGTTTACATTGGAGTGGTAATAGTAAACCAGGCCCCTATTGTGCTCAAACCCTTCCCCAAAAAGGTTTATATTGGGGTGGGAACATGGATGTAATTTCGGGGTCGCAGTTGCGACCCCTAGTTTGCCCCTTGCTACCCCTGGCACTGCCTTTGCGACCCCTGGCCTCAGAAGTAGCAAAATCAATGCCAAGAACACAGGGATGTCTCGCATTATCAGAGCCAGGCTCTAACCTCCTTTTCCGCTCATTTATATTACATTATTTGTGAACAATAGTTTATTTTTCAGTATTAGTGTAATACAAAGTGGAGCAGCAGGATCTGGACCTTCACTGGCATCTTAGATAAGAAAAATGAAATGGTTTTTATGTATGTTGTGTGCGTGCATGTGGGTGAGAGTGAGTTTGGGTGAGAGAGCGTGTATGTGTGAGCATGTATGTTTGTATATGGGATCGTTGTGTGTGTGTGTGTGTCAAATGAGTGAGTAAGTTTAAGTGAGTCAGAGTAGGAGTGAGTGAGAGAGTGTGAATGAGTGATTTAGGGTGAGAGTTGTCAGGGACTGTCCGGGACTATGTGGGGAACACAGTCAGGGACTTGGGCAAGGACTGGGAACTGGGTAGAAAACGTACACATAAAGAGGAGTACAGCGCTGCCCAGGATCATACAGGGAGTCAGAGGAGAAAAAGGGATCCAAAGGGGAAGCCTGTAGAAGTGAACAAGATGGGTAAGACTCAGAAAGGAAGGGCACGCATGAGGCAATTTAGCTTTCAGAAAACTACACCCAGGACGAATGTGCAAGACATATATATGAAACAACATTAACAATAAAGGGGAGTGTGGGGTAAAGCACTCAGGAGCTCCACACGGTAAGATTGAAGCTCAGTAAGTTTCTTACCCACAATTACTGTTACAGATACTGACTGCAAATACCCACATGTAGGATATGCATGCAAAGGCAGGGTCTGTGGAGCTTATACCTATGTTGATGTTATAAATGTAACTCAAAGACAATACTCACAGTGAACAAGAAACACCACCTAGATAGTCAGCTGTGCCCACGGATCCTGGCGATCAAACAGGAACACGCAAGGCAGTAACAGCAAAGGGGTAGAACTAAACACAAGCACAATAGACAAGGAGCTAGCAAGGAGGAGTGCTTAACAGGAAAGGATGGAAATCACAGGGCACACTTGGCAGAAAGCAGGTAACAAACATACAAGGTAACAGAAGCAAGACAGCAGAATAGAAAGACAGCAAACTAGAACTGGAACCAAGGAAATGGGAAGTAAGGCAGGGACTGGAAAAGGATATACAGAAGGGGAGGCTACAAGGGTATACTAGAATAGTGCAGGTTCAGGAATTAAGAAAACAAAGCATAGAAGGCAGTGCTGGGGCAGGAACAAGAATTGAGCAAAAGCTCAGGGAGTCAAAGTAGCACTGCAGATAGTGCTAGTACAGGAGAAGGGAAACTGCTGCAGGTCAGGAACAAGGAATGCCAAGGCTCAGGAGTCAGGATAGCACTGCAGGCAGTGCTACGTCAGGAGAAGGAAAACTGCTGCAGGTCAGGAACAAGGAATGCTAAGGCTCAGGAGTCAGGGTAGCACTGCAGGCAGTGCTAGGTCAGGAGAAGGGAAACTGCTGCAGGTCAGGAACAAGAAATGCTAAGGCTCAGGAGTCAGGGTAGCACTGCAGGCAGTGCTAGGTCAGGAGAAGGGAAACTGCTGCAGGTCAGGAACAAGGAATGCTAAGGCTCAGGAGTCAGGGTAGCACTGCAGGCAGTGCTAGGTTCAAGGAAACAGGAAATAGCTACAGCTCAGGAAACATGGAGTCAAGAGAGCACTGCAAGCAGTGCAAATCAGGAACAAGAAATAGCTGAAGCCCAGGAACAGGAACAAAGAATAACTATAGCTCAGGAACTCAGGAAACAAGGTAGCACTGCAGGCAGTGCTAATTCAGGCACAAGGAATAGCTATAGCTCAGGAAACAAGGTAGCACTGCAGGCAGTGCTAATTCAGGCACAAGGAATAGCTATAGCTCAGGAACTCAGGAAACACTGGAAACACTGATTGGCCTCACCGGTATACAGCTACAATGACCAACACTGGGCTGAAGGGAGCTGGGGCTTAAAAGAGCTCACATTAATCACATGCATCAGGTGTGAGCAGGCTAGCAGCAGCCAGCCACAGGTGAGCTGAATTCCTCCACCCATCCTTGGCCTGCAGGGGTGGAGACGAAGCAGTGAGCAGGGAATTCTGGGTAATGGAGTTTCAGGCATGAGCAGGATGGCTTCCACAAAACCCGGCATGGATTGGGAATGGATGTCAATTCCCAAATAGTGTTGAAATGGCTGGAAGTCAGTATGTACATGAAGGGGAGGGTCTGGAAGCTTGTTAGAACACTGGGAAGCACCACAATTCGGCCCCCTGGTGGTGGACACGAGAATGCAGGGAGCGAGTCGTGACAGTACCCCCCTCCAAAGACCGGCTCTCGGAATCTGGAACTGGATTCAATGCCTTTGCTCCTATGAAATAGGTCCATTTCCATCAGAGATGTAGTACAAGATACCAGAGGACTGTGGGAAAATGTGATGGTCTGGAGGGTAGAATATTAGGCTGTAAATTAACAGGAGTATTGGAGGCAGAACCTGAAGCATTCAAAGCCAGTAACGGGGGCTTAGAACCCCGAATCAAAGGTGTTTGAAGTCCAGATGATGGCAGTCTAGAGTAGCACTCTAGAAACGAAGGCAGATTGACTGTAGGGTCAAAAACAGATAATGGATTGGCAGGAGGCACAGAGGTCAAAGGCAAGGTGGCTGAAGTCAAAGGAGGTAACAGGAAGCAGACTTGAAGCTCTGGCCCTGGAGGAAAACATACAGAAGACTCACATGCAGGAGACGCTGGAAGCAGGTATGGAGGAGACCCAGGCCCTGGAGGTCTACATGTTGAGAGTTTTGTCTCTGCGGCTAGAAGTTCAATCTCTGAAAGTATATGTGCTGAGACCTTTGAAGGCTGGCTAGCTGGAAGCACAGGGTCAAAAAGTTGGCAAGATAGAGGCTCAAGGTCGGAAGGCAGGGAGCCTGGAAGCTCTGGTGCTGAAGGCAGGGAGCCTGGAAGCTCTGGTGCTGAAGGCAGGGAGCCTGGAAGCTCTGGTGCTGAAGGCAGGGAGCCTGGAAGCTCAGGTGCTGAAGGCAGGGAGCCTGGAAGCTCAGGTGCTGAAGGCAGGGAGCCTGGAAGCTCAGGTGCTGAAGGCAGGGAGCCTGGAAGCTCAGGTGCTGAAGGCAGGGAGCCTGGAAGTTCTGGCTCGGAAGTCAGACAGCCTGGAAGCTCTGGTTCGGAAGTCAGACAGGCTGGAAGCTCTGGTTCGGAAGTCAGACAGGCTGGAAGCTCTGGCTCGGAAGTCAGACAGGCTGGAAGCTCTGGCTCGGAAGTCAGACAGGCTGGAAGCTCTGGCTCGGAAGTCAGACAGGCTGGAAGCTCTGACTTAGTAGGCAGGTGAGCTGAGGGCTTGTGCTCTGAATGCAGGCTGTCCGGAGGCTCCAGTAGTAATGGCAGGCAGGCTGCAGGCTCGGGCTCAGATGGCAGCAGGCAGGCTGCAGGCTCGGGCTCAGATGGCAGCAGGCAGGCTGCAGGCTCGGGCTCAGATGGCAGCAGGCAGGCTGCAGGTTCGGGCTCAGATGGCAGCAGGCAGGCTGCAGACTCTGGCTCAGATGGCAGCAGGCAGGCTGCAGACTCGGGCTCAGATGGCAGCAGGCAGGCTGCAGACTCGGGCTCAGATGGCAGCAGGCAGGCTGCAGACTCGGGCTCAGATGGCAGCAGGCAGGCTGCAGACTCGGGCTCAGATGGCAGCAGGCAGGCTGAGGTCTCTGAAAGCAGCAGGCCGGCTGAGGTCTCTGAAAGCAGCAGGCCGGCTGAGGTCTCTGGAGACTCTGCAAGAAGACAAGCTGATGGCAGAGAGGCACAAGGATGACAAACTTTAAATTCTGGGAATGGCGATAGCCCGTGAACAGTAGATTCCCTGTTGTCAATAGTGAAATCTTCACAGTTCCTTGGCTCATTAAAACACACTGACGTTCTTTCTTCGGGATGGCTCAGAATAGTGCTTTTCTTAGAGTCTCTGATGACCAGACTTCCTTTACCATTTGGCAGTTCACAACTCTTAGTCAGAGGAAATAGGCCAGAGATTACTTGGTCGTGGGAGATCTTTTCATTTTCTTCAGAATTACAAGGTGGTACAAATGCATCGGAGCAAACAAGGGGTCAGGATTTTGTTCCTTCTCAGTGAGGAGGTTGGCTTCAGTCGCAGAAGTTAGACCAAGAGCATAGACTGAGTCAGAGGGTGTTGTCACATCAGGGATTATGTTGGGCACTGGTTCAGGTTTTGTCTGTATGTCAATGGCCAGTGTATGTGATACCCCCTGGGTGGAACTGACCTCACTACCAGGAAGAGAAAGCAAACAAGTATTTAGTGTCTTTCCTGGCATCTGGGGTTCCTTAGAAGTGGAGGGACACATCTCAGATGTAGTGCCTATACACAGTTTAGCACTAGAAGACAACACATCAGAGGAGGTAGAAATTTCAGAATTCAAACAATTACTTTCATTAACTGGACTGTGAGACAAGGTACTATGGTTTTTCTGAATGGAATCTGAGTGATCAGCCACGGTATTAGTCACACAATTGCTGGACCAGCTCTGAGGGGAACGCAAAAGAGAGCGCAAGGCTTCATTCTCCAATTCTAAGGAGGCTAACATAAGGGTAGAAAAGTTGTCTTGTAAAGGGGTTTTAGATTCCCACTTGAACTCTGGGTTATAATTTTTTAACAGAGTCTGAAACATTTTATTCTCTCGCTGTAATTCAAGAATCTTAGATGTAGTTATATCCTGTGAAGACTGCAGATCTTTCTCTACACGGACAGTGGTAGACCTGGCAACCTCACAACAAGCAAGAGAGCTACAACTTGGATTTTGTTCAAACTGGATATTAGCCGCCTGTGTTCTAGTAGGTCTTTTCTTTCTTTTGTTAATCTGATTGTTTACTTTGAATGTAGTATTTAACAAGGTCCCTTTAGTATCCGGGACTGTGATATTTACTGGACTACAAGACTGCGTAACATTATGTGAATGGAGAGCAGAGGTTATGAAATGAATCTGCTCTTTCTTTGGTTGAGTGGTTGAATATTGTATTCTACAACCACTTACAGCAGACATGCTAGAACCAGAACTCTTGTTCAGCAAACTAAGGATGGTATCATTCTCCTTTCGCAATGCTGACACAGACATTGAATCTGGATCAGAATAGAAGAAGATTAAGTCTGGATCTGGCAGAGAGGTGTTTGAGAGCCATTGAGTAAAATATTCAGAACGTAAATGTCCATTTCTCATAAGAGGATTCATTGTTTCAGGACTAGGGTGAACAAACTGTAAAGTAGACACTAAATGCCTCTCGTTGTTGGGCACTGGGGAATTGTCCTGCACAAACCTAAATGATGTACTGGTGTGTTTCTTTCTTAAACCTCTCATTAGGACACACCTTCAATATTTTCAAACACAAATGTAACAGAAAAATGGTAGCTAACTGAACGCAAAGAAACCTCACAAGTAACCCTGGAAATGTGGGTTGGTCATTCTGTCAGGGACTGTCCGGGACTATGTGGGGAACACAGTCAGGGACTTGGGCAAGGACTGGGAACTGGGTAGAAAACGTACACATAAAGAGGAGTACAGCGCTGCCCAGGATCATACAGGGAGTCAGAGGAGAAAAAGGGATCCAAAGGGGAAGCCTGTAGAAGTGAACAAGATAGGTAAGACTCAGAAAGGAAGGGCACGCATGAGGCAATTTAGCTTTCAGAAAAACTACACCCAGGACGAATGTGCAAGACATATATATGAAACAACATTAACAATAAAGGGGAGTGTGGGGTAAAGCACTCAGGAGCTCCACACGGTAAGATTGAAGCTCAGTAAGTTTCTTACCCACAATTACTGTTACAGATACTGACTGCAAATACCCACATGTAGGATATGCATGCAAAGGCAGGGTCTGTGGAGCTTATACCTATGGTGATGTTATAAATGTAACTCAAAGACAATACTCACAGTGAACAAGAAACACCACCTAGATAGTCAGCTGTGCCCACGGATCCTGGCGATCAAACAGGAACACGCAAGGCAGTAACAGCAAAGGGGTAGAACTAAACACAAGCACAATAGACAAGGAGCTAGCAAGGAGGAGTGCTTAACAGGAAAGGATGGAAATCACAGGGCACACTTGGCAGAAAGCAGGTAACAAACATACAAGGTAACAGAAGCAAGACAGCAGAATAGAAAGACAGCAAACTAGAACTGGAACCAAGGAAATGGGAAGTAAGGCAGGGACTGGAAAAGGATATAGAGAAGGGGAGGCTACAAGGGTATACTAGAATAGTGCAGGTTCAGGAATTAAGAAAACAAAGCATAGAAGGCAGTGCTGGGGCAGGAACAAGAATTGAGCAAAAGCTCAGGAGTCAAAGTAGCACTGCAGATAGTGCTAGTACAGGAGAAGGGAAACTGCTGCAGGTCAGGAACAAGGAATGCCAAGGCTCAGGAGTCAGGATAGCACTGCAGGCAGTGCTAGGTCAGGAGAAGGGAAGCTGCTGCAGGTCAGGAACAAGGAATGCTAAGGCTCAGGAGTCAGGGTAGCACTGCAGGCAGTGCTAGGTCAGGAGAAGGGAAACTGCTGCAGGTCAGGAACAAGGAATGCTAAGGCTCAGGAGTCAGGGTAGCACTGCAGGCAGTGCTAGGTTCAAGGAAACAGGAAATAGCTACAGCTCAGGAAACAAGGAGTCAAGAGAGCACTGCAAGCAGTGCAAATCAGGAACAAGAAATAGCTGAAGCCCAGGAACAGGAACAAAGAATAACTATAGCTCAGGAACTCAGGAAACAAGGTAGCACTGCAGGCAGTGCTAATTCAGGCACAAGGAATAGCTATAGCTCAGGAAACAAGGTAGCACTGCAGGCAGTGCTAATTCAGGCACAAGGAATAGCTATAGCTCAGGAACTCAGGAAACACAGGAAACACAGGAAACACAGGAAACACAGGAAACACAGGAAACACTGGAAACACTGGAAACACTGGAAACACTGGAAACACTGGAAACACTGATTGGCCTCACCGGTATACAGCTACAATGACCAACACTGGGCTGAAGGGAGCTGGGGCTTAAAAGAGCTCACATTAATCACATGCATCAGGTGTGAGCAGGCTAGCAGCAGCCAGCCACAGGTGAGCTGAATTCCTCCACCCATCCTTGGCCTGCAGGGGTGGAGACGAAGCAGTGAGCAGGGAATTCTGGGTAATGGAGTTTCAGGCATGAGCAGGATGGCTTCCACAAAACCCGGCATGGATTGGGAATGGATGTCAATTCCCAAATAGTGTTGAAATGGCTGGAAGTCAGTATGTACATGAAGGGGAGGGTCTGGAAGCTTGTTAGAACACTGGGAAGCACCACAATTCGGCCCCCTGGTGGTGGACACGAGAATGCAGGGAGCGAGTCGTGACAAGAGTGAGTGCACGAGAGTAGGTGAATATGAATGAGTGCAAGTCAGTGCTAATGATAGAATGAGTGTGAATACATAAATGTAAGTGAGCATGTGTTTTTATGCTTGCAAATCCGCTGTTGGACCTGGCATGCTTCTTGGCTTATAGAAGCACCCTTGACAAAATGTTGGCACTGGAATACTGGAGGTAATACTAGCATATGGGATACCCTCAGCAAAATGCTACGGCTAAAACTCTGTAGGTAAAGTTTGGCATGGAGCATCCATGAAAAAATGCCAGCGCTGGACTCCTGAAGGAAATTCTTGGCATAGTTGGCACCTGTGGCTGGTGATGGCACATTGGAGGAACTTCTTGGCAAATGGGAAGACAACTGTGGCAAGGTCATGGGGCCATCTGTGACAAAATGTGGTCATTGACATATTAGACCTAAACTTTGACATATAAAAAGAGAAGCATTATTAGGAATATTCTGGCACTGGCATATTGTATGTAATGTTTGGGCAAAATGGGCCACCATGGCAAAACGCTGCTCCTAGCAATGGAGGTAATGTTTGACATAAGGGGGCACCCATAGGACATTTTAAAAACATAATTAATTGAACTCATGGGGACTGTCAGGTTTCAGTAGCTTGGCACACCATGAAATAACTTGAATATTTAGTGAGTGGTTTTTAGAGCCTATGGCTTTTTAGCACATTTATGTAAAATTGTGCATTAAAATGCACCAATAAAGTCAATTTTTTTCAAACCTTTCCCAAGGAAGAGAAACCGCCACCCTTTGTTCTCCCCTAGAAGAATTTATAATATTAATTATGCAATTATGTAACTTCGGCAATGTTAAGTATTGTAATGTCACCAGGATTAAGGTTATGTGACTTCATTTCTTGGGACGATGCAGGGTCAAAGGTCATATAATGTCACTTCCTGTGACATCATTAACACAAAAGGGTATATGATGTCACTTGCGCAACCCCAGGCATTTTGGTGAATCGACGTCCATGAGTGGGAATAGGAAATTTGATACCTTTAGTGTCCAACACCTTCCCCAAAATGGTTTAGGTTGGAGTGGGAATAGTAAATCTAACCCCTTTAGTCTCCAACGCTATCCTCAAAATGGGTTACATTGGAGTAGAAATAGTAAATTTGACACCTTTAGTGTGCAACACTTCCCCAAAATGGTTTACTTTGGAGTGAGAATAGTAAATCTTACCCCTTTGGTGTCGAATGCCTTGCCCAAAATGGTTTGAATCCTAAAAACCCCTTAAAATAGTAAGGTCTCTAAGGCCGGATTACTCACTCTCCACAAAAGGTAAAAAAGCTCCTTTTGTGGAAAAAAAGATGAAATCATAGTAACTAAAACAGCCTCAATCATGGGCGCAGAAGACTTTTAGGCTTGTCGACCAAATGAGAATTCTTCATGAATTCATTTGACGACGAAAGTTTGATCTTACTTGATGAGCTAACAGCCTTTCTACGGTAGCCTTAATAGTCACCCATAGGAATCTTATGGAAGCTCACGACCCTGAAATGAAAAGCAAGAAGAGCAGGACCCCAGGGTACTGGGGTCGAACTAGCCTACATCCTGGAAGGGAGATGGTGGCTCAATTCCCAGACTCAAAATTATCAGAAAACTCTGGGAATTATGTGGCCTCCACGCCCGTGGAGTTTCCAGTGGTGAATAACATTCCGTTGTCCTCCTTAGTGAAAGTCTTTAAACCCCAGGGCGTCCCAGCAGGGTTGGAAGCAGTACCTTTTTCTGATGCATCTCATGCTCCAACGCCCTGTCTTAGTTCGGGGGCAGATGTTTGCTTTCAAAGCAGGCCGCTGAGCTCTTATCTCAGAGAGGAAACTGCCAGGAGGCAATAATGGAAAAGACCATCTCTGCTATTGGCAGAGCAGTGGAATTACACTCTGACAAACTTGACGTCCAAATAATGATATTGCAAAATTTCGCAGAGCACACAAAAGACATTGGTCAAAAACTAAATAAACTGCATTTTCAAATAGGACCTTCCTGCAGTGATGGCCGCCCTAACCACTGACGTAAAAAATGAGGTGCTCCATACTGCATCAACAGCCAGTTCCGTCGTCATAGATGCCGAAAAAGCAGTGGGCAACTTCTGCTCATGTTTTACCAGAATTAACAGATTCTCGCGACTCTGGGTGAAAAAATCATCAGGAAAAAGGAGTGCCGCAGGTATTCGACAACAACAACCTCCATAGTGAGATAGTGACGCTGGTTTTCCCAGACAACCACCCTGTTCAAATGGCTCCAACAATCTAAAAAAAAGAACAAAAAGCGTCTTAAGAAACTTAACAAAACAGAAAAAAAGGGTCAGTTCACAAAACAAAATCTGATGTCAATGCCTTTTAAAATGTACCCACGCCAAGGGTCAGCTGAGCCTGTAGCAGCACCTGCATGCGCTAACAGGGAACGGTTTGCCCCTTGCACTGAAACGCTAACCACATCTGGAACGGTGGTGCCAACGCTGAATTCAAATAATCCTGAAGCTCAAACTGTTCTCCCTGACACAAGCTTAAATCACCCTATTATGACAGCACAAGCAGTCACCACAAAATGTAGCTCAACTCAGGGGACTCAAACTGACCAATCAACCTGAATGCAGAAGGGGATCAACCATACAAAGCAGGAAGTCCCTGAAGACGGAGGGGCTAACCAATGGAGATACAGTCCCTGCGTCCTGTCCACCAACAAGTGTGTTGTGATAAATTCCATTTGCTCATCACTTCAAGTAAATAAGACTATCTGCATGATCAACAGCTTCATGCTAATTTTTGATGGCCCCCGAAACTGTCATATTAGGCGCTCGTCAGTTGGTTGCAAGGCCCTCTCAGATAAGGGGTCAAAGGGACACTGGGGAGCCGTCGATATCCTTACAACTTCAAGACAACAATGCTCTTGGTCCCCCAGAACTTGCTAGACATGGCCTGCACCAGTCGGGTACATGCCACCCGCAGAATAGTGGTCCAAGGGACATCGGGGAACCTGTAGTACCCCATTTTGGGTCCATTCACGTGAATGCTAAGGAATCTGACTTGCAAAGTATTTTGTTATACCCTGAATATGTATCACAGGGCAATGAAGACATTCTGAACAGGAGTAATGTAATAAAGCTTTTTGCTGCAATACAAAGCTTGAGTAACATTACTTCTAAAGATATCGACTACATTGCCTTCATGAAGAGGCTGAGTGATGAAAGTAAGTTAAGAACAGAAGTTCGCTTCCTTGATAACAACAATGTTCGTTTGGTACACGCTGAAAAGGAAAGACTGGCTCTGTGGGGCCTAGGGATTGTCAAACAGGCTATAGTAAAATATCCACCAATCTTTGCCCTCAAGCAAAATCAGCCTCAGAGGAGCAACATCGCCTCAAAACCCTTTCACCATAAGCCCACAGCCCCGCGAGGTACTCAAAACCAACAGCCCCTCATTTCTCTTGATAATGATGTAATCATGTTAAAAAATCTTGAGTCAGGGAGTAGAGTTTGTCGTCTACTGAACACTTTGAACTCTGCTGAAGCTAAGTTAATTAATGTAAACCCACACTTGTCCTAACACTCCTGCAGGGTAACATGTCAAACCCACTAATGGTCGCCTCTTGGAACATTGGGGGATACAACACCTTAACGTCCTCCTAGGCCCATCTGGATTATATACGCGCCTTCAACCTAATCTGCTTGCAAGAAACATGGCAATTATCTGCAAACCCCTGGTTGGATTACCCAGAATATCACTCACCTGCACTCAGATCCACCAACGGGGGCCGTCCATCTGGGGGAGTTTCAATCTATGTATCCGATCAATTGAGTTTTACCATCTTCACCCTGGCTGAATTAAACGGAGCAGTTATCATGATCAAACTCATATCTCCCCTAGCCCAATGGAACCATTCAAACTCACTAATACTGGCAAACATTTATATTAACCCGAATCACGGGAAAAAAGGTTCACAATTCATTATCTCGTCAAAACATTGCAAGACGTACGACAGGACCACCTTGAGTGTACCTGGCTTTTAGCTAGTGATTTTAATGACGATGTGGTAAAACTGATGATGGACCACGAGTGGCTAGAGATTGAGGACAAACTATTGAGCATTCCATCTCTAAATCCCTCTTCTCTTAAGAGAAGCTCAAAACTTGACATTGAGTTATCCTCTGGTCTACATACCATGGGCCTGCACACCCTGAATGGCAGGTGCAGGACAGATCATGAGGCTGCTTGCATGCACACCTCTCGCGATAGACTGGCAACACTTGACTACTTATGTGTCACTAGCCAAGACTTCAATTGGATCTCGGACTTTGAAATTGATCATAACCTATTAAGTGATCACACAATCCTGTCATGTTCTTTGCATCTGATGACTGACACCTTACATAAGGAAACTCGGTGGTGAGAGCAAGCAGGGTTAGAACCCGTTAAACGCATAAGGTGACACGTAAACTTAGAACTTCCAACCATAACATTCCTTGATACTTTTCTTTTTGTGTACTTTAAATCTGTCCTCTACTCTAATTGAAACTAGGCCTGGGCGGTAAATTCCGTTCCGCTCGCGGAATTTGCGAAATTTTGGCAATTCCGCGTTCCGCGGAGAACGTGGAATTGCCAAAAATTCCACGATCCACGGCGTAGCGGAATTTTTTCCTTGTTCGCGCTTTCAAAATGCGTGTTCCCGCGCGCGGTAGCGACTTACCGGGATCCCTGCATTCGCCGACGAGTTTTCCTATCCGTTCGCGCGATCCCACGAGAGTGTGCGATCGCGAACACGTCATTCGGCCGCGCCATCGGACATCTGCGTTCGCGAACAGGAAACACGCATCACGAGCGGGCGGGACAAGTGAAACAAGATGGCCGCGCCAATTGGCGACCGCATGGGCAAGTTCGCGAGATATTTCCCCCCGAGCACGCAAACAGAGTCCCCGAACAGGAAAAACGCATCGCGAACGGGCGGAACAAGCAATTCCGCGTGCTCGCGGAATTCTGCGTGCTCGCAGAGATTTTTTACTGTTTCGCAGAATTTTGCGTAACGCGACTACGCAAATTCCGCCCACCCTTAATTGAAACCTGGCCAGACTTTACCAATGGTCTACTAAATTCTGTAATAAATCTGCAGCCTTGCCATGGTCCTCTGCGTAAAACTTGCCCTGGGCCGATGAATAGTAATGAACTAATGTTACTAAAAAGAGAGCTCAATAGAAGTATAAGGGAGGTGCGCAAGCATCCAACAAATATGGAACGTAGAGAAAAGATCAAGTCAGTAGGCAAGAACTACAGGCGATGCCTTTATGTGAACTGCCAGCACAATATGGATTCTCAATGGCTAGCAGTCTCTTCAGTAATAAAGGCAAGGGATTCAAAAATATTTTGGCTTATGGTTTATAAGGTGAGTCAAAAACAAGAGGAGCTGTTTAACATCCCTATGGCTAACTGGACGGCATATGTTATACGATGATCAATCAACAGTACAGGTGGCTATTTTGCCATCACATTGCTCAGCTCTGGAGGAGGCCTTTCAACCCAAATCATGGACGAAATGTTCCAGGAAGTGCTAGTATCAATCCATTCGGCTGGTGCTCCTGGTCCCAATGGCCTTCCAGCAAGCATTTGTAAGGTAGCAATTGATAAATGGACCACCCTTTTGACTGCCCTGTTTAACTTCTGCTTTTTGAACACGCTGGTGCCCGAGAGTTGGCGTGAATCCCTCCTAGTCCCAATACATAAGAAGGGTGCATGGGATAAGCCAGAAAACTTTAGACTCATCACCCTTTTGGATGTGGAGGGGAAATGCTATGCAAAAATCCTCCACAAAGAATTGGAAGCTTGGGCAAAACAGAATAAAATAATCCTTGCTACACAGACTGAATTCCAAAAGGAGCAGGGTACTGAGATCAATCTAATATGCATGTTGATCAGGGGCGTAGCTAGGCCTTAGGCTGCCCGTGGCGGCCCCTGCGTTTGCCGCCCTTGGCAAAATGATTGAAGAGCGGGGCGGCGGGGGGGGTTTCAGCGGCCAATTCTTCTTGCGGCTGCAGGTTAGAGCGGGGGGGAAGGTGGGCCGGCTGCCGCCCCAAAACTCGTGCCCCCTGGGGCGGTCCGCCCCCATCGCCCCCCCCTAGCTACGCCACTGATGTTGATCCAGATCAAGAATGCGACTAAAAGGGGGGCGCGACAGCTCTATAGTGCACTTATTGATTTTGCAACAGCCTTCGATAAAGTAGATAGACCCCGGCTGTGGGCCAAACTGGATGCATGGGGAATCCCCCACGTCTATTGGATGTAATTAGGAGCCTCCACACCAATACCTGGGTCAAAGTATGAATGACTAGCAAATGGGCCTACTCAGCCAAGATTTATACCAACCGGGGCCTTAAGCAAGGCTGTATCTTGACGCCTTTACTCTTCAATCTTTATCTTGTGGATTTGAATGATCATCTTGGCAGAGTGAGCTGCTTTCCACTGAAACTCCAAGGGAAGAGGGTGCGGATGCTACAATACGCCGATGACACTATACTTATGGATCAGACTGTAATTGGTAAGGACCTTAACATCTCTGGCCGAGTACTGCGAGATAAATAAACTCAGTATCAATACATCCAAAACTAAGATTGTAATCTTCGGGATTAAGAAAAACAAAAAAGGTGCTTGGTATGTAAATGCCCAGAAGATCGAAAGAGCACCCAGCATCAAGTGCCTAGGAGTTTGGCTTAATGAACACGGTCTTCCTAGCCAGCATATCAAGGCTTTCGCAACACCAGCCAAGGCCCTCACCTTTGCTTTTCAGTGACTACTTCAAAATCTCTCTGGCCCGGATCTAACAGCAATCCGCAAAGTCAGTGAAAACAAACTAATGCCCACGTGAATGACACAAACGAGCAGTACGGCCGCAGATGATCCCTTCAACGCGTGGTGGACAATGCGTGTTTGATCCGTTTACTTTGCAACTTTGAAATTTGGAACCCAGACCCTAGAGAGTGGTCAGGCACCTCCCTTAACAAGCGAGGTCCCTCAGCGGGAGCACAACCACGCAAGAGATTGCAGTGGAAAAGTTTCCTTTTGCCCCAGTCCTGATGAGGCCCAAATCAATCGGGCTGAAACGCGTCGACTCCACATTTTGGAGAAGCCCTCAAAAAATTGTGAATTGAACAGAAAGAAATTTAAAGCACAGCCTAATGTTGAAAGAGGGCCTATAAATTTCCCCTCGTTTGTGCTTTCCATATGGGCTATCTTCTTTAATACAGATTGTGAGTGATAATTATTGTGTTTGAGAAAAAAACAAATCGCATCCGTAATAGTAATCAGGGTAACAAGGATTCATTCATTTTTTTGTACAGAATATGTGTAATGGTTTATATATATTGAACCTGTGTGTATATATTTTGTGTATTGTCTCATTTTACAGATATATATATAGATACAAATACTACTTTGGATCATGTTCTGGTATTGGTTTTTGAATAAGAAGAATTGTTTGGACATAAAATCCCATGTGAGGGATTAATTAAATTTTCCTTCAAAAATAAGTTTATTCCAGATTTGTTCCGTCGCATCAATCTTTGTATTTCCAGTGTTTCTTTGCCCAGATGCGGGTGGAGTATTAGGGCAAACCCCCTTTATTTGAATAGCACACTGGCATATGGAGCATTTGTTCATCTAAATCACATTAGAGGCTGGCTTGACTGGGCTCAATGCCATTGCTACAGGCGCTTATTTAAGTTACCGGCATGTTCTGCACAAGCTCAGATTTGTCTGGAGCTCAACTTGGTTCGACAAGACTATGCACTGTATGCCAGATTCTTATCAATGTGCTCAAAGTTTGCATTAGCTGAGCAGGGATTGTTAAAAAAAAGTTTGTGGGACATTACACAGGGTCCGCAATCCTACAAGCTTATATAGGTAGCCCCAGATCATCTCGTTGCAAGACACCTTATGAAGACTGCCTTACCCCTGAAAAGTCTGGCAAAAATACTGATGAACAAGCGAGGCTCATGAGGACATACACTTTATTGACATCAAGAAGCACGCTGACCTGAAAATTCCTTTATATCAACCAGTTTTTCTTCCGGCGTACTTGTCACTTCCTATAAACTTTACAGTAAAGTCTCAACTAATGCGCTTGAGATTTGGCTTAATCCCACTCAAAGCGTACAAGCACGGCCGTTTGAATGGCACCTCGGACGTTTTATGTATGTAGTGTGGTTTTAAGCAGGAGTCACTTTTACATGTTTTATGTCTGTGCCCATTTTTAAGTGTAGCCAGACAGTATTATCTTTTTCCAATTTTCAGGCAGACGAGTATTAGGGTCTGCAATACAGCTGTAATTGAATGTTTGAAAGGTGACTCCTGCCAATTGACGGCAAGATTAATTAAGTTTATGCCAATTGCCTCGTTAATGCTCATCAATGTTACAACTTGAAAGTAAAGCCCATAACACTATGCTGGGCATGGTCTCCTTCAGGATGACCTGGGTGGCCTCACTGTTAATTGGAACCAGTATGTCTAGCACTTTAACTCTAGTATACATTGGCTAAGCACTTGCACTTTTACTGAGCATTTGTCTAAGCTTCCCTGTGATCTCCCATTGCTGCTATTATGAATGGGGCTTTTTGCTGCTGTATTGTTATTCATGCGATATCGTGTACCCTTTATTGTTAGTGGTATCTTTTATAATCTGCATGATGCATTTGTTTTAGTATTCTTGCAATCTCCCGTGTCTGCTATTGTGAATGGGGCTTTTGCTGCTACTTTTGTTTTTATATATTACTAATCAGGTGATAGTGAATTCTTTTTAGGTCTCGCCTGGCGTTGGAGCGCGCATGCGCTCCTCGCCCTGCGAGGGCTATAGTAAACACTCTAAGAAGGGGAACTTTAATCCACGCCCCTGTGTCTCGACCGTTTCCAATTGGCTTAGGTCGTGATTAATGTTTTTTCCGTGCTTTTGGTTTGCTGGCTGTCACTTTTGTTGACGCCCTTGCAGTTTTGTGATGCCGCCCATCGTGACAAGCGCATCTGTTTTCACTCAGCCCAGATGCAAATACAAGCGGCTGAATGAAAACAGATGCTCCCACCGCGCGCTTTCACTTTTGCGCGCTCGAGCTCACGGCGTCTCTATCAGCTTGCCTCCGACAGCAGATGGGCACGCGCACGGTGTCTCTTCAGTCTTCACTTTCACTTAGCACGATCCAAATCTGTATGTTGTAAGTCCGTATGATGTACTTTGATGTTTAAAACGATTCTGGGGAGCGATGAGGAAGGGTGGCACTGGAAGGGTTCAATACCAGTTACATGGGTGCTTGCTTTCTAGTATTACGTTTTGTTGTTTCCTAATAGTTATATGTATCTTTATGCTTATTTCTCTCCGCAGCCATTTCTTACACCGGGCTTGTATTGTTGCATTTGCATTTGTTTATTTATGTAATTATTTTGGAGCGCGGTCCGCTAACTTTAGCGGCCGCGCTTCAGGTCAGCAGAACTGCTTTAGAGGCAGAGAACCAGGTCAGCAGAGCAGCTTTAGAGCCAGAGAACTAGGTCAGCAGAGCTGTTGTAGAGCCAGAGAACCAGGTCAGCAGAACTGCTGTAGAGCCATAGAACCAGGTCAGCAGAGCTGCTGTAGAGCCATAGAACCAGGTCAGCAGAGCTACTCTAGAGCCAGAGAACCAGGTCAGCAGAGCTGCTGTAGAGCCATAGAACCAGGTCAGCAGAGCTGCTTTAGAGCCAGAGAACCAGGTCAGCAGAGCTGCTCTAGAGGCAGAGAACCAGGTCAGCAGAGCTTCTGTAGAGCCAGAGAACCAGGTCAGCAGAGCTACTCTAGAGCCAGAGAACCAGGTCAGCAGAGCTGCTGTAGAGCCATAGAACCAGGTCAGCACAGCTGCTTTAGAGCCAGAGAACCAGGTCAGCAGAGCTACTCTAGAGCCAGAGAACCAGGTCAGCAGAGCTGCTGTAGAGCCAGAGAACCAGGTCAGCAGAGCTACTCTAGAGCCAGAGAACCAGGTCAGCAGAGCTGCTTTAGAGCCAGAGAACCAGGTCAGCAGAGCTGCTCTAGAGCCATAGAACCAGGTCAGCAGAGCTGCTTTAGAGCCAGAGAACCAGGTCAGCAGAGCTGTTGTAGAGCCAGAGAACCAGGTCAGCAGAACTGCTGTAGAGCCAGAGAACCAGGTCAGCAGAGCTGCTGTAGAGCCAGAGAACCAGGTCAGCAGAGCTGCTGTAGAGCCATAGAACCAGGTCAGCAGAGCTGCTGTAGAGCCAGAGAACCAGGTCAGCAGAGCTACTCTAGAGCCAGAGCACCAGGTCAGCAGAGCTGCTGTAGAGCCATAGAACCAGGTCAGCAGAGCTGCTTTAGAGCCAGAGAACCAGGTCAGCAGAGCTACTCTAGAGCCAGAGAACCAGGTCAGCAGAGCTGCTGTAGAGCCATAGAACCAGGTCAGCAGAGCTACTCTAGAGCCAGAGAACCAGGTCAGCAGAGCTGCTGTAGAGCCATAGAACCAGGTCAGCAGAGCTGCTTTAGAGGGAGAGAACCAGGTCAGCAGAGCTGCTTTAGAGCCAGAGAACCAGGTCAGCAGAGCCGTTGTAGAGCCAGAGAACCAGGTCAACAGAGCTGCTCTAGAGCCTAAGAACCAGGTCAGCAGAGCTGCTCTAGAGCCAGAGAACCAGGTCAGCAGAGCTGCTGTAGAGCCATAGAACCAGGTCAGCAGAGCTGCTCTAGAGCCTAAGAACCAGGTCAGCAGAGCTGCTCTAGAGCCTAAGAACCAGGTCATCAGAGCTGCTCTAGAGCCAGAGAACCAGGTCAGCAGAGCTGCTGTAGAGCCATAGAACCAGGTCAGCAGAGCTGCTGTAGAGCCATAGAACTAGGTCAGCAGAGCTGCTTTAGAGCCAGAGAAACCAGGTCAGCAGAGCTGCTTTAGAGCCAGAGAAACCAGGTCAGCAGAGCTGCTTTAGAGCCATAGAACCAGGTCAGCAGAGCTGCTTTAGAGCCAGAGAACCAGGTCAGCAGAGCTGCTGCAGAGCCAGAGAACCAGGTCAGCAGAGCTGCTCTAGAGCCTAAGAACCAGGTCAGCAGAGCTGCTCTAGAGCCAGAGAACCAGGTCAGCAGAGCTGCTGTAGAGCCAGAGAAACCAGGTCAGCAGAGCTGCTTTAGAGGGACAGAACCAGGTCAGCAGAGCTGCTTTAGAGCCATAGAACCAGGTCAGCAGAGCTGCTTTAGAGCCAGAGAACCAGGCCAGCAGAGCTGCTCTACAGCCTAAGAACCAGGTCAGCAGAGCTGCTTTAGAGCCAGAGAATCAGGTCAGCAGAGCTGCTCTAGAGCCTAAGAACCAGGTCAGCAGAGCTGCTCTAGAGCCAGAGAAACCAGGTCAGCCGAGCTGCTGTAGAGCCAGAGAAACCAGGTCAGCAGAGCTGCTTTAGAGGGAGAGAACCAGGTCAGCAGAGCTGCTCTAGAGCCTAAGAACCAGGTCAGCAGAGCTGCTCTACAGGCAGAGAACCAGGTCAGCAGAGCTGCTGTAGAGCCAGAGAAACCAGGTCAGCAGAGCTGCTTTAGAGGGAGAGAACCAGGTCAGCAGAGCTGCTTTAGAGCCAGAGAACCAGGTCAGCAGAGCTGCTTTAGAGCCAAAGAACCAGGTCAGCAGAGCTGCTCTAGAGCCAGAGAACCAGGTCAGCAGAGCTGCTTTAGAGCCATAGAACCAGGTCAGCAGAGCTGCTTTAGAGCCAGAGAACCAGGTCAGAAGAGCCGTTGTAGAGCCAGAGAACCAGGTCAGCAGAGCTGCTCTAGAGCCTAAGAACCAGGTCAGCAGAGCTGCTCTAGAGCCAGAGAACCAGGGCAGCAGAGCTGCTGTAGAGCCAGAGAAACCAGGTCAGCAGAGATGCTTTAGAGGGAGAGAACTAGGTCAGCAGAGCTGCTTTAGAGCCAGAGAACCAGGTCAGCAGAGCTGCTCTAGAGGCAGAGAACCAAGTCAGCAGAGCTTCTGTAGAGGCAGAGAAACCAGGTCAGCAGAGCTGCTTTAGAGCCATAGAATCAGGTCAGCAGAGCTGCTCTAGAGCCAGAGAACCAGGTCAGCAGAGCTGCTTCAAAGCCAGAGAACCAGGTCAGCAGAGCTGCTCTAGAGCCTAAGAACCAGGTCAGCAGAGCTGCTCTAGAGCCAGAGAACCAGGTCAGCAGAGCTGCTCTAGAGCCAGAGAACCAGGTCAGCAGAGCTGCTCTAGAGGCAGAGAACCAGGTCAGCAGAGCTGCTATAGAGCCAGAGAACCAGGTCAGCAGAGCTGCTTTAGAGGGAGAGAACCAGGTCAGCAGAGCTGCTTTAGAGCCAGAGAACCAGGTCAGCAGAGCTGCTTTAGAGCCAGAGAACCAGGTCAGCAGAGCTGCTCTAGAGGCAGAGAACCAGGTCAGCAGAGCTGCTATAGAGCCAGAGAACCAGGTCAGCAGAGCTGCTTTAGAGCCACAGAACCAGGTCAGCAGAGCTTCTGTAGAGCCAGAGAACCAGGTCAGCAGAGCTGCTGTAGAGCCAGAGAACCAGGTCAGCAGAGCCGTTGTAGAGCCAGAGAACCAGGTCAGCAGAGCTGCTCTAGAGCCAGAGAACTAGGTCATCAGAGCTGCTGTAGAGCCAGAGAACCAGGTCAGCCGAGCCACTCTAGAGCCACAGAACCAGGTCAGCAGAGCTGCTTTAGAGCCAGAGAACCAGGTCAACAGAGCCGCTGTAGAGCCAGAGAACCAGGTCAGCAGAGCTGCTTTAGAGCCAGAGAACCAGGTCAGCAGAGCCGTTGTAGAGCCAGAGAACCAGGTCAGCAAAGCTGCTTTAGAGCCAGAGAAACAGGACATTGGAGCTTATTTACAAGCCCCTTGCGCCGCCGCTGCGTCACTTTTTCCCACACAAAAATTGAAGCACCGGCGGTGCAAGGGACTTGTAAATAAGCCCCATTGTGCCCATTCAAACACAATAAAACAGTTAAGTAACCTTCACACCACGGAAAAGGTGAAACAAAGCACTAGTTTCTAAAGTTATTGCTCTTTCCACAGTTACTGGTAACTCAAGTCTCCTGCCTGAGGTCTACTACATTTATTGTAATTTAAAACTTCAGGTATCAAAATGCAAAGTTGTGTGAGCTATTAGCCTTACACTGGCTGAACAACTGCCTCCTACCATAGGACTGTTACGAGTGTCTACAAATCTAAGATTGTATTTTGGGAAGTAGATGATGCACCTCATGCCTGCAACATAAAACAAGCATTTGCAATGCAATAGGGCTGGCATTACTAAAAGTTTGAGCTATTGGCGTTGCAAATGATAATGTTTGTTAGTTTTTGTATTTTTTTGTTAAAAAATATTCCAGCAGTAGCATAAGTAATGAAATAAAATCCACGTAGACCACCACCACTAACACCACCAGTACCACCACCACCAGTACCAATACCACCACCACTACCACCACCGCTACAACCACCACAAGTACCATAACCACCACTACAATTATTACTATTACTACTCTGTGGTGATAGTAATAATAATAGTGGTAGTTATGGTACTGGTGGAAAATTACTATTATAAATTACAATACCTGTTAATTTTTCAAAAGGCATTGCCATTTACAATACCAATAGCTCTAAAACTTGCAGTTGCGAGACCTATTGCATTGTAAATGCTTGTTTTAGATAGTGGTGTCTTTTATAATCTATATGATACTGTTTTTTAATATTTTAACTATATCTTTTGCTGTAATTTTTGCTATGATTTTAATTAATTGTGCAAATTGGAATAAACATAGACTTAAATTGGAGTGCAAATAGTAAATGTAACCACCCTAGTGTCCACCACCTTCCAAAAATGGTTTAGATTGGAGTGTGAATAGTAAATGAAGCCCCTTTAGTGTCCAAACCCTTCCCCAAAATTATTTAAGTTGGAGTAGGAATACTAAATCGGACCACTTTAGTGTCCAACACCTTCCCCAAAATGGTTTAGATTGGAGTAGGAATAGTAAATCTTGCTCTTTTAGTGTCCAACACCAGCACCAAGATGAATTACATTGGATTAGGAATTGTAAATGGTACCCCTTTCGTGTCCAATACCTTCCCCAAAATGGTGTAGATTGGAGAAGGAAAAGTAAATCTAACCTCTTTAGTGTTCAACAACTTTCCCAAAATGGTTTACATTAGGGTGGGAATAGTAAAACGGACCCCCTTTAATGTTCAACACCTTCACCAAAATGGTTTCGATTAGAGTGGGAATGGCAAATCTTACCCGTTTATCATCCAATAGCTTCCCCAAAATGGGCTTGTAGCCTACCATTGGTTTACTTCATTATCAATTGGATTTAATTCCTTTTCATTGGTGAGCACATATCAGCGCCTTTCGGCTTCACTTCTTCTCCATGTGTTTGTTTTCTTCCCTCGAGCGTGAACCAAGTACTGCTTGATTTCTTGATTAGTGCTCTACCATGCAGCTTGCGCTCAGATTGTGGTACTTTTTTGTGTGCTTTTGCTTGCAAAACAGTGTGAAACCATCAAAGCTGAATCTCGCGCTTCCCAGTATTTCCAAGAGCTGAATTCAAACATCTAACAATAGCAAAACCTTGTGGCATGTGATCCATTTCGGAAACATACATTTCGGCCACCTGTCACTTTTATTGATGATAAAGCAGTAAACATAGATTCTTTGTTTAAGACTATTGCTATACAGTATATATTGTTCTGACGTTAACGTTTGCTACTTTTTGTCACATTTAGTCATTTGTTGGTTACCTCTTCTATAATTCAGAGCATGTCATGTTCATCAGTAAACACCTCATGACTTCAAAAGGTTTGTTTCACCTTTATCTCTACCTACCCTAGCCCCTAAAATTACCCTTACTCCCTTTACCTCTATCCACCCCTAAACCCTAAAATCATCCATATCTCCCTTTACCTCTACCCATCCCAAACCCTAAAATCAGCCTTCCGTGTCTTTACCTTTACCTTTGCCCACCATAACCCTAACATCACCCTTACCCCCCTTCACCTCTAACACCCATGAACCATAAAATCACCCTCACCTACCTTTCCCTCTACCCATCCTGACCCCTCAGGTCACCCTCACCTCCCTGTTCCTCTCCTCACCCCTGAATCCTCACGTCACTCTCACCTCCCTTTACCTCTATCCATCCTTGAACCCTCAATTCGCCTTCACCTCCCTTTACCTCTACCCATCCCTAAGCCCTCAAGTCACCCTCACCTCCCTTTGCCTCTACCCACCCCTGTAGGAAAGTAGGATGTGCTTTTATGGTTACCCCCACTTTTTGTTTGATGTAATGTTGTTTCTGACTAGTCTGACTGGGATCCTGCTAATCAGGACCCCAGTCTCTGTGCTTTCTCCCCTAAATTGGTTTGGTAAGTACTTAGGTACATCCTAGATTGGACACTGGTGCAACCTTATCAGTCCCTAGAATATGGTACTAAGGTACCCAGGGCATAGGTACACCAGGGGTCCCCCATGGGCTGAAGCATGTATTATGCCACCCATGGGAGATCACTCAATTTGTAACTACAGGCCTGCCATTGCAGCCTGTGTAAACTGGTGCTAGCACCACTTACGAAAGATATAGGTTACCCTATATCTAAGGTTACTGCACTTAAAACCTATAAGTCACCCCTACAGCAGGCCTTTGCAATCCTGAAGGCAGGGTGCTTGGTTGTAAGTGTGAGGGTGCTCCTGCATGAGCAGGATACCCCTACAACCTACGGAGTCCATTCTCCCGGGTTGTAAGTGAGGCAGTCATATGACATATAGAGGGGCATTGCATCATTACGCGGTGACCATCTCGAAACTGGCTGCAATGAATCCTATCATGTTTGGTATCAAACATGTTGGAATCATACCCCCACACTGTAAAGCTCCTTTGAGAGGCCCTTGGTGCTCCTGGTACTAGTTTTCCAGACCCGGACAGCAAACCAGGGCTGCAGCCGGCCAGAGACACGTTACTGCCCTCCTGCTGCTGAGCCAAGCTCGGGCAGGGGAAGGCAGAACAATAGGTATCCTGTCACAGGGAGGTGTGACCACCTCCCAGACAGGATTTAGTGTATTGGGGCAGGGTGGGAGCGCTTGAAAGCGTCACATAGTCTGCGTGCAGGGCACACTTGGCGCCCTACATGCATAGTCCAGTTCAAACCAGTTCAGGGAGCCGTTGGCTCCCGCTCTAGCGCGAAACTGGACAAAGGACAGGGGAGTATCCTCCCCCTTGTTAAGCCCCTCCTTTGGGAGGGACCCCTGAATCATCCCCACCCTTTCCTAGGGGTATTTAAGGGCTTACCTGTGGGTGGGTCCCTAGATTCGTCGTGGGACAAGATTCTTTTCCCACACCCCTTCTTCTTCGACCATCTGGGCACTCTGGACTTCACTGGACTTCGCTCTGGGCATCAAGGCTGCAACTAGGAAGACTCCTGCTGCTCCTGATCTCGTCGCCCTGCTCGCCTGCTGCAACATCCATGCATGTGCACCATACAGGAACCTTCCAAGGCCTGTGGCATCCAAGACACCTGAAGGAATCTCACTTGAAGTGAAGGAGTCACTTCCCTGCATCTGCAGGCACCACAACTAAGCTGACTGGTCTGCTGATCCTGAGCTCCCAGGGACTCCAAAAGGTTCAGCAACACAGGTGGTAGTTCTTCACATCCCTCGAGGCCTGCCCTGTCCTCTCACCAAGTTTGAGGCCAGTGTCCCTCGTCGGAGTTGCAGGAACCGAACCCCTGTGCACTGCGTCGTCTTGCAGTTGCAAAGGCTTGTTGGCTTCCTTCCACCAAGATCTTCGGGCTCCCAGTAGCCCCAACCTCAAGCATCTCCATTGAGCAAGATCTTCATCCTCACCACATCTCTTGCATCGCGGGCTAGCATCTTTGGTGAGCTGCTCAAGGTCCTCTTGCGACTCTAGTGCCTCCGACCTGTGGGTCCTCTTGAGGGTCATCTTTGTATTAATTGGGCTCCCCGGATTGCTCAGGGCCTGACCTGACTTCCCTGCTTGTGGTGAGTCTCCTGGACCTTGCTGGTCCCGACATTGCACCTTTCTCCACTTCCACGTTGGTTGCAGCTGCCAAGGCTTGTTGGTGCTCCCGCCGGACACTGACCCCTCAACTCTTGATATCCGACGTGAGACATCTCTTGTATGGCTCCTGGTCTTCCACAGCATCGCCTGGTCCACAGAGCTGCAGTTCTAAGGTCACCGTCAGCTCCCCTGCAGCACCCGACATTGGTGGGCATTCGTCTTCCGTGCCTCCTGGTCACTCCTGAATGGCATAGTCTCTGTCCCCTCTGCTTGCAGGTTCTTCATAGCTTGAATCCACCTTTAGTTTCCACCGGACTCTTTCACCTTCTCCAGCAGCAGCATCTTTCTGAAGTCCTCCATTGGAATCGACGGCGGTTTCCGACGCCATTTCACACCTATGCACCCTGCTTCCCTGGGGCAGGTATCCTGGTTCCTAAGGTATCCACGGGTGGGGTGGCTCTCCAACCTTCTGTCTTCCACTGGGTTTCTTCAGGGTTTGCTGGGAAGGGTCCTTCTTCTTTAAAATTGCAACCGCAACTTACCCATTGACTTGTATTGATCACGCAGTCATGTTCCCACTTAGCACACGACCTCTGTGGGGCTCCTAGTTATTTACCTTGGGTGGTTCCTTGGGTCCCCATCAATTCTACGTCTTCTGGGCACAGTCTTAAATTGAGTCGTGGTTCACATTCCACTAATTTAGTATATGGTTTGGCCCCCCCAGTGACCACTGTGTATTACGTGCTAGTTACCGGTTTCTATTGAAAAGTATTGTGTGCATTGTGTGCTTGTCCGGTTAGGAGATACCTGTATGTGTTAGTGAGTGTTATATAATACATACATATTTTTATAAATACACTGTGTGGTTCTTTTTCACTTAATCTATATCAATAAGATTATGTTCTGGTAAAACAAGCTGCTTTACAATCCTTCTGGACTAAGCCTGAAGGCTGCTCTCCACAGCTACCACTTAGAGAGGTTTCTAAGGTTGTCTAAGACCACTAAAATCACCATAAGGATTGTCTGGATTGGTGCAGGGTGCCCACTTACATAAGTGTGCATCATATACCAAGCCAGCTTCTCACAACCCCTGATCCCCAAATTCACCCTCCCCTCCCTTTACCTCTACCTGCCCCTAAGCCCTCAAATCTCCCCCACCTTCCTTACCTCTACCCACCCTGAGCCTCCAAGTCACCCTCACCTCCCTTTACCTCTACCCATCTCTAAACCTTCAAGTCACCCTCAGCTTCCTTTACATCTACCCACCCCTAAACACTAAATTCATCCTCACCTCTCTTTACTTCTACCAGCCCCTAAGCCCTCAAGTCACCCTCACCTCCCTTTACCTCTACCCACCTCTAAACCTTCAAGTCACCCTCGGCTTCCTTTAACTCTACTCGCGCCTAAACACTACAGTCAACCTCACCTCCCTTTAGCTCTACCCACCCAAACCCTAAAATCACCTTTGCATGCCCTTATCTCTACCAATCTCCGGATCCTAAAATCACCAATGCCTCCCTTTACCTCTACACACCACTGAATACTAAAATCAGCCTGATCTCCCTTTACATCTACACACTGCTGAACCCTAAAATCAGCCTTACCTCCCTTTACCTCTACCCACCCCGAACTCTAAAATCATCTTTGCCTCCCTTTACCTCTACCCACCCATGAACCATAAAATCACCCTTCCCTCCCATAAGCTCTACCCATCCCGACCCCTGAAGTCACTGAGCCCTCAAGTCACCCTCACCTCAGTTACCTCTACTCACTCCTGATCCTTCAAGTCATCTCAGCTCCCTTTAACTCTACCCACTCTGAACTCTAAACTCACCCTCATCTCCCTTTAACTCTATGCACTGTGAATCCTAAAATCACCCTTGCCTGTCTTTAACTCTACCCACCCCTGGATCCTAAAATCCTCCTTACCTCCCTTGACTTCTACCCACCTGAACCCTCAAGATACCCTCACCGCCCTTTACCTTTTCCCACCCCTATACCCTCATGTCACCTTCACCTACCTTTACCAGTATCCGCCCCTGAACCCTCAGATCAACCTCACCTCCTTTTATCTCTACCCGCCCCTGATCCCTAAGTCACCCTCACCTCCATTTATCTTTACTCACACCTGAACCCTCAAGTCACCCTCACCTTCCTTTACCAGTACCCGCCCCTGAACCCTCACATCACCATCACCTCCCTTTACCACTATTCGCCCCTAAACCCTCAAGTCATTCTCTCCTTCCTTTAGTTTCCTCTGAGCCCTGAAGTCACCCTCACCTCCCTTTACCTCTACTCGTCCCTGATCCCTCAAGTCACCCTCACCTCCCCCTAACGCTACCCACTTGTGAACCCTCAAGTCATCCGCACATCCGTTTACCTATCCACCTGAGCCCTCAAGTCACCCTCCCCTCCCCTTAACTCTACCCACCTCTGAAACCTCAAATCCTCCTCACATTTGTTTACCTCTACCCACCTGAGCCCACAAGTCACCCTCACCTCCCTTTACCTCTTCCCATCTCTGATCCCTCAAGTCATCCTCACCGCTCCTTACCTCTACCCACCCCTGAGCCCTCAGATCACCCTCACCTCCCTTTACTTCTAGCCACTCCTAAGCTCTCAAGTCACCCTCACCTCCCATTACCTCTACCCATCCCTGACCCTTCAAGTCACCCTCACCTCCTTTTACCTCTACCCACCCCATAGCCCTCAAGTCACCCTCACCTCCCCTTAACTCTACCCACCTCTGAACCCTCAAGTCATCCTCACATCCGTTTACCTCTACCCACCTGAGCCCTCAAGTCTGTCAGGTTCTTACCAAGATTTTCCGCAGGAACAACATGCAAGATGGTAAACTCCCGCCATCCCCTATCCACCAATGGTGCCCATCAGTGTCAAAGCACAATAGTAAATCAGGGGAAGAGGGGAAGGGAAGAGAGAGAAAAATATGTCCCAAGATGTCCCCTGGTCGAATGTTCATTCAGGTAATCAGGAAGTTCCTACGTGAGGCAACAAAGAAGTAGTGAGTTCTGGACAATCAATCTTAAGGAATTATGCAGAGAACAACAATGGCTGTAGTATAAGTACCTGCATGTTTCCCCTCTTCCTAAGGTTAAACACAGGCCCAAATACTATAAGGTGGTGTTTAATCTGTGAATAAAAAAGGTACCAGTACTGAAATACCCAAAACAACTCTGGTGACAGTAATAAGAAAGAAAAGAGTATAAACACTCACCTACATTAGAACTGGCTTTTTCACAAAGGAAACTGGAAACGGGCTAATAATTACACCTGGGGTTAGCCTTGTGCTTCCTTCCTCAGGACAACTAACATAAATATGCTTTAAATTCCCAGAAACACAAAACATAAACAGAACAAGGCAGATCCCCAGAGACGGAGGAGCCTGCAGAGATAAGTATCATATAATTATGGATTAATATTATAGGCAGAAGTTTGCGCAAGAAGTTCCAATTACAGTAAATTTTTTTGTCTTTTCCTCCTTTTTTTTTTTCAGGTCCCAGAGTGCACTGCGCCTCCCCCGCAACCCAAGTTCCTCCAGGCGAGGGGAGTGGGAAGGAGCCGAGGACACCGCCGTAAACAGGAACACCGCGCGACGTACAACAATCCAGGAACTGCTGAGGGAAGGCAGAGACAGGACACGGAGACCAACGTGCCGCAGCACCGCCAGAAGACTCCCGACGTCCCAGGAGACGAGAGACCGAGGAGCGCAAAGTGAAGCCGGAGACGGAGACGCCATCCCCTCTCGATTGGAAACAAAAGGTGAGTGGCCCGGAAGTGCAGGAATCCCACCAAAACACTAGAACGTGAAGCGTTCTGGTGCGGTGTTGAGGGGGATTTATACTCTCCCACCGCGGCTCACTCGGGCCGCGACAAGCACGCCCCTGTCATGGCTCATTTTGACTGCGTCAGGCATGACAGTACACCCCCCTATGGAACCCCACACAGGTTTGGGTTTTTTGGGGTAACGTCTGTAAAAAAGACGCACCAATCTAGGGGCCTGTACATGACTTGCTGGCTCCCAAGAGCGATCCTCCACACCATATACCTTTCCAATGGATGAGGTATTGCAATTTTCGTCTCACCCTTCTTGAGTCAACGATATCTTCCACTTCATACTCAGGTTTGTTATTTACTATCACAGGAGTTGGAAGAGTAGGGAGTTTAGTACCCTTAGTCACGGGTTTTAACATAGAGACATGAAAAACAGGGTGTATTTTCAATTTAGTCGGAAGATTGTTTCATCGCAACAGGATTGATAACCTTACTTATCTTGTAAGGACCAGTAAAATGAGGCTTTAGCTTACAGGATCCTTTCATGTTAAGATTCCTGATAGATAACCATACCTTGTCACCTACGATGTATGCAGGCTCCAGACATCTATGGAGATCAGCCTGTCGTTTGTATACTGATTTAGCCCTTTCTAAAATCCTTGCAGCTACTCTTTCTGTGTCATGTATAGTTGTAACAAAATCGGCTGCAGCCAGAACAGAGTTCGATAGAGAAGGGGGTAACAGAAGAAACCAGAGATGAAAACCGTAACTGCAGAAGAAAGGAGAATACTTGGTCGGGGAATGACAGCTGTTGTTATAAGAAATTTCAGCTATCCAGATGAGTGTGTCCTAATCTGATGTAGAATATAAAAGCTGACAACTCAAGTATTGCTCCAAATATTGATTAACTCTTTCAGTTTGGCCATCAGTTTGAGGGTGATATCCTGATGAATATCTAACATCAATTTGTAACAAGGCACCTAAATACTTCCAAAAGGTAGAAATGAATTGGGAACTTCTGTCCGACACCATAACAGAAGGGAGACCATGTAACCGGACTATGTGCTGCACAAACAAGGAAGCCAATTGTTGAGACGTAGGAACTGCCTTCAGAGGGATAAAATGGGCCATCTTGGTTAATAGTTCTACCACTACAAGAAGAGTTGTGTTCCCCTGGGTGGTTTTGGGCAATCCTAAAATAATTTTTTTAAATAACATAAAACTATGTTATTTAAAAAAAATACTGCCTTTATGGTAAAGACTACGTGGAAAAGATCCTGCATAGTAAAGGCTGTGTGGTAAAGGCTGTTTCCCCTCAGACAGAACACATCCCTACCCCTACCTTAAGCACTCTCCTGCCTTCATCCTAGTGACCCTGAATGTATTGTGGGCACTGTCGATTGCTTTATGCCCTTCCGTATGCTTAGAGGTCACCTAGTGTGTTTGACCTTTTGTCCTCTACCCCCAAAACCTGTGCTTTACGCCTCAGCATTTTTGGGTGGTGGAGGTGGATCTCGAACAGCAGCTACACAACTGTAAGTACAATATTTTAGTTTGTTATTGGGTGGGAAAGGTTATATTTTAACATGTATATGTATTTTTCTTTTACTGCAATTGAAACATTTTATTTTGTATCTGAGCATTTTAAATCTTGGTGCTTTGTATGTTTTGCCATTGCAGCTTTGTTTTTCCTGTGAATATGTTTATTAAATATAAAAAATAATTTTATTTATCAGTCTTCCATGTCCTTTATTTATATATTTTTGCTTTAGATTGATTTATAAAAATAATTATTCTAATATTTCTTTTTTTTTTTTAAATGTTATAGTAGTATTAGTTTTTGTGTTGTTTTCATTACGAGTATATTGGTAGGTAGGTGGTTTATAATAGTAATTTAGCTATCATTTCTAGGTAGTCTACTCCTTTGTTATGTACATAGAGTCTGACTTTGAATTGTATCATTTTGTATATTTCCCTCGTTTATTTAGTTATTTTAGGTTTGATTTGGTTTACGGACTGTTCTATCCTTATTTCTGAGTAGCTTTGTTCTTCTTGGAGGGCTTTTATGAATTTGTAGAGTGTTGGTTGGGTTAACCTAGTGTGGCTTGGAAGGCATTGTACCATCCTTCCACTACATTGTTGGTTTTGGCTTGTTGAGCCATGGTGCTGCCGTAGACATTCCACCATGGTACATGGAATTTGGGTTGACGCCTGTGTACAGAGCGGTGAAGTCTGTCAACCCAAGTGTCTTCAAAGTAGTCAGTTAATGGACTTAGGGCCTGATTACGACTTCGACTACCGATGCCGCGGTCGGGAGAACACAGCAAGCCTACTATGTCAAGACTGCCGTATTACTAGTGGTCTGCCGGGCCGGCAGTCCGATGTGAGCGGTCCCACAGTGGTGGCATGGCTCGGCCATTGAAAAGGGCTGCATCGGATGCTGCCGTGGTGCAGGGCCTTCTGCACGTCTGTGCCATGCACCATGTCTTGGACGGCACACAGTGCACGCACGACAGCGCATGGAGAGGGGGCACAACATGTGCTCCAATGCACTCCCTCCTCCCCCGGGTGAAATCGCCCTGGGGCCCTGTTTGGTGCCCCTTCCTTCCCTTTCCGCCATCCTTTTCATGGCGGGGTTCCAGCCATGAAAAGGCTGTGGAAAAGGGAAGTCATAAGCCAGACGCGGTGCCTGCCTCGGCACTGTTGCCATTCACAGCCACCTTTGCCTCCGTGGCACCGTCGGGATCCAAGATCCTGGCAGTGTCAACGGTGTTGCTGCAGACTGGTGGTGGTCCAACTGCCAAACTGGTAGTCGGGCGGTCAGACCGCCTAGGTTGCGGCGGTCAGACTCCCACAACGGGTACTCGCAATAAGGCCCTTCGTTTTTGTTAATTTCTTTGGTAAAATGGGGATTCTATAAGCATGTTGTAGTGGCCAGCTACGTCTGTTACGGATACATGTGTTAGGGCTAAGAACTTTTTAATTTAAAAAGCAACTGGCTGTGTATTTGCATATTCTACTCTTATGGTAGATTAGTGCAGATGTTTCAAAATGCTTTGCATGAAGTGGTAATAGCAGCCTTGCATGGCTGTGCATGGTACAGTTTATGGGCCTGATTACGAGTTTGGCGGTCCTACCTCCGGAGAACCATGTCCGCATCGTCAACGCCACCGCTGCACCAGCGATCCACCTCCCGCCGTATTACGAGTTCAACTGTCAGAAAGACCGCCCCGGCGGTCTACCCAGCGGGACCATGGCAGTCTGCAATGTTGGCGGTGCGTGCGCCAAAGCTGCCAGGGCTGCGGTCCACCCGCCGAGCATATTACGACTACATAGTCTTAATAGCGGTTTCCTAGCGGTGCTCAACAAACGGCTGTTACCCAACAGCGGTCGACCACCATGGTACGCACCAAAAAACAACAACACAACAGTGACCATTGGATGGATTAAAAAACTGCACACCTGATGTGCTTTGGCAAGTGAACATGCCTGCAAATCACACTATAAAACACACCCCATCCCTGACCAAAATTCTTTGATCCCAAACTGCAGCCTAGAAGACAGCCACCAACGTGTACAGCATTTTTTGTGAAGGCACCCCTTTTTCCATCTTACCAGTTGGCACTCTCCACCACTTTCAATTTTCTGTTTTTGCTCCTTTTTGCCTCTATCCCTGGTTTGTATTTCATTCTTATACTCACTCACTTTTTTCTTTTTCACCATGCCTGGGGGAAAAAACCTAACTTCACTGAGCAAGAGTTGTCAGTCATGGTGGATGAATTCATTAGAGTAGAGCCACACATTTTTTGGAGCCCAAGTCCAGCAGATTCCTTTCAGTAGGAAAAGTGAAATGTGGGACAGGATAGTCAACAGAGTGAATGCTGTAGGTACAACCCTGCGCACACAGGCCGACATTAGGAAAAGGTGGAACAACATTAGGCTGAGGGTACACACCCAACAACAGCCACCACCTGGAGGCACAGAGGACTGGCGGTGGAACTCCCAGAGCACAATTACTCTGGAGGAGAAGCTCTTGGCCATCCTGCATACTGAGGGCTTGAAAGGAATAGAGGGGGAGTGGACTCTGGTAAGTGACACATCAAGAACTGACACAATATCACAATGTCCTGTTTGCTTTCAACTCTGCTTTTGCAAATTTGTTGTCTATCTACTTTCCTAACATGCAATATTCAAGGTATCTGAGATGTTGGTTGGTCTGTGGCAATGTGTATTGATGCGAATAAGAGCACATGTATCCAAATTCATGGCATGCCACATGTTGCAATGCTGTCTGTAAGTGCATTACCAACAAAATAACAATCCAGGACCCATGATATGTGTCAATATGTAAATGTATGGTCCATCCTAAATGCATGTTGCCACCAGCTATGGTACACTAACCATGCGTCAAGTGTTTCCAAGATGAGATTGAACTGACTACAACTACCATGAGGCCTTGTCACTGCAACTCTAACCAAGAAGCTAGACTGCTTTTCCCCCGTCTCACTTGTCGCCCACCTTACCACTGATCTACACTAGTCATGCAGCTTACCTTTTCTCAAGTGTTGGTAAGTAGAGATTGAAAAGCTACCACTACTACCATGAGACCTTGTCACTCCAACTCTAACCAAGATGCTAGACTGCTTTTCCCCCGTCTTAATTGTCGGTCATCTTACCACGGATCTACACTAGTCATGTAGCTCACCTTTTCTCAAGTGTTGGTAAGTAGAGATTGAAAAGCTACTGTAGGAAGCTGGGTTTCTGTTGCAGTAACCCCCCCACTTTTTGCCAGACTACTGATGCACTTTGACTTGATGTGCCCTGGGTCCCTGCCAATCAGGTTCCCAGGGCCTGTGTTCGTTCCCAAAACTGTACCTTGTACCCCCAATTGGCACCTCTCTGGCCACATGTCAGTCTCTTGTAAAAGTTACCATGGGTACCAAGGGCACTGTGGCCAGGGAAGGCCTCTAAGGGCTGCAGCACTTATTGTGCCACCCTTAGAGACCCTGTATCTTTACACACACACACTGTCACTGCAGGCTGCGTGTTTTGGTGCAGAACAAAGTGTGTGCCAAGCCTACAACCCACTGCCCTGGCATAGGTCAGCCACCCCTCTAGCTGGGTGCACTATACCAGTGGTGAGGGTACAGGTGCATGAGCCCTGTACCCCTACAATGTCTAGACCAATTCTTATACATTGTAAGTGCAGTAATGCAATTAAGAGTATATGGTGCTGGGAGTTTGTCATTACGAACTCCACAGCACCATAATGGCTTTACTGAAAACTGGGAAGTTTGGCATCAAACTTCTCAGCACATTAAAACCACACTGATGCCAGTGTGGGATTTAATGGAAAATGCACTCAGAGGGCATCTTAGAGATACCCCTGAAAAACGACCAGGCTCTGGTGGGTTCCCTGACTGGTACACACCAGCCTGCCAGTACGAGACATGTTTCTGGACCCCTGGGGTGGGAGCCTTCGCTTCCTGAGCCCAGAAACAAAACCTTTCCTAGGCAGAGGTGGTCACACCTCCCCCAGGCCAGGAAGAGCCATCTGTGGCAGGGGAGCTTCAAAGGCCTTGCAGCCTTTGTAACGCGACCCCCCCAGCCTCTCCTGCTATCAGGAGCAGGCCCCTTCCTGTCTCCCCTCCTTTTCGGCGGGAAGACAGGCGGGAAACATTAGCACAGCCCGGAAGGTGTGCCCACCTCTGCCAACTCCACCCCTCAGGTAGGGGAGGAGGGGGGTAGCCTACTCTTCAGTGCCAGCCATCTTGCAGATGGCAGACACTCTCCAATCAGGATTAGGGATTGTGCCCACTCCCCCACGTGGGGTGAGCACACCAAGGGTGTAGTCACCCTAAGGTCAGTAGCCCATTGGCTACTGACCTTGAGACCCCTAAAACGCCCCCTAAATACAGTATTTAAGGGGAAGCCCTGAATCAAGAAGAGAGATTCCCGCAACCTACGAAGAAGAAGGACAAAAGAAGATGCCCTGCAGAGGAGACTGCAGAGAAGAACTGACTTGGCCCCAGCCCCACTGGCCTGTCTGCAGTATCCAGAGATCCTGTGCCAAAAGTCGCCTTGCCCTGCAGCCAGCAACCTCCAGAACCCCTGGGAGGACTGACTGCCTTCAACAAAGACTGTATCTCCTGTGAACAGCAGCTCTGTTCAAACGAAACTCCCAAGACAGACTCTGAGCCTGCCGAGGACAAAAACGCCTGGAACCACCACTGCACCCGTCGCCTACGGCCCGAGTCCGGGTGGCCCACCGGTCCCAGCGAGGTCTCCCAGTGCTCCAGAGTCCGAGTCCACCGTGGATTGACCCCTCCAGGACTCCCTGACGTCCCCTGCAGCCTCTGCACGGAGACCCCCCCAACCGCGAGTGGCCCGGTAAGGTGAAATCCAACCTCAAAAGACACCCCTGCATTCAGCTGCCCTGCGCCCTGGAGAAGAGAACCCGAGGTGCACCTACGTCCCTGAGCCCTCCAACGTACCTGCCCAGCTGTTGGTTCCTCCCGGAAGTCTTCCTGGACTGAGCCTGCAGCCAAAATCCAAAACTGGCAACTCCCATTGAAAACAACAGGGCACCCGATGCCAAAACAGCACCCCGCACCTGGCCGCCCCTGTGCAGCTGTGGGTGCTCCTTGTGTGCTAAACTGGATCCCCCTTTGCCCTAAGCTTAAGTCCAGGAGCTGTGTTCCCACAACCTTGTGGTCTGCTTGTGAGCAGCCACCAACAGGAGGTCCCCTATCCCCCATTGGATAACATTGGGCCTCAGCATTCTGCACCCGGCCGCCCTAGTGCAGCTGAGAGTGCATCCTTGACCATGGGGGAACTCTAGTGCTAACCCCAGAATACCAACTCCCACAAACTCGTACTTACCTGCAAACCATTTTTCTCCGTAAGAATACATTGACTGTTTTTCCTTGAAAAGTGTGGAGTTGGTTTGTATGAAACCCTGAAAAACTGCAACTTTCAGCCACATTGTCTCCATTCTAATTTTGTGTGACACATGTGATACATAGAAAAGGTATACAGTTTCACCTTTGTAGAGAGTGTTGTCAAGGAGGACAAAAGAAGAAGTTTCAGTTGGGTCATGAACAGTGTGGAATGGGCACATCAATGACACATCCTTCTCGGTTCTACACATATTGCAGGAAGATAGCAGTATCTGGTGTTCATCAGTTCATCATGAGGTGGGTTTAGGAACATGACTAGTTGCTGTAGCGGGGCCTTGTGTAGAATGGGTAGGGATGCATTAATTATGGCCATTGTAGGGGGCGTGGCTTCGGAGCCGACCAAGATGGCAGCTTGCTAGAGGAGCTCCGCCTCTCGTTTACCGAAACACCTTAACATCTGATACAATACCCGAACCTGCTGGAGCTAAAACAACGGAGGAATGCACAAGGAAGCTCCGCTGTCGGTGCTGAGTCGCGGCGCCGATCCGAAGCAGCGTTGAGCCACCAGACAGAGACGCCGATGGGGAAGGGCCTACGAGCGCCGACCGTTGCGTAGCGCTCGGCCAGAAGCGGCGAGGGCGCCAGAGACGGCTGCGCTGGACCCCCTCCACCATAGAAGACAAACTGTGAGACGGCGGCGGATTGCCGGTGGCGAGTGCCACCTCCCGCATTGACCCCCTGCTCCAGTAATTAATAGGCCGCGGCCTCGGACGGAGTTTGCCGCTGTGAGTCCCGGGGGAGGGGCAGGCCGTTGAGTGCAGAAATCGAGCATGCGAGACCGGGAGATGGGCCGTGGCGTCTATTAAGAGCCAGCAGAGTCCGACAGCTCATATCAGCCCCCCAGATACAATAAGAATAGAGGAGGAGGGGAAATACAGCCCGAAAGGAAAGCCCAGGGGAAGGGCAGGCGCACACGACGGGACACCAGATCCGACATGGGGGGAGAGACAGCTGCACCAGCTGGCGAGCACAGAGATCGGATTGGGAACAGCCCGCGAGGGGCTGGGGGCACCATACAAACTGGAAGGTGAGACTCCTGGTGCCCACCTGGTAACTCCATTGAAGCGAGGTGTGAATCTTGGCGCTGTTATTAAATACAAAGAAGCCCTGCACCATAGAGAAAACAAAACCCCCTACCCAGGGATCAAAGTTTAAATTGCTATCACTGCGCGACGCAAAAAGAAAACCCAGTTGCGCAGGCGGGTGGAGAAGAGCCTACAAGCCTAACTCGAAGCGCCTGAACATGCACTAAACTGGTTTTGGGACGCACTAACCGCGAAGAGAAACCAGGTGGGAATCACAAGCGGCATCCAACACTAGAAACAAATCGAAGATAATAAAAATAAGAGCTCACCTCGAATAAAGGGTACATTGAGAGCTGAACAGAGCAGACTACCCCGCTGAAACCAACGGGAATACCCGGATCAAGGTTATAAAAGCAACATATCCATACCACCGGTGCGGGTGGAAAGCTCGCCTAGACTCGGAAGCACCGCGACAAGGAATAGAGGCGCCAATACAGTGAAGGATTCCCCAATGAGGCCCAAGGGACAGGCGGGGACCCAGACAAACAAAATGGACAAATATGCGGTCCCAAAACAAGCAACAAATACCCAGGAGCAACGGACAGACGAATCCGCAGAACCCTCCCTAAGTACGATAATGGCAGCCATTGCAGACCTGAAAGGGTCGATTAAACCCAAGCTCGATGCGGTAACCCTAGATGTAAACCTCCTGCGGTCAGACCTGCATAAAATCTCTGATAAAGTCACCACAGCAGAGACAAAGGTGGCGAGCCTCCAGACCAGCACGAAGCGCCTTGAAGAGCAGGTATTAACTCTCACGAAACAACAAGAGGTCATGGCGGCGAGACTCGAAGACCAAGAAGGGAGGGCGCAGAGAAACAACGTCAGGGTGGTGGGGTCTCGGAAGGAGCAGAGGGGCCAAGCGTGGATTTATTTTTGGAAGACTTGATACTTCGCCACCTAAAACCAAACAGACTCTCCAACTATTTCACTATAGAGCGGGCCCATAGAGCCCCACTCCCCAAGCCAAAACCGGGAGCACGACCACGAACGATAATAGCACGGATCCTCAACTTTCGTGACAGGGATGCCATACTACAAGTGGCGCGTGCTCACAGCGACCTGCACTATGAAAATGCAATAGTTAGGTTCTTCCCAGACTTCATGCTGCAAGTTCAAAGACAAAGGCGGACCTTCGAGGCGGTTAAGAGGGAACTACGTGGCAAAGAGATCAAGTACATGATGTTGTTCCCAGCAAAGCTCAGAGTCATCGCAGAGAGTAAGACCTGGCACTTCAATGCAGCGGAGGAAGCTTGGGAATGGCTGGAGGGCTGGCGAACAGTGGGGCACAACCCTCAGCGAGACCAACGGCGAGGGGGGCAGAAAGATCAGTCGCCAAGCCTAACGGAAGAAAGAACAAACAGAGCTAAATGAAACGGACAAGGCAGGACAGATGAGAACTTCGCGGAAGGAGTACTGCCAAAACTATCATACATGAGCAGGAGAAGGCCGACGTGCTTGAACATTATTGTCAATTGTATCCTTTGCGAATAAAGGGAAAGGTTTAACAACGGGGTGAAATACATCTATGGGGAAGGAAGACACTCAACAAACTATATTGCTTTCAGCAGAAACAATAAAGAACCCGTAAGACTGAAGGGGTGGGTGTGAGCGAGGTCGTTAACTTACATCATCAGGCACTGGCCTACCCCGTATTAGACAATTAAGTTATAGGGGCGACTGGCGCTCTGCAAGTTGGGGAGGTGGGTGGTCAATTAAGCCCACCTAGCAGGGAGGGGGGGAGTTACACAGTTGGGGAAAATGGTATTATTGTAGTCATGATAAAACGGTTAATTGTTTGGTACAAAATTGTCAGGATGTAAGACAACTTGCAGTGTTTAATGCATGAGATGATGTTCTCGCCAGCGCGATGGGAACAACAGAAACCATCGACTCCCACGGGGAGGTTCCCGCCCTAGGGTTACAGAATACGGGGTACCAGGGGGCTGGTAAGCTAAAAATCCAAACCTGGAAGGTCAATGGGTTGGGCAATAGGATCAAACGATCAATAGTACTACAATACCTACACAGGCACTCCTCGGACCTGGTGCTGCTGCAGGAAACGTATTGAAGGGTAACCGATATAAAGCACTGGATAGATATGGATATAAACTGATAGCACACGCCAGCTACACATTAGGGTCGAGGGGGGGTGGGGATATTGATGAGGACCACTCTCCCCCTAGCAATAAAGGAGATCAGACACGATCCACTTGGGAGATACGTAGCAGTTACAGGGACTTGGGAAGGTAGGGTACTGAACATAGTTTCGACTTATGTACCACCAACCATGCACGCAGATACACTGTCAGCATTGGGTGCCCTGCTTGTTGACCTCCCGCAGGGAGTCTTAATATTAGGCGGCCATATGAATGGGACTATGGAACCTGAAATAGACAGGGAATCGAAAGTGACCAGGAAAAGGGGGGAAGAACCACTGCAGGCGTTTGCTGAGGCCATGGGGCTGACGGACCTGTGGCGAATGCATAATCGGCGGGAAAGGCAATATACCTTTTACTCGTCGGTACATGGTAGCTATTCTCGCCTTGACTATACCCTGACACACACAGAGCACATGGGGCTGTTTCGGAATACAACTATCAAAGAATGTGGGATCTCAGACCATTCCCCAGTGGAGGTGACCCTTCAGAGTCCACCAAGAGAGATGGTATTACCACCTAGAATAGGGCCGTGGGTCTTTAAGAATAAGGACTTAGTTGAGCAAATAAGGGAAAGGACACAACTCTACTTTCAGGAAAATTAAGGGTCAGTAGACTCCGCTTGCAGTTTGCGGGAAGCATTTAAACCAGTGATACGGGGATATATACAAGCACTGCTTGGGGGCCGGAAAAAGGAAAAAAAGACCTAATGGGACACATTGGAGGCAGAGGTGATTAGGCTGGAATCGAGGGTGCTGGTGGGGGAAAAAACCGACCCACCACTCATACACCAAATTAGGCTCAAACAACAGGAAATGAGAGACCTGGCGGATGATACGGCTAGGTCCCTAGCATTAGCATCGCAAAGTGGGCTATATGACCTCGGAGACAAAGCTAATAAAATGATTGCATGGCTAGAAAAGAGGGACAGAGAAAGGAGCTGCTAAGCGGAAATACGAGACCCCAAGGGGGTAACACAGACGACCGGGGAGGGAATAGCAGAGGCCTTTGCCGACTATTATCAGAAGATATACGCCTCTAAGCCCCTTAGAACGAATGAGGACTGCCGTGAACTACTTGTAGATGTCCGGCTCCCCACGCTGACGGACAGTAACAGGGATGACATGGATAAAGACATCACAATTGAAGAAATTGAGGGGGCAATAAGTGATTTGCAAACCGGGAAGGCATCGGGGCCTAACAGCCTGCCAACCAAATTGTATAAGACCACAGGGGGAGTAGAGGCGCCATACTTATTAAAAATGTTTGAGGAGGCGGAAGACAGGGAATGCTTGCCAGTAGACCAGCGAACAGCCACGATTGTGGTGATACCGAAGCCGGGCAAACCCCCGGAAGAATGTAATTCGTACAGACCCATATCCTTGTTAAACTCAGAGGCTAAAATCTTAGCCAAAGTCTTGGTGAACCGTATCCTAGAGGTCATTACGACACTGATACACCCGGATCAGTCGGGCTTTATGCCGGAGTACAAGACTAAATCTTAGGCAACTGTACGGAGTAATGCACCTGGTCAAGTCTCATCCAGAGGAAGACACGGTACTGCTCTCATTAGACACACGTATGGCGTTTGTATCGAATGGCACTATTTATTTGCAGTCCTAGAGAGATTTGGATTTGGCCCCCAATTTCAATCATGGATCAAACTAATATATACGAAACCAATGGCCAGGGTAAGGGTAAATGGCTCGGTCTCTCGTTCTTTTGCCCTCCATAGAGGGACTAGGCAAGGGTGCCCACTATCCCCCATCCTGTTCGCGCTGGCACTGGAGCCACTTGTGGCCTGTGTAAGAGGAGACCCAGTGATAACGGGGATACCCGGAGACGGGAACTGGGAAGAACATATTTCGTTATACGCAGATGATATCTTGCTAAATGCTACCAGGCCCCGATTCACAGTAAGCAGATTGCTGCAAATATTTAGACTATTTGGTGGCTACTCAGGATATCAAATCAACTGGGACAAGTCCCTTCTATTTACGCTTGCGGGAGGGCCAATGACACCACTGGCGGGGGAAGTCAAGCTGCAAATTAAAGATAAATTCAAATACTTAGGTATTATGATTGGGAAATCAAAAACAGAGTTCCTGGAAGACAACCTAACACCCCAACTGGAACGCTTTAAAAGGGAAGTGGCACATTGGAGGGCCCTGCCAATCTCACTGATGGGAAGGGCGGTGCTCTTCAAAATGATGACACTGCCGTGCATGATGTATGTCGTACAAAATACCCCATACAAGGTACCAGACAAGTTCTTTGGGGAATTAGATAGCGAACTAAGGAAACTCCTATGGGATGGAGGAAGCGCCAGAATAGCATTATCCAAACTACACAGAAATGTCTACGAGGGAGGCCTCGCCATCCCAGACATAAAGAAATACTATTGGGAGTCCCAGTTAGTGCCAATCAATGAGTGGATTTACGGAGATAGGGATGACCCGGCATATAGAGTGGACCACCTGGGGATGGGGCAGAAGGGCTATCCTGGGGCACTATACTGTAAAGCGCTGAACAAACACATGCCCCTGCATACACAAGCAGTCCTCAACGCTTGGCGGAAAGCAAATAACTTCCTGGAATGGGAAAATAGACTGACACAAAGAACCCCAATATGGGATAGCGATATGCTACACAAAGTACGTACACTGCAGGGGTTTCACAAATGGAAACTGATAGATATAGTCCATCTGGGAGATATATGGAGAGGCACGGCACTAATCCCATTTAAAGACCTGCAGAAAGAATACAAATTAGCAGACTCCGAAAGATATAAATACATTCAGTTGAGACATGCACTTCGACGGCACATTAGAGAAGGGGAACAACTCCCAGATTATAGCCCCCTTGAAGACTGGCTCCTGCTGGACCCGATCCTGGTAAATGCGACATCCTTAATATACAGAAAGATAATTGATAACACGCCTGATCCATTGAGGACCCTGCGAGAAGCCTGGGAAAAGATATTGGGTTATTGGAAGACGATGATTGGTCCGAAGCAATACAAAGTCCAAGGGAGGTGGCGATTAGAGCGAGATTTAGATTGGTCCAATTACGGATTCTGCATAGGTCCTACTATATAGGAGTACTGCTAAAACTGGGTAGGGCTCCCACAGATCTGTGTGTAAGGGGTTGCAACCAAAGAAGCACATTCTTGCATACTATTTGGGAGTGCCCGGCTATACGTAAATATTGGGAAAGGGTGACACGGGTTATGACTGAGGTAATGGGACGGGAGGTTCCAATGGAGGCACGGTGGCACGTACTGTGTGTGACAGATGACCAGGCCTGGCACAAATATCAAAAAATATGGCTGATGATAGCGGCAATGGTAGCTAAAAGAAGTATCACTAGAGCGTGGCGGGCAAGCCTCCCCCCAAGGATAGGGCAATGGAAGACCGATTTAGACTGGTGTAGTGCTGCTGAAAAAGTCGTCCACGAAAGCAGAGGCTGCACACGGAAATGGGGGAAAGTATGGAACCGCTGGGTAGAATATAGAGGCCTTGGGAACCTGATGGGGGAGGGTGGGAGGGGACCCAGATTAGCAGGGGTAGATGAGTCAAATACCACCTAATAAGCAACCCACAAGGGTAAGCTATGGAATGAAAGTTGTAATATGTGAAAACAAACTCGTAACGTAAATCTGTTTGGATCAATAATCATACTCTTGTAACCAGAATACTGTATGTTGCAATTAATAATTGTTTAATGAAAAGATATTAAAAAAAATAATTATGGCCATTGTAGTTGCTGTCACCTGGTCACTGTTGTATGTCAAAAGGGCCTAATTGTACAGGGTGATGTTATATCCTGCTACATACATGACAGTGGAGACAAGGTAACTCATGCAATTGTGGCAGACTGTGGTCCAGATATCATTGTGTACAACTGTTGAGAACTCATGTTGCATTCATGCATGTACTAATGCTGATGTAGAAAATTTAGCCAACGTAGTAGGTGGTGTGATACATGCACATTTGTTGCATTATTTGTGATGAGCTGTTCCTCCTGTGTGTCTACGCAGTTGGAATTGACCAAACTCATGTCATTTCAGCATCTACCCAGGCGAGCGGAGGAGACAGAACCCAGGTCATTGGGGAAGCAGCTGGCCAAAGTGGGTCTGATCAGGACACTGATATGGATGGACCCAGTGGCCAAGAGGGTGGAGGAGTGTCAAGGAGGACCCAGACTTAACAACCTCATCCACAGAGTCAGACTCCAGTGGCCACTCTTTGGTGGTGGTGCACCCCACCCATCCTGGTGTGATGCAATCATTGTCCGCCACGCCCCTTCCATCTCCGCTCTCTCTGCTGCTCCCCACCCAGTTGTCCGGGCCCACTCCCCTAAGAGGGGAGCTGTCTCCTCAGTTCCAGGCACCGCAGCACCTGCCCCTGTGCCTACAGCTGCCCTGAGTGAGGAGGCTATTGACCTCCTGAGACAGATCTCTGTTGAGCAGACTGCACTGCTGAATGCCATCCATCGTTTGGGCTGCCAACGGTCTCAGATGGTTGCCTACCTGGAAGGCATTGGCAGTGGTACGTCTGCCCTACAGATATTGTTTCAAGCTCTTCCTCACTGATGGCAGCCTTACACCCACCCCAGCCTTCCACCCCATTTTCTTCTTCTACCCCACCCCCATCCAAATACCCTATTCCCCTGCCTGTCCCAAGCACACACACACCTGTGCATGCACCCACCCAAACAGACCTATGCAGCACACATAGACACACACAGCCTAAACATCTCAAACACACATCCACACACTCAACGTACACCCCCACTGATCCCACCAGCATTGGCCCTGGGCGCACATTAACACCAGCTGACCCATCCCCACCTTGGCACTCAACGCACACCTGCACCCACACACGCATCAACACCAACCACCATCAGCACAGGCAGCACATCTGCACCCACACACCCATCAATACCCACCATTCTTACACACACACCCGATGCACTCACAGACACTTCCACCCCATCCCCCATATCCTGCCGATCCACTACCTACACACACACAACACGCAGACATCCACACTCACCTACACAACACACACCTGCACCAACAACAGACACATCCACTCCCTCTACCTTCCATCCTGAACCCACTTATGAATATCCCACAGACTCAACCCGTGACCAATGCCTCCTTTCCTTTGGACTTTGCCCTGTTGGACACCTCCCTCGCTCCCCCCAACCCAGGCCCCCTTTTTCCATACCCATACCCATCCCTTACACCTCAAGAACGACCCCTTCCAAATCCCAAACTAAAAGGAAGAAGAAACAAAAGACTCCTCCCAGAACAAAAAAAACCATTCCAGGACAAAGTCCACCCCTCCCAAGCCCAAGACCCCCCTCCCAATTGATCTCTTTGAGGTGCCTGGCATGCTCTTTCCTGGGGAGGTTACCCTGGCAGTGTTTTATAGGCAAGTTTGGTGGCAAACCTATTGGTCACCTGCCCCCACCAGCACCCATGTGGACTGGCCAATGGCCTGACAATTGTACAAATTGTTTGTTTTTGATCTGAATAAAGCAGATCCTTTTGTTATTAACACGTGAGTCCAGCCACTTTTTCTGGTATCATTGTGAAGTTACTGTGTAATGTGTGACTACAGTTTTGGCTCTTACATCTAGTTTGCTGTGAAATTAGCAGAGGTCTGTAAATCCTGCAAATGGCACCGGTGATGGTATACCACAGGAGAAGGCTAACTGTTCCATGGATGGACATGTTGAATGACATGGAATTAGGTGGGATCTTATATGGTGGGTATTTCTTCTTCTCTTGGACAATGTCGACCTCATTTGGCTTGAAGATCTTGCAATGATGTAGGTTGTATATATGTGTTTGATGTGTTGGAGTAACAAACTGGATTCACCACACATGGAGGGAATTATGTAGGCCTAATGTTGTATGATTTGTAATGGGCATATGTCCACATATGTGTGTTGGACTTTCACCTAAATCATCATCCTGTGCCACACAATCAGTTCCTGCTGTGTTTGCTTAGCTGATTTTCACTTCCACATTTCCCTGGTTTGCATGGCTGTTGGTTATGATAACGTTAGTCCCTGATATACTTCAGTCCACTGCTACTGTGCACATGGGGATTTGGAGTCATGTGCTACGTTGACTGTGGGCCAGGCCCTCAGGCTGTCAGGAACCCACATAGTGCAGTGAGTACTATCTTGTAAGGGTACTTTATATTCAGACAGAACGTCTTTTCTTCCATAGTTTGAAGGTCTGGCAATGGCAGGTACATTGGAGCCAAGCGTCTTCATACTGTCCCAGACTATCTATATGTGGGGTGTACACACATTTGGACTAGGGTCACAGTGTCCGCAGTAACATATGTGAGGAGAAAGCCAAATTAATAATTTGAACAAACAGTACTGGATATGTAGGCATTACACATCCATCCACGTATGTACTGACTGACATCAATGTTTACCATTAAACACTCATTCTGGACTCCACATGTATGAATTTCAGTGATGTACACATTGTACATACTTCAATTGTATCATGTACACCGACCTGTCCTATATCTGTCGATATAAACACCTTATTTCCGTCATCGCTGGGGTCAAAATCACTGCGGTTTTCGTAGCGACATCAGCAGGAATGCTTTCCAATCTCGTTTGTGAAGTGGTAGTTACAGAGCATTTGTCTACAACCTCTGTAGACATGCCCCAACATACTTGTAGTGATGGTGACGATGCAGTAAATTTGAGGAATCCTCTAATTTCAAGCACCAAAATGGCGGTTGCCTGACGTCGCTTATGGAATATTCAGAATCGACTACCGCAGGCGGAAGCTGACCGCACGGTAGGCGGTGTCATCCACAGCAGGCACAGCCATTAGCTAACATTGGTGCATATGACGGTCGCGGTCCAATGGCTGTGTCCTTGTATGCAGAAGTTCGCTTATGTGGCGTACATGTACGTCGTGGTGCGCAAAACTATTCACTTGGCTACTGACATTGTTGCGATCTACATCTCCTCTGGGAGCTATCCTGGCACGCGCTGCAGGGGTGAGGGCCTCAGCCTTCTCTCCAGTGGAGCTGGAGAAGCTCATCGATGAGGTCCTTCCCCTGTCTGGCCAGCTCTATGGCTCACCAAAGGAGCAGGTGACTTCCTAACATACATACTTCACTCTGTTGGACTGCATTGCTTCCTGTCTCACAGGCTATGATGGGTCTTTGGTGTCCAGTGTGTCATATGATAGTAATGAAGTAACAATTTGGTGTCCCTACATAGGACATCCATGTAACGGATTTGTTAAGCCTTAGTTCATTCCTGGGTAGCATGCACATTTCAATGCATATGTTCAGTTGATGGTGCCATGTAAACCTTGTGTTACCAAATCATGGTAAAGGTTGTTAAATATTTATAGGCTTACAGTCTGAGCTATGTATGTATACTGCTAGAAGCAGGTAAGGATGATGTGAGGCATGTGTACAGTCAAAATACTTACGCAGGGCAAATCTGTACTCTGTGCTTATGGAGCTAGCTATACCGCAATGGCCCCCTCAGAGTGCCACACAACGGTCATGTCACATATAGCATGGCCCAAAGATGTACATTTCTGGATTGAAGTGCTGAGAATGTGTTGTACATGTAGGATTGATTAACCTTGCTACGTAATTTGCATAAACAATAAATACTTTAGTATTTCTTGCTGTGTATGATTTTGACTCTCCCTCTGACTTTCTTTACCCATGAATATTTGCCATTGAGCTTAATAATTACCATATATTATGTGTATTGTCCACAGGAACCACTGTTCCTTGTTATAAAATTGATACCCTGGTTCCTTGTGAGAAGGGTGGCCCTTGATTTTTTTTAACACAAACGCCATCTTGCATTGGCCATGCCTTGAGCAGCTTTTGACACACTGATGATCCCCTCCTCCTAATATGCTTCAGAGAGGCAGAGATTTAGGGTTCTGTTTAAATTGGGATCCATCCTTTTCTCAAATAGGTTGCCAATAATCTGTCTGGGCACACTCTGAGACCACAGCCAGACCCTCTGGTCTTGGGTGTTCCACTAGGTTCTTGTGTTTATTCTCTTCCGTTTTTCTTTAGCCAACCTTCTGTCTGCAGTCAGAGCTCAAAGACTACATGCAAACCATCCTGCGTTGGAAGAAAAAGTCAAGATTTTGCTCCAACCTTCGGTGTTGATCACCGTTTACCCTAGTAAATTGGAGTTTGTTTACTCAAATAGTCACTTTTCTGCTGCTCCAGCCTGGGGAGGGAATTTATAAGTCCTTGTCCTCTTCTTCAGATAAAGAATAGTGTACAGAAATAATTGGGCCACTTTTTATATCCAGAATGGCACCTTCCTGTTCATTAGTAGAAAAAATGAAGCTTTTTGAGTGCTATTTTTGAGTTATTCGTAGGTGAGTAATAGGAAATGTGTGTCAAGACTGGGGTTTTTCACAGCAGGTCTTTGATGCCAGTGCCAAACTTCCTCCATAATAATGTTCTGAAACAGAGATGTAAACACGTTTGAAAGTCTATACATAAAGCGGAATAAAGGGGGTAGGGTATTAAAGAGAGGATCCAGACAGGCCTCGCCTGGAGGTGGAGTATAGAATTCACAGCCACAGATGTATGCTGTGCATCCTGGCGCTGTATCACAGGGCGGGATCTCCAGGTCGTATACTTCTTCTCCAAAAGAAAAGGTGATGACAAGCCCAAGGGCAAGGCGGATACTGCCCCCAAACACGGAAAAGCAGAATTAATACTGCAGTCTAGAAAGGGGTAAATGAGAAAACTTACAACACAAGGAGGTTGCAGGCAATTTGTACATTTCTGACCCTGCCTTTATAACTCTAGATCCTTTCCCGCCTAGCTCCTCCCTAAGCCTGGGCCCCTCCAGCCTCAGGGCTCCTCTTTGATGTTACTAAGAACCTCTCAAACACAAAGAGATGATGGACGGAGCGCTGAAACTTTTCAAACACTCACCCCCAGTCACAGATCTGGGTTGAATCCATCATCATTCTTTAGCTCACTTTGCCACCCCAGTTCAGACACAGCTATATGCAAATCAGTCTTGACCCTGTGCCTCATGGGAACAGTCCAGCCCGAACTGCCAAGCCATGTCTTCCCTGGACCGGAAACAAGCATCCTGGGACCGGTTTGGCAGGGTATGCCAGACGTGGGTCCCTTGCTCACTTTGCCACTGGATTCAAGCTAGCCTGGCTGATGAGGGCTGTTAGCCCGAAACCGGTCCCAGGATGCTTGTTTCCGGTTCAGGGAAGACCTGGCTTGGCAGTTCGGGCTGGACTGTTCCCATGAGGCACAGGGTCAAGACTGATTTGCATATGGCTGGGTCTGAACTGAGGTGGCAAAGTGAGCTAAAGAACGATGATGGATTCAACCCAGATCTGGGACTGGGGGTGAGTGTCTGAAAAGTTTCAGCGCTCCGTCCATCATCTCCTTGTGTTTACTAAGAACCTCTTCCCAGAACTCAGTTGTTAGGGGGCACTCCCACCATCTAGGAAGCATGGACTCTGCAGATATATGACAATGCCAGCAGTTACCTGACACCCAAGAATATAAGCGATTTATTTTCTCTGAGGTCAAGTCCCCCTGATACATTACTTTATAGGCAGTCCCTCTTAGGAGCATGCCCCCGAAAGCTGGGGGAATTTCTCTGGAAGGCCTGTCTGGTTCTGGAATTTCTCTCTCCAGAAGTGTATTCCACCTAGTTTGATACCCACAACACATGCTGCCTGTGTCTTCACCTGAGATCTTGTAAATCCCCAGGACTAGCCTCCTAATCCCTGGTGCATCCTTACAAGTATTTCCAATGGGTTCAGTTCTCTGGTAACTATTTCTTAATTTGGTGGGGGTAGGGCATAGTGCCTGAGCTGAAGACAATGTGCTCTATCTGTTTCTTTCGTTTTAAAATTCCTTTTGAGTTTCTCAATTATTTTGACCTACTTGTGGAAGTAAAAACCAGAGAGTCTTGCATTCTCCCTCTCTCCATTTCGTAAAGTGTTGTCCCATAAAACTAGTGGTAAAGTGTGGGTTGTTATCTACCAGTTTGGTGGAAGAGGACAAAGTGGTTAACCTCCCTCAACTACAAACTCTGCTCCATACGACCAACGTCGTCTTCACCAGGGTGACTAGTTAGGCCTTCTGCAGACACTGGTCCTTGACACCCAGGGCAAGTCCCACTGAATTTTTCCTAAGACTGCTTGATCCATTTGAAGACATTTGTATGTGATTGCCTGGCTATTCACTTTGTTAAGACGCAAATATGGGCTTCTTGGTAACACCTGAAGACATGGGAGCGCCAGTCCCCACCCATTCTCTTGGGGTTCGGTCCCTTGTCCAAACAAAATCCCTAATTTTCCTCCGCATTGTCTTCTGTTCTTCCAATGGTATAGGGTCCAGGAAGGACTTGAACATGTAAAGCAGTCTGAGTAGAATGTTCTTCGTAAGTATATTATTCCCCCTCAACCATGATAAAGGGCTGCCATCTTGAAAGGTCGCCCAGTAACTGTGCTTGCAGCGAACACCAGTTGGCTTCGTACTATTTCAGCCGATCGTTGGTGAGCTGAATGCCTTAATATTCTATTGTCTTTGTCATCCATCAGAAAGGACACTTGTCAATGAACTATCGTCTTGTCTACTCAGGAATCCAGACCCCCCAAATCTCATATTTCTATTTATTGATCTTAAACCCTGAAACTCATATTTTCTAATTGTATTGTGGTTTCTGACTTCGATTTTAGGGTATGTCAGGGTAAGTAAGATATTGCCCAGGAAAACACATCTTGTTTTCATTCCAACTAAATGTGATGCCGACAATTCCCAGATGTCTCCTTATCCTGTCCCCCAGTGGTTCTGCTACCAGTGGTTAAGAGGAAATTGGGAAGTGGGTACCCCTGCCTTGTACCCCTCTGAAATGTAAACTTTGTAGAATGTAGACTGTTTATTCTAATCCTCAACTCTGGAGCTTTGTAACAAGCCAATATCCACCTTCTCATAATAGGGCCCAACCCTATCTTCACCAGTACTGCCCCTAGAAACTCCCAGCTCATCCACTCAAATGCTTTCTCTGCATCCAGATTGAGTAGAACCACTGAAAGCTTCTTTGTTGCGGTTTATATAAATTCAAATTTCAAAAATGTATCTAGCACATGGCTACCCAACGGGCCTCCCAGTGCTGGTAAGACCTTTAAGGCTTGCAATCTGTCACACATTGCATTAACTGTGCCTGTTTTTAAGAAAGCATACCTGTTCTGGTGCATATGTCATAGTACTAAATTTGCCACTGTGACATCAATGGGACTGTCTAATTCCTTGACCCAGATATGTGGCAAATGAGACAAGTTGCAAACCTATAGGTACTTGATTAATTCCTCCCTATCTTCTGCCATGCTCGTCCTCAACATGTTTAGTTTCCCCCAGTCTCAGCTATCTTGCATTGACCCATTCAAGTGCTATTCTTTCTCCAACCACATCAACCCTCCAGTGAGTTTACTCTCCAATAGCCTTCTGTCTTTCCCCTGCCTCTACAGCAGACATTGATATGGCTTCCCCCCTGCACTAACAACTTAAAGGTGTCCAAATTTGTTGAGGGAGAGGTGTCCTCTACTAAACTGGTCTCGAAGAAACACCCTATTTCCTTTGCCATCTCCCCTCACTATACTGGGCGCCTGAGGAACTCAACCTTCAGCCTCCACATATCTCTCATCAGTCTTCCTCCTGTACTTCTACGATTCATTCTCGATGTGTGTATGGTCCAAGATGTAGACGCCAGAAATTTCGTCTTTTTCTAGTGCGTGTACCAGCCATTGGTACACCAATACTTAATCTGTTTGTGAATTGGTCCTGCACAGGTGGGAATAGGAGGAAAAGTAATTGTTGTCAGGGTGGAGTGTGCACCATCTGCCTTCTACGCCAAACTCCTTGATTGTCTTCTGTAGTCTCTTAGAAGACAGCCCTGATCCTCCTTTCCCACTTCATGACCTGTCCATCTGTGGGCACTGTGCTAGATTAAACTGTCCTTCCAAGATCACTCACCTATAAATCACTTCATCAGGCTTTACAGTATCTTTGAAGAATGTCTCCTGTGGGGGGGCGTGGTCTGGCGCCAAGGAAGATGGCGGCTGGTTAACGCCGCTCTGCATCGGGACCCAAGGACTTTCGTTTTTCGGGTGGCGACAGCACCCTGTCGCCTCCCAAGACCCAAGGACTCTCTTCATGACCTCCTCTGGACTTCACTGATACCCTTCGCAGCCCGCAGTAAGCCCGATAACGCTTCTTCCATGTAAAATGTGCGGCGCATCTCCGTGACTGGATTCGTGGCCGCCATTTTACATTCCTGGCATTCTCGACGCGTTATCGGCTCCGCTGCGCTTTCTGTCAGAGACATGATGTAACACTCGCCGATACTTCTGTTGGCTCTGTTCTTCCTCTATTTTTGTTGCAATTTCCTCCTCTGCAAATGTTATTTATTCTGGATCTGCCAACGTCATCCTTTTCTGGATTTCCTTAATGTTTTCTCTACTCTGCACACGGCCATTTCACCTCACATTGTGGTAAAACTGTTACTGCTTTCATTATACAAAAGTAGGTGGACCTCCACAAATTTGACTGTATGTTTTTTTTTCTTCATTCCTGCTATTTAAGCGACAGTGTTGTTTTTGAGCAACTGCTCTTCTCTTATTGTAACGCACATGTCTATGGGGAGAATTAAATCTGGTCGAGGTGCTGCTTCAACGTCCATCCCGTCTCCATGTCCTAAATCCACTACAATACATACCTCGAACCCTTTTTCGGTATTGCAAAGTGACATGGAGGAATCAGAACAAGCCGCACCCCCCACTTTATAGAAACAACGACCATTTCACCCTCGTTTACTACTCCTCTTCCACACTCCTCTATGCCAAATGGGAAAAATGTTTCTAAAGTGCCTACCTGTTCTGTGTTATCATCTACTAAGAGAATTAAACAAGCATTTGCAATGCAATAGGTCTCGCATTTGCGAGAGTTTGAGCTATTGGCATTGTAAATGACAATGCTTTTTATTTATGTGTTTGAAAACCTGCAAGCTGTGCGTAAACAAGCACTTTGTACTTATAGTCCTTGCTTACGAGAAGCAAGGCTGGCAGTTTCTTTTACTGCCAGCCTTGCTTCTCGTAAGCAAGGACTATACGTACAAAGTGCGTGTTTATGCACTGCTTGCAGGTTTTCAAAACAAATGAATAAAAGGCATTGTCATTTACAATGCCAATAGCACAAACTGAAATGCGAGACCTATTGAATTGCAAATGTTTGTTTTAGGTGCTTTATTCTTAGTGATCTGCCCCAATTATAAGTGCACTTGTTCTTGGGGACTAGTACTTATTTTTCAACATTGGGCTTTGACCTAGAGCACGAGAGATAGAAAGTTGGAAAAGGAGTGAAGAAGGAGAAAGAGAAAGTCTGAAACACAGAGGCGCAAAGAGAAAACAGATGAAATCTAACTTGGATAAATGAGTTAAAGAATCAGCAGGTTGGAATAAAGACTAGGCAGCATTGACAGCAGCAGGCTCCTAAGAAAAATCTTGGGTGTGTAGTTTTCTTTAAATTAATTTATTTATCTTTTACTGTTGTTTGATGAAAAACAGAAGAACGATCTCCTCGATGGTTCTGATTTTGCTTTGCTTCTGTAGTGTGTTGTAGATCTTTTTTTGGGCAGTTTAAGCTGGTTTGTTAATATGATGAAAAAGTACTGTGTGGTGAAAGAGTGGAAAGCCCTACAAAGTCCTACAAAAAGCAGGAGTTGTAGCAGGTATAGCGTGATATACTAGCCAGAGCTATTTGGGTAGATAATATGCACTTGGTATCCTGCAGCGAATGTATGGCTGGAAGACAATTTATCCTGCTCTCTGATAGCATGCACATTGCATTTGAGTACACATCTTAAATGAGGCTTGTTCCAAAAACCAAATAAAGGTGGTTTGAAGAAAAAAAAACATTATGAAAAGCATGAGTTTTTTTTAGTGCAAGTGAAACTTTTACGTATAAGTAATGTATATGTGTTTGATAAAATCCTATTAGACTGTTAAGGTTTTATAAAAGGGATGTGTATTGTTTCATCTGAATTAATTAGATTGACCACCAGTTTAGCCTAATGTGTGTGTTCTGCTTTTAAGTGGACGAAACGCTTCATGCTAGTTCGAAATGAAGTAGCCAAATAAACGTAAAATTATTAGCGAAACTTTGAAAAGTAAAAATGGAGCTATAGTTTCCAGGGCTACCACCCAGGTAGTGTTTTCTGCCCTCCCTGAGTGACTTGTGAGATGTTGGTAGCCTGCACCGTGTGTGTGCCGCGCCGTGCCCTTCACTCCCTTCACACCCAGACCCGTTCCGTAGGTTTATCATTGTAAAAGAATTTTCCTACCGGCTTCCTTCAAATTAGTATTAATCCCATCTGGCAAGTGAGCTCGTTAAGTGCGAAGTAAGCCGATTAGTTACAGGGTGACATACTATAATATTAATGTTTAAAGTGAAAAAAAGGCTAACATTCAGAAACTGAACTTGTTTTACTAACTATTACATAACACATAAAAACAAATTTGGAGAAAGTTCCTGCGTGTGCCTTTGAAAATGAAACTGTAACAGAATTACCTTAAAATGTCCCCTTTGTTATTTAGAAGCAGCTGAGTCTGGGATCTCCGTTACCATTTCCTGATCATTCATCAAGACGCCAAACAATACAGAATTAGGTGTTAAACTTTAACAGAGTCACAACAGCTGAAATATGTCATACTCGGGTCCCCAAAAGTCCCTAAGATGTCGCAGGGTAAAGAAACAGAGTCAGAGGTAGAAACAGGGAGAGAGGTTTAGAGAGAGCAACAGAATAGAAAGGAGGTCTAAGAGAGGGAGAACGTTCCCTTTCCCAGGGGGCCCTGGAAGGTGGGGCTCACGTTGCCCAGGTCTTATAACGCCTCTGCTCAGGCCACTGACCACAGATGCCCTGTGCAACAGCAGACGTCCAAGGAGGCAGGAGAATCCCTATTTCGAGCATTTCAGCAAAATGTGGTCGTTTTGTTAATGTTCAGGCCGGTTTGTGGGTGTGGTTTCTCTGCATATATTTGGGTTTGTGCTGGGGAAGTTGTTAGCAAATCAGAGAGACTCCTCGAGTCTCGGATCGCTCAGGTGACCGAGAGTGACAACGGGAGCAGTAAGCAACTCAGTGGAAAATCCTAACATGTAAAATAATATAATTTTGCGGCAAACAAGCCCAGGTTTTTATAAAGTATTGTACTTTGTTACGGGAGCAAGCGAAAGCAAACATAAGTGGACCCCGAACAAGAGCGACAAGAATAGTTAAAGTGAATTTAAACCCAAATCCAATCTTTTAAATCACGAGTGATCGTTATTCCACTACTTGGGGTCCATGTGAGGTTTAAAGGTACTTCTGAGTGAGTTCTGCGGCGAGGCAGCACTCTCCCTGAACCGCTGCCATGAGATGCAGGAGGAGTGTTTCTGCCCACGCCTCACTCGCATTCTTTGAATTACGGGGCATATTAGCAAGACCGGCGATAAAATTATCGCCGTTTTAGCGGCAGGAAACTGCCGCTAAAACGGCGATAATGAGCTTGCTAATATGCGCTATAGAATTCAATAGAAGCCCAGGTTAGATGTGCAGGACATCTAACCTGGGCTTCTATTGGAATTCTATAATGCATATTAGCAAGCCCATTATCGCCGTTTTAGCGGCAGTTTCCTGCCGCTAAAACGGCGATAATTTTATCGCCGGTCTTGCTAATATGACCCTAATTCCGTGATCTACTCACCTCAGCAATTTATTGGAATCTGGTGCCCTCATGTGGCCATTTGTAGTAGCGCTGTGAACCAAGTATAGAAACAAGCTGTCGCCGTGAGAGATGGTGACCCACTGAGAGGCGAGAGAGCCACTGCTCGTGCCTGCACTGACTGGTGCCGTGCGCGAGCAAAATATCCTGTCCGGGTGGGCGGGGCCTAAGGGAGACAGGGCGGTCACCAACCCCACTTCCAACTTCAAACCGACGACAATAGATCTCGCAGAGCGAGCAGCGCATGCGCTGCGTCGCTAGGCGAGACCTAAAAAGACCCTCCTTCACCAACCACATCTCCACCGCCAGCCTCCTTAGAATTGCTTCTGGACGAGATCCGATCACTTAAACCCTATATGGAAACGAACATATGCCTACAAGGCCTAGAGGATAAATGGTCTACTCTTGATAATAAAATTAACTCAGTGGAACGTCAAATTGAATCTTTACAAATATCCTCTCAACAAATTCACCCCATGAAAGCAGAAATCTTACAACTGCAGAAGCAAGTGGAAAATCTCGAAAACCAAAGCAGATGCAACAACCTGCAAATTTATGGTTTGGCTGAAGGATTGGACAGCTCCAATCCCATTTCCTTTTTTCAATCTTTTTTGCCGCAGATCCTCGAGTTTCCAGAAACTCCAACATTAAACATACAAAGAGCACACAGACTTGGTCGTTCTCCTCAGAATTCATCTATCCAACGCAATCCAAGAGGCATAATACTGTACTTTTTGGAATACACGGATTTGTTGAAAGTACTACAAGCAGTCAAAATCAAACGTCGCATATCTTGGCAAGGTTCCCAGTTATTTTTCTCACAAGACTATGCGAAAGTCATGGCAGACAAATGGAAAAGTTTCTTAGCCATGCGTCCAGATGTACGTAACTTGAATGCCAGATTTGGTCTACTCCATCCTTGCCTCTTTAAAGTGACTTATAAGAATAAAACAACCACATACGAAGATCCAGCCTTACTTCAACAATTTCTTGACAGTTGTAGAGAAGATTCCATGGAGTTTGCAAGATCATCTTCTCCTTGAACATTTCTTCTCCCTTACTAAAGATAATTGTAATTTTACAATGTTTCTATGATATATTTTGATTAACTAATCTCCTTTCCTTATGTCTCTCCCTACCAGGTGCCGTTTCCCTGATCCACCCATTGTTGTATAGTCCGTCTGAAATAATGCCCTCCTCGTGGTCTCTCCCGGAGTTTCGTGACTGGCTGTTCGTCTTCTCTCTGTGGCCTCAACACCCTCCTCCCATGTTTGAGTCTTCGGTATGTTTTATTGTATTTTCTTTGTATTCTCTCTATCTTTTTTCCTCCCTTTTCTTTTATCTTTCCTCTTTCCTTTTTCTCTTTCCTCCTCTTCTTTATTTCTTCTATTTCAGTATCTTCCATTTCATATCTTGTCTTCTTTCTGTTGGAGTGCTTGCTTTTTGCTTCTCTAAGTACTGCAAGTTCTTTATTGCATCCTTGTTTTGCTGTAATATTCTACAATTTTTTACTTTATATAGTTGATTAATGACGCTACGTGTTATTTCCTGGAATGTTAAAGGTTTGGGTACGCCTATTAAAAGGCAAAGGGTTCTTACCCATTTATCTAATCTTAAATCAGATATTGTGTTTTTTCAAGAATCCCACTTAATTGCTTCAGAAGTTCTAAAACTTAAGCGACAATGGGTGGGAAATGTCTTTTCCTCTCCAGGTACAAGCAAAAGAAATGGGACTGTGATTCTCTGTCACAAGAATCTTAAAGTATCCCTTCTTTCTCAGGAATCAGATGATGAAGGGCGATGGTTAATTGTTCAGCTTAAAGTCAATGATATACCTATTACATTGTTTAATATATATGCTCCTACTAAACCCGATGGTAATGTTTGGCCTCACATTTCTACTCTTTTGATGTCTATTTCTACACCATATGTTATTTTTGGTGGTGATTGTAACTTAATTGTTGATCCATACAATGACCGTACATCCAAAGCACCTTTTGTTTCTTCTCCAATGCATCAACACTTTACCACTCTGATTTCCCATAGATCTCTTGTTGACTTCTGGAGATTCTGTAACCCACAACTCTGTGAGTACACCTTTTTCTACCCCACTCACCTCTCACAAACACGCATAGCTTATTTATTTGTCTCCAAAGCCTTAACACAATCTATACTGCAAGCAGATATCAGTTCTATATTGACTTCTGACCATGCTCCAGTCATTTTAGACTTAGAATTACTCCCGGTCAGTGTCACCAGTTAAAGATGGCGTTTTAATACCTCTTTGTTAGCTGACCAAACTTTCACTTCCTCTTTCGAGGAATTCATTACGGAATTCTTTAAATGTAACATATCTTCTGTGTCATCTTTCTCTATTGTTTGGAACACTTTTAAAGCTTCAGCCAGAGACTTTATTATTTCTTATGTTGCCAAAAAGAAAAATCAAAATTCCCGAAAAGCCAATGAAATTCTTAAAACTATTAAACTACTAGAGTCACTCTATACAACCACTACCTCTAAAGCCGATCTCAATAATCTTATTAGGGAGAAATTGAAATATAATAAGTTATCTACAGAAAATGCCTCTGCTTATCTCCTCCGAGGTAGTGCTCGTTATTATGGCGGCCAAAACAAAGCTGGCAAACTCCTTCCCTCGTATTTTAAGATCAAGAAAGACCGTACTAATATTGACTATGTTTTAAATTCTAACTCATCTCCAGCAACTAAAAATTTAGAGATTTTGGAGGAATTCAAAAAATACTATACCGCTCTTTATACCCCTGAAATTATCCCAGACTCTATGGACATACAAAATTATCTTGCCTCGATACAAAAACAATTTCCCACGGATACTAATTTTTCATCATTGGAAGGTGATATTTCTATAAAAGATATTTCCCATGCATTAAAACTTCTCAAAACAGGGAAGGCACCTGGTCCAGATGGATTCCCTATAGAGTTCTACTCCCATTTCTACAAATCCCTCCTTCCTTATCTCCTTTCTTTATTCTCATACTTCTTCTCCTCTAATGCCTCCAGTGGCACCTTTCAGGATGCTCTTATCTGCCTAATTCCTAAAGAAGGGAGGGACCCTCACCTTTGTAAAAACTATAGACCAATATCATTAGTTAACTCTGATTATAAACTATTTGCCAAAATTCTTGCTCTTCGCCTAGAACCCCTTTTACAATCCATTATTTGTAAAGAACAATCTGGCTTCATTAAGGGAAGAAATATCTCTGATAACACCAGAACTTTCTTTAATATACTGCAGAAATCTAATAAATATTCTCACTCACTTGCAGCCATTTCTCTAGATGCGGAAAAAGCTTTTGACCGCATGGATTGGTCTTTATTTTCCACACATTATCCTGGTTTGGCTTTGGGCCAAGTTTATTTCTTATATTTCCTTATTAATTACCTCACCCAAAGCTTCTATTTTTGCCAATGGTTCCATTTCTGACTCCTTTACTTTACAGAGAGGTGTCCGCCAAGGTTGTACCCTCTCCCCACTTCTCTTCATTCTCACACTAGAGCCCTTTCTTGCTAAAATTAAACAAAACCCTATCATATATGGCTTTCAACACGATAAGCTTCATATTAAAATGAGTGTCTATGCAGATTATATTTTGCTATATCTGTCTAAGCCTTAACAATCTATCCCAGCTTTCACTACAGAGGTCAATGCTTTCTCTTTAATTTGTGCTTATAAACTGAATCATGATAAATGTGAAGTTCTCCCTCTTAATATCTTGTGTTTTAAGCAAGACTTTGCTTCCACTAATTTCTCATGGAATTCCCAAAAATTTAATATTTAGGTTTCTGGTTTGCCCCCTCTATCAAACAGACTTTATCACTAAACATGACTCAAGTCCTCTCCACATTATCTACATCTATCTCTAAATGACACCCCCTATATTTATCTTGGTGGGGCAGACTTGACACTATTAAAATGATGCTCGCTCCTGTTATTTTTTTATATGATCTCTGCTAGTCCTCTCAGTTTTCCCTTATACTTATTAAAAAAAATAATTCTATTTTATCTATCTTTTTATGGAATAAAAAAAAAAAGATATGTCCCTGGTCATGCTCAAGCGTAATAAATCGCAGGGTGGAGTCAACTTCCCTGATTTTCAACTTTACCATAATGCTTTTCTTCTTAAACAGCTTTCTAAATCCTTAAACCAGTCCATCTCAAGTCCATCTCCACTGTGGAAAGACATCGAACTTTCTCTCCTTTCTCCCTTCTCTTTCAAAGAATCTCTTACATTCACTCACAAGACACAATTTTTATCTTCACCTATACATAAAACTACCCATAAGTTATTTCACTCTTTTCTGATTTCACACCTCTTGGGTAAAGATCAATTTCTTAACTCCTCGATTTGGCATAATCGCCTTCTTAAAATTAAAAACAAACCCATCTTTTTGGAAGGCTTGGCGAGACAAAGGCCTGCTTTGATCCACCAACTTTACTCAAATGATACTTTTCTTACTTTCTCTGAAGCACACTCTCTTTATAAATTGCCAAAATCATTTTCTGCCAAATTTAAGATATTGATCCAAAATCTTCTTCCTTATCTTCAATATCTTCTATTCCACCTCCTTTATTACCTCAACGTAATATTCTCTCCATTTTAAGTGCCCAATCTAGTGCTTCATCTATTTACAAATTCCTCAATGCACTCCCCGAGCACAGAACTAAAACTAATATAGAACTCCAATGAGAACGTGACTTCCACACTTGATGGTCCACTGTTTTTTGGGATAAATTAAGGCTAAAAATACGTAAGACTTCAAGATCAGTTAGTACGACACAAACACTTTTCTTTGTATATAATCGACTTATGTTTACTCCAATGTCCTTACATAAATTCAAATCCACACTCTCCCCAAACTGCTGGTCTTGTAACACTCCTCATGCTGACATATCACATGCTTTTCTCTTGTCCCTACACTCACCAGTTCTGGCTGAAGGTATGGTCTCAGATCAATGTAATCTTTCACAATCATTTTTCTTTCTCACCTATAGACATCTTTCTGGGTACATTATCTGAACACTGGCAAACCCTTTCTTGTAACACGGATGTTATAGATTTATTAATTGCAATTGCATTCCAACAAATAACAAAAAACTGGAAACAATAAATACCACATTCTTTTCAAGCTTGGTGGTATAGTGTTTGCTACAACCATCGACTAGATCATGCATATGTCTCCCCTATGTCTTTACTCCTGAAAAGAGAGCATATATGGTCCCCTGTAACTATTTTCTTAGGTACTACTGCACAACAATTTTTTCCCAACATCATCCATTACTGGAAGAAGTCCCCAAACCACCATGAATCGTTTTACTGATATATTATTTATTTATTCATTTAGTTATATATTTTCTTTCCTTTTTCTTTTTTATGGTTTAAACCGTTTTTCTTGATTTTATATGGATATACGCATTTACATTAACCACCACCTACATCCACTGGCCGGTGGGGAAGCATATCCAAGAAGAATTGATAGAGAACAAAAGATGAGAAATATTATAAGAGGAAGAGGGATAGTTAAGATGTCTGGGTGTGCTCTGTGTTTCGATGGGTCGGGGAGACTCCTGTAATAGGTGTTTGTGTTACCTGGGGCTGATCTTCGGGTGGTATGTTCGCATTAGAGAGCCGGAGGACCCGGAGGTATCATGGGCAGGAAGTTCCAGGAATTCTATGGCGAGAAAGGCGACGGTGGAGCCCCACATTTTCTCAAATCTGGGTAAAGTGCGGGAGAGGCCTGCTGTAATCTTCTCCATGCCTATCAGTTCCCAAATCTTGTGTAACCAGTCCATCTTGGTTGGGATTTCTGCTGTACCCCAGCGCGCTAGTAGTGTCTGCTTGGCCGCGCCTAATGCTAGAGTGATTGCTTTCCCACGGTCGGACTTAAGAGGGTAGGTAAGAGGGTTAGGGAGGTCTAGTAGGGTGAAGCTAGGGAGCCTTGGAATTTCGGTTTGATGTATAGTGTCAATATCATTTAGGATTGTATCCCAAGATGCCTGTATTTTCGGGCACTGCCAAAGGATGTGTGTAAGTGTACCCCGCTGCCCACAATTGCGCCAGCACTGGTCGTTCGCCCGGGCTTCCAGTGTGCAGTTCCAGTAATGCGCAATTTTTAAAAACATCTCCTTTCCTGCCGTGCTACAAGAGGCGGCCCTTGCTCTGTGGAAAATGTCCTACCATTCTTTGGGGGAAAACTCGTGTTCAATCTCTGATTCCCATCTGCGCTGCGCTGGGGATTTGTCACTCCCCTTGGGTTTATTCAGGAATGCATATATGTCCGAGAGCAAGTGTTTGTCCGAGGTGCGGGTTATGAACCACTATTCGAATTTAGTGAGGGGGCGACCTGCGTGGGGTTGCATATGAGGTTGGGTAACCCAATGCCGTAATGCTAGGTATTGCCAATATGCCTCTTTAGGGATTCCGAAGCCTAAAACCAGTTGGGGGAAGTCCATAATCCCTTTTTCATCAAAGAGGCCCCCTATTCTTTTGCAGTTGGCTTCTTGCCACTTAAGGTGACTATTCCCTTCTAAGGCAGGGGGGAATTCCGGGTTACTTATAAAGGGTGTCAAGGGCGACACCGGGGTAGAGAGGCCACAAGCCCCCTGTACCCTCTCCCAAGCCCCCATGGTTGCCCGCAATACGGGGAGATGTACACCCCAACTGGGCGGCTTCTCTTAGGAAGCCAGGGCACTTTCCATATATGCATGCCTGCAATCGCTCGTTCTATAAAACACCAGTGTTTCTCAGATTCTAGTTTTGACTATTCTGTCATGTAGCGCAGTTGCGCTGCCTGGAAGTATTTCTCCAAGTTTGGAACCCCGACGCCACCGTCTGCTTGGCTTAAGTATTTCAGGCGTTTCGCCATGCGAGCCTTCTTCCCCTCCCAAATGAAACCGTCCATTAGATGTTGCATCTGAGCTAGCAGGTGGGGTGGGGGGATCAATGGAAGTGTTTGCAGCACATATAGGATGAGAGGCAACAAGGTCATTTTGATGGCGGCTAACCTGCCCAACCATGACATTCTGTGCTTCTTCCAGTTAAGGAGCTCCCGGCGTGTCCCCTCCAAGAGGGATGAATAGTTTGCTCGGATCGTCTTCTCGATCATGGGAAGAATCTGCAGCCCCAGATATGATACCCCTTTATGGGCCCAAGCAAACGGGAAGCGGGCAGTCAGTTGCTGTTGATCAGCTGCAGATAAAGTGATGCTGAGGGCAAGGGTCTTCTGAATATTGACTTTGAAGTCTGAGACTTTGCCGAATGCCTGCATTTCCTCCAAAAGGGGAGGCAGGGATAGCAGTGGTTGTGTAAGAAAGACCTCTACATCGTCTGCGTAGAGGGAGATTTTATGTTCTCTATCCCCCTTCCTAATCCCGGTGACATTGGGGCAGTGTCGGACTCGTTCTGCAAACGGCTCCATGTAGAGCGCGAAAAGTAAGGGTGACAGAGGGCACCCCTGACGCGTACCTCTCGCAATTGCTACTGGTCGGGACGCTATCCCATTCACCCTGATGCGGGCCTTCGGGCCGTTATATATACAGTTTACCCAGCGCAAGAAGCGCTCGCCAATCCCAAATCTCTGCAGGACCTGTCTAAGGTAGTGCCAGTGTACTCGGTCGAAAGCCTTCTCAGCATCGACCGACAGGAATACCGTAGGTTGTTGAAGGCATTGGGTTTTATCCAATAGGTGACACAGTCGTCTAGAGCCATCGCTTCAATTGCGTTCCGGTATAAAACCGGACTGGTCCGGATCCAACTGGACCTGCATATGAGGGGCAAGGCGGCCAGCCATTATACTAGTAAAAATCTTTAGGTACACATTCAATAAGGAGATGGGGCGGTAGGATGCGCATTCATGAGGATCTTTACCGGGTTTAAGCAATACCACAACTTCAGCCATAGTCATGGTGGGGGTTAGAGCACCTGTTTCGATTAAGGAGTTGAAGAGGCACACAAGTAGCGGGACATGGTCTGAGGCAAAGACCTTGTAAAAATCCGTTGAGAAGCCGTCTTTCCCGGAGGCAAGACCCTGTATTGCTCATAGAACCTCCTCCGGGCGGGTATCCACCTCCAGAGCGTCCGCGTCTAATGTTGGGAGAGGCGTCACTGGTGCTGACCTGACGTAAGCCTCAGCAGCATTCGTGTTCAAGCGTTCGGCCGAATAAAGTTCTGTATAGAATGCTTCAAATTCGATCGCAATGTCAGTATCGGCCGAGAGGATCTCTCCCTGGGAGTTCCGTAAACCGGTGATACGACGTGAATTTGCCTGGGATCTCATGAGGTGCACCAAAAGCCTACCGGTCTTGTTTCCCCCTTCATAGTAGCGCTGTTTAGTGCGCAAGAGGGCATATTCCGCTCTGTCATAATCTAAGGCTTTCAATTGCTTACGGATGGCATAGAGCTGTCGACGGGCCTGGGTCGCCCCTGTGCGACGATGGACACCCTCCAACTCCCTGACGCTTGCCTCCAGTTGTGCTCGTTTGTCTCTCCTATGCTTATTCAGCCCGACGCGATGGCCAGAAATTGGCCCCTAATGACTGCCTTTAGTGCGTCCCAAACCACGGGGGCCTGGACTGTTCCGTCATTGTTAATTGCCAAATAAGACTTTATGGCTGCCCGCATCTTGGCCACCGTGGGTTCGTATGTGAGTAGGGTATGGTTTAAGCGCCATGTCTTCCGACCTGGGGTCCCTCCTGGCAGGGTCAACTCCAGGGAGATTGGCGAGTGGTCTGAGAGAGCGGCTGTGCCTATAATGACGTCCTGCGTAAAGCTGGTGACCCGAGGCGATGTCCAGAATAGATCTATTCTTGCGTAAGTGTGGTGTGCCGCCGAGACAAACTTGTATTCCCGTGCTGTGGGGTAGCGGTATCGCAAAGCGTCCGTCAGACCCACCTCCTCCAGTCTCTGTAGCATGGGGCCAGAGAGTGAGCCTGAATGTCCTATTCGCACCCCCGATCTATTGAGTTGAGAGTCCGGGACAGTATTGAAGTCACCCCCCAAAATCAGGTCCTCGTCCGGGGATTCAAGAATGGTACACAGTGTGTCGCTAAGGAAACTTTCTTGCTGCTCATTTGGGCTATATATGGATGCGACTGTGTATGTATAGGCTCCCATCGATATTCGTAATGCCAGTAGTCTACCAGGTACTTCCGTGTGGACCCCCTGCACCAATCCGGGGAAGTGGGTAGCTAGTAGGATGGCCACCCCTGCTGTTTTCTTCGTTGATGAGGAAAAGTACTGTCTATCGAACCAATTAGAGCAGAGGCGTTTCCAATCTGCACGCAGCAAGTGTGTCTCCTGCAATAAGCAGATGTCACATTTGGTATCTTTGAGCATCGTGAAGAGCGCGCGTCGCTTTACTGGCGTATTTAGACTTAAAAGTAGGACTCTAAGTGTTGCCATGTGAGTGGTGACGAAATGTAAGGGAGGAAACGTGGGGATCCCCAAGGAGTGTATGGGTATGCCTGCCCAACCATCCCCGACTCGGGGTTCGCTGTGCCCATGCAGCATTGCCTGTGCTAAGCCAAGTCTCCTCCGCCCCAGTCCCCGGCCGCGAGAGAGCAGTGGGGTCCCAGAAGTCAATTCCCTGCCCAGGATCTGAAACTATGCAAAGTGGCCAGCCAGGCTGTTTGCATGTGTATTGTGCGCATTTCTTGGGAAGGGTATTTCGCACATAATGTTGCCGCCTTACCCCTCGTGGTCGTATATCTACCCCCCCAGCGTTCCAAAGTGCCCGTGGGTCTCCCATCAGGGATCCCTCCCCACCCATGATAGGGAAAATCCCAGACATCCATAGGAAAGAGCAGAGGGGAAAGAAGAGTGGAAAAAGAAACAAGCAGAAACGATAGAGAAAACTAGAGTTTGCCTGCAACATGGCAAGATTCGCACTAACGTGCATGGGTCCATATGGTCGATCGTTGGACATCTCTTCAGGGGGATTGGGCCCACCCACCAAAGCCGGATGTGCCCATCCCAGCACGCAGCTATTCTTTACCACCTCCATGGGCCAAATTCGACGGATGCTGCGGGATCAGACATTCAAAGAGTCTCCGGGCTCATCCTGACTTTGTAACTGACGCAAGAGGGCTTCTCTCTCTTTTTGACGTTCTAGCTCTGAAGGCTTAGTAGGTTTCTGTCTTTTGCCTCCGGATCTCAGAGTCGGTTTCAGCGACTCCCGTGATGTCGCATCATCTTTCTGTGATCCGGGGACATTCTCTTCATCGAAGTCTAGACCTAAAACCTCCTGTGCTTCCGTGAGGGATCTAACCGAATGTAGCTCCTTGTTCCAAACGAAGGAGAGTCTGAATGGGTGACCCCAGCGGTATCGGATTCCCTTGTCACGCAGGAACGTCGTGGCCAGTTTCAGGGCTTTCCGTCGTTGTAGGGTGAGCGGTGAAAGGTGCTGATAGACTCCAACCTGCAGCCCCTCAAAAGCAATGGTTGCCTTATCTCGAGTCGCGCTCATGATGATCTCTTTCTGCTGGTAGGAGTGGAGGCAAGTGAGAATGTCATGTTGCTGCCCAGGATTATTGACCAGTCTCCCTGCGCGGTGTGTACAATCCAGAATTATTTGCTTGTCGCCGAGCTCGGGTGCTGCATGTTGGAAGAACTGGAACACCCACTCCTCCAGTTTCCCCCCATCCGCCTGTAGAGGGACACCTTTGATGCGGATATTAGACCTCCAAGAGCGGTTTTCGAGATCTTCCAGGCGCAGGTAAAGTTCCTCGTTGCGGTCTCTAAGCTCCAGCAACTCTCGGGTCTGTTCGGTGAGGTCATTCTGTTCAAGCGTGTCTACGCGGTCTCCTAGTTCCTGCATCTCGGCCCTGATTTGTTTGATGTCGGAGGTGACATCCTGTCGCAGGCCAGAAATGTCTTCTCTCAGTGTTCCGAACAGTTGTTCTAGAAATCCGCCGGTGACCGGCTCCCCTGAACGCTCCCCAGAGGGATCCATTTCCTTCTCTTGGGTGTGAGCTACTGGTTGATCCAGGGTTCGACTCTCGGTCTTCTTAGAGCTTGGTTTTTGGAGGAGATCCTTTATTGAGGAGTCTTTTTTAGCCCTGTGTGTGGTCATCTCTGCTTGAGGGGACCCAAGGTCACGTAGAGTATTTACGTTGCTTTCAGTAGGAGGATACACCACAAGAGAGGTGCGGATTACAGTCACTGTTCAAGCTCTTCTCTGCGCGTCGTATGCACGTTCGCCTGGGGGACACAAGAAGCAGTCTCTTGGCGCACGGCCTACCCAGTATGAGGATAGCCGGGGCGGCCGGGCAGCCCAGCTTGGAACCAAGCCCCCCTGGGTCACTGTTCCGCGGTTGAGAAACCTCACCCCGTAGGTCTCCGGTTGTCACCTCCACCCCTAGCTGTACGTCGCAGTCCTGCCCCAGAATCCAGCCCAAGTTGGCGTACGTTAGGTCCCGGCTGTGGGAGGGTTGAAAATGACTTCTCTACCAGGACCGCTCAACAGAAGGCCTCCTCCAGGTTGCGTGCAGTCATGTTATAGTTGTGGCTTATTCCTTCGTGCCTTCGAGCCACCGCAGCGCAGTGTGTCTGATGTTCCGGTCTTGCGCCTGCACCTCGACTCCAGCCGGGCCGCGGCCGCTCCCACTAGGTGCCAGGCACACTCTAGGCCCCCTCAACCTGCACTCCACGGCTGCAGCGTACTTGCAAACCTCTGGGCCAACTACATCATAGGGGCATGAGCCCCCCGTCGGTCTCTTGCTTAGCGGTGCCCCGGGGTCAAGACTGTTCCCTCTAGGCCAATCCCTCTCTCCTTCTGCTTAATTGCGGTCGCTGGGGTGCGGCCTACCTGATTTCCGTCCGGGCGCCGGTGCCGCAACTCAGAAGGCCCGGCAGCCCGCTTATGCAGGTTTCCCTGAGGCGCAGGGTGTCCGCTTCTCACCGCCCGGGTCTTCGGTCGGTTCTTCAAACGGGCGAGCGGTTCGGCGGTGACCCGCCCCTCCAAGCTCCCCCGGCAGGCCGCACCTCTTGCAGCTTCTCTCGTTGGCCCCTAGGTCAGGGCCCGTCGCGTCTTTCACCCGGTCTCGCCTGGGGCACCGCAGCACTCCACGGCCGGCAGCGTCTCCCACCGAGGGGCCACGGCAGACCCTCCTTGAACACCGCCACCTCCAGCAGAGGCCTCGTGGTCCACGGGGCCTACCGGCAGTATCGCACTGAGGCGCCCCGGCCGGATCAGCCCTCCAGGACTCCCCCGCGGGACTCGAGGTGCAGGGCCCCAAAGCCACCCACAGTCACCTCAGTGCAGTTCCGTCACCTTCCGCTCCCTTCTGGTCGGATTCAGGGTCCCGGGATGCTGTGTGGATGCTTAAAGACGGCTTTGGCGAGCGGAGCTCCGGAGAAACGCAGTTACTCCGCTGCCATCTTGGCCACGCCCCCCCTTTTATTTTTTAAATGTATTTTTTACAGCCATTAAAGTGTTGATATCTTTTATATTGTATTAAGCTCTCCTACTTCTATATTGCATATTTAGTCATGTTACTATTGCACCCTCTCCCTTTCTCTTCTCCCCCTTTTTTCACAGTTATTGTAACCTTTTTTTATATATGCAACTACTTTGTCTTTTCTTACATCTCTTTTTCTATAATATGAAGTTACCTCACTTATTGTGAAATAGCATCTTGTTACTTTACTTGATTGTTTGTACTTGGTTGCATCTCTTCAAAAACAAAGTTTTCTGTTTAAACTAAAAAAAGAATGTCCCCTGTGCCAAGTTACAGGCATATAATATCTGAGGGTGATAAACCTAGGCCCCAATTGTGGTTGTACATTAAGAAATCTTCCCCTTTTATCTCTACAAACTTTTGTCCACTCCTCCCGATGGAACATTTAATAATAACATGGCTTCTGATCGTAAAAAAAAAAAAATTCGAGGGGGCGTGGCTTGGCATCTGCCAAGATGGCCGCATAGTTTAGAAGCTCTGCGGCGACCCTTCTTCCCCCGACAATCTACCCGACCCTGCGCTGCGGGGAAAACCGGGGTGTCCTCCCTCACTCGGGGTTGCTTTTTGGATGACAGCCGACCCGGTAACCACTTTCCAGGGAAGCTAGCTGTCATGACTGTTCTGCTCCTGACTGCGTATGCAGTCGGGTGGAACCGGCATGGGCAGAAGAGCGCTTCGCGTTGTAGACGATGTGTGCGTCTTCCGCCCTTGTATGAGCACTCACCTGCTTCCGAGTCACCAGCAGCTCCCGCGTCGGGTTTTCACAACGCCGGCTCCCGCATCCTGTATTTTCTCCAGCTCCAGCATTCTCGTTCCTGCAAACTCTCTCTACTGGTTGCTTCTCAGACCACGGCAGTCCAGTACACCGGCACTCCATTTCTTCACTACGGTAACCTAAAAGGAGACAAAAGAGAAAGACATTTGATTACAAAGAACACGCGATCTGGTGGTAACAGTAATTGTGTATTGTAGTAATGATGGGAACTTTACTTATCTGATCAGCTTGTTCCCACAGACTTGGAGATTTGATTTTTCTTATACATTTGCCTGTGAGAAATGAAACATAGGTAAAGCATTAGTAGATTCCTGAAGTTAAGGAACCTCTATACCCAATTATCCCCGTACCTATAGTACATTCTCCTTGTGCTAGTTCATATTTTTTCTGTTCTTAATGGGGTTTTTTTATGCTTCATTTAAAAGACAAAGGTTAGTGTATGTTACATTTTCTTCTCATATGTCAGAGGATGATGCTCATTCCTGTCACTTAATGACTTTCTTTGTTTGTTTAGGTAACACTTTGATCTACATCCTGCACTAATTACATACATATGGAAGAGGGGAAAGTTGCAGGTAGCTTTACTTGTTTATTTGCACATGATTATGTTAAAGTGTGCTGACCCTGTATTAACACTAACTCTTTCACTGAGTCGATACATATATCCCTTTTCTTTTTTACAGCCACACGATAGGAAGCTCCAAGGTTACTTCTCCTCACGCCCGTCTTGGACAAAACATTCTCTTCCTTGTCTTCCCCTCTTCCCCTCCCACACCTTTCTTGCTTTGACATTGTTGGGCATTGAGGTGGGATGGGGAAGTGGGGATCTAGCTTCACTACTTGCATCACGTTCCTACGAAAACTACCAGGTGAGCACGACACTAGTGGCTCCGGGCCTACATCGGACGGAGGAGGCCGCACGGGGCGTGCCCGGGAGCCGCGCCAAGCACCAGAAGCCGTGAGGAGAACTCGACGATCGCGGACCAGAATCTGGGCGAGGCCCTGAAGCAGCTGCCTGGACTGCAAGCGACCTGGAGGTGGGGGCGCAATCTCTTGCCTCGCCAGAGCAGTGACATGGAGAGAGAAAGGGCAGAGCCGGCAGGCGTGGATAGAGCCCTCCTCGGTCCCCTTGAGATCTGGGATGACGGAGAGGGGAAGCGGCAGAGCAGGAAGCGAGCACCGGGGGGGGCTCACCAGCCCTGCGCATCGACTGTCCCACAACACTCGAGGTGCTAGACGAGGCAGCCCACCTAAGGAGGAGATGGGCCACCCCCGTGATCGAGGCAGAGGGACAGCAACACAACCTGGGCGGCTGCCAGGAGAGTCCGGCGGCATCGGCTGGAGTGGGGGCCGATGCAAGACGATGATCGGCCGGGGCCATCCCTGAGAGAAAATTGAGGCCCAGTATAGGAGAGGTGAGGGGGACCGGTGCAAAACAGAACTGGTGCTGCCTCCTGTCGGCTGGGTGCCAGAGTGACAGTATACAGATAAGAGCGCAGATAAAGGGAGTAAAGCTGCACCACATGAGCGAGCAATGAGGTGAAAGACCGGTAGAAGCCCACCCAGCCCCCTGAGCTATTGATCTGGGTCTGGGAGTAAGGGGAAATAGTTGTCAAGGTTGTGGATACTCACTTAAGCCGATACTCTCGGGAGCAGAATGATGTTTAATTCTCAATTCCCACCTCAGGCTCCACACAAAGGCCAAGTTACTGGCTGTCGCGTGAACCCCGCCGGGGGAAAGGGGAAGTGGACAGAGAAGAGACTGCCTTAATCCGCTCTGTATCTTCGCACTCGTCTTCCTCCTATACTTCTAAGGCGATTTCTATTTCAGCTGTCACCTCTATTGTATGGCTAGTGGAGATACTGCAACAGAAAGCACAACATTAACATCTTCTCTATGCTCCTTCCTTTCTCTTTTGATATCTATACTCTGTTCCCTTACCCAAGGGGTCTAAGGCCTTGCTTCTCTTCTATCTTCTTGCATGCGAAAATGGGTATTTCCTAAACATGAACAGAACTCGTAAGTATTTCCTCGCTTCCCTCTAGATAATCATACTCTCGTTCCATACATTTTTCTCTCACTCTCTCTCTCTGTCTTACTTGTTATTTTCTGCTGAAATCCTCTCGTATTTCTCTTATCTTCCTCAGGGCGAACGAATGTGTTGAACGCAGGCGTTAAACCGAGAAGACTCTGGAACTGCTAACTCCGGTAAGTGACTACTCTAACTACCTATGGAGACGTACTACCACTAAACATACCTAAACCTAACTACTGCCGCCGAATAGCGAAACGCGCTAACCTACGCCTTGCCTGGCTGAACCACTAAGTCTAATTCTATCTAACTATCTCCTGAATCTACAAAAGGCTCCTGACTCCAAGAATTCGTTGGTGAAGTGCGCGGTTTGAAAATCAACCGTGGCACTTCACAACTGAGCTAGTCCTGGCGCCCGGACCCAGGCGCGAGAGACTAGACCGGCAACTACCTTTGCCTCCCTCCCTGTTGGGAGTACAGGGCGGAAAGCTTTCTTACGCGCGATGATCGCCCGCGATCTAAGTCGAGCGGGTGACCCTATCCTGACTGCTCTTTCCTGGACCGTGGTGGCGCAAAGGAGCTTTTGCACTCCCTTCCGTCCAGCCCTGACAGTACCCCCTCGCAAGGTTAAGCCTCCGGGCTGGGGTTTGTGTGGATACTGTAGATGAAACATTTTGGTTAATCGTGGTGCATGAACTTCTGACTGTTCCACCCAGGACCTATCCTCAGGGCCGTAACCCTTCCAGTCCACAAGGTAAAAGATTTTCCCTCGCATGACCTTTGCGTCTAAGATTCTTTTTACTTCGAATTCTTCTATCCCTTCAACTAAAAGAGGTTTCTTGAGCATCGACTCTTTCAAGTGTGGTGAAACCTTTTTGAGCAGAGAGACATGAAATACTGGATGTATTTTCCACTGTGGGGGAAGTGTCAACTTGAAGGTTACAGGGTTTAGCACTTGTTCCACCTGAAATGGGCCAACGAAACGTGGTTGAAACTTCCTATTTCCTTTTAACCTTAGATTTCTTGAATTCAACCAAACCCTGTCCCCAACATGTAAATCTGGTTCTGGTCTTCTTTTCTTGTCAGCATTTAACTTATAACGTTCTTTAGCTAATGCTAAATTCTTAGTGGCAGACTGATGAACCTCACTAAGCTGGTCTACAAAATCTTGCGCTTCAGGCACCAGTACTTCTTGGGCGGAAATCATGGAATTCGGGTGTCTACCATAGTTTAAGTAAAAGGGTGAATACCCAGTGGAGACGTTCTTAGAGTTGTTATGGGCAAATTCTGCTGTTCACAGAAGATCGGGCCACTCTCCCTCTTGATCAAGAAGGAACAATCGGAGATACTTCTCAAGCTCCTGATTGGCCCTCTCCGTTTGTCCATCAGTTTGTGGATGAAAGCTAGTTGAATATCGTGACTCAATGCCCAACTTCTTAGTATATGCCTTCCAAAAGTTGGACAAAAACTGAGACCCCCTATCAGTAATTAAGACCTTAGGGATGCCATGAATTTTAATCAGACTTTGGTTTAACTGGGTGCCTATTTGTTTGGCTGTGGCATTCCTTTTCAGGGCAACAAAATGCGCCATCTTGGAAAAGGCGTCCACCATTACAAGGATTGAATTGAATCCCTGACTGGAAGGTAATTCCACAATTAAATCGAGTGTCACAGTGTGCCATGGATGAGGAGGTGTGGGCAAAGGTCTCAACAACCCTTGAGGTGCCTGTTTGTCAGTCTTTCCCATTGCACGAGTCTGACAACCTTCGACATGAGTCCGAGCATCTTTGGATAGCCCTGGCCACCAGAAATTTCTTTTTAGCAATTCCTCCGTTCGATGGATTCCAGGATGTCCAGCCAATGGACTATTATGACACTCTATTAGTACTTGTTGTTGGAGTTCTTGTGTCGGAATGAACAAGGCTTTTGAATGAAAAGGTAACCCATCACGGATTTCACGAGCCGGATTTTCTCTAGCCCATTCTTGTCTTTCATCTTCAGTCAAGGCTTCTCTAACTCTAACTTCTAGTGTTTTCCCAACTGTAGCTCCTACGATTTTCGCCTCAGGAATTATCTTCTGATCACTGATTAAGTTCTTTTTCCCATCAGTATCCATTCGCGACAAGCCGTCTGCCTTCCCGTTGTTTCTTCCAGGCCGATAAGTGATCACAAAGTCGTAATCGGCGAAGTACAAAGACCACCGAAGCTGACGTGGCATGAGAGTTCTGGCTGACTTTAAAAACTGAAGATTCTGGTGGTCCGTAAACACCGTGACCACATGACTGGCCCCAAGGAGGTGATGCCGCCACTCTTGGAAGGCGTCCTTGATGGCTAGGAGCTCCTTATCCGAGATAGTGTAATTCATTTCAGCTGGTTGTAGCTTCCTGGAATGATACGCTACCGGATGCAACTGGCCTGTATCCTTGTGCCTCTGTGAGAGCACCCCTCCAATGGCTTGTTCAGAAGCATCTGTTTCCAAGTAAAAAGGTTGCGTTGGATCTGCATGTAGTAAAATGGGTGCAGTCGTGAAGCTTTTCTTTAGGAACTGGAAGGCTTCTCCTGCTTTCTTAGTCCATAGAAAAGGAACGCCTTTTCGCAACAATCTTGTGATAGGTGCCACCTTCAAGGAAAAGTCTCGAATAAACCTTCGGTAGAAATTCGCAAACCCGATGAAACTCTGTACCTCTTTCACAGAGGTCGGTGGAGGCCAATTCAGTACCGCTTCAATCTTTTTCACGTCCATGGTTAGTCCTTCAGGTGCAATCACAAATCCCAGGAAATCCACCGAAGTGACTCCGAAGGCGCACTTTTCCAGCTTCACATAAAGATCGTTTTCCATTAGGCAGCGTAAGACCTTTTTAACTTGATGTTGATGTTCTTCCTCCGAGGACGAGTAGATCAAAATGTCGTCAATATAGACAATTACACATTGGTCTATGATCTCTTTCAAAACGTCGTTAATGAAGTACTGGAAGGCTGCTGGTGCATTGCTTAAGCCGTAGGGCATGACTTGGTACTCGAACAATCCGTACTTTGTTCTAAAAGCGGTCTTCCAGTCGTCTCCTCTTCGCACTCTTATCAAGTGATAAGCCCCCTGCAGATCTAATTTTGTAAAGATTTTTGCATCTTTTAACTGATCTAGTAGTACGGAGATCAGGGGCAAGGGGTATCGATTTTTAATGGTAATTTTGTTTAAGGCGCGATAGTCAATACACGTCCTCAGATTCCCATCCCGTTTTGGGACGAAAAATAGAGGAGACGAGACGGGGGATTGAGACGGTCGAATGAATCCATTTTCCAGGCATTTCTGAATATAATCCTTTAGATGTCGATTCTCGGGTTCCGTGAGCGCATAAATCCGACTGCATGGTAAATTGGACCCAGGTTCCAAATCGATCTTGCAGTCGTAAGACCGATGCGGAGGCAACATTTTTGATTCCGATTCACTGAACACTTGGGCAAACTCATGATACTCCTCAGGCAAGGTTACAGTCTGAACCGCGCACACCATCATCTTTCGTTCACATAATAAGGTTGCTGGATTCTCTTCCCGTTCATTCCGTTTTTCTCCGAAACAATGTTTCAAACAGTGGCTAGAATCAAACTTCACAGTTCTTTCACTCCAGTTGATGGTTGGGTTATGTTCCGTCAACCAGGGAAGACCCAAGATGATTCCAAACTGCGGGGCATCGATTAAGTTGAATTGAATCTCCTCTCTGTGACCTTCCATTGAGATGAGTTCTACAACCTCCGTTTGGCTGGTGATAGGACCGGAGGACAAGTTGGTTCCATCAACGGCCCTTACTGCTTCAATTCTCTCTTTTGGTAATGACTTCAATCCCACCTTCAAGGCATACTTGAGATCACAGAAATTTCCTGTAGCTCCTGAATCAAGCATCACCACCACCCCCGATAGTTCACAGTCGCGGAACTTCAGAGTCATTGTCAGAACGAGATGTGGAGCAGCAGATTGTAGGGTGTTTGCTATTATTTGAGGATGTGGAGTTGTATTCTTGCTTGCAACCACCAGCCCAACTCCCTCTACTGGTGGTGCTGAGAGTTTTCCTTCTTGAAGATTTTGGGCTTCTTGGAGCATTCCTTTATGAAATGTCCACTAGCACCGCAGTAGAGACATAAATTACCTTGTCTTCATTTTTCTTTCTCTTCTCTTGAAAGCGGCCCTCTGATGGTACCAATCTGCATAGGTTCGCCACTGAGTTCCTTCTCCCCTGGCTTCAACTGCTCGGTCCTTGCTCGATCAAAGCGTGGAACACTCGGTCGAAACTTGCGTCTTCTCTCTCCCTTCCTTTCAGTTTGTCTATAATCTATCTCCAACACCAGGTCAATCAGTACAGATACCTCGGTAGGTCGATTGGGAATCTGTGCCAAGGCGTCTTTTAAATCATCCTTTAACCCTCGATAAAACAGGGCAGCTCTTTTAGACTCCGGCCAATCCGTTTCTACCACTAACTTGTTGAATTGTGCCCGGTAGGTGACTAACTCTCGGTTTCCCTGCCTTAATTCCAGCAATTCATTATCTGTTGCTTGAGCAACCTTTCGGCGATCAAAAATACGTAAAAATTCTTTCTTGAATTCCTCAAAATTATATAGAATGGATGAATCTTGCGTAACGAGAGGCATTGACCACGAGGCAGCGTCTCCATTGAGATATGATAAGATGAAGGCTATTCGAGACTGCATCTGGGAAGACTGTGGGTCGGCACATGAAATGTAATGAGCACTGAGTCAAAAAGATTTGAGCCTTTTGGGGATCCCCACCAAAGCGCTCCGGTGGAGCCAAAGGAATAACGGGAGCTAGGGAATGTACCACCTGAGTGGCTCCGATACTACTAGTGGACCCCTGATTAAACATCTAGTGCCTGAGGGAAGTGAATGAAACTTATCCCCTGAACCTTCTCGCTTAAACTGGGCAGCCATTTCCTTGGTCTCACGTCTGGTAGCCTCCATCTCAAATTTTATCACCTTATTCTCCTCCCTTACTGCCATTAATTCCTGTTGAATTTCCTTAAGGACGTTACCTAAATTTTTTAAGTCTAATCCTTCTGCCATTCTGCTCAGGCGAGTAAAGCCCGTGGGCACTTCACTCTGTCAAGGTTGTGGATACTCACTTAAGCCGATACTCTCTGGAGCAGAATGATGTTTAATTCTCAATTCCCCCCTCAGGCTCCACACAAAGGCCAAGTTACTGGCTGTCGCGTGAACCGCGCCGGGGGAAAGGGGAAGTGGACAGAGAAGAGACTGCCTTAATCCGCTCGGTATCTTCGCACTCGTCTTCCTCCTATACTTCTAAGGCGATTTCTATTTCAGCTGTCACCTCTATTGTATGGCTAGTGGAGATACTGCAACAGAAAGCACAACATTAACATCTTCCCTATGCTCCTTCCTTTCTCTTTTGATATCTATACTCTGTTCCCTTACCCAAGGGGTCTAAGGCCTTGCTTCTCTTCTATCTTCTTGCATGCGAAAATGGGTATTTCCTAAACATGAACAAAACTCGTAAGTATTTCCTCGCTTCCCTCTAGATAATCATACTCTCGTTCCATACATTTTTCTCTCACTCTCTCTCTCTGACTTACTTGATATTTTCTGCTGAAATCCTCTCGTATTTCTCTTTTCTTCCTCAGGGCGAACGAATGTGTTGAACGCAGGCGTTAAACCGAGAAGACTCTGGAACTGCTAACTCCGGTAAGTGACTACTCTAACTACCTATGGAGACGTACTACCACTAAACATACCTAAACCTAACTACTGCCGCCGAATTGCGAAACGCGCTAACCTACGCCTTGCCTGGCTGAACCACTAAGTCTAATTCTATCTAACTATCTCCTGAATCTACAAAAGGCTCCTGACTCCAAGTGCGCAGTTTGAAAATCAACCGCGGCACTTCACAACTGAGCTAGTCCTCGCGCCCGGACCCAGGCGCGAGAGACTAGACCGGCAACTACCTTTGCCTCCCTCCCTGTTGGGAGTACAGGGCGGAAAGCTTTCTTACGCACGATGATCGCCCGCGATCTAAGTCGAGCGGGTGACCCTATCCTGACTGCTCTTTCCTGGACCGTGGTGGCGCAAAGGAGCTTTTGCACTCCCTTCCGTCCAGCCCTGACAATAGTTTATCCTTTGGGAGACCAAACTCCATATTTTTTTAGGACCCCCCCCAAGGGACTGCTGTGAAACAGGGGGAGAGCATGGGGGTGTTCCTTTGAGGCGGACATAATGAGACCAAAGGGTGCCCCCCCATCCCAGGCCAACAAACTGGATAAATATGCGGTACCTAGACAGGCAGCGGTGGAGGGAGCAGCAGAGCTAGGGGGCAGGAATCACAGGAGCCCTCACTGGGAGCCATAATGACAGCCATCCATGAACTAGGAACGACCCTTGAGTCCAAGATGGACAAAGTTACTATAGAAGTAAACCTTCTTAGGGCGGACATGAATTAAAATTCAGAGAAGGTCGCTGCGACAGAGATAAACATTAGTGAGCTCCAATCTGCCACTCGGAAATTGGAAGAGCGGGTGCAGCATCTGGCCCACCAGCATAAGAAAATGGCAGCGAAGTTTGAAGATCAGGAAGGGAGGCCTGAAGAAACAACATTAGGGTAGTGAGGGTACCTGAGGGGGTGGAGGGCCCATGCATGGACCTCTTCTTAGAGGAACTTATCATCAAACACCTGAAGCCCAAACGACTTTCAAACTTTTTCCCCATTGAAAGGGCGCACAGGACGCCCATTCCTATGCCTAAACCCGGAGCTCCCCCAAGAACCATTATCGCCAGGATCCTTAATTACCGCGACACCATTCTGCAGACAGCTCGTTTTAGAGGGGACTTACCATATGAGAACGCAACAATCCGGTTTTTCCCAGACTTTACCCTACTAGTGCAACGCCAGCGACGTACCTTTGATGAGGTCAAGAGGGCGTTGCGTGCAGAAAATCTCAAGTACATGATGTTATTCCCGGCCAAACTCAGGGTACTGCATAACGGAAAGTCATGGTACTTCACAACACCGGAGGAGGTATTGAACTGGCTGGAGAGCGGGAGACCGGCAAAGCAACAGCAGCGGAAGGAATGTGACCGACAACGACACAGGGATCGAGGCAACCGCTTCCCCGGTGGGTCGCACGACAATGTCATGGACACAAGACTTTCTCCGGGGGTCCACCAACGCAGCCCTGTCGAGTGAGTGGGGTGGCTGAGGATGGGGGTCGGGCTCGGCCTGTGGGAGTGAGCAGCAAGGCAGTAAAAGGCTGGACATTGGCCCTTGGCTGTGCCGGAAGCACAATAACTTGGGGACTGAAATCTGGTCCTCTTGAACTCTGAAGGCCATGTAAGGGTTGAGATCAATCATTGAAATACAAATTGGAATACTTCCATGCTGGAACTGTGGGGCGGGGGAGGGGCTGTCACCTGTTAGGATGTGGCGGTGCTAGCTGATCCCAGTTCAAAGTGTTTGTTACAATGGTGCAACAGGTGCTCTGCAAATTGGGGTTGTGGGTAGTTTTAGGCCTACGGTGCAGGGTAGCAGGGAGGGGGGAGTTTGTTATAGGGAAGGGTTTTGTGCATTCATGGGTTATGCATGTTTGAGGTTTTGCTGTTTTTGCTCTCAATACACCGACAAACGGGATACACAACAATCCGTTACAAAGAGACAGGGAAGTGGGGAGGGTGGAGGAGTGGGAGGTTGGGTTTCATTATTTCCCGGCTAAGACATGGCTACTCAGGTTAGAACTGCCCTAAGGGTCCTATCATGGAATGTCAATGGCCTAGGTGATAAAATGAAACGAACCATGGTGCTACAATAGCCAAGGCTTTTGCAACGTACTACGAAGCAACATACCAGTTGGTCTCGGACAAGATGGGGAGGACAGTGCCGAGTTGCTTAGAGATATCTCCCTGCTTGAACTCTCGGCAGGGGACAGGGATGCAATCGATCAAGACCTGACAGTGGAAGAGGTTTCCGGGGCCATACGAGAGCTGCAATGTGGAAAGGCGGCTGGTCTGAACGGGCTGCCAGCAGAAATGTATAAATGTGTTGCGGACTCGGTAGCTCAACTAATGCTTAACATGTATTCAAGCTGCACAGTAAGAAGGACGATTACCAGAAGACTTAAGACTAGCCACAATAGTGGTTGTTCCGAAAACAGGCAAACCTCCAGGGCTTATCAGCTCCTATAGACCCATCTCCCTCCTTAATTTTGAAGCCAAGGTATTGGCAAAGGTATTGCCTAATCGATGTGCCCCATTATCTCCACGATAATACACCTCGACCAATCCAGGTTTATGCCTCATAGGAGGACTAGATTGAACCTACCTCGTCTATATGGGGTAATGCATGTGACGGAAGCCCATATGACAGAGGCCGCGCCGGTGCTGTCGCTAGATGCCCATATGGCATTTGACAGTATCGAGTGGCCGTACCTGTTTGCGGTCCTGTCTTAGCTGGGCTTTGGACCAAAGTTTTGCGCTTGGGTCTGTCTTCTATACTCTGACCCATTGGAAGAGTCCGTGTCAACGGGGCGATATCCAGACCATTCACACTCCAGAGGCACACGACAGGGGTGCCCACTCTCCCCTATGGTCTTTGCGATGGCCCTTGAGCCACTTGTGGCGTGGCTGCATGGGGACCCCCTTGTGTATGGGATAAAAGTTGGGGAGGCTGGAAGGTACGCATCTCCCTGTATGCGGATGATATCTTGCTCTATGCACATAAGCCGCGCCACACATTCCATAGACTCATACATATCTTCAGAACCTTTGGTAACTATTCTGGATACCAGATAAACTGGGATAAATCACTAGTTTTTCCCCTGGCGGGCGAGATTCTGCACCTAAAGTCAGCCGGTGCGGCCCTGATGCAGCAGGGGGAATTCAAGTACTTGGGTATCTGGGTCACTAAATTGGAGAAGAGATTTCTAGAGCTGAATCTACACTCTCAGCTGGAGAGGTTGCACAGGGACATGACTAATTGGCGGAAGCTGCCGGTCTCTCTTAAGGGTCGGGCCGTCCTATTCAAGATGATGGCCCTCCCACGCCTGCTTTACGTGCTTCAAAACACCCAATATCAGGTCCCAAGCGCAATTTTTCAAACGATTGACAAAGAACTGGGCACCCTGCTATGGGCGGGGCAGCTCCCAAATTGCACTGCGTAGGCTATAACGGGGAATCTATGAGGGTGGGCAGGCGGTACCAGACGTCAGGAGTTACTACCTGGCGTCCCAGCTTATTTATGTAAATGACTGTGTTTTTGCACCATATACTGAACCGGCGTACCGGGTGGACCGCCATATCATGGGGCCTGGTAGTTATCCAGCGGCATTGTACGCATCGGACGCAAGACACCTTTCCCTGTTATGGGACTGTGATCAGCTGGGAGAAGTTGGACGCTTGTTGGGCTTCCGCAGGTGGGGTCTTATCGGTATCGACCACCTCGGAGAGGTCTGAAGGAATGGGGCCATGATTAAATTTGAAGATCTGCAGGCAGAGTATCAGCTGGCAGATGGGGAATGGTTCAGATATCTGCAGCTGAGACACTCCTTAAGGTGCCACATACTGGAGGGAGAGCTGCTGCCAGACTACTCCCACTAGAAGATAGGTTGCTGCTAGAACCAATAGTGGGCAAGGCTGTCTCTCTTACATATCGTAAGCTTATGAATAATTTACCGGATCCGCTGGGTCACTTGAGGGAGGTGTGGGAGATGGACCTGGGACTGCTGGAGGATGACGATTGGGCTGAGGCCATCCAGAGTCCTAGGGAAATTGCTATACGAGCAAGATTCAGACTGATCCAGCTTAGGATCTTACACAGGTCATACATTACACGAACACTCCGACAGAGACTAGGCTGGTGTGACTCCAGCCAATGTGTTAGGGGTTATGGAGAGGTGGGCACCTTTTTTCACACCCTCTGGACCTGTCCTAAAATCCAACGATACTGGGATGGGGTGTCCCGGGTGATGTCTAGTGGGTTTTCAGGTCCCAGTCGAGGCGCGATGGCACCTATTGGGAGTGACATGGGAGTCAACCTGGCCCAAGCATACCAAAATGTGGCTTATGCTGGCCTCAGGAGTGGCAAAAAGGAACATTACTAGATCATGGGGGGCGGCTGATCCACCAAGGGTTGGTGCCTAAAAACAAGATTTAGACTGGTGTCAGCAGGCGGAGAAAGTGGTTTAAAGTAGAGGGTGCCCGAAAAAATGGGAAAAGATCAGGACCCTGTGGGTAAAATACAGAAGCTACTTGTATGGAGCCGGGGAATTATTAAAACAGGTTATGTCAGAGCCCAAGTTGATGGGCTCAGGAACAACGAAGCATACTTGCTTGAAATTGTACTACTCCTTCAGCTAATGTTGCTCTACTATATCCTGTATTTATATTGTATACAAAGATGTATTGAGCAATTGTTTAGTAAAAATTTTAAAAAAATTAAATTGATTTCCTGTGGGAAAAGTATGTCTGGGTCATGTTGCTGTAAATAGTGCTATATTTTTTGTTTCTTACTTGGGAAGTTCAAGTCTTTCACATTAATCAACATTAATTTGAATGGTATTGCTCTACTGAGTCATTGAAAGTGGTGTAAGTGGTGGTTGATATCCCCTATGATCTAAAAGTAGCTATGGGCAAGTGGACCTTACTAAGAACTCCAATTCATTTTGCACTGTAGGCCAAGGGTCAAGAAGTCCGATCAGAAGTCAACCAGTGATCCCTTTCAAGAGCACTTATTCTCCTTACCTTATCACCGACTTGTCTCTGTACTGTTTTTGGAAATCCCCTGCTCTGGGTCCTGCTTCTCTCTGTAATCTGTGGATTCATGTTGCTGTTCGGTGAAATATATTCACAATTCTTTTAGGTTCAGTAGGAAGAGTCAATCCTCTAGGTCACGTATAGCCTTCTCTCTCCCCTGCCATGTGAGTTGCAAACCTATCAGAAAAGTCCATCTGGATCTTACTTGCCTTTTGTTTAGTTCCAGGGTGAATGGCTTGAGCTTCCTTCTAAGTTGGAATATCATTTCTGAGATCTTTTAAAAAAGAAGCATCTGACTTTCTCCATATGGGAAGCTGTCGGTCTTCTTTGCATGAGACATAACTTATTTCCTTAGCCTGTAGTCTGACATTTTGGTCACGTTTCTTGGCCTCGTACCCAGTTCTTGGAGAGTTTCCCCACCCTGGGTGCACTCATTATTCTAGTTTGAACATGCTGGTTTGCCTTTAGTATTACTCAAAAGATATTTGCAAGACTCCCATAGATGTTCCTTCTCTCTATAAGGTTGCAGAGGCGCATGCTATCTCAACGAGATCTGTGTTTTTAAAGTCCTCACACTTCTCCATCTAGAATGTTATGCCTTCTTCAAGGTGTGCTAAGGAGGTATGAATGGTTGTTTGATCATCTCCCACAGTATCCTGTCTCCAGTTGACTCTGCCGCTTCCAGCCATTGAATTAATGTCTGAATGTCTCTGCCCAGATCTGCCCTTAGAGACGCTAGTTCATCTGCAAGTGATTTTTCAAAGCCTGCTTTGAGCTCCACCGGAAGTCCTTTGGATCATCATTTGTGAGGGGTGATGAGGTGTTCTCTGCCATTGTTGTCGGTGTTATGTTGCATGCTCAAGCCTCTCTATGAAGTAGGAACTTTTATATGTTTCCCTTCATGCCTAGTTTGCAGAGTTTTGTCATGTAGCTGAGTTCCTCATCTCTTGCTTCTCTCTTCTCTGTGGCAGGATCAACCTTCTCTCTGATTGTTCACCAGGATCCTTCAGTGTTTCTAAAGCTTCAGAGGAAAGGCAATCCAGTCAGTGAACCTACTGGTACTTCAGGCCTTCAGCATTCTTCGCCTTGGCCCTCCACAATTTTACATCACAGAGATAAATCACAGAAAGGCAGCACTGATTATATGCTCAGTGCAGGCTATGTCTTTCAACTCCTGCTCCTTTGTGGAATTTAAGCTTCCAGAGTGCCTAGTTGGATGCCAGGCTACCACTGTTTCACGCAACAGGGCTCCCCTCCGTACCTATCTCAGGACATCACCTTCTGAGGTGGGTTTTTTGCTCCCCTGCATTAGGCCTCTGGGTCATTCCAAATCATAGCACTGGTCTCTTCCTTCCTTACCCGGTGGTGAGTGACTGCCCAGCACCACTGTTGCCCACAGGACAACACCACCTGCTCTAGCTGGTTCCTCGGGGCAGCGGGTGTGAGGCTTCTCCACCCATTGAGAACAACAAATTGGGACAAGTTTCAGCTTCTTCAAGCGCCGCCATTTCAATTTTTGTGCCCCATCTGACATGTAGTTGGATGCTCATTACACTTGGCAGGCACCCAACTCCTTCCTGCCATTATGCTGCTCCCATTTTCCACTCATCTGGGAGCTGTACACTGGCTTTGCCTGGCCAGGCCATGGGATGCAGAGTGCACCTTGACGGTATGGCCTCCACCCCTCATTTCCTTTTGAGGATCATGTACATGTAGTCTCTCTCTGCTCTGGAGTGCATTACAGCCAGCCTCTTTCAAATCCCTCAGCAAGGGGAATCAGACAGGTTTTGTTCCTGTGGCTGCCATGCACAGAAATGACAGCATGTCCATTAAAGTCTAAGTACCATGTGCTATAATCGAGTTGGCTACAGCTGGAACACTTTAAACTCAGCTCCTGTGGTTATTGCAATTCTGCATTGCAACCACATACACATTTAACTCTGCTCTGGCACAGTGCTCTTTACTGAAAAGTTAAATATACCAAGGGGGATAATCAGTTGTTTTCGTTGTTTAAAGAGCAAGCTCATGCACTGACAGGCCAGTCAGTGACCTCTCAGTGCACAGAGTCAAAGTGTCAGCAAATCCCATCGACAAAAGGGTGGGGGACCACTCCATAACGGTATATTGGCCTACAGTGTCTAGTGCGTTTTCTCCCAAACACCAAGAAGGTAGCATGTGTGGTGAAGATTATTTGAAATATAATAAGTACACGCCTAACGTCATGTTGTGAATACTTAAATCTATATAGCAACACAATATTTGATGAATACATCACAAAAAATCAACACAGTAAGTGTACTGACACCTCATTCTTGTGTCATCCAATCAACAGTGAAGACAATCTGCTTCCGTCATGTGGCTTTTCCACCAGTCATGGGTTAGAAATTGTCCAGCAGCAAAGCTAAAGGGCCCCCAAATTTGTGGGGTTAGAAGCTTTATGAAGTGACAGATTATCGGCTGGGCCTCAAAGAAAAGTATATAAGCAGGTGCTGCACTGTACCCACTGCCGCTTCACCTTCACGGCAGTTTGTGTCATGGCGTGAACAGCAACAGGAATAACACCGAGGTGCTCACCAAAATGTTGGAAAAACAAGACAGAAGGCATTCATTACTGAGGTAAAGCAAACGTTCTGCATGGCAAACAACTTCATTAAAATATTCAAGAGGAGACTTGAACGATTCGCTTTGGCGTTCAGTGAATCCATAATGCTCCGTGCCTCAACCTAAAACAAAAAAACAATTTTAAAAAGAAAAAAACAAGGCAAGAAGAATTCTGTCACAGGACACTACGAACGCTTATTTTTCTACAGTTCTGGGTCCTGAAGAGAACCCCAAATCAACGTTGGGTTCGAAACGTGTCAGTAGCTTGACATCTAGGGAGTGTGTCTATGTTAAAGAGAAATATAGGCTTACAGGGAATTGTTGGTGGAAAATAAATTGAATTATGTGATCCCTGTGAGAAGCCTTAAACTAAAGGAAAGGATAAGCTGACACTCCTAGGTTATAAGGCAATAAAGCAGGGGCTTAGTAAGGGCATTCCACCTTGAGCCCCTTTGATTTCTTTCAAATTCAGAACTGGTACTTTGAATGTTACATTTTTTTGTTGTGTGTTTTCATGTTGTGTATAATAATTCATTGTTGTTTCAATGCTTTGAGGTTTATTTGATTTGGGATATGTAATGTATGACATTGAATTTGTTACATGAAGATGTTGTTTCTCTGTCATTGACAGTTGTACGCTAAATGGATAATTTTTTATGTACAATGAGAAATTAAAGGGCAATCACAATAATTAAGTTGTTAATCCCAAATTGAAATCATTGTGTTGTCAAAACAGAGCCAGCTTTGGCGTTTGTTTGTTTTTTTGAATTTGTAGTGGCCTAGCCTTGCTGACGCTAAATACGTCCAACCCGTTGTAAGTTATTGAGCTTCCCCTTCAGCAGCACACCTACACCTTCACAACCCACTCGGGAAAACGCCTCACAGCACACCATATCAGCAAATCAACACCCACTAGCATGCATGCTTCTCAATTCCCGCTCGCTCAGCAAGCATGCTGCCAAAATATGGGATCTCCTCAGCAACAGCGCGCTGGACCGCTTCTTTCTCATGGAAACCTGGCTCAACCCTGTGTCGGCTCCCCACATCGCTGTGGCTATCCCAGCAAGCTACAAGACCGCACACCGAGACCATCTTCACAAGCCAGGAGGAGGACTCAATGATCTACAAGGATACCATCAAACGCGCCACAACCAAGGACACCGACACCCCCTTCATGGAACAAATGTACTTCTGCCTACAAATAAGCAATAGCTTCACCCTGAAAGGAACTCCTGCATATCGGCCACCTGGACCACAAACCAATTTTAGTAGCCTCCTCACTGACTTCATCGCTCCCTTCACCCTCAATTCCAATTACTTTATACTACTCGACGAACTCAATTCCACCTTGAGGACCCCACGGACTCCTGCTTCACAGACCTCCTCGAAAGCCTGAACAACATCAAACTCACCCAGCTTGTCACAGACCCTACACACATCACAGGACATCTTCTGGATTCAATCTTCGCCAGCAGCAAGAAGATCACATACAACACTGCCTCACCGGTGACATGGACCGACCACTCCATCATACACCAAATCACCACGCCAAAAGTCAACGTACCCACCAGCATCAACCTACAGAGCTGGAACAAAGTACCAGAGGCTGGCTGGCGTAATGCCCTCAAAACGGACCAACCCAACACCACCAACAACTTAGACAAGGACATCACCAACATCAACAAATGGATCAAGAAATGTGTAGACTCATTCGTACCCATCAAAAACAACAGACAAAGAGGAACCAACAAAGAAGCCAGCTGGTATACAGACAACCTTTAGGACCCCAAACGCAACTACAAACAGCTGAAAGAAAATGGAGATCCAACCACGATGCCGACGCCAAAAACACCTAAAAGGCTGCACTCTGGCGCTACCACCAACTCCTGAGAGACAGCAAAAGAAGGACACTAACCAAATGTATAGAGGCGAACTCCAAAAGGCTGCAAAGAGATCTTTTTGATCGTCAAAGAATTTACCACCCCGAGGCTACCATCACACCATCATAGGAACTCTGCAACCAGTTATCTAACTTCTTCCGCAGCAAAGTAGAAAAAAATCTACAGCAACTGTGTAGAACAGTCTGACCTCAAAGACCTCATCGCCAACCTGACAAACACCAAACAAGACAAACACCTGACAGTATGAAAAACACTCACAGAAGAAAACACCACAGCAATTATGAAAACAGTTCTCTCAGAGGCCCCAACGGACCCATGAGCCCACCACATCTACATGTGAGGACCACCGATCAGCAACATCCTCACCCACATCATCAACACCTCCATCAAATCTGCCACCTTCCAAGAAGACTGGAAACACACAGCAGTCCATGCTCTCCTCAAAAACCCTTCGGACAACCCCAGCGAGCTGAACAACTACTCGGCCAATCTCTCCCGCTCCCATTTCCAGCCAAAGAGATAGAGAAGGTCATTAACAAACAACTCACCAACCACCTCAAACTCTATGACCACAGCACAGAAACAGCACTCATCGTGGCCACAGATGACATCTGCACAATACTGGACCGTGGAGAAACCACAGGCCTCATCCTACTTGACATACCCGCTGCCTTAGATATAGTCTTCCACTACCCCCTCGTTAAAAGAATACATGACAGAGGCATCCAAAGACCGGACCTCAACTGGATTTGCTCCTTCCTCAGGAGGAAAACAGCAAGTCAGACTACCACCTTAAACAGTGGAACTCAAAAATCTGATCTGCAGAGTTCCCCATGGTTCACCACTCAGCCCAAGCCTGTTTAACATTGTAGGAAAGTGCCCCTTTTTGCATGGTTGCCCCCCACTTTTGGCCTAATGTTGATGCACTTTGACTGAGTGTGCTCTGGGTTCCTGCCAACCAGGTACCCAGGGCCTATGTTCTTTTCCTAAACTATACTGTTGCAAAAACCCAGTTGGCAACCCTTTGGCCACATGTAAGTCCCTTGTAAGAGGTACCCCAGGTACCAAGGGCGCTGTGACCTGGCAAAGCCTCTAAGGGCTGCAGCACTTATTGTGCCACCCTTAGAGGCCCTGTACCTTAACCCACACACACTGCCATTGCAGGCTGCGTGTTTTGATGCAGAGCAAAGTGAAGAGTCGACATGGCACACATCCCTGTGTGCCACGCCTACAATCCACTGCCCTGGCATAGGTAATCCACCCCTCTAGCTGAGTGCACTATATCAGAGGTGAGGGTACAGGGACATGAGCCCTGTACCCCTACAGTGTCTAAATTAATTCTTAGACATTGTAAGTGCAGTAAAGCCATAAAGAGTATATGGTATGGGAGTTTGTCATTACGAACTCCACAGCACCATAATGGCTTTACTGAAAACTGGGAAGTTGGGTATCAAACTTCTCAGCACATTAAACCCACACTGACGCCAGTGTGGGATTTAATAAAAAATGCACTCAGAGGGCATCTTAGAGATGCCCCCTGAAAAACGACCTAACTCTAGTGTCCTGGCTGGGTGGCTGCTCACCAGCTGCGACCACCAGACATGTTCCTGGACCCCTGGGTTGAGAGCCTGCCGCTCTCAGGATCCTGAGACAAAACATATCCTGGGACAAGGTGCCAAGCTTCGTCCCCCAGGATGGGCTGGGTCCACGAAGGGGAAGCTTCAAAGGCCTGCCGCTTTTGTGAGCTACCCCAGCCATTTGCTGCTCCCAGCAACTGCCCCCCACCAGTTCTGACCCCCACTTTGGGCGAGAGAATCGTCGAGAAAACCAAGTAAGGAGGAGAGGTGTGCCCACCTTTGCCAACCCAACCCCTCAGGTGGGGGAGGCGTGGTGAAGCACAACTCTTAAGTCCCCGCCATCTTGCAGATGGGGGGACCCAGCCAACCAGAGTGAGCCTTTTGCCACCCTCCCACTGGAGGGTGGCATAATAGGGGGTCATAACCTGTACCTACCTGTAACACCCCTAAATTTAGTATTTAGGGGCAACCCTGAACCTTGCCTCCTCAGACAAGAAGAATCAGGAAGAAGAAGGACTGAAGTGCCGGTCCCCAGTTTCATACCTATTAAGTATTAATTTGTCCCGGTTCAGTTATAACCCGCCTCCACAGTTTTGAAACATGCAGTAACAGACCGTATGTGCATAAATGTAAAACAAGTGAACACTACTGAGTAAGAACTGTTAATCTCGATGTAACAGCATAGAACGGGCCATGTAACCATACAAAATGTAACAGAATGATTAATCGGTGGTATGTTTTGGAAATGTATGTTAATATGCAAAAAATCAATAAAAACAGATTTAAAAAAAAAAAAAGAAGAAGGACCGAAGAGCCGTGCTGAAGGAAGAAGAGGAGGACACCAACTGACTTGGCCCCAGCCCTACCGGTCTGTCCGACCCCGACCTACTACAGCGAAATCTTGGTGTGTCCTGCAGCCAGCAGCCCCCAAGAACCAGGAGGACCTGCCCTGCCTCCCTCAACCAGACTTTGTCTCCCGTGAGCACCGGATTTTCTCACCAACAGACTCTTGCTCCGGCCAAATCAGCGAGTCTTCACCACTCTGCACCGGACGCCCACGGCCCGAGTTCAAGTGGCCCAACACCACGAGGAGGTCTCCCCAGCGATCCTGACCTGGGACCTGGGGATCCCTGACCTACCTCAAGTCTCCAACCAACGCCTTCAGCCCTTTTCTGGAGGATCCCCCCGAACGCAACCAGAGCCGGTAAGAAAAACCAGACGCAAAAAGACACCCCTGCACCCGACGTCCTGCGGCCTTGGATGGCCCAAACAACAGTGTCCAGGCATCCCAAGACATCCCAACTTACCTCTCCAACCAGTGGTCACCTCCAGAAGATCTTCATCCCCGAGCCTGCAGTGTTGGTTGCAACCGGAGAATCCCCATTGAAAACAACAGGGCACCCAACGCCAAGACAGCACCCTGCACCCGGCCGCCCCTGTGCCGCTGTGGGTGCACCTTGTGTGCTAAATCGGATCCCCCTTTGCACTGAACCTAAGTCCAGGAGATTTGCTCCCACAACCTTGTGGCTGCTTGTAAACAGCCACCAACCGGAGGTCCCCTTTCCTTCATTGGATAACAATGGGCTTCAGCACCCGGCCACCCTAGTGCTGCTGAGGATGCTTTGAGAGTGCATCCTTGACCTTGGGGGAACCCTTGTTCTAACCGCAGAAAACCAACTCCCAAACCTAATTACTTACTGTTAAACCGATAACATTGTTTTCTCCCACAGGACTGCATTGACTACTTTCTTGTGAAAATTATTCTAAGTGTGGAGTTGGTTTGTATGAAACCTTAAGAAACTGCTTATGTACAAAAACTGATTTACTTACCTTTTATCTAGGAAATGTCCCAGTGTGATATCTAGGCATATCACACTGAGTAGAAAAAGTAACTTAAAAAGTAATCTGAAAAGTAACGTACAAAGTTATCTCAACAGTAACTGAAAAGTAATTCCAACTGTTTTATGAACAAGTGGCTTACCTGTAACCAATCCAATTGCATTCAAACTGTATTTCACTGTAATATTCTTGCAAGATATTATTACACTTACCTGTACCAGGCCTGGCTTGGTTCTAGAAAATAAACTACAACTAAATAATATTTCTATACAAACAAATTGGTCTGAGTTCAGTCTTTGAGTGTGTGACATCATTTCTTGCCTGAGTGTGTACAATAAATGCTTAACACTTCCCTATGATAAAGCCTTACTGCTCGCCCACACTACCACAAATAGAGAGTAAGGTCTTATCTACTTTTACCTCTGCCTACCTTTGGGGTTCCACTTGACTCTGTGAACACTATACCTTACTTTGGTATAGTATATACAGAGCCAGGTTCCTACAAACATCTACATGACACCACTCGCCAACATAATCAGATCAAATGCATATCCTTCATATCCCACTCCGATGACACCCAACTCATTCTATTTCTGACCGACAAGTCCACCAGAACCAACTTCTCTGATTGCATGTTCAGCATAGCAGACTGGATGAGAGCCAAATGCCTGAAACCCAACTCCGACAAGCAGTAGTGGCTGGTGACCTTTAAAAGTGGTGGGGCTTAATCCTTGATTCAAATTCTAATGAGCTGCTTGGATGGTTCTCTCACACTTTTTTGCACTAAGGGCCTCATTTACAAAGATTTGGCGTAGGACGGCGCCGCAAGTCTTTAAACTGCGCTGCCCTACGCCAAATCAAAAAGGCAAGAATGCACCGTATCTATGTGATATGGTGCTTTCCTGTCCCTTCAGTCAGCGCTGGTGCACAATTTGGTGCCATGTGCCAACACAGGCACCCTTGTTCTGCGTTGTTGGCAGGATTGTCTTTGTGCAGGAAGGGATACCTTCCTGCACAAAAACAATTCAAGGAGGCGTTGTCCTCATTCTATGTGTGCTGTAGAATGCAGCACACATGGAAAGAGGAAAAAACTAGGAGAAATGAAAACATTTCTCCTTGTTACGCCTGCTCTGGGGAGGCATAAGGTTTTGGTGCTGCCCCAGGTTTATGTGTCTTTGTAAATCTGGGGCAGCGTCAAAATCCATGGGTGTTGCATGGGAACACACACCGCAAGGCCCACGGAACGCCTCCTTGACACAGAGTAACGTATGCGGCGATTTGCGCTGCCTTGTCTTACTCAATCTCTATGAGGCCATGCAGGGTGGCTTTGCGTTGCCTCATACATATGATTGAGAGGTCTGCGCCATCGCAGTGTCTAAAAAAGTGACGCTCTGGCAGCGCAGGCCTCCTGTAAATAACCCCCTAAATTTATTGCCTTACTTTGACTCACTCAGTCTCACTCTTTCTCACTAATTCACGCACTCACTCATTCTACTCTGACCCACTCTGTCTCACTCAGTCCCACTCATTCTCACTCATTCTGAATTACTCAGTCTTACTGTGCCTCACACACAGTAGCACTCACTGTCATTCTTCCTCCCTCACTCACATTCATTCCAACACATACTCGTAGTTACTGTCACTCATTCTCACTCACTCTGACTTATTCCTTCACTGACTCTCTTTAACTCACACACAGTCACACATACTCACAGTGCTGGAATGGCGCAGACACCTTAATGCACCTGTGTCAGCAATCAAACAATGTCACTAGCTGCCTCACTTTGTTGCTGGACCCGAAGCGGGTCTGCATTTGTTTTTATTGTACCTAGATTATTCACTCTTGATACATTAAAAATGGACCACAAAACAAGGAGGGTGTAGTGTAGCTGTGTAGCCGATAAAGGAGAGCTGCCACTGGTCCAGGAAAACCCATCCATCAAACCAATTCATCCACTCAATCATCCATCCTTTCACTTATCCACCCCACTTTCATGCATCCATTCTTTCAATCATTCATCCATCCTTTTGCATATTCATCTACCCTTTCGCTCCATCTATCCATCCTTTCACTCAATCCATCCATCATCCTCCCTTTGGCTCATCCATCTATCCACCCTTTCACTCAGCTATCCATCTTCTCACTCACTCATCCATCTATTCATCCATCCATCAATTCACTTTTTCGCTCATCCATCCATCCTTTCATCCAGACATCTATCTACCCTGCCTTTCACTCATCCATCCATTGTTTCTCATCCATCTTTATGTACATCCTTTCACTCATTCATCCTTTCGCTCATCAATCCATATTTTTGCTCCATCCATTCATCCACTCATCCATCCTTTAACACTTCCACTCATCCTTCCATCATTTCACTCATTCTTCCATCCTATTTCTCATCAACCATCAATCCATCCTTTCACTCCTATATCCATTCATCTATCTATCCATCCATCCACCCTCCCTTTCACTCATACACCCTCTCTCCCTTTCACTCTTCCATTCTTACATCCATCCTTTCACTCATTCATCCATGCATCTACCCATCCACCATTTCATCCATCCACCCACACATCCTTCCTTTCACTCACTCACCCTCCCAAGTTCATTATGAGCCTTTGTCTGCCAAGCTGCAGACAGAAGAGGCCCATCAAGAACCCCATTCCCTCTGTAGCTGCTAAAAGCAGGGAGGAGGGTGGGGTGGGGGGTGACGATCCCCCTGATGCAGAGGCTTAACTGCACACTTACCTCTTAGTCCACTAGTGCAATTGTTGTCTGCAGCTGGTTCGTTCCTTCTCTTGGGCCTCTATGGTCGAGATAAGGAGCTTACTGCCAGGAGAGCAGCCCCCTGCACCCTTCCTACAGCCTGCTCCACTGTGATAATCAACAAATTGTTGCCACCCACTCCCTCCTTGTCCTCATCGCCCTGCCCCACCCTCAGCCATTGAAATGCATGGAGTTTTGTAACTCCTCCCAGGTCCACTGTTCATGCACCCCAAAAGCAACCGGATCCATGCCATTGTAATTCAGCACTATCTCTCGTGATGTCACTACTGTAGCTGGTGCCTGCAGGTCGAAGAAAACCTCACCCGGCTGGCGATTGCGCAGTAGGACATCTGAAAAGTTCACTAAAGTTCACCCAAGAAATTCTGCACACCGCTTCAGAGCATTCATTTCTTTTCAGCTGCTCTGTGTTTATTTTCCCTGTTCTTGCCTCTTCCTCGAGGGTGGCAGGGCACACCCGTTTTGCACATGAACACCAGTTGCCCATGCTGACAAGATGGAAGTGCTCATCTTCGGGAACAAGAACTCTCTCTGGGACTCCACCTGGTGGCCATCAGAACTCGGACCCACGCCCACAGCAACCAACCACGCAAGAAACCTGGGAATCCTTCTAAATGATAAGCTCAACATGACAGCACAGGTCAACACACTCAGCTCCTCCTCTTTCCGTATACTCTGCATGCTCCGCAAAATATTCAAGTGTCTACCACACCGGACGCACTGTCACGCAAGCCCTCATCACAAGCAGACTAGATTATGGCAATGTACTATACGTCTGGATCTCCAACCATCTAATCCACCGACCCGAGACTATCCAGAACACCGCAGCAAGACTCATCCTTGACCTCTTATGACACACCTCATCGCACTACATCTTCGAGAACTCTGCTGGCTCACCATACATAAATGCTGGCAATTCAAACTCCTCACGCATGCATACAAGGCACAGCACAACACCGGACCAACATACACGTAGGAAAGTGCCTTTTTTGGATGGTCACACCCCCCCCCACACTTTTTGCTCCAATGCTGATGGTTAAGACTCTGAAAGTGCACTGGAGCCTGCTGCCCAGGCCTCAGGACCAGTGCTCTCTCCTTAAAACTGAGGTGTGAATTGGTAACCCAAATTGGCAAAAGACTTTAACCCCTTTATACGTCCCTAATATATGGTACTAGAGTTACCCAGGGCATGGGTGTTAAAAGGGTCACACGGGCCTGTAGCACTGTTTGTGCCACCCTGAGTGACCCAAGTAAACTACTGACAGCAGGCCTACCATTGTAGACTGCAAGAGCAGTGCAAACTACTCAAACTCGATTTTGCCCTCATCATGTATGACAAAGTCAGTACACTATTTTTAATATGTCAGTCACCCCTAAGGAAGGCCTCCTAAGCCCAGAAGGCAGGGTGCATTATATTAAAGGTGTGGACATGTAAGTGCAAGCTTATACATCCCTATATTACCCAGTAACATTAAAGGACACTATAGGTTATAGGCGGATGGTACCGCCTAAATATGTCATGTTTGGTATCAAACAACGTGCCTCCTCACCCCTGACATGAATCTCATGTCGAGGATGATGTGGCATGCACACAGGTGGCCACCTTAGAGGTTGCGTTGCCCACCTGGTTGCCTCAGCCTTTTCTATGCTCTGGCTGGCAGCCTGCACTTGCTGCGGCTAAGGCAGGATTCTGACCCCCTGCCAGGAGGTGTGAACTCACCCAGGAGTCAGAAATAATGGCCTAGATGGAAAGGAGGTCACACCTCCCTCCCTGACAGGCTGGTTCATGAAGTGGCACATAAAGACAGTTAGCTTCAAAGGCTGCATCGCCTGTGATATGCAACCAGGCTGTCTTCCAAAGGAGGAAACAGCCCTCCCCTTACCCCATGCACATTTGCACCTGGGCAGGTAGGAAAATTAGGTAGTCAGGAGGTATACACCTCCAGAAGGCTAGCTACACCTCTAGGGTGGGCTACCTGGTCTATACAGCTGAGAAAGACTGACCATTTTTTTTACGACAAATCTCTTTTTTTATTGATCATTATCAACAGAGCAGTCTTCGTTGTACACAGCATGCCCCCTACAAACCACACTGGGCCGGCCGCATTTATGTGCAAGAGATGTCACATGCAGTATATACCCAGCAAGTGGCCTACAACTGCTTCGGGCCGGCCGAGTTTGTTCACAAGCATTAGATAGTAAGAACAACAGGCAGTGATGCATTCTCATAGTGGGGGTGTGCTGGAAGTCGCTGTCTTGAGGGGTATAAAGCGCGATGCATGTGCAGCAGGGCAATGGGCAGGCCACGGACCTTCGTAAGATACAGAGTTAAGTTTTACCGCCACTATGCTAGCCGCCCCCTTGCCCATCGCTTGCCCATGGCCCGCCGTTGTTGTGTATGTTTGTGTGGTTATGCGATCACTCGTGCTCTGACGCCTAGATTCGTAATAGCGCTGTCGTATAATGACTTATAACATTTAACTAACAATGACTACACAGGCCGCAATGTGTTTCGAGTGGGGGGGGCGTGCACGGAGGCCAGATCTACTCATCGGGGGGAGAGGAGGGCGATCAGCAGGGGCGTGCAATAATCTCTGCATTAGCGGCAGAGGTTTGTGTAACTCACTTCAGTCGAAGATCTGGAGGGCCCTAAGTTTGGGGGGGCTAAAGCATGTAAATTCTATGCACATGAGGTAATGTATCAGTGGCTTCCAAATATGTTGAAATTTCTTCTCAGTGTTGGCTAAGCTGTGGGACAATCGCTCCATCGTTAAGAGACGCCACACTCGGGCAAACCATTGGGCCACAGAGGGGGGCGATGTTTGTTTCCATGCACAGGCTATAAGTTGTCGTGCAGCTAAGAGCAAATAGCTTATAAGAGCCCAGTCAGCCTGGGTCATTGCAGTTATATCGGGGGGAATACCCAGAATTATTGTGTGATACAATTGCGGGAAGCCAATGATGCCCTTAATGTGCCCCGGACCTCCTTCCAGTACGTGGCAATCACTTTGCAGGACCACCATATATGACAGAAGGTCCCCTCGTTTTTACCACATGGCCAACATATGCGAGGGACGTTTCAGTAGATGGAAGCCAACCGAGTAGGCGGATAGTACCATTGATACATCAGTTTATACCCAGTCTCACGTAGAGAGAGGCTGCGGTAGGTTTTAGGGATGTCCCACCAGAGGGTTTCCCACTGTTTAGTAGTGATTCCCCAGGGGGTAGTGTCATGCCAGGCAGATTGATATTTATGGGTAAGGTTGGGGATCGAGTGTTGCAGCACCTGGTAGGTTCTAGATATCATCCCCCAGGTGCCATCGAAGGCACGCACGAGCTTCTCAAAGGGGGTGAGGGAGGGGACGATTGCCGGGTGGACCCCAGGGTGGTGATATTGGAGGCGAGCTGTGGCTGGGAGAGTAAATTCGGTCCTACAGTCTTCAAAGGACTTCATAGCGTCCCCCACAAAATGATCCCGAAGCGTCCGGCAGTCCACCTCACTCCAAGAGCAAATGGAGGGGGCTGAGAAGCCTGGGAGGAAATCAGGGTAGCATGCAATAGGGGTGTTAGGGGACAGGAATGTGGTCAGTCCCTTCTTCAGGGTTATTCTGTCCCAGGTCTCTAGAACCACCTTAGTCCGCGTCGCCACGTATGCGCTACGCGGGCGGGCTCACTTAGGCAGCCAAGCAAGGTCCCATAAAGGCATGCACGCCACTGCACGGTCCATATGGAAACAGTGATTTTCACTTTCGTGCACCACCCACTTGGAGATATATTTTAGATGCGCCGCCCAGTAGTATTCCAGGAGGTTAGGGCAGGCCAAGCCCCCCCCCCTGTCGCGCGGTCTCATCAGTAGCGAGTGGGCCAAGCGAGGTTGTTTCCCATTCCATATGAAGACACGTATGTCCCTCTGGAGGCATTGTATATCTTCCTGTGGGATCAGCGTGGACAGTGTCTGGAACAGGTAGAGGGCCCTGGGGAGGATGTTCATTTTAATAGCGTTAACACGCCCCAGCCAGGAGATGTATAGAGGTTTATTCCTCTGTAAGTCTGTAAAGATAGAGCGACGAAGGGAGGACCAATTACCGCGATTCCAGGAGGCGAGCGTGGGAGTGATAGTTAGCCCTAGGTATTTGATGGAGGTGGAGGACCACTGAAAAGGCGTAGAGCTCTGTAATGCTTTCACCTCTGGTGTCGGGATGTTGAGGTTAAGTATGAATGACTTAGTCATGTTGACCTTAAAGCCGGATACGGCTTCAAACTCCTGTAGGCTTTCTACAACGCTAGGGAGCGATATGTCACGCTGCGTTAAGGTTAGAAGAAGATCGTCAGCGAACAGATTTATTTTATGTGTCTGACCGCCAAATGGTATGCCTTTAATCCGATCTGAGTCATGCACTCGGATTGCCTGGGGTTCCACTGCCAGTGCGAATAATAGGGGCGATAGAGGGCAGCCCTGCTGCGTGCCTCGTCGCAGAGATATCAGGTTCGTGACCTGACCATTAACCCATATGGACACTGTCGGCACAACGTAGGAGGCCATGACTTTAGAGATGAAGCCCTGTCCCAAGCCTATTTTGCGCATTACCGCTTGGAGGTAGGTCCAGTCTACTCTATCAAATGCCTTCTCCGCATCGAGCGAGAGAAGGCAGGCAGGGATGTCTAGTCGGCATGTCTTTTCCACTAGGTGTGTTATGCGCTGAACGTTATCTGCCACCTGGCGCTGGCGAATAAAGCCCACCTGATCAGGGTTAATGAGGCCAGGGAGATATGGGTCCAGGCAGGTGGCCAGTATTTTAGTGTAAAGCTTGGCGTTGGTGTTGAGAAGGGCTATTGGTCAGTATGAGGAGCACTGTGCAGGGTCCTTCCCCGCTTAGAGAATGAGTGCGATCTTAGCTGCTGCTATTGTGGGTGTAAGGCCCGTGTCCTGGGAAAAAGAGTTAAACAGACGCAGGAGATAGTCTTGAAGTTGAGGAAAAATTAAGCCATAGAAAATCATGGAGAGCCGATCGGGGCCAGGTGTTTTGCCTAAGGGGAGGTTCAGACTGCAGTGCGCAGCTCTTCCACTGCATGATGCGGGTGCAGGGGCTCCCAGTTACATTCAGTCAGGTAAGAGTGGAGTCTCGTAGGAGAGGGATCCTCTCGGGAATATAACTGTTGGTAAAAGTTTCGGAAGGCCGCTAATTTATCTCTCTCCACCATCGCCCAGCCCGAGTTCCCAACCAGGATATTAGCAATATGGGTCTTAGCACGCAAGTGTCGCAGCTTGTGGGCCAGAAGCTTGCCCACTTTGTACCTGCCTTCGTAATATCTCTGTTGAAGGGATAGGGGGGCACGCTCTGCTTTGCCTGTGCGATGGGTGCGCAGTTGACCCCGCAGCAGAGCGAGCTGTCGTTTGGTACGTCTAGATGGGGTATCCTTGTCTAGACGCTCTAGTTGCTTGATCTCAGCTGAGAGCTTAGACTCTACTAGTCTCGCCTCCTGTACCCGTGCAATAGCGATGGTCGTGATTGTACCCCTGATGGTGGCTTTGAACCTATCCCAGAGTGTATGCAAGGAGATCTCAGGGAGCGAATTAAGCTGGAAGTAATCAGTGATTCCTTTACGGATTTCCTCTACATCTACAGGGTTGCACAGGCCGTGGGGGGGTAGGCGCCAGCGCGGGATGTCCTCAGGGCGGTCTCCTCCAGTGTTCCAGACTAGTTCTAGGTGGGCATGGCCTGAGATGGAGATATCTGAAAGTTCCACCCTGTGCAGGCGACAGAGGATAGAGGGGTTGACAAAGGCATAATCTATGCGGGAGTAGGAAGCATGTACATGTGAGTAGAAGGAATAGTCTCGGACATTAGGGTGTTTGTATCGCCATGCATCTATCAGCCGCCAGTACTCAATATCACTCTTCAAGCGTGCAGACATAGCCCCCGTGTTCTGGAACGTCATGCCACTGCGGTCCAGGGCTGGGTCCCATACCAGATTGAAGTCTCCACAAACTATAACGTCATCCTCCACCCCTTCCACTTGCTCTCACAAGATGTGCCGGATGTACATGTCTTGGGAGGTGTTCGGGTCATAGAGGTTGAGTAGGGTCAATTTGCGTTTCCCTTGAGTAGTTGTAGTGACAGATAACGACCCTCCTTATCCCGCACCTCCCTTGCTACAGAGGTGTAACTGCTAGCCTTACAGAGAATGCCCACCCCTAAGGTTCTGGTTGTTGTGTATGTCCAGTGCTGCTTAGGGTTTTTCGGGTGTGACATACGGTGGAGGTCAGCCCTCATCAGGTGAATCTCTTAGAGCATAAGGATATCAGGGTCGTGCTGCAGCACATATCGCCAGATCTGTTTTCGCTTGTTTGGGGAGTTTTAGCCCCGCACGTTTAGGGAGAGTAATTTTAGATCACCCATGGTATCTGGGGAGCTGGGGGATGTGCTGAAGGAGGCGCATGCGTGAAAGAGCAGTCTTACACAAATGTAGAGCGTGTCCAGGGGTAGAGAGGTCATCTCTGCGCCCCGATCCCCCATCCGCTGCCCGCCCATGGTACTTCGCTCATCTAGTCTACAGGCTCGTGTAAAATCCGTATGTGAGTGTTGAGAGAGCCCGGCAAACAGCCTCCACCCCCTCCCCGGCTGCTCAAAAGTGTACGCTCCCCACTGCAGTAGCTCCTGCATATACCAAGCGAGACCTGTGAGAGAGAACAAAATAATACATGTAACAACAAGGGACCAACAGGGCCCAACCAGGACTTCTTCATCTTGCAGAAATCGTCACTGAGGTGCTCCAATCCCGCTGGAGGAGTCACCCTCTGGAAGAACAAGTCTAAGGGGGGTGGGCATCAGGAGTACGCCGAGGACAAAGGGAGTAAGACATTGTGGTTCGTCCCCGAGGCCGATCAACCCCGACGACAGAGAGCCAGGAGGGGCATGTGGTGGCAGTTTCTTTTGATGCACATATGACTGAGCGCAGATGGAGTCAGTGGTGGAGCGGGTAGGAGACTCTCCCCCACTGATATCACGGAGGTGCTGGAGGATGTCTTTCTTCGTGGACTGTGAGGACGATTCTGCTTGGCGCTTGTCAGGCCGGCGTTGGGGGACCGTGGTCCACCCGGGTTTGAGGCCCCACCCGAGGAGTCCAGGCGGGGGGAAGCGTTGTTGTTTTGAGAGTCATCAGGGAGACCGAGCAGCGACCTGGCCTCTGCCAGGGAGCGCACTGCGTGGCGCTTGCCTTCCCATTGAAACAAGAGGACAAAAGGGTGGCTCCATTGATAGTGTATTCCCAAGTCCCGCAGTTTCTCGGTGATCGCGTCTCTTCCTTAAGGTGACCGGGGAGAGATCTTGGTAGAGTTGGATCGAGTGGACTTGGAATTTGCGCTCCATTTTGCGCTCCATTTTGCCCCTGGCTGCCTGCATGATCGCCTCTTTTTCGGTGAAGAAGTGGACTCTCGTCAAAATATCCGGGACGCCATCCGCTCGGCCCGGTGCCGCAGCGACTCGATGGGCCGGATCACTGACATAATATCGTCAGTCAAAATATCGAGGTACCAGAATATCGTTGCCAAAATATCGATGGTCAAAATATCGACTTCCTATCTCCATAAAGGTAAGTACCAAAATATCGAAACCAAAATATCGTTGTTAAAAATATAGTTATACAAAAATATCGATTTTTTTTCAAAGTCTTAAAAATAATATAAAATTAATTAAATTATAAATATAATTAAATAAAACATAGTTAGAATTATTTAAAAAATGTTAAAATTAATAAATAATTAATGTAATGTAAAAAAATATTAAACATGCATAATTTTTTTTAATATATATATTAACTTATTGAATTTAATTATAAAATGTTAAAAACAGCATTTAAATTATAATTACATATATATCTAAATAAACCTGTAATATAAATATAAAAATGTATTTTCTATATAATAAATTAAATTATTAAAATTATTATTTTTTTTTTAAATAATATTTCACACTACATTAATTATAACAGTAGGGAAAACATTGCATAGCGTAGGGGATAAAATTACTATTCCCACTCCAACAAGTGTAACAGTAGGGAAAGCGTTGGATAGCGGGATAGTAAAAATTACTATTCCCACTCCAGTGAGTGCAACAGTAGGGAAAGTGTTGGATAGCGGGAGGGTAAAAATTACTATTCCCACTCCAGCGAGTGCAACAGTAGGGAAAGTGTTGGATAGCGGGTGGGTAAAAATTACTATTTTTAACAAAAAAGGGGGGACTCAAGGGTTTGATAACGGGGTCCAGCATACGTGCCCAAACAATGCTCAACATCTACACTGTTTTTTAGGGCCCTCACACCCACACACCAAACGGCAGGAACTAAAGATCTCCGCTAAAGTGCCCCTTTAAGGGAGCCCGTCGGGTATTGCAGCGCCGATCCAACGAGGAGCAAGTCCATATGATGAAGCATGACACCTAGCTTGCTGGGTGTGTGAGGACTCTAGTTCCGACAAGGAGGACTTCCCTCCTTCTATCCCTTGATCACGTTGTCCGATTAGGGGAACAGCATATCTTTCTTGTTGAGCATTGTTTGGGCACGTATGCTGGACCCCGTTATCAACCCCTTGAGTCCCCCCTTTTTTGTTAAAGATACTTGCATGGGTGACCCCCGTGGGACATTAGGTTACCATACAGTGTGTCACACACGTATTGGCCCATTCCATTGTACGCTATACCACTTTGTGGATAGCCGGTTTTTCCTACAAAAGATGGAGGATACCCCGGGATTGAGCTTCGATGAGGAAGCCATAGCCGACATTTTAAGAACAGCCCCCTCCCTTCTAGGGGCAGGGGCGTCTGTGGCCTCTGGGTCACAGTTAGAAGACTAGACAGCTATTGCAGCGCTAAAGAGAGAATGGTTGAAAGTCACTCTGCATGGAGCTCTAATGACAGAGTATTTAAGAGCTAACATTGCACCCCGGGGCCTCATTGTCAACATCTTGTCAAGAATTTTTCTGGAAGATGGGCCCTTTAAAAAAAGATTGGTGCCAAGTATCCTGGAAGTGCACCAAAGACCTACTAGTGCTGATTATTAATACCGCTAAGAGGTTGGCTGATGCCCTTCTCGCCAGGATTCAGGTAGCTGAAGCTGAATTGAAATCCTCCATACCTAAAACGGCTTTTACCTCGAAATTGACTGAAATTAACAACGAGATTGCTGAAAATAGGGAGTACTTGCTCAAACAGAAGGTTACTAAACTACAGAAGGATGTGGCCAAGTTTGACAAGGAGAAAGTGTACCCCTATTTAAAGGATGACTATGCTGCACCGAGAAATAGTTACTCCTCTGAAGATAGTTCTGACAACAGCAGGAGGGGGTCATCAAACAGCGACTCGAGTACTGGTAGCTGGGGCAATCACAACCAATGTAGACCTAACTACCAGTCCTACCCCAACTACAACAATGGTCCGGCTTTTCAGGGACCGATTCCACCACCTTGGCAGTACCCGCTATATCCTCAGGGCCCACCACAGTACTTCCCCTTTAACAACCCCCCTTTTTTAGGCAGCGGTTGGGGCAGAGGAAGAGGGCGAAGAAGAGGAACACAGAAGGGAGTCCAATGGCAAGATCAGGCTCCACACATGGTGGAGACCCGGAGTATGAGCAGGGGGAAAAGGGCTTAGTTGTCAACCTTTCGAACAGAGACTTAACTAGCACAGAAAAGAGAGTCCTGGAAAAAGGCCTGGGATTTGTCCCTACTCCCAAGCTTGACAAATTCAGTGAGATGTGTGAAGTGACAGAATTCTTTAGGAAAGTGCGCCTCAAGGCCTTCTTTCAAGATAGGGTCTCACCCGACCTCGGGGACTCTGGCCTATGCAACCCCTCAACCTTTACACCCAATAACAGCATGATCCCTCCAGAAATTCTAACTTTTGAGAGGGCCGTACTTAAAGAGCTGTCCAGCCCCCACAGGACCAACCAATTCCACAACCTCTCTAATGAAGAGAGGAATGCTGCCGTGGCATTGGCCAATGACACCAGCATTACTATTAAGCAACTGTAATTCAGCTTACTGCAGACTACGACAGAGAATGCAGACGTCAGTTAGGGAATACCCGGCACTACACACCCTTGTCGGTAGACCCTACACCTAGACTCACATCGGAGATAGCGATAATGGTCCTCGAGGCTGAAAACAATGGCTGGATCACAAAGAAGGAAGCGGACTTCCTCATGACAAAAGACCCGAAAGTACCGTACTTCTATACCCTCCCAAAGATCCACAAAAACACGACCCGGTCCCAGGGAGGCCTATAGTGTCAGGGATAGGGTCACTACTGGAACCACTGTCTAGGTTCTGCGACCACTTCCTTCAGCCCCTGGTAAGGAAGATACCATCATTTGTGCAGGACACAACAGATGTCCTTCGGATTATTGACAACATTGAGAGCGTTAACGAGGTCAATCTCCTGGTGACACTTGACGTGGAGGCCTTATACACCAACATTTCACAACGAGCGACCCTAGCAGCCGGTGAGGCCAGTCTGCTGAGGGAAGAATGGGACTCACCTACTCTAGTCTCCTTCATAATGGGATGTGCCATGTTAGCACTCACTGAAAACTTCTTCGAATATGAGAAACAACTATTTCACCAGTCCCAGGGTACTTCCATGGGGAGTACCTTCGCCCCTAGTGTGGCTTGCCTGTACATGGCAACGTTTGAAGAGGAAGTTATCATGAACCCCACCAATCGGTATAGGAACAACTTGATGCTGTGGAAAAGGTTTATAGATGATATCCTCATCTTCTGGAGGGGAGAAATGGTAACGTGTGAGGCATTCTGTCAATGGATCAATACACAGAATGCTTTCCTCAAATTTTCCCACACCATATCAGACACAAGTATCCCCTTTCTTGATCTCAGGATAAGACTAAACACAGTGAGGGACTGAGCACAACCCTATACAGGAAAGACACTGACAGAAATAGTCTGCTCCTATACGACAGCCACCACCCTATGACACTCAGGAACAACCTACCATTTGGTCAGTTCCTCCGGATCAGGAGGAATTGCAGTACATTAACTGACTACAAAACGGAGGCCGTACACTTAGAACAGAACCTTAAGGAAAGGGGCTATCCAGCACGTCAAGTCAGGAACTCCTACAAGAGGGCCCTGAATAACCCACGGGAATCCCTACTCCAAGCCTCTACCAGAGAACAGACTGATGTCTTAACGTGTGTCACTTCATTCACACCACACTCCACACAAATCAAGAGAATCATCAACAAGCACTGGGGCATAGTAAACACAGGAGAACTACACCTCCCAAGACCCAGGTTTGCTTTTAGACGCACGCAAAACCTCAAAGACATCCTGATACACACCAGGCCGAGGGCTAAGGAACCATTGACCCAGAGGACCTTATGGGACATGCCACCTGTAACAGGGCACTACCCCTGTGGTTCTTGCGCAGTGTGTAAGCAAACTAGAATAGTCAAAGAAATCCCACTGACTGACACGTTCACATGGAAGTTGAAGCGACATACCAACTGTAACACACCTAAGTGTATTTACATGCTGACGTGTCCGTGCGACAAGAAATATATAGGGATGACAATGAGGGCTGTAAAGGTGCGCATCACAGAACATAAAAGCAATGTTAGATGCATGAAAACGACTACCAGACTTCACACACACTGCAAAGACCACCAACATTCTGCTGAATCCCTTAAGTGGGTGGTCCTTGAAGCACATACTAGAATTACACAACGGGCCCTCTTCAAGATAGAACAGAGATGGGTACACCGCCTCTCTACCAGCGTGCATGGTCTTAATGATGATATTCCATGGGCCGCCCTGACAAGGAGGTAGGCGCTCCACGAAAGTAAACAGAAGCTCTGACCTTGGTGGGTCTAGCCCACAGCATGTGTCGGGGGAACATGGTCCCCACTAGAAACCTAATGCACTCGATTTTAGCCCCTTATACCTACATGGCCGCATACTGCACACACGAGTAGGGCAGCGGTTTTCTATAGTTCAGGTGTCTGTGGGGTTGAATAACTGCTTCTGTGAAATATAGAAGTCATTGCCTTGTCTGCACCTCCATACTATCCGGAGGGCTCCCTGATTGGTGCAGTACTGAGCAACTTTTCTGGCGAGTTTACACACGCAGGGTACTGTCGCTACATCGCAATCGACCCGGCGTGTGTTTTCTTGCCTGCATCTCTTGGCTGGAGATACATGCTGTGACACCGGGCATCACTGGTGTTACTATTACTGATTTCCACTTTAAACAACACTATAAGATGGCCGCGGCACAATCAAGGCGGTTGCACTTCACACATCCTGGCCACACCTCCTATACCATGTGATGCATTGAGGTATGACTCTGTTCACCCATGTGACGGGCTGTGGGAATCCCGGATTGCCTTCATAAATACCGCCTATATGGCAACAAGGATATCCGGTGTTTTGCGGCTGCACGCGAGGGAGGTGTACCGGCGCACGTCTCAATGAGGACAGGTGAGTGAGGGCTTCGACCTTAGATGGCGGCGGAGCAATTGCCAGGAGTGTGTTAAGGACCGATTAGATCTAGGCATGGGGGAGGTAGAGGGGTGCACCACCCACCCACCCCATTAACTTGGATGTTGGCCCAATACATGGGTGACCGCTGGGCTGCTAGGCTCCCGGGTCGTTTGCGCGGCTGGTGGCGGAGGGGGACCACCACTTTCCGTCACACGCCCCCCTGGGTGACGGTGGTGGGTCCTCGCTACCACGGGCTCGCGGGGACTTCACTGGGTGCGGGCGCAACACACGGCCTCTAATGACATGGGAGATGAGGGTATGTGCTTCCACCTCCCCCTTGTAGGGGTGCATCTCTCAGCCGTGCTCCTAGGCAACACTGGAGCAGGTGACCAGAGCTACCAGCTTTGCGCCACACATGGCAGTTTTAGTCTTAATTTGAATTTCTCAAACTTGCTTCCTTTTCTGCAGGACACCACAAATCTGGTGTCTAAAGCCCAAAAACCGAATGGAGTGAGTTTTATCCCATAACTAGGTGAGTCGCTTGCTGCACGCTTTGACTCCTCCTTTGGGTAATGCTTTAGCAGTGCTTAGGTATGTGATCTACCACCATTTTCCCTTTTTTAACCTTGTCTGTAGTCCAGTCTTATTTTTAATTCTTATTGCTAATGACTATTTTTAACCTTAAGTACGCATGTGTGATCAAGGGTCAGACTAAGTCCTAAGTTTGATCGCGTATTGGACATCGGAGTTGAGGGTGTGGGCGGCATATATACCTATCTGCTAGATTGAAATATCTAGTGATTGCTTGTTGTCTCCTTATGTCATCCTCCTTGTGTAGGTTACCACTAGGATTGGCGGGACTTCGCGCTCGCTTCCAAGAAGTGTGGTAGGTAGGAGCCTCATTGCCCACCACCACCACGTGTAGATAGTATAGTAACACAAGGTCCTGATGAAATGCAATGGATCAGTATTAACCACGATGCATAAAACATGTCGGCCACACGATATGAGATGAGCTAGGCTCCACTGGACCATAGAGCCAGAGAGCAGCCACTCTGTTTTTAAGAAGGTGGATTACCAGCCGAATAAAGAGTTTATGTGGACTATCCAACCTTTTTTAACGTCACTCACCTGCACCACATCTACACTGTTTTTTAGGGCCCTCACACCCACGCACCAAACGGCAGGAACTAAAGATCTCTGCTAAAGTGCCCCTTTAAGGGAGCCCGTCGGGTATTGCAGCGCCGACCCGACGAGGAGCAAGTCCATATGATGAAGCATGACACCTAGCTTGCTGGGTGTGTGAGGACTCTAGTTCCAACAAGGAGGACTTCCCTCCTTCTATCCCTTGATCACGTTGTCCGATTAGGGGAACAGCATATCTTTCTTGTTGAGTAAAAATTACTATTCCCACTCCAGAGAGTGCAACAGTAGGGAAAGTGTTGGATAGCGAATGGGAATAATTTACTATTCCCACACCACCAAGTGTAACAGTCGGGAAAGCGTTGGATAGCGGGAGTGTAAAAATTACTATTCCCACTCCAGTGAGTGCAACAGTAGGGAAAGTGTTGGATAGCGGGTGGGTAAAAATTACTATTCCCACTCCAGAGAGTGCAACAGTAGGGAAAGTGTTGGATAGCGAATGGGAATAATTTACTATTCCCACACCACCAAGTGTAACAGTCAGGAAAGCGTTGGATAGCGGGAGTGTAAAAATTACTATTCCCACTCCAGTGATTGCAACAGTAGTGAAAGTGTTGGATAGCGGGTGGGTACAAATTACTATTCCCACTGCAGCAAGAGCAACAGTAGGGAAAGTGTTGGATAGCGTGTGGGAATAATTTACTATTCCCACTCCAGTGAGTGCAACAGTAGGGAAAGTGTTGGATAGCGGGAGGGTAAAAATTACTATTCCCACTCCAGTGAGTGCAACAGTAGGGAAAGTGTTACGATAGCGGGAGGGTAAAAATTAATATTCCCACTCCAACGAGTGTAACAGTAGGGAAAGTGTTGGATAGCGGGTGAGTAAAAATTACTATTCCCACTCCACTGACTGCAACAGTAGGGAAAGTGTTGGATAGCGGGTGGGTAAAAATTACTATTCCCACTCCAGCGAGTGCAACAGTAGGGAAAGTTTTGGATAGCGGGTGGGAATAATTTACTATTCCCACTCCACCAAGCATAACAGTAGGGAAAGTGTTGAATAGCGTAGGGGATTAATTTAGTATTCCCACTCCTGCAGTATAATTAACATTAATTAACAATTAATTCATATTAAAAAAATAATTTACCTCCCACCATATTCCCCTATAAACGTCACCACCAATATTGTAAAAAATTAATAAATTAACATAATTAATTATCAATTAATTAATTAACTAATAACAATTAACGATAAAATTAATTTCCATCAAATATAAATTAATTCACACAATTAACACTATAAAATAACTTAAAAAAATATTATATAAAAAATATTAAAATTTTTAATAAAAATTCAATTACTTCCCACCCTACTCCCCTATCAACAATCAACCCACTCCTAAAAAAAGCACACAATTAACATATTAACAAATTAATTATTAATAATTAATATCGAATTAATAACTAATTATTAACTTTTTTAACACAATTAACATATTTACCAATAAATTATTAATTATTATTAATACACTTATAATTAATCAATAATTAATTAATTGACTGAATTAACAATATAAATTATTAAATACAAAAATATTAATTAATTAATTTAAATTAAATTACTTCCCACCCTATTCCCCTATAAACCCACAGCCCGCTACAGAATAAAATTACGCAAAAATTAATTAACATATAGTTAATTAATTCCCAAAAATTCTAAATTAATATATTATAATTAAATTACTTCCCACCCTATTCCCCTATAAACCCACAACCCGCTACAGAACTAAAATACGCAAAAATAATTTAACATAAAATTCATTACTTTTTAAAAATTCAAACATACATTACAAAAATAATATATACTTTTAACACATATACTAACATTTACAACACTAAAAGAAAATTTGATATTTTTAACGATATTATGACTGACAATATTACTAACTTTGATATTAAGACAATCGATATTTCTTACCTGCATTTCGATATTCTGTACCACTATATTTTTGACAGTCGATATTCTGTCCACTCAATATTTAAAACTCGATATTTTGTCATATCGATATTAAAAACTCGATATTTAGACTGTATACCGATGGGCCCTATCAAGGGTGGGCAGAGAGGCATCCTCATCGCCACGTACCGCCTGGAGCACTTCTGCTGTGAAAGATAAAACATCTGAGCCCTCCGCGCCCCGGGGCACACCTCGTATGCGGATGTTGTTCCTGCGGCTCCTATTTTCCAAATCTTCCTGTTTGGTCTGTAGTTCAATGTGCTGGTCTTCCAGAGCAGAGATCAGTTTCCATAACATCTTGTGGTCTTCAGATCTGGCGTCCACAGTACGTTCGAGGTCGTCCACCCTATCCCCAATCTCTGATGCCTCTCTCCGGATGTCGCGTAGACCAGATTTAAACTCTTCCTTGAGTGAAGAGATGTCGGTCCAGATCTCCAGTAGAAAGCGGTCCATATAGCCCTGGGTGACCGGTGTCGAGGCATCTCCCTTTGCCGTTGTAGGTGGGTGCCTGGGGGGTTCGCCGCCGCCTCTGGTTGTGGTGTCTTACTCCAGAGTGACATTACCGAGGCTTCTTTGGCCACTTTGGAGCACGGCATAGCCGGGTGGTCAAGGCACCACAGGCGCAAGAGCTCACCCTTTTCCCGACAGATCGCTGGAGTCCCGCACCAGCAAGGGCTGTGTCCAGGTCTAGGGAATGCAGCACGCCCCTCCAACACTACACCACCACTAGAATGGTCTTAAACAATGCCTGCTTGCGTGGATCATTGGGGATCCTTCTGGTCAGACCGGCGGCTGAAGTCCAGATGTATGGGGGTCGGTCCCCCCAAAAAACACAGCCAGTCCCAAGAGGTTGGGCAGCCTCGCAATCGCAGAATTAGGCTTCACTATCCTCAGGGGGCAACAGGTAAGGGCCTGATATAGTGTTATTAGCATTTGTTAATTGGACCTCTCATTAAGGCCTCCTTGGCTTGCCTTATCTGCTAGGGCGCCCCAGCTCCGTGATAGTTCTTAGTGGAGGGGGGCTCAGCTCCAAACATCGCATACCAGTCCTCAAGCAGCTGGCAAGGTCATCCCCAGCTCACCTTAATGCTCTCCGGCGGGGGGACGGCCACTCCGTCCTCTGTGCAGAGCTCCAGGCAGGCCTCTCCGGCGGGAAGGTCCAGGGGGCCAGTCCCCACCGCTCCAGGGGGGACCCTAGTACAGGCACCAGTCCCAGGGCCACAGGCTCCGCACCCCGGGGAAGGAAGAGCGAACTGGGCTCCCCGCCGGTGCGAGTCGGGCCGCGTCAGGCCTCTGGGCGCGTTCAAAAAGGCGGGCGGGTCCCCCGTATGCTTTGGGCCTCGAGGGTCTCCGAGACGATGCAGAGGCTCCGATAGGACCAGGGCCCCCGGGTCTGGCGGGCTGTCTGCAGAGGTGCGTGAGGCAGTCCAGCGGGTCCGATGAGTCCCTCGGCTCCAGGCAGCACAGAGGAGCCCTCCGGGGCGTCCGAGGACCCCCTGCCAGGCTACAGCAGCAGAGGTCCCCCCAGGGCACCTCCGGTGGTCCACACGGCATCCCCGATCGGGGGCGGGCCTCTCTCTGCGACATGGGGCCTAAGCTCTCGCCGAAACAGTGCAGCACCCTCCAGGAACAAGACGGCGCTGGTGCACTGCCGCAGCTTCCACCGGGTTTCTGGTCTCTCCGGACTCACCGATCGGCCGCAAGTGGATTTCGACTTCCCAGATGCGCTGCCAGGGATGGCCCACAGCCCCCCAAGCTGAGGGCCGGCGTGGTGGTCGTGCCCCGCTTTAAAACGCAGCTCGATGGGCCTCGGGGAGACGGAGAGCACGGAGAATGCGACTCACTCCATCGCCTCACAGGCCACGCCCCCGACTCACCATTTTTAAAAGGGGTAGAATAGTGGGTTCTGGGTAAAAAAGGTAACCTACTCCCCTGGATGTGGTCACTTTAGGGGCAGATTACCTGCTGGGGCTAGTAGTCCATTGGCTACTTGCATCCATGCCTCCAAATCTAGGATTTAAGGGCTACCCCTGACACCTAAACCTCAGTTCTGATCTGACTTGCAACAAGGACAAAAGAAGAGACCTGTGTCTGCGACAACAGTAGCTGCACAAACCAAAAGCGTGATACTCTGCACCTGTGGCAACCTTCAAGGAACTGCATGAATGTGGCTCGTCTTGGACCTAAGTTTGGTTCCCCCAGCAAGAGGGACCCTTTTGAGAGCCAAAGGCATCACCAGACTCCCCTGGACTAGTGCTAGTCCCCTGCAACCGCAGCTAAAAACAATTTACCAGAACAAAAGAATTGCTGGCCATCGGGCCCTCTGAGGGATTGTCCAGAAGTAGATGGTCCAGTGCATTGTGGGAATCGTAGTCCTGCCCTCTATGAAGTTTCTAGCGGCTACCGTGTTCCCCCGGATCTCCAAACGTAAAATTAACTTTCTACTAGGCTTACAGCTGCGAAGACATAGTGGTCGCCAGTCTAGCAACCACCTCCTTTACTCGACACTGCACCTCGAGGGAACTCCGCAACACCTTCTTCCGACGTCAGCTGTGGCATTGTTGTCGACATTTTGCACCCTGTTCCCCACCAGTACAATGTAAGCGGTAAAACAAGCTTTCCTGCGGCTCCTGCTTCAACACCAAGGACAGCCAGGACAACTCTGCACCCAGGCTTCTCAAGCTAGGAAAAATCAACCTGAATGTTGTGGGTTGGTCCTGGGACCCGCATCACCTTTACCCTCCTTGGGTTCCACGCAACTCTACTGCAAGTGACCGATTATCACCATCAACAGCAATTAAATAGTTTCACCGTATTATTTTGCACTGATTTTATATTGCTACTAAAATCCATAACTCCGGTTATTGGTGTCGGATTTCTTTCGAGTGAGTTACTTATTGTCCATGTTGGTACTCTGAAAGACTTAGTACATGTTCCTCCAGTAGAGCCTGACTGCTCTTTGTCACACTACCAGGACTGAGCTAAGGATTTATTATTGTGAATCCAAGGAATCTTTGGAATTTGTGAGAGTATTGCATGGTGAAGCCTAACCAGCATCACCACATAATACTTCATCTTCCTACATTGGGGTTACAGCGATGGGGATCCTGAACTTGTGTTTCGCAGTACCACTTGGACATAAGTGATTTTTGCACGAAACATCCACTAAATTGACTTTAGACCCAGCAGTATTTTTTAAATTGGAATTACAAGGGTCTATTCCAATAGTACATTAAAAAGACTTAGGTAAGTTAGGAAAAGGTTGAAACATATTTTTTAAATTTTAAAAAGGTCCCAACTAGAAAGTAAAAAGTTACGCACAATGGAGGCTGGTATGGATCTGGACTTGTCTGTCATCCTAGCCCTGAGGATTAGTGATCTGCGGGTTTTGTGCAAAGCAAGGGGTATTAGCTATACAGTTATAGCTAAAAAGGAGGAACTGGGAAAAGCCCTCAGCTCCTATGAAAGGGAAAGACAAGAGATGGAGGGTCATTCCTAAGAAGAAGACCCTGAAGAGGGTGAGGCGCAACCCAATTTGATGATGATAGGGAAGAAGGTGAAGACCACTACTCTCCATCCTTTCCCAGACCCATTCACCAGTAGGAAGCGATAGGAGTCACTCTAGCAGACCCCCTACTGGTAAGGTGGTAGGAAACCTTGAGGAAGAGATGGACCTCCTCTCACTAGAGGAGAGAAAACTTGAACTCGTGGAAAGGAGACTAGCCCTTGAAGAAAGAAGGGTCAAGATGGGCTTGAAACCCAAAGAAAGTGATAGCAATACTAACTTTAACAGGGAAAAGGAGGAATCCTTTGACCCCAAGATCCTCAAAGGGATTGTCCCCACGTTTAGTGATGGGGATGACATTGACAAATGGTTTGCAGGCTTTGAGAGGGCCTGCAAAATGGGGAGGATAGGTCACCAGCACTGGGGCCCTCTACTGTGGGAGTTATTCTCAGTGAAGGGCAGAGATAGACTTCTGACCCTTAATGACGTGGCTGAGTCCTATCTGCAAATGGAGGAGACCTTGATAGAAGGATTTGGACTCACCATAGAGAAATACAGATTGAAGTTTAGGGACACCCATGAAGGCATAAAGGTGAGACTTGGGTGGACTTTATGGACCTTCAGCCAAAGCACTAGAAGGCTGGATAAAAGGCAATGACGTGGAGATGCATGATGGGCTTTACAATGTAATTATTAAGGAGCACATTTGAACTAATTGTACCACAGAGAAATTGCATCAGCATTTGGTGGATTACAAGTTGTCTTCTCCCAGGGGAGGATAGCTGACAAATGGGTCACAAGATCCATGGTGGGAGTGACCACAAGAAGGGTGCTCAGACTTTCCAGCAGAGGAAGGAGGTGAACAACAACAACAATAAAAAAGAAGGTGTTCTCTATAAGCCCCCAAAATGTTTCTCAGGAGTGTGGGTCCCAAGACCCCTTGCACTTTGCACATCAACACATTCACCTACACCTTACGGACCTATACCCCCACTTCACATTGCGGCTTTGGAACAAAAGATCTCCATCAAAGAGCCCCTTTAAGGGTGCCCGTCGGGCATTGCAGCGCCAGCCCGATGAGGAGAAAGCCCTATGAGGAAGCATGACACCCAATTGGGTGTGTGAGGGCCCCAGGTCCAAAAGAAGCAGACCCCCCGTCTGATCCTTTGGAGATAGGAATGACCAGTCATTTATATTCTCTCTGTCCCTATCTATCTGAAGGAACTGCATACCTATTTGACAAAATTGGGGCAGTATTGTCACAAACAAATGATGAGGACCAGTATCAACCAGTTGCATATATCAGCAGGGGACCCCTCCCTAGAGAGCAGCATTGGAGTCTCATTGACAGGGAATCCTTAGCTGTGGTTTGGTCCCTGAAGAAGCTGAGACCCTACCTGTTCGGGACTCACTTAAAGGTTCACACCGACCACAGGCCTCTCGAATGGCTGATGCAGATGAGAGGGGAGAACCCCAAACTGTTGAGGTGGTCCATTTCCCTACAGTGTATGGACTTTACTGTGTAACACAGACCAGGGATTCACCATGCCAATGCAGATGGCCTTTACAGGTTTTTCCACTTAGACGATGAAAACTACCAGGGGATAGATTAGCTGCTCATCACCTTCTTTCTGGGGCTTCCTTCTGGGGGGAGTGGGGGGGGGGTGGGGGTGGCATGTAGGAAAGTGCCCTACTTGCATGGTAAAAAAATGTAAGTCTGTTTTTATATAGCGCAGCTACTCACCCTTACAGGTCTCAAGGCGCTGGGGGCCGGAGTGGAAATTAAGTGAGCTATTGCCCAGAGTCACATGGTGCTGAGCTGAGCTGCCGCCGGAGCCGGGGATCGAACCGTGAACCCTGTGCTCCGAAGTCAGCTGCCCTGGCCGCTGCACCACACCCCTACCTTTTGCTCCAATGCTGATGGTCATGACTCTGAAAGTGCAGTGAAGCCTGCTGCTCAGGCCCCAGTGCCAGTGCTCTCTCCCTAAAGCTAATATGTGTGAATTGGTAACCACAACTGACAAAGGACTTTAACCGCCTTATAAGTTCCTAGTACATGGTACTAGTGGTACCTAGCGCATGGGTGTTAAAGGGGTCACCAAGGCCTGAAGCCCTGTTTGTGCCACCCTGAGTGACCCATGTAAACTACTGACAGCAGGCCTGCCATTGAGGACTGCAGGAGCAGTGGAAACTGCTCGAATTCGAATTTGCCCTCACCATGTGTGGCACAGTCAGTACATTATTTTTGAAAAATGCCAGTCACCCCTAAGGAAGCACTCCTAAAGCCCAGGAGGCAGAGTGCATTATTTTAAAGGCGTGGACATGTAAGTGCAAGCTTATACATCCCTATATTGCCCTTTAACATTAACGGACACTATAAGTGATAGGCGGTCCATAGGATAACATGGGCTGGCATCCTGGCAAACCAGAGGCTGGCAGCTCCATTATGGTACTGCCTAAATATGTCATGTTTGGTATCAAACAACGTGCCTCCTCACCCCTGACACGAATCATGTGTTGAGGATGATGTGGCATGCACCCAGGTGGTTATCTTAGAGGCTGCCCACCTTGTTGCCCCAGCATTTCATGCGCTCTGGCTGGCAGCCTACTCTTGCTACCGCCAAGACAGGATTCTGACCCCCTGCCACGAAGTGTGAACTCTCCCAGGAGTCAGAAACAATGGCCTGGATGGGAAGGAGGTCACACCTCCCTCCCTGACAGGCTGGCTAGTGAAGTGGCACCTCAAGGCAGTGAGCTGCACCGCCTGTGATATGCAACCAGACTGCCTTCCAAAGAAGGAAACAGCCCGCCCCCATGCATATTTGTGCCTGGGCAGGTGGAAAAATTAGGTAGTCAGGAGGTGTGCACCTCCAGTAGGCTAGCCACACCTTTAGGGTGGGCTACCTGGTCTGTACAGCTGAGGAAGACTTCTGCCATTTTTAAAAGTGGTAGAATAGTGGGTTTTGGGTAGAAAAGGTGACCTACACCCCCGGATGTGGTCACTTCAGGGGTGGATTAGCTGCTGGGGTTAGTCGCTCATTGGCCACTTGCACCCACTCCCCTAACACCCCTAAATCTAGGATTTAAGGGCTACCCCTGACACCAGAACCTCAGTTCCGGTCTGACTTGCAACAAGGACAAAAGAAAAGACCCATGTCTGCGACAATAGGAGCTGCACAAACCAAATGCATGATACTCTGCATCTGTGGCAACCTTCCTGGAACTGCACGAACGTGGCTCGTCCTGGACCAAAATTTGGTTCCCCCAGCAGGAGGGACCTCTTTGAAAGCCAAAGGCATCATCAGACTCCTCTGGACTAGTGGCACTAGTCCCCTACAACTACAGGTAAAATAAACGTATCAGAACCAAAGAATCGCTGGCCATCGGGCCCTCTGACGGATCGCCCAGAAGTAGATGCTCCAGTGCACTGTGGAAATTGTAGTCCTTCCCTACACGAAGTTTCAGGCGGCTACCGTGTTCCCCCCCGGATCTCGAGATGTCGAATTAACTTTCTACTGGGCTTACCGCTGCCAAGGCTTAGTGGTCACCAGTCTGGCAACCACAACCTTTACTCAATGGCTATACCTCAAGGGAATTCCGCAAAACCTTCATCCGATGTCAGCAGTGGCTTAGTTGATGAAATTTTGCACCAGGTTCCCCACTTGCAACGTGTAAGCAAAAAAACCAGCTCTCCCGCTTCAGCGCCAAGAACAGCCAGGACAACTTTGCACCTGAGCTTCTCAAGCCAAGGAAAATCAAACTGACTGTTGTGGCTTGGTCCTGGGACCCGCATCACCTTTACCCCCCTTGGGTTCCGTGCAACTTAACCTTCAAGTGACCGATTGTCACTAGTGGTTTTTACCATTGAAAGCAATGATAAGATTTCACTGTATTATTTTGCAATGATTTTATATTGGTTCTAAAATCCATAACCCCGATTATATGCATCTGATTCTGTTAATTTTGATGTCTAAATTAAGATAAAAATATGCTTTATTTTTATAAATTGGTGTTGGATTTCTTTCCAGTCGTCTCAATTACTTATCGTCCATGTTGGTACTCTGAAATGCTTAACACATGTTTATCTAGTAAAGCCTGACTGCTCTTTGTCACTCTACCAGGACTGAGCTAAGGATTTATTATTGTGAATCCAAGGACTATGTTCGGGGTTTGTGAGAGTATTTCATGGTGAAGCCTAACCATTATAACCACAAAATACTCCACCTTTCTACAATACCTTAACCACCGCCTTCACTTTCACTAACCCACTAGAACTTGCGCTCAGCCTCACTCTCACATGTACACACTTCATACATTCACAAAAGCAGAATGGGAGGTCTCGCATTCTCCTACGTTGCACCCAAGACCTGGAAAGACCTCTCTCTTCACATCAGGGCCTCCTAGTCAATTCTTGAATTCCGCAAGAAGCTGAAGACCTGGCTCCATCACCCTCAGTCCTGTGCCTACACTCTTGCTCCAGCGCCTGGATACGCTACCGGGTGATTAGCAGCTGTAGACAAATCAACACAACAAATTACCACCCAAATAGAAATCATAGAGAGGACTGTCAGTGGTTCACACAGTTGGTTCACAGACATACTGGGGATCTCCACCCAGATGAAGATGAGGCTACACTCCAGGCTCACCCTGTTGGTGGCACGAGTAGCAGCAGCAAGGCTGCGAGTACCACCTGGTTCAATGTTTCATACAGTTAACATTTTTGCTTAGCAGCAGTTTATAACTTCACATAATTTCATGCACATATAAGATGTCGTGTCAGTGAAATATGACTTGTACAGGACGTCTTGTCTATGTTGCAAAATGTGATGAATAATTTCAGATGTAGAAATTGTGCAGATTAGGTCTTCGATGATGGCCGTGCTGGTAATTTGCATATAGCTGGGTCTGAACTGAGGTGGCGAAGTGAGCTAAAGAATGATGATGGGATTCAACCCAGATCTGTGACTGGGGGTGAGTGTCTGAAAAGTTTCAGAGCTCAGTCCATCATCTCCTTGTGTTTGCTTTGTTCGCCCTAAGTTGGCAGGGTATGCCCAGACGTGGGTCCCTTGCTCACTTTGCCACTGGATTCAAGGTAGCCTGGCTGAAGAGGGGTGTTACCCCGAAACTGGTCCCAGGATGCTTGGTCCCGGTTCAGAGAAGACCTGGCTTGGCAGTTCGGGCTGGACTGTTCCCATGAGGTACAGGGTGGAGACTGATTTGCATATAGCTGGGTCTGAACTGAGGTGGCGAAGGGAGCTAAAGAATGATGATGGATTCAACCCAGATCTGTGACTGGGGCTGAGTCTCTGAAAAGTTTCAGCACTCAGTCCATCATCTCCTTGTGTTTGCCGTGCTGGTAATTCCCTGTGGGATGAACGAGGATTTGTTTAAGTCTGAATGAAGTGCAATGATCCAGCCCAGCTCTAAAAGCACTTAAAAATTGAGCTGAAGCACAATAGTTGAGACTTTTAGCATTACATCACTGATAGAGGCTTCCACAAGGGAACATATCTATTCAGGTCATTGCTGAAGTACATACAGTACCATACCTGCAGTACCTTTCTAGACTACACAGGGTCAGTGGGTAATCACGTGCACAGTAATTTATGTCATGATGTGTACATTGCGACAAAATGTGCCTAGAAGCATTATGAATATACAAGTGTAGCAGTTCATGTTTGGACCGTGGCTAGAATTGCCATGTACTGTGGCCCAACATCTGACTATGACTTACAGGCCAACATCACAAAATAGTTTTTATTTAAATTTTCCAGTAGGCCCAAACCAGGTAGGAGAACAGGCCCAATCACGGAAAAGTGAAGGAGGCCACTAGCTCAAGGATGTGCAACCTCTGCCTTTGATGAAGAGGAGGGTGAGAGGGAAGATTAGCATTTGCCTACCCAGCGATCCAATGGACTATCATCTTAACCTCAGTTTCCCTAGGACTCGAGACATAGGTGGTCATGCCTGGGAGCCCCAGGGCCTAGGAGATTACAACTAAGGAGGACTTTACTGGGCCTGCAGACACGTTGGTCCATTTGCACCAAGTCCTGTCTTGTCCTGTCCTGTCCTGTCGTGCCCTCGCCTACCACCCCCTCTTCAGTCTCTCCTACACCTGAACCATCTGCTCACCTCCTGAAAGGACGTCATAGGCCAGTGCCCCCCTTCCCTCTTCTTTCCTTTCTCCCTTGCACTCCCAGCCTTGATGCAGTCCAGTAGGCCACCATCCAGGCCCTGGCTTGGCAGCATGCTAGCCTGACGTCCTTGGCAGAGCCGAGCAGGGAAGTCAGGAATGGCTTTACCGGGCTTCGGGAGCTGCTGGCTGTTTAGCACAGGATCCTTCGCCACCCGCTGTCCTCCTGATTCACCTTTCCTCAAACCCCCCACCATCCCATACGAGTGAACATCATCTGTTCTGCCTTCCCTCATCCCAGACTCCCCCTCCCCTTTCTCCTGGTCCCCAGGCTGCGGTGCCACAAACAGGTTCCCCTGTCACCAGCCTGCGCCTGAGGAGAGGCCGGCGGTCACCCTCACAGGGGATGGAAATGCACTCTAACTGCTGGACGACTAAGAGGCAAAACTGACCCGTGAAGACATATTTTCGGTCTTTGCGTAAATAATTCTTATGGATGTTTTCATCTCAAAAAGGAACAGATTTGTACATTTTCTCATAAGGTTGTTTGTTGAAGGCTGATTGGCGAGTGTACGGATGTGCATGGCACAGTCTCATGTGTGATTCTTACTACAATAAGCACATCTGGGGTAATAATCACACTACAATATGCACATATGGGGTAATAATCACATTATACCATTGTATACATGAATTAGACTACACTGCATTAGAAATGTTTTTATTTTTACTTGGGGGATGTACAGTGGTGTGTAATATGACATGCTGTGTGATGTGCAGTGATGAATACAGTGTGCTATGAAGGGAAGTGCATGTGAAAATGTACACAAGTGAGTTTATTATCATAGATATGTACAGATTTAGGTCAAAGTCACTGGGAATGTTGCTTTTGGCACTGACAGTGCAAGGACTGGTGGCAGGACCTGTCCCATCAATTAGGACTCCTGGGTGTGCTGCCCCTGCAGGGGATGGACCAACTGGGACAGATGCTTCTGCTGCTGGACATAGAACAACTGCAGAATGCTACAGCGCTATGTGCTTTAATCCTTCCTTAGCTCTTCCGCGTTTCGGCGTTGAACCTCCATTGTGGTCCATGCTGGCCAGTGTTGCATGGATGTTGACGAGTGACAGCTCAGTAGATCTCATAGCCACTTGCTACTGTACAAAGTCTTCCTACCATGATGCATGTCTGCTCAGGCCCATCCACCACATATGTATGGTCGATGAGCCCCACGGATTTACTGTAGTGGGCGTAAGATCGTGTAGGTAATCCGCATTGGGGAAGCCTAAACTTGCCCACGGAGGTCCACCAGGGACCACAGTGGACGGTCTAGTGATGTTTACACAGGAGGAATGAAAGGGTCCAAAAAGAATCTGGGGTCATGACAGGGGGCACAGAGTCAACAGGTAAGTCTGGCCTAACTGGAATGAGAACCGGAGGCCTTTGATCCATACAGGGATGGGTGCACAGTGACTGTCTGTTCCAGAGGCTTTGGGAGAGGAAAGACTGGATGATTCCTCTCTGTTGGTATCACCCTCATCTATGACTTGGGAAGAATATCCTTCTCATCTTTGATGGTATGCCATACACTGCTAGTAGCTTGCAGAACAAGTGCATTATCTCCGAACATTGCTTAGCAACCTACACTTGTGTGTGGAGTCGGACAATTTTTCCACTGATGCTGTAAGCAGTTGGAGGCAACATGTAAACAAGGTGCATGCCTTGGTAACAGGGCACCACTTCTACCACAGGTAGCACATTACACATGGAGACCGTATCAACACGGCCAGTGAAACAGATCTTAGAGTGAGGGTCTGGTGATGGAGAGATGAAGAGGGCTTATTGGGTACAACAGTGTGGATGATGCCATTACGCCTCCCATACCTCGCTCAGCCATAGTGGTCGGCTGTGTGGCCAGTCTCTTTTGCTCCCTCATAAGGCCTCCAATGTATATCAAGTTCAGCCTTAGATTCAGCAAAATTAGAATTGGAATACGGAGGCATTGGACCACCATCTGACCAGGTCCAACACACCCTTCGAACTATACTAAGTTACCTACCGTCAAGCATTTCTGCAAACAGTTGGATTGCTTGTGGTGTCTTGATTACAATTATTCCATAGAATCAGTTTATTCAGCTGCTCTTAGGCCCTATAAAAACCCAGCATCATCTGTTCAAGACTGTTTCTCCAACACCAGCAATGCAACTAAATAATTCTTCATAATATTAAAATAACCTATCAACCCCCGTTCAGTTAAACAATAGTAAAAACCTTCTGCTGAGCTCTGCGCTTCTTTCTCAAAATTCTTTCACATCAATATCAAGTTCCTAAGCCAATCCTAATCAGTAGTGCCTCTTACCAGGTGTAGGAAGGTGGAATCTGACTGCATGGTTACCCCCACTTTTTTCCTGGTGTTTTGCTGGTTTTTGACTAGTCTGACTGGGATACTGCTAATCAGGACCGCAGTTTATCTGCTTTCTCCCGAAATTAATTGTGTATGTACTGTAGGTACACTTCAGATTGGATTCTGGGGTACCCTTATCAGTCCTTAGTATATGGTACACCATGTACCCAGGGCATAGGTACCCCAGAGGCCTCCCAGGGGCTGAATCATGTATTGTGCCACCCCTGAGAGGCCATTCAAAATGACACCACAGGTCTGCTACTGCAACCTGTGTAAGGAGGTGCATGCATCCCTTACTTAGATATAGGTTACCTATATCTATTCTAAATCACTGCACATATAAACCTATCAGTCACCCCTATGGCAGGCCTTATCAATCCTGAAGGCAGGGTGCTGGGTTTTGTGTGAGAGGGTGCCCCTGCATGAGCAGAGCCCCTCTGTAGCCTTCGGAATCTATTCTCCGGGGTTGTCTGTGATGCAGCCAACCATATATACTTAAGTGCATTATAACCTCGCGGTAAATGCTAACTTTAAAACGTCTGCTTAGAAACATGTCGTGTTTGGTGTCAAACACCTTGGAATCATACCTCCACACCAGTAACTGGTGTGGGAGGTATGATTCCTCCCTTGTAGTACCACTACTATGGGGCACCGGTCTACCCGGTACCAGCATTCTCGACCTCGGTAGCACAAAATGGATGCTGCCAGCTACAGACACGAGTCTGCCCTCCTGCTGCTGAGCCAAGCTCGAGCAGAGGAAGGCCTGACAATAGGTTTCCTGTCACAGGGAGGTGTGACCACCTCCCAGACAGGCTTTAGTGTATTGGGGCTGGGTGGGTGCACTCTTAGAGTGCCAGAAAGTCTGCACTAGGGGCACATTTGGTGTCCCCGTGCATAGTCCAGCTCAAACCGGTTGCAGGAGCCATTTGCTCCTGCTCTGGTGCGAAACTGGACAAAGGACATGGGTGTAGCCACCCCTCTGTCCTGTCCCTCCCCTAGGTGGGTCCCCAGAGTTAGTCCAACCCCTTCCTTGAGTATAAAGTAGGAAACCTGACTACAGGACTTTAGATTTTACCTGGACTAAACTCTACAAGCAGAAACCAAGTACTTTGACGGTCTACACTTCGCTGGACGACAGAAGAATCTCCCTTGGAGTAAAGGAGTTACTCCCCTGCAGCAGCAGGCACCTAAACGCATTTGACCGGTTTGCATCTCCCAAGCTCCAGAGGACTCCGAAGATTTCTACAACACAGGAGGTGGGTTCCCGAGCGTTTCTGAGGTCGATCTGCTCTCTCAGCAATCCTGAGACCAGTATCCCTCGTGGGGACCGTGCAACCCGAACCCCTGTGCACCGTGTACTTTTTCAGCAGCATATGCTTTTCGGCGATCCCTGAGGCTGTGCTTTGGACTACGTGTAGTCCCGACCCGGAGCAGCATTTCCACCAAAGATCTCCGGCCTCCACTCCACGAGTGCTCTGTGGGCTGGTGTTTTGTGATTCAGCTCGAGGTCCCTTCGCGATCCCTGGTCCGTTGGCCTGTGGGTCCTGGCGAGGGTCACTTTGACTTTCCTTGGGCTTCCCTGGTTGCTCCAGACGTGCCCTGACTCCCCATAGCTTGGAGAGTCTCCTGGACCTTGCTGGTCCATACTGTAACTTGTTTCCTCTGCCCGTGTGGTTTGCCTTTGCCAAGGCTTGTTGGTGTTCAATCCTGACACTGACCCCTCAGCACTCGACATCCTTCGTGGGACAGCTCACCTCCGGACTTTGGTCATCGTCGACGTCTCCTGGTCCCCGTGGCTGCAGAGTCAAGCATCCTATCTTCACACCTGAAGCACCCGACATCGGTGGGCATTCGTCTATCGAGCCCCTGGTCACCCTGAAGTGACCCAGACTCTGTCCCCTCTGCTTTCAGGTTCTTCTCACCTCAGATACAGGCTTGGATTCCACCGGACACTTTTCATCTTCCCGGCAGCAGTACTTCTTCGCATCACGCCATTGAAAACGACGAGGGTTTCCGACACCACTTGACCCCTATGCACCCGGCTCCTCTGGGATAGGTAACACGGGTACCTCGGTACTCACAAGGGTGCTGGCCTTAGAATCTTCTATGTTCCAAAGGGTTTGCTTGAAGTCCTCTCCGAATTGTCCTTAACTTGTGATTTTCCAACCGCGACTTTCCCATAGAGTTGTACGGAGGTCGCGTCTGTGTTCCCACACTGCACCCGTCCTCCGTGGGCTCCCTGTGTCACTCCTTTGGGTGGTTCCTTGGGGTCCCAGCGATTCTACGTGCTCTATGCACTGTGTCTATTGAAGTCGTGGTTGTCATACCACTTTCTTAGTATATGGTTCGGTCTCCCCCTGGAGCCCGCTGTGTATTGTGCTATTTACTGTCGTTCTATTGATTAAGTATTGTGTGCTTTATGTTCTAATCTCACATAGTGATTAGTAGAGAGTGTTTAGTAATAAATACATGTTTTTTATATAACACTTGTGTGGTTCTCCTTTCATTTGGTCACTCAGGAGGTTCTGTTCTGGTAAAACAAGCTGCTTTACATTCCTTCAAGATTAAGCCTGAAGGCTGCTCTCCATAGCTACCACAGGATAGCTTTCATAAAGGTTATCTTTGACCTAATCATCAATAAGGGTCGTTTGGACTGGTGCAAGGTGCCCACTTTAATTAGTGGACAGCATATACCAGGCCAACTTCTCACATTGGTGTGCAGCGGTTGGGATTCAAGCTTGCTATTGTTTTACCAGATAAATCTCATTGAGTGATTAACTGAAAACCACTAAAAGTATTAGGTACATATAATACATCAAGATTAGAATAAAGTAAGTTCTACTGAACTTGGAGTTGGGTAAGTCAAGGGTCTAGCACACCCTTTCTCCAACTCAAGAGAGTTTAGTCTCCACTAGGTTAGGTAGGTGCCTACACCACATAACACTAGTATGTCTTCTAGAGGAGAAGCCAGTGGCTCTCTGCCAACTAGGTATGACCATCTCTCATTCCAAGAATTGAGAAATATGTGTACATCTAGGAAGCTGAGGACAGGGAGAAGTGCAAGCACCCAACGTCTAATAGAGATGTTGCTCTTGGATGACCTCAGAAAGACCCCAGGGTCTGAGGAAGTAGAAAGAGTGGGTGGGACAGGAGATGAGGAAAGAGCAGGAAGTGAACACTTCTTTGATCTGGACTCAAACCCTGGCCAGGAGGATCAAGATGATCTTAACCTGGAAAATCCAACTCTGCCTTCAGGTGGGGGAGAAGGCCCCAGTGGACCTCTCTTTACTCCACCAGGAAGAGTACAGAGTTTGCCTAGAAGATCCAGAACTCACTCAGTGGAGTCTAATCATTCAGGTACTTCTGCAAGGACCTCTGTGTCTAATAAGAGGGAATCCTCTTATGACAAACATTGCCAATTTTTAGAGATTGAGAGAATCAAGCTCAGGCTCAAGAGAGAGCAATTGGCCATAGACAGGGAATCCTTAGAGCTCCAGAGAGCAACCAGAAGATTGGGACTAGAGTCCCATGGTGGCAGCAACAGTGTCCCTAGAACTAGAGAGTATTCTCATGATCATAGGAACCTGAACAAGATAGTCCCTCCCTATCAGAGTGGGGATTACATCCACAAATGGATAACAGCACTAGAGAGGGCCTGTAAAGTACAGAGGGTCCCTCAGGAGCAGTGGGCAGCTATCTTGTGGCTCTCCTTTGCTGACAAAGGTAGAGATAAGCTCCTCACTGTTAGAGAAGAGGATGCTGACAATTACACATTCTTGAAGAGTGCTCTCATTGATGGGTTTGGCTTAACCACTGAGCAATACAGAATTAAGTTCAGAGACACCCAGAAAGCACAGACTCAGGACTGGGTTGACTTTGTAGATTGTGCTACTAAGGCTCTGGAAGGTTGGATACATGGCAGCAAACTGCATGACTATTTAGGATTGTACAATTTGATTATGAGGGAGCAGATCCTTAATAATTGTCAAAACCAGCTTTTGCATCAGTACCTGGTGGACTCAGATCTGACTTCTCCCCAAGAATTGGGAAAGAAGGTGATGGAGCAAGGTTTCATAAATGAAACTTGCTTGTATTCAATCCTCCTCACAGTATTAATTTATTAAACTTGTATTGTTAATACTAACCTTTGCATTCACGACACAAAAGAAAAAGATGCTTGCCTATGTGTTTTACTAAGGAATAACGCTTGTCTGTAATCCAAAATGGCCGCTATGCGCGGGAAAACTCAATGCGCATGTCGCAACCATATCACATGGTGTGACGTCTTTCTTTGCTTGGTGGGAAACTTCTGCTTCTGCGCAGTGTGCATTAAAATGGCTGCTTGATGTTTTCACATGCTTCTGCTTGCTCTCATGTCATTATTAAATTGTTGTTTCCTAACGCTACTAACGCGGGATAGTATATATATTTAATTGGGAATAGAATAGAAATAGTGGGTATACAGTGAAACATTTTATTTGTGATTCTAATATTTTCTTCTTGCACTTTTATTAGTTCGTAAACTTGGGCCTGGGTTGGTGTTCTGAAACTCGAGAGGCAACTGGTTCTGCGCATGTGTCCTGTGTGCCTGCCAAATGAAGTCAACCTGGACGAAGTCCAAGGCCGTAACCTGATGGCCGAAGATGTTGTACTAGTGCTTTCCTGTCACACATCGATACAATGTTTATGAAAATTGGTTTACATTTGTCATGAGACGGGTGGGAAATAAAGCGAATGTATTAATTTGAAGGGGTGGGAACATAAAGACAATAGGCTTTACAATTTAGGCCAAATCAATATGGTACGAGAATCCACCCCCTGTCCCCGTCCAATCAGAAGTAGTGGCTCCAGACCGCTAAGCTGATCGATTGCAGACTGAAACCCTGTCCAGAAGAGGTCCTGAGGAGGGGGTGGCGGAGTCCATTAGAAGGATTGCACGGGAGAATCGAGGAGAAGCCGAGTATCAGAGAGGGGAACGACGCAGGCGTCGTTGTAGAGAGGTCACCGGTCCTGTCCTGATCCTGGAGGAGGTCTTTGCTCTTCATCCTTCCTGGGTCCTATCCTTTCAACTCCTTGGCTAAGGGGTTTGGTTCTCGCACTTAGGTAATTATAATGCAACCTTTAGTTGCGCTGCTGTCTCTATCTTCTTCTCTTCTTTAAACACCGTCATTGATTAGCAATAATCATTTCTATGCTTAATCTTGGGTATTGCGATTAAGTACCATGTGGTTCTGTATTTTACTCTGCTGAATCTTTAGATAAACATTTTAAAACTTCCTGACTCAGTGGTTATTTCAGGATTATGTACTATAATGAATGTCACTCATTTTAAATTTCCCAATTAGCAAAGAATTCATTGGTAAGTCATTACTGTTCAATCAGAAGGTAATTGGTAGCAGGGATTTTGATAGAGAGTAACAACTGATAAAACCCAGCGTAAGTATTAGCGTAGTATGAATGTATGGGCCCAAGTGAGTATCTGGTGCATGAATGCTGTTTGCTAATATCGTGCTGGATCAGTTTTCTGGTTATCAGAGGATGGTTACTATTTGTTAATTGGGTAATGAGAATTTTATTTGTATTTTTTATGAACTAACATCCGCTTAAATTTTGAGTTTTGTTTTATGTTGTCCAGAATACTCAGGGGTAAAGGGAATAGTGGATGGTAAGTGGAAGCCATACTGCAGTGAGGTTATCTGTCAGGCAGAATTAGTACTGAAAAGTTAAGCAGGACTTTCAGTACTCGTTAGGGATTCTATGCGTGTGAGTAACAGCAAAAGAGTACGCTGGTGAAAATTTGATGTTATATCACCTAGAAAGGGTAACATTGGAGAAGTAACAGGTACTTCTGGAGCTTGTGTGAAGAGTAGACGGAAGTGTTTTACTCGTAGTGTATGTTTAGTAAACGGAAAGGTTTTACTAAGTGTGAGAGAAAACTATCTTTTCTATTTTAGAGAAACTGGCACGATAGCGAATGTTTTATGTTGTTACTGAAATTTAATTAAGATTTATAGAGAAAATAAGTTTGCGTAAATTTTTGTAAAGGGAGGGTCAGTTGCCGGAGAGGGAGCTGACGTCACAAACGCCGCGCTGAGATTGGTTGAATCAGCGGGTGTGGGAAAACCCTTGTAAAGGAGGGGTCAGTAGTCAGGAGTAGTACTGACGTCATAGGTGCCGCGCTGGGATTGGTTAAACCAGCAAGGACAGAAAAGAGCAGATTGTAAAGGAGGGTTGACAGATAAACGTCACCAAAAGGCCGCGCAAGGATTGGTTCAGAAATAAAAGTTAGCAGAGACTTGATTGGTTGATATTTTAGAAGCTAAAATCTTAGTGGATAAAGATTGCATGTTAAAACGCGATCCGACTTTAACAGGAACTCGTCCGGATAGGAGATTCCTAGGTTTTGCAGAATATAATTTTGTACACCGAAGATTAGATAGAATGTACGGAGAGAAGAGAAAAATGTCCTTTCTGCAAAAGATTAAGAACTATTTTAAAAAGGATAAACCACTCAAAACTAGAGAAGGAATTATTATTCCACCAGCTAAAACGCCCAGCTTCATTCATGATGATGGAGAGAGGTTATCATACTTGTGTATGGATGGAGAATTGGATAGAATATACCAAAAATGATGGAATACTAGCATTTCCCGAGAATGGCACGTTCAATGGGCGAATTCTACAAAACTTGAGATTGAGGATGAATGACTTAGAACCCAGACCTAGATTAACTCAGTACGAAGCTCTAGAAGAATGGGAAACCGAGGCATTTGAGCGGGACCGATCTAGAAGTAATAGGAGTTATCCAGGATTTTTTCCCAGATATCTACGTGAGTCTAGGGACGGTCAGATGAAACAATGGAGAAGGGCAATGATTACAGAAGGATTATATCCATTGTTCTCAGCAGAGGAGAAATTAGGAAGTAAGTGCACAGAAAAGACAAAACATTTAATGAGAAATGAGGAGTCTGAAGACGAATTTATGGAGGAAATGTTAAGAAATCCCCACCATATCAGGAAGGGACAAGTGGATGCACCCCAAGTGCACCACCAAAAACTCCATTAGTGCCACAGGTAATGCATGAATTCACCATTAGTAGAATACTTCATGACAAAGAAAAAGAAGCCCTAGAAAAGACTAGAACAGAATTAATACAGAAAATAACTCAGATAAAAGTACATCCTGATTCATTGACCATACCTGTAACAATTGGTCCAGTAGTTCCATTATATGGTACTCAGGGAAGCTGTCCTCCACCGATACTTACACCTACTCCTGTGAATAATCCCAAACCTGAAGCTCCAGTTATAATTGAGGATCAATTTAGTGACTGTGAATCCACAATATCACTTATGGACTTGCCTATTCGAGGTTCTGTAAATAGTACTCCCAGAAAAGATGTACCTGGATGTTCAAAAGATGTAAGTTTAGTAACTTCATCGGGAGCAAAAAGTGCTACCATAGTAACAACTGAAGATTTAGAAAGATGGGTGCAAGGGTCAGTTAAACAGTGCACACCTCCGAAAATAATGGACATTCATAAATTGAAAGTCGAATTAGAAGAAATAATAGCAGGAAATGTAGGACTAGAACGCTTAAATACCTATGATGAAGAAGAATTATTGTTCCTATGCAGGAGTATCACCAGAAATGTAAGGTTATTTCATGAAAAATTATCAAATTTAGCACTACAGATGGGAATAGAAATAGGGAGATCAAAGGTACTACAGAAACCCTATAGAGCAGAATTTTCAGACAAAGATTTAGAAAATATGAATGCCTCTGGAAGAAGATTACAAATAAGAGAATTAATGTTAGTTTTGCAAAAATGGGGAGACCTAGATAAATGGAAAACTAGGTGGGCTAAGAAAAAGGAAGAAGCACGAACAAGTAGAACAGCATCAGAATATGTGATGAAGGAAACAGGGAAAGCAGACCAGATGTATCCAATGCGAGAAGTTGCGGGAGGAGGATATGTACATGTCCCATGGAGCAGACAGGATATTTTGTCATTTACGAATGATTTTCCAAAATTGAGAGAAAAACCAATTGAATGGTACAAGCAGGTTGACAGGTTTGTGAAGGTGTCAAAGGTATTGTTAAAAGACTTAGATGGTTTGTTTGACATAGTGGTACCTGCCGATTTGTGGACAGATTGTAAAATTACAGTTGATTGGCCTAGTGATGAATATCCTAGAGATCCGAAGACAGGTGCCCCGTCAAATGATGTGATGAAAAAGTATCAGCAAGTGATAACTTACCTGAAAGGGAAAATACCACCGAAAGAAACAGATTGGGTAAAAATAGATCGAACTACCCAAGAAGCTAATGAATCAGTACCTTCCTACTATGAGCGTCTATTGCAGGTATTTAAACAGTATAGTGGATTTGAGGACATTGGAGACAAAAACATGAGTCAGTTTGTGTATCGATTTGTTTATGGTTTAAAGCCAGAAATTTGTCAGATGATTAAACAGCATATGCTGTGTTGGCAGGGAAAGCCCATAGATGAGATTCTGAAGTATGCAAAATATTGTGGAGAGGATATTGAGGATAGACATAAAAAATTGCAGGAAAAAGTGATGTGGGCACAGGTGAAAATGGCTGAGAAACAGGGAATTAATTTGGAAAATCCGAGTGAAAATCAAGGAAAAGATTCCGGAACGAATGGTGATGCTGGGAATGGTGGAAAGTTTAGAGGACGAATGAGTAGAGAAGAAGCTAAAAGAAATTTCCTTGTCATGGATGCGGAAAATTGGGGCATTGGAAGGATGAATGTAAAAGATTCGGAATAATAATGGCCCAAATCAAAATTTAAATCCACAGACGCAGAATGACTCACAGCAGGGTGCAACTCCTCAGAGTCAGTTGCCACCTGCACCTATTCAGGGTAATGTAAGCAGAGCAAAGCATGGTACAGACATCGGATATCAAGGAGGAAGTAGTAAGAATGATTATATGACATCACAATTTCTTTTGCAGGACGATTTCTGTCAATACAGTCCATGACGGTGCCTAGGAGAGGGGAAGAAGGAGTGCATACTTGGCGCATCCTTACAGGTAGATCAGTCAGGTCCATATGTTGAAGGGAATGTGAAAGGTAATAATATTACTTTCCTTTTGGACACTGGTGCTACCCGGTCTACTGTGAGAACAGCAGACATTCCAGACCTTCCTCTCTCTGGTGAAAATATCCAAGTAGTGGGGGTAGCTAATCAGCGGATTAGAACACCTCTTACCGAACCAATGGAAGTTAAAATTGGAAACTTCAGAGAAATGCATCAATTTGTAGTGTGTGATTCTAGTCCAGTAAACTTATTAGGTAGGGATTTGTTGTGCAAGATGAATTGTACCATTTTCTGCACACCGGATGGTGTGGCAGTTCAGACACTAGATGAAGACCATGTATATAAAATTATGATCGCAAAACAAGGTACAGAAGTGGATGAGATGTTTTCGTTAATGACAAAAGATGAGTTGCCAGAAGAATTAAAGGTACAGTAAACCCCATAGTATGGGATTTCACCGGAAAAGAAGTAGTACTTATGGCTAAAATAGATCCAGTTAAAATTACTGTAAAGGAAGGTGCAATTTTCCCAAATACCCGACAGTACAAAATGAGTGCAGAAGTAAAAGCAGGAGTCATTGAAGAAATAAATCGAATGGTAGAACAAAACATACTAAAAGAAGTAATGAGTAGCCAATGTAATTCACCAATAATGGGATTAAAGAAACCTAGTGGAAAATATAGGATTGTTCAGGACCTGAGGAAAATAAATAAGATTGTAGAACCATGTTGTCCCATAGTACCAAATCCTGCAGTAATTCTATACCAGATTCCGTGGAGTGCAGGATGGTTCACAGTAATTGATTTGTGTCAAGCGTTCTTTTCAATACCATTACATCCAGACAGCCAGTATCTTTTCTCATTTAAATTTGAGAACAAAGTTTATGTGTGGAATCGTGTTCCTCAGGGGTACACAGAAAGTCCTTCTATTTTCAACCAGATACTGAAAAAGTGCCTTGAAAAACTAGTGATGCCAGGAAGCTCAGTTTTAGTCCAATATATCGATGACTTATTGGTGGCATCGAACACCAGAGAGGACTGTGTTGTTGATTCCATAGCATTATTAAATCTTTTGGCAGAAGAAGGGCATAAGGTCTCACCTGAAAAATTGCAATTCTGTACAACAGCTGTTAAGTATCTGGGACACCAAATTGAAAGAGGAAAAAGAAGAGTAACAGCTGAAAGAGTAGCTTTAATAAAGAAAATGCAAATGCCTGTAACACAAAGACAAGTGAGAATGTTCCTAGGAATAGTAGGTTACTGTCGACAATGGATACCAGGATTTTCCATGTTAGCTAAGCCCTTAATTAACATGACGAAGAAGAAAGCAAAGGACCCTGTGGAGTGGGAGGATGAAAGTGTAGAAGCCTTTGTAAAATTGAGAAATGCCCTATGTTCAGCACCTGCCTTAGGCATGCCTGATTATAAAAGAGAATTTGCATTGTTCTGTCATGAGAGAGAAAAGTGTGCACTTTCTGTCCTAACTCAAAGACATGGACTAGAAAGACGTCCTATAGCATATTTTTCTGCTACATTGGACCCAGTAGCAGCCGCATTGCCAGGATGCTTAAAAGCAGTGGCGGCTACGTGTTTGAGCATTGAACAAAGTGAGTCAATTGTGATGGGACACCCTGTAAAAGTGTATGTTCCACATGCAGTTGTCATTCTGTTGACAAGAACCCGAACTCAGCATCTTACTCCTAGTCGGCTGACTAAATATGAAAGAATAATAATGGGTGCTGAAAATGTGAACATGGTAAGGTGTACTAAAATAAATCCCGCAACCTTACTACCAGACCCACGTCATGAGAGAATTAAAGATGATGAAGACGATGAACATGATTGTATACAAATCACAGAATAATGCACAAAACCACGCCCAGATATAGAGGAACAGCCTCTTAAAAAGCCAGACAGGGAGCTATTTGTTGATGGTTCATGTCAAAGACATGAAGATGGTAAACTAACTGCTGCCTATGCGGTATGTGAATTAACTGGAATAGTTGAAGCATCTTATTTACCAGGAGTCAAATCTGCACAAGTAGCTGAATTGATTGCGTTGATAAAAGCATGCAAAATTGGGAGGAATCATAGAGTGACCATATTTACAGATAGCCAATATGGTTACGGAGTTGTGCATGATTTTGGCCAACTGTGGATGCAGAGGGATTTCATGACTTCTTCAGGATCCCCCATTAAAAATTGACAATTTGTAAGGGAATTGCTAGAAGCAATACAATCACCAAAAGAATTGACTGTGGTGAAATGTGCCGCACATCAGTCAGGAGATGATTGGGTGGTAGTCGGCAAGAGATATGCAGATCTGGTGGCTCAACATTGTGCCAAAACCAGAATGTCAGTCAATAAGAGGGTGGAAAAAATGGGAATCAGCTGCCAACTTATGCTGTATATGCCACCTGAAACTTGGAATGAGGTGAAGAAATTGCAAGATGAAGTTGATGAAAGTGAGAAGAATTTGTGGATCAAAGTGCGTTGTTCCCAAAGAGGAGATGATGAAGTATGGATCAGTGCTGATGGCAGACCAGTCATGCCAGACTGTTTACTCTCACAAATGGCTAGAATGCATCATGGAGACACACACATAGGGAGAGATGCAATGATTAGGCTGTTCAGACAAAATTGGTATAATCCTAAATTCAGGGCTGTTGCATAGAGTCTTTGCCAGAGATGTCTAACTTGCCAGATGCATAATCCGGAGAGGAAGACAGTAATTGGATTTGGAAAAATTGGAAAGGCAGAGGGTCCATTTATGAGACTTCAGTTTGATTTCATACAGTTACCACCATGTAGAGGGCTGAAATATGTACTAGTCATAGTGTGTCTGTTTTCAAAGTGGGTGGAGGCTTACCCTACTAGGAGAAATGACAGCATTACAGTTGCAAAACTGTTGCTACGAGAGCTCATTCCTAGGTTTGGTTTTCCAGTAACTTTGGAATCAGATAGAGGAAAACATTTTAACAGCGAAGTGATCAAACTAATCTGTGAAGCATTCCAAATCCAACAGAAACTGCACTGTGCATATCGTCCAGAAGCTTCTGGAGTGGTTGAACAATTGAATGGCACTATAAAGTCAAGATTGGGAAAAATGTGTGCATCCACATCATTAGAGTGGCCAGTTGCATTGCCACTCGTTTTAATGGGACTCAGAAGTGTACCTGACAGAAACACAGGATTGAGCCCCCACGAAATAATGATGGGAAGAGCAATGAGACAAACACATGTTCCCACAAACAAACTGGTGAATATATCTGATGATATGGTTCTGGACTATTGCAAAGGATTGGCTGACCTAGTGCGTTCTGTCTCTCATCAGGTTGGAGAAGGCGCAGTTTCCAGGCAGCCCGAGCAAGAACATGATCTGAATCCTGGTGACTGGGTGGTAGTGAAGAATCACACCAGAGAAACGTGTCTATCACCTAGATGGGGCAGACCGTGTCAAGTCATACTGACAACGAATACAGCAGTGAAGTGTGCCGGATTTTCTAATTGGATTCATGTAAGCCACACCAAGAGAGTACCAGATCCCGAGGAAGAGAATCCTCAGACAACGCCAATCACTGAAGAGGCTGAAGGTTGCCCAGCTGTAGGATCTCAAGTTCGAGATTCCAGGGAAGCTGAAGAAGAACAACCGAGCACAAGTCAGGATTGGATACCAGTGGTAGAAGTTCCTGAAGTATACCACAGAACAAGAAGTCAAGCGAAATTGAAGAAGATCAGATAGGTGAAGAAGAAGCAGTTCAGGAACAAGAAGAAAAGACATTAAGAAATCCTGAACAAGGTCAGATAGGGAAAGAAAACTGGACTCAAAACAGTGAAGACCTAATAGACTTTGATCAGGGACAGACAGGTCTAGAAGAATCCGGTCAGGCTGCAGAAGTTCACAGTGCAATAAGCCCTGATCAGAACAAGTTAGATCAAGAAGAGTACACAGAAGAAGAAAACCTTGAAAAACATGAACTTGAAGAAATAAACAAAGAACAAGGTCAGTTATTGGAAACTCACAGCGGAGCTGTTACAGAGAAACCAATCAGACCTGAAAAAGACAAAACCGAAGAAAAAGTGATCAAAGAAAACAAAGCAGTACTAAGCAGTGAAATTAATCGAGATCGCTGAAGACGAAAACAAAGAAACAGTGCCAACAAAGAAAACAAGAAAAGGAGATCATTGGCCGAGTGTCATTAAAAGAGTGAAGTACCACATAACAACCAGAAGTGAAGATCCAGATCAAGTGAATGAAGTGACAAGTCAAACTGAACAAGAACATAAAACTGCGAAAAGAAGAAGTAAAAGACTGAAACTTGTGAATAACAAATTCAAGGGTCCTGACTGGACTTACATCATCCTTGAAGATTTTGAAAGCTCAGAATCAAGTGACAGTGGTGGCGAAGGAACAAGTGCAGAATTGACGTACGAAGAAGAAACAAGACCACCCTGACTAAGCAAAAGAATAAGCTAAAGAAAAGAAGAAAAGATAAGAAGAGCAATGTTCCTTGTCGAAAAATGCCTGACGATAGAGTTACTGGGAGACCAAAACAGAAATGTTGTAGAAGATGCTGTGCAATATGCATATGTAGTCTAGTAATGGTGCTTATAGTATGGTTAGTCCTGATTGTAGCAGTTCCTTACCTTATGATAGTAGATAAAAAGATTAATAATGAAACTAAAGGAAGGACAGCAAACATAAAGGGCAATAGAGTAGAACTAATGGCAGAAGATGAGGCAGAAATTCATCAGGAAATAGCTGACAACGACACTAGTTTAAACGTTTTCACAAAGTTATTGTTTCAATATGTAGACACAATGGAAGTTAGTAATTGTTATGTCTGTATGAAGTTACCTGAATCAGTAGCAGAAGGATTAACATATCATCACTTACCACTGACATATGGCATATCATGTAGTGTTTTGTCTAGTTTATTTTATAGAACAGGGAGACTTCAGTATTATTATTCAAACTTAGATGTGATATTTTCTGAGGTTCCGATTACGCAAAGTATGAACCCAGTTCTTAGTAGTCAAGACGCACAGTTTATGGGAGAATTTTTCTTAACAATGAAATCAATAGACATAACACATGCACATAGACACAATCTAACATGTTCTTTACTTGAAGAAGAAAAGATATTTTTGAATTTAGTAGAAGATAGAAGACAAGATTTTCAAAAGAAAGCTTCTGAGCATAAGGCTCATTTACCACCTTGGGCTGAGAAAGAAGGTAGTTACACACCTGGCAAGGCTCAAGCTGCTATGGCTCTGGATTTCGTAAAGACAGGGAAAATTTGTCTTCATAGGTTATAGACTGATTATAACAATGTTTTCATCGGTACCAGTGAATGTGAACACAATTTTTTAATTCTTGGAGGTTGGGGACTCAAAGGAGGAACAGATTCAGTTTTTCCTGGAATCTATTATGTGTGTGGGAATAAGGCTTACTTTAGGCTTCCTGCAGGGTGGTATGGAAGTTGTTATTTTGGAATAGTATTTCCAAAGATATACCACGTAAAAAGAAACATTGAGAGCAATGAAAACAATAACAAATTAATATGTAGTAAAAGAGCTAGTTTTTCGGAAATTGTAGGTGATATATTTGGTGCATTGATACCTTCAGTGGGAATAATTCTGAACTCAAGGAAAATATATAAATTGTCTACAGTAGTTGATCGTTTATCAACGGATACTGCTGGAGGGTTTCTAATGATTAATGCAGAAATGGTTGCGATTAGATCTATGGTAATGCAAAATCGTCTTGCTCTTGATATTATATTGGCAAAAGAGGGCGGAGTCTGTAAATTATTGAAGACGAAACATTGTTGCACTTATTTTCCTGATAAGAGTGCAGAAATTGGAACGCACATACAGAATATAACTAAACTTGAGAAAGAACTTAAACCACTGGAAGTTGATAGTGTATGGGAAAGATTGACAAATAGTATATCGTCAATTGGTACCTGGTTTGCTAATGTAGGAAAAGGACTTATAGGTCAAATATTAGTACCCTTAGCAGGGATAGCAATAATAATTTTGGCAATAACAATATGGTGCAAATGCTGTAAAAAGAATGGAACATATAGGGTGACAGAAAGAGGAAAGAAACGAAAGATAGATGAAATCGAACTTGAAGAATGGAGAAGTGAATTATACAAGAAATTAAAAGGAGATTGTAAAAATAGAAAGAATAAAGACGAGAATGAAGTAATTTGCTAGAAGTTGGCATCTGATTGAGGGTAATGTTTTTGATGGCTCAGAAACGCCATCAGAGAGGGGATTGATGGAGCAAGGTTTCATAAATGAAACTTGCTTGTATTCAATCCTCCTCACAATATTAATTTATTAAACTTGTATTGTTAATACTAACCTTTGCATTCACGACACAAAAGAAAAAGATGCTTGCATATGTGTTTTACTAAGGAATAACGCTTGTCTGTAATCCAAAATGGCCGCTATGCGCGGGAAAACTCAATACGCATGTCGCAACCATATCACATGGTGTGACGTCTTTCTTTGCTTGGTGGGAAACTTCTGCTTCTGCGCATTGTGCATTAAAATGGCTGCTTGATGTTTTCACATGCTTCTGCTTGCTCTCATGTCATTATTAAATTGTCGTTTCCTAACGCTACTAACGCGGGATAGTATATATATTTAATTGGGAATAGAATAGAAATAGTGGGTATACAGTGAAACATTTTATTTGTGATTCTAATATTTTCTTCTTGCACTTTTATTAGTTCGTAAACTTGGGCCTGGGTTGGTGTTCTGAAACTCGAGAGGCAACTGGTTCTGCGCATGTGTCCTGTGTGCCTGCCAAATGAAGTCAACCTGGACGAAGTCCAAGGCCGTAACCTGATGGCCGAAGATGTTGTACTAGTGCTTTCCTGTCACACATCGATACAATGTTTATGAAAATTGGTTTACATTTGTCATGAGACGGGTGGGAAATAAAGCGAATGTATTAATTTGAAGGGGTGGGAACGTAAAGACAATAGGCTTTACAATTTAGGCCAAATCAATATGGTACGAGAATCCACCCCCTGTCCCTGTCCAATCAGAAGTAGTGGCTCCAGACCGCTAAGCTGATCGATTGCAGACTGAATCCCTGTCCAGAAGAGGTCCTGAGGAGGGGGCGGCGGAGTCCATTAGAAGGATGGCACGGGAGAATCGAGGAGAAGCCGAGTATCAGAGAGGGGAACGACGCAGGCGTCGTTGTAGAGAGGTCACCGGTCCTGTCCTGATCCTGGAGGAGGTCTTTGCTCTTCATCCTTCCTGGGTCCTATCCTTTCAACTCCTTGGCTAAGGGGTTTGGTTCTCGCACTTAGGTAATTATAATGCAACCTTTAGTTGCGCTGCTGTCTCTATCTTCTTCTCTTCTTTAAACACCGTCATTGATTAGCAATAATCATTTCTATGCTTAATCTTGGGTATTGCGATTAAGTACCATGTGGTTCTGTATTCTTCAGAGGATCTTCCTGTTCAGCTTAAAACACATAAATCCCAACATGGAGCCCACTTGTTCTTTCTTATTCCTTACTGTCAAATTTGTGAATATTTCCACACTGTCTACTTGCCCACGAAAAGTACCTGGTGTTCTGGAATATGTCATAGTGTCAATTTAACTTCAGTCAGGGACTGCAGGTCAGTCTCCAGTGACAGAATGCCATGCAGAGTAACCATATGCTATACAAATTCATATTTACTCATTCATTGGAGGTCAGCTGTACAAGCTGTGAGCATGAACAATAGCATGCACTTGACTTGTCTGAATTCTGACTCCTACTGTAAAACTACTATTTTATTTTGGGATTAAATTGGGATACAACTTGCAAGATTTTTCCAGTTAAAGACTTACTGTATTCAATCTTACCTATACATCGAAAGTGTTAAGTTTATACTTCAATAAGTATGAGTGTAAATTTGTCATTAATGTTTCCAGTTAAAAATCATCTTAAGGCTTATCTTCCTAAGGCTGGTGAGAGTGAGTCAATTTCACAAGAGGATCAATGAATCTTGCTATGCACATTTCTGTAAATCTTTTGAATGCTTGCTGGGGTTACCAATTGACATATACGTTAGGGGTTCATTGGGATTTGATTGGTATGACTTTTAATTTACTGCTCTTATATTTTACTTCCCTTCATTTCCTCCTCATTCCTTATTTTTCCCAATTCAGTGCCATATATTTATTCAATATAAATAACTTTGTATATAGTTTGTCTTTTTCAATTCCCCGTCTTCTTAAAACTTAATGTTATGTTAATAAAAAAGTTTAAGCGCGCAAATACCCGTAGGTGTCAAGGCGCTAGCTCATAACGGCAGGATAGGGTCGATAGCTGATTTAGTCAAAAGGCCATGTTTTGAGTGTCTTTGTGAATGCTAGAAAGCTAGGCATGGCTCTGATATTAGAGGGTAGTTCATTCCAGAGTTTGGCTGTACCCAGCACAAAACGTCTGCCTCCCCAGTTAGTCCTGTAAATCCTAGGTATGGCCAAGTGTTTGCTCCAGAAGAGCGCAGATATCTGGATGGCTCATATTTTTAAAAGCTGTGTCTCAAAAATGCTCCATTGAGAGCCTTATACGCCTTGAATTTGGTGCGCTGTGTAATCGGGGGCCAGTGAAGATTTCGAATGGCCTGTGTGGCTGACTTGAACTTGGGTATTCTGATAAGCAATCTGGCTGCTGCGTTTTGCAAAATTTGCAATTTTTGCAGGTGTTGGTTCTGCATATTTAGATAGCGGCCATTACAATAGTCGACTTTCGATAAGGACAGGGCAGTAACCACCGTCCTCTTGGTCTCTTCAGGTATGTAGGGGAGGACTTTCTTGATAGCCCCTAGAGTGTAAAATGCTAATGAAATCACCACATTTACCTGTTCTTTACAGGTGAGTTTACTGTCCATAATGACTCCAAAGTTTTTAGCTTTATTCACTGGGACCAGGAGGGAGCCTAGTTCCTCTGGTCACCAAGAAGGGGGGCCGAAAGGAAGCCTGGTTTCTAGCATACAAATTTAAATAATGTTTTTTTAAGACAAAAAAGAATGCTATGGCAGCGTGAATCCAATGTGAATGGCTAGAATGCTCCGACCATTCTGATTCTAATCACACAGATGAGCTGGTCATTTGGACAGAGAGAGAGAGACAGATAAAAATACAGTGGCAGAGAATGTGCGAGGAGGTGTTTTTTGGACAAGGCTGTCAAAGGGAACTGCCTGGTAAGAGGTGCTCTTTTTTCCATGATTGATAAGCCTCAGTCACCATGTCTCTAGCCCAGGCTGATTCCACTGATTGCACTAGACAGACCAGGTGCAGGTTGTACATTTTAGGGAATCTTTCGAACCCACAGACTGAGAAAGCAGACATCAGATGGGCATGTATGAGTGTGTGCCACTGTGCATACCTGTCTTAATGAAAAGGTAATTCCAACCAACGAATGCTTTAAAACCATATTTTTCCTTACAATGTAGTAGAGGGAAATCCTACCTGAAAGATATCCTGAGCCTCAAAAGGTGACATTGTTTTTAAGGTGTACTACACCTATTCTTGACCCGTGCAACCCACAAGCTGTGGAAGGCCAATCACTAACAGTAGGAGAGTGTTGTAACTGTTAAAAAATAGGAATTTTTTGCAGCTCACCCTCATCTGCAGGATAGAGCAAATAGTGCTGTGTTTAGTAACCTCCAGAGGAAGGAGGCGTGGTTGGCAGAGTGTCGCATCCAGTCTGAGGCGCCCCTTTGTATAATGGAAGGTTTTGATCCAGTGGAGAGATAGAATATTGCTCACCTTTTTTCCAGGTTTACGATGTCATATGGATGAGATACATGCCCTGGGAAGCTTCTGGCAGCACACGGCGGGTGACGCTTCTGTGGCCATCATAATCTGTACAATGGTCTCTTTGGGACCCCATACAACCGAAAAGAAGGACCTAAGAAAGTTGAATGATGTGAGTAAAGAAACTGCTGTAAAAAGCTTGAAACCTCATCTATAGACCGTGTATTTACTTTCCATATAGGAGATCCGAGTTGAAATGGACGACAAGGTGCTTTTTGTATCTGGGACAGGGCTTCATCAGGAGATCAGGCAAGGGAAATGTACATATTATTTTTGTACTGGATAAGCAGAATTCTATATTTGCTGGATTCAGGACCAAAAACGTCCTTTCTTCTAGAAGTATACATGGTCCAGGCACTTCATGACACTGGTTAAGTTTTCCAGTCTATTCTAGAAGTGCTAATATTAATGTTTTAGGATTACTCTGCTTCCAGACCAACCATAGAGATACCGTTTGTCCTACTCTTGCACCCTCTTCAGTGCCCCCCTGGGTATACCATTCTTCCTTTACAACCCTCTCTTCGTGCCAAACTGGGAACCCCTAGTGTAATCCCTTTGCCTGTATTGTGCCCCGCCTCCATAACATCTCTTATATCCCATCCACACCAGGTGTGTCCTGGGTCTGACTTTGCCAGTGTCTTAATAAACCCATCTCTTGTTCAGCACACGGTAGCACTGGAGCTAGGATAGGACTACGCAAATCCATACATACATAAGACAGCATGTCACACTATTGAAAAGACTTCAATTCAGTTGGAGGTTAATTTATGTATTTATTAGCAGCACGGCAGATGTCAACCTCACAGCCTCCAGCTCCAGATGCAACTGGGCTAGCAACTGTCACTAATCCATACCAAACACTCCAAAGTGGAATACAATCAGATGACACCATGTCGCATGCAGGGTGGCATGCGGCAAGGTGATATGTCATCTTAAAGGGGAAGGCACATAAGGGAAAACAATGGATGTAACATATCTCCCTTAATAACAGAAAACAGAAAACAACCGCTAAACAAAATCATTAAATCTCTTAGGAACTTGTATGGTACGATTTGAATTCTTAACTCTGAGGCCCACAGAATCATCATTACTTATATCAACTCTATCGGTAATAAGTTCACTTTGTGCATCAACATTATCCTTATGAGCATGACCTGACATAGGACATTTTGCCAACCTTCTGACATTCCAGGTTTTGCCATCCTGTATTATAGCACTATTGCTAAATATTTTTTTTATCTGGATGGCCTTGCCAAACTTGTTGGCACCCTTGTTTATAAAACCTGGTTTGAGGATTTTTACCCAATCACCTATTTGGAACGTGTGCTCCTTGGTCCTCCATTTGTCATCATACCATTTTTTTGTTTTCATTTGTTTGAGTTCTACTCGTCTTGCTACATCACTCACACCCTCCTTTTCAGAAATGAACAAATGTGATTTTTCTCTTAACCACCATGGACATACATTGGATGCAGGATCCCTACCCTTGAGAAGTTTGAACGGACTGACTTCAGTAGTGGTATGTGGTGTGATGCGGTAAATCCATAAGCGTTCTCTTAAGGCATTCACCCAACTTGAACCAAATTTAAGAGAATCCACAACAAAACTTTTGAGTACCCGGTTGAAACGTTCCACTTGACCATTCTCATGTGGTTCATAAAGTGATGTGAGCCTATGAACAATATTGCATTCTTTGAGAAAACTTTCCATTTCGGAGGATGTTAATTGCACTCCATTGTCTGTGATTAAGACCGAAGGACACCCCTCACGGGAAAAGATTTCTTTAAAAAAATTTATGACTGCACTTGTGGTAGCTTTAGCCACAAATTTTACCTCCGGCCATTTTGAATGGTAATCAACGATAACTAAAGCAAAACGTGAGGATTCTGGTAACATATGAAAAGGACCTGAGATGTCAAAGGCAATCTTTTGCCACGGTTTAGTGGGCCATTTGACAACTTTCAAGGGTGGAGTGTGTGTTTTTAACATTTTTTCACTAGAAACACATTCAGCACATTCTCTAACTACTCTATCTATGAATTTATCAATACCAGGCCACCAAAAATAACTTCTGACTAAACGTTTCATGGAGGAAATACCTGGATGAGTGTTATGTGCAATTTGTAAAATGACATCATACATACCTGCCGGGGGAATGCATTTCCCAGATTTAAAAATAAAACTACCTTCTACTTCCAGCTCTTCGGCTACATTAAAGAACGGTAAAATATCAGGTCTTACCAAATTCTTCTTAGGCCAACCTTCCAAAATGTATTTTTTAACTCGCACCATTTATCATCATTTTGTTCACATTTATACCAACAATCTTCAGTTATCTTTTGGAACTTTTCTTGAACTATGTCTTCAATGGTTAATGTAAAGTCATGCTCTTTTACAAAACTTACTTTATCTTGGTTGCACGGCAACCGTGACAGACAGTCAGCTGTCACATTTTTTTTCCTGGAACATATTCCGTAATTAAATTATATTCCTGTAATTTAGATGCTAATCTAGCAATTCTGGCAGTGGAATTCCAACCACCTCCCACAGACAAAATATTAACCAGTGGTTTGTGATCCGTTCTAAGGATGAATTTGTTCTCCCATACGTAAAGTCTATAGTGCTCTATGGCCCAAACGCAAGCTAACAGTTCCCTCTCAATCACTGCGTATTTACGTTCACACTCATTTAACGTCCTGGAAGCAAACGCAACATTCCACTCTTCTTTTCCCTCTTTTTGTGATAGGACTCCTCCCAAACCATAAAGGCTAGCATCTACGGTAATAATGCATTCTTTGTTGATGCGGAACGGTTTGAGTGTGGGAGCATTGATTATATCTTTTTTAATAGCCTCAAATGAAAATTGTTGTGCATCAGTCCACTCATAGCTAGCCCCTTGCCTCAAAAGTTTTCTTAGGGGTTCCATTTTTGTGGCGAAACCCTCTACAAACTTGCTGTAGTACTCACACATACCTGCAAACGACAAAAGTTGTTCTTTGTTGTTGGGTGATGGAGCTTTGATAATTGCCTCTACATTGGATTTCTTTGGGACCACACCGTCACCTGACAATGTGTGTCCTAAATATTCAACTGATTTTTTAAACAATTTACACTTGTGTGACTTGAGAGTTAAGCCATTTTGTTCCAATCTCTTACAAACCTCATTTAAATGAATTTCATGTTCAATGGTATTTTTAGAGAACACAAGGATGTCATCTTGGAAACATTTGACAAATTTATCCAAATCTCTGAAAATTTGGAACATAACTCTTTGGAAAACAGACGCGGCTGATGCCAGACCAAAAGGCATGCGAGTGTATTGAAAAAGACCTTGCGGAGTAATAAAAGCCGTGTACTTTTTAGATTCTTCAGTGAGTTCTACCTGGTGGTAAGCCGATCTAAGATCTAATGTGGAGAAAACTTGTGCACCATCTAAAAAAGACACCACCTCGTTTATATTTGGCAAAGGATGACGATCCACTATGATGTTTGAATTGAGAGCCCTCAAGTCTATGCAGACTCTCAATTTTTGATCAGGCTTGCGTACAAGAACTATCGGAGAAACCCACTCTGATGATTCTATTGCCTCAATTATACCATCTTTGGACAACTCATCTAACATTTCTTTAAGTTCTTCTCTAATGTTTATGGGGACCCCTCTCAACTTTTGTACCACTGGTGAATGATTGTCTTTTAAGACAATTTTGTGCGAGAAATTTTTAAGTTGACCTAATTTGTCACAAAATACATTTCCATAGTTTTTGACAAGATTAGATTCCATAGCAGAATGCGGGGTACTATCCTCTACCACCGAAACGGTGTTCATCAGACTGTCATCACATAAAGATACCGGATCCTTGGAACGAGAATTAAGCATAATTCCCAACTTCCACTGATCCTGCCATCCTAAAACATTTACCTCTTTCTGGGAAATGTATAATTTAATCTCAGCTTTCCTGTGTTTGAAACACAATTTCACATGAAAAAAAACCATGATGTCAATTTTCGTACCACAAAAACTTTCAGCAACGATATCAGATGGTTGCAACAAATTAAAAGATATGGACTGGACTAACGTGTCTAGATAATATTGATGAGAGATGATGGTCCATGGCGACCCTGAATCTACCATAAGTAATAAATTTATGCCCAGGACTTGAAAAAAACATTTGGGTGATCTCATTTGAACATGTGCATTATTGTCTACAATAGAAACAACAAATCCTTTCTCAGGTGTAGTGTCTCTGACCGTACTGGCATCACTTCCATATAAAGAAGATACTGCACTTTGTCTCTGCATTTGTGGTCGTCTATCTCTACATACATTACTGAAATGGCCTATTCTGTTACAAATTTTACATTCTCTGTTAATAGCTGGACAACCTGGAAAAGAAGCATAATGAGATTTACTACCACATCTGTAGCATATACTATTGTTAATGACCGCCTCATTTCTTCTCTGAGTAAAACCCTGTTTGAACTTGTTAAAATTGTTTCTTCTTAAAGGTTGTGGGAAGTCTTGTTTGGTATCGGGTTTGTGTCCCACAGCGCATACTTCCTCATCTGTAGACTTTTTCTCAGTATTTTTTCTAACTGTTTCCATCCATAAGTCAGATTGTTCCTGAGCTTTAGCTGTGGCTATAGTTTCTGTTAAATTTGGGTCACCCATGACCCATAACTTGTCTTGGATTTTTTTACTTTTGACATGAACAATTATCTGGTCAAGTATCATTTCATCAGTCATTATCCCAAAATTACAATGAATACTGAGTGACCTTAATGCTGTCAAAAAGTCATCAAAAGATTCTTCCTCTTTTTGTGATCTAGTATAAAATTTGAAGCGATTTAAAGCTATACTAATCGTAGGTTTAAATCTTTTTTCCATACGGGCCAAAGCTTCAGCGTACACATTAATGGAATCTCCTTCTCCTTCATTCAAGGTTGTAATTTGTGGTAGCGCTCTAAAAACCACTTGGCCCTCTGATCCTAGGCAATGTAACAAAATGCTTTTCTTTCTTTCAGCACCCATTCTTTCGCCATCTATGGCTTTCATATAAGTTAGGAACTCTTCTTTCCATCTTGACCATGGCATGGGTGGATCACCCTTTGTTTGCAGGAATTTAGCAGGAGGGTCAAATTGCATGGCAGACGTATTTTAGAGGCTAGTGTTGGTAGTAAGGATGTAATATGAATAAAACATACACAAGAAGGAGCAAAAAAAAAAACTGTTTTTTTTTTTTTGTGTGTTGCTCGTAATGCCGAAAGGAGAATAAGTGCCCCAAAATTGTGACTTGGTGTCCCTTTTACAAACGAAAGTAAATGACAGTATTGTGAAAATATATTAGCAAGCTCAGTAAAATGCCATGTATTAAATGTGACTTACTAAATGCTTCGCAAGTAAAGGAAATCGGTTTTCTGCGCACGTTTCGCTTCGTTGTTATGGTAACATGAAAATCATGCAACAAAATGGCCACTCAAACGTGCGTAACGTAGACGCGACGTAACGTGCTTCTGATGAGGGATTGATGACGTGCGGTCCACAAGTAGGATTGAAACACTACTCGCGTGCAGAGAAGCTAGTTGAAAGGAGCGCGGTGGTTCCCTTTTGAAAATAAACCACAGGATGACGCCCATGCAGTATTAAAGTAAGTTACAGCCGCAGGCACAGTAAATGCGCTGAAACCATACCAAAATGAAGAAAAACAGCCGCGGGTGCAATCACTACACAGAATTCTTCATGAATATTTTCCACTAGAAGCGAAAACAGCCGCAGGTGCACTCCAGACACAGTGAAATGCGCAAGCAAGTACTGCCGCTGGTGCAATCACGTCACTGAATTCTTGAAAAGGGTTTTAACGTACCTTTAAAGCTTGTAGTGCGCTGTGAAATTGGGTTCCTTGGTGATCTTTACGAAATGTACGTTTAAAGAAGCGCGAACAAAGGGTTTCCTTAACTTTTCTTGTCGTGGGTTCCGAATCACCACATTGTGCCCGTGCTGCTTAGGTGGTGGTATCCCGTCGTCGCCAATATTGAAAAGACTTCAATTCAGTTGGAGGTTAATTTATGTATTTATTAGCAGCACGGCAGATGTCAACCTCACAGCCTCCAGCTCCAGATGCAACTGGGCTAGCAACTGTCACTAATCCATACCAAACACTCCAAAGTGGAATACAATCAAATGACACCATGTCGCATGCAGGGTGGCATGCGGCAAGGTGATATGTCATCTTAAAGGGGAAGGCACATAAGGGAAAACAATGGATGTAACATACACCCTCTTTATTTCTACAATTGAGAGCATTTTTAGGGGAATTAATGATTTTCACCTAGGAGTTCTGCCAAATGCATTATAAAGTTCAGCATCGGCACCCATTGCTATTTCATTCCAATTGAGAATATTTTTTTTTTTTTATAACTCTTTTTATTGAACAATTTTCAAAACATGGTACAGTTCCACATATTTCACTTGGAGGAAGTACTGTGAGATCAATTACACACATAAATATTACAAAATAATGCATTGGAATTCAAGGGAGAGGGGATCATCAGACTCCAGCAGTCGGGGAGGAATGCATATATTGCCTCGGTATTCGTTCCAGGGGGCCCAAATCTTAGACCATCTGCGCGGGCAACCTCTTGTCATATACACCGTTTTTTCCCGCAGCATACACCAATCCATGTCTCTTTCCCAGTCAGTACTCGTAGGTGCCTTTGTAGCCCCCACAGCTGCGCAATGTTTCTCTTGGCCACTGTGTAACCAAGTGTGGCCCATATTGTGGCGTGTGTGGTAAGGTCAGTGGGTTCCCAGATGTTGAGGAGGCATCTAGGGGCTTGTGGTGTGAGTTCGATTCCCGTTACTACGCTCATTACCTCGTGTATCTTGCGCCAATATTCCTGGATCTGTTCGCATTGCCACAGTATGTGGATAAACGTGCCCAGCTGGGTGCATCCCCTCCTACAAGACCCATCTGTTGAAAAGCCCATGTGTATTAATCGGGGACCTGTCATGTACGTTCTATGTAGTACCTTTAGTTGCACCAGCCGCAGACGTGCAGAGATAGCAACAGTTCTGGGGGAGGAGACCGCTACCTGCCAGTCCTCATCGTCTACCTCCACCCCGTCCCCCGCCCATTTTTCTCGTAGCGATTGTAGGGGATTCTCCATATTGTGGATGAGTTTTCGATAGGTGAGGGAGATGGCTTTTTCAGGTAAGTGCCCATCCAATATCCTATCCTCCAGTGGGGAGGCGTCTGGTGGAGCCGTGTCATTGGGCAATACTGTTTGTAGTGCGTGTCGGACCTGCAGGTACCGGAAACGCTCGGAATCCGCTTAGGGCATATTGACCCTGTAGGGCTTCAAATTTTTGCACACCCTCTTTACCCCAAAGGTCTCTGATGTGAGAGATGCCAATTAAGTCCCATTTGCTAAAGCCCTTGGACTTTCTCAGGTCACCGAGCTTTTGGGAGTCCCATAGTGGCGTGGCGAGGGTTAATTTATTGTGCCATCCCAACTCTTTGGTTGCCGAATGCCAAATTTTGACTGTGTGGTTGGTTGGACCCGTGAGTGGGAATCTATTTGGTTTGGAGTACAGTGCCCTGGCATATGTCCCGTTTGGGAGAATCCATTTATCCATAGCAAACCCCGGGTCGTCCGGCCGCCCATAGGTGCCATGGTTTATTGCTATCAATTGTGCTGCCCAGTAGTATTTTTTAATGTCCGGCAGTCCAATTCCGCCGTCATACCAGCTGAGCGTGAGTTTTTGCAGAGCAATACGTGGCTTTCCATTCCAAAGCAGGTCTCGCTGGAGTCCTTCTATTTCCGCAAAGTACGCATTTGGGACAGGGTTTGCCGAGTTCTGCAGTACATATAGGAAGCGGGGTAGGGACAGCATTTTAAAAGGGCCGCTTTGCCCAGGAGAGAAAGCGGGAGGGTCTTCCAGTGCGCAATGTCACTTTTGAGTCTTTGCAGTGGGGGAGCCAGGTTCCGAGCATATTGGAGTGTGCGGTCCAGGGAGACAAATACACCCAGATATTTGAATCCGTCTATTGCTATCGGGACGGGGCAGTGCCGGGAAGGGGCGGAGAGTTTCCACAGAGGACGTATAAAAGAGATTTTTGCCAGTTGATACGGAACCCAGAGAATCGGCCAAATACGGATAGGATATCAAATACTACGATGAGGGATCTCTGTGGTGACGTGAGGTATAGAAGGATGTCGTCCGCGTATAGGGAAATACGGTCTTCCCAATCTGCCGACCATCGCATTCCACGGATCCTCACATCTTTGCGGATCCAGGCGGCAAGCGGTTCCAGGGCCAAAGCGAAGAGTAATGGAGATAGGGGGCATCCCTGCCGTGTCCCTCGGCCAAGTGTGAAGGCCTCGGATTTTTTGTTGTTCACTACCACTTGTGCCATCGGTGTGGCGTATAGTAATCGTACCCATCGGCTAAAGTTCGTTCCGAATCCCAGTTTTTGAGCACGGCAAATAGGTAGGGCCATTCAAGTGTATCGAGGGCCATTGTGGCGTCGAGGGAGACGATGACTGCATCTTCTCGTATAGTCGGCACCCTTCCCAACACTCCATGCACTCTACGCAGATTTAACGCCGTATTCCTCCTCGGCATGAACCCGGATTGATCAGGATGCACTAAGTCCCCTATTACTTTAATCAGCCTATTGGCTAGTAATTTGGCAAGGATTTTTGGTTCTGCGTTAAGCAGCGAGATAGGACGGTAGGAGGCGCAGTCTGTTTTGGGCTTCCCTTCCTTGTGGATTGTCACTATAGTTGCTATCCTCTGATCTGGGGGTAGCAATCCCTTTTCAAGGCTGTCTTCGAACATGTTTTTCAAATGTGGGGCCAACTTATCCGGACGGAGTTTGTAGAGCTCAATCGGGATGCCATTGGGGCCAAGGGCCTTACCCGAGTGGAGCGCTCGGATTGCAGCCGCTATTTCATCGTGGGAGAGCTCACTGTCTAAGTATTCCCGATCAGTGGCTGATAGCCCCGGGAGGGAGATATCCTGTAGGAGTTCCGTAGACTCCTCTTCAGTGTGTGGGCTCACCGCGCTGTATACTGTGTGGAAGTGTGTTGCAAACTGTTCGGCTATGTCTTTTGGGGTCCGTTATGGGGAGGCCATCCGAGCTCCTGATTTCTGGAACCAGCCGATTAGCATGTTCTCTTTTTTCTAGCCAGGCGATTAGTTTTCCAGCCTTATCCCCCCACTCATAGATCCGGCCCAGCCTGTTTTGCCCCATTATTTTGGCTCGGTTAGTGACCAGCGCTCGGTATTCTGCCTGTCGGAGGCGAAGTGTATGGAGTATTTCAGGGGACGGGTCAGTGTTCACTTCTTGTTCCAGCCGATAAAGTTCGTGTTCTACCTCTGCTACTTCTTTTATGTTTTCTCTTTTGCTCCCGTAATCAGAGAGAGTGCTTGGCCCCTGATCACCGTTTTAAAGGCTTCCCATAGTATTTGCGGGGAGTCTACCGAATTCTCGTTCTCTAGGAAGTAGTTATCTACGGCTTTAGTGAGGTCCTTGCGTATTTTGGGGTGTTTTAAGTACCATGGGTTGATGGGAGCAATGCGTCCTACTTGTGCGCTCTCCAGGGCCATATGGACCCAGATCGGGGAGTGGTCTGAAATACCTCTAGCCAGATGTCTGATCTCCTGGATCTCCATCACCTGAGTAGCCGGGATGACTATGTAGTCCAGGCGAGAAAAGCTGCTATGTGCCCCTGAGTGGAAGGTGTATTGGATCTTATCAGGATTATAGGTTCTCCACCCGTCCACCAGCCCCATTGCCTCTAGGAAACTGGAGAAAGAATGCGCTGTGTGTGGGAGTGTGCGGGGTGGGTGTCTGTCTAGGGAGCCCGAAAGTACTGAATTGAAGTCACCCCCGAGCACTAGGTGTCCCTCTGGCAGTGCTATCAATACGGCGCTTAGGTCTGCAAAGGTTGCAGCTTGCAGCCCCGGGGAGCATAGATGGACATGAATGTGATCGTTCGGCCCTCCCAAGAGCCCGTGACCCCGACATATCTGCCACGGTCGTCTGTATAGGTGGACGTGAGAGTTAGGGGAATGATTTCTTTGCAGGATGCCCACCCCTCTGGAGTTCGATGCAAAGCCTGCATGTGCCACCATTGCGTAACCCCATCTATGCATGGCCTTGCACGTGTTACCTACCAGGTGTGTTTCCTGAAGCATTACTATGTCTGGCGACAATCTCCTAATATATTGCAATACTACACTTCTCTTGATTTTGTCCCCCAACCCGTTCACATTCCAACTTAACATTTTGACTTCCTTATTCCATTGCTTACCCATGGGTGTCTTAGTGCCGCATACTGACTGTTACTTGCACAAATTCGGACTGTACCATTAAAAAAACACAAACAAAAAACCCATAAAACACAAGAATCCCTCCCAACAACCCCCCACCCTGCTCCCCTGCACTCTGGGCTCCAAACTACCCATATTAATCAAATGCAGAGTGCCTGTCGCCCAACGTGTACTAATAATAGAAAATGAGGGGAGGCCTCAGTGCCCCTCTGGTCCCCCTCCTGCCATCACTAGACATAGGTACTTTCCTATGGTGTTGCGCCCCGTGTCACATTGATCCATCTTTTTAAACCAGAGGTTTTTAGTCAAGGTCCTCGGGCCCTTAAGAGGTTGCGTATTTTGTTCTGTAATCGGGAGGAACACACGGAATAGAGCTTTCAAGCTTCATATCAAAAAATGCCATTCTTATTGTTCAGTGGCTGTTTGGGTTACGTTCCGGCGAAGTCCTCCAGCCGTCTAGCCAGTCAGAAACCAACTCAGGTTGGTCGAAGAAATGCGCTTTTCCTTCCGCCTCAACTCGCAAACGCGCCGGGAAAAGCATAGCGTACTTAAGGCCCTTGTCGCGCAGTTTTCGTTTGACTTCTTGGAAGGAGCGTCGACGCCTCTGTACTGCCTGTGTAAAGTCAGGGAAGAAGGCGAGGTCTGAGTTGTCCACTTTTATAGGCGGGGCGACCCTGGCGGCCTGTAGGATCGTGTCTCTGTCTCTGTAGTTTAATAGCCTGGCCAGTATGGGACGGGGGGGGGCTCCCGGTTTTGGGCGTCCCCCAGGTACTCTGTGCGCCCTCTCCACCACAAACAGCTTGGACAGACCCTTTGGTTGTAGCTTCGTCGTCACCAGGTGTTCAATGAACAGGTCAGCAGCGGGCCCCTCCGATTTCTCCGGCACTCCAATAACGCGTATGTTATTGCGTCTCGAGCGCCCCTCGTAATCGTCCAGCTTGTCTTCAGCGATTTTACGGAACGCTTGGAGTTCCACAATGTCCTTCCGCAGTTGTGAGGTGTCGTCTACTAAATTCGTGGTGGTGAGCTCCAGTTGCTTGACTTTCTCCCTGTATTTTGTAAGGTCAGCTCTAATCAGCGTTACTTCCGAGGAGAGGGTGTCTATAGATGTGCGCACCCCAGTAATCGCCGCCATCAGGTCTTTCATAGTGGGTTCAGGGGGATCGTGTTCTGGCCCTCCTTGCTGTGTGTCGCCAGGTCCCTTTCGTTCGGGCAAGTCCGCCCTCGGGCAGGTGTAGCGGTCCAGCTTGCTCTGTTGAGACGTTTTCGTACTTCTCGGGTTAGCCATGATCAGGGCCGGGCCCGCGCCGCCAGCGCGTTGCACAGTTTCTGGGGGCTCTGCTCGGCTTGTGTCTTTCTCACCTCGCTGTAACTGTGGGCCTTCGAGTATATTTCTCCCGGTAACAGTCTGCGCAGTCGAGTGCCTGTGCCGCAGCCCAACGGTGGATCTCTTGCAGGCGCCGAGGAGTAGTCTCCTTTTGCACACCCGGCTTAGGGCTCGCTCCGCACCGCCAGGGAGGGCCCCCAAGAATGCTGGCCACAGGTCCAATCTCAGGCACACTCGCCGGCGCTGGGCTTATATATCAGTCACCTCCTCTACCCCTGCGCGCCGATGTACCTTATATCTGCCGATCATGCGAGTCCCTCAGGTCAGTGCTCCGGGACTGGCCCCGATGCAGTCGGCCCCACCGGTAGACTTCAGGCCGTGTTTCCGTCGGGCAGCGCCCCACCACGCAGGCTATGGCAAGGTGTGGATGCCCCTCCGCCTCAGGTGCCTGCGTCCCTCTGTGGATGTTTGCGGGGAGGTCTTGCCGTCGCTTCCGGCACCCAGCCAGGCAGACGTGCCCACTCGAGGTCCCGGCTTCTCCAGGGCTGAAGGCCGCAAATTTCGGGCGAGATTTCTCCGCTTTCCGGGGTTCCCAGCACCCGGGATCACGGCAATGCGCACCGCTACTCCTCCGGCGCGCGATTCTAGCACCGGAAGTTCGGATATGTGGGTCGGATATATGGGGCAGGAGAGGGGGCCTCGGAGACGCTCTAACAGGCGGCCATGTTCGTTCGCCGCGAAGCCACGCCCCCCAATTGAGAATATTTTGAAGATCACATCCATGCCATCATGGACACAGGAGGTTTCACTTACAAATCACTGCTATAAGATTTGCTGGTCCAATCGATGCAATCCAGGAATACAACACTCAGAATGCACTGGGTGGCACAGGAATGCCTGCAACTGAAACCACGTTGTCCCTGATGACATGGGCTGCGGTGACCACCTGTGGCACTGTACCAGGCGGCCCCAATAATAGGCATTCTGTTCACAACTGCTTATGTTCTTCAGATGCACATGGAGCTCCCCGATGCTGAAACAGCAAAAACAACTCACACTTTCAGAGGTCTGGTGTCCAAGCGGACCAAGTGTCCATTTATAAGCAGCCCGCGCACCTGAGTCCAGTGATGGTCATGGAGTGCATGCATGTTAGCGCTCAAAGCATGATGTCACACGCTGGGCTAATGTCTAGAACACAACTGTACAGTACAACACAACAAAGTATACTGCACCACAACAAAATAGCCAGAAAAGAAAAGTGTTGCCAGAGAAAACTTGTAAAATACATTAACAACAATTTCGGCTCTCTAACAGTGGTACTCTTTCCAGGCTATTTGGAAGTCCATGTTTTTTTATGCACTGGGTCTCTTTTGGTGACATGCATAGACGCATTGCGGCTCTCTTTGCACTATTTCTGACACTTCCCCTTGGATGATTCAGTTTTTCCTTATCAGTTTACAAGTGACAACTTCCATTTCCTTGCAGGATGTGGAGAAGTAAGAGAGTCTCCGTTATCTATGCAGTATAGGTTAAACATGTCTCCCCATATCTATTTCTCCCAGATAGCTGTTGGCAAAGACAGATGTTTCTTAATTTAAATATGGAAAGTGCTCACTTTATTAAAGGCTTCCCTTTTGCCATTTATGAAAACAGCAGCAAGATAGCATTAATCAAAGACTACAAATCCCAGTATTCCTGCTAGAATGAAGTACAGAACACTGCTCAGTCACATAGATCCCTTTAACTATAAGCCCTGGCTGAACAGCATAACGCCCTCCTTTTTGATATGAAGAGATTCAACTGTAGAAACGCAGGAGTAGCAAGAAGACCATCAGAAAGCATAGACCACCTTAAGGAATAAGCCTCGTAGATGAACTCTTCGTCCTCCTTACACATGTGGATATAACAGGGCAGATGGAGTAAAAGAATGTAAAACTGTTCAACTGCATGTGAAAAAGGGAGGGACAATTCGGAGCCTGAGTTTCATAGTATCTAGGATCTTAATGTCAGCCTTACTAAGGTCAACATCACAGCTATTTCTTGTTTCATTTGAGAACATTTGCTCTCAGATGCTGCATTACTTCCTAGCCTAGAGCACAATGAGCATTCTGTTTACACTGGGGCTTCAGACGGCAAATCTGAAAAAGCAAGTAACCTGTTCTATGTACATGGAAAATCACCGTCTGTCGCTAAACTATACTAATTGAAAAGGTATTAGAGTAGAAGACAAAGGGAATGTGTCCAGAATCAATTATTTTGTAGAGTTGGTGCAAAGTTATCAGCTCTCCTGCACAGCAAGGTACTATGACAATTAAGTAACAAATCTCAGATAAATCAAACTACTCTTCCAAATAGGCTATTCAGTGCTCAAATAAACGTTAAAAAGGCACAATGGATGCACATGCCTACAGGGGAATTAATAGCATTGTGTACTAGAAAATCAAATAACTGCCTTTCCATCTGATTGTTCCATGGTATTTTGGGGCACTCAACTCGCTCTCAAGCTGCAGGATAGGATCATTAAATGAGCAGTGAGTCATCTGACCCATGCACGTGGACTTTAAGGACTTTGCCGTGCAAGTGTGCTTGTATCTCAATATGACGGACACCCAGAGGGCCTCAGAACGACAAGCCTGAACGTCCTAGGTTGCTGCTCCAGGTTCACTTGCAGACTGAATCTGTGGCAATGCAAATATAAAAAAAGACAAATGAGCGAAGTGAAAGCCTTGACTGGACTATGTATAAAGTTAGCCCGCCCCTGCTCCCCCTGGCAGCAAGGGTGCAGGTGCAGAATCTGGCACAGAAATGACCAGCCTAGGATGGGGCAGGTCTCCTTCTCAGCTTGCAATCCTGCTCATTTACTGCCAGAAGGCCAATAATGACATACATCGCGTCACCCCACACGTGCCCAAGCTGCCAATGTCATGCACTAGAGAACACCATTTGTAAACTGTATTATAAGAAATTGGCTAGGTGGTTGAGAGGGGTGGAAGCTCCGTCCAAGCAACAACCACAATCTTTGTCAGGGTTACCCAAAAAAAGTCACTAAGTTAATCTTTGTTTATCCCTCTGGTTGCTTTGAGGAAAGTAGTCATGCTTAACTTAGAAACAATGTATGAAGTATTCATGCAGCATGCAAGCGGTAATAAAGTGAAAACAAAACAGAAGAAAATCAAAAACCAATTTAGTAAAATAAAGTACATTTTAATAAATATAATGATACCAGAATGACAAAACTCCAATCAGTAGAACAGGAGATATTGATTTTTATAGTTTTTAGTGAAACTCGTGGCAAAAAGCTGAAAGTGTCACTAACGGTTATATGGTCGCGCTAAACTGGTGGAAGGTCACAATTTCAGGCCGATCGCGATGGAGCACAAGCCGGACACAGAGACCAGGTTAGTACCACTAAGGAGTTACCTTCTCAAGCTGGACGGAAAGACTTCCATTCGCGTTGGAGGAGGCCACAAGAAGGAGGCTTTCGGTGTGAAGAGCAGGTCGAGCGTTGAGGACGGTCATTGCTGTAGCACGAAGACCCAGTCGTCCCAGGAGCGTCTCATTGGTTGATTGCCGTGGACGGTCACTGGTCTTGCGTTACCATTCTGTCACGGGGCGGGTATGTGTCGGGACGGCCCAGATCGGCTGAAAGACTGGTGGGAGGCGCTGGACGTCACCGCACCTTTTATTTTATCGCCACAGGAGGACTGGGTTGGGTCATCCACGTCCGACACCGCTGAACGGAGACACGGTCCCTTTAACTGGGATCCGACATGGGACGCTCCCGCCCCGTTTGATGACGACATCGCCCTCCGTCCAACAAGAGAGGGCTGGAACAGGAAGACGATGTGCGCCGACACCGGAGGTGAGAAAGGAGGAAGCGGAGTTGCGGAGAGACGAGACGGAGACAGCGAGCGACGGATCCCGAAAGAAAAGGCAGACCCAGGAGGAGCGGAGGAAGACCCCGAGGGAATCCCAGAGCCAGGAGGCCAACGGACTTACGCTTCGCCCAGCCACGCTCCAGGAGGAGCGTGGCAAAAACAGGTACGGGATCGCTTCACGGGCTGGGTGGGAAAGCGGGGGACGCCAGAGGCTTAGAGGCGCGAGCGCAATATCGCGCATTGAAGATAGCCGATCCCCATCCACCGCACCTACACTCCCCTCAATTGAGCGTGTGTCACGGTATTTTGCTGGTTGTGGGCTGGTGTTACCTCACTCCCTCTCCCTGACAACGCACCGCACCCAGTTCACCCTGACCCCTTGTTGTCCTCTTCCTTCTTTTGGGGCATCCGGAGATTCCGACGGTGGCCACCCGGGACAGAACACGAGGAGGTGAAGGAGGCGATAGACGCCCGGGCCAAGACAGGAAGAAGACGACAGCACACACCCCGGGAACCAAGGACAAGTCACACGCTAGAACCCCCTGTACACTGGACACTCTTAGGAGAACTACCTTTACAAGAATAAAACCTGCAATATCACGACCAGGCCTCCCGCAACTTATTCCCGATAGTTCACACATTCACTGCAGACAGTTGCTGTCAGCACGAAGAGCAGGTCTCACCAGAGCTTCGCGTTGACAGTATGACATTGTTCTGCATTCTGTCCATCAACTGTTGTTTTTGCATTTGTCACCCCGAGTGGGACGGGTATGCCCAGACGTGGGTCCCGTGCTCTCCATGCCACTGGAATCAAGCTATCCTGGCTGAAGAGGGTGAAACCCCGAAACCGGTCCTAGGATGCTTGTTTCCAGTCCAGGGAGGACCTGGCTTGGCAGTTCGGGCTGGACTGTACCCATAAGGCACAGGGTCAAGACTGATTTGCATATGGCTGGGTTCAAACTGGAATGGCATGGTGAGCAAAAAACGATGGATTTAGGCCCAGATCTCTGTACTGGGGTGAATGTATGACATTGTTCTGCATTCTGTCCATCAACTGTTGTTTTTGCATTTGACAGTTTTCATAGGCATCAAAGTTTTGCTGTGAACTGGCCCTTTTGAAGTCAAAAAGTGCCCAAAATGCTAGCCATGGGTCCAGGACCTCGTGGGCTCCTCTTGGGGATCAGGAGTCACTCCAGGAGAAACCAGCAGCAGGGCTCAAGCAGGTCCAGTTGCAGCTGGTCAGTTGCAGGGAGACCTCTGGAAGCTTGTGTCCCTGCAGCTCGGATAGGAAGTCAGCCAACTGACCCTTGATATCAATCTGTGTAGCCCGGGATCAGGGGAAGCAGGTCCAGTCTTCCTCCTCAGAAAGCAAGGCAGTCCTTCAAGCAGCAGGGCGGTCTTTCTGGCAGCAGTGCAGTCCATCTTCTGAGTCTTTCACAGGTCCAGGAGTGTTCTGAAGAGTGATTTTGAAGGTCCTATTTTTATACCTGGTACCAGCCTTTCTGTGTGGGGGAATACCCTGGCCCACCCCCAAAAACTGGTGGTGGTCAGTTCTTCCCCTTACCCTGGCTCCAAACTGTTCAGGCGGACACAGGCAAGGGCAGGACTGGTATCAGGTTCCTTTGAATGTGCTGTGGACAAGGTCCTTTGAAACGTAATCAGGGCATGATACCATTCCTCACCAGCCAATCTGCCAGGAGGACCTCTCCCGGTTACACCAATGCCCCATTGTTCACTCTCTGGGCCCAATCCACATTACAGATGAGAGGGGAGGGGGCATTAACAGTTCCAGGCAGCTGGAAACTCAAAGAAAAGTCCTAGAAACTCTGGTAGGAAAATGCCACATTTCTAAAAGAGACATTTTCAACATTGTAATGTAAATCCCCATTTTAGTATTTCTATCTGCTCCTGATATGAAGTTTGCACTTATTAATTGAAATAATGTAACCCAGTGTTAACCTATGGGAGAGATGGGTCTTATAACAGTGAAAAATGACTTTAGGAGTTTTTCACTATCAGGACATGTATAACTCAAACACAAATGTCCTACCTTTTAAATAGCATATACCCTGCCCTATGAGCCTTTATGGCCTACCTAAGGGGTGGCTTATAAGATTTAAAAAAGAAGGTTTCGACTTGGCAAATAGATTATTTTGCCAAGTAAAGATGGTGGTTTAAAACTGCATTACAGGGTGCAATGGCAGGCCTGAGACAGGTTTTAAAAGGCTACTTTAGTGGGTTATGTTATGAGTATTTGTAAAGCGCACCATTACTCACAAGGGTATCCTGGCACAGAGCAGGTGTGTGTGCCTAGCCCTTCCTATGGTAGGTCGGTTAATTGAAAAGCCAGGTCTTCAGCTTCTTGCGGAATTCAAGAGAGGAGGCTTTGATGTGGTGTGGGAGGTTGTTCCACAGTTTAGAAGTGATGTAAGAGAATGTGTGTCCCCCTGATCCAGTTCTTTGTATGCGAGTAGGAGTTCAGCGGAGGTGTCTGGGTGGTTAGTGGAAGGAGATGCAACTGTTCAGGTAGGTGGGACCTGGTTGTTTAGTGCCTTGAATGTGTATGTGAAGAGTTTGAATTGACCATGTTTGTGTATCAGTATAGTTTCTGAGGTGTGGTGTGATGTGAGTTCTGTGTAGGAGGTTGAGGATAAGTGTGGTTGCTGAGTTCTGGATGTTTTGTAGTCTTCTAGTGAGTTGGTTGGTGATCCCGGCATAGAGGATGTTCCCATAGTCCAACTTGCTGGTGACTCCGGCGTGAGTGACCGTTTTTCTAGTGTTGCTTGTGAGCTATTTGAAGATCTTCCTCAGCCTCTTCAGGGTGTGGAAGCAGGATGCAGTGATGGTGCTGACCTGTGCAGTCATGTTCAGTTTGCTGTCGATGATTAATCCAAGGTTTCTGGTGTAGGTCTGAGTTTGGCTGGCCACCTATTGGAGTCCCATGGTGAGGTGTTCCTGCCGAAGATTAAATCTTCTGTCTTGTCAGTGTTGAGCTTGAGATACATGGCTTTCATCCAGTTAGCAACTTCATTCATGCAGGTGGGGGACTTGTTTCTTGTGTTGGGAGTCTTGTCCGAGGCGGAGAGTTTGAGTTGCACGTTATCTGCGTAGGAAAGGATGTTGATATCGTGTGCGCGGATGCCGCTGGCCACAGGGATCATGTAGGCGTTGAAAAGGGTGGGGCAGCGTGATGCCCCTTGAGGCATTCCGCAGATGAGTTTGTGGGCTTCTGAGGAGTAAGGTGCCAAGCTGACAGCTTGCGTTCTATCCGTTAGTGAAACTTGTGTGGGAGGCACAAAGAGTACTGCAGCCTACTGGTAGCATTTAATTTACAGGCCCTGGGTACATGTAATACCCTTTACTAGGGACGAAATGTCCAATTAGGTGTAGAAACATTTTACCATGTTTTAGGGAGCCAGCACAAGCACTTTACCACTAATGAATAGAGAATAAATAAACTGAGTCTTAAAAGCCAGCAAAAACGGGGACAGCAGAAGAAGGCAAAAATCTGGGATAAGCCTGCAGAAAGGGCCTGGTCCAACATGTATGTCCATAAATAACATGCTGGAGTCTGAATGCCAGCCATGTACAGATGGATGTATACAGCTAATCCAACAGGTGTCACCTAAATAGGGGTGTAGAGCAAAGATAAGTAGTGCAGTGGATGTCACTGCTGGCTCTAATCACAAAAAAATATTTAAAGTGACCTATGGATATTTGCATTTGCTAAGTGGGATTGTGTTCCATGGTGAAGACTCATAAACTTGTGTGGGCTGAAGCGCAAAGGTGTACAGCTCAAATTCAATGAGCGAGACTGTGCTTCTCAGTTCGAGACTCACACACAATGGATGAGGCTGTTTCACAATGTGCAACTAAATCTCAGCATGACACTGTGCCCCAAGGTGTAAGACTCACAATGTGCAAAATTGTCTCTTGCAGTGAGATTGTGTTTCAGTGTGTAAATTCTGAAATCATGCTATACCTCTAAGAGTGATACTTGCTCCGTGTGAGGCTCACACCGAATAAATGGCTCAATGGGGTCGACCCAAATCCCCTTCAAGTATTTTCATTTTATGTATTAATTACAAAAGCTCAGAAGTAACTACTAAAATTGTCCCCAACTTAGAAGTACAAGGAGGGCCGTAACATCAAATTCCCATTTCACAACCTATGATTCTTCTTATATAAAGGAGACAAGTCAATGTATTTATTTTAATCTTTTTATTTGGGGCAGGAGGTGATAGGAGCTGCAAGATGTCAGTCTCTCCCTTCCTGAAAGCCAACTCTAAGACCTCGAGGCTCACACGCGTGAGCTAACAATTAGTGGTACAGGTGAGGAGTCACTTTGCACAGAAAGGGGTACCCCTAATAACGTTTCCTAAATTAGGGTCTACATAACATATGTGAAAAAACATTTAGGGAACAAAATACATAGTGGACTTACAACTTTGCATTTAAGAATATGTGACCAACCAGAAACTATTCCATATAAAAAATAATTTTTTATTATTTTTTGTTCATTCTATTGTCATCTATTGATGTACTTTTTTTATATAAAAAGCGAAAATTGTTTTGTAGAAAATCAGAATTACATACAATCTCACATATATATATATATCCATCACATGATTATTTGAAAAATTGCTAATCTGTGTATTTCAGACATGCTTTTACATTCATACTTGTCTGTCTAATATTACTAATTTCTTCAGGATTATGGTTCTCCAATAGATACAATGTTAAAGATAAAACATGATCAATTTATTAAGTATCTAGATAGTCAGTTATTATACAGATTAGGTAAGAGTTTGTTTAGCTCTTTTCTCTGTGCAGACAGTACAAATTATTCAAACCATTATCACATTTCTTGGCGTCTGAATATACATAAGATGAGCAAAGGCATTCATATATGCCATGGCTAGAAATGGGGTCCTAAGCGCGTTTCGGCATTACGCCTTCATCAGGTAGCCATGTACGATATGAAACCTTGTCGGAATACCATGATCTGTCAAATCATTGGTTTAAAAAGGACTCATAAAACGTAATGTTGAGGTTGAAGCTCAAGGATTTGTTCTTATGAGTTTACTTCTCCATTGGGTAGAACGTATAGGTATCTCCGTCTCGATTGTGACCTGATACTGATTCCCCGTAATGTGTTGATGAGATGATGGCGAAGTGAGCTAAAGAACGATGATGGATTAAACCCAGATCTGTGACTGGGGGTGAGTGTCTGAAAAGTTTCAGCTCTCCGTCCATCATCACCTTGTGTTTGCTTTGTGCGCCCTAAGTTGGCAGGGTATGCCCAGACGTGGGTCCTTTGCTCACTTTGCCATTGGATTCAAGCTAGCCTGGCTGATGAGGGGTGTTACCCCGAAACCGGTCCCAGGATTCTTGTTTCCGGTTCAGGGAAGACCTGGCTTGGCTGTTCGGGCTGGACTGTTCCCATGAGTAACAGGGTCAAGACTGATTTGCATATATCTGGGTCTGAACTGAGGTGGCGAAGTGAGCTAAAGAACGATGATGGATTAAAGCCAGATCTGTGACTGGGGGTGAGTGTCTGAAAAGTTTCAGCATTCCGTCCATCACCTTGTATTTGCTTTATTACATTTGGATACTTCATTGAGGCTGGAAAACTCCTGAGGTGAGGAGGTGGATAGAAGAAAACAGATCAAACTGCTCAAAGTCGGATACACTACTGCATGGGCACAGAGGTATGATGAGTACAGTGGAGGTGATTATATAGAAGTAGCTGAACAGGATGTAAAAGAACGTGACAGCAGTCGAACAGCAGTTGGGTAAGGTGGAAGGGCCCAGTGCCTTGAGACCCTCACAGGTGAGTAGCCGCGCTTTACAAGCCTTTGATTGATTGATTGATTGATTGAATGACGAGTTTCAGAGGTGGAAGCAGCAGTGGACTCAGTAAAGAAGAGTTCAGTCTGCAGTGCACGTTAGACTGGAGCTTTGGGAGGTAGCATCCTTCAGGCAAAGTGCAGTGAACATCATGATTGCCCCAAACGGCAAAGCGGAGGTTCTAGATAATATGAGATGGGCATCGAACATCCGTATACTTGGTTTCCCCCTTATGAGTACTGAAGCAGATATACTGGTCGCGATGTAGTCTTTTTTCATTGATCACTTGATGCCCAGTAGACTTTGGACCACCTTTGATGAAGAAAGCCTTTTGGTTGCCATCTTAAGTGTAATAGTCATCAGGGACCTCTCCAGTGTTACAATTATGGTGGTGCTGTTGGAGCAAAAACTGTGAGAGACTAATCCTAAGACAGCAGCAGCCTTGAAGCTTGACATTCAGTAGAAAAGATACTCTTATTCTTGGATGTCAAGGCCTGACCTAAGAGAAGAGACATAACCTCATGTATGCAGGTAGAGAATTACTAGCTATAAGAATCTCTGCAGCTGTGTGGAACCGAGCCAATCAGAGTGCTGTGGGAGGGGTGAGATTTTTTTTTGTTTTCTGGCCATGAGTCAGCCTCATTCTTTCATGAAGGAGTGAAGAAGAGATCTTCTTAAGACCAAGGTACTGCTAAATGTTACAACATTCTATAGAGTGTGTAAATTGCCTCACACTGTTTAAATGTCATTTGACTGGATGGGTTGCAACCAGTTTGGTCTAAATGTTTCCATTTGTGAAGGATTTTGTTCCTCTTGTTGTATCCGGCCATAGCTCACTGTCTTCTCCAATTCCTCCCTTGCCTTTGACCCTTGGGTTTACCTGTGCATTATATTTTGAGAAGTACTTATCTTTTTTGTGCCACAATTTGGGGGAAATTTGTAAGATAGTATGGGTGTGCGACATGCATATATGCAGTGATACTGATGCAATTGTGAAGTGGGAAATTACTGGTGATTTCAGGCCTTGTGCTACTACGTGTATTAGCTGCCATTCTGTTCACTACAATAATGAATAGTGAAACCTAAATTGTTATTTTAGCTTGTTTAGTGAGATTGTTTTCATTTATTGTGGTGGAATTGCTGCCCCACAACCAGTGTTTATGTTGGAAGCAGGTGAATTACTTACCTTGGAAGAGTTTTGAGTCATAGTTGATAGTCATAGATGGAGAACAATTCTCACCTTTAACAAACAGAATGAACGTCACAATTCTGAGGGTAGATGGATGTTACATCTATGAAAATATCCTGCAAGTACATGTAGGAAGTGGTGATGAACAACTATATGGTGTTTACGAAATTACAGTTTGAATGCTTAAAATGCATTTTGGGCATGGAGCTGGACAGGCAAAAGTTCTATGTCAGAGTGTAAGGCAAAAGTGATCAAGTGGGCTATTTTGTACCTATATTAAGGAACTTATCTAAAACTTGTGAGTTTGGAGAACTGGCAGATTCTCTTATTAGGGACCAAGCTGCACCAACAATCCTAAGGAACAGAAAAGGTTACCGGTGAAGAACCCTGGTTTGATCAAAGCTATCAGCATTGTTGAGAGTATTTTTTGTTGAGAGTATGAGAGCAGTGTGTGTGAGAAAATGAGAGGGAGGCCACTATAAATCGAGTGAAATTTGAGGAAGATAATACTCCTGTGAAGAAGCATTAGAGTAGAAAAAAGTGGGAGGAAAGTAAAGTGAGATGTTTTAAATGTGTAACTTGGGACACACATCACCATAATGTGGTGTGTTTTGCGAGGAAATTGGTGAATAGAAATTGTGGGAAGAGGCGACACTCTGCAATACTGCATAGGATGAATAATGTCTAGCTTGTTAAAGGTAATAATGAGGGAGAAGAAGGAAAAAAGGTTGTCTTGCAGGTGAAAGGTTTAGGAAGTAAAGAGAATGATGACTGATGATGCCATAATGTAAAATAAAACTGGATGTGAAAAGCAACAAGGTTCTGAGAAACTCAGGATCTCTGTAAAAGATGGCGAGATACAAGAAGTTTGAAAGAGAATTTGGTAAGAACATGGGTGAACTTGTAGAATCAAATATTAATCCAAGAGGATATGGCAAAAGCAACATTGATCTGGTAGGCACGTTAGGCATGTAAGTGACGTGCAAGGAAGAAAGGTAGTGGGAAAGGTGTTTGTTGCCAAGAGGGGTGATAAATTGTTGCGGTAGCGACATCAGCCAGGACTTGGGATAAAACTAACCCAAAATGCTAAGGAACATACAAAGTTGATATAAAGGTCTTCATGGTGAAAACATGGTGAAGAAAATCTGTAGTATTTTTTAAGTGTGTGTTAGGAATGATTAGAGGGTTTAAGCATGGGATTGTGCTTAAAAGGGGGCCAAACCAGTAGGGCATAGTGTGAAGCCCATCCCCCATCTTATAAAAGATCAGTTGAGGGAGAAATTGGAAAGGTGTCATGGCTAGACGGAGATAGGTACACTGCGCGCGATGATATGCATGGCATGAGTGTTGGGCACATAAACTACGACTCCCACAATCCTTTGCACAGGCTGGATACAGCACCTGACTATGGGTACTTAAGCCCCGCCCTGGTAGATCTCGGTGCTTGTCATTCGAGTAAACTTCTGGTATCGGAGAGATGACGTATTGCCAGTGCGTTGGAAATCATACCTGAACTTGATGATTACGTTCGCGAAAGCTTCTGCCTGAAGGACTGCAGCACTCGTGTTTATAAAGACTCTCTTTCCTGCAAACCGCTTCCCATTGACGTCCTTGCGCCCTGGAATGGTATCGTGGAGAATCCTCTGAACGCCTCCCTGCATTCATGGGGGTAAGTTCAGGACGCGCTTGACGGAGTCAAGCGGACCGGCACAATTTCAAACCTCCCGCGTATTCCGTGCCTTTAAACGGACTTGGTGGGTTATTCAGAACGCTGCAAGAGACAACCGTGGAGCAGCGTGTAGCATTTCTTCCGTAAACTAAGGAAAAGACTTCGCGCTTGTAATGCGCTTCTATATTTTTTTATGTGTTATTTTTCTCACTATGACCGTCCATTAATAATAAGGAAGACGCTGGGTCAGGATTGGTATTTCCGATAGCCTCCAAGAAGGAAGGTTATTTTTGTATTACCAGCGCCACCGTGTGGTTGTTTATTGCCGTCTTGCCTATCAACGCTCAGGAGAGTTTTGTCAAAGTGGACAGAGAATTTATTATCTACCCGAGGCCCTGAGAAACAGCACAAGACGGGACATCCATCAACAAAGAGAGGATTATCTGCAGTAAGATAAGTACCTCACTCCGATCCAGAACTATGTTGTTATTTTGTTTTCTTTATTTTTCTCTTTTGTGCCGTTTTTAACATGAGAGAAGCACGCTAGAGTTTAAGTAAGTACATGACACATAGGGGGGATAGGGGTGCTACGGATAGAAGGGGGGGAGTAATCTAATGTGTGTATTGTGTTTCACTTACAGGGCAGAAGGGGTGGATAGTAGAAGAGAGAGGTCTACATCTTCTGACGACATCCCTAGTCTGAGCTTAACAGCGACAACGTTATTGTTTCTTTTGTCCCTTTTTTCCCTTTCCCCTATGGTGGTTTTATCTCTGGAGTGTCGGATATATCTACTCCTGGGTATTCCCATTATGGGGAAGGGATTACTTAGCTTCATCCATCGTTCCTGCTGTACCTGGCTGTAAGGTTAGTGTAAACCATCCTCTGTGCACGACAGAGTGACAAGCCCACGGTAACCTACGGCCCGAACGATGGATACCAACACTGTTCTTACATCAGTGTTGGAAACACTAACAGCCCTGAGAATGGAGGTAGATGCTTTCAGGGGTGAGAACCTGGAATTGCGAAGCGAAATGAGTACTATAAGACGTGAAGTGGCAGGATTGTCTCGCTCTAGTCCTACGGGGACGCGAGGGTCTCAGTATATTAGAAATTGGACTCTACCTCCTCCTGCTTCGCATAATACCGATACTGGGCAAACAACACATACCTCGGGAAGCAGTACGGGTCCTTCCACCATACAGGTCATACAGCCAGCACAGTTACCCTTGGCACCTCCTGAGAGATTCTTTGGGGATCCAAAGAAATTTGGTATCTTTTTGGGGCAATGTAAATTGCATTTTATGTGCAAACCAGCAGTGTTTCCCACAGACCAAGCTAAAACGGCCTTTGTGATGTCCTATCTTGGGGGTAATGCAGCCAGTTGGTCCTTTCCCCTCATAGAAAGAGACGACCCTGCCCTGCGTAATTTTGACACCTTCTGTGGAGAAATGCGCAAATTATTCGATAGAAAGGCACACTTGCTTTCACTAGATAGAGAATTAATAACACTCAAGCAAGGCAACCAGGATTTGTTGTCCTATATTACAACTTTCAATAGACTCATAGCCGAAACTGACTGGCCTATGGAAAAAAGAACGTCGCTGTATTATCAGGGGTTGAGATGCGAGTTAAAAGACGTTTTGGCACAAGTGGTGCACATGCCAACTACATGTGATGAACTCATTGATCTCACTGTACAATTAGACCATAGACTACAGGAGAGGAGAGGAGACAAACAGCGTATCGAAACAAGATATGTACCCCCTCGTCCCAGAGCAATCACAGAAGTATCCCCCCCGGGTTCGGATGGAACAGAACCCATGCAAATTAGCGGCATAAGAGGACCTCTGAGTTCAGACGAAAGAGAGCGAAGGAGGAAACAACGGCTCTGTATGTATTGCGGAAAACCAGGGCACTTTATTAAGGACTGCAAGGCGAAAACCAAAACGCCATTTAAAGGATTCCATGGAATGCAGAAAGTGCCCGTGGTGGATTGCCTACAAGAAGATTCGGAAAACTAGAACGCCCAAACAAGTCCCAGACCCCTTGTTTGAGGCCTCAAGAGGAAGAGGTCTGTCCAGCTGTGGTAAACACGGTACAAAATTCCGTGGCGCATATGAATGTGTGTGTTACATTGGATATACCAGGGGCCGGATCGGTGCTTGTACATGCCCTGTTAGATTCAGGGGCTACAGGTAACTTCATCGACCAAAGCTACGCACAGGAAATAGGCATGCCCTGTATTAAGAAAAAGGTCCCAGAACCAGTAAAGGCAGTAGACGGCACCAAACTAACCTCAGGTCCTATACGATATCATACTCAGCCAATTCAAATGCAGGTGGGCTTAAATCATTACGAGTACATCCACTTCGATTTAATAGATGCCCCCCATTTCACTCTCATCTTGGGCATGCCATGGCTTACTCTACATGATCCCTTGGTACAATGGGCCGCGAGAACCGTTACATTGAATTCCACCTACTGCAAGGAGCATTGTACCCAAGCCAGACGACAGGAACCCCCTCAAAAGACGAACCCTGCGGTATTACTCTCCAGCAGTTGTAGTACACACAGTGTGGGAAGTGTCGCCCCTCTGCCAAACGAATACCAGACATATCACACAGTATTCAGCGAGCAAGAAGCAAATAGGCTGCCTCCACACAGGGCGTATGATTGTGTGATAGATCTGGAACCAGGAGCCAGTATTCCGTGCAGCCGCATTTATGCCCTGACCGAAGCAGAGACCGTATATTTACAGCAATATCTGGAGAAATTACTGGCCAACGGCTTCATTCGTCCTTCATCTTCCCCGGCCTCCTCGCCTCTTTTTTTTATACCGAAACGTGAAGGAGGTCTAAGGGCTTGTATTGATTATAGGGCAATCAATCGAATAACCAAGAAGAATAGATATCCCCTGCCATTAATACCTGTTTTATTGGACCAATTGAAGGGAGCTACTGTTTTTACCAAGTTAGACCTCCGTGGAGCGTATCATTTGGTGAGAGTGCGGCAGGGGGGTGAATGGAAGACAGCCTTTAAAACCAAATTCGGTCTATACGAATATCAGGTGATGCCTTTCGGACTATGCAATGCCCCTGCCGCATTCCAATACTTCATGGATGAGGTATTGAGAGGATTATTAGATGTGTCATGCATCGTTTATATTGACGACATCCTTGTGTACTCAACCTCAATGGAAGAACACATCTCACATGTATCAGCAGTTCTGGAACGGCTACAGCAACACTCACTTTTTGCGAAATTGGAAAAGTGCTTCTTTCATACCTCAGAAGTAGAGTTCTTGGGTTATGTCATAGGCCCTCACGGACTCTGTATGGACACAAAAAAGACACAAGCCATCTTGGAATGGAAATCCCCTACCTGTGTGAAGGCCCTGCAAAGTTTCTTGGGGTTTGCGAACTTCTATAGAAGATTTATACGGAACTTTTCCTGTATTATTCAACCTTTGACAATTCTTCTACGGAAGGGAGCTACCTTCAAGTGGACTGCGGCAGCGGAAGAAGCATTCCAGGCGCTAAAATCTTGTTTCACCAGTGCTCCAATACTGAGACATCCTGATGCATCCCAACCATTCATACTCGAAACAGATGCCTCTTATTACGCCTTAGGAGGAATCCTTTCTCAAAGACACCCAGACACTGGCCAGCTGCATCCCATAGCCTTTTTCTCAAAGAAGCTGTCCAGTTGTGAGGTAAATTACAGCATTACCGATAAGGAGCTGTTGGCCATCAAACGTTCCTGTGAAGAATGGAGACACCATCTACTGGGGGCCAGATACACAGTGGAAATATATACCGATCATCGCAACCTGCTGTTTCTGAAGAGTGCTCGAGCCCTAACACCTCGACAGCTAAGATGGTCTCTGTTTTTTGCGGACTATGACTTTGTGATTAAATACAGACCAGGGCCACAAAATGGAAAAGCCGACGCTCTCTCTAGACCTTTGCCCACTCCGGCTGGCAACAATGATTGTGTAGAAGAACCACCCTGCATACTACAGAAGGCTTCCTTTCCAACGAGGACAGTGGTGTTAACCACCACTCATGATTTCCTGAACGAAGTTAAAAAACAAACCACTAATGTTGATAAAGATGCATGGGTCCATGAAGAGGCGTCACATCGTTCAGTAAAAGATGACTTAATGTTCCATGAAAATAGACTGTACGTTCCTGAAGGTCCACTCCAGCAACAAGTCCTTCAATGGATCCACGACACAACCTTAGGAGGACACATGGGAATACACAAAACATTGCAAACCTTGACTCGTTACTTCTGGTGGAAGTCACTCCGAAGAGATACTGTAAGATACGTCTCGGAATGCTCTGTCTGCACCCAAGCCAAGGCACAACATCAACGACCCAGTGGCTTACTCAGGCCTATACCTACACCTCCGACTCCTTGGCATACAGTGTCCATGGACTTCATCGTGGAAATGCCTCCTAGCTCTGGTTATGACACCATATTAGTAGTAGTAGATCATCTGACTAAAATGGGTCATTTCATCGCTCTTACCAGATTGCCCACTTCAGCGGAACTGGCCACTGTCTTCTTGCAACATATAGTTCGACTACATGGAATCCCTTCAGTCATTATCACGGACAGAGGAACCCAGTTCACCTCCAAGTTCTGGAAAGCACTGTGTGAGATCATGCAGATTGATGCACGTTTGTCAACAAGCTATCATCCCCAGACAGACGGCAAGACAGAAAGATTAAATCAGACATTAGAGCAATACCTGAGGTGTTTTACATTATTACAGGAAGATGACTGGAGCAAGCTCTTGTGGACAGCGGAGTTCGCCTACAATAACGCTGATCATACAACTTTGGGATGTTCCCCTTTTATTGTCTCAATGGCTTCCATCCCAATATTTTACCGTTTGAGAATCCGGTGGCCTCTACTCACCCCTCTATCCAAGATCACCACGCACACCTTAAGCTAGTACTGGATAAGGCCAAAACACACCTAGAAGAGGCACGAACACGAGATAAACTACATGCAGATAAAAAGAGAACGGTAGAACCTTCCTATAAAACAGGAGATAGAGTATGGCTTAGCACCAAACATTTAAGGCTTAAGGGGAACAACAGGTTGCAGCCTAGATTTGTGGGGCCGTATGCTATAGAGAAGATCATAAACCCCGTTGCCATGAAGCTCAAACTACCTTCTGCTTGGCGCATCCACCCAGTGTTTCACGTATCCCTTCTGAGACCCTGTCTTCAGGGTACACGTTTACCTGTAAGACCACAATCTGTAGATATAGACGGGGACGAGGAATATGAAGTACAGGGTATTCTAGATTCCAAATACATCAGAGGGAGAGTACACTATCTCATTGAGTGGAAAGGGTATGGCCCAGAAGAACGGTCTTGGGAGCCGGTGGCTAATCTACACTGCCCTGGTCTTCTGAGGCGTTACCATTCGCGTTTCCCTACTAAACCTGGCAGTCCGCCGAGACGTCGGCCAATGAGAGGGGGTTCTGTCATGGCTAGACGGAGATAGGTACACTGCGCGCGATGATATGCATGGCATGAGTGTTGGGCACATAAACTACGACTCCCACAATCCTTTGCACAGGCTGGATACAGCACCTGACTATGGGTACTTAAGCCCCGCCCTGGTAGATCTCGGTGCTTGTCACTCGAGTAAACTTCTGGTATCGGAGAGATGACGTATTGCCAGTGCGTTGGAAATCATACCTGAACTTGATGATTACGTTCGCAAAAGCTTCTGCCTGAAGGACTGCAGCACTCGTGTTTATAAAGACTCTCTTTCCTGCAAACCGCTTCCCATTGACGTCCTTGCGCCCTGGAATGGTATCGTGGAGAATCCTCTGAACGCCTCCCTGCATTCATGGGGGTAAGTTCAGGACGCGCTTGACGGAGTCAAGCGGACCGGCACAATTTCAAACCTCCCGCGTATTCCGTGCCTTTAAACGGACTTGGTGGGTTAGGGTTATTCAGAACGCTGCAAGAGACAACCGTGGAGCAGCGTGTAGCATTTCTTCCGTAAACTAAGGAAAAGACTTCGCGCTTGTAATGCGCTTCTATATTTTTTTATGTGTTATTTTTCTCACTATGACCGTCCATTAATAATAAGGAAGACGCTGGGTCAGGATTGGTATTTCCGATAGCCTCCAAGAAGGAAGGTTATTTTTGTATTACCAGCGCCACCGTGTGGTTGTTTATTGCCGTCTTGCCTATCAACGCTCAGGAGAGTTTTGTCAAAGTGGACAGAGAATTTATTATCTACCCGAGGCCCTGAGAAACAGCACAAGACGGGACATCCATCAACAAAGAGAGGATTATCTGCAGTAAGATAAGTACCTAACTCCGATCCAGAACTATGTTGTTATTTTGTTTTCTTTATTTTTCTCTTTTGTGCCGTTTTTAACATGAGAGAAGCACGCTAGAGTTTAAGTAAGTACATGACACATAGGGGGATAGGGGTGCTACGGATAGAAGGGGGAGTAATCTAATGTGTGTATTGTGTTTCACTTACAGGGCAGAAGGGGTGGATAGTAGAAGAGAGAGGTCTACATCTTCTGACGACATCCCTAGTCTGAGCTTAACAGCGACAACGTTATTGTTTCTTTTGTCCCTTTTTTCCCTTTCCCCTATGGTGGTTTTATCTCTGGAGTGTCGGATATATCTACTCCTGGGTATTCCCATTATGGGGAAGGGATTACTTAGCTTCATCCATCGTTCCTGCTGTACCTGGCTGTAAGGTTAGTGTAAACCATCCTCTGTGCACGACAAAAGGCTGGTGACATATAGGCGATAAAGGCATTAGAGTGAAATAGTTCTGATAGCCAAGACACGTGTGTGTGTGTGTTTCTCTACTGCCACGTGTATGTGTCTTTAGCATGATGGATTTGTCATGAGTCTACCATGAGGTGATGCTGGAAGACGAAATTGTGATCTAGTGAGAAGTTAAACATCTGTTGGCTTGTACTGATGATGTAATATTCTTCAAAGAACACCCTTTAGTTTACAGTGATAGAGTGAAGGGACATGATGCAGTGTTGACGAAAGTCCAGAGAAGACTGGGTGAGTCTGGCTTGATTATAAAAATGGAGCAATGTCAGTTTACAGGATACTCAGTTGAATATTTGGGCTACACAATAGGTGGAGAAGGAAAAAAACAGAGACTGAATCAGGGAGAGGCAGTATCAACAGTGCCTTTAACTAAAAAGGAGGAGCAATCAATTTTAGGCCTTGCAGAGTATTACTCCAGGTCTGTCAAGGATTTTGCAAGTATCGTACTCATCAAATACTGATGAAGTAAGGGGTGGGGATTAATTGGCTGGAAGAACATCAAGAATCTTATTGACGTTAACCACAATGAGATTGGTAATGCCATAACTTTCCGCAGGTTTGATATGATGAAGAAGATGGTATTAACTACTTATGCAGGTTCAAAATGGTTAGGAGTGATTTTATTGCACATTTACAAGAAAGGTGAAATAGTTATTGTGTTTGTGTCAAGAGCACTGCACAGAATGGAAGCAAACTATTCCGTGACAGAGAGAAGCGCAGTTTCATGCAGCTAGATGATTTAACATTTCTAATTATTTTTATAGGGTTTACCTTTTGTGGTAAAGTCACACCACTATCCATTGATGAAAGTATTTTGATCTAAGGATTCCACGCTAAAGTATACAAAGTATACAAAAAAGATGGATGGAAAGCCTGAATAAATCTTAGCCCCTGGTAATAATGCAGGGCCACAACCCAATCCATCGTTACGATGCACACCATGCCACCCATGGTCCCACCATATGCAAATCAGTCTTGACCCTGCTCCAGTGGGACCAGTCAAGCCCGAACTGCCAAGCCAGGTCCTCCCTAAACCCAAACAAACGCAACCCAGGACCGGTTTTGCCCTAGTCATGGTCGCTAACTAGAGCTCTTGTACCCAGGACAAAGACGTCAACTTCAAGGATCACTTGGCTGGTCTCCTGTGTGGCCCAGGGATACAACAAGGTGCAAGAGGCCTTTTCCTGGAAATACCCAGCTGACCAGAGACAACTAGACCTGAACTTGACCTTTCCGTTGGCCTCTGCCCGACACCCTGTGAATCTCTACCTGCCTCCCCAGAGGTCCTTGAGGCTATGGAAGTGTTTTCCCGTGATTGATTAAGACTTAAAAGACTAATTCAGAAGGTAAAATCTTTGATCAGGACAAACCTGATTAGTGTATCTGACCCGCGCTCCATCACAGTCAGCTTGAAATTGCACCTAGGTTCCGGTCTATCGCAACTACAGACTATTATTGGCGCCTGGCGCTTTGTAACACTGTTTCACCTTAAACATTTAAAAATTCATATCGCTGGGGCCCGTTATTTGATTTTTGTCATGTTGGTATCATTTTATTTATTACATTTTACTCTATTTTTCTAATTTGGTTTAGGATTTTTATTGTTTGGTGTTTTGATTTTATTTCTGTTTTGGTACTGCATAATTACTTTATACATTGCCCTACATTAAGCCTGTCTGCTCTGTGCCATAGTTATCAGGGTTTGAGCTCAGGTTAATTTATTGAATTAGAGGGTTCACCCCGACAATTGTTGTGATTATTCTTTGAAGTGGGCTGTTGCTTACCTCAAATAAGAATCCAATTTCTCACACAGGCAAACTACAGCCTGGCAGAATAAAACACAGAAACAATTGAAGAAAAGTGACAGATCATTACAATTGTGGCAAATTAAAATTAAAAAACACTAACCATTATAAAATGTTATTGCATGCTCATTGCACAGTGTAGAACCACAAACTTAAACTTAAAGGCATACTACACTAGACAGAAGATTTTGTACAGAGTTGAGGGTTTTACTTTTATTAAGACATTAAAGTATACAAAATGGTAAAAAGGTATGGTAACACCACTGAAAGTAGAATGCAAGGCCAACATAATAAGCATGACAACAACATATGAACAAATGGATATTCAACTATCTCAGGAAAAAATTACTTGCTCCTTTCCAGACTTTCACAGAATTATGCCAAATATGATACTGATTATTAGTTTTATATGACATTGTCCTAGACAAAAAAACAGCACTATATTAGACATCGCACCTGAAAAAAAGTATTCCCCTTAGCAGTTTACCTGACCTGAAAAAGAAAACATAGAACATAAATCTGATTAGAAGTGTCTCAAATAATAGCGTTGTAAGCGAACTGAAGAGTGGAAAAAGTGAATATAATAAAGCAAGACCATTAATTCAGCACCCGGAGACAGAAAATGGAAATTTAAAACTGACTGTCACAGTAGCATGAAGAAGTCAAAATTAAACAGCAGATACTACAAGAAGTAAAAAAACAATAGACTCATAAGACACCAACAATGGATGAAAAAAATATAAGAGCCCCATCATCCTCAAACCTGCTGTAGCTAGTATCTAATCTCCAACAGCGGCACCAGAGGACTGGTAAAAGTTTGTCATCCATTGTGAACCCCCCTGTAAACGAGTAAAACCTAATGCAACAAAGCAGCCTTTTAACAGCTCCTTGATGACAAAAAAGCAAATGGTGAGTGCCAAATCAGGGTATCTGTCACCGTTCTCCAAAAGTCTCCCAGCGTCGACAGCTTCAAAACATGTGGAGGAACTGAGCCCCCAATTCCTCGCATCAGGGGCATTTAGACTACGTCGTTGCGAAGTAGCGGTTTATCCTCCCCGGTGTTAGATATGCCTTATGGAGCACATAAAAATTAATCAGCTTAAATCTAGCATTCCTAGACGCTCTGAGAATGCGGCCCACAAGATCCTCCCGGACTTTCTCCTCTAATGGGACACCCAGGTCCTCCTCCCATTGCAACCGCAGGCTGTCAAGGGGGGACATCACATCTCCTCAGAGTCCTCGGTATAAAAAGGTTACTGCCTTGTACATACCTGAGGAAGCAACAATATATTGGTATCCTCCCGAATGTGGAGGTTCTGTCAACCCCGACTTCCATTGTTTTTAGATCTCCGTCGTGAGCGCCCTATATAAGAGGAAATGCCCTTGTGGTAAATCGTATTGCTCCCTGAATTCTTCAAAAGGGAGTAGAAGACCTCCCTCGAATAGGGCCCCCCATCGTCAGTGCACCAGCTGTCACCCAATCTCTCAGCCCCCAGCAGCCTCCTTCATGCGGGAGTTCTAAACAGTAATTCCATCGAGATATCTGGAGCAAATGGTCGTCTAGTTTTTGCCTTCTGTGGGCTCCTAACCCAACATTTTCGTAGCACTGTAAATTCCAAACTGTCTCCTGCTCCCAGAGTGGACAGCCGCAACACAACGCAAGACAGCTGACCGAGATCCGGAACAGCAGGGCCACCAGTTCTCAATATGATATATCATATTCCGTTGGTCTATGCAATGGAATTATCTATTTAAGAATGGTTTACAGTAATGGTGACTACCTTGGAGCGGTTGAAAGTGTCTCAACTTATCCTCAACTCATTCACAATGCAGCAGCCAGATTAAGGGACAAAAAAAGCCCACCCGCCCCCAACTCTATCAACTTAACAGGCTATATGAATGCAAAATAACTATTATGTTTGCATCTCTCACAATCACACATAAGATGGACTACGCAGCTTCCCCTCCTTTCCTAGCTGCAAAATTCAAATGGAGATCTTCTAAATGCTTTTTCTACATATTCCTCAAACGCTTAAAGTAAAGTCAAAACAAAAAAAAATTCTGTAGCAGCAGCCAAGCTCTGGAATTCTCTTTAATTTCAACTATGCTCCCAACCATTGCTGTTCAATTTTAGGGAACTACCAAAGACCTGACTCTTCGCACTGCAGTGTAACTGCATGATCAAAGAAGCTTTGGTGATAGTTTGCTCTACAAATAATGTCCTTTCCACAAGAGTAAAATGGCACATTTGTTTCACCATAAGAAGGTCATAGTTGGAGGGCAAGAGCATATGAGCGATTATGCTCGATACTTTGAAACACATGGTAACAGGACCTCGATGCCCTAGGAATGGATGCATCCCATGAGAGCTGTTTCTGACAGCCAATGGCCAAAACAAACTGCATTTAGGTGCTTTCTACCTAGTGACTACCACTGCAGTTTATTGAAATGAAATGAGAGAATACTTTATTGTTTGATTAATAAAAATCATTACAATGATGGACATGCAATATAAAATAAGAAAACAAAAACGTATATCAAATATTTGCTAAAATATTTACACATAGAACAAAAGACAAATGTTATCTTAGTCCTGGGTTTTGCTTACATTATTTCCTCTTAGTATTTTAAAATCCACAATAAATAATAAAAAAAAAAAAACCTGGAAGTCTATATTTATTCATATTAGTAAAATATTAACTTGATCTAAACAATAAGACTTTTTAAAATACGAATAAGAAACAGTCAAGAACCATAATTGTCCGTTCTAGTTTGGCGTCTACTAAGGCCACAGAACAAGACATTAATTCATGAGGAGTTGATGACAAGTACCACTAATAGTGCAATTCCGTTTATAAAATGAGAATCCCTACATACAATAATTTAAAATCCAAGAATACACAAGAAAGCAACATAGTCCATGTGCAAAAGGCCGCAATCAACTGCTGTCGAATAGTACGGAGGAGTGAGTAAATCAGCATAACATCATTGGACTTAATCCTCCCTTTTGTGAATAACAGCTGTTGACTTGCTGGCTCTCACTATTTGTAAATCTTTTTACTGTTCTTGTAACGAACTTGGTGAACCGGATATTAAGCAATGGGTTATCCGGATTCATTGATGCAAGGATAGCTTGTCTACACGTACGCGTGCCAAGTTTGTTCCATTCACTCTTCAGCAAGATCTTTCGGTCGTCAAGGAGTGCAGGACAAAGACATACCACATGCTCGATTGTTTCCTTGCTGCTCCCACACCCCCTGCACTTTATGTTGGTATTTGTGCGGCGCCAACTTGGCAAGTAATACAAGAATGGCCATTCTCCCATTCTAAGGGCCAAAAATCTTTTTTTCCACAGTACTGAATAGGTGCATGACAAATAAGTTGACACGGTCCCTGGCTTAAACCCTGATACGATTGTCCAGGCATGCTTACGTTGTGCCAGTTGGGCTCTGTCCGAGTGGAAAGAACAGAGGTGAACTTTTCTTTTAATGTGGATTTTAAGTGCCTGCTGTGATGGATTAGAGCTCCAGATTTCTTCTGCATCCAAGAGTTTTAAAGAGTCCTGTAAATAACACCGGAATGATCCACCAAGCTGGCCGGCTGAGATTTCCTGCCACAAAAGGCCTTCCAGGCATCCTTCTCTGGAGGTACGCAACTTATTACAAAGCCTAATAAATGCTCCAGCCCCTACCGCTTGGTGATCTTGGAGACCAAATTCAAGACGTATTTGAGCAGGGGTTTAACTTTTGGAAGGCTCAGCACTTGTTTGAAAATTCTTGTTATTATTTTATTCACATGGCTCTTGTCTTTCCCTTGCATAATCTCCTGGCTATAGGTGAGGAAGTTAATGATTTTTGCCTTCATGACACTTATAAGTGGGGTCAAGCTTGGACCGGACAGTTGCCTTGCGAGGGTCTTAAATGCCACTTGGATCGTCAAAGCTTTGGCTTCTACCTCATCTCTATGTTTGGCGAATGAGCCCCTTCTATCCATGTGGACCCCCAGATACTTATATGAAACAGCTCTATCAACGCTTTTACCATTGTATTGCCAACCACCGCCTTGATATTTCCTTAGCCCAAAGGTAATTGCCCTTGTCTTTGTTAAATTCAATTCCAGTTCATTTTCAGTGGTGTAGAGAGACAACCGATTAAGTAGTCTCTGCAGGCCGACCCTGGTGTGGCTAAACAGGACAAGGTCATCCGCGTACAGTAAATTACTAACTCTTACCCCGGCGATTTTTGGGGGATGAGAGTTGACTTCATCGAGTGACTCCGAGAGATCGGAGATGAAGAGATTAAAAGGAGGGGCGCCAGCACACAACCTTGTTTCACTCCGCGAGATGTTTGTATTTTCCTTGAGATATACGATCCATCCCCAAGTTTTATGCGGATCCATGTATTAGTGTGCAGCGCAATTATGGCTTGTAGAAGCACTGGTGGAATCCCCCATTTCCGCAGTTTGAGCCATAATCGGCTTCGGAGTACGCGATCAAAAGCGGCCTTGAAGTCGACAAAACAACCATGCATTAACATTCCTGATGCTACCACTTTATCCAACAGGACAGATATTGCAAGCAGGTTTGTTATGGTGCCTGATTTTTGCACAAATCCTGTCTGGTTAAAGGGTATGAGATGGCCTTTTGTAACCCAAGACGCCAGATCTTGAAGGAGCAGCTTGGCATAGTATTTCGATTCCACATCCAATAGAGTAATCATCCTGTAGTTTTTCGGATCTGATCTCTTACCACCTTTATAAATTGGATGTATAATAGCACCATGCCAAGATTCCGGTAGTACCTGGTTAGTCCAGAAATAAGAAAAACTTCATCATAACTTACTAGTTCTTCACTTGGTGGATAGGAGAAGAATATACACCCTGACGACTGGCATGTCATTACACTTGGGTGGTACAAGCATCTTTGGCGTTCCAACTAGGTTTCCGACTCCCTTGAAAGCTTGGGCCTCACAAGGCTTACATGTGGATTCCTAACAGGTGCTGTTAAGCTGCAGCAAAATGTCAGTAACGCATCTGCAATGGCATCATAGGCAGAATCTAAAAAGGAGAGGGGCCCTGGTAGCAGGCATATGCAAGCGGTACAGAGAAGTGAAAAATGGAAAGCTTTAAAGAAATCGGTATTGCCTGTGAAGTGAGAGGAGACAACTGCAGTGCAAAAAGTATGCTCTAAATTAAAGAGCAATCAGAGTCCCATACCAGAAAGCACAATGATGGCGGGGTGAGAGCAGTTCATGAAGGCTGATGGTGTTGAACCATTGGCCATTACCTAGCATGAAGCTACGGAGGATGCTGAAGAAAGTCACTGGGGAAGTCTACGCCTTTAGGAGAGTTATTATACAAAATAGCATGAGAGCAGCAACGTCCTCTACTAAACAGAATATAACATTAGCAGTCTGAGGTCAGCAACATTAGGAAAGTTGTCTACAGTACATGACTGAGCAGTCCAGTTATTACCATGGAGAAATCAACAACAGATGTATTAAATCTACTCCATTAAAGTTGAAACTGAAAAGCCTGTAGCTGCTATTCTACCCACCACACAAATATAGTGGAGCTAAATAATAGGTTGGAGGGCTGGAGGCTTGGCTCCAGTTGTGAAATCCATCTAGTTAATGAGGTGCTAACTTTCGATTTCCACAAAGTATTGTGTGCTGCACGGTTTTACAAATTGTTCGATTTAATATAGTCACTATCTCTCTTTCACTAACACTGTCAACTGCAAGGCATTATATGTTAAAAATAGAATTCCTCTGCCTATGTTAATATGTACCCTCTTCATAAGGTTTTTGTTTATTGAAACTTCAGTCAAAATTAAAAGACCAAAGACTATTTTCCAGTTGTCAAAACATAATTCATATACCATCATCGCTTACCGAATTTTCTATTCCAAAGTTAAATGTACTGGCAAAGAAACAAATGGTGAGGAACAGGGCTCTATAACTATTGTCTATTACGCAAAGAAAATGGCCCCACCACCTTTTCAAAACAGAAATTCCCAAAACAAGAACAATGAATAATATGCACTGTTAACCAGTGCAGATGTACTCCTGAACATCATTGACACTAAAGCCCGTCAGACGTATAGGTTCCATGCTGATTGTGATCGGTGTAAGGTACCAAGCAGAATGCAGCCCATCTACGGGAGATATGTAGAATGTGACCTGCATAAGGTACCAAGCAGAATGCAGCCCATCTACGGGAGATATGTAGAATGTGACCTGCATAAGGTACCAAGCAGAATGCAGCCCATCTACGGGTGCTATGTAGAATGTGACCTGCATAAGGTACCAAGCAGAATGCAGCCCATCTACGGGAGATATGTAGAATGTGACCTGCATAAGGTACCAAGCAGAATGCAGCCCATCTACGGGAGATATGTAGAATGTGACCTGCATAAGGTACCAAGCAGAATGCAGCCCATCTACGGGAGATATGTAGAATGTGACCTGCATAAGGTACAAAACAGAATGCAGCCCATCTACGGGTGCTATGTAGAATGTGACCTGCATAAGGTACAAAACAGAATGCAGCCCATCTACGGGAGATATGTAGAAAGTGACCTGCATAAGGTACCAAGCAGAATGCAGCCCATCTACGGGAGATATGTAGAATGTGACCTGCATAAGGTACCAAGCAGAATGCAGCCCATCTACGGGAGATATGTAGAATGTGACCTGCATAAGGTACAAAACAGAATGCAGCCCATCTACGGGAGATATGTAGAATGTGACCTGCATAAGGTACCAAGCAGAATGCAGCCCATCTACGGGAGATATGTAGAATGTGACCTCCATAAGGTACCAAGCAGAATGCAGCCCATCTACAGGAGATATGTAGAATGTGACCTGCATAAGGTACCAAGCAGAATGCAGCCCATCTACGGGTGCTTTGTAGAATGTGACCTGCATAAGGTACCAAGCAGAATGCAGCCCATCTATGGGTGCCATGCAGAATGCGACCTGTGTACGGGTGCTACCTGTGTTAAGGTGCCATGCAGAATGCACAGGGCTTGGGCGAAATTTAAATTCCGCTGGCATAATATGTGTAATTTTGGGAATTTTAGGTTAGGCTTATTACGTGAACTTCTAGAAACTATGCCATTAAGACACTTTGTGTAATTATGCACCGTTTGTGGTAAAAATGTACTTTGAATGGCGCAATTCACAGTAATCTGCAGGAAATAATTACAGCAAATGCACAGGAACAACAGAACGTGAGTGGCTGTTGTTCACTGTTTTCTGTTTAAATGCATCCTCACACTTAAAATTGACGCGAGGATGCATTTTGCACTAAAATACAGTGCGTAATGACTAATTTGCATTTCAAATAATTTTGCGTTATTATGTGTGTGGTCCATGCAGAATGACATTTGCATGGGTGCAAAGGGAAAAGGGATGTGCCCCGTCAATCAGCAGGGGTAAATTAGAGGTGAAAAAGGGGCTTTGGCTTACGGTATGATTGAACCTGCGCTCAACATTCAAGCCTCTCTCAGCCCTGGCTGGGACTGGCTGCCCAGATTCCTCCATGTAGCAGTGGAGTTCACAGTCACAGCACCAGACTCACGTGCTCTTCTCCTAGCATAGCAACATCACAAAATAAAATGATGGACGGAGTGTTGCAACTTTTCACTCACCCCAGTCATAGATCTGGGTTTAATCCATTGTTATTTTGCTTGCCACGTCACCCCAGTTTGGACCCAGCCATATGCAAATCAGTCTTGACCCTGCTCCCCATGGGAACAGTCCAGCTCAAACTTCCAAGCCATGTCCTCCCTGGACAGGAAACAAGCATCCTGGGACCGGTTTCGGGGTATCACCCCTCACCAGCCAGGCTAGCTTTAATCCAGTGGCACTGCAAGCAAGAGACCCACGTCTGCGCATTCCTATAGCCACTTAGGGCACACACAGCAACATCACAAAATAAAATGATGATACTCTGAAACCGATCCCAGGATGCTTGTTTTCGGTCCAGGGAGGACGTGGCTTGGCAGTTAGGGCTGGACTGTTCCCATGAGGAGCAGGGTCAAGACTGATCTGTATATGGATGGGTCCAAATTGAGGTGGAGTAGTGGGCAAAAAAAATATGGATTAGATCTGTTGACTGGGGGTGAGTGTTTGCGTTGTTCAGCATCCCGTCCATCATCTGTTCTTTTTGTACTTCTCCCAGAATAGGCCTGAAAAAGTGCTATTCTGGTCTCAAACTGAACAGTCACCAGAGTGTGAAAGGAATTGCTACTGACCGCTATGTCGCACTGGAAACCTGGCAGTTGTGAGCCAAGCCTTCATCAGTGGTCTGCCAGGTGCAGCCCTGCCAGGTACCACGCATCAGGCGTTAGACTAACGCATTTCAGTGTGGTGATCCGCATCACCGCACTAAATGCAAATTCACGCATTTATAGCGCCTCCTCAGCTGTCTGGATTGCTCTTTACCATTGTGTGAGTAGAGTGAGCAAGGTAGTGGCAGCGCGTGGTCTGTTCTTCTTGAGACAGGCTTGGGGGCTGGCTTAGCTGAGCTCCTTCAGGCGTAGGCTACAATGTAACCTATTCACCAGAGGCAAGATGGCGGCCGTAGCGTCGGCCGAGTGAGCTGGCCGATCGTCCTTCCCTGCTAACCTCTCCCCTCCCGTTTAAGATTGGAATTATGTAGCGCGGCAGTAAAGTCATCGCTTCTCGGCATCGGTAATGATCTGGCGCTCGTGGCTTTGGCTGTGGGGGCTACCATTGCCTTCAAGACTGACGTGTGCGAGGACCTCTTCTCTGATAGCTACCCCCGCTCGGCTTACCTGCTCAATTTTTCCAATGCCGCCGAAGGCGTCCACCAGGGGTACCAAGACTCGCGGGCCGCTTGCCTGCTCTGGCAGTCCGGGGAAGTCTACCTCGGATGGAGATGGAATGATTTCTGATGCTGGAGGATGCCGGTCTGCTATGTCGACTGGATTACCTGGAGCAGGGGATCAAACTGGGAAAAGCAGCACCTCTGTTCGAGGGCGACAGACGGTTCCTGCTCTTTTTAAAGCACAGAGTGGAAAGAATAGGTTGCCGCGGGACCCGGTAGCGGGAGCAAAGGCTCCCCTTAAATCTGGAACGCTTCAGTCTATGCCTGCGGCACCCTCGCACTTCAGGAAGACACATTTCAAGGTACTGAACTATTCCCTGTTGAGTCTGCAGTGAAAGAAATGAATGTGGAGACATCTGGTCGAGGGATGAACGCGAGTCTGAGTGCGAAGATAACTCTCCTGGTGGCAGTGGGGAGGTTGTCAATCAAAAAGCCCTGATTTCTATTAGTAGTCTCCTGGAAGTTGCAGACGGTATAGCGGCTAAACAACCAGGCAAATGTATTATGGGACCTGGAGTTTTGTCCAGCACTGGGCTGGAAAAAGTGGCAGCCGATCAGAACAATACCGATAAGGGGGTTGGTAGTATGGTAGTTAATCTTCAGATACCTCAAGAAGAGGGTGTTCCCTCAGGATCAACGAAGGAGGCGGACTCAGGGACAAATTCTACTCTATGTCAGACCATTCTAACTCCTCAGGCGATGATAGTTTTGGTAAAGACTGGGCCGGGGAAGAGAGCGATGGTAGCAACCAAAGTTGGGTAGAAGATGGGGATAAGACTCTGCATCATCTTGGTACGGTTCGCAAACAGAAAGATCAAGTTATTCTCCCTGAGCAGATTTTAGGTTTGGCTGGTTCAATGATATGGGACTACTCTTTTTCACCTAAACTGGTCGGGAAGGAAGCACTGGATGGGGGGGCACCCTCAGGGAGTGCCAGTACAAATTTGAGTGGATCTGAAGAAATCACGCTTTCTACAATATACCAGAGTATCATGGCTCATCGTGAGGAGACTAGAGCAGAGAGATCCTGCACCCAAGGTGCGTGCCGAAATTCTATACGCAGGGTTGCAAAGACTTGTTCTGACTTTACAGTGAGGATTGGCGCAGCGGAAGCTAGAATTTCTCTGTTGGAAGATGAGTTGGCTGTACAAAAAACACTGCCTGAGTCCATGAAAAATCTGAAAGATGACACAGTGTGGAAACTGACCGACCTCGAAAATCGTTCAAGGAGGAATAATTTGCGACTTTTGGGCATCCCGGAGAGCAAGGAGGGTGCGGATACCCGGCAGTTTGTTATCGAACTTTTCGAGGAGGCATTACCAGAGCTCAATCAGTGGGACTGGAAAACTGAATTGCAAAGGGCCCATCGGTTCCCTTTTAGTCAACGTAAAAAAGGGGGGCAAGTGGACAATCGGCCACGTGCTATTCTCATTTGCCTTAACAATTTTCTGGCCCGAGAGGCCTTATATGATTTGGCTAGACCAGTTTGGCTAGACACAGTCCTGTTATTATCGTCCGGTCGGCACCGACCGGACGATAATAACAGGACTGTGTCCCCAGAGATACAACCATCAGGCACTTATCATGGTAGCCTTTAAAATTTAAATACTTGTGCGTCGACAGCAGGAATTTGAAATATCTCAGATCAAGGGCTCTTCATTGCCTCTGTGTTCCTGCGTCTTCTTCACATCACCATTTGCCCTGAAGAAGTTCATTTTATGTATGAGCGAAACGCGTTGGCTGGAATTTGCACATTTTGATATTGAAAATAAAGGATTGATAAACCACTATACAAAATGAACATTTGGATTTATTGAAGAAAACTCTTTGGTAGTGCACCGCTCCACTATTTTCACAGTTTTCTCTCTGCTTGGCAGCTGGCATCCAACAACGGCAGGTGCAGGAGCTGTATGTGCACACCCAATCATACTATCTATTACAATTTCTTAAACAAGAAAAGGAATAAAGCAGGGAGGTGCGGTTACTCAGATCCGCCGTTGCTCATTCATTCACTACTACACGGGGGTAGCTATTCTAGCAAAATATGGCGTTATAATATGCAAACGAACTAAGGAGGATAAATTGGGACGATGGGCGATTATGGAAGCTGTAATTAATGGTACCCCGTTCTCAATTTGTTCTTTGTATGGGTCGAATCTGTATGATCCAGAAGTGGTGAACTACTTAAGTATAGAATTGGCCTTATGGCCTTCTCCGCTAGTCCTTTGTGGTGATTTTAACATTCATCTTGATAGCAGTTTTAATCTTCTTAGTAATCAACCGTATCAGGGAAGAAAGGGTAGGACCTTCAAGGCGGTACAGGGGCTGATAAGGGAACACGGTTTGGCTGATGTCTGGTATAGACATAGGCAGGGGGATCCAGGCTGTAGTTTTTTTTCGGCTCCCCACAATAAATGTGTCCGATTGGACTGCTTTTTTATGTCAAATCCAATTGCCGAGAAGGTCAGCATTGAGCTCCACCCTAGGATAATATCAGACCACAATCCGTTAGTAGTGGAATTTGTATTAAGTACCCTCCCTAGACCCCAGACGACAAGGACTTTTGAGAGGAAATTGTTAATAGACCAGGCATATTGTGTACATATGACTAAATGGATTACGGAATTTTTTTATATAAATAGAGGTACCGCTTCTGAAATTATAGTGTGGGATGCTTTTAAAGCGGCCATGCGGTGCGAGACCCTTAGCTTTTCTTTGTATCGACAGAGGGTGGTAAAAGAAAAGATCAGAGGATGGGTTGAACAGCTCAGGTTGGCTGAGGTTGAGCTTATGAGGTTAATAGGGGAGGCTCAAGAACCAGATCAGTCTCTGCAGCTCATTGCGATCATTAAAGCTAGGATACAACAATATTTCGAGGATGAACTCGCTATTAAATTCGTACAACACCGGGCGGATATATACGAACTTGGGGAAAACACGGGGAGACTTCTGGCCAAACGTATACAACAGAGGGGAGTATCGAATAGAATCTGTAGGATCAAAGATCAATTCGATCAGGTCCAGGATTCTCCAGCAGAAGTTTTGGATGTATTTCAAAAATTTTATCAGCAATTATACACAGCGGAGGGTGATGTGGTAGCGGAATCTTTAGACAAATTTTTTAGGGATCAAGAAACAGTGAAGATCACATCTGAACAAGATGAGAATCTCGCAGTCCCGATTACATGGGAAGAGATCGAGTATGCAATAACCTCATTAGCCGCTGGTAAGGCTGTGGGTCCAGATGGGATACCTCTAGAATTTTATAGGACATTCCGGCAAGCACTTCGAACAGAGTTTGAGTCTTTATTCCAACTAGTCCAAAAGGGTCAGTCGCCCGAGTCCTGGCGGAAGACCACCATAGTAGTCTTTAAGAAAAAAGACAAACCTGAACTTAGTCCATCATCATATAGGCCTATCTCGCTGATTAGTGCTGATAGTAAGATTTACTCAAAAATTATTGCCTCTAGGCTGAGTAAGGTCATTTCTCCATTGGTGTCTATTCGCCAACATGGGTTTATCCCTGGTCGGGATACAACGGATCATGTTAGGCGCGCTATCGCCCTTTTTGATTGGGCTCAGGCAACAAAGTCACCGCTCGGGATGATCCTGTTGGACGCAGAGAAAGCGTTCGACAGGGTCTCCTGGATATTTCTCTGGTCTGTCCTACAATGGAAGGGATTGTCTTTAGAATTTGTCCAAGCAATTCAGGCACTTTATGCACTACCTGAAGCTCAAATTCGTATTTCTGGACGAGAATCAAAAGCATTGGGTATTAGCAGAGGCACTAGGCAGGGGTGCCCCTGCTCTCCGCTGCTATTCTCGTTATATATTGAACCTTTTCTGAATAAATTGGACGCAAATACGAATATTAAAGCAGTCAAGGTTAACAACACTGAATATAAATCATTGGCGTATGCCAATGATATTGCGATATTTACAATTGACATAAGATCAGCTCTCCCTGTAGTGAAGGATTTAGCTGAACAATTTGGTACAGTATCAGGGTATAAATTAAATATCGATAAGACGCAGATTTTGCATGCGGATACCCTGTTCCCGGTAGATATCCCAACCGTCCCTGTAGCTACTTATCTGGGGGTTAAGATCACAGCAGCTGTGGATCGCATACCGGAGTTAAATATTCTGCCAGTGATTGGAAGTGTCAATAAGACACTGGAGAGATTAGATCACCTACATCTTTCAATACATGGACGCAGCAATGTTATCAAAATGTCGATTTTTCCAAAACTTCTATATTTGTTCCGGACTATACCTTTGGAAATTCCGGCATTTTGTATCGCAAAAGCGGAAAGAGCATGTTTTAGATTTTTATTGGGTTATCGCAGATCTAGAAGGGCAATCAAATGGATGATTCTTCCAAGATTGAGGGGTGGATGGAGTGTTCCCTGCCTTCTCTTATATCATTGGGCAGCATTCTTACAACATATAGGGATACTTGTGGTAGGGGCTAAGGCAGAAGTTCCAGTGGCAACTAGACCCACCATATATGAAATAGCGCTTGGTGATGATGCTAGACAAAGCTTAGTCAAAATTTTAGAGCCGAGCTATTATAAAAAGACCAAATTCAAGGTAATTCAGTCGGTTTACTCAATTTGGAGGAAGATACGACGTAGGTTTAGGATTTCAAACATTAATGCATATACCCCATTTTCGGCTTGCGGTCTTTTACCGCCAATATTTCAAGACCAAATTACTTTCAGTTGGGGGAATGTAGGAATTAACGCTTTGGGAGATGTCTGTAGTGATGGTCAAATAGCCTCTTTTACGAATTTACAAGAGAAGTATGGCCTTTCCAGCAGAGATTTTTTTAAGTTTTTGCAGATCAGGAGCTTCCTGGGCAAAATCATGCAAGGGCTGAAGGTAAATATGGAAAAAATTGCTCTGGTTGAAATAATTCGGAATAGATCTCGGATCGGGAAAATATATCAAATATTATTGGAAGGTCTCCCTGATGATAAGAGTATTCAGAATGCTAGATGGGAGAGAAAGTTCGGAAAGGAACGGGTGGATTTAGAGGGGTCATTGGAATTAGCTAACCAGATCTTAATAACTGGCAGCTTGAGGACCCAACATTTTATGTCCGCTTTCGATTTATACTACACTCCTGCTAAGGTATCTAAATGGGGAAGCTCGCGGGGTAGCTCATGTAGCAGATGTGGGACATGGGCTGCTGATGTCATACATATGTTCTATGCTTGCCCTAGGTTAGCTAAATTCCAACAGGACATCGAATCCTTTCTGAACTTGATTCTTGATATCCCGGTAATATTAACAGCAGACCTAATTATTCTGGGTGTAGAATCAAATGAGGAAGGAAATGCTCGGACAAGGTCTGAGATCGGCTTTGTATTTATAGCCATGGCTATTGTGAGATTATGCTTAACTTCTCAGTGGATCAGCTCTGATTCTCCTACGTTTATCAATTGGCGGACTAGGATATTAGCTATATATAATATAGAATCTGCTGTATATCGACTGAGAGGGCGTAGGAGACGAGAATTGGGGCAAAAAATATGGGCTCCAATTACTAGATGGCTTGAGTAAATAAGATCTGATAACTGGTCAAAGCCTATCCAAGCTTTTTCCTCCTCTCTTTTGCTTTCTACTCTTGTCGCTCCTTTTCATCTCTTTTTTTTATTTCTTATGGTCTTGCGATCAGCCTTCTGGAACTGTATGTTGTATTGTTCGGACATATCTTGTGTTTTCTTTATTTTTTATTTTTATAATCATGTATTAAGACAATACAAATTTGAATGTATTACTTGATTTTGGTAATGCCATGACAAACTGATATAATCAATAAAATAAAAAATAAAATTTAAAAAAAAGTAACCTATTTACCGAGAGTCAGTTTTGATTTTGCCCAATAAGAGAGCAAGAACAGACTCGTGTCAATCAGAACCTCACCTATAGGCGGGCTGGCGTAGTCAACGTAACAGGAGGGTGTGAATAAAAAAATTTCTAGCTGACGCGATAAGAATTTTCAATTCTATTAAGGACACGGAGGCGAGGATTATGCTTCTCTTTGCTTTACTGCAAAACACAGCAGCCAATAAACAACTTTAAACTCAGCATACCCCGGAAGTTCAACCCCCCATACGGTATGCACCAATCACCATCAGTCCATTATTATATATATGTCGTAATGAACACATCACTTCCTCTTTCTTTGCATCAACTTTTAACACAGTCCCCAAACTTGACTGTTGAACTCTGGACCACCGATTTCTTCATCGACGTGAATCCCAACTTGAGCACGGAATGACAGCTCCGGAACCGAGTCGATGCCACCTGTGCCTATGTCCACTTGATCAACTCTCCTGCTGAACAACATCATCCTGATCGTTCAGGTTTGCTTGCCTTGATCTCCTATAAAGAGAATAATAGTCGTAATATTCCATTCATAAACCATATGCGGTTCATAACCATCATGACATTCATTACTTAACATCATCATATTTCCAATATCAACGGGTGGGCGAAAACAAAATCACATCATCATCAAGACATACATGAATCCTTTTTCATAAATTTTGCAATAAACAATTTATCACATAGAATACCAATCATCATGTTACCTGGGTGGGATAATCCTCGCCTCCGTGTCCTTAATAGAATTGAAAATTCTTGTCGCGTCAGCTAGAATTTTTTTTATTCTATGTCAGTCCACGGAGGCTCCGATTATGCTAGTTTAAAGTTGCTCCATAACCGTTGAAGCCACATCCACAATTGGTTTATGATAAAATGTCTTAAACGTTGAATCAGAAGACCAATCTGCCGCCGTCATAATATCTTGTAATCGAGAGCCAGTACAAAAAGCTTTGGAAGCCATAGCTCCTCTAACCGAATGTGCACCAAACGTGGTAGTATCCACACCTGCAAGTCTCAATAACCAAGTAACCCACCTGGCTAAAGTTGCTGCAGTGACTGGGCGGAAAGGTCTCTGAAGTGAAAGCAACAATTGCCCTGCAACATCATTTCTGAACTCTCTAGTAACATCCTCATAGCATTTTAAACATTGAACCACACATAATTTGGTATGATGAGGAAAAGCAGGATATGAAATACATCTAGAATGTGTTTTTGTCCTCCCAGAAATTGTGAAAGAGACTCCCGAAGGAGTAAATACTCTACCTGCTATGTCCAAAGCTCTCACATCCGAGACTCGCCTGCAGGACACCAGACATAATAGCATTGTACGTTTTGCCGACAATTGTTTACGTGATAATCCCTCATTTGCCGGCCAAGTTTTAAGGAAACGTAGAACTACATTGACATCCCATAAAACAGAATATTTGGGTTTCGGGGGGTTAACCAACCGGATATCCCCTACCACTTTACACACCAGGGGGTGCTCCCCCACCGGTTTACCATCCACATGCGGGTGTCCCGCCGAAATTGCTGAACGGAAATTATTCACCGTTCGATATGCCATTCCCGAACTGGCAAGTTCCGAAAGGAAATTAACTATGAGATGGACACCGGATCCCACGGGATCTGTCTGCCGTGCAGAACACCAGCTAACCCATCTACGCCAAGATGACTCATATCGTTTGTGAGTAGCAGGTGCCCATGATTGTGATAAGAAAAACAGAGTCTCTTGTGAAACTCCAGGCACTTGCCATCGTCGCCTGAAAGTCTCCACGCCATGAGAGATAAGTGGCCCTGCATTACAAGTGGGTGCGGCAGACCCAGAGGGTTTTCCAGAATCTCCGGAAACGACCGTATCTGTACCGGAAGTGCACATGACAAAGCTAGTGCCACCGGAAACCATGCTTGCGCCTTCCAACATGGTGTGACTAGTATCACCTCCGCCTTCTGTCGACGGAGTTGCGCCAGTACCCTCGGAATCATGGCGAAAGGTGGAAATGCATATAGAATGCCCGTCGTCCATGACTGAAGGAATGCGTCCGAGCTGATCGCCAGAGGATCTGGTCGCCAACTGTAGAACCGCGGAAGTTGTGCGTTGAGTCTGGACGCAAATAGGTCCACTGAACACGGACCCCATTTGTCGCTCAGCTGATTGAACACCCCGGGATGCAGTCTCCAATCGCTGGCATCCCTCAGAAATCGGGAGTTCCAATCCGCTACCACATTGGAAGACCCCGGAATGTATTCCGCCGTTACCGATATGTGATGGGTCAGGCAGTAATGCCAAAAGTCCTTGGCTATCTCTACCAGAAGACGAGACCTCGTACTCCCCAGACGATTGATGTATCGTACTGCTGACACATTGTCCATCCGCAGTAGAATACAGCAACTCGCTCGCTTCGGGAGAGTGTCCGAATCGCAAACGAACCCTCAAGAAGTTCCAGGCAATTGATATGGAGCTCCAATTCCTCCCGGGACCACCGACCCCAGTCTCCACTGAGCCGCAGCGGGCTCCCCAGCCCCATCTGCTGGCGTCTGATTCTATGACTATCTCTGGACTGGCTGCAAAATGGCCTTGCCATTCCAAGCATCCATATGTTCCAACCACCAAGTCATCTCGGTCCGTGCCTCGCTGGTGATCGAGATCTGCTCTGCATAACTCAGACCCTTGCGTAAATGTAGAATCTTTAAACGCTGAAGTGCCCTGTAATGTAAGGGTCCTGGGAATATCGCCTGGATTGATGCAGCCAAAAGCCCCACCAATCTGGCCAGCGTCCTCAAGGATATAGTCGGAGAGGCAAGCGCTCTCTTCAACTCCTTCTTGATAGCTACCCTCTTCCTCAAAGGTAATAGTAACTGAGCCGCAATCGAGTCTACCTGAAACCCCAAGAATTCCATCGACTGCGTTGGGGTCAGAATGGATTTGTCCGTGTTGATGACGTAATCCCAACTCTTGTAAGAGTTGTACCGTCCAGTTCAGGTGAAGAAGAACCGTGTCCATATTCTGAGCCATAATCAGAATATCGTCCAAGTAAATTATGAGTCGTACCCCCCGTTCTCTTCAGTCTCCTCCGTCTGCGTCATAGGCGTTTTCTGCGCCTTGGAAGAACTCACACAACCATGGTCGTGCAGCACATTACTGGCCATCTTAGCAAGGACCTCAGCCGAGGTGTGACCAGAAGTCTCCCCTTGCGCAGCACCAAACTTACGTTTGCCATAGTTTTTTAATGGCTTGGTAAACGGCTGAAGCTCTTTAATTAATGCCCTGTTTACAGAGCCCTGGACGTGGGTATCCAGGGCTTCAACCAATTGCTCCTCCATGTGGTGCTCTTCTGGTTCCTCATACTCCGCATATTCATTAAACTCAACCCACTGATCTTCCTCCTCGGCGTAGTACGCCATCGTGATGTAGGAGGTCTGAAGGAGTTTCTAGGGGGGGAGAACCCTGGGGTGTGCTTATACAGGCACTGATCAACTCTGACCCTAAAGCAGTTCAAAAAGCAACGCTGTCGAGTGCCATATGTAATTTTTTTTTTTTTATGTGTGTGGAGGGAGCCACCCCTACTCTCCCCTAAGGCAGTGCCCTAGTACGGATAACGCTCCGTTCAGCGTTCAAATGGGACCGGGGATATTGCAGTCAGCTGCCTGCCAATGCGCGAAGAGCCGATCGGTAAATTCACTCGCATCGGCTCCTCACGCATGCGCAGCACATGGGCATAGAGAGAGGACTGCTCCCCTGCGCGCGAGGCGCGTCCCACTCCACGAAAATGCCCAAAAAGAAACTACACACAGCCCTGAGCGCGTCGTGCCCCGCGGAATAAAACTGCCAAAATTAATCCTTGAAAACGGATACAATAATTAGCGCGACAGCGCACGCTTGAATACGAGCGCTCTAGCGGCGCGAAAGTTATGCCCTTAAACATATACTGTGCAAATAACAATACCCCACACTCCCAAAACGGAGAAAATGAAGGTACTTATCTCGCTGCTGCAGCAGCAAAGAAAGAGGAAGTGATGTGTTCATTACGACATATATATAATAATGGACTGATGGTGATTGGTGCATACCGTATGGGGGGTTGAACTTCCGGGGTATGCTGAGTTTAAAGTTGTTTATTGGCTGCTGTGTTTTGCAGTAAAGCAAAGAGAAGCATAATCGGAGCCTCCGTGGACTGACATAGAATTAAACCAACGAATGTAGCATAATCAACGGAATAGCCTTCGTCAGTACAATATAAATATGCAAATGGTTAGAATTGGAACTGCATATATATAACTTGTTAGCGTGCTCAGTCTTTCTTGTGTACCTTTCTAACTGTATATATGTAACTTGTTAGCTTGTTTAGTCTATTTTGTGTACCTTATGTAACTTACCTGGTTCATTTGTAAATCGCTCTGACACCTTTGGGTAAAGTTCGCGCTATATAAAACTGCATTCAATAAATACCTGCTAGAAATGCCATCTGTGCGTAAAACAGTTGCCACAGAGTACCCTACCGGGCCCCGTAGCGCCCTTACTCCACACCGCCCCCTTGTCCACCGTGCCCTATTATCCAGAATGACGGACGCCAGCTACATCATCTGGCCCAGCCCACCGACCCCAGAGACAAGCTGTCACTTTTCTGACATTTATTTAACTAAAGCTCAGCACGCTCCAAACTGGGCAGCAATCTCCGACCGTAGAGGGAGGTTCGGACGAAGGCACCGCAGGGTCCACAGCCAATGAGCATACCGGACTTCTGTATAGCACACTATGATTGGCTAGGGTGCACACAATGCTCCAATCTAGCGCTACCCCTTTCAGACGATGGTCGAAATGTGTTAAACCGTGGGATTGGTTGTTATGCGACCCGGAAGTGTTAACAATTATTGACAAATGGCATCTGTTCAAAGATCAACGATGGACGCTGGACATTAAGCAGTATTCACACACGGTCCGTGTAAGTAGCGGACAGGTGGTCAACTTAAATGGAAAGATGGTCTGGGATGTGGTTCCCTTAATTCGGCGACTTTACCCTTAGGGCTTCTTGTCTTTGTCTCTCTTCCTGTGGAGGGTTCTTTCACTCGTCATTGTTTTTCCTGACTCTTATGGAGTTTCTGCTCATTATATTGCTAGGCACGTGGGGGAAGTGTTTTGCCCAGAATCCCGGATGGCCGATCTTCCCGCTAGCCCCGAACCTGGTTTGTTGAGCATTACATTGGGCTGCTCCAGCCATTATGCCACGACCCTTACTGCTTAAGCTGTAACTTACCCGGTACAGCTCTAAATGTCCTGCATATTTTGTGGTGTGTGCAACCTGTGACTGATTTGAGGGAGGAGGGCTAACCACGTTATTGCGGACCCTGACCTAACTGCCGGTATCATTGTAAGAGTACCCCCAACGAACGGAGCAGCTAACAGCCAAAGTAGGCTCTCTGCGGCCCAACATTACCCACCAACCACCGCCTGGTGTAGCACTGCCAGGCACCATCACTTCCAATCCTACTTCACCCTGCAGTGAACAATGGGGGTTTGGGGGGAGTCATTGAAGCCTCTTTCCCTAATCATGGCGCAATTAGTCTCCTGAAAACTTTTTGCTGCCGCACTGCCACACACTCCAATCTTTGCACACTCTGCCGCCTGTGTGTGCCCACGAGCGCGCCAGCCACTGTCTCTTCTACACCGCCGGACTGGTGCCTCTATCCTCGGCGTGCCGCCCCTGTGTGCTAATGACTCCTGCTATTGTAGGAATGGCGCGGCACCCATTATTTCTGGGTGCCGCGCCCTGTAGTGCCTGGCGTCGCAACTCCCCCCTGCCTCACCAGATGTGTGGGAACGCCCAATGGATCCTGGCAGGCCACACCACGTTCTCCTTATCGTAAATCTTCCTTCTGGGTAGCCTCGCCCCCCCTTAACCTTGTAATTAGACCCTTTGCTGCCTCTTCCTTAAGCTGCTGAAATGTCTAAGTGAGTACTCGAGCATTTTATTAATGGTTCAGAAATTACTTATTGAGGGTTCCGTGTTTTCACTGAGTTCAGTCTAATTTAAGGCTCATTGATATTTCGTGGGCTCGATGTTGTCTTGCTTAGAACTAATACTCATTGATACTATTCACAGATGAAAGTGCTTTGTCAACAAAGGTTTAAACGCTAAATGATGATGCTTTGATAATTTACAGATGTTTCATTGAGGGAGTAGTAATGTCCCATTGAGGGCTCACGGTCATGTCATTTAGGGTTTCAGGGATGTCTCACTGGGGACTCTAATTCCTTATTTCTGGTTGGGTTATGTCGCATTTTGAAAACACTGTGGTGGCTCTTTTAGGAAACAGTAATGTCTCGTTGAGGCTTATAGTTGTCTCATTGAACCTTTTTAAGTATCTCAATGAGAGCTCTTTTCTTGGGAGTTATTTCTCACCTTTCAACTTTCTGGTAAATCTGTACACAGATCACTGCTGAGGGGTGATTGGCCATTTATAGATATAACGTGAACTCCTCATAGCTGCCAAGGTTTCAGATTGCTAAGTGTGACATTTTCACAATTTCAGTGTAATTATGAGTGACATTTTAACGACTGAGTGACACTTTCTCACGAGAGCATTAAGCAATTTAGACATACAAATAATATCAGAAATTACACCCATTTGAGCAACGAGAAACTAAGAAGTCACTGAACTAAAGTGTACTAACGGCAGGCGGCTGAAAACTGAGCAGAGCAGCGTCAGGCTGCATGACTGCAAAGTTTTCTGACTCAGTACACCACAGGACTCTGCGCAGGCAACTCAGATTGATTGAAGCATCAATGTTATTTCTCAAGAGCATCCATAGCAAGTTAGCTTAACTACTAAAACACAGATACCCTAGCAGCCTTCACCCACACTGGCCCCCCTGGGTCCTCCTTACTGCCGGCAATCAGTCAATCAAGTCAGCATGCAGAGAATGAGTGTAGATTCCAGGGCCTCTCTGTCCTACGTGGGAACCAGGCCACAACAGAAGGACGAAAACCAGAGTGAAGTATTAGCCGTTGCAGAGTGCAGCAATTGGGAAACCAGCAGCTACATACATGGAGCAGCAGACTGACCCCATAATTTAAACAAATAAGAACAGCTCTCTCTCAGTGCAGGCAGTTAAAATGTGCTCAGGAAACTTCAGTAATTAGTTTCTTGCATCCATAAACTGTCAGGACGCAAGAACATGCAGAGGAAACGCTCCATTTAATCTACATATTTTCCGAGGCAAGCGTTAAAAAGAAAATTTGACACTAAGATGGTCTCACACTTACTTGTGAGGAGAGCACGGAATTCCGGTTTACGGGCCGACTGCCCGCCTCCCCAGAGTCTGGTTGCAACTTCTCTCACTCGACTCCATTGGGAATGGCAAACGTGCGTGCGCCCCCTCCCCTCTGCCCATCAGACTCACTCAGGCTCACAGCAGGCGCAGCTCAGCTGTGTCCCTCGGCTGCGGCAAGACTTGAATTTGGCAGGGTGCAGCAGCTGACAGCACACTGCGGCCAGGCTCGGGCCGGTGCAAGCTGCAGCAGGAAGCTGCGAGAGCCATGAATGGTTTGCGGGTGGCAAATTCAGCAACCAGCCGTCTCCCTCCCTAAACAAACTGAACTCCGGTCTCCCCGCTCAGACAGACAGGATGTGACGACGGTCCACTAGCAGACAACCTGACGGGGCCCCGTGACGTCAGGCTGACAGCCAGAGCTGCACGCGGGGAAATCGCAATAATGTAAATGAGACATTGTAGCAGTGTGTCACCGCGCGGCGCCGCAGGAATTAATATGCGGCAGCCTGGCTGGGCAGATTTGTTACATTGCACTCTCAGCCACTCCAGAGCTGAGAGCAGAACTCTTTAACTATTTATGAACTTCCCAGCAAGCAGCTGCTGGCAGCACGTCTCGGAGCGGCAGAGCCGGCGCACAGGTGAGCGGCATTAAATGCGTGACAATGCATTTCAGTGCGGTGATGCGGAACACCACACTGAAATGCGTGAGCGTCACACCTGATGTGTGATACTTGGCAGGCATGACTCCTTACCACATCTGGTCTCTGCAGACATTCACTGGCACCCTCCCACAACCTTCAGCCCTCCCCACCCCTCCTCCACCTGTTGCTGAATGCACCAGTGCAGCCTTGAGGGGAGAAAGGACGCACAGGAGGTGTGTGGCAGTAGAGGAGGACATGTGCACGCTTAGTTCAGCGACAATGATAATAAGCCAAGCGAGGCGTTCCCTGAGCCAGACCAATCCGTCTAGGGACTAGAGGTGTATCTACAGGATAGGTGAGGAAACTGGGATTTGTTAGCCGATAACGTCAGCATTTAAACATAAAAGCTTGGTTCCGAGGGGAATCAATTACATCTTTCAGATGTCCACTTTGTGAGGGTGCAGGCTTCTTTGAGATTTTACAGGAAGTTCAAGTTTGCAGTGAAAGCATATTGTCACTCAATTAAGTACAGTGACCTATACGTACCTATATATACTTGCCAATGTCTTATTTCACTCATCAATAGTTTTGCTACATCATGTACCATATTAGATAATACTTGTCATTATGTTTAAAGCCTCCTGTCAAAGTGTCAATATATCTCTAAACCCAAGTCGACACCATCAAGCAAAGGAACGTACTGGAATGCCTATTGTGGGAAACCTATAGGGAGGCAGCTTTGGTTAAAAATAAGTGTTCATAGACTCCTTTTAAAACCTTGACATTGTATAGACTAAATTTAAACTTTGTAACAATTTTCTTTTGCAAAATGTACTCTACAATGCACGGTATTGCTTGCCATTTTGCCAAGTTTTCTTGAGGTGGGGGGATGTGGGGTTGAACCCCTCACCACCCCAACCATCAGGACAGACTGGGGTTCACTCTGTCTGTGCAATATGGGACCAGGTGACTACGCGTTGCCACTTTAACATTTCACAGCCGCCACTGATGCCAACAAGAATGTGAAAAGTTTATATAACTAAGGCAGGAAACAAAAAGAAAAAAAGATAAACTCCTAAATGGGCCAATCAAGCCTAGTCTGGCGCTTCACCTTCCCAATGGAACGCCCGTCCACTCAATTTGTTTAAGCTTTACCCTGATTGAATGTGCTTCCCTTGCATCAACCTGCCCCTGTTTGTTTCGTCTTCTGCTTCCTCTCGAACAACTTCTCTCTTCTCCTTTGTCACTTTTTCCAACCAAGCTTTGTCCCCCCCCCTCCTCTTTCGTCCATGAAATCCATCAAATATCCTTGAACATGTTTAGAGTCTACTGTCTCCTCTCTACTTGTAACTCTACATCACCTTCTTCTCTATTTTAACAGAATTGCTGAATGTTATATGTTGTCTAGTGCTATGTAAGAACGCAATAATAAAAAAAAATCATTTTTATGAATAAAAAATCTAGATATCTGTTTGCATTTATGTAGAGCAATCTTAGTTGGTCTTCAACTAAGTGTTATACGTCAATAGCTGTTGGGGGATGAGTCAGGATTGCGTACCTTTTATGGGGCCTTTTCATATTTGTATTACATAAAAGGAGATTACGACCTAACTCTCAAAACTTTAATCTTGGAAAAATCATACCTTACTCAGTCTTTGGGGTGCCTTTCTATAGGTAATAAGCAGCACTTCTTCACAGACAAAAGGTGTGTGCACCAGGCCCTGAGTGATTTGCCTATAATGATGCGATTTTTGTTTCAGTACTGAAGCCAAGCTTCCTGTCCATTGATATATGGAGCAATGGTCTGATTTTTGCTCACTTTTTTTAAGCTTATTTTTTATTAGTTGAGCACAAGGGGAACATTCACATCCACAAAACGTCGCCATCAGTCAGTCTTGCAACTTTACCCTCTGCTGAGAGAACCATGTTAACAATATTCCAAACTTCATTATAAGAAAATTCAGAAAATAAGTCGACTGAGCCCACATGGTGAAAGAGAGCATTCAGAGGAATACAGTCATGTAGGTAGAAAAAAAGAAAAGAAGGAACAACAACCCCTTCGCACATACTTTCCCTGCCCACATTCATTAACCCAGACCCCAAACCTCAGCAAGCGCCCTTCATGGTGCACAACATCAAGAGCAATCCCTGTTAATTGCAAGGTTCCAAAGTAAAAAAACAAAACACAATACTGGCTCCCACTTGTGTAGATCAATATGTCGTCCCCCAATGTCCCAACTTCAAATTGCCAGGGAACCTCTGATGCCATCACCCCCGTTCGTACCAGAGAATGAGGGTCTTCCATGAGTGCTCCCTTCCTTGAGAGGGACACATAATAAGATCAGGAAAGAACACGAATCAGTCTTCTATCAGCTTCACTATGTTCTGCTTTGCTTCATTCATTAAGTATTTTCCCTCTCTAGTCAATGAATTTCAAGGGCACCTTCACTGAACCTCTGCACCTCTGCCTGTTGTGGAGTCTTTACTCTTTTCAGAAGAGATTCACAAAGTGTTCTTCACTAGTCAAAGTTTCATCTCAGCTCGAAACCCCTGTAGACCCTTGAGCACATCATTGATATCCTCAGTAAGTGTTCCATCTGTGCGATTAACAGTCCCCCCCCATCTGAACTTAAAGCATTTTCTCTCTTCTCATATTGTCCAGGTGTTTAATCCTACCCTCCAATCAGGACAGTCCCAGATTGCACAGCCTTAAAAAGTGTTCATCTTCTGCATCATCATTTCAGATTTCTTCATTTGTCTCTGTAGCTGCTGGACCTTGATCTTATTTTGTTCCTCTTCTAGCTCCACACTACACTCCCCTTTCCAGACAGTTTCCAATTTCCCCCACCAATGGATTAACAGCAAGTTCAATATTTTGCATTCTGTCAGTATGTGATGTGTTGACTGAATGCAGGAGTGTCCACCCAATCTGGAACCCGACATCACCAGGCACAGTTTCCAAGAAGGGATGAAGGACGTCGCAACCTGGATGAGCAGCAGCTGAAGCTCAACTCGGAGAAAACAGAAGTCCTCATCCTCGGCTTTACCCCCTCCGCATGGGACAACACCTGATGGCCCCCTGCCCTCGGAAACCCACCCACCCCTACGGGCCACGCTCACAACTTCGGCATCATACTCGACTGTTCGCTCACCATGAAACGCCAGATCAACGCCGTGTCATCCACATGCTTCGACACCCTCCGCATACTCTGGAAGACCTTCAAATGGATCCCCCCTGACTCCAGGAAGACCGTCACCCACGCACTCATCACCAGCAGACTGGACTACAGAAACGCGCTCTACACTCGAATCAACAAAACACTCCTCTGCAAACTCCAGACCGTTGCAGCCAGACTCGTCCTCGACATCCCACAACATGACCACATCACCCAACACCTCAGCGAGCTCCACTGGCTCCCTGTAGAAAAAAGAATAACCTTAAACTGCTCACACGCCTACAAAGCCCTCCACAACACCGGACCCCAATACCTCAACGAAAGAATTTCCTTCCACGCCCCCAAGAGAAACCTTGGCTTTGCCGACCTAGCCCTGGCCACGGTCCCCCGCATCCACAGGGCTAGAGTGGGTGGAAGATCCTTCTCCTACATCGCGGCCAAGACCTGGAACAGACTCCCCCTCCGCATCAGATGAAGCCCAACACGGCACCTATTCAGAAAGGATCTCAAGACCTGGCTCTTCGGATGACCATGGAGCTGCTCAAACCCCCCTCCCCCCCCAAGCGTCTTGAGACCCTCACAAGTGAGTAGCGCGCTTCAAAAACCCTAATTGATCTGCATTATTCCTGGCTCTCACCCCTCGTGGCTTAAAGAACTCCTGCTTACCACTTGTCCGCCATGGCTGCTGACTTTACAGCCTTGAGGGGAAGTGAGACACAGCTGTTAAAAAGCCACTAATAATAGTGTATGGCCTTGCCTCAATATATTGCCTGTCCCGGTGTCAGCACCCAGTGGAGTCATGCAGCGAGGATCCAGGAGTAGCACAGTCTGTTGTCAGCCGCTGTGATGGTGCTGAATTTCTCAGGGCTGATCCTCACTGACTAGGGACCTCAGGTGCTCTTGAACTCCTCACAGGGTGAAAGAACAGGAGCTTGATCAGCCATCAATATCACAGCCATTTTCGCTGCCCCGTTTCTCGCCCACTCATAGTTTATTGTACCGGAGCCGAGAGATATCCTAGTTTGGAGTGCTTAGATCATTGAACATGAATAAGAGCTTCAACAGGCCTACATCATCCTGGCAGACACAAACTCGTGCACATTATAGCTTTGTCATATCTGGCAGTACCAAGGCAGGTAGTTGGGGAGAGGATTGAAACCTACAGGGAGTCACTAAATAATCTTGGAGATTGCATTTGGTGATACCATTTGAACTTTGCTCAGCCAGGACCACTCGGAATGAAATACTACCCAAAGGGACCTCTAAGGATTAACAAGATTTGGCTGAAACTATTCCATGTGCCTATTTTTTTGTTGTCTGAATATGTTGGAGAACGAAGAAAGAGGAGAGATGCATTATCAGGCAGGATCACAGACCCAACTGGACTGCTAGCAAATATCCTGCACTTGAATGAAAGGTCAATTGCCTCCGTATTAATGATTCTCAGTCCACAAAGGTGAACTAAATCAGAAATCCGTCTCTTAAACAATGTAAACTGTTTCGTAGCAGCAGAGTAACAGAGTACTGGTTCATATTTTGTTTCGGGTGGCCTTTTACAGACCCAGGGCATGTTCTTCAGAAGTAGCGTCATAAAGAAAATGAAGAAATCTTTTTGGACCTTCACATTATTTCTCTTTTATGTTTTAATAATGGAGCGTAGCTTTTTTGAGCAATCTTTGATGAAAATATCTTCCTCATCCATATCTAAAGTTGTCTCCACAACTGGCGCAGAAAGGGGGTCACATTGCCTATCTTACAGTTTTCCACGTTTAAAAAAAATAAATTTGGCAATAAGGTAGGTAGGCACTCCCTTACTGGGATTAAAATTTGCTACCGTTCTACTTCTTTCTGGTGCGAGATTACATTACAGAGGATCCACAGGCACATTGCTTTCGTTAAGAGTTTCTCCTTTCTAAAAGTGCGAGGGAGTGTGTCCTTGTGGGTTGATCCGGGCAAAGGTCACAGATTAGCTATAGGTTCTGCACATAGTTGTTGGATTCAGAATAAAGCTGGGTAGGACCTATGTCTGGAATTTTTCTTCTGCAAGATGTACTGCAGCGAGAGGACTTATTTGTCCACAAAGACCAGCAGTATGCTTATTTAAATGTTCCTTGTGCCACACATTAGGTCATTTTAGTTTGCATTGGTGGAAGCAATATGAGAGCCCACCTGCCTTCCATTTTGCTTTCACCAGCTCCTTGGTGCGTCACCAAGGTACTGCGGCCAGTAGAAGCAGCAGTCAGCAGCCTGGGCTAGAGGAGTGAGAATGATTATTTACGTTCACAATGTGATCTTCCTGTACCAGGACAGGATGATCTTAATACTTAATAGCCCATGTTACCATTCTTCTACAGGGCTTTGAATCGCTAATCTATTACAAGACAACTTCCAGCGCAATTTATCAATTCCTGGGTTTTATCATCAGTACCAAGGGGGCAGTGCTCAGCGCTTTCCAGAATAAATAATCCTTGATACATGGATGAATCTGCACGATGTTGTGCATATAGGTTAGGATCCTCCTGGTGATTGGAAGGATAGTAGGTTTACCTTTCACCACCCAGACTGCATCCCTCTGACTGTTCAATTGCATGGTACTATGTTGCCTCGTGTACTGATGCAGTAAAAGATCTTGCCTTTAGCTTCCTCAAAGTTACTTTGTAATAAAGTACCTAACTAGGGACCGAGTTCAAAACTGTGTTCTCCAAAGGATAGAAAACATCTGCATGAGAAGTCAGTCATCTGGTTGAAACATGACCTGGCTTTTTGGCAGATCTATGTAGAAACATCTAACAGTACTACCTCAGCCTGTGAAAGCTGATTAAAGCAGAATACCTTTTAAAGCACATTCTTTCAGAAACCTGATAGATTACAGCAAGTGCACAATGAACAGGAAGAGGTGGCAAAAAATAATGAATTAACCGGGTCCTTGCAATGTGGACCTAATTGATTCCTCGCTCAAACTGAATCAGTAGCGACGGGCAACAAACTGTCATTTCCACCCTTTCAGTTTGTATGACAATTTATCAAGTCACAAAATATTCACCTACAAAAATATTAACTCCAGAGTATCAACTACCATTGCATCTTCAAAGTAAGTATATATAAGTAAATGTAGATTTACTGTTTGTTACTATATATATATATATATATATATATATATATATATATATATATATATAATCAAGGTAAGTAGATGCTGAGTTAACAGTAAATCTACACTGCCTTTATCAACCAACCCTGGAAATATAGTGGTAGTTGATATTCTGAAGTTGATATTGTTGCACATCAATATATAAAAAAACAATTTCGTGCAGAACCTCTTGTGAAGGCCCCATGTGGTAAAAGTGTCACCAATTGATCTTGGAAAGAATTGTACCAGTGTTGGTGTGGAGGATTTCAGTGATCAGTAGAGGGTCCCGTACCTCTTTTTTAATCAAGGCTTCTTTTTATGCAGGTGTCTTGGTCCAAGTACCAAGCACAACAAGTATTATTAGGTCACCCTGTCTTATATGAGCAGGGGGATGTGTAGAACAGCCATCCTGTTGCTCCAGCTAAATATCCCAAGGAAGATGAGTCTTATAGATTGGGGGCTTTTCTCTTGCTCCCCAAATTGTTTCCTCTCACGTTCATTGAGATAATTCTGTTCTTCATCACTCACAATAGAGGCCATTCTACTCTAGATACCTCCAGTTTTCTTAAGCTATCCTTTCAATGGTTATCTTGGCTCTCTATCTTCCTCTTATGGTTCTGGTTGATTGATTACCCCATATCTTCTTCATTTTAACACATACTTTTATTGGCGTTTACAATGCATTACAGATTATGCAGGAGAAATGGTTCAATATTTAGTACAGTATAATTACATTGAATATTGCTAATAGCAGGACATTTCTTCATTTCGCATACAGAAGATAATGAGCTGTGATGATGAGAGGCCTGCAGCATGAAATACGTACTGTTATGATTATTACAATTTTTAATAACAAATAACAGTTCGGAGCAGAATGCTCAACTCTTCTCCCCCCTCACCCACCAAAGAGGATAACACTGCAAATAAAACATGCTTGAAGGGTCTGGTCAAAGTGGTCTTCACGATAGTTGAAGAGGAGGGCCTTGAGGGGCACGGGGGGGGGTGCGGGGGGAGGGAAGAGGAGGGGGGAAGAGGAGAGAGGAAGGAATAAGGGGAAGGGATGGGGTAGAAGAGAAAGACGACAAAGGTGGCATAATTGCTATTTTTAGTACAATGCATTCAGCAGCACTAGTTATACATTTGTAGCGGTCCAGACCATATTTACACTAATTAGTAGTGAAGTTACTTTTGAATTGTTCCAACAATTGAGCCCATTCCAGTGAAATTGGTTTCTTCCGAAGCCCTCTATGCTCCTCTCTTTAAAGAGCTTCTCCTTCTACCTTGGCCCATCGTATTACCTCTTCCCCCCCCAAGCTCCTTTTCTCGGGGCAGAGTGAGATTTCCAACGCTGTGTGAGCAGTCTTTTGGCCAGTATTAGGGAGAGATCAGTGAAACGGCGTAACCCCCACATCGTCTTTATATCCACCAAAATGTTGTATATATTTTTGAAACTTCTGTATTTTCCCCTATTTAATATATATTTTTAAATAATATTGTTATTTATATTTTATTTGGTTTTAGGCCTGAAAAACATAGTCACATCTTGTATAGGATCCTTTACATCATCTGTAAGGGTACCAATTATCAGTTCTGAACATCCCAGACTACATTGGGGCTCCTAATCTGATGCACCTGGTCACACATCAGTAGACTAAAAATGGTGCCTTCATGCTCCCGTGATAAGGAAATGCTTGCCTGCAATTCCCTGGGCCTTGCAGACCCTTCTCCTGAGGGTGGCACAGTGATCCATCCCACCCAGTTAGTTGCTGGAGCACGACGGCATTGCATTTTTCAAGCAAGCATCCCAGCCCCAATCAGTGTTTGAGGCCTTCTGGGTCCCCTGATTCGTCCTGTATTCCCAGTAAGACGATCTTCGGCGTGAGAACTTCTGGAATACTACTCGCAGTCAACGGTGTTTGCTGCACATATTTCCAAAGTGGTTGAATGCACGGCCATTTGCATGTGATGTGCATAAATAACCGGGACGGAATCTCTCCTTCAATCCTATTTTCCATAACCTTTTAGGAGTTTAGTAGATTCTATGAAGAAATTTAAACTGGATCAGGCAGAGTCTAGATGACATCGCCAAGCATTGCAACGCCATTTTAGCCTTCATCCACACCGCATCGTCTAGGAGCTCAAGTCCGCCTTCCATTGTTCATGCAGGTGGGGAGTGGGGTCGAGGCCATTTATTACCATTGAGCGATATGTTTGTGATATGCTGCCTCTGCCCAAAATCCCATCATTAATTTGAATTTGAAAGTATTGAATTCCGACAAGACGAGCATTGCTGGTCGGTACTTATCTAAGTTTAGTATATGCTTGTGTCCAAATTTTATTCTACTTTTGTGGAAACTACTATATTTTTATGAAATTATGGTATAATTTGTCCTTACTAATACTATGGTGTACATGTGATCTGTATAACATGTTTTTTACGCTTATTTTTATTGATTGTAACTATTCATTCTTTTCTTGCGTAAAGTGCTCTGATGCTTATTCTGGCCTTATACACCCTATATAAAACCTCAAATAGAGTAGATCAGTGGTTCCTTCAGAGCACCAATAAGGATATACTTTATGGTGCAGCGACGCCTAAAACAGAGTTGCCTTGTACATCCTCCAGTCCCAAGACCCACCTCTGCAATGTGAGTAAGGTACCAACATTGTTTCTTGAATGAACTAATGACAAACCATTTTCACATGAGAACCTTTCAGCACATCTGTTTTAATAATCGTCTGATCTCCACGAAGAGAAGGCTAGATATGAGAGAATTTGATGTATAACAAATAGGTGGTATTTCCCCTGGTGTGTATAGTCATGTATCCCGTCAAACTCATGTATCTTTTTGTGCACATTTTTTCTTCATCTGAAGTTGTGTGTGGGCCTGTGCCCGACGGCACAGGAAAAATTAATTCACACATTGTGGGATTTCTCAAAATTAGTACAAGTTTGACTTTTGTTCTGTAAGCCTCCTTCCCCTGTGCCATCTTCCACCTTAACTCTATAGGTAAGTGGTTATGCAATAAGCAGAAACTCTTTGGTGTCCACTCAGCAAGGAAGAGCCTGATAGCCTTCCAAGTTTTGTAAGTGAGAGCCAGAATGGAGGACATTTTAGAAACAACAGATTGGTCATCTGTTGTACATTTACTGAAGACATTCTTGTGGTTCTTTTGTAAGCCTATTGATTGTGCTGCTAATTATTTGGTGAATGTGGTATACACACATAATAGGATTCAGGTGTTGAAATAGAATCCATATTGAACTAACTAATGTATCGAGAAATGTAGTTAATATCTAATGAGTTAAAACAATTCTCTTAAAGATACAAACCTAATATCTCTCCACTATATCTAACTCGCCATAATCTGTTTTTAGGCCTGGCCTAAGCACAACATTAAAAAAAAGTCACAATTAAAAATGCATACATATATGGCGGGGCTTTGAGTCCGCCCTCTTCATCCAGTGGCCTGTTAAGTAATCCACATTTTGCTTCTGTCCACCGCAGCATACCACCTGGGGTAGTAGTCTCCCCTCTTCATCCATTGGCTCTCTTGCACAGTGAGTGGGGGATAACCTGATACAATGTGCACATCTGCCTAAAAAGAAGTCCACTTCAGTGCCAGGACTGGTAGGACAATAGTTTACTTGTAAATGTTTTTTGACATTCTTTATCTGTTAACATTTTTTTAGTCATCCATGTGTGTTTAAACAGTTTTTTCATGTTACAGTATTTAAAAAAACAATAATATATTTTCTTTGCACTAAGATAAATCATGTTTTTCCGTGATGTGAATTAAAACTCAAAATGGAGGGGCGTGGTCTGACGTCAGCCAAGATGGCTGCCTAGAAAGAGAGCTCCGCCGGGACCACGGTAAAAGCCCTTAAAATCCGGCACTAATCCGTATGTTGTGGTGTTGCCGAGATCGCTAAGGCAATCGGAACCCCTAGTGAGCGGAGCGACGCGGGAAAAAACATCCGAAAACGCCGTGTCCACCCTCTGGGACGTGAGGGGCGGAGTGAGCGTGCAGGCCGCGCGGAGGTGGGCGGCGCTCGAGTGCCAGGACCGGATCGGCCGCCGAGGTTTCAGGGCGGAGGACGGAGCAGAGTGACCCGCCGGCCAGGGAAGGTGCGCGATCCTGCCCGGAATAGTCCAGCGATCGACCAACTGTTAGAGACCGAGAACCACGGGTGAGCCTCGGCGGACACAGCGACGCGCGTCACACGAGAGGCGGTCCCCGGCCTCCCCCGGCGTGGCCACGAACCTCCCGACAGGCAAGGTGAGGGCAGCGCGGCTTCCCCTGTGGCTACCTCGAGGCCCAGCCTCACACCAGTGGCGCACTCCCGCACAACACGACTCAGCCCCCGGCAGCCACGGGGCGACATCAGCACGCACTGGGTCGCTGGTGGGGAGCGCACTGGACCTCCGCGTGGGCCCCGGCTGTCCCCTCCACCCGGGTTACGAGTCACCCGAGATGCGCACCCAGAACCTGGATGTGTAGTGCTGCTAGCGATATACCGCCCCCGGGAACATAAGGAGTGGGGCAATAAAAGCAGAACCACGGCGGCCGGGAATGAAGGTGGGATCCAGTTTCGACCAATGGCACAGTTAATCCGGTTGCCCCACTATAGACTGTTACAGACGTATCTCCCTAATACAGCGCTGGAGGTGCACAGGGGCGCTCTTAGCGTAGCACCTTCTACAAAGCTCGAGGTTGGTGACCGGAGTGCGAGAGCGGGGAGAGGGTGCCGAGACACTAAACTGCGACACTCCGAGAGCCGCAGTAGTAAAGGGACGACACCGCAGGGAATTGAACGGGGAAGAGTGCGCCATCAACCCCAAACCAAGATTGCACTTAAGTTCCAGTACTAACTGACCCCAGAGAACTCACCGTGCCTGCAACGAAAAGAACCGCACACGAGGCCAGTGCCTAAGCGTCCCAGCAGAAAAGACCAACCACATGCTTAAATTCTGAGCTTCCCCAAGCCAGCCTCGCGAAGAAGACCGACTTCGACGTCCTGAGACAGGACCTGCCTGCCCGCTAGAGCTGCAAGTAGTGGGCGCCGGTTGCAGTGCATGCCGCGCTGTAGCTGAGGAGACCGGAATAGAGTTTGGGGAGCCCCTGGTGCCCCACTGGTGGTGGCAGAACCCGTACAACATGAAACCCAAAAGCGGTACGTCGGCACAGTCTAACAAATTAGACAAATACACGGTCTCCAAACAGGCAACGGCGAACGACGGGGCCTCTAACTGTCAGAATGAGGCTCCCGAACCCTCCCTAGCCTCAATAATGGAGGCCATCCACAAGCTGGGCACCACCCTTGAAACCAAAATCGACAAAGTCTCGATTGAAGTGAACCTTCTAAGGGCGGACATGAACAAAACAACGGAACGCGTAACGAAAACAGAAGGGAATATCGCTGAACTGCAGACGGCCACACGTAAACTAGAAGACAAAGTCGCACAACTGGTTCACCAACATCGTCAAGTGGCTCTGAGGCTGGAGGACCAGGAAGGGCGGGCCCGACGCAACAACATCCGAGTCGTGGGGGTCCCGGATGGAACAGAAGGGCCTAGTATGGACCTGTTTCTCGAAGATCTCATACTCAATCACCTCAAGCCCAAGCGACTCTCCACCTTCTTTACAGTGGAGAGGGCACATAGAGCCCCGGTCCCGCCACCAAAGCCGGGAGCGAACCCCAGGACCATCATAGCCAAGATCCTAAACTACAGAGATCGCGATGCAATCCTACAAGCGGCCCGTATCCATGGGGATCTTCAATATGAGAACACCACTGTGCGATTCTTCCCAGACTTCACGCTTAAGGTGCAGCAGGAGAGACGTACCTTCGACGGTGTCAAACGAATACTGCGAGAAAAGGGCATCAAATATATGATGCTTTTCCCAGCCAAACTTAAGATCATCACCAATGGGAAATCCCTGTTTTTTATGACCCCAGCGGACGTCCAAGAATGGCTGGACAAAGGCCCACCAAAGAAAGATAGACCACGAACTGGAGGCAACTGGAGAGACACTCGTGAACGATCCCACAGCTCGTCGGACGGGCGATTGGACCCAGGTACACGAACCCAACGACCCTGGCGATCCAGATCAGCAAGTCCAGTCACCCAGGAGACCAACGGAGACTGATCGGGTCTCAGTGGCAACAACCGATACGAACTCACCACGGCAAACAATAAGGTTTGACTGTAAGAAAGGGTGTGATACGTACTTGTAAGCCTCATGTAAGATGCCTGACGGCACACAGCGACAGTATATTCTTGATCAGGGCTGAAGTGGGAAGCCCGAGCAAGACAGGGCGTCACCCCAGTACCCCCGTCATTGTTAATTGTTTAAGGGCGACAGGCGCTCTGCTAGTTGGGGAGGTGGGTAGTTTTGCACCTACGAAGCAGGGTAGCTGGGAGGGGGAGGTTTTTTAGGGGAATTTCGTTAATTGTTTTAAGGTGCCTTATTTTGGCAATGGTTTTTAAGTATATTCATTTTACAATTCAGGACCACAGTCCTTTACCATTGTATGGGTGGAGAGGGAAGTTATGGGAGGGGTTGGGGGGACAGAAGTACGCATTATGGACGATGACGACCAAAGTCAGACGTAAGCATGACAGCCTGAGAGTGATGAGTAATGGCAATGCATTGGGACAAGAGCCTTAAGCTCCTTAGTTGGAACGTCAACGGGCTCGGGAATAAAGTAAAGCGGGGAGTTGTGCTGCAATATCTTAGACGACATTCGCCAGACGTAGTGTTGCTTCAAGAATCGCACTTGGTGGGTAATACTTGCAAGGCGATGAACAGATATGGTTATAAATTAGTAGCGCACTCAGGCTTCACATCTGGATCCAGAGGGGTGGGTATTATGATTAAGCGCTCCTTCCCCTTTTCCGTGCACCACACCTGGTCTGATGCGCTGGGTCGATATTCTGCGATATCAGGACACTGGGAGGGTCAAACGCTCACTATCATGAGTGTATACGTTCCCCCTGGGTTGCAGGGCTCCACTTTTAAAGACCTTAGTGCTGTCATATTGTCCCTCCCCGAAGGCCACACGATTGTGGGAGGAGACTTTAACTCCATAGTGTCAGGGCCCCTGGACCGTTACCCACCCCGGGACATTGGTGCAGCGAATACCTGGTTACCAAACTTCCTAGACGCCCTCGGGCTTGTGGATGTTTGGAGGGCATATAACCCGGACAAAACCCAATACACCTTCCACTCAGGGGCACACAACAGTATGTCGAGAATAGACTATCTCCTGGTGCCGGCCACCCAACTCCCCAATATAAGAGAGATACAGCACATGGCTAGAGGGATATCTGATCACTCCCCGATATGGACCCAAATGGCTCTGGGCGGACATAGAGTGGGTAGCGTGCCACCCATTAACCCGTGGCACCTCAAACATCCCATAGTGAAGAAAGACATCATGCAAGCAATCGGCCACTACTTTGAGGCTAACGAGGGTTCGGTTGCCTCTTCTCGGACTCTATGGGAAGCCTTTAAAACTGTGATAAGGGGGCAGGCGCTATCTTCAATCGCAGGGGTGCGTAAAGAAAAATACAAAGAGATGACATTAATTGAGCATGACATACTCCAGCTTGAGGACGAAATAAATATAGGCGACCCGACCGAAAAACAACATCTCATAAAACTCAAGAGTGCCGAGTATAAAGCTACGGCTACAGATATGGCGAAAGTATTAAGTAGGGATAAGGAAGGCAAACTCTACGATCAAGGAGACAAGGCCGGGAAACTGATCGCCTGGTTGGATAAGAAGGAGAGGTCAGACAGATTGGTGCCTGAACTGATGGGCGAGGAGGGTGAATTAATAACAGAACCACAGTCCATAGTCAACAAGTTTGCAGCTCACTACGAAGTAATATACCGAAATAGCTCACACCTCACGGAAGAGGACTCAAGTGCCCTCCTACGTGACATAGCATTACCAACCCTATCAGCAGAGGACAGAAATACGCTAGATAGCGCACTCACCAACGATGAGATAGCGCAGGCAATACGAATGCTACAACCAGGTAAAGCGCTAGGCCCTAACGGGCTTCCTATTGAGCTATACAAACTTAAACCTGATGCAATAGCCCCACATCTAAGAGCCATGTATGAGGAGAGTAAGGAGAAGGGTGAATTCCCGAGGGACCAGAGAGAGGCGACCATGGTTACGATGTACAAAGAAGGGAAGCCTAGGAAAGAATGCTCATCCTATAGACCCATCTCACTTCTAAACGCAGAACCCAAAATCTTGGCGAAATTGTTGGCTAACCGCTTGGTCCGGGTGATATGTAAACTGGTGCACCCCGACCAATCTGGTTTCCTCCCTCAACGTAACACGGCCTTAAACCTACGACGATTACACGGGGTGCTGGGAAGGCTACCCACCATCCAGGAAGAAGTGGTGGTGCTTTCATTAGACGCCAAAATGGCATTTGACACAATAGAGTGGTCATATCTCTTTGCGGCTTTGACTAAACTGGGATTCGGGCCAGGCTTCATAGGATGGATTCGATTACTCTATTCCAACCCGCTCGCCCAAGTAGTGGTGAACAATAAAAAATCTGAGGTATTCCCCCTGGGCCGTGGGACAAGACAGGGCTGTCCGCTCTCGCCCCTGCTATTTGCGCTCGCACTAGAACCATTAGCGGCATGGATTCGATGGGACCCCACGATCAGAGGACTTAAATGGACAGAGGGCTGGGAAGACCGGATTTCATTGTATGCCGATGACATCCTGCTCTACCTGGCACAACCCGCTAAGTCAATCAGTAGCGTACTCAACATCTTTGCAAAATTTGGGGGAACTCAGGATACACTATTAATTGGGATAAATCCCTAATGTATGTACCCCGGGTGATCCTCCCTCCCTGCCCAGGGGCTGCCACATGCAGATAACAACAGTGGGTTTCCAATACCTGGGAATATTTATTACACCAGACCCTAAACTACGTTACGACCGCAATTTGCTTCCCCCACTGCAAAAACTGAGGCGAGATGTCACAAACTGGAAATCACTCCCACTTTCACTACTTGGACGTGCAGCACTTTTTAAAATGATGTCGTTGCCACGCTTCCTGTACATACTGCACAACTTCCCTGATCTAGTGCCAGAGAAATACTTCAAGGAGATAGAGGGACTGCAGAGGGATTTGCTATGGGATGGTAGACCTAGAATAGCGCTCTCAAAACTAGTACTTGGGTGGTATGACGGAGGCATAGGTCTCCCAGATATTAGAAAATACTACTGGGCAGCACATTTAGCAGCGATAAACCACTGTACGTATCGCCCTGGCGACGACCCTGGGTACCGAATGGACCGTTGGCTACTCCCCGGTGGCAACCATAACAAAGCACTGTATTCTAGACCAAACCGGTACCCTCTTACGGGCCCGACCAAGCAATCGGTGCAGATCTGGCACGCCGCCAATAAAAGGCTGGGATGGAACCAGACGCTCACTCTCTATGGGACTCCGAAAAATTGGGAATGCTGAGCACATCCAAGGGGTTTGACAAATGGGACATGATAGGGATCTCAAAGATAGGTGACTTATGGAAGAAGGACGCGGTGGTCACATTCGCTTCCCTCCAACAGGAATACGATTTAGCTGACACTGAGGTTTTTAGATACACGCAGATCAGACATGCCCTCCAGACAAATATACCGCGAGGCTCCACCCTGCCAGACGCCTCTCCACTAGAAACCAGACTACTTGATGGTTATAAGAAGGACAAAGCAATCTCGTTGACGTATAAGAAACTGATTAATAACACAGGCGACCCATTGAGTCAATTGAGAGAGCGATGGGAGAGGGATGGGCTGGTACTGGACGACGAGGAATGGCAGGAGGCAGTGTCCTCCCCAGAGAAGTAGCAATCCCTGCTAGACTGCGATTGGTCCAACTAAAGATAATGCACCGAGTATATGTTTCAGGCCCCAGGCTGCTGCAGATGGGGAGGGTAGGCAGCGCTGATTGTAGAAGAGGATGTAACCAGATAGGCACATACATGCATATCATATGGGAATGTGACATTGTTCAAGGCTACTGGGGAAAGATACACGAATGTATGGGTGAAGTGTTGGGAACCACAGTGCGACCAGAAGCAAAACGATGCCTCCTAAATGTATGGGAACCCACTGACCTTAATCGCAAAGACACAACATGGGTAACTCTGGGGCTGATGGTGGCAAAAGGAATATTGCACAGCTGTGGGGGGCCGGACACCCTCCTAGATTAGCGGATTGGAAAGCAGACCTGGACTGGTGTATGGTACGAGAAAAGACAGTGTATGTGGCGCGAGGCTGCCCCCAGAAATGGAATGCTATTTGGGGTAAATGGAACACATTTAGAGGTAACATTTGTATACCTCCCCATCTCCCCACCCAGGACGAGCCGATCTCACCATAAGGGTTGTAATGTGAATGCTCCTCGACTAAAGTTTGGTAAATTGCTGTGTATATTTATTGGTCATCTGTTTTATCGCGATAATGTAATGTACTCTGTCTGATTGGGAATTGGGAACTGTTAAAAATAAAAAGATTTTATAAAAAAAAAAAAACTCAAAATGGTTTCTATACCTGCCTGCTAGGAAGCACCCATGCTGTTGTATTCAAATTATAAGTGAGGATTAACTTTTATTTTATTGAATTTTTTTTATTGCAATAATAAGGCCATCATATTTAGGCAGTGGCATGTTGTCCTTTTTATTTTTGTGTCATAAGCTTTCAATGAACGATAAAAGAAAAATAGCAATCGCTCCAACTTCTCAGGGCACACCCATTGTCTTTCTTAGTTTTTAAATCGAATTCCAAAAACAAAATGGGGCTGAGGTTTTGGAGCGTGACAATTGTGAAAAAATGTAATGTTTTCTTTTTCATAAATGAGGAACCTGGTTCAGATGGCTTTCATGATTGAGAATGTTTGGAGAAGAGTCTCTGGTTGAAGACACAGCAAAACAAATAGTGGTGGATCCTAAACAAAAAACAAAACAAAAGCCCCTTCCATTGCTTTGGTCACCCTGTCCTATAGCTCTGTGCTCTCAGAAACCATTGTGCAACATTGGAGAAGAGGCATGGCTTCACTGCAACCCGCTTCATGCTTCTGCCAGCTTCAGATGGGGACAGAATGTGTTTCTGGGAAGAGGTCATAAACTCTTTGGCTGTGGGCAGTGGTTTTGGACGTTTGCTTTTTGACTGAACAACTCTCTATGTTTTCCTGTTTTCATTCCACACAGGCAGAATGTCCTACCTTCTGTCATTTGAGAGCAACTAGAACGAGCAACATGAGAACTAACAAAGTTTACAAGCTGGTCATCCACAAGAAGGGCTTTGGGGGCAGTGGTAGGTACTGGCAGTGAATATTTTTGTGAAATGTTCTCTTAAGAGCTAACCATCTTGGTGCTGCTCATTTGGCTGGATGGAATTGGGAGCTGGCTATAAGAAACACCAAAAAAACCCTGAGCTTAATACATATAAATATGTCCTAATATGATGTTCCTAATACACAGTTATAACATGCCCATACCTCAGGTCCACATTCCACAAATGTAGTGGGACGAGTTCTAGATATATTTTCTCAAGTCCAGTGCAAACTTTAGCATAAGTGTCTGTTAGGGATATGCAAATATTCTGTCTGTGAATTGTTTAAGAAAGTCTTAGGATCTTTTCTGGAGTTTACTAACTGCGTTATTTTTCTTACCTCTTGAGTGGAAACTCAAGGTTTGTTGGTCACAGTACTTAGAATGCTCTGCCATCTCAGGAGAAGAGTTTACATCAAGGGGTTGTGGGAAGAAGGGCATAGTTTGTGACTGGCGTCTTTATTGACATTATGAACGTCAAGTATGGCCTTTGTACCCCAACTATACAGATAAAGGGGGAAATCTTGGTATATTTTGCGTCGAGACTTCCCTCTTTTGCTGTGTATGTACTTTTCTCTTGTTTTAAACAGAAACATTATTAAACAAGCACCAGACGAAGTTGAAGCATCTAAATATTGTATTTCATACATATATACTTTACAATGTCACCCAATCAAAATACCTTTCCTTCAACATTTGTCAGTCCTTTAGAAGGTTCAGTCCTCTAAGAACTGTAGTAAGCCAGTATATGGCTATTGCAGTGAATATTTGGTGACTGTTCACACTGCTTGTCCATAAGTGCTGTCTGTTTTTCAGATGACGAGCTGGTGGTGAACCCCAAGGTGTTTCAGCACATTAAGCTGGGCGACCTAGTAGAGATTGCTCATCCAAACGACGAGTATAGGTGAGTATCTCTCCACTGTTGCTTTTGGATGCTTTGCAGGTAGCTGTCAAGGTTTGAAAGACTGGAAACAAAGGCTTCTTGACTGTCTGAGTGAGAGAGAGTAGAATAATGGGTAAAGGATGGAGGTAACAATGGAAATGACGGTTTTCAATACTTGCTTCCAAAGTGTCTTGTTTTAATTCATTATTTCAGCCCGTTAAATATTGGGTCTAAAGCTTTGCAAAAGAGACTGGTCGCAGTCAGAGTTTTTTTTATCTCAAACGTACATTTTCAATTTTTGTTTAATGACTTACACTGACGTTTAAACTGTTTGTTAGCACTCCCACATTTAGCATGTAAGTGCATTGAGGCTCAGGGTGATAAAATAAATGTCCCAGGATCATACAGTTTTACCAACAGTGAAAGTAGATATTAGAACCTCTTGGTTTCACAATTCACTACTTCACTGCCTATTGAGCACCACTCATCCACCGTACGCTTCAATCAGATTAAACTGTGTGACCTACTCTGCCAGTTCCCTAAAAGTGGTTGCCCCTTAATCACCTTTTTGGTTGGTTGTACTCTGTTTATTCATCCATCTGGGATTGCAATATTGTGGCTATAACACGTTTTTGCACCTACATCAACTCCTTTTCTCTGACTAAAGGGTGTACATCTCAGCATGCAGTCACTCGGCTGCCTCAGTTCACTAGCTCTCCAAGGCAGTGCTTCACAGCTTTTTTACTTAACAAGATAAGAAATACAATTAGTATTGCATACATTCAGAGATTAGTGCAGCATTGATCTTTGCAGTGATGGAAAATGAAAATATCAAATGAGGACATATGTAAAATGTATTTTATAAAGCAGTTTCAAAGTAAGCATTGATTGCAGACCTTCTTTTGAAATGGTGGAAATTGAGTAATAAAACAGAATCAATGACAGATAGTTTCCCTGCAAAAATGCATTTTCTGTATGTCCTAGACTAGTAAATGTGATCATTTCCCTTATCACCCTCAGAAAGTTGAAAGGTTGAGTTGACCCTACCAGGATTTGAACATGTATCTTTCAGGTCTCTGGGTAGGATGTACCCGGCCCACCGAGGTATCTTAACAATTACAAGGATGATGTTTTATGGACTTTCTGACCTGAAGGTGTGAATGCCCTGTGTGTAATCTTGCCTAGTTAGTTCATAAAGCAAATATGACATTGTAAACAATGGTGGTATTTATTTTTAGCTGGATTTCATAGTGCTCATGGGTCAACATTTGGGTTATTCAAAGTACTCCACACCTCTTTGGAGAGAGTCGGACAGTGCGGAAACGCAAAATTTGAAATGTATGTATTTTCATGCGTGATTACCACAACTGTGACATAAGTAGGCAATTCAGCCCATAGATGCACCTTCGTGCAGATGTAGCCACCTCCCAAGCCTCTTGTAACGAGAGGCACAGGAAGATGGAGCTCAGCCTCTGAGCCACTCATCGGACAAGAGATACAGGCACAGGGTTGAGGGAGTTGCCTGCAGGTTCCTAGTAAAACCCTGGCAGAGGGAGCTGCCTACCAGGCTTAAGATAAACAAGAAATTCAGGAATGTGCAGAGGATGCTGCCAGCAGAGCTTATATTACAGGTATCAGGAGATGGGCAGCCTTTCGTAACCCAAGCTAGACAGATGTGGGAGGGCCAAAGTAAAATAAGGCATGAAGGCCTGGAGGGGTGAAGGGGAGCTTCCTGTCCAGGAAAGGAAAATGTTATTGCTCCTATTATTGCATTTCATGTTTTACAGCCCCCTGCTGCTCCAGGTCAAGTCATTAAAAGAAGATCTTCAGAAAGGTAAGATTTGAGTACTTCAGCTCTCTCACCTCATTTCCAGTTCTTACATATCTTCCGACCATCTTAATTCTCACATTCTTCCTCCCCTTCTCTGACTGTCCCTCCTTATTGTTATGTTTAGGCTTATCTTCACTTCTTAATCCTTGGGAGACCGAATATAAAAATCTATGTCCCACCTCTATGACATACCCTTTTCATTCTTGCTTTTCATGCCATCATATTCTTTGCAATCTTCGAAGTTTAACAGATTTCATAAAGTAGGATCAATACTTGGGTAGCTGTTTGAGAATTTCTCGAAATTGCATGCATTTGAATAGTGTTTAGCTAGGATACAGTTTGGGGATCTGGCAACCAGGGAAAATTGTGGACAAGGCGCTGTCCATTAGATTGCGTGGATTCGAATTGGAAAACCAGTAGAGATTGTCATATGATATGTGAAAGATGACATAGCATGGGACATGACATATTAAAGTGCATCAATTCCATGATGTGGGATGCAAGATAATGCAAAGGAGCAGAATCCATGACCTGTAGATATTGCATGGTACAATGAAATTATTTCATCGTATGGGATATGGTATGATATGATGGAGAAATCCTATCACATGGGAGATGACGTGATAAAATTGAGTGACTCCATGGCTGGAGACAATCACTTAATATGAAGGAGCAGTTCCATGTCATGGGACGTGACATACAATGGAAAGATTCCATGAATGGCATATGACATGACATGATATATGATGGAGCGATTCCGTTACATGGGTTATGACATGATACAATAAAACTCTTCTATGATATGGGATATGACATGATACAATACGACTGATAGATCCCGTGACATGGGAGATGGCACAACATGATAAAATGATACCACATTATGGAATGATGTGGTACAATCTAGAAATTCCATGATGTAGAATATGACATGATATAATATATTGAAGCAGTTCCAAGATACTGTGTTGGGCATGACAATCATGTAGGGATTTCATAACATTGGATATGACATGATGAAATGGTTTTATTCCATGCCATGACAACGGAAAGATTCCATAATATGGCATAATACATAACATGATATGATGCAGTGATTCCATGACATGGTATGTTGATGTGAAATATGTAATGTCTCGAAATGACATGATATGGATCAATTCGATGACGTGGGGAATAGCATGATACTATGGAGTGATTCTGTAATATTGGATAAGACTTCATAGCAAAATAGCAATAGAGCAATTCCATTGTATAGGTATGACATGATAAAACACAGATTCCATATGTATATTCTGTGTGTGTGCGTATATATATATATATATATATATACACACATTGACAATACTCATTGACAAAACAAAGTTTAAATTTGACATAATTGGGTGAAAATTTCAGCGACAATGTAACGTTTTAAGCTAAAAAAACACTGAAATTCACCAATTTATAGTTATCTCAAATAACTATAACTCGTACCCTAAGGTAACTGTAACGCACGCCCCTGCCATGCACAGTTTTTTCATCAATGATGTAATTTCAAATGTTGCAGTGATGTTATCAACGGTATTTAGAACTTGTTATGTGTGATATAATATGTACGATAATGCCACTTTAACCTATGTGTTTTCAGTGAATTTATAGGTTTGTTTTTACTTTAAAGTAATATTTTATTGCCATACGTAAAGCCATTCCCGCGCTGCGCAGGGCCAAGGCAGTGGGCGGCGTGGGGTTGGCCGTGGGGCATGGCCTGTGGTCACCGCACACAGCTTTTGGCCAAACATGACGTGGGGTTGTCCGCAGGTCCTGTCCTTACGTCTAACCCCCTGCCTGCAGCCAACCCCACCACGCAAGGCCTTTGGCCAGGCCTCATCAACCCCCCCTTGGACAGCCAACCCCCACCATGCACCGCCTTTGCCGTGCACTGTATGGGGTTGGCTGCAGGGCTTGGCCTATGGCCATGCCCTTCGTCCAGCCCCTCACAGACAAGCAACCCCCCGCCATGCACGGCCTTCAGACATGCGCAGTTGGTCTCGTAGATCCTGACCACACTCAGCCAGACTTATTGACTTTGTCAAAGAGTCAAAACATCAACATATCAAAATATAAACATTTAGCCTATTGGTTTAACAGTGATTATTATAAAAAAAATGTTTAATAAACAGATTTCAACATTTTTCTTCATATTGCAGGCAGCCAATCAGAGTGCTTGCTCCCTCAGGAACCTTACTTCCGGGGGAATGAGTAGGCCCAAGGGGAAAAAAGGTCCCTAGGCCAATCAGAACATTCCATTTTTTAAAATCTGGGTTTGAGGGACTCTTGCGAGAGTCCCATGAACCCAAACGCCCAGATATAAAAATGTTTTTGATCCCTAATTTCTTAAAAACTATTGAAAGGATTTACACCAAACCACGATCTAGCTTCCTGCCAAATTTGGTGTAATTCCATTCAGCAGGTTTTGCATTAGCACTGTTTTAAAGAGCCGGTGGAAAATGCATGGGGATTTTACTTTTTAGGGCCCCCCTTTTTTCACACCCACTTATTGACAGATCACTCTGACACTTTCCAGGAAACAACTGAGGTGGATAAACTTTTTTTGAGAAACTTTTGTGAAGATTCGTCAAACGGTGCCAAATTCATAAGCAAAACAAAAAAGGCTCTTCGTAATGAAACGCAGACCTAACTATAACTATCCACTGGCATATGTGTGTGTGTGTGTGTGTGTGTATGTATATATGTATGTGTATATATATGTATGTGTATATATATGTATGTGTATATATATGTATATGTATATATATATATATATATATATATATACCTACTAGCGGTCAGCAGTAAAAGTTCTAGTTAGGGCCTAATTTCCATAGACAAATAGTTTTTTGGTTTGCTAATAACTTTGGTGCCATTTGACGAATGTTCACGAAATTTCCCCCAAAAAGTGGCCTACTTTGTCTAGTTCTGCATTGAAAGTTATGGGGTGATCCGTCAAACGGGGGCCGAGAAAAAGAGGTGGGGGTCAAAAAATGTGCGTTCCCCATAGAGACTTTAGAAACGACTACAGCCCAAACTGCTTAATGGAATTATACCAAATTTGGCAGAATGCTAGTTTGTGGTCCAGAGCACACATAACATGTGTATTTGCAAAGTGCACGTTCACCCAGAAGGATATCTTGGTGCTGAATAACAGATGTTTATTGTGATCCAACTCAATGGTACTCATTTTATCTACCTCAGAAGGATGAAAGGCTGAGTGGACCCACCGGGATTTTAACCTGTGACCATGAGGTCAAACACAGGCCCCTATAGTGGATGCATTGCTCCACTAAGCCACCAGAGCTCTTTGTGTGATTTGGTGTAAATGTGTTTAATAGTTTTGGAGTTGTTTTAAAAAAAAAAAAAAAAGATTTATAGATATCTAGGGACGCAAATCCTCCCCGGATCCGACAGATCTCATGCTGAGATCTGAATGGCTGCCAGCACTTCAACTAGAAAGTGTTGGCAGCCATCTTGGGACTCAGACTCGTCAGAGTCCTAAGAAAAAAGGTGAAAAAAACCCATTAAGGGGCAGGGTAGGAATACCCTGACCCCTAGGTCTGGTGGTAGGGGACCCCAGGATAAAAAAACAAGCACGGTCTCCCGCCTTTGTTTTCTATGCGCCCCCCTTGTGGGGCAGGTCAGGTCCTGGAGAGGTGGATTTTATATCATAAATGGGGAAAGGGGCGTGTGCGTGGCCCCCCTCTCCAGGCTGATTTCAGCCCCAGGGACCCCATCCCCAAGGCCTATATGAATGAATTAAAGGGGAAGGCGGACGCATGGCCCCCCTCCCGGGGCTGTATACGGCCTCAGGGACCACCACCTCCCCGGGGCCCACCCATACATACATAGGGGGAGAGAGGCCGGGCGGCCAGGCTGATGGTAAATGGGGGAGGGGACCCCCCAGACCATTTTCGGCCCTGGGGACCCCCACCCCATCCCCCAGGGCTCGACCATGCATTTTTAAAAGGAGGGGAGCACGCGGCCCCCCTCCAAGAGCCATTAATGGCCCTGGGGACCCCATCCCCCAGTGCCAGGCTCAGCTATGCCCAGGGCTGCCCACCCCCGGGACATAGTGGTTTCCCTGCCCACGCTAGCACGGGCAATAACCTCTGTTTGTCCTCGATTGGCGGGAGCAATTGAAAGCTCCTGCCAAGCAAGAGCAAACAGGATGGGCCTGATTACGATCTCGGTGGATGGGATACTCTGTTACAAACTTGACGGATATCCCATCCACCGTATTACAAGTTCCATAGGATATAATGAAATTGTAATTTGGTGGACAGGATATCTGTCACGTTTGTGACAGAGTAACCCTGTCTGCCAAGATCGTAATCCCAGTAAGCCTGCTCCCAGCGGGCGGTAGCAGAAAAAATGCTCGCGCCCACTTGGAGCGGACATTTAATCTGTTTCCCTGCCCGCTGTCAAGTGGGCAGGGAAACAGATGAAAAAATTGCTCCCACACTCCGGGAACAGCATTTTTTGCTGCTCCCTACGTGCGGGAGCAATTCCGGCTCATGCTGGAGACGGGGAGCTGTCTGGAGCCGCAGGGGCATTGGGGCTCTCCCCGTGCCTTCTAAATAAGAGGCAGTGGGTGTCCTGGGTGGGCTCCAGAGCACCCACTATTGACTGACTGGTCCCCTGGGATGAGGTCCATGGGGCCGAAATCGGTCCGGGGAGTGGAGCCGCGTGACTTTCTTTGCCATTTTTATTTGGGCAGACCCCGATATTGGCTAGGAGAGGAGGGCTGCATGCTCCTCTCCCACTTAAGAATATGGTCCGGCCCCGGGAAATGGGGTACCCAGGGCCAAAATTGGCCTGGGGCAGGGAGGCCATGCGCCCCTCTGTCAGGGTCCTAAGAAGGATTCCTGCTAATCATTCCATTCTGGCCAGTGTCTCCATTGGCAAGATAACCTAGAGAAGACAAGACTCCCTGTTACCCAGCAGGTAGAGATTGAGCTGGCAGCGCTGGAAATCCAAGATGTCTGCCAGCCGAACTCCTCCTGCTACGCTCTAGTTTATTTCCCCTTGGAACACGAAGAGAATGTGAGGCTCGTGCAGCCTAATGACCGCACACTTCACCTGACAGAATTATCCAAGAGGCAGTGTTTTCGTTTCGTCCGTCACGTTAGACAGTTTAAGGTAGGAAACGTCTGGTTCGTCGTTTTAGTTCCTTCTGTCAAGTGTTCTCGGGCTATTCCTTTCCGCGCAAGTCTATTTTGATACAAGAATAGTGTCTCTGTATTGAGTCTATGCAAACAGACCCTAGAAATTCTGAGGCGATTCTCTCGTAATCGCCCTCGTAGTGTCTCGAGTTCTCAGCGCGCATTCTCAGTAGATCAGTGTCTCTGTCGCTTGGGTAAAGTGAAGTTTCCCTGCCTAGTAAGCTACTCAGCTTAACTCTTTTGGTTAAGACGGAGAAGGGAGACGGTTACAGAATATCGCTTTCACGCATTCTTAAAAGTCTTCTGGCTTAACATTAATTCCCCTTGTTTACTAAGAGTATCGATTATTTAAGGCAGTTGACGTCGCGTGGGTCAAATCTAAAATTAGAAGTCCACCTCTCTTATTTTCTCAAATACAGTTTTTCAAGCTATTCTCTTTTGAGCTGCAGTTATCGTTAACGCTTTTAATGAAACGCTGCTCGCCTAGAGACTCTCCACTTACCTGAAGAAGTGTTCCATCTTCCTACGCAGTTCTCTCCAAACACGCAACTACCAACCTAAATAAAAGAAAAGGTTAAAAATTTAGAATGCATAATTAATTGGTGAAGAAATGTAAATAATTAATATTACAAGAAAGAAAAAGAACACAGAATAAAGAAGAGAAGTTAAGGCCTTGTTAGTAAAGGGTAAGTGAAGAACGAGTTAAAATACAGATGTGTGTATATATATTTATATTAGAAGTAGAAGAGAAGCGAAAGAGAGTAGGATAATTCATGCTTGATGTTTTCTTACAGTTCTCAGTGAGAAGGAGGGTTACCATTAGCAAAAGAAGAAAAGAAGAATCCCTTCCGAAGAATCGCAACCAAGGCAGTCTCTTCTCTTCCCCATCCACTTTCCCCCCCAGGGACTTAACTGCGCCCAGGTTTTTTCTATTCTTTGTGGGCAGTGAGTTTCTGGAGGAGAAATGGGAATAGGCGTCATTCTGCTCCTGTGTAATTGCCACAGAAAACCCTGACAGAGTGAAGTGCCTACGTGATTAGTTGCACCCAAGCAGAATGGCGGAAGGAATTAATTTGAAAGATTTAGGAGAAATCTTGGGAAGCATTAAAAAAGAGTTAGTGGCGATGAGAGAAGAAAATAAGACTCTACGCCAAGAGATAGTCAATTCTAGATGAGAAACTTCAGATTTAGCCACTAGAATGAGTGCGATAACGGCAGGAACGAGATTTAAGACACATGTCTCTGGAAACACTGGTCCTACAGTAGAAACAACGTCTTTTATACATACTCAGGTCATCCACTCATTATCCCCAGTGATTCCATTGGCACCCCCAGAACATTTTAGTGGGAACCCCCAAAAATTCATTTTTTTTTTTGACACAGTGTTCCCTTCATTTTATGTGCTGTCCTACAATTTTCCCAGACGCACAGTCTCGTGTAGCCTTTATATTATCTTATCTCAGTGGAAATGCAGCGTCATGGTCCATGTCCTTGTTGACAAATGATGACCCGATTTTGTACAATTTCGAGGAATTCAAGAAAGAACTTTTACGGATATTTGACAGAAGAAAAGCATCACAAGCCCTGATAACGAATTATTGGAGCTTAAACAAGGGAACAGTGATTTAACCACCTACCTAATACAATTCAATAAATTAGTGGTGGAAACCAACTGGCCAGAAAATAAAAGAGGAGCACTCTTTTACAGAGAATTAAAAGATGAACTAAAAGACTCATTGGCTCAAATTCCTAATCGACCAACTGAAATTTCAGAGTTAATAGATTTAGTACTAGAAATTGATTTCAGACAGAATGAAAGACGTAGAGAGAAAAGAAAAGAGTTCAGAACCAGTGTGCCGAGATTCAACAGAATGAAACCAGAGACCACAAGACCTGCAGAAACGCCCTCAGAGGTTGGACCAATGCAAATAGGCACGATTAGAGGTCCGTTATCGAAAGAAGAAAAAGACGAATTAATAAATTATGTCTTTACTGGGAAGCTAGCGGACACATCGTGAAAATCTGCCCTAAGAAACCAAAGTTACAGACGAAGGAAAACTCGTTGCACCACCAGTAAGAGGTGTTGGACTGGTGGGTGCGGATCAGAAAACAACTCCAATCAATCATTCAGTGGCAAATACCTTGCTAGTTTCTTCACCTCATTTAATTCTTTCAGTAATCCCGAAATTTAGACACTTGGTTTTAAGAGATGTTTCAGTAATGATCGACTCTGGGGCCACGGGTAATTTTTGAGATCTGAAATTTGCAGATAATATCAGAATAAGAGCCATTAAAAAGGAAAAAAGTGAGGCCGTAAGAGCAGTTGATGGCACCAATCTTTCATCAGGACCAATAGTGAGCCACACCGAACCAATTCAACTACAAAGCTTAGAAGGACATCCGGAGATTCTGCAGTTTAATTTGATTGATGCTCCACAATTTCAATTTATCCTAGGTTTCCCCGGTTAACGGAACATAATCCTGTGATAAATTGGAGTGCTAGAACTATCGAAATGACTTCAGACTATTGTAAAGAACATTGTTTTGAAGAAGGAAAAATTCATCGAGAATCTAATGCAGCTACTCAGCTCTGTAACAATGAACTCTCAGTTTGTATCATTCAAACTCATGAAATTCCTGAATAATATAAGGATCATGCTGACGTATTTAACGAAGTCGAAGCGGAAAAACTTCCTCCCCACAGATCTTGCGACTGTAAGATAGAGTTGGAACCGGGTTCCAATTTACCATGCTGTCGAATATATGCTTTGACGGAGAAGGAAAACCAGCATTTGAAAGACTACCTCAAAAAATATTTAGACAACGGATTCATCAGGCCCTCTCAATCCCCTGTATCTTCCCCCCTTTTTTTTGTACCCAAAAAGGGGGGGGGATTAAGAACTTTTATTGATACAGAGCAATTAACCAAATCACAATCAAAAATCGTTATCCTTTGCCTCTTATCTCCGTGCTAATTGATCAAGTAAAAGAGGCAAAAATGTACACTAAGTTGGATCTTAGAGGTGCCTACCACTTGATTAGACTTTGTGAGGAAGATGAATGGAAAACGGCTTTCCGAACTAAATACGGCTTGTTTGAGTATCAAGTAATGCCTTATGGGCTATGTAATGCCCCCGCCGCTTTCCAGCATTTCATAAATGATGTCCTAAGTGATTTTATAGACAAATGTGCCATCGTCTATATAGATGATATATTGATTTACTCGGCCTCTGAATAAGAACATCAGTAGCAGGTACGGGCCGTTTTACAACGACTGCGAGAAAACACCCTATACGTGAAACTAGAGAAATGTTCCATCAACACTACTACAGTGGAATTTTTAGGATTCATTCTCTCACCCTCCGGTATAACTATGGATGAACAAAAGGTAAAGGCAGTCACGAAGTAGAAATCCCCTACAACGGTGAATGAAATTCAGGGTTTTATTGGTTTTGCTAACTTCTATAGAAGATTCATCCATGAGTTCTCTCAGAAAATCATTCCACTTACCCGTCTACTGAAAAAGGGAGTGAAGTGCCTACGTGATTAGTTGCACCCGAGCAGAATGGCGGCAGGAATTGATTAAAAAAATTTAGGAGAAATCTTAGGAAGCATTCAAAAAGATTTAGTGGCGGTGAGAGAAGAAAATAAGACTCTATGACGAGATAGTCAGTTCTAGACGAGAAATTTCAGATTTAGCAACTAGAATGAGTGAGATAACGGCAGGAACGAGATTTAAGACTCATGTCTCTGGAAACACTGGTCCTACAGTAGAAACAACGTCTTTTACACATACTCAGGTCATCCACTCATTATCCCCAGTGATTCCATTGGCACCCCCAGAACCTTTTAGTAAGGACCCCCAAAATTCAAATTTTTTGACACAGTGTTCCCTTCATTTTATGTGCCGTCTTACAATTTTCCCAGATGCACAGTCTCGTGTAGCCTTTATATTATCTTATCTCAGTGGAAATGCAGCGTCATGGTCCATGCCCTTGGTGACAAATGATGACCCGATTTTGTACAATTTCGAGGAATTCAAGAAATAATTTTTACGGATATTTGACAGAAGAAAAGCATCACAAGCCACTGATAACGAATTATTGGAGCTTAAACAAGGGAACAGTGATTTAACCACCTACCTAATACAATTCAATAAATTAGTGGTGGAAACCAACTGACCAGAGAATAAAAAAGGAGCACTCTTTTACAGAGAATTAAAAGATGAACTAAAAGACTCATTGGCTCAAATTCCTAATCGACCAACTGAAATTTCAGAGTTAATAGATTTAGTACTAGAAATTGATTTCAGACAGAATGAAAGACGTGGAGAGAAAAGAAAAGAGTTCAGAACCAGTGTATAGGTCTGAAGAAGCAGAGGAAGCATTCAGCTCCTTGAAGAAAAGTTTTACATCAGCACCCATACTACTCCACGCTGATCCCTCTGAACCATTTTATCTTGAAACGGATGCATCGGATCTAGCAATTGGTGGAGTATTGTCACAACGACATAAGACCACTGGACAGCTACATCCTGTAGCTTATCATTCTCGAAAATTGACTCCAGCGGAGATAAACTACACTATCACCGACAAAGAATTATTGGCCTTTAAAGATGCCTTTAAGGAATGGCGACATTATCTAATGAGCGCCCGACACACAGTAACAGTATTCACGGATCACAGAAACCTGAAATTCTTAAGATCTGCAAGAACCTTGACTCCACGCCAACTTAGATGGTCATTATATTTCGCAGATTATGATTTCGTAATCACCTATCAACCTGGAACAAAGAACGGAAAAGCAGATGCCTTATCAAGACTGGATACGGAGAAGCACGAGAATGCAAGGGATGACCAAACGGTAATTCCTTTGGAGAAAATAATTGGAGCAGTTTCGGAAGAGTCATTTGAAGACCAAATTATTTGATCTTTAAGTCCAAAGGAAATCAAGGAATGGGCAGAGCTAGATCAGAAAAGAGAGATCAGAGACCTATTACCGTACCATGCTGGAGCCTTGTATCTACTAACTAAGCACCTACAGACTAAAGCATTGTTTGAATGTCATGACCGTCCCTTAGCAGGCCATAAAGGAATCCACAAAACCGAAGACTTACTTAAATGAAGATTTTGGTGGCCGCAAATTAAGCAAGACATTCAACAGTACATACATAGCTGCGAGATCTGTGCTCGGGGGAAAATCTAAAAGACAGGCACCAAAAGGTCTATTACAACTTTTACCCACTCCACCCTACCCGTGGCACACAGTCTCTCTAGACCTTATAGTTGACCTACCTTCTCGACAAGGTTATAATACAATCCTGGTTTGTGTAGATACATTTTCTAAGATGTGCCACTTTGTTCCCTTAAAAAACATTCCCTCAGCTAAACAACTCACTCAACATTTTAATAAACACATAATCCGACTTCATGGCATTCCCAAGATCATAATCACAGACAGGGGGAGTCAGTTTATATCTAAGTTTTGGAGAGCATACACCAGTGGGCTTCACATAGAAAGACGATATTCCACCAGTTTTCACCCCGAAACGGATGGCCAGACTGAAAGAACTAATCAAGAGCTGGAACAATACCGTAGGTTGTTTTTGCTAGATGAAGAGGGAGATTGGCCAGAGTATCTATGGACAGCTGGATTTGCCCATAATGCAAGGAATGTATCCACCGGTCATTCCCCCTTTTACTTAAACTATGGCCGCCACCCTAACTCTTCAATCGAGTGTGGTAGTATTGAAGTACCTGCTGTGAAGGATTTGGTTCTGCATCTAGCTCATGTTCATCAATCTGCTGTGCAAAATCTATCCCATGCAAAAGAACGCTACAAACACTTTGCTGACCGGTAAAGACGGAAAGAACCCACTTTTCAAGTGGAAAATATGGTTTGGCTTAGTACTAAGAACCTAAAATTGAAGAGTGTTCGAAAGTTTCAACCACGTTTTGTTGGTCCCTACCCCATCGAAGAGATCATAAATCCTGTAACTTATCGTTTAACCCTATCTGAAAATTCTAAGATTCATCCTGTCTTTCACGTTGCCCTACTAAAGGAAGTTAAACCTGGTTTAAGAATCTCTTCTCCTGCAAAACCATTGTCAGTTGATAGTGGTATGAAATATGAAGTCAAACAAATTCTTGATTCAAAATACAAAAAGGGAGAACTTTTTATATTTAATCGATTGGAAAGGTTTTGGACCAGATGAACGTTCTTGGGAGAAACATACTGATGTTCATGCCCCATGTTTGGTTAAAGCCTTCCATAAAAGATTCCCAACCAAACCACACTCGCAGGAACCCTCCTTTAAGGGGGGTACTGTCAGGGTCCTAAGAAGGATTCCTGCTAATCATTCCATTCTGGCCAGTGTCTCCATTGGCAAGATAACCCGGAGAAGACAAGACTCCCTGTTACCCAGCAGGTGGAGATTGAGCTGGCAGCGCTGGAAATCCAAGATGTCTGCCAGCCCAACTACTCCTGCTACGCTCTAGTTTATTTCCCCTTGGAACACGAAGAGAATGTGAAGCTCGCGCAGCCTAACGACCGCACACTTCACCTGACAGAATTATCGAAGAGGCAGTGTTTTCGTTTCCTCCGTCGCATTAGTTTAAGGTAGGACACGTCTGATTCGTCGTTTTAGTTCCTTCGGTCAAGTGTTCTTGGGCTATTCCTTTCCGCGCAAGTCTATTTTGACACAAGAATAGTGTCTCTGTATTAAGTCTATGCAAACAGACCCTAGAAATTCTGAGGCGATTCTCTCGTAATCGCCCTCGTAGTGTCTCGAGTTCTCAGTGCGCATTCTCAGTAGATCAGTGTCTCAGTCGCTTGGGTAAAGTGAAGTTTCCCTTCCTAGTAAGCTACTCAGCTTAACTCTTTTGGTTAAGACAGAGAAGGAGACGGTTACAGAATATCGCTTTCACGCATTCTTAAAAGTCTTCTGGCTTAACATTAAAACCCCTTGATTATTAAGAGTATTGATTATTTAAGGCAGTTGACGTCGCGTGGGTCAAAACTAAAATTAGAAGTCTACCGCTCTTATTTTTTGAAATACAGTTTTTCAAGCTATTCTCTTTTGAGCTGCAGTTATCGTTAACGCTTTTTAATGAAACGCTGCTCGCCTAGAGACTCTCCACTTACCTGAAGAAGTGTTCCATCTTCCTACGCAGTTCTCTCCAAACACACAAGTACCAACCTAAATAAAAGAAAGGTTAAGAATTTAGAATGTATAATTAATTGGTGAAGAAATGTAAATAATTAATATTACAAGAAAGAAAAAGAACACAGAATAAAGAAGAGAAGCTAAGGCCTTGTTATTAAAGGGTATGTGAAGAACGAGTTAAAATACAGATGTGTATATATATTTATATTAGAAGGAGAAGAGAAAGAGAGTAGGATAATTCATGCTTGATGTTTTCTTACAGTTCTCAGTGTGAAGGAGGGTTACCATTAGCAAAAAAAGAAAAGAAGAATCCCTTCCGAAGAATCGCAACCAAGGCAGTCTCTTCTCTTCCCCATGCAAAAAGAACAATTGATGGACAGAATGCAGAACAATGTCATACATTCACCCCAGTACAGAGATCTGGGCCTAAATCCATCGTTTTTTTGCTCCCCATGCCATTCCAGTTTGAACCTAGCCATATGCAAATCAGTCTTAACCCTGCGCCCAATGGGAACAGTCCAGCCCGAACTGCCTGGCCAGGTCCTCCCTGGACTGGAAACAAGCATCCACGACCGGTTTCGGGGTTTCACCCCATATCAGCCAGGATAGCTTGACTCCAGTGTCATGGAGAGCACAGGACCCACGTCTGGGCATACCCGTCCCACTCAGGGTGACAAATGCAAAAAGAACAATTGATGGACAGAATGCAGAACAATGTCATACATTCACCCCAGTACAGAGATCTGGGCCTAAATCCATCGTTCATTCAGCATTCTGTCCATCATTTGTTGCAGTTACACTTTCGCCCTAAGTTGGATGGGTATGCCAAGACGTGGGTCCCTTGCTCACTGTGCCACTGGATTCAAGCTAGCCTGGCTGATGAAGGGTGACATACCCCGAAACCGGTCCCAGGATGCTTGTTTCCGGTCCAGGGAGGACCTGGCTTGGCAGTTCGGTCTGGACTGTTCTCATGAGGCACAGGGTCAAGACTGATGTGCATATGGCTGGGTCCAAACTGGGGTGGCGTAGTGGGCAAAAGAACGATGGATTTAACCCAGATCTCTTGACTGGGGGAGAATGTTTGAATCATTCAGCATTCCGTCTATCATTTGTTGCAGTTACTCTTCTCTTCCCCATCCCCTTTCCCCCCCAAGGACTTAACTGCGCCCAGGTTTTTTCTATTCTTTGTGGGCAGTGAGTTTCTGGAGGAGAGTTGGGAATGGGCGTCATTCTGCTCCTGTGTAATTGCCACAGAAAACCCTGACACCCACCCCCTTTTAATTATGAAGTGGGTGCCCTGGGTGGGCTCCTGGACACCCACCATTTACTGGGCAGGCCCTGGGAAATGGGGTCCCTGAGGCCAATATTGACCTGGAGAGGACTACGTGCCCCCCCATTTATAATAAGGCCAGGCCCCGGGAGATGGGTACCCCGGGGCTGAGACTGTCCTATGGAGGGGGGCTGCCTGCCCTCCTCCCCCATAATTTAAGCAATGGGCCCTGAAAATGGGGTCCCTGGGGCCAAATACGGTCTGGGGAGGGAGGCACATACTCTCCTCCCCTATAAAAAGGTAGCAGGCCATGGGGGATGGGGTCCCTAGGGCCGAAATCGGCCTGGGGAGGGGAGGCTGCATGCCCCCATCTGTGTTGATCCCTTTGGGGGGTTGCCTGCATGCTGGCGATTGGCTGCAGGCCAGGCCATGCGACCAACCCCCTGCTGCCCATGGCCAAAAGCTGTGCACGACATGGGGTTGACTGCGTGCGGCCAAACCCCTTCTGAACATGGCCGAAGGCTGTACGTGTGCAGCATGGGGTTGGCTGCATACGGGGGGGTTGGCTGCAAGCCAGACCCTGCGGCCAACCCCCTGCTGCGCAAGGCCAAAGGCCGTGCTCGACGTGGGGTTGACTGCATGCGGCCAACCCCCTGCCACACACTGATGAAGGCCATACGGACGTGGGGTTGGCTGCATGCGGGGCATTGGCCGAAGGACCAGGCCCGGTCATGCGGCCAACTCTCTGCCGTGCAGAGCCAATGGCCGTGCGCGGCAGAGGTTGAATTAACGTATGGTAATTAAATATTACTTTACGTTAAAAAAAAAATAGAAATTCACTGAAAAAAATAAAGGTTACAGGGACGTTATGGTTAGGAATAGAATTTTTTTTAAATGTAGAAATTCACTGAAAAAAACAAAGGTTACAGGAGCGTTATAGTTAGGTTCACGTTTTACACACAGAACCATAGAAATTCAGCAATTATAGTTAGTTATTTGAAGAAACTATAACTCATGCCCTAAGGTAACTATAACTCACGCTTTTGCCATGCATTGTTAACTACCCCACTCATGACATCTTCTGTGACATTATTGATGATATCACTGCAACATCTGCAATAAAATTATCGATGAGAAAACTATGCATGCCAGGGGCATGAATTATAATTATAGTTGTGTGTTTGTAAAATGTGAACCTAACTATAACGTCTCTGTAACCTTAGTTTTTTCAGTGAATATATATAATATATATATATATATATATATATATTCATTCACTGGAAAAAACAAAGGTTAATGAGCTGTTATAGTTAGGTATGGTAATAATATCATACTTTGCATTTAAATACGACAATTATCGTTATTTCAAGTAATTATAACTTACACCCCCGCTATGCACAGTGTCTTCATTTTGAGGCCAGCGTAGCAGAGCGCGAGCTCCTGCAGGAGTTTGTGGGGACCTTTCACTCTTGCTGGAGCGAGGCAGCCAACGGGGAAAAAAAGCCTCCTTGGCCAATCAGATCTTTGTATTATTTGTAGTTGCATGATCGTGGGACTCTCGTGAGCCTCCCTCGAACCCAACCGTCCAGATAATCTATGTTTTAAACTTAATTTCTCATAAACTGCGGAATGGTTTGCACCATATCACAAAAAGCTCACTTTCTAGCTTTCTGCCAAATTTAGTGTAATTCTCCTCAGCCGTTTTCTCAGTATCGCTGCTCAATTTTCCTATAGAAAATTGCATGGGGAAATTGCGTTTGTGACACCCCTCCTTTTTTCTCATCCTCCGCTTGACTGATCACCCAGAAACATTCCAGGAAGAAGCTGAGGTGTCAGACTGTGCCAAAGTTATTAGCAAACTAAAAAACGCTCTTCCTATGGTAACTAGGCTTTACCTATGAGTACACAGTGCCAGTGGCAACCACCACTGTGTAATATCATATCTATATATGATATAACATCATGAAATGTAGCACTCAGTTGGTATTGCATGTGACACGAAAAAATGAGCGTTTTCAATGAATGGGATAAAATGCAATACAAAGGAGAGAAATCAATGATACAGTATGCAGGCATGTATACTGTCATGACATTTGACAGTATACAATGGAACACTTTTGAGATATGGGATTTAACGTAAGTAAATATAGTGCTTTTGTCACATTGGATGTGACATGATCTAATGAATGATTTCATGGCATATGATTAAGGCTTCCAGTTTTCCGTTTTTACTGATTTTTACAGATAAATACAGACAGAAAACAATCTGTTTTCTGTCTGTAATAATTTTTAAAAGCTGAAAAATACAGAAAAATGTGTTTCTTGTGAATGACTCTGTTTGTTGTCCTTCATGAATTCCAGACCAACTGCTAAGCAGGTAGACACCATGGAGATTTAAAAACAGGATGAGATTCCCTTAAATACAGGCATATGTTAACATATATTTGCATATAATGCTAATATTTCCCTATCGCAGTAGTGTTTTATTAGTTTTGCCTGCTTTATTTGCTAAAACGCGACCGGCATCAAAGTATGAGTGCATGTTTATCAGTTAAACAAATGTGGAAATATACCATTTTACTACTCAATTTATTCTCTAAACATAAAATAAACATGTACAAATAGCAATAAAATGGCCCAAAAATAAATATTCATAAATACAGTCCGAAAAAAAAAAAAAAAAACCAACATAAAACCGGGAGCCCTACATATGATATAACAGAATAAATTGGGTGGTTTATTGCCATGTCATTGGCAATTGAAATCAACATGGAGAACCCCTTCTTTGTGAAAGACCTCAAGCAGTTTACATCATTACAATGTAATGAAGCCTTGCACAGCAGTAACTGAATAATGAGACTTGCATAGCAGTCTCATGCGCAGAATCCCCCTCCAGACACTACTGTGTTCTGCAATTGAAGGTACGAGGGTTATATTAGCTTCATTTTCAGTTTCTGTGGGAATTCCAGGTTGGTTTCTTCAGTATGCATGCAGGGGAGAGGGTGGGGAACATTCTGATGTCTGTCTCCTTGAGCTCCTTACTGCCGCTGGCCTTTGGAATTACAGTGATTGCCCAACATGTGAGGTGCGCTTTGGTTGTGGGAGAGTAAAGAGCATGCAGGGGTGTACTTTTTAATTTTATTGTCATGGTCAGGTATCCATACTGAACCAGGGGAGTGTTATGAGGGCGCGGTAGAAAATATCCCACTCCGCCTGATACTAACAGTCTAGCTTCTGCATGATGGTTGATCTGAAAGCAATAGTTTTGATATTTCAGCAGACCAAGATAGAGGGTTTGACACTCGTTCTCTATTCACAATGGCAGTATATCGATTTAACATACTCATCAGTTGTTCTCCTGGATGTTGAGTGTTGCTCAGTGTGTGATGTGAGAAACTTAGAACCGTACAACATTCTTTGCACTAGTATCTGGAAATATTTGGAGATTCCAGTGAAGTGGGGTTTCGGAACCATTTTTGCCGTGTTAACGGAGAACCACAATTAATGCTGCAGTGTTGTGTGGGAGTTTTGGCGGCATGTATTCAAGGTCTTTCCATAGTATATGATCTAAGCCTAATGTTACAGTTTTGGAGGGGGTCCCAAAGAGTGGAGTTTAATTAGTTAATGATGAAAATGTGAGACCATTGGCTATCTCCATGGTGTGTAATATGGGGGCCTCAGTAGATTACACATTTGACATCCTGAGCTCTTGGGCCATTTCATGATATAGAATCTGCGGTCAAAGGTCCTTTTATGCTGTGGAATCTGATGACTTTATGAGAGCCACGGTGTGGTTTTTCAAGATGCGTGTTGTGACTTCTTGTGGGCTGTGAAGACTTTGGTGTATTTGCTAGCATGCAATCTGAGCAAGTCTAAAAATTCCTTAGAAGAACTTGGGATATGTTCTGAGGTGTAGTATTTGAATGCTTTGATCATAGTATGAAATCTGAGCCTTTGTTTCTGTTTGGAATTTAGAGACATTTGGAGATTTTATGATGATATGTATGAGAACAATAGGACATTTCATGTTGTTGACCAGGATGCCTTTTGGGATTCATGGTGCAGAGTGTTCAGGAATTAGTACAGAGGTGAACAGATTCATGTTTTGGCTCTTGAGCAATATGGAAAATCGAAAATGGTGTTGTCTGAGGTGTTAATAACCAGAAGATATTGGAATTTAGCTCTTGTGGCTACTGTTTGACTGGTTAATGTTTTTCTTCCATATCAGAGACAATCAGTGTTGATCATACGGTGGCACAGGTGTTCCGTCTCAGACCCTATCAAGATGTCCATGTGAACGTTGTTGACCCTAAGGTGAGTTGGCAACCATCCAAGATGAAAAAGCATCTGAGAGCTCCTCCTTAGAAATTTTTATATAATGATGAATTTTTGTAATGTATTGAAATAAGTGGAGAAAATAGGCAATGTGAAATGAAATAACAAGATTGTATAAATAAGGGGGTTGGTCAATCATCATTATATGCTTGATTTCTACGTAGAAAATATACAGGTTAGCGGGATTGTTTACTTTTGTGCCAACACAGAGTAGGTACTGATTTGATGAATTTAATATAAATTGTTCCTAGTCATGTCTGCCAAGTGTCGCACCTATAGTGTACGTGGTGCAGTGTCACTGGATTGGAAAGGTTGATTGACGGGTCATTCTTTGGCTGAAATCTTAGTGGACTGCGGATAACATCAAAAAAATGACATCTGTTTATGTTTGATCTCTTTGTAGGATGTTACTCTAGACCTTGTGGAGCTAACCTTTAAGGACCAGTACATTGGGCGTGGTGATATGTGGCGACTGAAACGAAGTTTGGTGAGCTTCTCTTCTACTCCACTCCGCTGAAGTAGATTCTCTTGTGTCTCAGCAAAGGACTGCTGTGTTGCTGTGACCAACTTATGATTGTTGGACGGAAAGTAGCGCTGTTGGCATACAATGCTTTCCCAAAGGCTGGCTGTCCACAGTTTGTATTAGTAGGAGAAAGTGTCATGGATTCTGAAAGGGCACCCTCCTTTCGGGGTCCTTGGGTGGTTTATAGCATTCAGTGTGCTCCTAAGATAGAGGAGCCCCAAAGGGAAACAGGCATTGGCAAAGACAGTTGGTCTGGTCTTGTCAAGCTATGAATATTTCTGGTGTTGTAGTTAATTTTTGGTTTATTTTTAATTGCAAGCCTATGCAGGTAAATAAACAAATGTGGTCTGGTAGCAGTGGATGTAGAGCTCCTGAGGAATGGGCAGGGGGGCTGCTACGCACTAAGAAAAGTAAAGAAGTGTCTCGCCAGCTCTACCAGTGAAATGCACTCATTTACAAGATGCACATGTGATTGAGCAAAAATGCTGTCACTGAGAGGGCAATAGATACAGTGGCTGAGGTGGGCTGGCCCATTGTCAAGCACAGTATATCTTCTGGATGGACGCAAAATGTGAATGACACTTGAATAGACAGTGGCTAAAGAGGCTGACCCAATGCCCCTTTTGTATTTATATGTATGTATTGTTTTTATTAATTTTATATTGACAAGGTCCTAGCAGATAGCTAAACCTATTAGGCCAGACATTTAAAGAGACACACTTGAGACATGGGGTGAAGCAGACCTTCTGGTTGGGGGATGAAAGACTGAGACGTCTCCTATGGTAATTGGAAGAAGCGCTCCAATCGAGGATGAAGAAGTCCTGGTGAATTTTGGGTCAAGGGAAATGCATAGTGCATCGGTTGTAAGAAACCATCTCACTCTGAAGTGCTGGGAATCATTATCCACCTTCTATGAATATGTAAAGTGAGAAGCAGGGAGCCTGAGTTACAGAAACAACTCTACTGATGAAGACAAAGCTGTGGGAAGGGCTGAAATGACCCATTGCCACTGAAGAGGATGCGGGAGTATGTAAAGTGTAGAAAAGAAACCATCCTACTGAGAATAAGGAAGTTATAACTGTGGCAGACAGTTCTACTGAAGGGAAGCGTCAGGAAGCAGGATGAATTAGCCACTTGTGGCTGTGTTACTGAGGAAGAGGCAGTAGGGGGGGGGGGTGTAAATTGGGAGAAGTCACACTTGGGAGGGGGCAGGGGTTTGTGGGCATAGAAACAAAAGAGGAAGATAAAGACGTGCAGGTAGATGGGGTGCTGTGCCATGTAGACTTTCATTGCACAAACGGGACAGGGCTGCATAGGAGTTGGTTACTGATATATTGGGTGAGGGGATATCATAATTTGATGAGAGAAGAGAGGGAGAGATTTAATATGCTGAGCGGCATGGAGGTAACTTTGGAAGGATGGTTTGTGATGTTTGTATCCCCCTCTTCTTTCACTCCAAGGTCAGTACATGTGCGTACATCACACAGAAGGTGGAGCTTGCTGGCATCCGGTAAGTGCTGAACTGTGATTAACTTCTACAGAGTTTCCGTCACTGTCTGGTCTGAAACAGTGGTCAGAGTGATAACAGATAAGACTCAGTGCAGCCAAGTGTAAAACTATGCATTTTGTAGGAGACAAACCAGCGGCAGCAGTGCAGGAGAAGGGAGGGATTGAATGTAAACAGTGGAGCAAAGTGAAGGCAGGCTTTGCAGTAAACTGAAAAGAATGGCTGATAGAAACAAGGGAAGAACATTAGGAAACAGGCGAAGGAAAATTAAGAAATGGAATTTAGGAATCTGAAAAGAAACACCAAAAGAAACTGAAGGCAATTGAGGAAGGAAACGGAAGAGAAGAAATGAAGAGAGCTGATGGGAGAAACTGAAGTGAGAAAAGGGGGATAGAAGGGAAGAAAAGGGGAAAAGTCTTAAGAGAATCGAGGGAAGCAAAGGAGGGAAACTGAAGGGAAGTAATTGAGAAAACAAAACAGACATGAAGGAGAGAAACTGGAATAATATAATGGAGGAATCAGGAAGGATTGTAAGAAACCCAAGGGAAACATTTTAGGAAATGGACGGAAAGCAATGGAAAGAAATGGAAAGGAAGTGATGAAGAAACATTGAAGTATGTTATCAGCATGTGAATGAATGGAAAGGATAGAGAAAGGGGAAACGAATAATGAAGTGAGATAATGGAGGAAAACAAAAGTTAAGTCAAGTAGAGAACCCAAAACAAACTGATGGAGGAAATTAAACTGGATTAAGGGAAATAAATGTTTGAGAACATTGAAAAGAGCAGAGGAAGGGAGATGTAGAGCTATATTACCAGAATACAGATTAGTAAATATTGAATTTCAAAAGTATCATAACAAAAATGTAAGTAAGTAGAGGTTTACTATACTAAACTCCACACATATGTACCTTCATGCTATTATATATACAGGGCGCATAGATGTGGAGTCAAGAATAGTAAATCTGTACTCACCTATATATACTTTACCTTGCCGATATTTTGGTCATTGATATTTTTGGAGCACAATATTCTTGCAGCCGATAATGTGTCTTACATCCGGTATAGGAAAATGTGCTGTTTGACTTGTCGAGGAGCTTTCTTTAGAGCCTAAACTCCTGGTTGTTATTACCCTTTGCAGGGCCCAGGCAGGGGAGCTCTGGGTAAAGAGCGAGAAGGTGACATGTGGATACATCAGTGAGGACACGCGGGTAAGCGAGGAACTCTTCCATTCTTCTCGCCAAGTGGTTGCTTATATCCTTGTAGTTCTACGGAGTTCATTCTTGGAAACAATTCCAGTGACAACCGTGATACCAGACTTACTCTGGTTCAGCTACTCAATTGTATGCGTCCAGAATGTTTCCAAATTGTCATAATGTGTTTTCAAAATATGGATCTCTCTCTCTCTCTCTTTCTCTCACCCTCTCTCTCTTTCCCTCACCCTCTCTCTCTTTCCCTCACCCTCTCTCTTTCCCTCACCCTCTCTCTCTTTACCTCACCCTCTCTCTCTTTACCTCACCCTCTCTCTCTTTCCCTCACCCTCTCTCTCTTTCCCTCACCCTCTCTCTCTTTCCCTCACCCTGTCTCTCTCTCTCTTTCCCTCACCCTCTCTCTCTTTCCCTCACCCTGTCTCTCTCTCTCTTTCCCTCACCCTCTCTCTCTTTCCCTCACCCTCTCTCTCTTTCCCTCACCCTCTCTCTTTCCCTCACCTTCTCTCTCTTTCCCTCACCTTCTCTCTCTTTCCCTCACCTTCTCTCTTTCCCTCACCCTCTCTCTCTCTTTCCCTCACCCTCTCTCTCTTTCCCTCACCCTCTCTCTCTCTTTCCCTCACCCTGTCTCTCTCTCTCTTTCCCTCAACCTCTCTCTCTTTCCCTCACCCTGTCTCTCTCTCTCTTTCCCTCACCCTCTCTCTTTCCCTCACCCTCTCTCTTTCCCTCACCCTCTCTCTTTCCCTCACCTTCTCTCTTTCCCTCACCTTCTCTCTTTCCCTCACCTTCTCTCTTTCCCTCACCTTCTCTCTCTTTCCCTCACCTTCTCTCTCTTTCCCTCACCCTCTCTCTCTTTCCCTCACCCTCTCTCTCTTTCCCTCACCCTCTCTCTCTTTCCCTCACCCTCTCTCTCTCTTTCCCTCACCCTCTCTCTGTCTCTTTCCCTCACCCTCTCTCTCTCTTTCCCTCACCCTCTCTTTCCCTACCCTCACCCTCTCTCTCTCTGTCTCTTTCCCTCACCCACTGTCTCTCTTTCCCTCACCCTCTCTCTCTCTTTCCCTCACCCTCTCTCTCTCTTTCCCTCACCCTCTCTCTCTTTCCCTCACCCTCTCTCTCCCCTTTCTAATATACCATAGTGAATACATTGGTATTGAGGGCCTGCTGGCTCAATGGACTAATGCATCCATTGCAGTGATCTATGTTTGATTCCATTGTAAAAGGTTTGAACCTTAGTCAGTCCAATAGCCTTTCATTTTTCCAAGGTTAATAAAAGGAGTACCATTGTCTTGAGTAACAACAAACATCTTGCATCTGTCAATACCGGCGAGATACTACACATTGGAGTGAATTTACACTTTGAAAATGGCCTATGATTAATTATTATTAGCATACTTTATTGAATACAATTCGTTATATCTTAAAGAATGTTCTGTTCCAATGAGAAACAAATGCAGCAATGTTTTGTGTTCTTTTTCGACATTTAATAAAACAATTACGATCTAAAAATTAAATGCTTCCAATTCCTCTGTAGTGCAAGCCATGTAGTAATTAATGGTCAAACTAAGAAATGTTTCATATTGTATTGATAGCACTGTAAAAGCAGTATTATATGCTTATAGTGGTTAACTATAGAATGGGAAAACAGTAGCTGAATTAAAAAATACGCCCTTTTGTTTTCATTCCTCTTGCAGCGCAAAATTGTCCTACAAGAATAGCCCCAATCTGTTCTCCAGGTGAATCGGAGAAACTAGTACATTATTGGCATTTTTTGTGGTTGTTCCTGGCAAAATGTGGTGCAAACTGTCTGACCTGCCTTGAATGTGTCAGTTCACAGTTGTTTCGGGATTCTTGGCTGCCACCCGCCTTGTTTTTCATGCGTAGCAGGCGGTAGCAGTTCAGTGGTGTTTTGTTGATTCATGCCGTGATGTGCTTCCTCCTGCTGTGGAATGAAAATTACATAGCCTTCTTTCCATAGTTAACTACTGTTACCATTTCTGTGAACTAGCATGTGGTTCTTGGCAAGTGCTCTGTTCCACCACGCTGATAGTCTAAGAGTGGTCTGGCCTGGATAAGAGGCCAACCTGCCATTTATAAATCTCTCTAAAGGTCCTTTGCACCAGCCAACCTGCACTCTATAGCACGCTCCCTATAGAGTGGTCAGTGCCTGCTTGCTTTGTATACATCCCTTTCTATGACGGGATCCTGCATTAGATTGCTTCGTATATCCCTGCTCTCTGGTGGAAGCCGTTGCCAGCCTGAAAGTATACCTCACTCTCTCTGAAAGTGGCCATTGCCTGCTTGCTCTTATATTGTACTCTCTCTAAAACTGGTATACTGTGTACCAGGCTTTGGTTAAAAGTGGCTGGTGATTGGCTGCCACATCCACCTCACTGTCTCTGTAGGTAGTCCGTGCCATGCAGCCTGCTTTGTATAACTCTGTCACTCTAAGGGTACCTATTGCCTGCTCCCCTGCACATACCTGTTACTGTTTCACAATGATTCCTGCTAAGTTGTTTCCACTGTTTGAGCTTTGTTGACAAAAATTTCCAGGGTATTGCTTCATACACCTTGGGCCAGTGCCAGACCTCAATCCGCTTTAAGCCGTTCCAATAGTCTACACCAGCTCGGTTCGTATTCCGTTCTGCGTCCTGGAAATGCTCAATGGCCCCCTGTAAGGAGAGAAACAGAGGTTCAGATCCTTCCTCCTGCTCTGCTTCTCACCAGCTGCCCAGTAGGGTCCGTTCTTATAGGGGTATCCTGCCCACAAAACCTCCCCCTTTCCCATAGGTGGTTTTAATTTAGAGGTCCACCTTTCACTTCTGTCATTCTTCTTATTTGCTTTTGTCCAGAGTTATGTTTCTGTGCTCCTCCTCTTTGTCTAGGTGTTCCTTCCCTCCAAAATTCTTTTTACCTGTTCCTGTTTGGGCCTCCTACTCTAGTCCCCCCACCCCTTTGTCTGTTATGTCCCTTTCCTCTGCGAACCCTGAGCCATCATGCTTTTTCTGTTTTTTGGGCCAACCGTGAGAGCTTGATCAGGGCCATGTTTGGTGTTTTGATCTACATCCTGCGTGTTCAGTCTGTCAAAGCTTTGCCCTGATGAAGCTCTCGTGATTAGAGATCAAAAAGCGTTGGATGTTTGCTGTGGTTGTATGATTACCTTTAAACAAGAAAAATAAAGAAGTTTGTTACCACTACAAGTTGGGAATTCCTGGAATATTTTCTTTTCTGAAGTCATCAAGACTGTTAACATACATGCTACTCCAGAATGGTGTTGCCTCTCATCTATTCGAAATTGCATTTTGTTTAGGGTCTGGCACAGATGACCCTTGAAGATGGGCAATACTTATACTGACTAAAAGGACGTATCAAGTGGTGTAATTTTTCTTGCGCCTTTACTGTCCAATTTGTTGTGGGACTTGTATAACGCATCATATCAATCCTTATGCACCATATATTCTCCTAATTGGTATCCCCAAGCCTCAGGGTTATTATACGAGAAGGGAGTTAGTCCACTGGGAGACATCAGGGATCAACGGTGAGGGATATGTTCAGAGAGGGGAGCCTGGCCACATTTGAGACAATAGTAGAGAAGAATGGACTTGCCAGTGGACAATTTCTGTTGCACAGAGTTCCAGTAATGGCGTTGTGCAGCCTATGGGAGATTACAGATCCAGAACTATACATACAGGAGTTGATACACTTGTACACTATGGGAATGGTAGGAGGTTAATCGCCTTGTTCTGTAAAGAGTCGTGGAAATCACAGAGTTATCCCTGTGCGGATTAAGAGACAAATGATAACAAATAGGATCGAGCACTTGCTGCTGAAAGTCCCATCTCTCAGTATGTGGTGAAATCCTTTGTTACAATTGGCCAATGCAGAGAGTGCGGCATTACCCAGGGAAGAGAAAAGAGGGCTGAGAAAGCACCCATGTCACACCAGTGGCATGACCTCTTGCACTTTCTTTTGCAAAGAGATAAAATGACAGTAAGCCACCGTGAATTGCAGAAAATACACTTACAAAAAAAACTAAGTGAGACTGCCATGGACTTACAGGAGTGGTTTGTAAACTGCTCACTTCAAACTGTAATGAAGTACCACTGTTGTGACCAGAAGACAACGCCCACACACAGAGGATGGTATTGTTGTTCATATCAAGATTGCTGTTCCCCACTTGCCCTAAGGTGAGGGCCAAGAAGGCCAGGACCCTCAGTGGCATTACTTTATTTCACCTCATTCATATGTTACATAGCTTATCTTTAGTCTCCAAACGCCCCTGTGCCCTTAGTCTGACTCAAAATCGGGAAAGTTCAAACTCTGAGAGCTCCTGAGACCGTTTCCATCACCTGCATACAATTAATTTGCTTCAGACCTCAATCCTATATAGTATCTTTAGCTTGAAGTCTTACTGTACTGTAGCAACCAGCTTGTGTTCTTTAAATGCCTCTGCGGTTCTTTTTACTTTTTTCCCCTCTTTTCACTTGACAATGTAAGTTCTGTGACTGTCCTAGGTTATCTCTTTGGTGTGAAACATCTGTCAAAAGAGACTCCTTCTGTCCCAGCACTAATACCCCATGATCACCTGAGGAATGGTGTGCAGGAATTAAATAGAGACATTTGATCGCTCGTAGGTCCACAGGCTTTTGTTATAGTTTGCCATTTCATTCCTCTCAATGTATCCACCTGTAAGGTTGGCCTGTTTACATCTGAAGCACATACCAAACTACACATCTTCTAGAAGATGGCCACTATATTTTTATAGCTTTCTCTTTAGCCAGAGAGTTGAGTTGAATCTGTTGCTTTGAGAGACTTCGTTTGAAACCATATTTATTTTGGACATCTTATCATACTTTGATTTACCTGTATTATTCAGTGGGCCAATTTATAATGGGTATGCACTCAAGTGATGCCTCCTGCCGAGTGGGCTGGTTGGCCACTTCACCCATATACCTTCCTGTGCTATGAACCTCCGACCCTAATTCGACCTTTGGCTTTTCAACTGTTTTTCATTTTCCTCCACTTTCTACTTCCTCCATAACCTTTGAGTACTGTCACTAGCTAGTGAGGATGGGCGGTTGCCCGCAGTCTCATTTAGATGTGGTTGTCATCAATCCATTGTGTGTATGGGAGAGGGGTGGCGTGGGTGGGTGCTAAACTCCAAATTACTATGCCTTCACCAGAAAATCTTTTCTTAGATCATTGATCATATCCCGTATGTTGTCCTTCCTTTCCTCCAAGCACGAAGTGCCAAAACCCAAGATGTAGCGCTGCACCCGGAGGACGATCCCCCAGTCTGCCATTGATTAGCCATTGTTTCCCTCTCTTTCTCCAGGTCGTCTTCAGATCTACTTCAGCAATGGTGTATATTTTAGTCCAGATGAGCTGTGAGATGTGGGACTTTGACATCTATGGTATGTATGGGATATTGCAGCAATACAGTTAGATATCAGTACCCGAGAAAAGAGAGGAATGGGATGATCTGGATTGGACACGGAGTAAAATGCAGAAATAAATGGCCGGCTGTACTGAGTGGCAGGGGACGGCTGGAGGAACACTGATGCACATTAAAGAGAGCTCATGGTGAGAGACCCCTTGGTGCTGTATCATCGGAGTGGCCCACCCCATGTCATATGAGCAGCTCCATTTAGACTAAATGACGAGCGTGGCTTGTGGGACTATAAGCCCAGTGGTTCATGGACCAGTAATGAGCACAGATCTCAAACCCCTGAACTATGAATATGGCACTTGTTTATTAATTTTGAACAACACCAACCATCTACTTCTGCACACCCAGGTGCTTCCCTTGAGCCCGGAAGGGAACACGTCTCTAAAACATTGGTGTGGAGCTTATGAGCACAGTCAATAATGTCACTTCTGCACCATAGGATCTTCATTGATGGTCTTAGATGTTTGAATCATTCTCTTCTCTTGCAGTCTTAGCCAAGGTACAATCTTTGCCATGTATATTATATTTACTTGTAAATAGATGATGCAGTGTTGATTTTTACATATGGACCACACATTTCAAAGTAGAAAACAAGATAATTTCATTAAAATAAATAACACATGTATTTCACCTGCCATGAAGTAAAACACAAACTACAGGATATAAATGTTGCTCTAAGAATCTCTGCACTGATATTTCCCTTTATATTTGAAATGCATCAAGGTAATATCACTGATGCTGCTGCATGTCTTGAGTACCTATTTGTGATACAGTCTAGAGAGTGTGGCATGGGACAGAAGAGCACCTTTGAATGCAGGGTTCTCTGAGGGTTGTAGTAGTGCTATTTGTATTACTGCTTTGATGTGCCCCCTGACTGTGCATGTGCTGCATAAAAAACATTATCACAAATGTAAATGTGAAACTAAGACTAAAGTCAATTACGTGTTGTAAAACATCATATTTTCTGCATTCAAAGGGGTAGTTGACCTTGTGCTTGACTCAAAATAACTTTTTAAAACAAAGGAGCTGGTCAGGTGTGTTGGTGCATTTGGAAATAGCTGTTATTCAACAGGTTTTAAACAAATAGTCTGCACTTAATTTTCTAATTCTTGGGTGTTAAGAGTTTAATACTTGAGGAATAACTAGCAATTGCAGCCCTATCTGGATCTCGGACTCACTAGAGCTCCATGTCTCTGATACCCACCAGCTTTGTTCGGGGAAGCTAATCACTGGCAACACTTTCTTCCAGAAAGGAGGCACCTGACGATACCTCAAGCCCAGAGCAGGTTTATCCAGTAAATCCAGTGAATGTTCCTGGCCTGACCCTTGCACTCCTTTTTTTTTTTCTCTTTTTTTTTTAATGAATTGTTTTTATTATTTTCCTTTAATATTACAGATATTGTGCATACCATCAGGCATGGTATACCATATGAAAGTTGCATACATTAAGTTTATTATGTTTCAGTTCCCCCACCCTTCCCAACCCCTCCTATCTGGTTCTTCAGGTTATAACCCAAGTTGACATACAACAAGTTTGCATCCCTGATTCCTGCCCATTGAGGCCTGCTTCTTGCCACCAGAGGTCCCAGGTATTCCAGTATTTCCGTATACATTCATGCCCTTTGTAAATAGCTTTCTCTGTTGATAATTATCCGTACCCCTACTCCACTCCAGTGCGGGGATCCACATTCCTCATCTTCTTGGTATGTTACGCTTAGCCACTAGGAGTCCTATCCCCACTACGGTCTTTGAGCTTGCCGTGCCCTCCGAGCAGTCAATAATGCCAAAAATTGCTACTTTAGGGTCCAGTGCCGCCGGGTATCCCACCACTATTTCACAATGAATTTGTTGCCATTAACATGCAGTTACCAGGCAAGTCCAGATTGCATGCAAAAAAAGCACCCCATGGGCAACTAGGGAAGCATGCTGTATCCATGTGCCATAGCTTAGTGGGTGGAAATTGACATTATGGAGGTACTTAAATTGGATTCTTCTAAGGCCTGAGCGATTTCCAGTTTTTGAGTCATTGAGTTTGGCCAAAGGGAAGGGAAAAAGAGGGTGGAGAAAAGGCCCCGGTTTGATCTGTTAGGACTCCTGGGTTCACCTGCCACCATCTGGCATGTATTTCCACCGTGGCCACTGCCTCCGGGGACCATGAGGCCGTGCTAGTGCTCGAGCACCACTATCAAATTTCACCCTCCAGCTGCTTACAGGGGGGATCCTCTCCTCAGCACCAGCCTGCCTTCTCACTACCTCATTTAGTCCTCTGCTTCTAGGCCCATGGCCCTGTTGTCAGGCGAAGCCGTCCATCCTGGTCCCCATTGCTCTGCCTTTTTCTCCGTCTCTGTAGGGAGAGCGGAAAGAAAGGATACCCCTGCTCATTCCATGGTATTTCTCAGCTCACCTGCTTGCAGCCCGGTGAGGCACTGCCACGGCTACTGTCTCCAGCACATATGGGGCCAGGCAGTGCCTCCGGTTCCTGGCACCAGGCTCTTCTCGTCCGCTGTCTCAGGAAGGGGGGCCTGCACTGACAGGGGCCCGGTCCCCCGCCACTCACCAGGCGCCCACTGGTGAAGCACAGCACCCGCGACACCCCAGCCAAGCACACAGCAGCAGTATTAGTTGAGGCCACCTGTTCCGACCGCCATGTTAAAGCCACCTTTATTGTAGGCTGCGCTCATCCTCAATAGTGTCTGGTACAGTGCAAGCCTGATTTTTGGCTACAGTGGGCCTTCTTCATTTCTGTATCCTGGGTCATCCTTGTTTGCACTTCAGTGGGGCACAGGCAATAGTAGAATGATGACAGATGGTGGGGGTTTCAGGGAGATACCAGATCAGTGTACGCCATCTTGTCCAGCTAGCCATGGCACTGACCCTTGCACTCTTAACATAAATTGTGGGGCTTTGACCCAGTGAGTCCTAATTACCTGCCATGTGCGTTTGTGATGCCACATGGTTAATGGCTTTCTTCACAATGTCATCATTCTCTGCTCTGTCACAGGTGACCTGTATTTCGAAAAGGCAGTGAATGGCTTCTTATCCGATCTCTTCACAAAGTGGAAGGTAGGTCTAATATCTTAACAGTTTTCCCATGGAGACCTCACTTGTACTTATTTCTCTTGGCATTTGCTCCTTGTGAGTCTGTCACCTGCACCCTGCAGACTCTCACTCTGCTTCCCTTCCAATGTGTGCTTTCTGTATGCTTGTATTGTGCTCTGCCTATTGTTTGCTCCTTCACCTCTCTTCTTTTTGTTTCGTTTCCTATCTAGTCTCATTCTTTTCCGCTTATTGTCGTTATTTCTTTTTTGTTTTTCTTTCGCATTCTTTTTATTTTCCATTTTCTCCTAGTGGTTTCACGTTGTCGTTTTTCCCATTTTAGTTCTTTTCTCTCTCCATCTTTCTCTCTTTCCTTCTTATTGTATCTGTAATGTTCTTTGCCTCGTGTTCTTTTTTTCTTGTTTTCCTGTCTTTGTCTTCCTAAAATGGCACATCTTTCTACTTTTCATGTTATCTGTTATTGTTTGGATTATTTTGCACGGTAAATAAAATCTGCTCCTTACATACATATTTTAAGTAATATATGCAGTACTAACGTTTTCCACTTTAAGTAACTTGTGCAAGAAAATAAATCAGTACTATAAAATAGAAGACTGTGTCAAGGCTGTTTATGTGATAGCTGCTCAGTATCCCAGCATTTACTGCAATAAAGTTTTGTTCAAAAACATTTCAAAACAAACATAAACATATTACAAATAACACCCAACAGCTTTTCATCCAGCAATTACATTTTGCAGGCTTGTAGTCCATGCGATCATTTACATCTGTTGGAGTAAAAATTCTGTATCTATTCTAACATTACTTACACAATTCCTTGTTACGCTGCTCTCTGTTTTCACCCATTTCCCTGGCTCTCATCATGCTGTCTTCATTTATTTTCATTTTGTATGTTGGTTTATGCTCAAGATCTTTGCTTGTGATAGGCTACAATGGTTCTGTCGGGGAGAACCCAATTGCTTTGAAGAAAATAAAATTAAAAGGTACCTGTTGAATAAGTATGACAGGTATAGCATTTGCATTGGTTAAATCATGAAACGCATATCAAATAACGTTGGAACGCATATCAGATGACGTTGGAACACAGAATAAAGCAAAACACCTATTAGTATATGCTTGCAAAAGACTCTTCTTTTATATCCATTAAAGCTTAAATCAATATTTACAAATAATCAGAAGGCTGTCAATACTAGAAATACCGACAAAGGTGACATGTGATATGGTGACATTAAGTGCTCAGTGATAGTGGTGCAGTGCATATATACAAGGTGATAGTATGTACAATTTGTTACACCGGGAACTAGAATGTGGTCAGAATGACGGTAGGCAATAACTCTGGCAAACAGCAGGTTAGCTTATTGATTTAACAACCAGAGATTTGATTGATCTGAACCATATATATTCGTCACCCTCGCAGGTATGTACCTGCACTAAATATGGTATGGCAACAGTGGGGCGACCCTGTGTCCCTCAGATCCTGGGTATGTATGTGATAGGCTGCAATGGTTCTGTCGGGGAGAACCCAATTGCTTTGAAGAAAATAAAATTAAAAAGGTACCTGTTGAATAAGTATGACCGGTATAGCATTTGCATTGGTCAAATCATGAAACGCATATCAAATAACGTTGGAGCGCATACGGTACCTTTTTAATTTTATTTTCTTCAAAGCAATTGGGTTCTCCCCGACAGAACCATTGCAGCCTATCACATACATACCCAGGATCTGAGGGACACAGGGTCGCCACTGCTGCCATACCATATTTGTGCAGGTACATACCTGCAGGGTGACAATATATATGGTTCAGATCAATCAAATCTCTGGTTGTTAAATCAATAAGCTAACCTGCTGTTTGCCAGAGTTATTGCCTACCGTCATTCTGACCACATTCTAGTTCCCGGTGTAACAAATTGTACATACTATCACCTTGTATATATGCACTGCACCACTATCACTGAGCACTTAATGTCACCATATCACATGTCACCTTTGTCGGTATTTCTAGTATTGACAGCCTTCTGATTATTGTAAATATTGATTTAAGCTTTAATGGATATAAAAGAAGAGTCTTTTGCAAGCATATACTAATAGGTGTTTTGCTTTATTCTGTGTTCCAACGTCATCTGATATGCGTTCCAACGTTATTTGATATGCGTTTCATGATTTAACCAATGCAAATGCTATACCTGTCATACTTAATCAACAGGTACCTTTTAATTTTATTTTCTTCAAAGCAATTAGTTCTCCCACGACAGAACTCATTGTAGCCTATCACATACATACCCAGGTTCTGAGGGACACAGGGTCGTCCCACTGTTGCCATACAAGATCTTTGCTTGGCAGAAGGATACGCTGGCCCTATTACCTCAGCCAAGGTTGACATTTTGTCTGATAGATTGATCTGAAAGAGACACGTTAGTGATAGATTCCTTACCTTACAATATCCCCAGACGTCAGACTGGATCTGGAAAGTTTTTTCGTTAGCAGTACCTCTGCGCGTCAGTAGGTGGCGTTGTGCGGTTCCGCGTCCGTAGCTGGCTTCGTAAGCGCCGAGATGACGTCACGGAGACTACTTAGGCGCCACCCATGCGCGCTGACATCAGTTCTTTCTTTTTCCGCGCCAGTAAGCGCAGATCCGGTTAGAGCACGTACCTTAGTCACTTTTTGACTACCCTTTTTGAGACTTTTGCCTCCTGTAAGCTTTGGTTTCCTTGGTGCACGTAGGGATGCCTGGATTTAAGTCTTGTGGTGCCTGCCGTCGCAATATGTCGGTGGCGGACCCCCACGATGTCTGCCTCTACTGCCTAGAGACCGACCACGACTCCCGGTCCTGTCTGGACTGTCGGGCCATGGCCCCGAAGGCCTTGAGGGAGCAGCACCGGAAGCTGCTGGAGGTTCGGCACTCGTTCCAGCGCCGTTCCCGGTCCAGGGGCCGTTCCAGGGAACGCTCGCGGGGCCACAGTCATTGCTCCTCGGGCTCCAAGTCTTCACCCTCGGATTCGGGTAAGAGACGACACAAAAAGAAGTCGAAGAAGCGTGTTCGCTCTCCGACGTCACCCCGTCGGTCCCCGGATGCGGACGAGGGGGACAGGGGCTTTGCCCCTGCGGCTCCTTCGGAGCTCGAGAGTCCCGCGGCCTACCCACCTTACCCGGGTCCGTCGGCGACTCCCGCACAGGTGCAAGAGTTTCTTGCTACCATGGACCACCTTTTTAGGCCTCGGGCTCCCGCCGGCACGCTCTCGGGCCCCGCGGTCCCGTGTCAGGATCCTGTTGGGCTGTCGGCGGATCCAGCTTCGGCGCCACAGGATCCTGCGCCCTCGGCTCCGCCTCCGGCGCCGCAGTGGGTGCCATTTGTCCCGCCCTTGCCCAGGTTCCAGGACCATTTTGCTCCTACCTGGGATCCGCATTGGGACACGGCGCCGTTCCCGACGCCGTTTGTTCCTTCTCCGGCTCCTGCCCTGCCGCCGCGGTCTGTGCCACATGCGGCGGAGGTGGAGGACGACTGGGAGGGGTCTGAGGACCCTCTTGCTCGTCAGTGTGACTCTGAGCAGGACTGGGCGGACGATTTAGGGGATGCCGGCGACCTCGACGTCTCCTCTGACCCGGGGTTTGCCTCTCCCCCGCCTACCATGGAGGAGGGCGCCTCCTACACGCTGGTGCTCCGTCGGGCAGCTGAGGTTCTCAACCTTGATCTCCCTACGGTGGCCCTCAAAACTAACCTCCTCACTGAGGTGCTCCAGACGGCATCCACTTCGTCTGAGCCCCTGCTGCCATTTAATGACGCCCTCACTGACGTCTTGCTGGGCACTTGGTCGCGGCCAGCCACAGGGGCCCCTTTGGATAAGAACGTCGCCAGGCGTCATCGCCCGGTGACCCTGCCTTTCTGACCACTCATCCTACGCCTGAGAGCCTGGTCATCCAAGCTTCGACGTCCCAGAGTGCCTTCCCCACGGGTCCGCCGGATAAGGACTCCAAGAAGCTGGAGCAGTTTGGCAAGCGGTTGTTCTCTTCGGCCAGCTTGGGGCTGCGGTCGGTGAACACCACTTGCCTATTGGGCCGCTATTCACACGCGGTGTGGGATACAGTCGCACAGGTGTTGCCTCAGTGTCCTGAAGAGACCCACGCTGTGCTGTACCAAGCCGTTGCCGAGGGTAACGATGCGGCTAAGTTCGCCATTCGGTGTGGTTTGGACACCGCGGACTCACTAGGTAGAGCGATTTCTACGACTGTGACGCTTCGTCGCCACGCCTGGTTGAGATCTACCGGGTTCTCGCCAGATGTCCAAAGCTCGCTCATGGACATGCCCTTTGATGGCACTCGCCTGTTTGGCGATAAGGCCGACAGTGCGCTGGAGCGTTTTAAGGACTCGCGGGCCACGGCCAAGTCCTTAGGTCTTTCCACGAGAAGCCCAGCCACTCCTGGTTTTCGTTCCTCTCGTGGCCACGGAAAGGGCACCCAGGCACGTTCCTTCAGCAAGCCTGTGCAGAACCGGCCTCAACGCGGCCGCGGACGCGGTTTCCGCAGGGGCGGGTCTGGGAATCAGCGTGGGGGTCAGTCCACCTCCGCCCCCGCTGCTTCTGCCTCCAAACCTTCCTAATCCGAGCTTTGGGGGGCACCCCACGCCAGTGGGTGGCAGGATCCGCCATCATCTTCCCCACTGGCACGCTATCACATCGGACCAGTGGGTGTTGCAGATCATCCGCAAGGGTTACGCCCTTCCCTTTCAGTCCACCCCTCCAGCCATGCCACCTCAGTTCCACCGCATGTCGGGGGACCACTTGGCACTTCTCCTGCAGGAAGTCACGACCCTCTTGGCCAAGGGGGCCATCGAGTGTGTTCCTGGGCCAGAAGTAGGGAGTGGTTGTTATTACCACTACTTTCCGGTCCCCAAGAAGGACAAGGGGGGCTTGGGCCCCATCTTGGACCTCAGGGACGTCAATCGCTTCCTCCGGAAGGAGAAGTTCAAGATGTTGACTCTGGCTCAGGTCTTGGCTGCCCTCGACCCTGGAGACTGGATGGTAGCGTTGGACTTGCAGGACGCCTATTTTCACATCCCCGTCCTGCCGGCCCACCGGCGTTACCTGCGGTTCACGGTAGGCCAGGAGCACTTTCAGTTTGCCGTGCTCCCCTGCGGCTTTACAAGCGCCCCTCGGGTGTTCACGAAGGTGATGACAGTGGTCGCAGCTCATCTGCGCAGGTCAGGTGTGTCAGTCTTCCCCTACCTCGACGACTGGTTGTTGAAGGCGGGCTCGCCCCAGGCAGTCGTCACCCACCTTCTGACTACGGCCGACCTCCTGCATTTGCTGGGGTTCTCCATCAACGTGCCGAAGTCGCACCTGAGTCCCTCTCAGAAGCTCCCCTTCATCGGAGCGGTTCTGGATTCGACGCTGTTTCGGGTTTATCCTCCCGAGCAGCGAGTCCAGGATATTCAGGCTATGATTCCGATCTTTCAGCCTCTCTCCCGGGTTTCAGTCAGGATGACCCTCCGGCTCCTGGGCCTGATGGCCTCCTGCATCCTGCTGGTGCAACATGCCAGATGGCATATGCGGGCTCTGCAGTGGGACCTGAAGTTCCAGTGGGCACAGCTTCAGGGCAACCTGTCCGATCATGTCCAGATCTCGGAGGGCACTGCACGGCAATTGCAGTGGTGGCTCACGAATCGCGATTGGGTCAATGGCAGATCCCTCTCCCTTCCCCAACCGGAGCACACAGTGGTGACGGATGCGTCCCTCCTGGGATGGGGTGGCCACTTGGGAGAGGCGGAGATCAGAGGCTTCTGGTCTCCGGCGGAGTCCCGGCTCCATATCAATCTTTTGGAGCTGCGGGCGATCCGACTTGCCCTGAAGGCGTTCCTTCCCTCTGTCCGGGGAAGTGTAGTGCAGGTGTTCATGGACAACACCACCGCCATGTGGTATTGCAACAAGCAGGGCGGGGTGGGGTCGTGGACCCTATGTCAGGAGGCTCTGCGCCTCTGGACTTGGCTGGAACGTCAAGGCATTACCTTGGTGGTTCAACACCTGGCAGGTTCTCTGAAAGCCAGGGCGGACGAACTCAGCCGCCGGTGCTTGATGGATCACGAATGGCGTCTGAACTCGGACGTGGCGCAAGGTCTCTTTCTGCAGTGGGGAGAGCCTTGGTTAGATCTATTCGCCACCGAAGAGAACGCGCAATGTCATCAGTTCTGCGCGTTGGAATTTCCAAGGCGGCACTCGCTCGGCGACGCTTTTCGTCGCGAGTGGAGTTGCGGTCTGTTGTATGCCTTTCCGCCTATACCGCTTCTGCCCCGAGTGCTGAAGAAGATTCGGTGCGACCGGGCCCAAGTCATTCTTGTGGCTCCGGATTGGGCACGAAGATACTGGTATCCCGAGCTACTCAACATGGCGATCGATCCCCCGATCCGTCTGCCTCTTCGGGAGGATCTTCTGTCGCAACAGCAGGGGACGGTCCTCCACCCGAACCTGTCCAGCCTCCACCTCCATGCGTGGAGATTGAGCGGCGACAGTTGACAGCTTTCGATCTTCCTCCCGCAGTCTGTGATGTCATTCTGGCAGCCAGGCATCCCTCCACTAAATTGGTATACGCCTGCAGGTGGAACAAGTTTGTGGCATTGTGCACAACTAAGGCTGTGGATCCCCTTTCTGCCCCTCTTTCCGAAGTCCTCCTGTTCCTTCTTTCTTTGGCCCAGCAGGGCTCTGCTCTGGGCACTATCAAAGGTTATCTTTCGGCCATCTCTGCCTTTCTCAGGCTTCCAGATCGGCCTTCCTTGTTTAAATCTCCGGTTGTTAACCGTTTCCTGAAAGGCATTACGCACACGTTTCCTCCCGTGCCGTTCATTATGCCTCAATGGGATTTAAATCTTGTTTTGACATATCTGATGTGCGCTCCCTTCGAGCCCCTTCATACCTGTCCTTTGCGTCTTCTCACTCTCAAGACGGCTTTCCTGGTAGCTATCACCTCTGCCAGAAGAGTGAGTGAGCTCCAGGCTCTTTCTTCCAAACCTCCTTTCCTTTCTGTTCATCCGGACAAGGTGGTTTTAAGGACCCGTCCTTCTTTCTTGCCAAAGGTTGTCACGCCCTTCCACATCGGGCAAACCATCACTTTGCCCACCTTCTTTCCGCCTCCTTCAAAAGAGGAAGAGAGGCTCCATCGTCTGGACCCAAAACGTGCGCTCTCGTTCTATCTCAAGCGCACACAACAGTTCCGGGTGAATGACCAGCTCTTTGTTGGCTACGTGGGCGCCAAAAAAGGTCGGGCCGTGCCGTGCACAAACGCACCATCTCTCAGTGGGTTGTTTTGTGCATCAAAGTGTGTTACTCCTTGGCTAAGAAGGAGCCTCCTGTGGGGCTGCGTGCCCATTCTACCAGGGCGACAGCAGCCACTACTGCCTTGGGACGCGGCGTCCCCTTGCAGGATATTTGTCAGGCAGCTACGTGGGCCTCGCTGCACACGTTTACCAAGCATTACTGCCTTGACAGTCAGGTCCGGAGAGACGGCTTCTTTGGCCGTTCTGTTCTCCGTGACTTTCTGGTGTAATCCATTCGCAGACCCTCCACCGGGGTTGGTATTGCTGGGGTATCTATTCTAAGGTAAGGAATCTATCACTAACGTGTCTCTTTCAGATGCACAAGTTACTACTTGTGTACACGATATATCTGTAAGAGACATTAGTTAGTGATAGATTCCTTACCGCCCCACCCATCCTCCCCGTTCTGCGAACTGATTTCTAGGGTTAAGGTCATCCCTTTCAGGGCCCTAGTTTCATGGCACCAATGGTCAGTTTCTTGCATGGCTCTGCGTTCCTGGCGCGGAAAGTCGTGTACAGAACTGATGTCAGCGCGCATGGGTGGCGCCTAAGTAGTCTCTGTGACGTCATCTCGGCGCTTACGACGCCAGACCGCACGACGCCACCTACTGACGCGCAGAGGTACTGCTAACGAAAAAACTTTCCGGATCCAGTCTGACGCCTGGGGATATTCTAAGGTAAGGAATCTATCACTAACTAATGTCTCTTACAGATATATCGTTACACAAGTAGTAACTTGTGCTTCAGGGACCTACTCTGAAACTTGTGCCTCACTACCCATTCTGTTCCCTCTTCTTCGTTGACACCAATTCTACAGGTGCTGAAAGCTTTAGATTTCTAGATCAAGTCTCAAAGCTTGGTCTAGATACTGAACTCAAGTCTTTAATGTTCTATTTCGTTGTGATCAATGCAAAATCTAACTACTGTAGGGTTACTTTATTGGAACAGCAGTTCCTGATTTGAGACTGTACACATTTCACATACACACCTTTGTCATTTTGTATGGAAGCCTCCCATGTAGGCAGAGGACTCAATTGTGTAGATAAAACGTTTATAGCCAGATGTACAACCCTTTTTTGCGCTCGCAAACGAGAGATCGGCCCGTTTGCGACCGCAATAAAGGGTAATGGCATTACAAACGCTATTTTACGAGTCACTGACTCGCAAAATAGCGTTTGCTACTCTCGCTTTTAGGAAGGGACGTCCCTCACTGCCATGTACTATTGTTTTGTGACCGAATTTGCGGCCGCAAAACACTCGCAGGTTACCACCTTTTTCAGGTAGGTGGTAAACCACTCGCAAACGGGAAGGGGTCCCCAGGGGGCCCCTTCCCCTTTGTGAGTGTGTGAGAAAATGTTTTTTAAGAACAGGCAGTGGTCCCAGGGATCAACCAAGATAACAACTGCGATCGATAACTGACTGGATTGATTCTTTTGAGGATAACAAATGGTCCCACAAACAGTTGGAACTTATGTTGCACTTTGAATTTTAGATTCTTGGTGGACAACCACACCCTGTTAACTTCTTCATATTGTGGCCCTTTTTGTCTCTTCATATCAGCAAATCGTTTGTACTGCTCTTTAGCTGCTATCACATGTGTACGTTTCTTTTTTGCAATGTCAGACAATTGTCTAATATGTTCTGCTATATGAGGTACGGAATCCTGCTGGTGTAGTATAAATAAAGGCAAGTAATGCGGATGCTAACCACACGTTACAAAGAATGGAGAGAACCCAGTAGAAGAATGAGGTACCACATTGTATGCAAACTCCGCAAGCCATAGCATCTCCTTCCATTCCTTAGGGTTGTCTTGAAGGAAACAATTGAAGAATTGCTTAATACACCGATTCACTCTCTGTCAATCACTTTGAGGGTGAAAACTAGTGGACAAATATGATTTGATGCCCAATGTAGCACACCATGCCTTCCAAAACTGTGAGGTAAACTGAGTTCCACTGTCTAATGTAATCATACGTGGAAGGCCATGTAACCACACTACATGTTACATCATCAACTGAGTCAAACGAGAGGTTGTGGGAACACCAATGCAGGTCCTCAAATGTGCCATTTTTGACAACCTGTCAACTGCCACCATAACATGGGTAACCCCACCATGAAATCAACAGATAGATCTTCCCACATTCTTTCTGGGGTTTTCAATGGAAGTAACAACCCTTACTGTCTGCCTTGGCTTGGGCACACACATCACAGTTCATAACGTATTCCTGTACATCCTTCTTCAATTCAGGCCACCAAAAATGCTTTAACGCATTGTCTTGTGTTTTTGCTTGGCCTGGATGTCCGAGCATGTGTGAAACATGCCACCATTGTATCGTCTGAATTCTAAAAGAGTGGGTGGGGACATACAATTGTGAGCCATGAAAGGGTAACCCTTCATGAATTTTTCTGCAAGGGTCTTGTGCTACCCACTTAGCAAGTTCCACCAACGGAATGGCTTGTAGAGCATCATTTAGGAATTGGTGTATGGTGTTTGCCCCTATAAAATGTTGGGCTGGAATGAGAAAATATGAGGGTTCTGTTCTCTGTATTATGGCACTCTCATGATATCTAGAGAAGGAATCTGCCTTTCTGTTTTCTGTACCTGGACGGACGGTCACTACAAAATCGTATTCTGAGAAAAAAAGGGCCCAACGCAGTTGGCGAGGGGTCAAGGCTCTGTCTCACTTCAGAAACTATAGGTTGCGGTGATCAGTGTATACAGTTACTGGATTTCTGGCCCCCAACAAATAGTGCCTGCCATTCTTTAAATGCTAGGTGGATAGCCAAAAGTTCTTTCTCTGCTATTGTATAGTTAACCTCTGCTGCTTTAAACCTCTTTGAAAGATAGGCAACAGGATGCATTTGCCCCCTTATGGGGTTTCATTGTGACAAAATTGCTCCCATAGCCTCATTTGAGGCATCAGCTTCTACAACAAAGGGTTCGACTACATTTGGGTGAGCCAGTACGGGAGCTGAAGTGAAGGCTTCCTTTAGGTAATAGAACTCCTTCTCACACTCAGAAGCCTACTGAAACACAGCATTTTTCGCATCAATCTTGTGATTAGAACTATAATGGCAGAAAACTGAGGAATAAAACGGTGGTAAAAATGTGCAAACCCCAAAAATTTCTGTATGTCTTTGGCATTTTGTGGGGTGGGCCAATCACGCACTGCTTGTACTTTTCCTCTCTGACACATCTGCAAACCTTGGGGAGTTAGTATAAATCCCAAACATTCCACACAGGTTACGTGAAATTCACACTTTGACAATTTGCAGTAAAGACCATGCTGTCTCAATGTTCCCAAGACGGTTTTAACAGGTTGAATATGGTCCTGTTGCGTTTAGGAGTAAATCAAAATGTCATCTATATAGACGATTACAAACAGATCCAGGTAATTTCGTAAGACCATGTTTAGAAAATACGGAAAAGCTGCTGGGGCATTGCAGAGGGTGAAGGGCATTACACAATATTCATAAAGACCGAATCCGGTGTGGAAAGCAGTCTTCCACTCATCTCCCTCTCTAAGGAGTACCAGATGATATGCCCTTCTGAGATCCAATCTGGTATAGACTGTTGTCGATCTCACCTGATCCAAGAGGACTGAGATGAGTGGAAGCAGTAACGATTTATAATGGTTATCGCATTCAATGCTTTGTAGTCTTTGCATGAACTTAACTCCCCATTGTCCTTCGGGATGAAAAACAGGGGAGAGGTGGCAGGAGATTTGGAGGGATGTATAAATCCATTCTCTAAATACTTGTCAATATACTCCTTTAAATGCTGATTCTCCTTCTCCATAAGAGTAAGGTATACGACTGCAAGGTATTTTGGCTCCAGGAACCAGGTCTGTCTGGCAGTCTTAGGACCGATGGGGTGGCAGTGTTTCAGCGCTGCACTGTCTAAACACGTGTAAATAAGCAGATTACTGTTTGGGCAGGACTGTTTATTTTTCTGCTGCTGTTGTATGATGCAAGTTGCCATCGTTGCACCTACACACGGGATGCACTACTAAAGATTAAGTTTAATTCCTGCGAACACTCGGCACACTCAATTACTTTGCTAGAAGGGCCTTTCTCTTGTAAATTCTGTAAATTTCAGAGCTCCGCTCCCCAACACACTCTCTCTCACTGCGCGCTCCCCAACCAGATAAAGGGAGTAGGACCGTATAGGAGTAATCCACAAAGTGATGTACAGTCCCAAGTCATAAGCATTGGCTGGAACTGTTTTCTGGCTAATGTAAGATCCCTTCCCAAACACGCTGTAAATATTTGGGATCTCCTGACAGAAAATGATCCCCATATTGGGTTTCTTACTGAAACTTGGATTAAACCCTCTTCCAGTGGCCCTACCGGACGGTTATCGAATCCAAAAACTTGATAGGCCAGATAGGGCGGGGGGAGGCATCGCCATAATACATAAGGAATCTCTACCTATCACTATTCTAGATCAAATGTGTAAGGACACTTTAGAATGCCTAGTTTTTAGACTCGACCTGCACCCACAACTCAGCTGGAAAGGGGCTCTCGTTTATAGACCCCCTGGTCCTCTATTAGGCTTCACTAACTTACTAATGGAATTCATCTCCCCCCATGTTATCTCCACCCCTAACTTTTTACTCCTAGGGGATTTTAACATCCACAGTGAAAATGCTTCCAATCCTGATGCCACAGCTTGCCTATTAGATCTAGGCACACTTGATCTCTTGAAGATCAACAACGCACCTACCCATTCTGCAGGGCACACTCTGGACCTTATCTTAACTAATTCCCCTCATATCAGCTGTGGGGAAACTCGTCCTTTGACGTGGTCGGATCATTCTATGGTGGATTTCCAACTTATGAGTCCCAGAATCCACCCTACTCTTAAATCTCACACCACGCATTGGTACAGACCATGGCATAAACTCACACCTGATCAATTCATAACCCCTTTTAATTTTTGGATAACCGATACAGCCACATATAGTGTAGAAGAACAGTTCACTCATTTTAATTGTATCGTTCAATCTACTGCAGATCACGTAGCACCACGGAAACTGCAGACCCACCCTCCCAAATTCTCCTCAACTAGTTGGTACTCCCCTAGCCTCCGGAAGGAAAAGAGCCAATGTAAAAAATTAGAACGGACATGGCGAAACTCACACAATGCACAGGACAAAGAGAGATTTAAAGCTGCACTGTCTTCCTATCATAAAAACCTAAGGTCCGCACGGAAACGACATATTGTAAACCAACTAGAACAAGCTGGGAACGACTCTAGGATCCTCTATCAAATCTTGAAAACCTTCACTAACCCTAAGGCTTGCGATACCGCAGAAACTCCCTCGCAGCTGCTATGTGATAATATAGCATCCTTTCTCACCCTGAAAATTGATACCATTTATCATAAAATTATCTCATCTATCACAACTCCTAACAACTTTCTCATAGAATGCCCTACTACCCCTATCTACACCACGCAGATGCACTCTTTTCCTTCGCTAACGCCGGAAGAGGTCGAATCCCTTCTTACCAAAGTCAAATCTGGGTCCCCCTTAGATGTAATTCCCGCAAAAATCTCCTCCAGATTAGCGCAACAGCTAGCCACACCAATTTGCACCATTCTTAACAGCTCTGAGAGCTGGCAGACTCCCCCAAGAATGGAAAGCAGCGCAAGTCGTCCCCATTCGCAAAAGCCCCAAAATCCCCGCTTCTGAGCTGTCAAACTATCGCCCTATTTCTCTGCTCCCCCTTCAGAGTAAACTCCTTGAAAAACATATAAACAGGCACTTGTCTGACTTTGTGGAATCCTCGTATTGCCTGGACGTCTCCCAGTCTGGCTTCCGGGCCAAGCACAGTACCGAGTCCGCCCTGATAGAGGTAACTGATAACATCAGAATGGCCCTGGATAAGGGTCAGGCAGCACTTTTAGTGCTGCTTGACCTATCTGCAGCGTTTGACACCATCTCTCACAAAATCCTTTTACAGAGACTCCAGGACATCGGGGTTCAAGGGGTTGCCCTGAAATGGCTGACAGACTTTCTCACAGATAGAACCCAGACAGTCACTCTGGGTGAAGAACCGGGCCTTTGGGCCTGGCGGCGCAGGGCACGCCTGAAATCTTCGGGTTCACCTGCCTTGTTGCACAGAGACACGGAATACTCTGTTGGCGTAGAAAACCAAGTTTATTAGCTGCAGCTAAGCACAGTTGTCCAAGAAGTACATCAAGTAGGTTCTCAGGAGACTGCCACTTGACTCCGTGGCTCACAAGCTTTTATCGTCGAAATACATCTGTACAAACATACACCCATCACACAAATTTTTAGCCAATCAGGAGAGTTTGAAAACAAGATATTGTGTCACCAGAATGCTCTCTGCTTACATGTTGTGTGTTATCCAGCCCCCAAAGTTAATCAATACTGGTACCCATAGTTCGGTGTTTGCAATGGCAGGACATATCTGTATGCTTCAAGAGGAAGGTTACAAGGTAGGAAAACACAGGGAGAGAATAGCGAAGGCCAGAAGATAAGATATGGCGAGAGGAGAATACTAAAGGCTAACAGATAGTTGATACGGGGATTAGGTAGTCCAGACAAGGATTAGTTAGGCCGGCTGGTGTCTGAGATTGGTTTAAGGACAAGGACGGAGGTTTTTTTGACACGTTGCAGTCCAAAAGGGCAGAGACACTTCGCTCATCGAGCAGCCTGTGTAAAGGCAACACAAAAATGGCGGTGACTGTAAGATGGGGTCAAAATTAAAGAACCTCAGGGTACTTTTAGATCTAAGACCACCAAAGTTACCAAGGGAGTACCCCAGGGCTCCTGTTTGAGCCCTACTCTTTTCAACATCTATGTTACTCCCTTGGCTAAACTAATGAGGACCCTGGGGTTTAGTCCCATCTCTTACGCGGACGACACCCAGCTCCTACTTACTTTTGATAAGTCCAACCCTAATATACAACTCACCTTTTCGGAGGGCATGAAAACCATCGCTGCCTGGATGAGAGCTAACTTCCTGCAACTTAATGCCGAAAAGTCGGAGGTCATGCTGTTTGGAGATGCAGCAATAAGCTGGTCTCCCAGCTGGTGGCCGGAGGAGCTGGGTTCTGCTCCGACTCCAAAAGGAGTGGTCAAGAACCTGGGAATTCGGATCGACCAGAATATTACATTTGAAGCGCACGCCACTACCACCGCTGGCACTTGCTATCATACACTTAGCCTGCTTAGACGAGTGTTCCCCATGTTACCATCCTCCACGAGGAAAACACTGATGCAAGCTCTTGTGTTAAGCCGTCTGGACTACTGCAATGCACTGTTAGTTTCTGCTAGCAATGCTTCCCTAAACAAGCTGCAGGTAGTCCAGAACACGGCAGCCCGACTGATAGAAAATGCCCCCCCTAGAACAGCCTCTGCACCACTTTTTAACAAACTTCATTGGCTCCCTGTGAGAAAGCGGGTGAAGTTTAAGATCTGCTGCACAGTCTTCAAAGCCCTAAATGGCCTGGGGCCTACCTACCTATCGGATAAACTGCGAAAATATATCCCTTCCCGGCCCCTTCGATCCGGTTCCAAACTACTTCTCTGCACTCCAAGAATTAAAAAGGCTCGGTCGGGCGGCAAAGCTTTTACTTACCTCGCCCCGACCGTCTGGAACGAACTCCCCCGCGATCTACGTGACTGCCAGAGCTTTCCCCTGTTTAGGAAACTACTAAAAACCCATCTCTTCTAAGATTCACCTTTTTGACTGTAATCAGCGGCCTCAGCGCAGAGATACCCCTGACGGGGTGATTCAGGCGCTATATAAATTTATAAATATCAAATATCAAGTGTGTGTTCACCGACTCAGCCTCCTGTGATTGAATACAAACTTCAGAACAAAAGGTTGAATTGAACTCTATGCTTTAATGATTCCAATCAGTGGTAGGATTATGCAGCGCTAGCCACGGCATCCCCTAAATCAATTTAAATTGGGGAGCATCGATAGCATCAAACTGAATTGTTTCTTGATTATGTACTTGATAGTCCATACAATTTCATGTCGCCAATTCACTATGTTTTGTAATAGGGCCTGAAGATAACATGGTACCATCCACCGCCCTAACCATCTCTGGTTTGTTCTTATCGAGAGTTGATAACTGTAATAGATTCAGTAAAATATCCTGTAGCTCCAGAATCTATCATTGCCTCCCCCTGCTGTATTCCTTGCACTGGGATCTCAATTTCTGCCTTGAGTATTAAATGTGGTACCGCACTCTGTAAAGTGTTGGCAACACTTTGTTCAGGAGACATCTCCCATGATCCCTCATCATACTCCTGTTTCTGCGGCAGGATTGCTTGTTTTCTGAACCCTTACTCTTAGTAGACTTAGGCCGTGTAGGTCACTCTCGAATATACTTTCTTTCCACAGTATAAGCACAAGCTGTTCTTATGGCGATTCTCTCTTACTTCCTTGGGCAATGACCCAAGCACCCCACCAATTTCCATTGGTTCTGCAATGCCCTCAACTGGGCTAGGTTTTGTTCAATAGAATGTTTTGGTTTCTATCTTCTTCCTTTCTACTTTACGCTCTGTCAATCTATGATCTAAGCTTAAGGTCAGATTAATAAGGTCTGAACAAGTAACAGGCTGTGAACCACAACCTGTGCCATAATGTCTTTCATTTCCTCTTTCAGTCCTCTATATTAGAGAGCAGCTCTTTTCTCTTCAGGCTACCCTGTTTCTGCCACCAAACGATTAAAATGTGTCAAGTAAGTAACTAAATCTTTGTTGCCCTGCCATAGATCTAATAGTTCTCGGTCAGCTGACTGCATAACAGTTCAACGGTCAAACACTTTCTCAAATTCTATTTTGAAACCGGACCAGTGGTATAACTAAGTGTTGTCCTCATTGACTAAAGTTGTAGCCCAGGCCGCTGCATCCCCTCCCAAGTAAGATATAAAAAAGGCTGCCCATAATTGGGGCCTTACCATGAGGTGCAGCTGAACTTGTGTAAGGAAAACCTGAACCTTATCAGGATCACCGAAGAACCTCTCAGGAGGAGCTAAAGGAACTGAGGAAGGGACTGTTACTGCCACAGTGGGTGGGGTAGGAGTACTCGCATTCCGTACATTTCGTCTCCGTGATGTTAATGGAATAGGGTAGGTATCTATTCTATTTTGTAAATGATCCACTCCAGCCACTGGTGCGGAAGTAGTTTCTGCTCGGTATGACGTGATCTCCCCCTTCAACTTGGCTGTCATGACATATAAATCTTCTAATGAGGCCATGCTGGTTGATACTGCCCAGGAGGATCATATATTCGTGGGTCTACTATTCTGTCACACCCTGATATCCTCAAGAACAGCACCCCCCCAGACGCTAACCTTCAAGCAGCTCTGGCACTGGTTATACAGTAACAGAGGATAGGAGTGGCTAGATAGGGAAAGGGAAATAAGAAAGGTATGCCACAGAAGGAGACCTGAAAAACAAAAAGCAACCAACCAAAACTTGCATTAGGTCAATCTCAAGTAAAACACTTTTCAGCAGTCATGCAATCAATGTAAATTCTGTGGCATTAATTCAGTCAGAATTTATTTCGTAATTCTTTTAACTGCATAGATTAGCAATGCTCACACAACACCCTTGGTAACACTTCAACTAGCAAGGGTGAATAAACAATTATGTATCTTAATCTGGGTTGGCTGTTTAATACAAACTTATACATGTATTGTAAACACTGGTACAGACTTTACATGAACTGAAATCAAATGGCTACACAGACTGGACTTAGCACTCAGCCACCTCATAGTGCCACTAGACTTAACCTCAGCCCAAACTCAAATAATACACACACAGTGAAGTAAATATGGCAAAATCAAATCCCCTTCAAAGGAGCAACAACATTAATGGAACGACCCTACTGAATAGAACAAGAGTCAGGAAAAGCCTGCACCGCGAAGCACAGTCGGCCGAGAGTGCTAGGTGAAAGTGAGATTGAATTGAATATACGGAAGTCTCCCCGCACACAACGCGCTGCTCGGAGAGAGAGCATAATGTCCTCGGAAAAGCAAGCAGCCCCTGCACTGCAAGAACGTTTCAAACCGTAACCCCTTCCTCTTCTGTCAACCGAGAAAAAAACAGGTGCGGTTCTGAACAGCAATACGAGAACTCCAAAGGATTCCAAAAACACGGTCACACTGCAAAGGATCGCCCCCTAAGATGTCTCCGCTCATCCAATTTGTTTCTGGCATCTGTACCCAAAATCAAGAGAGCCCGCACCGGTGGCCGCTCTTTCTCTTACAACGCCTCTAGATTATGGAACACCCTTCCTAGTCATCTTCGATCAACGGCCCATCATCTTTCCTTTCGAAAGCAACTGAAGACCTGGCTATTCCAGAATATGTCTTAGAACCCCTAACTTGTCTGCTTGCTGTCACTAGCGCTGGGATGCCTGCGGGTAGCTATGCGCTTAACAAATGCTGATTAATAATAATAATAATAATAATAATAATAAAGGTCCGAATATTAGACGCTCGTACGAGGTACCTCTGACTTTCTTGTACCGGCAAGCTGCCCCTACGTCTCCCTGTCCGTAATCTGCTCCGATGTTCCAGGTAATTGCGACGGCCATTTTACAGTGAATCTCACTCATAATACAGGGTATGGCCACCATTCACCCAATATCTCCTCCACCGATGGCACCCCGAAGTATGAGTTTTACCACATAATGATGACACTCTTCACATCATCGAGGGAGCAGAATGGGCACAGACTCCGCAAGTCCTGACAACAATGGTTTGAATATTTCGTTAGATACTATTTAAAGAATTCTCATGACCGTAGTCGATTAAACCAGTTGACTAATTAAATAGTACTTGAGGGAGCTACAATGAATTAGGACTTCAGTCTCTTCCAAAAATTTGTGTTTCGGATAGCGGTAAGGAGACTCTGGGTATTTGATCACCAGGAAATACCAATCAACCTACTTCTGATGTGCTAGGGATGCGACCTTAATATTGGTTGAATGGACGAGTCTTGTTTGTTTTCCATTTGCGCGCGCCGCTGACTGTGTCACTGTGGGTGGAGATGCAAGTGTTTGCTTGCCTGTGCATGTGTAGTATCACCCTGTCTTTGTTATTTATTTGGATGCACTATACTGTCAAACACCCTTTGGCTTCTGTGCCTCAGATCAGAGGCAAGTGTATTGTGCTGGAGTCAATGTCACAATTGGGGATGATTCTGAAAAGTCAAGGTGCAGATGACTATTTCTTATTTGGTGTAAATCTAGCTGAGCAGTGCTTAATATGTGCACTCATTTCCCTTCTCTGGCAGGAGAAGAACTGTAGCCATGAAGTGACTGTCGTGCTCTTTTCCAGAACGTTCTATGATGCCAAATCCATCGGTAAGGCATTTTTCAATACCAGTCCTTTCGGTTCAATCTCCCTTTCCACTCCTCTGTCTGTTTGTACAGGTACTCTATCATCCACCCACTCAGTCTCATCTCACCTACTCAACCTTCATTCCCTCTTGCTCCCACCACCTTTCCCCATCATTTACCTCCACACTCTTCATCTGTCTTGCTCTGCCCCATTTTTTCTCCTCTTTTACTCCCTCTGATTCTGTTGCTGTCATATGTTGTCCTTTCCCCTTTTCATCGCCTGTCCCTAACATAGTAACTCCGTTGCTATCTTCCTATCTGTCCACTACATGCACCGCACTCTTTCATATATGCCTCCCTCACTTCCTCTGCCTTGTACGTTATTCCCTTATCTATCTTCCTCTTACTGTTTTTCCCATCTCCCTAATGTGTGCGCTTTCTTCAGCACTGTACACCAAACCAAACTCTTATTATTCTCCCATCTACATTAAACAAATGTATATTACACACAGTGTATCAGTATAGACTCCATACATGTAATGCACTGCTTTGTAAATGCTCTTTATAGCTGTTCTATGTTAAACTCCTTTGTGCCTTACTGTGCGTTTGCTTGCCTACTGTCTTTATATATGTCCACATTTATATGCGCCTCACTTTTATATATTCTTTGAATTTCGGCCCTTGAACAGTCTTCAAACCAGGAATTGAGGGCGGTTGGAAGACTTGGGGCGGAGGGGTGGTGTTGTCAGGGTGGAGAATCTAAGTGTGATAATTGAAATTGGGTCCTCAAACCCGAGTTTGAGGACAGTATGATGACTTCTGGTTCACAGTTCCAGTCATGGAGGTTCTTGAATCCCGTGATAAATCATATAATATATCTCTCTCTTGGGGAGGTGTTCCCATTGGCCAGGGTATATGGTCCCTGCACCTTATTAGTTCATCCTAGTCGGTTTCTTTTGCAGGACACAGGGGCTGAGTCCTTAGTCAGACAACAAAAGCCTTCTGTTCCTCATGCCGAACTTTGGGTGCATTGACCTGAAAGGGACGATGGGAATAAATGCTCCCTCATCCTATTTTTTTTTTTTTATTGGGTCATCAAAACTGGGTTTAAGGATAGTGGAGGACTTACATGACCAAGATATGTCTAAATGTAAACTCTTTGATGCCCATTTTTAGCCCTGTAATATCTCAAAAACTACTGAACGGATTTACAGCAAAACATAAAAATGCACATTGAGTGAAGTTCTTCCTTCATGAAAAGTAAGTCCGTTCATCAGTTTTTGCTGTAGCAGACAGCAACATTTCCTATTGGAACTTGACTGGGAAAAGCTTGTTTTTTTAACCTCCTAAACTTTTTTCCCCTGCACAAATCTGAACAAAATGTATTTGTGGTTTTGTTTAGTGCATAATGAGCCCAAAGGGTGTTGGAGCGCTTTGCAGAGCTTGTGTTTTGAGAGATTAACAAACGGAAATTAATACAATTATTGACAGTCTGCAAAGGATAGTAATGTCAAGAATTCACAGCATTTATAACAAGCATTGTCAACGCCAAAAGTTCTAGGTTTAACATGCTAATGCATGAAGTGATAGCACCTTAGAGTGAGACATACATGTGGGAGCCAGCTTTAGTTGTAAAGTAGTGCCTCATGCAGTTCATGGCAAGTACTTCAGTGGAGGTGGAAGGATACACTCAAACGGCCAATTGCATTAGGTGAGAGATGAATACTCCACTGGGCAGAGCCTAGTCATTATTGTCAGAATCTGAGACCATTGTCTGAAAGATTCTTTTCAAAGGAAGCGAATGGTGAAAAAACGGTGGACCCAAAGCCCTCTCTATGTATATTGTTAGCAGTGGGTAGAGCAGGTCTTCAAAGATTTTAAGTGTTGTGGCAGTCACTCTGGTGTTGAAGGGAAGATGAACGTTTATGATTGAAGGTGTTGGAATAATAGCCACTTCATCCCTCAGCAGAAAGCTCACACCTCTTTGTGCCTCTGTTGTCGTTGCTCCAAACTGTGAGGTGCATCACTTTACCTAAAGGCTGTGTTAGGAGTACAGCCTGGAGAGGACACATGAAAGAAGAACCACCCTAAATCGGTTCAGAAAATCCACATCCCATGTATGCTTTGGCTGTATTAAAGTGAGACCAGCTGACCCACTTGTGGTTCCACTCCCAAGTTCTCGCTAACTAAAAAAAGGAGCGCTCCCCAGATTACTCTGAGCACTGCTGCGTAGATTGATAGCTAGCGTCCCAGAGCTGAGGGGACATCACCTGGAGTCTGACCTGGAAGGGAGAGCTGTTTGTCCTGAAGCGCCTGGCAGCTAAACTGCCTGCTGTGAGAGGGAAGGAGTGCACCAACCCTGTAGGAGATTTGATTGTTTAGGTCAAGCCAGAAGTAGCTTTCCCTGGAGCTGAGAGTCCGTCCACCCAGAAAGACTCAAGAGAACGATCTGCGTACTCCCAGATGGAGTGCAGTCTTTCTCACTGAACTACTTGTACTGTAGCACAGTTCTGAAGTTGTGCCCGAGTGTACTGTGCTGCAGCAACCCTGAAGCAGTATGCAAGTGGTTTGTGCTGATGCAGACTTCCAAAGTTCTGCTGATGCAACAGCCTGGAGCCTGAGTGAACTAGGCCGCTGTGATGACTGATTGATTCTGAGTGTACTGCGGCACTAACCCAGCACCTTAGCATTAGCCGTACAGTCTGCAGCAAGGTGTCTTGATGCTGTCCCGTGCTCTCTAACTCCAGGACTCAGCACTCAACTCGCATGAAGCCCAACTCAGCACCCTTTATTGAGGCACTCTTGCAATGTGACATATTATGGCTAAAAAGCCTATACCACAGCATTGTTTCTGTATGAGCCATCATTTTATATTGCCACATGATTCGGCTTCCATATAAACATGAAAGAAATACTACAGTGTGATTACAATTCACACGTCCATGTGCATAAACAAATTATTTTATCAGTTTGTTTAGTTCAGTCAATTTTGTGTATGTTTATAATATTCACGTTTTATATAAAATTATATTTCACAGGGAATAAAACCAACAAATGTGATTCAGTTGAATAGGAGTCACTAACAAGCAGCTAGGCCTTGCACCTAACTCACCGTTGGTGGCCAACCCCACTAGGCATAGTAGGTGGCCCACAGAGTTTGGCCTTTGGCCAGTGGTTGTTTTTGTTTTTATTTGGATTCTGGATTCACAGACGCTGGACCAGGTTCTTGCTTGGGTACTGCAAACCTGAGGCAAACTTCTCTGACCCGTGCCTCCCCTCCCGGGGTCTGCTATTCTGAACCTCTGACCATGAACCTAGTATGTTGAACCATGGGTTGGTTAAGCTTGCTCTGGTAGTTCTGTTCTGTGACATGAACCATGCCCTGTCCGTGTCCTGGAATGATGGACACAAAATAAATCTTTCTCTTGCAGCCAGCCAATGAAGCGCTTGGATCTGTGGTTCCAATATTGGAACCGCCGATCCAAAAGGGACAACGTGGGAAAAAGACTCCCTCGTCCAACTTAATTCTTCTTTTTCTTCAAATTTTGGATTTGTGGCTATTTGGATCCGCAAATCCTCCGTGATTAAAGCCATTTAAAATCCCCTCGCCCCCATTTTAACATTTTTAGGATGTCTGAGTCCAGTGAAAGTTCCACTGATTTTATTTTGCTTTCATAGAATTGAGCAGTTTCCTTTGTTGTTCTAATCTGTAAACACACGGCTGACTATAACCATAATTCCACAAACAGTGTTAGTCTTATCCTAAGTTGTTGTTGCGGCGTTTCGGTGGTATTGGTTGGTTCATCTCACCTTCTTCAGGACTTAAGATTTTTTTTTTTAAAAGCATAGATTTATCTAAAAAATAAAGAACAATGTTCAAATATACTCAATATAACACTAACACTGTTTGTGGAGTTATGGTTATAGTCAACCATGTGTTTACAAATTAGAAGTCATCACCTTATAGAGAAAACAAATGTGGTTGATAAACTTGTGCTAATGTATTGGGTTTGATATGAATATTTTAATGCAATTAAATATTATATATAGTATATTTTAAAATGTGGTATGTGCAATGGTGTATACAATTTCAAATAAATAAGACATTTGTTTGTATAAAACACTGTTCAGTGTTAAAACAGTGGAATATACATAAATAGAAGGATGACATTTTGATTTATCCTATATAAGACAGAGGTGGATGGTATGACTGGTCAAGAGTGAGTGACACAAAAGGGATTATTTTATAGTTTTAAGTATAATTAGATATTAACACTAATTTCAGTCTTAAGATTAGTTCTGGCAGGCTTCTTCAGAATTTGTGTGGGCCAACACACTGTGAAGGACATTTTGAGGGAGGCTTCTGAGGATGGTTACATGTCCATACCGGTTCTGAACACAGATGCTGAAATTAGTCAGCCGAGGGCCAGCAGGTGTGTTCAGTCATTACGTTGGCCCACTTTCAAAGATGAGTAAAAAACTCTTCCTGAAATGTGTCTGCTGGGGAAGAGGAGGGTGACAAGTGCATTCCAGTATTGTTGATAACCCAAACCACCGTCGCTGGGCTGCTCTATATCTGTAATACTTGTTAGTGTGTAGGGCCTGTCTTACTGGAGGATTGGTTGTCAAAACACTTGTCTGAGTACAAGGATTGAAAAGTGGCAGCTTCCCTCATTTGTCTGCGCACTTCAGTGTCTGGTTCAGGGGACTCTCCCAATTATACTCTGCCCCCCACTGCCACTTCATTTTTCCGATTTGCCTCATTGCACCCCATTTTTCACCTTTTCTACCACTTGTCTGCAGCTCTCTGATATGCTGATGCTTCCTTGGATGCCAACTGTGAAAAGCCAGGGGTGACAGTTTGTACACCTGGCTTGACCTTTTGTAGTCCACTCACGTCCTTGCTACCCTGATCTCACAAGTCATGAAGACAATGGAAGGAACATAAATTAAACAGGATGGTAAGCTCTGTTTACTATCTACAGTTTACTCAACTTGCCCTTCCCCTTGCCCCTCTGCAGCCGATAGAATGCTATTGAAAAGCTAAGGGTGAGGCAATAATTCGTCAGAGGATCTGCAATATTACCTGCACCATCCATAGACGATTCTCAAAGCTTACGTTACCTTCCTACTTGAATTTCTTTTATCCCTGGTAATTTTCCCATGTTGGCTATTCTAAGCCCCCCCCAGCGTCACAACCTCCCTTCCAGCCTTTTAATAATCTGCATGAATTCTCCCTGTCAACATTATTATACAGTGTCCTCCAAAAAGTACCCCACGGTGTTCAAAAGTATCCTTAAATCGGCACCACCTTTTTCTTCCCATTCACAACAGCCTCCCATCAAATTATTTTCAAAGCTGTTTCCATGAAGAAGACTTAAACATGGGCAGCCCTTTCCCTGACTTGTGTTTCTTGCTTGCATTAGCAGCAGCCAAAGTAAATTAACATTGTAGGCTGAGCAGTATCCAGAAAAGAACAAAGATGGTGTCATATGATGCAGTTTCTCCTCTGTTCCGAGTATTGGGGGGCATGACAAAGAATGCTTGGAAACATTAGGAGATATTTATGTAAGAGAGGGGTGGTTTTGTTACTACTGTCTGAGTCATTAGTATGACCTCACCTGGAGGACTCTGGCCAGTGCTGAAAGCAAGATTTCCAGGTGGATAACAGTTGCATGAATGAGTGTGTTGATGTAACATACTGAAATGAGACGAGGTCTGCATCAGGACAGCGTTGAAGAAAGATGCAACAACATATATCATTCTATGAAATGAAATGAAAGTTTTATAGAGCGCTTATATGCTGAGGCGTCTTAGTGCTAGAGCTGTCATAACCTGATCAGAGGAAGCAAACAGTGGTTAAATGTAGCGGGCGCGAACAGCCATGTTTTGAGCGCTTTTCTGAACAGTTGTCTGTTAGTTTGGCTTCTCAGAGTAAAAGGCAGAGTGTTCCAAAGTTTAGGGGCCAGATGAAGGAAGTTTCTGCCACCCCATTTTACGGTCTTCACCCTGGAAACAACCAGCAAAGAGGCAGTTGATGACCTGAGATCGCATTGTGGGACGTGCCATCTAATACGATTACTGAAATAGGCTCGTCCTGCCCCATAAAGGGTCTTGTGAACAATGCACAAGGACTTCTAGGCTGTCTGGGTGGGTTGAATCAATAATAAACTGGGCAGGGTCTTGAAACACAGTAGCGGAAGGATGCATGTGTCTATGTAGTCTAGTTGTAGCATGGATTACATGGGGAATTTAATCTTTGTAATAAGGCTTGTGCTGCAGAGGAGCACATTCCTTCAGGAGTGGTGGGGGCAAAATAGTTTTCTAAAAGCATGAAAAATATGTAGTGATGCAGTTGTAATGTGTGAAGCAAGACATAGCTGTGGAGTAAGTCAAACGTAGACTTAACAACGGGCAGAGAATTGCGTGTATTTCATCTGTATCTAGGATGTAAAATGTTTAGGGCTTTAGGACTGAACAAGATTTCCCAAGATGTCACAGGGTGTCGTTTATATATTTGCAAAGGTCAGATAATTGATGTACTATTGCTGCAAAGTGAAGCCATTACAATCATGGGTCAACAGGTGATATTTAGGAAGGAGGGTTAGCCGCATGGCGAGTACTTTGTCTGTCCTTTCAGTGCAGCTTCATAGAAAGTCTGTTCACACAGGGTCCAGTGGGGAAGGGTAAGAAGCAGGTATACAGATAGATCATGCAATGTCAAAATTTAAGTGGGGAGGAGAATTCCATTTAGCCTAATAGAATTGAGAAGTGGGCTGAAGAGATTGAAGCTGAAAAGCCTGATGGGTAACAGGCAAGTTTAAAGAAAATGGCAACATTCTGCTGCAATAGGAAAGTATTCAGAGTTGAAATTGCCTTCTTGGGGTACCATCTTCATCTTTGCTCTGTTAATATGATTTCAGATGAGTTTCCTGAAAGCCATCGTCCCTCCATCCTTCAGGATCACGAAGAACGGTTCTATGAGGATTTTTACAAGTAGGTCTGCATATCATTCTGAGATCTTGGTCAAAATTAACCCTTTTTCCTTTTTACCTACTGGTGCCTTGTTTTATCCTTCTCGTTGACACCTCTCTAATTAGCTTACATCTCAACTATTGAAAAATATCAATCTGTTACACAATCGGCAGAGCCAGTGTAATTAAATTCTTTCGCAGTATAGATATATTATAATGTCACACTCTGTAGTGCGACAGTGTTTTTCTTCCAGGTCATTTTAGAGTACGAGGCGGCCCCTCTGCCTAGGCAGCGTAAAGGAGCCAGCACTTCAAGTTGAATTGTTCATTGCCCTGTCACTAGTAAGACTTGTTGATGGATTGCTCTTGTTGGATGGGTAGTCAGAAGATGTGCACTCCCCCTCACCCTGTCATGTATGACTCCACCACTTGAGGCAGTTTAGGCTTGTGGTTACATTGAACATTGGAGCTTAGGTCCTAGTATTGTTGGGTGAAGAGGGGGTGGGGGCTTCCAGTTGTAGAATATTATGATATAGTGAGCGTGTTCATGGAGATGTGGCCCGAGCTTGGCTGAAAAGAGCGATTTTCAGACCTTCTTTAATGCAGAAAGCATTTGTTGGTTTTTGAGTGTGACATTGAGTGTATTCACAGATGCGATCTTTGAGCTGTAATGACCTTTAGGTTTAAATCTTTTTTATTGTTTTGTTGTCATATATACAAACGCCTTTAGATACATTACAATTCGCTGAATGTAACATTACACACTGCCTCTCCCATTGCCTCAATTCGCTAAGGCCACCGTATAACAAGTTTTGCAGTTAACGTGTGATGTCCTTTGCTTAAGAAGTGTGGTAATCCTCAACCCTTTTCCCCAAACAAAAACTTTTAAACAAACCCTCCCTCCCTTAACTTCCCCCCTCCCCGGTATTCGCAGTGCTCTGCATCGTTACAGCTTGGTGTACAGAAGTGTTTCGTAGTTGGGTATCAAATGGGATCGTAGGGTTTAGTTTGTGTTTGTTAGCCTGAGTAGGCGAAGGTATTTTGGGCATGTGATTTCGTTGAATTCCGAAGCCAGAAGGTTAAGAAACGGCTTCCCCACCTCCTTAAATGCGTCGTCTGAGTTTGTCAGTGTGGCATTGATTCGTTCCATCCCCAGGACAAACCACAGTCTGTGTAGCCACCCTAGAAACGTTGGTGGTGTTGGCGATCCCCAATGCGACAATACGTTCTGGATTGCTGCGCCCAATGTGATGCCCATCTGTCGTCCCCTCTGGGATTTCAATGGGTAAGTCAGTGGATTAGGTGGGCAAAGTATCACGTAGGCCGGAAATCTTGGTATCTGCGTGTCGAAATGCCTGTCTATTTCATCTAATATTTTAGGCCAGTAGGATGTTAATACTTGGCAGTCCCATAATATGTGCAATAAAGTGCCATCTTCCCCACATCCCCGCCAGCATGTGGGACTTCGGTCTGGGTTCCCTTTATTTAGCCCCATTGGTGTCAAATACCAATACGCCACTATTTTTGTGGTAGCCTCTATACTGTATGCGTTTCGCGCTGTGTGTCTAGCCCTGTAGTAAATTTCTCCCCATTCCTTACGTGATAAATCTCTTCCTAGCTCCTTGGCCCAACGTTTCTGGCTTGGGGTGGGTTGTGTGGGAGCAGCAGGGCGGAGCATAGCGTATAGTTCCGAGATCAGTTTCTTATCATTGCTTTTGGTAACTAACCATTTTTCATATCTCGTTAGTTTCCTACTGACCTGTGGGTATACGCTAGGTTGGAGCAACCAGTGCCGCAGTTGCAAGTATCGAAACCGCTCAGCCTCCGGCAGTGTGTAGTCTTGCCGTAGTTGTGTGAACGGTATGATCCCCTCTACATCAAATATGTGTCCCGTCGCCTTGCAAGGTGTGACGTGCCATGCCGTGAATGCCGTGCTTTCCAGCCCCGGGGAGAATTCCTTGTTCCCAAACAATGGCGTCATCGGGGAGGGAAACGACATCAGCCCCCTTTTGGTTGCTGTCCTATCCCAAACCTCCATCACGGACTTTGTGATGGGTGACCGCTGAAGACTTTGTGGTCTGTCTGCTTTCTGTAGGAAGGGGATCTTCCATAGTGAGAGACCCTCGATTGCCCTGTCTTGGAATAACCATCTTTTTTCCGACTCTTCTCTGCTCCACTCGATACCTCATCTGGGCGGCACGGTAGTACTCCATGAGGTTTGGGATCCCCAGCCCCCCCTCTTCTGGCGACATGTATCCCAAATCCCGGCGTATCCGTGGACGCGATCCCGCCCAAATAAAGTGGAGGATGTCCTTCTGTAATGACGCTATTGTTCCCTTAGGTGGAGATATCGGGATCGTTTGGAACATATATAGTATTTTGGGCAGTGTAGACATTTTGACGGCTGCAATACGACCTAGGAGTGAAAGGCGATGATGTCTCCAGCTATCTAGCTCCTTCCTAATCTGTCGGGTCAATTGGGCATAATTTAGTTTGACCGTTTTCTCAATGCTAGGGGCCAGCGCTATTCCCAAATATGGGATTGAGTCGCCTGTAATGACCTTTAGTGGATTTTTCCTGTCTTTGACCAAATTGGGATCCAGTGTAGAACTTTCAAAGCAGCTGTGGCATGGTCATATATCTGTGGACTAGCAGATTCTTGCATTTCTAAAGTCTCAGTAGTTTTAGGAGCTGTTGCTAGGAGAGTCCAATGCGAGCAATGTTCCAGTAGTCCAACTTTGAGAGAATCAGGCATCTGTTAATTTTCCTTTCCACATGTAGTAAGGAAAGCACTTTCCTAAACATATTAATTTGTAAAGGGCATACCTTATCCCCTGCACGTGGTGTTTATCTGTTTCCTGAAGGGGAGATACAAACCAAATATTATTCACTAGTTTTTTGCTTTGTTCGCAGGTGTTATGTCATTACCTCGATATTTAGGCCTTCTGAATTGCAGTGTTTTCTTGTTTGTTCCACTATAGACTAACCCTATCAATTCATGCTAAGGCAGCTGCCCTTCATCTATTGGAAGGTAAAATTGAGAATTTCTCATATATTTCCTCATTTTGTTATAAATCCCAGATGGTGCAATTAGCGCATATTTGGAACTGAACTTTGTAAATGTTGATTACTAGGACACGGGATTGATCCCTCGTCGATAAGAGTCCTTTTGGTTGTTTGAAGTGCTGGCTCTCTTTCTGGTCTGAATCCTGACTGACTATATATGCAAATGATGTGACTCTGTAACAGGTATCAAGTATCAAAACCTTTGTTATAGGCTTGCACAGTATGGATATGTTATAGGTTGATTGCTTAGGATAGTCTAAATAGAAGTAAATAAAGTTGTTTGTTAACTGCCTGATTTGTGATCTGATTAAGCATCACCCTGACAAAACCAGACGTATGGATAACTTGGATTACTGGTTTTGAATGGTAGTGTCAATTCAGGCGAAACCATACTCTCTTATTATCTCTTGGCTGACATTCTGTATACCTATCTCCATTGTTTTATCCTTCCCAAGTTCAAGGCCCCATTTCTTTTTTTGATTTTGGCCGTCTCCTTGTGTTGTGAGATCATCTCCCTTTTCTTTAACTCCCTCTGAGACCTCAACATTCAGTTTGAGTGACTTTATCATGTCTTCTACCATTACAAAGAGAGCCCCATCACTTTCCTTTTTTATTTATACCCCTCTGCTCTAGTCCACTTTTTAAAATGCTCTTCTATCTTTTTATCTGTGACACCCATTTTTTCCTCTCTCCCCTCCACCTTTTCTACCACCTCCACATTTCGTTTGAACTATTCATCCGCTCCTTCAACATCTCCAAACTGTGTTCCTCTTTGGCCGTTCCCCGTTATCTTTGTTGTGATCCTTGCTCCCTTGTTTCTCCTTGGCCCATTCTGTTCAGACTTGCTACTAAGAAAGAGAAAATGGTCTACCATGACTAAGTATACTTTTTGATTTCCTGTTTTTCAGTATCTCCATTTTTTCTTTTAAATCACACATCTAATTACTGTTTTAGCGGCTTTCTTTTAACTTTAAGCCTTTTTGTTTAGATTCTGTTTTTTAACCTTCAGACCTGGGGCTTAATATCTGGTTTGTAGCAGTCTTTCAGTTTGGTTCTTCCAGATGAAATTTCTCTATGTTGGATTTTACTCATTTTGGGCTCTTCAAACAGGCATTCCTCCTGTAGGGCATTAATTAACTGAACTTATTATGCCAAACTTATGAAATGTTACCAGATAACAAGCAGCAAAATCAGTTCTAGAAATAAGTAAATTTTTTTAGCATATGAATCTCAAATAGATTGTCATGTTTGCATAGTTTACCCACATGCTTTGCAAAGTTTGTCATCTATAACAGATACCTACATACAAAACCAGTTTTGTTTGTAATACTCCTATCTTGTGGAAAGAGTGTGTAAAATCTATACCTCACACACACACACACATATTAAGTTGCAAAACTGTTCTTGTAGTAAATGTTCCCCTTTCTTGCTATTAAGTCATGTGAACCGATCTTGCTTTTGATGATGGCCTTCTTGTTCTTCGACCACTTAGTATGTTCCTACCGTCTTCCCTTTCTATGACAGCTATCCCTTTTTCTCTTTCTAAAGCCGTGTCCCTGTCTTTTTTCTAGAGTGGTGGTACAAAATGAAAGGCGAGAGGAGTGGACATCTTTATTGGTCACCATTAAAAAGCTCTTCATTCAATACCCAGTGTTGGTGCGTTTGAAAGGGGCAGGTAAGAACAAGGATAACTAAGTGATGTTGGGTAATTGTAGGACATGGTACCCATTTTTGTACTTTGTGGAAGAGTCCCAAACACTCTTTATTGTGTTTGACAGATGAGAAAGACTCTGGACCTGATATAGACTTCAGCAGATTCTAGACATTTGCTAAAAGTAAAGTGGATCCATTCTCCGCCCTATTTATACTACACAGATATCAATACACTCTAAATAGGGCAGGTGGGGCATCTATTGCTTTTTGGTCAATGTGCCAACTCTGCCAAACTCTAAATCAGCTCTTTGCCTTGAATGGTTAAACCTCATTAGTCTGTGCTCCAATCATAAATAAAGGTCCTTTCATTCTTTAAGCGAAGTTTATGAATTTTGAATTGATATTTAAAGCACAGCCCACCACTGCAAGAAGGAAGGCGTATCATTTTGAATAGTATTTGAATCTTTAATCCCAGTTTGGGAAGCTACTCGATGTGATCTTTTGTTCCATTTAAATCTTCTAAAAAATACACTGATGATCGTTTGGAGGTTTTTGAATATATTTTCATGGGGTTTGGTTGGGATGTAAACACTGTGAGCCACTCTGGGGGATGTGTATTTGGTTGTGTTGAGACATCAACTTCTCTGGCCTGCCTGGATGATGTATACGGGGTTATAGAGTGTTGAGTTGAGCAATCAGTGTCTTTGTGTCTAGATTCTCTAGGCATTTGATACAGTGAATTGTTAGGGAGAGGGTTTTCCTTATGGTCCTCTATGTTATGCCTGAAATCTTTATTTATCTGTCTGGGGTTCCACTCCTTGTTACTTGAGATCTCATGCCTGGGTTGGATGCAAGTGTTTTCCTCAAAATGTCCTTGAATATTTATAATAATATGTTTTGAGATGTAAGGGATACTTTTATTGAATGTGTGAGATGTTACACACATGATGTAATGAGATGCCAGCAGCCTTCTTTCTGGTCAGTCAAGAGACTACCTATGAGAAAGTCACACCTCTGCCCAAAGAACAAGAAGTCTTCATTTTTTTTCTGGAACTCCATCCACACGACCACTGGTCAGCATTTACCCTTATCATGAAGCAGGCAGAAACCATTACTTACAACAATCACAGTTATGGAGATATTTTACTTGATTCTAAAGGAGCTGATGTTCTTTTTTCCGTTTGCTCCAGAGGGCTTCCCTCCAGGCCATAACTCCACCTCTGCACAAGGCAATTATCTGGAAGCCATCAACATCTCCTTTAATGGTAAGTTGCTGAGTCCTGAGACTGGTGGATGGAGATAACACATCTTTGTGGATCGCCAGTTGTGGCAATGAGTGATCTGTTTAATGAGCAGGGAGATATAGCAAACACTAGCTTTTCTGTTGATTTTCAGCCTTGATTTATAGCCACACTAATGCAGTGATTAGGGGGATAAAGCAACATCTTTGAGATCGTGGGGTGGTTTCAGCAGGGAGATCGGAATTAGATAGATATGCTTTTAAGAACAGAGCTACCACCAGACACCTGCCCTTAATTGTTTACTGTCTTGGTGAAATGGGAGGCAATGTTTCTGTTGCCTCAGGGGAGACGAGAAGAGTAACCGGCTAGCACTAAAAATGTTTTAGACAAATAGCGTACTAAAAAAAAGATCACAGAGGTACTTCCAGATGCAGAAAGGACACATGTAGCTGAAGATACACCATCCTACAGCTGATGTTGTGGTTTATAGCACAAGGACATCATGTAGCACGACTGTCCTCACTGTTTAGAGACTGGGCAGGAATGCTGTTGCACGACTGCTTTAAAAGTTGTCATGCAGAAGACATTCCAGTTCATTGCTGGTTTGATATCACATTTTAGAGAACACTTGTGATCACCAATTAGAGCCACAAATTCATGTTGCACAGATCTTGATATGATCATTGTGTTTTCGCAACCCCGAAGGAGCAGAAGTGGAGGTTGACAGCTGGGAGGATGAAATTATCCTTTTTGAAAGAATGATTAATACATTTTGTTATTACTGTGTGTTAGGAAATGCCTTTTTTGTATGGTCACTCCCAAGTTTTCTGACTGATGCTGCTGGTTTACCGATTCTCAGAGTGCACTAAGGCTTGCAACCTGACCTCAGTGCCCTGACTCCAAAACATGTATGTTACATTGGCTATACCCAATTGGCATAGACTAACTTAATTGTAAGTCCCTAGTATATTGGTACCCATGGTACCCAAGACATGTAAGTTGGAGAGTCATTCTACGGATTGCAGCACTGGTTGTGCCACCCTGGGTGTGACACAGGTCAAATGAGTCTCCCAGTCAGCCACTGCAGACTGGAAGGGCAGTTTCAAACTGATAGCCCAACTTTGCCATTTAAAGCAATGGAAAAGCCAAAAATCCCTCTACAATATGTGTAGGTCACACCTATTGGAGGCCTACTGAGCCCTAAGGCAGGGTGCAACATATTGCTTGAGCTGAACATGGATTTTTCTTGTTCTGGCAGTAAAAATGCATTGTTTTTTAATGTGGAAGGACTTGCTTGCCCCATTGGCGAATACAGGGTTATATGCTGATCCCTTAGCGGTGCTAATTCCTGAACTGTGCGACCAAAGTTGATACTCCAAGGTCTCAAACAACTCATTGCATTAAGCCACCCTTGACTCTCAAGTCGAAATAATGTAACAAGTACCATGTGCAACTTTTACAAATTTGCCTCTTTGTTTCCTTCAATCTCCTGTGCTCTTAACCGTTACACAAGGAGCTTGAACCTGAGACAGCTTTCTGCCCTCCTAGGGAGACGTGCTAACGACTCCCAGGAAAGGAGACAATAGGGGCCTGCACTGAAGAGACGTGTTACCTTCCTCCTGTAGGAAGCCACACGGGTATTGGCCCAAAAGGCAATCTTCAAAGCTCAAGCCGCCTTTAAAGCGCAAACGGGGAACACTTTGGAGAGGTGCAGCCCCATTATTTAGGCAGACAACCTGGCACCTGAGAAGGAGAGGGGAAACTTCCCAGGAACTGGTCATCAGGAAGGAGGGAGCCTAGTAGCCCATTGGTTACTGACTGCATCTACCTCTGAGCATAAATTGAGCACCCCTGGCACCCAGAACTCGACTGGACTGGAAGAGGAACCAAAGGAGGACTGCCCTGCCTCACCGTGGACCTGGCAAAGAAAGGCTGCACCGTCATGGACTGCACCTGCTGAACCCGGTGGTTGGCAAAGAATAGGGACTGGGCCTGTTGTGTCCTGCTCGAGGAGAAGTCCTCTCCAGAGCCCAGCGAAAGTAAAGAGACTTCAAGGGTCGGTTTGCTGACCTCTTGTTCACAGCACAGGGCCACAACAGCTGAGAAGCCTGCTGGGGCCAGTTGGTAGCCCTGACTCTTCAGACCACCGCCAACCATCACCATGCAGCATTACGAACCAGGACCCAATGCTTAAAGTTCCCCATCAAGTTCGCTGAATCTGGAAAAGTCGTCGAAGTGCAGCTTGGTCGCCCAGAAAACGAGTTATCGGCCAAGGAAGGATTTGGCTTTGATCATGATACCGGGTGCCTGGTAGGCCAGTGGTGACTGTACTTCTACCAGAACCGCGAGTCCCTTGAGGGACGTAGTCCCCTGTGACCCGGACATCCTCACTCCCATTGTGGGCTGAGAGGCCGCAGGAAGACCCCCATCGACTTCATCGCATCCACAGCATCTTCAGCATCCTTCATACTTTGCATCAGGACCACTTCCAAAAGAAACCACTGCAATGGATAAAAGTGCCTGGAGCTGTCTGAAGACTGCCTCACCTGCTGAGGTAACTGTTTCTCAGGACCTTGCTGGTCCCCCTGACTGGCTCCCTATTGGAGCTAGTCACTTAAAGTGATTCTAAGTGACCGCATTACAACTAGCCCAACACTTTGGGTAAAACGTTTCTAAGTGTTAAATTCGGTGGATTTGCCAGTGCATGTTTATGGATGAGAAAAATGCTTTGATTTATTATACCTTATAAATTCTAAATCTCCGGAACCCTCCACTGGATTTTTTTGTTGTGGTGTTTAAAAATACATAAAAATACAGTCTGTTTTTATAAATTGGTGTCTATCTTGAGTGTCTTGTCGATTTCTTCCTCAATTGTTTTTGTGCTGTTTAAAGGCTTTACACCAGTTCCTTTGTATAAGCCTTGCTGCTCAGAGCCACATCTATCCACAGTTAAGCTGAAGGTTTGACAAATGAAAGCTACTCATCCTAAAGGAGTTGGTGAGTGTATTACACGGTGAGATCGCACAGCCACACCATATACTACACCCCATTTCCTCACACTGTGGCAGAAGAAAGTTGGGCCACGAATGTATGTAGGGAAAAATAATTAAATATATAACCATGAGGTATGTGCCTAAACACTGTCATGGTGTCTGTAGTGCTGATCAGTTCATTCCATTCACTCTCTGTTCCTGCATGTTGTCTTCCCTGGCCTTCTGATTCCTTCTTTTTTCATTCCTTTGTAGTCTTCGACAAACACTACATAAACCGTAACTTCGACCGTACGGGGCAGATGTCTGTCGTAATCACACCCGGGGTGGGTGTCTTTGAGGTGGATCGATTGCTCATGATTCTCACCAAACAGCGCATGATTGACAATGGTAAGACCAAAACCTCTGCCTTGGGTAGAATCTATTCATTAGAATAGAGCTAGAATGAGCTTGCTTCTGCTAATGTATCTGTTCACTACTATAGAGTAGGAGTGCTTAACTTTGTAGAGGTATCTGTTTACCATTTTAGAGAAATGGGTGGAGGTCACTCTACCAAGATATCTCTTTACTACTGAAATAAACACAATGTTTTTACTCTGTGGATGTATCTGTTCACTACAATTGACGAGTGGGTGAGCTTAACTCTGCTAGGGATACTTTTTTCTTCTATAGGGGAGTGGATGGAAGGTACTTTTCTAAGGTGTTTATAGAGGGGTATATCTGGTTGGGAGTGCTTACATCTGCTAATCTATTTTAGATGAGTGGGTGTTCATAACTCTGCCAAGGTGTGTCTATTTACTATTTCCACCAAGGCACTTGCTTGAGCTCTGCAAATATTTCTCTTTACCACTGTGTCTGAAGGCATGGGCTTGACTCTGCTGGGTTTTCTGTCTTCACCAGAGGTGCTCAGTGTCAGCCCAGGATGGCCAGAGCCATACCAGATTTTAATTACAACTACAGACTACATTGATGTCTCCCCTTTTTTTAAATGAAATGTTTGAAATGTATCCCATGTGGATATCTTAAAAATCAAGCATTGCTTTGGCCTTCTTGGACCAAATTTGAGCACCCTTCCTGTAGAAGATACAAAATGTTGAAGTTGAGTGAGTGCAATTTGAGTGCTTTTATTTTACATCAGCACTGCTCCATAGCAGGAAATGGTTTTCACTCATCAACGATGTAACACATGCAAAGGCATCAGCTACTCACAAGGGAATGGCATAAACTTTGCTGCAAAGTAAACATTTAGCAAGGTACATAGTGTACAAACAATGGAAAAACACACACTCAGCAGACAAAGGTCGAGCACTTAAATTCCAACAGTTCCAAGAATATCTTGCGAGTGCAGCTACTTCCGACATCCGCTGCTGAAGGATGTCAAACAGGCAACAAAGTTCATAGAAAAGGAAGGCGCACTCTGATTGCAGTCACTTCAAAAACACGTGTAGTGCCAAAAATCATCTCTTTATTGATATTGCTTTAACTGTAAAATAGGCACACAGCCAACGTGTTTCGTTCCCTTGTGCCAGGGGAACTTCGTCAGGGCTAAATCAAGGTTGAATGAAACACCCCTTGACAATCATGTGGGTGTTGAAACGCCCGATTAAGGCTCTCTGGTACAGTCAAGATAGAAGATATTTCAATCTAAACAAGTGTAGAAAGACATCTGGTAGTGTCAAAAGAAAACCAATCCAGTGTCCACATCAATATCAAATGAACAGCAGTCGCTTCAGACAAAGGTAACAAGGTCATGGCTGCCTTAAAGGCACGGTGCCAGTTTCTTGTTGAAAATGTTTTCATTTTCTAGGCTATTGGTTTACAATGCAGCCTGTAGGCTAACAATGTCTACTTATTTTGCAGTTTTTACTCTTTATGAGTGTTTTGCTCATTAAAAAACAGAGTTCAAGTACTAATTGTCCTCTGGTGTTTTTATATATTGGCAAATGTAGTTTTTTATGTGTAATTACATTGTTTAGCCTCCTATTGAGAGCTGCATTGGTATGAGAAAAAATGATATATGTATATGCATATATGTAGAGCTGTATATATGTGATTTCCATATATAATTTTTATATTTCCGGGGTCCCCGCACGTGGGCGGGAATATTCAGTGCTTATGACTTTGATGAGGATACCCCTGGAAGAGAACTAGGATTACAGGTAAGTAACTTATCCCTTCTCACTCTGTACACGACAACCGCACAGCGTGATAACTTGCGGGAAGTAAGCCATTCATAGTGTACACAGAGAAATGGAATTACCTTATTATTTGCTATTCCTAAAGAGATGGGTTTTACTCTGTGTAACATTTAGACAGTACAGACCCATGTAATGGTGCTTTATTGGTTTGATTAAACCTATGAGTATTGTCAAATAACTGGGATTACGTCTTGGTTGGGGTGACCTTCAAGTACGCGTTGGACATCCAGATCTGTTTAATGTGAAAGTAGTATTTGAGACGTTGGATGTCTGAAGCAAAGGAGACTTTTAAGTAGAGTTTTGTATCGTTGGCATATCAGTGAATCTTGGGGCCGTTCTCTGTGAGTAGAGCACCAAGCGGCTCCATGCAGAGGTTGAAGTTGACTTTAAACATTATGGAGCCCTGAGGGACTCCACAAGGGATGGGGATCTTGTGTGACGTGGAGGTACCCATGTGAAAAACTGGAGTAATTTGGAAAGGGAGAAAGAGAACCAGTGAAGGACATTGCTGGTGAATCCCATTTGAGACTCCGGGATGCAAATGGGATGGGATGGTGAACTGTGTCAAATGCAGCTGAGAGGTCCAGCAGTATCAGGAGGTGGGGTCATCTTCATCTGTGGTAAAGAGGGATCATCTTCAATGTGTAAGGTTGCGGTTGTAGTACTGTAGCATGATTTGAAGCCAGACTGGTACTCGTGCAGGAAATGGTTAGCATTGATGTAGTCTTGGAGTTGAACATGAACTGTTTTATCATTGATCTTGCTGATGAATGCTAGATGAGAGATGTGCTGGTTACTGGCTAGGTCATCAGCGTATGGTGTAGGTTTCTTTAGGAGAGGGAGTATCTGGCCTGTCTTGAGGGCTTCTGGGAAGATGCCTTGAGTGAAGAAGTCATTGACAATGGTAAACAGAAGCATCCCCAGAGAGAGCTTTGATGAAGGACGATAGCAAGACATCCTCTTCATAAGATTCATCTATTGTGTTGTCTATCTCAATTTTATGTTTACTCATGGTCGTACTCATAGTCTTGATGCCTAGAAATGAAACCAGAAGAAATCAATGATCCGAATATTTATTACTCAATGGCTGCATAGTGATAAATGTGACATGACCAATGCATCTGATGCCCAGCAATGTGGTCATATGTTTCTTCATACTAAGGTCTCTCACATGTGGTTTGTTCTGCCTTATTGGTTGTTGACTTCCATGCCCCTCACCTGTCTACCTCTAGACTCCATATTTTAGCCGTTTATTGAAATCAGCAGATTCTAACACTTTCTTTACTGCAATGCATAGCTTTTGATCTTCTCATCTTATAATTAACCTTTTAATTCAAGTTTGTTTAAGTTACATTTCTCAAATAATTCATGTTGGGAGCTACAGATAATTGTGGTATTCTTAATTTAGAGAAACTGTGGAAGCAATGCATGCTAGTTAGGTTAATTGAAGTCAGCATGGCGTTGTGATGTAAAGCTGCTTCATCACACACATCCTGACTGCCTGTCTCCTTACCAACAGGGATCGGCGTAGATTTGGTGTGTATGGGGGAGCAGCCTCTCCATGCTGTCCCTCTTTTCAAGGTAAAAATGGCCATCTGTGCCCCTTCTCCACCTTCCTCCTGTGTGCTTTGTGCCCCGCTTTGCATTCTGCTTCTGCTTTGTGTGGGCTTTTGCTGTGTTTTCCTACTCAACCCTTTGTGGCCTCCTACTGTATTATCTTTATGCTTCCACGTTATCCTCTGCACCCTATTCTTTTAAGCATTCCCCTATATCCTGTGTACTATTCCCCTGCCTGTTGGTCCTCTCTGCTTTGCCGTATGCCCACTTCCTCCTGTGCCTTTGCACCCATCCACTGATCTACCTTGCTCTCTGAGCAATCCTGTTGTACTTTCAGTTTTCTTTCCGTGCCCTTTGTTCACTCCTGCTGTTCCCCTATTGGAGTTCTCTCCCGCTCAGACTTCCTACTTTTTTATACCCTCACCTCAACTCATTTAATCTCTTTTCTATTACAGAGTGTCAATTCTTTTTGGCTTAGCCTCATGATATCTCACTGTTGTGCTTTCCCTTTGTACCATTTGTTCCCCTTACTGTACTCTCACAATGATAACATGCTCTGTGCTGTGCCCTTCTCTACCCTCTGTGCTTTTCCACTGCTCTCTTTTCTTTCAATACCGACTCCATGTCCTCTAACATGCGTTCTTTGCTCACCTATTCTCCTTTTGTGCCTCCATCCAGTTGTCTCTCTGTGCTGTTTCCCTCTTTGCTTTTTCAAACAGGCAAATGTGCTGTTCTCTTGCCCACTTTTTATGCAGTTTTATAACTTCCTGTAGTGTGCTTTGTGCCCTCTCCATCTTTGATTTTGCTTCCTTCTCTGATGCTTAATATTTTGTCTTTCGATCCTCTGTGCCCTCCACTGCACCTCTGTGCCCACCCACCATTTCCTATGTGCAACGTTTTACTCACCAGTTGCCCTCTCCTCTTTGCTCAGTCTCTGTTTCTTCTCTGTTGATTACCTTTAATTTCTTCCTTCAGTCTGTGCAATTTCCCTGTGCCCTCCATGACCTCCTGCTGTGTCCTTGATGCTGTGTCCAAGCTGTGCTGTTGTCTTTGTGGCTCAGTCTTCTTTTCTTTCTTACCTGCCATTGGTCTCGCTCCTCCTGTACCTAATTTCTGGTATTGCTCTGATTTCTGCTGCTTATTCTCCTGTGCTTCTTTGCTTCCATGCACAATTTCACTAATCAAGTGCCTGCATGTTTAAGTTAACAATTTATATTCTCGTGTGTTAAAAATACATTACTGCACTCTGTGCCCTAATTTCACAATGTTTCTACACTTCCATCCCATCGAACTCAGTGTCAAGCTATTCTCTACCTTTCAGCCTGCGGTCCCACTTACATTTTCACCCTCATCTTTGTGTATAAAAGATGTTTAAGCCAGGCATGTCTGATGATCAGGAAGGTGCAGGCATATAGAGAAGTGAGTGGAGATGAACGGCATGGCATATCTGGAATGATCCTGGCTCATTTTGGTGACTTCACAGTGTTTGCCGCCTGCAAGTGGTAGCTGGGTGGTAATCATTCATTTCCCCCATTTATTTAATATTACTTTTTAATTCTCTTTGCAGCTACACAACCGTAGTGGCCCCGGTGATTCTCGCCTGGGAGATGACTACAACATTCCACACTGGATCAACCACAGGTGGGGAGAAAGGACACCGGAAGAGAAGGAGGGCGAGTTGCACTGTGCACGCTGTTTGTGTAAAGGAGAGGGTGGTAGGCATATGTTTAAGTGAGTGGAGGAAGAGAGTGGTGATGTGAAGAGAGCATGGCATCACACAAGCTGTCTACACCAGGTGTTGGAGGTGGAAAAAAGCGACAAACACCAGGACGTATTGTTTCGGGTCAAGGACAACCGGTTTTTATGTTTATTTTGTCCTTGGGACAAGTAGGCCGATCCCCCTGCTGCACAAACTCTTTGGCTACCAGTTTACAGTAACACATTATGGATCTGGGAAGGAAATTGTCTGCTGCTAAGATAATATTTGTGTCCCTATATTAATGCTATTCGAACTTGTATTTATGGTTCATTAATACAAAGCCTTTATTAGCGTGAGTGCTCAGAGGAAATGTAAGCTCGGACTGCACTAGTTTAACAATATGAAGCTACGTGTAATGTTCCCATAATGCTCTTTGATGAGATGCAAATATCTGCAGATGCTTGAAAGCAAGATTGATAATTCTTTGCTTTCAAAATAAAATATTCACAAATGCAACTAAGAACAAGCATTTGCAATGCAATAGGTCTCGCATTACTGAAAGTTTGAGCTTTTGACTTTGCATTATTATTTGCAACACCAATAGCTTAAACTTTTAGTAATGCAGGACCCATTGCATGCAAATCCTTGTTTTTAAATGTATCTATTTGCAGGGACATGACGTCTTTGCTCCACTCACAACAGTGTTGTGTCACAAGTAATGATTTGACATGTCACACAAATCAGACTGTAAACCTGGAAATGTCACACATAAGCACAATGAAAACTTGGCACCTATGATCAGGAGTTATATAGTCCCCATGAATGAGTTTGTTTATTAGCCTCTTTATTAGAGACTTTAATAATAGACATAAAAGCCCTGTCAGTCCAGGGTAGCACCCCCAACGATTTTAAGGACCAGTCAGCAGTGTTCTAAAAAAATCAACTAAATAGTACCATAGGACACCAGAAATTTGTCAAAGGAAATAGTGGAATAAAATAACAAGTAAAAGATTTCAGAGCGAGCTATAAAAAGAAATTGAGGTAGAAAAGAAACTAAAAAGTAACAATGGATCAAATTGTTTGAAGACACAAAAGCAAAGAATTCCAGGAATTTTTAGAACTTTGTTAACCAAATATCATCACAGAAAACCCAACTGATCAGCTGAAATATATCCAAATGCGACCTGGGCAAGTTACACTGGAAAGCTATAGGCTGGAGACAATAAACTGGAATATGAACTGGACACATTTGGAATACAATTAAAGACCGCACTACCAAGTAATGATGCCCTACCCAAACACAAGATAAGGTAGAGAATACCATTAAAGAATTTGTAGCAATGGGACTTCCAGGACAAATGGTATTTTAGGAGCCATTTTAAGATTGCTCAGTCACAATGGGCTGCAATCCTCTTTCCACAATTTAGGTCTTGTGGGTTTCCAATACCATCTGGGATAATTGGAGAGGTTGATTCTGGTGTGAATGCATAAAATGGATCTTTTAATGCACCAGAGCACTTTCACATTATCACCCTTCTTGATAAAGAGGGAAATGCTTCACTAAGATCTCAAATAATGAGTTAGAACTGTGCGCAAGAAAGAAGCAACTGATCCCAATACATGAAACAGGATTCCAGAAGGATTGTAGTATAGAGGACAACCTGCTCGGCTTAGCCATCCGGTTGAACAAGCAATGCAGGAAAGGGAGCACCCTCTTTATGCGGCCTTTATAGGCTTTGCCAAACCATTCGACAATGTAGATAGAACTAAATTGTGGTCACAACTTACCAAATGGGGGCATCCCATCCATTCTTATGAAGGGCATTATCAGCTTATCCACGCATCAATACTGACAAAGGCCTAAAGCAAAGCTGTATACTAGCTACTTTACTCTTTAATCTCTATTTGGCAGACATGATTCCCGCAATCCACTCAGTAAGGTCCTTTCCGCATGAGCATCACTAGAACAAAGATCAGAGCATTACCATAAGTAGATGATACTATCTTACTGGATCAGACCACAATCGGACTTCAAAGATCCTTGGACACCTTATTGCACATTGTGACTTAAACAACAGCAAAATAAACATCCCTAATCCCTAATTATAAGATCTTAATATTTGGTCGCAAATTAAATATAATTGAAAACTGGTTTATGGATAAGGTAAAAATAGATAATGCAACATCCTGTACATATCTTGGCATTTGGTTTGAAGAAAGAGGTCGGTCCAGGGCACAGCTTCAATCACTCCAAAGCTAGGAGCCTCCCGTACCTTCTCTGCGCGCAGTATAACGCAGAAGCTGCTGAAAGGCTTGCCATGTTTTAAAAGGTATATTTCACTGTAGGGCTGTGAGAAACACTAAAGCCAAAATCCAAAGGCAATTGATAAAACCGCTCAAGTGAATTATAGCATTACATTACAGTACAGGTCTGCAATGATCTTTATATTCTATGAAGAAAACACATATTTGGGATCAAATCTGTAAGTTTTCGAACTTACGTTTTACTCTTGGCACATGACGCTGCAGTGCAAAATGTGAACTGTCAATGCCCAAAGGAAAACTAGGTGAAAATAGCTGAGCATTTCACTTAAGAGCATGAGATTTTTATTGGCTGTTCAGCTGTCGCTACATTTTAAACAAGCGTAGCCTAAAGTGAGCCGCATGGTTTGTCTTTATTCTACTTCTGCAAATTGCCTGACCACATCTCAGATCACAACCACCCCTGCTTTAAAACCATAACCGATCTAATACCCAAGCTCCTCTCACCCACCTTTTGCGCGACCTCACATAGCCCCTACTAATTGTTACACAAATAAACAGGAGGCGAGGCATTGAATGAATTCCTTTGGAGCACAAGATTCATCTTAATAGCCAACAATAACCACTGGATTAATCACTAACCTTGGGTTCCGAGTAGCGTGTTAGTTGTCATAAAGCGCTTCAATACCTCCTTCAGGGGTAGTAAGCCTATAGAAATATGACAAGCAGTACAAGTCCCAGAATGCAAAAGTTAAACACTGGATTAGCTAAACTACTCAAACATGGGAAACATGAGGTCTGCATGGGAGAGGGAGAGCAATTTCATGCTCCCCTCTAAAAAGCACGGATCAGATTTTTTTTTTTTTTAAAGGAGAACAGAAAAAATAATGCCATTTCCTGTAAGAAAAATTACATAAGATGGTGGGGCACAAAACGACCTTTCGCCCACGTAAGTAAGGCAGAGGGTTTAAATTAAAAGGCAACGAAATAGAGACGGGGAAACTTGAGGGACAAAAACCAGACGTTGGCCAAGTACTAGTGAATTCGCTCGTCTAAGCCGACACGAGTTGCCCCTCCCTAACCCCCGGTGCCAGATATTAAGATAGTTCAAATTCCCGGGGTGTAGGGTTTCTACAACACACCAGGGGCGTGGCAAGCCTCAAACAGTTGTACCAACACCCAGACACCTGTGAGGAGGCCTCAAACAATCGACAGAATCTGCCCCTCAATAGCACCCTCCCACCCAAAAAAGTTGACGCCTTTTAATGCGTTTACCTGCTAAAATAGAATGTGGAGATCAGATTTAAGTGAATTTAAAATAGAGGAAAACGCCGACAGGGAGACGAAGAGGGCGCGTTTACGAGTGAAAAGATGAATTATTAATTTCATTGAGAGGAGAGCGGCTACCGGTCTGGTTTTCGAGCCGGACCAGTAATTTTGCAGTCTCGCGCGCAGCAGTTCAGTAGCATCACAGTCAGACCTGTCCTCAATAAATCAACATCCACGTCCGGGGCTCACCATGTCCCCGAAAAAAGCAATGCAAGATCTCTATTCACCCCAAAATTCCCACTTTTAACTGTCGAAATGTCAATTGAAAGCTTCTCACCTCGTGTAGTTCAATGACATTTCGACCGTTACTAAAAGTATATATAGATATGTTATTTTTTGTAAACGCAACAGAAGCACGTTTGACCTTAAATTTGTCCCGCACCCCCACCCTACATAGCGTTGATAAGACCCCCGAAAGACGAATCTGGTCAGCACCTAGGCAACACAGATCGCTGAAAATTGAGAAAATAAGGTAATTTTAGCATAAAATTGCGACCAATTAGCACAGAGCGCACGGACATAACGTATTTACTCCTTCAATAGAATTCTAATCACCCAGCCGGAATTTACCCAACAAACTTCCCCTTGAACTCTTACCATGTTGAGAAATAGCTTGTTGCTGGCCTCGAAAGCAAAGGACATTCCCTGGGTTTTCAGCGCAGCAGAATGAGCGCTACGCAGACACAGCTGTTCCCAGTAGAGGCAGCCGCTGTGTTTTAAAGGCACAGTTCTTTGCCGGCTTGCTGTTAAAGCAACTGTACTGCCAAAAACGTTTCCCTCAAAGCATGTGTATTAGAGAAAGACTCCAAGATCTCAGAGTAGGTAAGCAGGTGGATTTAGACCAAAGTTAACGTAAGTTAAGAAAACAATTTCCACGGTGTGTTGCTCGATTAAACTTGTTGTGCCTCATTGATCCAGGCCTGAGGGTAAGGCTGTGCTCTAGCTTGTCACTCTCATACGCAATGAGTAAAAGTACAGGTGTGTGTATTAAGTACACAAGAAAAACGAGCGGAGAGACAGACCCTGAAAGGGCGGCCGCGCGGTAAAAAAATAAATAAATAAATAAATAAACAGTGGTGCGCGCGCACACATAGGAGCAGGGGGAGGAGCGCGGCAGCAAAAGCGAGACGAACGCGCGCTGCTGCGCGTTCTGGCCACCGTCGGGAATGGGCGCGGCAAGGCGGGACATGCACCCGCCTTTGACCAATCGCGTGCCGTCTCCGTAAAAAAAACGCACGCTCCAGCCAATGTGGGCTTCCGAAAACAAAACCACACGCACGAGCGTGTGGGTAGTTTTCAGAAGCCCTTTCTAAAGGTCTCGCGCTGCGCGAGCAGTGCTGCGCACTGCAACGCTAGGCGCGAGACCTAAAAAAAGACGTTTTGCTAAATTACTGAAAATTTAAAGTACCATTTCTTTGAAGCATCAGTTAGTAAAATGTGTTGATACATGCTAATATTTCCACAAAAATATTCATAATGTAAAATCAGTGTAATCAGTTTCAACAGAATTATGGGGAACAAGAAAATAAACAAGCATTGGCAAAGCCAATGGTCTGGCATTGGTGGTCAGCCTTTTGGTTTTCTGAATGTGTGTCTTGTTTTGACATGGTTTTTGTGAAAATGTATTGTTGTAGGAGTTGCAGGGCCATCGACATTATAACAAGCATTGTCAAAATAAAAAAATATTTTTGGGACTCAAAAAGCACACATCGCGACAGTAGTTCCTGGCAGTGAACAAAACTTTGTGCTGATATGCTTCTTGTGAAAGAGCAGAATGCAGTCACCCGCCAGCTACGCTCTGCTGAGCAATATTTGGCTACGGTCCCTCGGGTGAAGCGCCTTAGAGCTGGGGGCCGGTCTTTCCGGTCTCTAGCCTCGAAACTGTGGAATACCCTCCCTATTCAGATTCGCCGTCTGGATTGCTTGCTAACCTTTCGGAAGGCCATCAAAACCTACCTGTTCCCCTTGGTCTAGCCTCTAGTTTTCTACTGACACTGCTACCAGCGCCGGGACGCCTCTTCACTGAGGCAGCTGCGCGCTATATAAGTATAATTAACATAACATAACATAACAAGTCAGCTGATAGAGGAAGAGATACACTTTCAATAAAAACCAAATATCTTGGTTAGCACCACACCTAATTTGATGCCCAATTTTTAATGAAAATCACAAAGGTGCTTCCATGGTATACACCCATGCATTAGCGCAGATTTACGGCTTTCATGAATTCACACAAATTTACGGAAGTAGGCCTGGAAATCATACTCTTAGAAAATATTTGTGAATTCCATTTTAGCACGAGCAAGTATTCATGTGTAGATTTGCTCATGCAAAAATCTGTTGAGCTTATACAAGTTCACTTTCCCTCCAACCACTTTTTTTCAACCCTGGAAGATGTTTTACTTCTGACCTTGTCAAGGAGTAAATTTCCAACCTTTCTCAGTATAGGAGAAGATTAGAGAAGAGCTGGTAAAAACCCCTAAAACATGCAAGTTAGTAGGTTTGCACAGACTCAAAAGGGCATTCCAACCCTGGAACTATTGCTTACCGCTACCTCCAATTCCAGCATGCAGGTCTGCAGAAAGCTGGCAAAATAAGGGAATTGATAGTATTCAGACCTTACTATAGTATGAGCCCTGGCATAATCAGAGAGGCTATTATCAGTGCTCTTATATAATGAGATTCCTGATATAATTTGTCACCACATTACATGGCACCAAAGGGATAAGTGGATTTTGTTACAGTACAAGTAGATTTAAGGAGCAATCTGTTCCATGGACAAGTAGATATTTTATTAAATTCCACACTCCTGAAACACATTGTATACCAATGGTGAGCGAAGCAGTGTATTGAAAAAAATATGTAGCCCAGTTAAAAATGTGGTTTGGCAGGTGATATGCAGAAATGCTTGTGGTTCGGATCCCAAACACAGGGCAAACGTCACAGGAGTGAAGTACGTCTGTTTCCATGGAAGAGTGGGTGTAAGTGTTCTTAGCCAATTGTATGTTTTTGCTTCATCTTTGCGGTCCAAACCCCAAGTTATTCCTTCTCTTTCTTTCCTGTGCCAACCTATCATTACTCTCCTCCTCTAATCCTCTCTGCCTCACCTTCCTCCTTTTCCCTATCCCCTCATGGTCCCCTCCTTGTCATGTTTACTTCCCTGTTGCAGCCTTCTCCTGCTCCTCTTCTCTTCCCTTTTTCTCTTTGTGTCCTCCTCCCCCGTTATCTCTTTACTTTTCGCCTGCCGCTCCTTTTTTTTCTCTTGTCCTATACACTTCCCTTTGCAAACTTTGTCCTCACTCTCTCTCTTTCGCAGTGCTACCTTCTAACTTATTTTCTTCTCCTTTCCTGTGACATCCTATCCTTGGATCCTCTATCTTTTCCTGTTGCAATGCTGCCTCCTTCTACTTCTCCCCTCTGCAAACATTATGTCCTCTTCCTTCTCTTTGATTCCCTGTTGCACTGTTGTCTCCTTCTCTTTTTTGCTACGTGATGCCTGCTCCCATCCTCCTCTCCTTTTTTCTTTTCCTTGCCACTTCCTTCCTCACTTTCTCCTCCCCTTTTCCCTTCCTTCTGCCACCCTTTCTCCTTCCTTCCTTTCTTTCTACTTTTCTATTTTCTTAATTCTTCCTCTTCTCCCTCTGACATCTTTCCTTCTGTTTCTTTATCTTTCCCAGTTGCATCTCTTCCTTTTCCTTTGGTCACTATCCCTATGCCATCACTGCTTGCCTTCTCCACTTGATTTAATGGTCTCCTGCTCTTCTCTCCTTCAGCCTACTATTTTGCCTGTGTGTGCATTCCCTACTCTATCCCAGAAATGTTAACCTTTCAATTTGTTTTATCTCAATAATGACATTTTGGATTTTTTGTTTGCAGTTTCTACACTTCCAAGAGCCAGTTCTTGTGCAGCTTCACACCTCGGATCAAACTTGCAGGACGGAAGGTGCTTTCATTGCTTTGATATGTGTTGTACAGAGAAAGAGCAGGGTTCTGTGCACACCAAATGCAATACACATGACCTCAACCTTAATGAAACCAATGCAATTGCAAATATTGTAAATCATCTTGGAGATGAGATTACATGTCACGTCAACATTCCCACTTTAACCGGTTCGGTGCTCATGACGAGACCAGCTCTCATGAGTCACAGTGGAGCTGTGCTCATGACGAGCTGGTCTCGTCATAATGGCTGCGCGCCGCCCACGCGGCATTAATTCCCCGCCTGTGCGGGAGAATTAATCAGTGGGCGGGGTTGTGACGAGATCAGCTCGTCATGAGCACAGCTCCACCGTGACTCATGACGAGCTGGTCTCGTCACGAGCACCGCGGAGCCGCGCTCACCCCCCGCACCCGTGGGGGAATTACCCCCGCAGGGAAGGAGTTAATAGAGATGACTGTGAATGTAGTATCATTGATTTGTTTTATTATGTGTTGTTGTTTATTAACATTTTGCTTGTGAGCGCTTTTATTTATTAATATAAAAATTATGAGGTAATATGCATTGCATTTGATGAGCGAATTATGGGTCGCATTGCTGTTGTGCACGATTTGGACTTTGCTCCTAACCATAGCTTGCAAATTTCAGTGGTGTTTCGGTTTTAATTCCTAATCATAACTACACCTTACCTGTGGCCTCTTTTGGTGCATTTTTAGTTTTTTTTAAACATACCTTGAGGTGTTCTAACCAACGCCAACCATAAACACAGCTTTGTTTTTTTGCAATTTCTTTTTTTTTTTTAACCAAATAGAACATCCAAGAGTTAAGTTATGTTATGTTACGCCTATTGGTATAGCTCACTAATCACTCGTGAGGGCATCCAGGCGCTTTGTAGGCTATGGACTCCCAAGGTGAGACATAAAACAACAACATGACAAAAGGTAAGTGCCTATAGGGAAGTATGGATTTACTGTTCCTAACTCCACATCTACCTACCTTGAAGATATATGTACCATACGGATCCATATATGTTGAGTTAGGTATAGAAAATATAGACTTGTCTTTCAGATTTGGTTTTCAGTGTTATGTCCCACCAATATTGTGGGTTCGATATTCAGGGTGCACACACTCCAGGCCCTGCGGCCCGCTCTCCGTGGATGGCCAACAAACGCTTCACATGGCCTTAGGCCATGTGCAGTGGTGGTTGCCTGCGGGTCCTAGCCGAAGGCCCAGACCTATGTCTAACTCTCAACAGGCTGGCACAGTCCAGGCCCTGCTTCCACCACTCAATGGGCAGCCAAACCTGGGTTCTCGACCATGTGTGGTGGAGCTGCCCTCACAGCCTGGCCTTCGGTCATATGCAGTGTGGTTGGCTGCAGGGCCGTCCTTCTGCCTGCCTCTGAGCCCAAATCTCCGTAGGTGGACAAAACTCAGCGCATGGCCCTAGGCCAAGGCAGTTGGGGGTTGCCTGAAGGGGACCAGGCCCAAACAATGCATTGCACCTGACCTCCGGCCAAGCACTGCACCCAACAATCGGCTGGTGGGTAGCAGCCCTTCGACCATGCGCAGCTGGGACGTTGCTGTAGTCCCTGGCCTCTGGCCAGCCTTTGCGACCAACTGTCCACAGGCAGCCAACACCCACGACCCATGACATTGGGCCGTGTGCAGAGGGGGCAGCCAAAGCCAGCACTGCCCAGCCTGCAGGTATGTGGGACGAGGGTTTGGCTGTAGGCTCTTCACCCAGCTTTGACTGTGGACAGCTGGTGTTTGCCACAGATCATGATATTCGGCCAGCTCCAGCACCCAACTCTCTATAGTCAGCAAACTCCAGCCGAGCACAGCCTTTGGCCATGCACTGCAGGGGCTAGTCACAGGGCATGGAATACAGTGAGGCCTTGCCTCCAACACCGCCCCTCCCCCCCCATGTTGCCAACCATTGATGTGGCCTTTGGGCAAACAACCCCATTAGTGCTCTAAATACCTTAGATTTGTGGATTGATGTTGGATTCATTAATTGTGAGGCCCTCAAGGGTCTGGGGGACCAAGGGGAAGTCCGGGTCCTGCGGGTCCTGCGAATCCTGCACATCCAGCACATCCTGCAATAAAGATCTTTTTTTTAAAAAGTTTTTGATTTGCATACCGTGGCAAAGTGGCCTGTGGGGGGTCGGGGAATCAGGGTAATTTTAATTTTCCCCCTTGTGCCCAATTTCTTTTTAATTTTCTATATAACGTGCTCAGTGCACCATGTTTGGTAATAACGGATGCAATAGAAATGTTTCTGTGATGGCCAGACAATCAGAACGCGGCAGATGCACAAATTTGGAGATGGATTCACAAATGTTGCCCACACAAGAGGAGAAACAGCTCCCTAGGCTAATGGGGTGCCTTTATTTTTTGAACTAGAGTCGAGAACCCATGGAGGATCTGCAAAGTAACTGTCCTGATTCATTGATAAATTTAAACTCTTCGTGCCCAACTCAAGCACCTTTTTAAAGGTCATTTCTCAAATTACTGAATGGATTTACACCAAACCAACAAAAGTACGATTCTTGAGTAAAGTTCTCGCTTTGTGCCGAGTCTGATGTAATTCTGTTCAGCTATGTTTTTTTCTTTTGAAGAGCAAAGAATCCCATGGATTTAAATGGGATATGGTACTTCTGGAACCCAGCTCCCCCACCACTCAGATCCCCCCACCCCACTCAGATTACCTCCATTTTCTTGGCCCCTGCGTGACTCATCTGCACGACACTTGCCATGATGAAACCAAAGTGAATGTACTTTTTTGTGTAAAGTTCCATGCAGATTGCTCAAACAGAGCTAACGTTACTAGGAAATCAAAAAATGCCTTTCTTATGGAAACAGACCTCACCATGCCACCAGAGTTTTAAAAATCTACATGTGCGTATGTTTGTGTGCGTGTGTGTGTTCTCGCTTTATGATAACCCTCAGAAAAATTAAAAGGTGGTGATAAGGGTCACCCCATGTAAACAAATATTCATGTATAAAAGACCAAATATATAAAAATACACAAAAAGAAGGATAATAAAAATAGAATATAGGTATATGTACAAAATATTCTATAAATACATAACATTTTGTTCTTACTTATATACTCACACATATACACATACATAAACATAGTTACACTTTACCTTTGAAGCCACCCTCCCTCTGCCCCAATGTCATACCCCGAATGCAGGCCTGCCTTATGTACTTGGGTTGTGTGGGTTGCTGACTGGTTATCGGACTGGTATTTTAGACCTATTGTTCTAGGTTACTGACCAAAATTGGAAAATTCTCTACAGATGTTATGGTGGGTCTTTTCCCCGCCAGGATGCGACTAAAGACACAGCTAAGTTTATAGACATGAACTTACTACTGGCTAAAAGGCACATCACAATCAACTGGAAGAGCCTGACCATACCAATGGTTCAGATTTGGGGTGGGGTAGTACTTTCTTGTTATCTTCCAAGACCGTACACCTACAAAGGGAGGACTGGTCGTGTTTTTCATGTTTGTGTTTTTGTGCTCAAGTTTGTACTGTTTCTTCAGCAGCATCTTTTGTCTGGCATATGCTTTGCGTTCTTCTCTTTGCTCTCGTTAGTCTTTCTTGTCTGCCATGTTGCCTTTTGCTCTAGGCATTATTTTCCCTGTTCTGGTCATTCTCATCATTGCTTTGTCTTGTTTACATGTTCTGCATTCTTACCTTCATCTTTTTCATTTCCTGGTCTTTTGTTATCCTTTCTCTTCTCTTTTGCTTTCGTCTGTTTTCTCTTTTAATTCCATGCTCTACTTTCTCCACTTCTTTTGTTCTCTTTGTTCTTATCTGTTGTCTTCAGCAGCCTGTTTTGATTTTCTCATCTCATTTGTTTTGGCATCTTAAATGTGTGTTGTTGCATTCTTCTCATTTGTCCTCCCTGTCTTGCAGTGTGAAACTCTTCTAGAGTCACATGCTGGTCATTATCCCTCCATTCACTGGTTGCACTCGGAATATCACCTTGTTTGCTAAAAAAAATGCTAAGGATTTGGGTTCGATCACAGGTGTGGACAGAGTGACTCCAGATTTTCAGATTGTTTTGTTTGTCATTGTGTTTGGAGGTATGAGTGCTACTGGTAACGAAAGAATAAAAGACTCAGCACTTTGCTGACAGAAGATTTCCTCAACAATTTTCTTTTTGAACTTTGCAAATGCTGCTGTAGGTACCCATTACTAGACCTGTACAAGGTGTGTAATTTGTATGTTCTACATGAACACAGTGACTCTAGGTCTTATACGTAAGCACATTTCATCCCTAAGATTCTGCAAACATGGAAATAATAATGGTGGGCAGGGACTAAGATTGTCTATTTTCATAAAGTTACTCAACAATACCCGACCATCGACTCTAATGGGGAGACCTCATACGTCAAATAAACAGAATCTACTTAGATTTCCGAAGTTGAATGGGATGAGGTTAATGATCTTCCACTTCTCCTACTTACGAAAGATACCAGGATTATTTTGATTTTGTGTAGAGCCCTGAAGCCCACACCAAGCTCTGTAGGCCATTGGACCATAGATTTATTGACTAAAGTCTTCAAAAGCCCTCGCGTGCTATATTATTACCCTCATCTTAGTGCTGAAAAATACACCTTAACCCAGAGACTTTAAGTATTGCATTGGTCTCTGACTTCTGTTTGAAAAGAATCCTTTTTTGACTCCAAAGATTGTTTGGCATCCAGTGGCAATTGGTGCCTAAAGAGACAAAATTATCCTTTGAGGGGGGTAATTCCACATTAAGCAAGTTAAGAAAAAAATAAATGAAAGGGGTTGTATTCTTTACGAGGATCTCATGGGGTGCCAGTTTAGAATCCATATAGAAAGAGGGCACAGAACTTTCTCAAAACCATACCCCGCTTCATATGATGCAGGCGATGTTCATGATCCAGAGGAGGATTTCAAATAGATTTGGAAGGAGTATATGTCATCTGAGAAATTGAGCTTCTACCTAGTAAGACCATCTTCACCTCATGCGACTGAGTCATATAATGTGATTATTTACAATATATCATGCTGGTACGTGATTCTATTTTAGGAAGTGGAGAAGGATTCCTGTCCCTTAGTTAAGACACTCACCGCTTTACAAAGAAAAACACTTTTATCAGTGTTACTACATGTCTTGTAAATAGCATTTTTCTCCACTCCAGGATCTTCTGTTCATGCTCATGGCTTCTCAGACAGCATCGTTTTGCAAGAGGTCGTTAAATCTTAGTGTCAAAACTTGGCCACCTCCTGACCAGACCAGAAAAAAGATTTACAGAGTGCAAAAGAACGTTGTAGCTGAGGTACTTTTGGTATGATGTCTCAAAAATTCCACAACATTCCTAAACCGTTCAGCAATGGTAGGACAGTGAAGAACCTATACACCATTTGCTGGAGGAACATAAGAGGAAATCAACTCCTTTGTGTAAAAAAAAAAGTTTCTGCCTAACAAATGCATCAATGCACACTTTGACTCAAAAGAAACGATGAGTAGACAAATGTTGAGGCTGCATGCACTGCTTAAGGTTTCCACCTTCCAATCAGAGTTACAGACTTGCATTATGAATTTGCCCCTTGAATGGAAGCATCTGTGTGTAAAGTGAGCAGATGATGCTCTTAAGCATAAAAAGAACACTGAAATCGCATAAACCGGGCATACACTAAGACACCTAAACCATGGGGGCACAATATCTGAGGTTTGCACGTTCTCACGCAGAATGTTACGACAGCTGACTTACAGACCTCCAGGCTCTGCACATCAGTATTAGTCTGATTGCACTAGGTCCCATGTACTTCTTGGCATAAAACTGGCTTCTCTGACATCCTTTGAGGTGAAGCTGCAGGTCTCCAAAATTATAACTACCTTTGCATCCATCATGTCAATCCTATCCCTCTAGTTATTTCATCGAGCGTGGCAGGAAATAATCACAGAAGCAAATAGGTACTGCAGTCCATGCAATATGGATATTGCATCAAATGTATTAGAAGGTCACAGAACCACATGTTGTGACAAACACATATGAAGTATGATCACAAACATCTCCTACTAAAGAAGGTTCACAAACTACTTTAGAAGGGTGCAGTCCAAGATGTGGTGATAAACAGATGAGGGTTGGAATTGTGGAGAAGTGTGGCTCAATGGTTAGAGCGGCAGACCCTGATGCAGAGATCTGGCCCGGGACCAGGGTTCAATTCCCGCCTCGGCGGGTCTTGGGCTCAATTTCCTCGGACCTGATAATTCTCGCCTCGGTGCCTATTCTAATCATGGGTCCCACTCTGCAACTCTGGGCAATAGCTTGCTTAATCTCCACAACGGCCCCAACAGCGCTGGGATGCCTGGCTTCACCCTGGGGGTGCCCAGGAGTGGACATTTCACAGGGAAAAGCCAGGAAGGGTTCCACAGCGGTATGCGTACAGCGCCTGGACACCTCTTTGGGGGTATGGGTGCGCTTTACAAGTACAAATTTCATTTCAATTTCATTTCATTTCATTAACCCATGCATGTCTGTGCACCAAGGTTAAGCAATGTACAGCTGATACTAGATTCCAGGCCTCCTAATCATTTGCAAAGACTAAAATTCAAGATCATGACTTAACAGGATGTAAATTCACTTCTGTACGATGGCAATTTTCATACAGCACCATCCTCAATGATACATGTTTTTTATTTGCTTCTTGGTTAATAGCAAACATTATCAGTTCCTGGAACTGGTACTGCCATTCATGTCACCACCCAGAGTGTGTACTAAAGGGCAATTGTTGTTGGCTGCCCTTTTGTGGAAGAAGGTCATCCGTCTATGCCCTCAGCTTGATTGGTTGGTGAATAGGAATGTGCTTTCTCAATGATAGATTAACACAATCCGTATCATCAAGCTTCTGTTAGGGTTCACAATAAATCATGTTCTTAAATTGCTTCATGTTTCCTCTTTGCAAATGCTTAATTGGTATGGCATCTTCCCATTAGTACAGTAGGAAAGTGGACTAAAATATACATATTAGTAAAAGTTATTAACTATAGTGACCCTTGGACTCGTAGTCCTAAGCCTCCCTCTGGAAGACCTAGTCCACAACTGTGCGAATCAGGTATATTGTGGATTACACATTGAGGGAAGGGACTGAGGAGGGAAGATGAGGGTGTGTTAGTAAGGACACCTGTGAATGTGATTAGTACCTCACACACACAAACCTAGTCTTCAAACGTTAAACCTTTTTTATGCTGGATTACAAGGTGTTCTCTTACTATGACTTTTCAGTCCTGAACGTCTCACAAGTTCAGCAGGTAGGACTATCAGTACAACCATAACTATGGTGGGTAATTGTGCTGTCTTGACGTACATAGCTTGTGTGCTTAGCATTCTTTAGTGGAGCTTCAGTTTTTCTCATGTAAAGAGAACAATGTTCTTTTCTTTTGACTTCTCTGTTTGCTTATCTCCTGTTTGCTGTACTTTCATGAGTTCTGTGTTCTATCGCACACTGCATGTTTTTTTTTTCTTTTGTGACCTATGTACTCTCATGTACAGTATGGTATAGTCTCTCTGACTTAACAGTTCTTTGCTGTTTCTTCCAGCCACTCTGTGAGAAATCAAAGAATGGCAGAGACACAGGTTAGTTGTTTTTATCCCAATATACTTATGTGCCAAAAGGCTATCGTCCATTTGCTCTTCATTATTCAGTTGTTTGCCTTTGTCATTCTTTCTTACCCCATAGTTATTCTGTCATAGCATGTGGTTATTATTTTATTGGCCTGAGTCCTTCTTTCCTGTCCAGAAGTTATCTTTTAACCCAATGCTTTTTTACTTGGTGCTCTCGCCATTCTGTCTTGTAGCATAGGCATTGTTATCTCTTCCTAACTGAAAAGTATACTTTTGTCTTTAAAAAATATGCCGAAAAAAAGTTTAGTGTTTTAATTGAACACTACATTTGGGGTTATTTAGTCCCCATCATAGTCTTTGTACATGTGTAGAAGGGTTCTAATGGATTTTGACAAAAATCCTACCTGAAGAAACTGGTTCTGTCAAATGTTTTCCCTCAAACATTTTATGAAGAATTTTTCACCTAGAATGGCTTACAACAGGTTGACAAAACCAACCTAGTAAAAGTCCTTCTAGGAGAAAAATGATTTTCTTCAAGTTATATTTTTATATTTTTTAAGTGCTCTGTCTTTTTCTCCTCTTTTTTCCTTTTCTCGTTTTTTTTAATGGTTTTGGACCTGGAGAGTGGGGGAGGCGAGGGGATGGTTCCTCTGGTTAATCCCCCTCTACTGGTCTACGTTTTTACCCTTTTTTTTTTCCTAATGCATTTTCTCCCCCTCGCCTTTTAATAATTCATTCGTCCTTAATTCTGCACCCCTTTCTCTCCTCTCTTACCCACCATTCCCTAGAGGATGTTGTAGCCCTCTTCTCCTACCTCTTCACCCCCTTTTTTTGTAATGTAAATTTATTTTTCTCTTCTTCATCTTGTTCTTCTGTGACATTTCTGTGCAACTTGTGGTCTGCGGTGCCTGATTTCTTTTCTCACGTAATGTAATTTTTTTTTAAACTTTACTTTTTATTCTCAAAGTTCCTCATTTTTTCGAACTTGTCTGCAAGATTTAGAGTTTCCAATCCGGGTCCTGTATGTCTTTTTCACAAAAAATGTATTGTTGTGGAGACGGTATTTGCGATTTTTGCTTTTCCCCAAAATGGATTTTCGTGAACCTGATGTAGTCATGCTGATATTTTGGGGGGGATTTTTTGTCATAATGAATGAATAGTATTTCGATGTAAATACCCTGACGCTAATGGTCTAATCCCTGCCTCTCCGTTAACAAAGTGCACACAGGACAGATTATGGCTGATTTCGAGGGATTTTGCTCTTTGTTCATAAAAGTTACCTTATGTTGAGCATATAACTTAAATGTGTGTAGGGGACATTCTCCAGCATGTCCCTCTTTTTTTATCTGCATGTTGTGTAATGGGTGTCATGAAATAGTTCATCAGTTACTATTTTGCAATATATTCCAGATCAATTAAAGATTTTATAATTCCACAAAGGTCTTCATAGAGTTTTAATAGATTTTGCCTTTGAATCTAGATAATGTTATCAATGCAAAGGGAAATAGCGTGGCCTAATCTTATCCCTACACTCACTATTAACCTGTTCTTAATATGCATGTATTAGCATGTCCCCAAGCTAATTGACAGCACATACTAAAGCCAAAGTGAGAGAACAAATAAAAAATGAACATGACAGACGACAAATTACAAGTTCATGATTGTGCAACAGAGTTTCTTGCAATGCAGGGAATGGAGGGACACTGCAACGAAGGTTTGGAGCTATAAGTGAGATTGACAGAAAACATGAAGGGGCACATTGGGAGGAATAATAAATATGAGGCCGATTGAGAAGGAGGGAAGTCACAGAGTATAGGGGTATACATGTACTGCTTTGAGTGAAGGAATAGGAAGGAAGTAGCATAGCAAGTGGTGGATAATTTAAAAGTGATACAAATGAAATTAAACCTGATACATGAAGTAATAAGTGATATTGTTATTTACCAATCTCAGAGGGAAAAAAGTGCCTTATAACGTGGAATATATCTTAGGTGTGTTTAAGTAGGGGGTTTGTGTTGAGTGTTTTATAACAAGAAATTTTTGCATAGGGAATTTATCTTTAACTTGTGTTTTGAGTGTAATATAACTAAGAAATGTGCCCTGAGTCTAGTGTGCTGGTGAATAAGCCCATTTCCTTGTTCTTTAATTATTCTGGACAATGCAGAAAGAAAGGTGGTGATTGTTGAGTCCGCTGTACTCAAGCCTGGTTTAAAGTAAAAAAAGGAATATACCGGACCCTTCTACTTTGGGCGCTGTGCTTGTTGATTATTGACTCTAACAGATCAGGCAGCATCTGCCACCACTGTACCACAGCTAGGGGCAGAGCTTTGAGCACTCTGCAGCAGTATCATTTGTCATTAATATAAATGTTTTTATTATGCACCTTACTAACTTGCATCACTATAAATATAGCTGTGTTGTAAACCATGAATATTTTTTCTCTGTGCCTGGAATTAATTTTTTCGGTTTTTGAAGGGATTATACTCTTGTTTATTGCTTTGGCTTAGCAGCTCTTTTGAGATGAACTAAGGTGTTTTAGTACACTTCACTTGTAGTAATGAGTGGATTAATAGTTTTATAACTATCACCCTGCTCTGCACTTAAATCAACTACTAAAGTGAGGTACATGATCTTGTGTCCTTGCTCCCACTACATTTCTAATGACTAAGGATAATCATGAAGCGAGCCCAGTAACTCGTTCAACACTACCAGTTTGCAAAAATTAAAACATACAGAGTAAACGAAGAAAATAAAGGAATAGAGCAGTCACAGTGTTCATGTGTATAAATCTGGAGGCATTTTTGATATCTGAATGCAGTTCGTAATGATAGACCCCCAAGCAAGCAACATATCCATCTTATAGAGCATTACATAACCATGTACCATTTTTCATAGCATATAGTTGTCATATTATCTAATAAAAACCATACAAAGACAAAACCCCTGAAATAGCTTAGAAGCGTATTTTACAAGATGAATATCTGGAGTAGAGACCCAAAAGAAATACCTGTAATAATTATAAATTCACAGACAGCGCTCCACGCGCATCAAGAGGGAGACGAGATATTAGGTAATTCACTCTTTACCAGCTAGGAAGCTCCGATATAAGCTCCAAAAGTTTTTAGGACGGCTCTGTGGAGGGAGCAGTTCGCTATATAATTCAGACTGTGTGTTGCAATACAACATATCCCTTGACCATTGAACTATAGTAGGAGGTGGCCCCCGCGCCCAACGCATAGCGACTCCCTGCTTCGCCATCAGCAATCCCATATCAACCAATCACCTTATATCCTTCCGTATCCGCTTAGAGTAGCCTAGGAGGGCCAGCAAGGGGTCTGGCGTCAGTGGCTCTTCAGTGCTAGCGCTTAATTTTTGGAATATTAAAATCCAATAATTAGCTATGTCGGGGCACAGCCAAGCTAAATGTAGGAATCCTGCTGGTTCTACACCGCATCTCTCACACCTCGCTGTGTCTCGTAGACCATATCTATGCAATCGGTATGGGGTATAATAAACTCTGTTAAGAAATTTAAATTGAATGAGTCGGTGCCGTCCATTCAGGGAGATACGTTGTGTGGCTTCACAACAATAGCGCCATGAGTCGTCGTCAAGAGTGACCCCCGAGTCAAACTGCCACTCCAACCTGGCTTTATATAAAAATTCTTCTGATAGCCTTGCACCATATTATAAATCCTGGAGACGATTTTACGAGGGGAATCCGCGCGTAGCGAGAAAGGAGTCACTTCTGGTGGCTCCATCATGTCCTCACCAAGCATATTGCGGAGTGCATGCCTGACCCTGAAAAGATGAAACGACGTGAGTGGAGAAATATCCTGCTTATCTGAGAGTAACTCGTCCCATCCACGTCCTCTTCCATCTTCAAATAGGTCTCCTATTTTAGAGATATCGAGTTGCGCCAGGGCACACAACACTTCTGGCTCGCCAACTATCGGCAGCCACGAACACCACTCAATTGGTGTGAGGGGGAATACAAAATAGAGGCATCTTGTCGTTTTAGTAAATTCTGCAATGCGTGTGTGGTGGCATTTATAGAATCTAAAGTGCCTGCGCGCCTGACAGGGGCCTGGAACAGGAATGTAGTTAAATGGGAGGGTGCAGACGCGACCTTTTCTATGTTTAGATGAGGGGGAGGGGATTGTTGGTGTAGCTAATAAAAGGCGTGCAAGCTTTGTTCCACTCGATAGTAAAGCTCCAGATCCGGAGCACCGAGCCCACCCATGGAGTATGGAAGTGTAAGGACATCCCACTTGACCCGAGGCTGTTTGCCAGCCCAAGCCAACCTGACTAATAGGGACCTGATAAATTTGAAAAGGTGGGTTGGAAGAACCATAGGTATATTTAAAAACAAGAATCTGGGTAACACTACCATTTTCATCAAGGAGATACGTCCAAGGAGGGACAATGGGAGCCGCACCCATCTGTTAACATAGTCTTCTAGTTTAGCAATTGCCCTGCCATAATTCTTGTTAAATACCGTCTCAGAACTCGTGTGCACCTGGATGCCCAAATAACGCACAGAGTCAGTAGACCAGGTCAGTGGGAACTCCAGCTCTATCTGCTCCATAGCTGTGGTGAGGGGAAAAATGGTGGATTTAGACCAATTAATTTTAAGCCCCGAAAATTCGCCATATCTTACCACTTCTCTTAGCACTGGGGAAAGGTTAACCTCCGGATCTCTGATGTATAGAAGAGTGCCATCTGCATAAGTGGAGATTATTAAATTATACCCGGGGAACCGTATCCCTCTATGGCTGTGGTACTCTCTGAGGGCACATGCCAAGGGCTCAGCCACGATAGCGTAAAGTAGCGGCGATAACGGGCACCCCTGACGAGTGCCCCTGGAGATTGTGATGGGGGAGGTTACCAGATTGCCCACCCTGACACTAGCAGTGGGAGAGTTATACAAGACTGTCACCAGCTGAAGGAAGAGGTCCCCAATACCCATCCGTCTCAACACCATCATCATAAAATTCCATTCAACAGAATCAAACACCTTTTCGGCGTCTAAAAAAATTGCAGCTGCCTTAGTCTCTGGCTTAATGTGTTGAATAGCTCCGAATACTGTGCGCAGGTTATGTGTTAGGGTGCGCCCAGGGACAAACCCCGCCTGCTCGGGACAAACCAATATCTGTATCAGAGGGGCCAGCTGGTTTGCCAGGACTTTGGCGAATAATTTAGTATCGACATTTAACAATGACAACGGCCTATATGATGAACATTCATGTGGAGGCTTGCCTGGCTTCAGGAGCGTGACTAGCATAGCCTCTCTCATGGATGGAGGCATAATCCCACTCTCCCCCATCTCTTCGAATAGAGTAATCAGGTGGGGGACTAGAAGCTCTTTGAACTCCTTGTAGAAAGCCACGGTTAAGCCGTCCTGTCCCGAGGCACTACCTGCGGGCATGGATTTTAACGCTTCTAGGACTGCCCAGGCCTCCAGGGGCCTCATAAGGTAGTCTCTATGCTCATCAGCTAGCCATGGTAGTTTGATGTGCTCCAAATAATCCAGGACTGAAGCGTCTACACAAGTCGACCTGGTTCGGTATAAGTCTGAATAGTAATTCCTAAAGCTGTCGGCTATGGTATCAGGGTCTCGTGTCACCTCGCCTGTTGCGCGTAGTTCTGTGACGCCTGCAGTCTCCCGTCTGCCTCTCAGTATGGCCGCTAATGTCGCGCCTGGGCGCTCCCCCTCCCCATATGTTTTTGCTACAGCATACTTCCCTAAGAGCTTAACCTCTCTGTCGGCTTCCTCGTGATACTCCTCTAATGTTATTTTGAGCTCCTCCGTGACCTGCTCATTCCCTCCCTCCAAGGCCTCACGCTCCAGAGCGGCCAATTTCTTTTCCAATTTTTCTAATTGCCCTCTTATTGAACGGAGAACCCCCGAGTGTTTGGCGATTGCTATCCCTCTAATATAGACCTTGAAGGTCTCCCAAATGGTAGCACAAATATTAGTGTCAAAGAAGGTCTCAATAGCTTCTGTCATCTCAGTCTTGAATACTTCATCTAATAGTGCATAGGGAGGGAACCTCCAAGTAAATGGAGCAGGCTTTTTCTGTGGGCACTCAAGTTCAAATAGTATAGGTGAGTAGTCAGAGTATGAACGCGGGAGCACCTCGTAGCCACGAATCGCAGGGCTGAAGGAGCCTGAAATGAACCAGTAATCAATTCTAGTGTACAGGTCATGTGGGGCAGAATAGTGTGTGAAATAGGCCTGGGCGGTAAATTCCGTTCCGCTCGCGTAATTTGGGTAATTTCGCGTTCCGCGGAGAACACGGAATTGCCAAACATTCCGCGATCCGCTGCTTTGTGGAATTTTTTGCTTGTTCGCGCTTTCAAAATGCGTGTTCGCGAGATATTTCTCCCCGAGCACGCAAACCGCGTTCGCGAACAGAAAAAAAGCATCGCGAACGTGCTATGTCTATATTATGTCTGTTTAGATAAGCGACAACTTTCCTAGTTTTCCGGAAGTCATTCAAGTCTCTGACATTCCAGATGAACAGTCGCAGTCTATTGCCCAGGTTCCAAAAGGAGGGTCAAATTCCTAGCAATGCCTCCCCAGGTACTGCCCGAGTGAGCGCCCCAGATCCTTTTCCTGACTCGGGTTACTCCTGACAGGGTTATTAGACACATTTCACACACTGTGACCATAGCAAGACAAAAAAAGAAATTCACCAAAACCGAAATTTCCCCCGCCTCCCACGCCATGCAGACCCCAACTTAGCATAGTCGAAGACCCCCCTCCCCCCCCCCCTAGAAATCAAAAGGCCAAAACCATGGAGTGAGTAACACGCAGGGGCGGATGTTACCACAGCACCGCTAAATTTACCAGTAAAACAGAAACGTAACCATGCCATCAAAGCGTATATGGTGCATCCGTGTTATGCAGTAATAACACCTTATTTTCACTAAGGACCTTAGGACCCCCGCCACCCATATATATGTGAGAGTATTCCAAAAATCAGAGTATCCAATTTTAACCTACAACGTGGCCCTCCCGTCTAATTTGGCAGCTTAATATTAACAATACTTGCAGAAGGTAGGCCACATCTTCCCCTCATGAGCAGCATCCAAAGATCAGTCTGAGTTCAGCAGGCCGTCAAAGCCCAGTGTTAAGGGCTTGTCATGTACAAGAGTCTCACTGGTAAGCCGTAGCCGCAGGGTGAAAAGCCGCCTGTCGAAGCCCTCATCAGTCTTGATCCTCCATTCAGCCGCCAGCCGCCTCGTCCAGTCTCTCCGTCTCTTTATTCCGCTCTTCCGTCTTAGAGTGTTCTTTTAGGGCTTTCTGTAGGGATTTCGGGTCTAAGAAGATCCTTGATTTGCCGTTCATGATAACTCTGAGTTTGGCCGAGTAGAGCATGGCATAGTCCATGTTTTGCTCACGCAGGCGTCGCTTCAGTGGGGCAAACTGCCGTCTAGTCTCCTGGACCTTCATAGTAAAGTCCGGGTATAGGGATATCGTGAAGCCCTCGTATTTCAAGTCTCTTTTTTCTCTAGCTTGTTTCAGGGTCGCGTCCCTGTCCCTATAATTTAACAGTTTTGCAATCACAGGGCGCGGAGGGGCACCCGGGGAGGCTTAGGACCAAGCAAGCGATGGGCACGCTCCACTACGAACATGTCCGAGAAGGTTTCACGTCCCAGTAAGGCGACGAGCAATTTCTCTATAAACACTTCTATATTGCCCATCGCAGTGGATTCTGGCAGGCCTGTGATACGTATATTGCTCCTCCTGGACCTAGCCTCCAAATCCTCAGCCTTGTGTTGCAGCGCAACAAGAGTTTACGCCAGTTGTTTCTGGACAGAGTCGGTCTCCGATTGAGCCTCCTCTACTTCCGACACACGCCTTTCAGTCATATCGATACGTTCCGCGTGCTTATCGAGGCACTCCGACATTCTGTCCATGCGGTATGCTAACGTGTCAATTTTCCCATCCATAGTTGATAGGCTCTTCTGCATCGCTGCAAGTATCTGTCTGATATCGCCAGTCGCTTCATCTGGCGCGTCAGTTTGCTCCTCAGAAGATCCGGGCCCCCTCCGTCTCCTTTTCCTTGATTTCCTCTGTTCAAACAATAGTTTGGTTTGAGTCTTATCCACCTTGCCCATACTGGAACCAGGGGAGTCGTGGAATCCTCACACCTCCAACTTCCGGTTGCCACAAACTTGAAATGAAGGATCAGGGATATAGCAGCCCCCCGCACAGCGTCAGCGCGGGCCCGGTGTTGCGACAGTAGAAGGGGGTTGAGTATGTAATCAGTCTCCCAGTGGTGGGATCAACTAACCTTCCATTAAGAGGACCTCTGTAGGGCACAGACAGTGGCCGGACAGTCACAGAACCTTACAATTCTCCTTTGAGTTCTTAGTAGTTTTGTTCTCCAGATGCCGTCCAGGTCTGAAGGGCCTTCCGTAGGCCCAACCAGAGCTTCTTTAATCAGCCATTTGGGCCTTAGCGTCTGCGACCCCTCTCATGGTGATCTCCAGGCCCCAGGCCACACACAACTCGACTTGCCTCCCCCGGGCCCCGCGTCTACTATCTATTGGCCACTGTATGTCCGTGTGAGAAAGGGCTCTTCGCGCTTCACGTACCTCAGCGGAGCACGGCGTCATAGGGGCCTCCAGCAGGTTTATTGATGGTCCGTAGCTCCAGGGCCAGCTCCAGGGGAGTAGCGTTAACAGGTGCCCCTGGAGACAGAGCCAGGCAGCCAGCGAGTCACCCTAAGTGAGGGCAGTGCAGGCACGATCCACTCAGCAGGCAGGGCGCCCTCTCTCAATCGTCGCGGACTCACACGTCCTCACTCCCGGGCCCAAGGCGGTGCAGCGCAGGCGAAAAGGCGCTCCGCGACCGGCAGCGCCGTCTTTCATTATAACTTCCGCCCACGCGACTGGCCAGCACAGGTCCTGTATCGGGGCCCGCGGGTGATCGCTCCAGCGAACCTGTCTCTACAGGGCTGCTTACCTGCAGGCTCCAGAGTGCGACGCATGCCCGCCTCCGTCATGTGCCTCTCACCAGCCCGGTCCGACGTCGGGGGGCACTCGCCACCGCAGCAGTCGCTCTCTGGCCAGGCAGACAACCAGAGCCCTCACCGCTGCCAGGTCCGGCCCCCCGCAGAGAGGTCGCAGCCGCGGCGGCAGCTAATCCAGGTCGGTGCGTAGATCGGGGGAGCATGCCGCGTCCACCTCCGCTCCACAGCGCGCCCAGATCACGGCAACGGGCACACCGATCGAAAGCTCAGCTCCGACGCTTTCCACTCCGCCGGCTGTGGGGTGTAGAAGTCCAACGGATGCGAGGATTATTGATGAATTGTGCTGATGGCTCGCGGAGCTCTCTTAACTCGCGGCCATCGTGTGCCTCGGCAAGCACCGCCCCCATGCCAAAAGGTATTCCATTAGTTTTTCACTTTAGTAGATGTAGCAAAGGATTTATCCATTTAACAACTAGTTAAGTACTTGATATAAAATGAGGAGATACCTTTTAAATACACACTCAAAGTAGTTATTTTGCTTATTTGAATACCTTTTAGCCCTTTAAAGATCACTTAGTAAAGTAATGCCCCTTCTAAATCATTTCCTGATTTCTGATGTGGCCCACTTGGCTCTGTTCGGGATGTCGGACCTAGGTCTAGGCTCATTTGAATCATGTCAGATTTTCAGGACATCACTATGAGATACTTTTGCATAAAGTTAGTCTAAATACAACCCATTTGCCCAGTCTGTGATTAGCCTGAGAATCTAGTCTACATCTGGTCCTCCAGGACCTATCTGTATTATTCATTTTCTGTAGTTACCAAACATAGAACCGATGCTTGGAAATATTTATGCAGCATATTGCACGTGAATAGTTGTTAATTGAAAATGTATTCTGCTTGATTTTCAGTTAGCAAACACAGTAAAGGTTTTACCTATTTATAAAAAATACTCACGTCAAGTGATCAATACAAAATGCAGAAAGAAAGCACATTTTAAATAAAGTTTTAAAACTTTGTTCAATTTTTAGGCTTTTGGAATTTATTTTACTTTCTTAAAGATCATATCAATCTCTACTTTCATGAGAAATTGAGTTAAATATTCTGACTATACAATCTATTCTTGTATTTTATATGCCCTGCATAGTCATATTTTAAGTCTGAGTTTCCAGTGTAGTTCCATAAGGGCCGTATCAACGTTCTGGATAACCACTAACTGACTATGTAAGTGAGTTATATTTAAGTATACTGTATGACAAAATATTTTATGTGGCTGTCCTGAAAATCTACCATGCATTCGCCCCTCCTTGACGTATGTTAACCACGCATATTGTAGCTCTTCTTCGCAATTACATTTTAATCACTTCCTCACCCAGGACTACTCTTCTTAGATAAATCAGGATTGTGCCATCTGGTAGAGTAGAGGCAAATAGATCTTGGATATCTACTCTCATTCTAATGGAAAATGTGATACCTCTTCCAATAAAATGTACTACAGCATCAGCCATTATTGAATGAAATCAATTTTTAAATGAATGGGAAAAAGAATGAAACCCTGAATGTGACACAAATATATTGTTCCATATCTTGATAGTCATAGCAGTGGATGTTCAACGGAAGGTGTAAATAAATAAACAAATGTAACAAAGACTACCTGTAGTTTAAAAGGATCTATGCCCTAACTGTTAAGAAAGGTGAGCATGTGTCTTAAATCGTGATCTCACTTCCCCAAAGGTTGGAAACATGATAATGTAATAAAATGCGATTCAGTCAAAAGACTGCAAGTGAAGATCCTTTCTTAATCCTAAAATGAATGGATGCTTGCCATTGGAGCTCTTTTTAAGGAGAATGCCAACATTAACATGGAAGCTGAAATTCCCAATAGAAATAAGCTAATACAGACGTATAAATTGAACTGGGGTGGTGAGGGCATGGTGGAGTCATTGGCATCTATTTAAAGATGAAGTATCCAAGAAGTCTGTGGCAAAATTGTACTGATTAGAAGAAACAAAAAAAGAAATTGCACTGGAGAGGAATTGCTAAGTAGGAGTGAATCAAATTATGAATCCTCCATTATGTCCCTGGAGAAAAGCATTGAAAAGCATGAAACAGAAGCGTTTGTACTTAAAAACTGAGGGCTAGTTTATAGTTACCGCTATGAGAGGTTGCATCACAAGTAACAATAAATGAGACTGAAATACAGATGAAGACTAATGGATTATATAGGACTAACTAAGAATCATCTTAGAGTCTCCTGCTTATGCGTGATATTACAAGATTAAATTAAATATACCGCCTTCAATATTACCTCACAAACAACTACTGAAAAGTCAAAACTATCCTCAAGATCTGACTAATTCTACAATATTTTAAAAAGTTAGCCCTGTGTTCCTTCTCCTTAAATATAGCATGAATCCTCAACACTTGGTGCCCAATTTAAGATTCAAAGGATATTGTTTGTCTTAGGCTAACAAAAATGGATACGGTTTTGATTAAGGTGACAAAAGTATGACTCTTTACAACAGTAAGTAAATAAATTGCTATTCCCTCATGTAGCGGCAGTAGATATACAGGAATGGGTTTATAATCGATCTATTATGATTCTAGTCAACATTCTTCTCAAAATACTGCAGCAACGAGACATGAACATAATAGATTATTGGAAATATAAATTACAACTTTGAGGATCTCTATTGACTGCATTTACGTTGATTTAAGATTTAATACTGCAATCCAGAAATAGTGTGCTTTTTTCCCCAACAATACATTTGCGACCGGTGGGTGTGGCCACTCCTCTCTTACATATGTATGAACCAGCTCTTGTACATCCTATAAAAATGAATCTAAGCTATTCAAATTCCATAGAGGGTTGTAGGAAGCTGGCTCTGTGAGTACTATACCAAAATGAGGTATAGTGTGCACAGAGTCCAGTGGAACCCCAAAGGTAGCCAGAGGTAAATGTAGATAGCACCTTACTCTCTATTTGTGGTAGTGTGGGTGAGCAGTAAGGCTTTATCAGAGGGTAGTGTTAAGCATTTGTTGTACACACTCAATCAGCAAATGATGTCACACACTCAAAGACTGAACTCAGACCAATTTTGTTTGTATAAACATATTATTAAGTTATTTTATTTCTAGAGCCAAGACTGGCACAGGTAAGTGAAATAAATGCTTTGCAAAATCTTATGCAGTGTTTACAATTGAATGCGGGTTCAAATGCAGTTGGATTGAAATACAGGTAAGTCAAGGTATTGAAATGCTGTATAGATTACTTTTTAGATTATTTTTTGAGTTACTTTTTCTACTCGGTGTGATATGCCTAGATATCACACTGGGACATTTCCTAGAGAAAAGGTAAGTAAAATCAGTTTTGCACAATTGTAATTTTTCAGGTTTCCATACAAATCAACTCCACCCAGAACATTTTTCAGAGAAAAACAGTCTATGGATTCCTATGGAAAGAAATGAAGTTATCGGTTAACAGGTAAGTACTCGGTCTTTGGGTTTGAGTTTCTGGGATTAGAACAATTGTTCCCCCAGGGTCAAGGATGCACTCTCAAAACACCCTCAGCTGCACTAGGGCGGCCGGGTGCAGAGTGCTGAGGCCCAATGTTACCCAATGGGGGGATAGGGGGCCTCCGGTTGGTGACTGCTTACGAGCAGGCCACTGGGTTGTGGGAGCAAAGCTCCTGGTGTTAGGCTCAGGGCAAAGGGGGACCCGGTTTAGCACAAAGCGGCGCTGGTGCAGCTGGGTGCAGGGTCCTGTTGTGGCGTCGGGTGCCCTGTTGTTTTTAATGGGGGTCCTCGGTTTTGGCTTTCAGCTGCAGGCTTGGTCCAGGAAGACTTCCGGGAGGAACCAACAGCTGGGCAGGTAGGTTGGAGGGCTCGGGGATGTAGGTGCACCTCGTGTTCTTTTTTCCAGGGCGGCTGGATGCAGGGGTGTCTTTTGAGGTCGTATTTCACCTTACCGGGCCACTCGCGGTTGGGGAGTTCTCCGTGCAGAGGCTGCAGGTGACGTCAGGGAGTTCTGGAGGGGTCAACCCACGGTGGACTTTGGCTCTGGAGCGCTGGGGGACCTCGCTGGGACCGGTGGGCCACCCGGATTCGGGCCGTAGGCGACGGGTGCAGTGGTGGTTCCAGGCATCGGGTTTCTTTGTCCTCAGCAGGCTCAGAGTCTGTCTTGGGAGTTTCTTTTGAACAGAGCTGTTGTTCACAGGAGATCCAGTCTTTGTTGAAGGCAGTCAGTCCTCCCAGGGTTCTGGAGGTCGCTGACTGCAGGACAGGGCGACTTCTGGCGCAGGATCTCTGGAAACTGCAGACGGGCCGGTAGGGCTGGGGCCAAGTCAGATGTTCTCTGCAGTCTCCTCTGCTGGGTGTCTTCTTTTGTCCTTCTTCGTAGGTTGCGGGAATCTCTCTTCTCGGTTCAGGGCTGCCCCCTAAATACTGTATTTAGGGGGCGTTTTAGGGGTCTCAGTGGGCCAATAGGCTACTGACCTTAGGGTGACTACACCCTTGGTCTGCTCACCCCACGTGGGGGAGTGAGCACCATCCCTAATCCTGATTGGGGAGTGCCTGCCATTTGCAAAATGGCAGGCACTGAAGAGTGGGCTTCACCTCGCCTCCCTCACCTTAGGGGTGGGGTTGACAGAGGTGGGCACACCTTCTGGGCTGGCTAATTTTTCTCGCCTGTCTTCCCGCCGAAAAGGAGAGGAGACAGGAAGGGGGCCTGCTCCTGATAGCAGGAGAGGCTGGGGTCACCTTACAAAGGCTGCAAGGCCTTTGAAGCTCCCCTGCTACAGATGGCTCTTCCTGGCCTGGGGGAGGTGTGAACACCTCCGCCCAGGAAAGGCTTTGTTTCTGGGCTCAAGGAGCGAAGGCTCCCACCCCAGGGGTCCAGAAACATGTCTCGTGGTGGCAGGCTGGTGTGTACCAGTCAGGGAACCCACCAGAGGCTGGTCATTTTTCAGGGGGCTTCTGTAAGATGACCTCTGAGTGCATTTTTCATTAAATCCCACACTGGCATCAGAGTGGGTTTAATGTGCTGAGAAGTTTGATACCAAATTTCCCAGTTTTCAGTAAAGCCATTATGGGGCTGTGGAGTTCGTGATGACAAACTCCCAGCACCATATACTCTTAATGGCATTACTGCACTTACAATGTCTTAAGAATTGGTGTAGACACTGTAGGGGTACAGGGCTCATGCACCTGTACCCTTACCACTGGTATAGTGCACCCAGCTAGAGGGGTGGCTGACCTATGCCAGGGCAGTGGGTTGTAGGTATGGCACACAATAAAAGGATCTATGCCTTAACTATTAAGAAATACTGTTTTGAGAAATGATTTAGTTCCATTGGGATGGCAACGTATTCTGTTTATTTTGTCATCATGTGCCTGCTGTTTAGACATTTCTCCTTCTAGTCACTTGGTCTTTCTTTGATATCATTCCCTGCCTCTGAACACTCTTGCAAGCGTTTCATGCCAAGAGCTTACTTTTTTGCTTCTGTTTTCTCTTGCCTTCCAGCATTAGGTTCGCCGAAGGATTCTGAAAATGCCCTCCCTATACAGGTTGATTATGACGCCTACGACGCACAGGTTTTCCGCCTTCCTGGTCCTTCCAGAGCTCAGCGGCCCACTACCTTTAGGTAAAATGCAGCAGAGTGCCCTACTGTTCTTTCTGCTTTCTGTGGCACAGGTAGTGTACAAAGCCTGGGCATTAGGCTCTGGGGAGATCACACCTGTGTGGTGTATAGAAGGATGGTTGCTTCTGTTCACTTTTTGCCTTTTGACCCTTCTGAGTGAGCTTATGGCGAAACAATTGGCTGATTAAGAGGTTCCCTCTGTTATGGGGCACTCTTAATTTGGCATCTTTCACCAGCTTTACTTCCCTGCCATCACTTCAACTGCACCATTACTTCGGCTTCCATTACAGTGACATATCATCAATTCAACCAATGCATCAGAAGTTCCACTTTTAAGACGAGCATAATTTACCGTTCGGGTTAAAAACAAGGTTACTTATTTTCTAATTTTAAAGGTACTTTTATTTAGGGATAGTGTTTCTTTATTTTATTTGAATTTTTTTTTTTTAAATGTAAGTTATATTTCCTTTATTTAGAGTTAGTATTTAATTTCAGATTGTTGGGGATAAAATCACTTTTAGAAATATTAATTTAATCTCATATAATAGAATTTAATTTAGGAGTAGGGCTAATATTTACATTTAATTTACTTTAATCAGCATAGTTTAATTTAGGCTTTCGGTTTGTAGTTAAATTTGATACAATTTAATATACTTCAGAGTTGTATTTGTTTTCATTTTCTTTAGGATTATGCATGGGTTATCATTGGGGTAAGATCGTGGGAAGGGGGGGGTGAAGTGATGGTTGAAGTGATGGTTAATATAGTGTCGGGGGATAAAGGGCCGTAGTAATAGTAGGGCTAAGTGATGATGACAAACTATTGGTTTGGGGACATGTCAACTGAAATAATGACATACAAGCATGGAAAATTATACTCTGCCTTTTATACTCTTTAGTGCAGGGACACCAGTCAGCACTATCTTTAAAAACAATAAATCACAGCATTTATAGAATGTTTAGAGCCAGGTCAGACTGGGACAAAAGATAAAGTAAAAGTGGGCCACATTAGCAAACCAGGTAACTGGCCCACATTTGCACATCAGGCCAGTTTTGAACTTGTACAGACAAGCAATGGGTATTTTATGGGTTTATATAGAAGTATTTTGCAAGTTATGGGAGACTCCATGAATTTGTGTTTGCTCTAGGCAATGCGTATGGTAATGTCAGAGAAATCAACAATACAAACTGGCCCACCTGGCCATAAAACAGACCCACAAGGCCATAAAACAGACCCACAAACTGCTAAGAAACCGGCCCAGACACTAATCTTTCAGACCAGCCCATGGAACACTGCCTGATTGCCCTATTGGCCAGTCCGATCCTGCTGATATTTTTGGCCAAGAGATACCAATATTTCTTAATAGTGCTATGTCAAAATAAATCGTATTTCATAGTAGCAAGTTATAGAAGGAATTCGGAATGGTGGTAAGGCATGTCAAGTGACATGAGCAGGGTCTTACTGTTTGGCTTTGGAAATGCAGCATTCCGTTTTGCAAGTCTTAGTGTCAGAGAGTGAAATCCTGTCCCTGGATAGTATGATAAAGAGAATAAAACAGAATATATTTGCATGGTAATTGGGATTTATGTTTGTCCATCAGGCCAGCACGAGAGCGGGACCGGGAGAGCCAGACACGGAAGAGTTCGTGCTCCTATGATGTCTCCTGCAGTCCCTCCTTGCAGAGCCGCACCCTGCCACAGGAAGAGGTGAGGAGCCAGGCCTCTGACGACAGCTCCCTTGGAAAGATCTCCAGCATCCTGCTCATCCCACGGCCTCACCTGCACCTATATGAAGCCAGCTGCTCCTTGGGATACACCAGCAACAGAGGTCATAGAACAGTCATTGTGGGGATGGAAGGGCTGAAAGACTGGATGGAACTGGAGGGGATGATGAGGGCGAGATGTTGGAGGGGCTCGGTGAGAGTAAACATAGCAGAGGGCTTGTGGTACAAAGATGGTGGAGGAGTGAATGCCTAAGTGAAGGAAAGATTCAGAGGACATGAGGGTGATACTATGTTGGTTGTGCCTGCCTCTTAATGTCGGTAACTGCCTTTGATAGAGCTACTGAAGATAATGCTCTACTGTTGGAAAGAGCTGGTGTTTTGATGGATGCATGGCTCTGTACTGATTTACTGATATGTCCAGGCTTTTTAGATGTCTAAGCCAGCGGGCTGTGGGACAGAGATTCAATCCCTTGTAACTAGGCTGAAATTTTGGGAAAGGCAGTTAAATGTAGTAGACTGAAGCTAGCAGAAGGACATTTGGGAGTACGGCTCAAAGAATGCCTTGAATGAAGTCTGCTGCTATGCTCTGCAGGGCTGCATGGCATTGCTTGTTACATGGCTCCTCATAGACATAATGAAATGAAGCATGGCTTTAGACCCCATGGGCTATTCAGGCTGGGCATTGAACATTGAGTGGTACCTTAGTACAGAGCCCAGAGGTTGGGCCCTTGGACGATCTCCAGTGTAAGGCGCAATAGGAACGGCTTGTTGTTCTTCAAGAAAGAACCTCTGTATTAGACCTTTGTTTTGATTTATTTGTGCCTGGCGGTATTGTTACACTACTGATGGTGTCTGGCAGTGTAGCTGGACATTGGTGCTATGCAACAGTGTTCTCATAGGGTGAAGATATTTGAACGATATGTGTTTCACAGTGTTCTTGATTTTTGAAAGTTTCTGAGATATACATCTGGCTGTACTGCCACATTACCAATGATGTTTAGCTATTTGTGTCTGGCAGTGTTGCTGGACATGAATCTCTGTGACAGTCTTATTATAGGGTGAGGCTGCCTGAGGTTCTCTGAATCACAGCGTTCTAGGGAGAGGTGTGGCACAGCAGCCAGAGCGGCTGAAACCGGAGCGCGGGGCTCACAGTTAGATCCTAGGCAATGGCGGCAGCTCAGCTCAGCACCATGTGACTTCTGGGCAATAGCTCACTTAATCTCCCCGACGGCCCCCAGCGCCTTGAAACATTAAGGGGTGATCTTTTCGCACTTTACAAATAGGAATTATTAGTTGGGAGTGCCTGCAACTTGTATGGCTACCATGGCTATTATATTGTTGATGGGGTTTGTGATCTATATGCCTGGCTGTACATTCAGAATGCTGATGGAGTTTGAGCTGTTTGTGCATGGTGTTATTGTCAGTTTAGCGATGGTGTTTGAGATATTTTTGTCGGGCACCATGCTCGGCATTGTGCTTTTTTCACACGTTTCTGTGACAATATTGTTACAGGGTGATGCTCTATCAGTGATGTGTCAGAGTGCTTAGTAGATGGCGCTCTTTGAGATAATGGGGTGTGTGACAAGGCTCTTGTGTGCTGCTCATGTTGGAGAGTGCTTGGACAGTTATGTGGCCTCTTACTCCTGTGCTGTGTGAAAGCCACTTGCTTGAGGCCTCAGAATTTGTGCAGTCTCTCCACCCTGCGATGTGTGACACTGCACTTATCTTCACTCAGACTTCCTTGAGCGGATGATGGAGTCACAGCAGCGGGACTCTAGTGCTCCGGGCAGGTTCCATGTGGGTAGTGCAGAGTCGATGCTGCATATCCGACCTGGCATGTACGCCCCTCAGAGAGCACTCATCAACCCTTTCGCCCCATCTCGCATGCCTATGAAGCTAACCTCAAACAGGAGGCGATGGATGCACACTTTCCCTGTTGGTAAGTGTTTGCCACCGCTGTTTTTGTATCCTGCCTTTTTTTTGCTACTTTGCATTCATCATGTGTCACACTCTTCTCCTGTCATTCTCCATGCCTTCTTTACACTCTCCCTTTAGAGATTTCTCCTTTTCTTTCCAGTCTTCTCCTGCTTCCTCACTAGTTTCTTGCCCTCCTTGCTATCTTCTGTTGTTACCTCTCACCCTTTCCCAGCTATTTTCTTCGCTAGTTAATCTCCTGCTTTTTTAGGTCTCGGCCTGCACCAGCGCTTGCGCTGGTCTGGCCGAGAGTTTTAGTAAGCGGGTTTTGGAAGTGCAAACCCACTGGCTTTCGGCTGGCGACCAGCTTGCGTTCACGGTGGCGTTCACGCGCGCAGCTGCCATCTGGGTTTCCTATCTCTTCCTCATTTCCTCGTCATGGCTCATTAACTCTCTGGACTCTGATGTTTCAATCGCAGCAGCAGCTCACATTACCAACTGACGGCCCTGGACTACAGTCACATGAAAAACAACAGCGATTAGCATTGAAATGCAAGCTTTTTTTGTCTAGTTTGAAATATTGCTTCGGTGGGTTGATTTCACCTTATATCGCTATTTGTTTTATATTGGGAGTCACAGCCTAATTACCAGTATTTTTGTCTCACTCTGTTTTTTTTTTTATATTTATTCGCACAAAGCTATATTTAAGGTTACTTTTTCCGCGTCACTTCTTCACTCTATTTAAACTCCACACCCCCCACTCTTATTGTCTCTCTCCTTCTCTCTCTCTCTCCCTCTCTAATTCTCTCTCTACTTAATTAACTCTCCCTCTCTATCTTTTTTAGCCTTTCATTCTCTCTCACCCCTTTATCTGTTTCTCTTTCAAACTCCTTCATTCACTCTCTCTCCCTTCTTTCTCTCTCTCTATCCCGCTCCACTCTTTATTCTATGTACACCCTTTCTCTCTCTTTCTCTCTCACCACCCTCTCTAATTGGGCATTATATCTTCACTCTATCTCTCACTCGGCAACACCAAAGCATCACTCAGCATCACCACAGCATCACTCAGCGCAACCACAGCATCAATCAGAGCCAGCACAGCATCAATCAGAGCCAGCACAGCATCACTCAGCACCAACACAACATCTCTCAACGCCATCACAGCATCACTCAACTCCATCACAGCATCACTCAGTGCAACCACAGCATCACTCAGTGCAACCACAGCATCACTCAGTGCAACCACAGCATCACTCAGTGCAACCACAGCATCACTCAGTGCAACCACAGCATCACTCAGTGCAACCACAGCATCACTCAGTGCAACCACAGCATCACTCAGTGCAACCACAGCATCACTCAGTGCAACCACAGCATCACTCAGCACAACCACAGCATCACTTAGCGCCACAACAGCATCACTCCGCGCCACCACAGCATTACTCAGCAGCACCACAACATCACTCCGCGCCACCACAGCATCACTCAGCACCACCATAGCTTCACTCAGCGACACCACATCATCACTCGGGGCCAACACTGCATCACTCAGCACCACCACAGGATCACTCGGCACCACCACAGGATAACTCAACACCACCACAGATGACTCAGCACCACCACAGGATGACTCAGCACCACCACAGGATGACTCAGCACCACCACAGCATCGCTCCGCACCACCACAGCATCGCTCAGCGCCACCACAGCATCGCTCAGCGCCACCACAGCATCGCTCAGCGCCACCACAGCATCGCTCAGCGCCACCACAGCATCACTCAGGGCCACCACATCATCACTCAGGGCCACCACAGCATCACTCAGGGCCACCACAGCATCACTCAGGGCCACCACAACAATATCACTCAGGGCCACCACAGCATCACTCAGCACCACTACAGCATCACTCGGCACCACCACAGCATCACTCGGCACCACCACAGCATCACTCGGCACCACCACAGCATCGCTCGGCGCCACCACAGCATCGCTCGGCGCCACCACAGCATCGTTCAGCGCCACCACAGCATCGCTCAGGGCCACCACAGCATCGCTCAGGGCCACCACAGCATCACTCAGGGCTACCACAGCATCACTCAGGGTTACCACAGCATCACTCAGGGCTACCACAGCATCACTCAGGGCCACCACAGCATCACTCAGGGCCACCACAGCATCACTCAGGGCCACCACAGCATCACTCAGGGCCACCACAGCATCACTCAGGGCCACCACAGCATCACTCAGGGCCACCACAGCATCACTCAGGGCCACCACAGCATCACTCAGGGCCACCACAGCATCACTCAGGGCCACCACAGCATCACTCAGGGCCACCACAGCATCACTCCGGGCCACCACAGCATCACTCAGCACCACCACAGCATCACTCAGCGCCAAGACAATATCACTCAGCACCACCACAGCATCACTCAGCGCCAAGACAATATCACTCAGCATCACCACAGCATCACTCAGCACCACAGCAGTATCACTCAGCACCACAGCAGTATCACTCAGCAAGACCTGAGTATCATTCAGCATCACCTCAGCATCGTCTCCGCAACAGTCACCACCACCACCACTACCACCTCAGCATCACTCAGCACCACCTCAGCCTGCTCTCGGAATCTGGCATCTGTTGATTCTCCCCTAGCGTCTGGCCGCTGCTAGTGTTATAATACAGGTACTAGTTCCCAACCTTCACCCTCCGATTGTTTATGCCCCCTCAAAAAAAAAGCTTTAACAAACAACCATTGCAATAGGCAGAAACAAGTTGCCAGCATTGCAAGAACAAAAGAAAACTGAGGAAATTTTTTATTGTAAATACTTTTTTTAATATGCTCGTTCAGTTTTACATAATGCCTTCTTGGTCATATATAAAGTAACAAAAATGCTTCTGACACTTTTTTATTATAACTTTTCAGCATGCCGCACAGCAGCCACACTTATCTACAGCACAGCTTGAAGACATTGGCAAAGTCAATAGCTCTGGCTAAACACTTATAAGGCCCCAAAGGCGAGACCTATTGGCTATGCCAATGCTTGTTCTATCTGAATTTCCATCCTCCCTCCTCCAATACTCCTTAACTTCATGTCTCTGGTTGTCCCTTGCCTTTCTTCCTCCCTGAAGCCCTCCTTCCTTCTTCTTAGTCTTTTCTTGCTCCGATTTCCTTTTAATTATATTCCTTTGCCACATTTATTTTCATACCTTTCTTAAGTATAACTTTCCTATTTGCCTTCCTCCCAGCGTACCTCTTACTTTCTTCCTTCTTACATACCCCTCTCCATTTTATTCATTACACACTATAGACTCTCTTCTTTCTCTCTTCCTTGCTCCCCTTTCTTCTTTTTATTCCCTCTTCTTCTACTATTCATCTTACCTTATCGTTTCTCTGCCTTGCTACCTTCCCCTTTCTTGTCTTTAACTTTATTTTTCCTTTCTGTTTTTTGAACCTTCATTCCTTCCTCCTTTCATGCTACTTCTGCCTTCTGCTCCTCTCTTTCTTTACCTCCATTCTTTTGTACCTTCCTTCTTTCCCCTCTTGTTTCTTTCTCCTTACCTCTCTTGCATCCTCCCTTTTCCTCCCATCCTATATCCCTTCCTTCTATCTACTTCTCGCTCCCTCATGCCAAAGTTTCCTCTTTTGCCTCCTTTCCATCTTCTTCCCTTTACTCTTCCCATCTTTGTCTGCTTTCCTCTCTTTAAACTTCTTTATTTTTTATTACCGCTCCCCGTGGTTGTTTGATTCCTTCCTTCGTTCCTCTTTGCTTCCACTAGTGCTATTCTAACCCTAACAGACCATCCCCTTTTTCACTCATATGTTCTCTGCTTTTTATTTGGGCTCAGTTACTTGTTTAATTGAGCGGTTTGCAAAATATGGACTCTGCATCAAAGACCTTTTCTGAAAAATGCACAGTCTAGATGGAGCTGCAGGAGAGGCACTTTAAACTCTTATGTGGTAGGTTAAGGGGTTTGTCTTCAAGTAATGTTGTGTTCTGAACAACAAGTCCTGGGGAATAGCCGCGGGGATCAGAAATACTGGTGTCTTGTCTTTATTTCTGTTCAGTCCTCTGTTGAAGAGTGCACTGTATGAGAGCCAGGATTATAGCAAGTGTGTGGATAGACCAAGTATTGTTAATGGAGACAAGAACTTGCATGTCCCAGGGCGAAGATGTGGGGCACGCCTCTACCCATGATAGGTAAACAGTAGCCAGGCATCACATGCAGCTTCTGTAGGGGTCTTTGTTCTCAAACATTGGGACATTTTTAGGTTTTTCTCATCAGCAGGGCTGATGTGATATCTCTGTGGCTAGAACTACTCTTTGCTGCTGTGTGTGCTTGTAGCCTGCAGATGTAGGAGAGGCAAATTCAGTCAGGGCTTACTGAACATGACGTCAGTCTGAGGTTGCTAAAATGGATGCCATCGAGTCCAGTTATAACTATAATTGAAGCATCAAGTGACAATTCAGGTTGTGGTCTTCAATATTAATTGTAATTCTCATTATTGACATTATTTAGGGTAAAAGCATGAAAATGTAGATTCAGTGTGTATAGGGATTTTTTCCTTCCATCCTTCTTCTTGCAATTTCAGACTTCCCTAAATTTAGACAAACTTGCCCTTGGCTACTATTCACTGTGCTGGCCCCACACATCTTCGCTCAGAGTGCGTGCCACTGCAGATGTGAGCGTGAGATCTAGTTTTTTGGGCTAAGTGCTGAGATCACAAAGGACACTCTGTTGTATCCCTTTTTGCACAGGTCCTTCTGGGGAAGCCATTCAGATCCATCACCAGACCCGCCAGAACATGGCAGAGATGCAGGGGAACGGGATGCGTGACGTGACGCACAGCTCCGCTGAGCTACTGGAACTGGCGTACCATGAAGCAACTGGCAGGTAACAAGTCTCAGATGATCCCTGGGAATACTGGCACTAACACCTGAAACATGGACCTGCCAAGACCCAGTGGCAAAACTAGGGAGGGGGGCCAAGGGCACAGTCACCCCTCGTAGTACTCTTCTGTAGTTCCTAGCACTACCATGGCTGTGACTTAGGATGATGTTGGAACAGGTCAAAAAGGGGTAAAAGTTCCTGTCATGGCTACCTGAACTACAGTTTACACAATGACAGCATACCAATACATCATGTCTGTATTTTGAATGTACTGCTGCAGTACATTCAAAATCCTTCACACTGAAGACCAACAAAAAGAATGGCAGTTTATTATATTGGAAATGTAATCCCATCATGCCATAGTGTTATTTCCAGCATCCAGCAAGAGAGAGGCCAGTACCGGGGAATTGGGGAGGGACATGTTACTTTGCGCCCTTCAGAAGACTGGGTGTGGGGATCCTAGGAGAAGGCAGGCACTGGTGGGAAGTAGAGTACAATGGGTCTCATGAAGGAGACCCGAGAAGAAAGAACATTGAAGCAATATATCTAGGTGCCACTGATCCAGCGGTAATTTCACGGTAATTTCTCAATGCAAAACCTCATTTACCTCTAATTTACCGCTGTAAAGGTGATGGACCCTTGCCACTGTGTATTACCTTCAGGAGACTTTACATAAACATGAAAAATCAAAAATGCAATTAATATTTAAGCCAATAAAGAGAGTTGTGAGTATTTTTAAAGTGTTTTATTTTCTAGTTAAAAGTTAAAGTTCTCTGGCCCTTTATTCATTAGTCAAATATCAATCAGGTTACAGAATTGAAAATAGGAAAAATAGAATTAATACAAAACATATTATAGGTTGCATACAAAGCACTCCATAAAGGAGGGAAACCCCTAATTCTATGTCAGTCAGAACTCAATAAAGGGTTTCAGGAAAAATATAATTCAAGAGTGAGTTTGCAAGGCTAATCAATAATTGGCAAAAATCTCCCATCAAGAGAAATAAATGCATAAGACAAATAAATCTTTTTCAAATCTAGTTAATTAGTCAAAGCATAAACTTAGAGGTTTAGCATCTAAATCTAAACCTGTTCCATCAGCTGTATTCTCTGCCCTGGTCTGTTCAATCTGCCTCTCTGTGTTCACAGAGAGAGGCTGCCCGCCCTTCACAAGACCACAGAGGAATGTGATCTGCCTTGCCAAAAATATGACATGCAAGGACTCTCTGAAAAAAAATATGAGCAAAACCCCCTCCTCCCTCTGTCTCTCCTCGGACGCAATCTCCTCCCAGGCCGCACCTGTGACGTTCACGTACCTAACCCATATGATGTCTGGACTCATCTGTTCCCTCTCCTCTCTCCTCCTATCTCTTCTAAGGCTAAGGCTGCTAAAGCTGACACTCCCCCTAAGGGGTCATTATTTATACTCTAATTCTTGGCTGACTATACTAATAATGTTGCAGTTTCAGTAGAAACTCGCACTGTGATTGGTTAGCACAGGTGACATAGGGGTCTCATCATCCTGTTCTCATTGCAAATCCAACCCATACCAGTTCTGACAATGGAAGCGTTAAGGCTTAATACAGTCATATGTAACACCATCAATAATTATTCAATATTGCAACATTTATGCGGAAAAGTGTATCAGTCCATTTCCGTCTCGCTTTCACATCGCACGCAGGGATGACGCTCTCCCACAAACACTGTTACATTGACACGATGACAAGAATGTACAGTTCACTGTGGCCTTGACCCATGTGTCTTCACTTGAGGCACTTGGCAGTTCATGTAGCTGGTTCTGCGCATGCGTCACTCATTCAGTACAATTCTCAGCCATGCTGGATTCTCAGGCAGCCATTTTATGGTGGGCCCAAAAACAAAACAAACACAAAAGAATATTAATTTATGAAATAAAACACATTATGTTTACCTCCCCCCATACTAGTACCCTGTATTAATTATTACCTAGCAAAAGCTATTAATTTAAAGCAGCTCTTCTATTATTTGTGCACCACATGCAAAATGTGCAATGTACAACATAGCATAAACATGCTCTAGTGCAAATTTTCAAAGCGCAAACAGTTAATACATACTCATAGCAACATGCTCTAATGTTTTAGATAGCTTTTCATGCAAAATGCGTTTGCCCCACATGTAGTGTTGGTGCATGGTTGATTAATTAATACACATTATAAGAAGATGTGTTATGAACTGAATATGCATTGTCTAAATATGCAACAAAGCCAAAGTCTCTTGAGACAGGAACCGGGAGTGTAGATTACAAGGAAAAGGAGCTGGGCAAAGCTAAAGAGGCCACAGTGAGCCTTCTAAAGGAAACTGAAATCACGAGTTTTCTACACTGCAAAAACACATGTTAATTCAACACAAGCATTTCAGACTGAAAGCATTTTGACTAGGCCTCATTTCATGTTTTTCACTTTGCATGCACCAAAAATGCCATTTTAAAATGCAGTCTGTCTGAAACACAAAAAAATAAAGCAATGCCTGAATCCAGATGAAATCTGAGCTACATCACCACTGAAACACTGACAGGCTGGTTAGTCTTTAAAGACACAAGTCTGTGAAGAGAGGCTGTACTTGGGCAGGATAGCCGAGGGTCAAATGGAAGAAAACTGGGATATATTCTCAAAATCATGTGTCCCTGAAACACTAATAGAGTAGATTCCACTACTGACCCTAACCTCACTCGTCTAAGGAAGGAGAGATTTCAGTGAACAAGAGTAGATCAGAGTGAGAAAGGCAGATGGTCATAGAAATCCAGTGGTTCAATTATATTCAGTTTGGTTTCCGTTATATTCAGTTTAAGTTGTGTACAAATATTAGCTGAGTAGGAAGTCAATAAGCCTGATGAGTGATTGTAGAACACGCTGTTCACTGAATCGCTTCTAGATACTTCCAATTCTTTTGCAGATATTGAAGTTTGACACACATGTGAAAGTGATTTGGCCAGGATCACACAATTTTATCAAGTGGGGAAGGTAGGAATAGAACCCAGTTCTTCAGTTTTCGTGGTCTCCTAGTTATATCAGATCTCCAGGAGACAACACAGGAATAAATATTCAAGGCACCATGGTCTTTTCTTCAGTATGCTGGCGTCCTGGTGTGATTTCATAAAACACCACTGATGGTTTGTGAGAATGAAATGGGTATATGTTGACACATATTTTATGACTCTGTAATTTAGGGTGGCTTGAACTTCTATTACTGTCATTTTTAGTGCAAGGATACTTAGGCAGTTTCTTACTCTGGCCCTCCAAAATGTTCATCAACTCAATTGCATCTCGATAGAAAGGTCAGCTTTATTTCTGTGGGGTGACCCTTATTAGACCTTTAAAACTGTCCAAAGACCTAGTCATTATTTTGGTGGCACTGCTAAACTGAGCGGGAAGGGCATTTGCACCAGTGGCCACCAAATCTTTTAAAAGGAATGATGGGAAAGTCTTGTATGTTCATAACTGCTGTTATGTTTGTTCCTGTACCATTGAATTAAAAATGTTCTCAATTCATTCTCAACACTTGACAGCAGTTTCAAGAAGCATACAAAATGTAAAATTGTAACAAATACCCCCTCCGCACCCCCATTGAGTAAAAATATTCACATTTTCTTTGTGCGATTATATATACCACTGACATGGTGTGGTGGCCCCATGATGAACCTGTTATCCCCTGATGCTAAAATCTGCCATCATCATTTTCCAAAGCAGCAGAGGATTTTGCCCTGTCTGTGAACACCATCTATACAGGTCTCTGAAAGAAGCGTGATTTGATTTAAATTTTATATAGTGTGACATCTGCCCTTGGGCGTCTTGGTGCTGTCTTTCTCGAGGAGTCAATGAAAGAATTATATGGGAAAAGTGAAAAGCCAGGTCTTCAGTGATTTCCTGAAAGTGAGATGATTGACTTAGTTCCTCAAATTCTAAGGCATTTGGTTCCATAGCTTAGAGGTGTTATAAACCAGGCTTCTGCCCCCCTCCCCCCCACTCCTCCCCAGAACACTTTCCTGATAGCTGGGACCGGTACCTTATTAGCCGAAGGTGACCGCAACACTCTTGGTGTGTACCAAGAGATTTTCTTTCTGAGAACCTCTGGGCCCTGATGATGGAGAGGTCTGTGTGTAAGGCAGAGGACCTTAAAAGCCACCCTCTTTTTGACAGGGAGCCAGTGCAGGTTTAGCCTGTCTTTGGAGACGTGATCAAACTTTTTTGTCTTAGTAAGAGCACAGCCCGCGGCATTTTGAAGAATCTGCAGTCTCATTAGGACACCTTACTGAGCTCCCACATACAGGACGTTGCAATAGTCTAACCTCGATAGGACTAGTGCAACGACCACAGATTTTTGGAGCTCAGGCGGTAGGAAAGGGCGGACTTTCTTGAGAATTTTCAGGACCAGAAAGCAGGATATCTTATTGTTTCAAAATATTTGTTTTACACCCTTCACTGTAAAAGAGTCAAATGCCCCAAACCTATCTGATACTAACAGCCTTCACCTTCATTTATCTTTACACTTCTTTACAATACACAGTTTATGGCTCAAATGCATCGCTGGTGAATATCTGTGATACGTCTTCAGAATAACTGAAGTAATCTAAACCTCTGTGTTTAAGACAGTTCACGGTTATTTCTATTCCTATATTTGAGAAAGGGAGGCAAAAATAGAAAGCCTTTCTATGTTGTCTTAAAGAGACATGTCTTCCTTGGCCATAACTGAGCAGTGTGTGGAAAGACACATCTGTGCAGGCGGGATACAACAATGACGCTAACCCCAGAATTTTACTATTTTTTGTATAGCAGCCAGTTGTTGCTGTGTAAATAACCTGCTCACCTCTAATTTCAAGAGGTCTGTCTTACAATACCCCAATTTTCTGTATAAATCTTCAGGTATGCAACTGTTACCTCTTGTCTTAAGGTCCCCTCCCTAGCTTCATTCCTGGCATATATCTTGTGTGATAGATTCTTAGATACATTTTATAGGACCTCTTTTGACCTTCTAAATTGAGGTCTGTCAGGTCACTTATTCAGGGTGTGCCAATCTGATTGATGACTGCATCTAACCACAGATTTCTCACCTTTAGCTTAGTCCCAGGTGCTAGACTAAACAGGATTTTTTTAAACTGCAGCTGCTTCTGTGTGCTGGCAGGTAGAGCCATAGGACTCAGCAACAGCCTTGCGCTGCCTCGAAAATAACAGTTCAGAGTCATATAAAGGCCACGTTGACGATGTCATACCCTGCACGTTGATGTCCGTTCCTTTCTTTCTGCGCCCTTTGACACAGCTATCCAGCTCCTTTCCCAACTTCATTGATTTCTGACACCAAAATTCAATGAAGACAATCTGCCAGAAAACATGTTCCGCCCCATAACAACAGATTTCAGACCGTGCTGCGGATGCACGTCATGGTCGTGAATCTGCATGACATTTGTTTGTGGTAGTTTGGTTCTGGTCACGATTCGAAGTCATGCGACAAGTGCTCCCTGATGTACCCAAAGACGATCAAGGAGAGCAAAGCGCAACTCTACTTCATGAAACACAAGAAGGCACGCTCAAAGCAACAGTCCTGATCCGGCTCCAAGTCGCGGGCCGTTTCCGCTGCAAATGACATGGCTGTGCCACAAGCGGAAAAAGGCCTAGCTGGATTCAACCCCCTCTAACCACTCCAGATCAGGTGAGAAGCATGCAGCGACACTCCAAGGGCCTAACTCCACTTGTGTCTTCCAAATCCAAGCCCATTCCGAGGCTGGTACCAGTGCACCCTGAGTTTCCCAGGCCGTTGTTTACCTGGCAACATATAGAGGCCTTTAAAGAATCCATGCTTCAAATGTTTAAGGAGATACTTGCTCCTTATGGAGCTCCTTTGGGCTCCACGGAGTCACCGTGTCCAACAGTCGCATTTCTGCCAACGGGTCCTTCCCTGAAAATGACTGACCACTCTGGGCCTCCTTCCAGTTCCCGAGCAGAGCTATTCTCCATGAGGCCACACCCATCTTGACAGGACTTGTGCCAAACCTGACTCTATTGGCATCCATGCTGGATCCCGTCTCAAACCTGATCTTCAATCAGAGCTTACATCAGCCCGTACCAGACCTATGTTGTGCTAAGAGATCACCAAAGCGGAGCCCCCAACATTGGTAAGAGATCCCTAGCGTCTCCCTCGAGGCCAGTACTGTAGGTATCTAGATGCCCTGTTTGGCTCCAATTCAGGTGCAGTTCAAGTGCCTTGAACATACCACATGACGAAGAAGAGAAGGCAAACAACTTGTTCCCTCCTCGCTGTACTGATTCTGAATTGTATATGGACTCACAAAATGCAAGTGGGTTGGACACTTCTCACGAGACTGAATTAGAATCTCCACCAGGTCAGCCTACACAACAAAGTGCCTCCTTTGCTTTGGTTGCCCACATGGCTGCACAAGTTCTTAATTTACAGTTGCCTACACTGAAAGCTTTTAGCCACTGTCCATTCTATTGGAGCCCTTGCTGTCAATGAATGAGGCTGTAAGAGACACATTAATGACTGCTTGGACGAAGCCATGCTCAGCTCCTTCACCCATGTCCATTGTCTTACTTTCAAACCTTTCCCTCCTATCTACCTTATAATACATGACCCAAACTCCCGCCAATCAGAAACCACCTCACCCAGCTGATCCCCTCCCTGAGGCTTCCAACTGTTAGATTTTCTAACGCATGTTCAGTATGAGGAATCCTTTGACAGCTCATCTGAGAAAGGAGGATTTTGACAGATATTGTCAAAAGAGCACAGCAAGCTAAGATAATGGCTGAGGCTCAAAGTAGGAAATCTTTATTACGGACGTGTAAAGCCTGTGGAAAGAAGAATATCACACGGTGTTTATATTGTTTGCATCCACACAGTATAGCAGAGTGTGAGATATCCATAAACCTTTCGATGACATTCTTGAAGGAGCAAGAAAGGTGATTGGCTCTGGCTATTTTGGAGAAAACCAAGGAAAGAGAATTCTCAATACATTGAGGTGAGCTGACCGCAAATTGTAAAGTGGAGTCAAGGAAAGTGACTTCCAAGCTGGAGAAACAACTTCTGGTCAGCCACATTACAATGGAGAGTTGAGCGAGGAAGGGGAAGCGCAAGGAAAATAAATGTGCCACTGGGGATGGAGGCACCAGTTAAAAAACAGGTTATGTCTAAGACTGTGCATGATAAAATATAGTCCACTAAAGAATTGACGATGAGCAAGAAACAACGTGCTCAAGGTATGTAGTTGATGGGCTTGTCAACAACATCTAAATATAGAGTAAGTGAGTAAGAGATGAGAGCACCGTCATTGAAGATGGGAATTCCGTTGATGAGATCGTTGCCGGTAAGAAAGCTGTCACCGTCGACGAGAAAGCTACCTTCACTGAAGTCATTGCTGTTGATGATAAGGCTATCGTTGACGATGTCATACCCGTTTATGACTAGAAAGGTCCCGTCGACAAGGTCCTCGCCGCTGAGGAGCATGTTGCCGTCGACAAAACAGAAGACAATACAGATATGTCGCCTGCAAGGAATGAAGTTTCAATACAGAAAGCTCAAGAAGGCAAAGTTGCGTTGATGGGATAATAGACAGTGTTGTTGGCGAGATGTTTGTTGCCACACCATATACCAGCTGTGTGTGAGATATGCAAAAACCTCTTAACGAAAACCTTGAAGGATCGAGAAATGAAGTTGGCTCTGACTATTTTGGAGAAGACCAAGGAAAGACAAGTATGGGTCATGTATATTAAGTTAGATAGGAAGAAAAAGTTTGGAAGTAAGGCAAGAATAGGCCATGTTACATCGCATGCGTTTACAACCTATGCCATTACAGCACGGTCATTACAACAACCGCGTTGTTACATCGCATACCATTACAACACAAGTCATTACAACGACTTGCTGTAGGGGGGTGCTGGATTTTGGAAAAGCATTATTTACTATTCCAACTCCAGTCTGTGCAACGGTAGGGAAGGTGTGGTATTTTGAATCCAACTCCTTCTGCCCCCTGCAGCAAGTCGTTGTAATGACTTGTGTTGTAATGGTATGCGATGTAACAACGTGGTCATTGTAATGACTTGCGTGGTAATGCGTTGTAATGGTATGCGATGTAACAACGTGGTCGTTGTAATGACCGTGTTGTAATGGCATGCGTTGTATTGCAAGCGTGGTAAACGATGTTTACCGTAAGGCAATGTGAATGGGTGAAGGTGTACATTGCTGTGTTGCTACTGAAGGGTTCCCAGTCTGACAATGGGGATGAATTCAAGCATATGAATCTATGATAGATCCAGTGCTGGAAAATGAATAAAGTTACTTACCTTAAAGGCACAAAGACTGCTAGGAATTTAGAAACGCTTCAAAATAGACAGCAGTTTAGAAGGCAAAATTGGTAACAAGGGCAAAGTTCCCAAGGTTCATTTTTTCAACCCCATAGACAGTATGAAGCGTATGGTCAGTATGGGTTGTATGACCAGCAAAGACAAAAGGAGGACACATTTATAGGCAAGATAGACAGAGAAGAGGCATCCAGTCGGCACATTTTGACAGTAAAGGGGAGGCAGGACGTGACTTGCCAAACAGCGTCTCCTCTCACAAGCAACTGCCAGTGGGAGGTCAAATGCAATATTTTCAAAAAGGATGGCAGCAAGTAACAACAGACAGGTGGGTGTTGGCAACAGGGACATACTCTGGAGTTTCTGGAAGAACCACCATGTACACCACCAGTCGTAGAGAATCACAAGCATTTAAAAGAATTAAAGACTACGTAATAAAATTACTACAGAAAGAGGCTATCGAGAGAGAGTCTTTGGAGGAGGAGAACATGGACTTTCACTCCAGATTCTTCCTTATATTAAAGAAAATAGCATCCTATAATAGAGCTGAGAGCATTGAACAAGTTTATAATAAACAGGGTTTCAGGATAGTAACATTGCAAGAGATTTTGACGTTTGTTATGAAAGGAGATTATATGTTCTCAAAAGACCTAGAGGTCAGTGTGCTGATACACAAAAGTCACAGACAGTATATGCAATTACTGGTAGATGGAAAGCATTACTAGTTCAAATCCCTTCCTTTCAGGCTCAGGTCAGCACCTCGCATTTTCACAGAATGTATGACACCAATTGTGGCTTACTTAAGGAGGCAAGGAAGTATGGTTTATCCATCTCTAGACGACTGGCTCATAAAAGCAGTCAGCTTGGTGAAGGCTCACGAAATGACCAAATTGGAATTGTTGAATACGAGGAAATGTAATAAAAATATTTAACAAAAAAAAAAAAGGAAATGACCAAAATGTTTTTCAGAAGCTCGGTTTGGCTATCAACAGAAAAAAGTCAAGTTTGATGCCAAGAAAGGTATTGGTCTTTCTAGGAGCAAGGATAGTGACGGAGATGTGATAGTATACCCTTCACAGGAGAGAGGCGACAAGCTGAGGAAGCAGGTGTGTTTCTTGATGGGAAAGAAGGAAGCAACTGTGACAGTGCTGAAACCTCTATTAGGATTGATGTCTTCTTACATTCTGCTGATTCCATATTGTCGACTCAGAATGAAGATCATGCAGGAGCAGTTGGACGAGCAATGGCAGCAAATGCAAGGGGGATGGGACAATATAGTCCAAGTAACACCTACCATGAAGAAAGCATTGAGATGATGGAAGCGGGAGGAGAATATCTTCAAAGGTCAGAAATTGCATCTGGAGAACCCCAACTGTGTCTGACAACGGATGCATCTCTGTCAGGATGGGGAGCACATTTGAAAGGAAAACAGGTGAATTGCATATGGATGGAAGAAGAAGGAAAATGGCACATAAATGTGTTGGAAATGAGGGCAGCAAAGCTAGCTCTAAACTCTTTTTTGCCCATTGTAAAAAATCAGCATATGATCGTCAGGACAGACAATGCAACAACAATGTATATATCCAGAGTCAAGGAGGAACAAAGTCAAGGCAACTTTCGAAAGAAGCACAAAACATGTGGAATTGGGCGATTCGGAACAATGTTGTTCTCTTGGCAGAGCACATACAGGGAATGCGCAACAATATAGCCACCCACGAATTGGAGATAGGTGACAAACAGTTGGAATTTATATTTCGCAATTGGGGAAAACCAGAATGGGATATATTTGTAACAGATCGGAATTGAGAATGCAAGATGTTTGCGAGCAGGTGGTTTCGTAGAGGCACTCATGGAGATGCATTTACAGTAGGTGCATGCACATGGGGGCAGGTTCAACAACCAACTGATGATTACCTTCTTTGAATCGTCAGTGGAGTCGGACAGTTCTGACCCAGGCGATGGTTTGAGCACATCAGCACAAGCCCAATAGACTTTTTTAGCCAGAGGCCAACAGAGTGACAGGGGAAGAGAAAGGAACAGGGACAACTTTCCCCCCTGGTGATGCCAAACGAGACGGACGTTTTACCAATGGGGACCCAGTACATACTATGCACCTATTAAGATTGCCCGTCCTCCTCTTGAGATACCGATCTTCAACCTCTCGTAGCATCAGTTATCCTCCACAGAGATCTCTCTACTCAGTAAAGGGTTGTCCTTTGTAATAACTGAGAAGCCTGACAGGTTTACATTATACACTGAACTCCTACAATTCTTTAGAAAGTTAGATTAAGACTTTTCTTTTTGGGCAAAGACAACAGCACCAACACAAGACACTACAGGGCTCCGTCCTAAATTCACTTTCCAACCCCCTTCCCATTTGATGCCCTCAGAAATAACAATCTTTGAAAAATTGGTACTCAAAGATTTTGAATCCCTCAAGAACAATAGCCTTTTTGTCCCATAGAACATCAGTTTTCAGGAGAAAGAATCCTTTGGGCACTGAAGACCAAAGACAAGATACTGATAAAACCATGTGATAAAGGCAGAGTGATAGTGATTCAAGACAAAATGAAATATAACAATGAGATTTTTAGTCGGCTCAACAACACTGACCATTATGAAGTACTTACACGCAGCCCCCTCTACCCGAGATACAAGCTGCCATCCACACAATCACAAAAGTAGCAGAAGAAGAATGGGTTCTCAGCCATAATGAGTACCTATTCCTTAATAACCAAAACCCTAGGACACCAGTCCTGTATACGCTTCCCAAAATATACAAAAACCTTGTGGCACCCCCAGGAAGACCTATATTATCAGGTTGTGTCTCCATTCTAGAGCCCCTCGGGAGATATATATATTTTTTCATTAAAGATATAGGACTCTCTACCACCACCTATGTCAAGTGCACCATCCATTTTATCAATCTAATTGAAACAGAGGTTTTTAATCCCGACACAGAAATTCTAGTGACACTAGACATTGAATCTCTGTACAGGAATATACCACAGAGAGGTGTGATTCAAGTGATAACGGACCATCTAAATTCTAGGCCTGCTAATTTTATCATCTCAATTGCCCTCACAAAAAACTACTTTTTGTTTGAGGAAAAATATTATTGACAACAAAAAGGGACTTCAGTGGGAGCGATTTTCGCCCCCAATTTTGCCATTCTATTTGTGGACAATATGGAGAAGAAATCCATCCTTAATGCCATCAATCCCTTTCTCCAAAAAATATGTTTTTGGAAAAGGTACATAGGTGATATCTTCATGATTTGGTCCGAGAGTGAACAAGAACTGAATCTTCCACTTTGTCTTAGAGATTTATATCCCAGTGAACCATTGTTTCTTTAACACAATTAACCCTAATTTGGGCAGGGAAGTTTGTGTATGCATTCCCACCAATCCCTTTGATCGTGCAAGATGAGGAGGGAGAGTTGCTTGGTAATTCTGGTGGCGCCTGCATGGCCACGACAGCATTGGTATGTGGATCTCTGGGAGTTGAGTATAGAAAGATCAGTTCAGTTCAAGCCAGGTGTCCATCTGCTTTCAAAGAGGGAGGCACATATTCTTCTCCATAACCCAGAATCCCTTCATCTAACAGCATGGCTCATCAGGACGTAGAGATTGGTCATTTGGATATTTTTGAGGAGTGTTAAGGGAAGCAAGGGCACCATCAACAGTGAAGCCCTATAATCTAAAATGGAAACGGTTTAATAGGTGGGCACGTGCAGAAAAATAGGATCCACTAAAGATAGCTCCACATGAATATTTGCCCCATTTGCTGCATCTTGCAAAGTCTGGTTTATCATTTATGTTTATAAAAGTTCATATGGCTGCCATTTCCAGATTTTTAAGAGACTCAAATCAAACGTCTTTGCATTCGTGAAGAGTAATTAAGGAGTTTGAGAGGCTTGTTTAGAAAATTTCCACCTGTGCCATAAAATGGCTCCTGAGTGAGATCTAAAAACTGTATTGTCAGCGCTAATAAAGTCACCGTTTGTACCTATTCATAGAACATCCATAGAGAAATTGACGTGGAAAACTATTTTTTTCTTGACAATCACTTCAGCTCATAGTTTGTGAATTGCAAATATTAAGTTGTACAGAACCATAGCTGCCTTTTTCTAAGGATAAAGTAACTTTAGTGCCAAATCCAAAGTTTATACCAAAAGTACCAGCGTCTTTACATTTGAAGCAAAAAATCATATTGCAGACTTTTTTTTTTTTGCAAATCCAAGAACAGTTGAAGAGTAAATTCCTTGGATATTAAGAGATATTTAAAATGTTATTTGCAAGCAACAAAATACTTTGGAGGTAGAGATCAGTTATTCATAGCATATGGTTCTGGAAGTAAAGACAAAGCAGTCAGTAAACAGACTGTGGCAGGGTGGATAGTTTCATGTTTTATTACTGCGCACACCTCAATGAAAAGACCATTGTCAAGGTAATGAGGGCACATTCGACAAGAGCTATGGCGGCAACAACTGCATTATTCGCAGGCATTTCTTTAAATGACATTTGTAAAGCAGCAATGTGAAGGACCACTCATGCTTTTGCAAAGCATTATTGTGCAGTCCAACAAGGTAACAGCCGCTGTGGGTTGAGCGGTGCTAAGAAAATCATTTTAAATAAGTCAAGCCTCATTCCCACCGCCCTCTTTATTGATGTTGAAGTATGATACTGATTTAATAATCTGATTTCAAGCATGTGAATCTATGAACGATCCAATGCTGGAGAAGGAATAAAGGTACTTACCTGTGACTCCGGTTCTCCAGTATTGTTATCTTTCATAGATTCCCATGCAACCCACACACCTCCCCTTGCATGAGGCTTGAGATATAGTACGTTTGATGTTTAAAATCTGACAATTGGCAGCCTCAGGCTAGGGATCAGCTGGGTGAGGTGACTTCTAATTGGATGGAGTTTAGGTCATGTATATTTGGATCATGTATAATAAGGTAGATAGGAAGGAAAAGTTTGGAAGTAAGGCAAGTTTGGAAGTAAGGCAATGTAAATGGGTGAAGGTGTACATTGCTGTGTTGCTACCGAAGGGTTCCCAGTCTGACAGCAGGGATGAATTCAAGCATGTGAATCTATAAAAGATACCAGTGCTGGAGAACCGAAATCACAGGTAAGTAACTTCATTCCTTTCCTTTTACAGTCTTCTAGTAAGTTAAAATGGAAATCCAAGCATAAAAAGACAAAGCAGGACTTGACCCCATCCCGCCACTCATAATCCAACGAGAAGACATAATGGCATTAAGATTCCAATTGTACCCCTTCAAAGCCCCAGAATCTGTACTGATTTTACAGTTGGTCCGGATGTGCCCTGAGTTTCCTGTGCTGTTGTCGACTCTGCTATATAACAAGGAACAGTGGTTCCTGTGGACAATGTGTGCGATATCTGGTAATGGTTAGCTCAATGGCAATGTTTCTGGGTGAGGAGATGTCGGAGAAAGAAAAAGGAACCATAAACAGCAAGACATTTATGAATATTTGCGTTTTATGTCGTCGACTCTACAGCAGATTACGTCTTCAAGGTAGCCATGTAGAACATTTTTATTGTGATTATGGCTTCCTCTGGCGTACTTTGGACTGATGCTGTGTACTCCCTCGGGACCCTCTACCAGACCCGTACCAACTCCGGTACAGACTTCCAGTCTGGCAACAAGGTATGCCATACCTGTCCACAACAACGCCAACATTGAATCTGCTAACGCCGATAAAAGACCCAGTGCTGATCTCGGACCCAAAGCCAGTATTGTGCTATGAAATTTTAAGTATTCAACCGGTTGTCATACAGCCTGACTCTAATCTGAGACCTCTGCCTTGACGCCACTATGAGCAGAGACTCAATTCTTTTTTGGTTTGATGCTAAGCCAGTACAGGCACACATTGGCCCTCAGGACACTGTTGATGTGGAAGGAGATATATAATCCCCCACCTTATTACACTGGTAAAGGACTATACCTAGACTTACAAAATGCTAGTAGGCTTGATACTTCTCCTGAAATGGTGCTTGACTCACCCTTTTGACCCCCAACAAAATAAAGAGCCTCATTGGCAGTGGGGGTTTGGAGGGCAAGTGACACTAGAACTGCAGTTGCCCACCATTGATGCAAAAACAAACGTTGTGATGAATACTTTTAACCAAAGATTCCTCACCTTAGATTATTACCCAGGTGCAAGGCTAGATCAGGAGATTTTTCATAGCAGTGCTCCCGTTCACCGCTAGGTAGCCTTTTGTCGACGAGCATAAGAAGTAGTTATGATCTTTTCGTAGATCCCACTTGAAGGCACTGGCCCGGGCTTGGTTCTTGTCACAAGGCTGCTCTCGCGACCATTCCACTTCCTGCTGAAAGTTTTCTGATAAGTCAAAGTCCAAATAGAAGCATAAAAAAGTGAAGTGGAACTCGACCCCAACCCGCCACTTCGACCCCAAAAAGGTGCAAGGGCATCAAGATATAAATCGCACTCCGTTGACAGTACCTCAGCTCATCTTGGTGCGCCCTGAGATCCCCACAATGCTGTCATCCCCGCAGCAGATCAATGCCTGCATGGAGGCTATATTGCAAATATTTAGTGCACGTTTGGCTCCCTCTGGCGTGCCTTTAAGCCCCACAGAACTGCAGGGGCCTCTAATGGGGTTACTGCTGCCCGGCATCCGCTTTCTCTTTGGGTCCCATTACTGGACTCGTACCAACTTTGGTACAGACATCTACTCCTGCCCAACGATCCACACCGGTACTTGCCAGCCCAATGGCAGTTGCCAATACCAACCGTGCTGGAAGATGATCCGATGCCCATGTCAGACCCCGAACCCATGCCGGTCTGAGCTCGGCTGATATCATGCTATGAAATTACAAAGGTTTGTCACCAAACACCCGATTCCAGAGAACCGTATTGTGCAGGCCTCGACCAGTAAAGTGAATCCTAATTCATTTCCCACCATTCCTCCTGACAGAGAATGGAATAGAATTGACACCTTTGGCAAAAGTATGTTTTCTACAACCAGTCTAGCATTGCAGTCTGTAAATACAACCTGCCTTATGGGCCGATACTCCCATGCCATTTGAGAGAAGGCCAGTGAGACTTTGGAAGCAGTCAAGAAAGATATTTGGTTCACGTGTTATATGATGGGCAAGACGCTGCCAAAATACGTGATACCCACAGGCTTTGATACCATAGATTGCCTTGAGAGGGTGGTTAGTACTACTGAATCCTTTGTCAGCGTGCCTTTATGAGGTCCACTGGTTTCTCCGGCGATGTGCAGTCTTCGCTGATGGAATGCGGGCATTGCCTTGGAACACTTTAAAGGCAGTAGAGCTGCAGCATGTTCTTTTGGGGCAGATGGCCCCTGTCAAAATATTACCACAGCAGTTTTGGAATTTAGGGGCTACTCCAAAGGGCTGGCATTCCGACAGAGACTGCCTTCCCAGCCAGTAATGCAACCGACCTTTCAGGATTGCAGACCTGGATCCAGCAGGCAACATGCGAGCCAGCAGGGGAACCAGTTTTCAAACTCCTCCTCCCCGCTACAACAGTCAACAAACCATTTTTGTTTGCATTTAACGGCACCTTCCCACCCAGTGGGAGGACAGGACCTGCCACTTTCTTGTGGGATAGTTATCAATCACATCCATCTTGCAAATTATCAAAAAAAACGTTATGACTACCTTTTCTTTCCATTCCACCCAAAATCCATCAAAAACCAGAACAAACTTCAGCAGAACATCTGTTCATCCTGCTACAGGAGGTACGCTAGATGATCCCCAAAGGTACCAGAGAACAGCTCCCACTATTTCTTGTCCCGAAAAGGATGGGGGTGGGGGCTCATGTCCAAATTAGACCTTTATCCCCTCAAAAATCCTATGTAAGGACAGATTCAAAATGCTCACATTAGCCCAGGTCCAATCTGTGTGGGCCTGAGAGACTGAATCGTATCCTTGGATTTGCAGGATGCATATTTTCATATACCAGCCCTGCAGTTCCATAGGCATTACCTGCAGTTCACGGTGGACCAGGAGAATTTTCAGTTTGCCATGCTCAACTTCAGCGTCACAAGTGCACCTTGAGTGTTGACAGAAGTGATGGTGGTGGTTGCTACTTATCTTCAAAGATCAGGAGTTCCTGTATACCTGTAAATCGACAACTGGCTGCTGAAGGCAGGCTTACCGCAGTCAGTTGTGGATCACCTCGGGTCTTTTGGCATTGTTGACATCAATATAAACGGGCCAAAGATCAGAGGCTTTCATTTGTTGGGGGCAATCCTGGATACAGTGAAGTTCAACGCTTTCTCTTCACAGCAATAAACCCAGAACATTCGGGCTATAATCCTGGTGTTTCAGGCTCAAACCTGGATTTGGGTGAGGGTGGTTCTGAGGCTTCTTTGTCTCTTAGCCCCGTGCATCCTCTTTATCAACTACGTCATTTCGCACTTGAGAGCCCTACAATGGAACATGAAGTCCCAGTGGGCTAAGCATCAAAGTCACAGTCACCTTTCCGACACCATTCACATCTCCGAGAAAGCCAGCAGTTTGTCCTGTTGCAGGCCACTCTGCCTTTCCTACCCTGAACTAACAATGGTGACGGATGCTTCCCTTCTGGGTTGGGAGCTTCACATGGGTGAGGGATGGCTCCACCTCAGTCGCCTGCCTGCGAACCATAAAGGGGAGGCTGGTGCCCATTCTCACTGACACACCACTGCCATGTGGTACTGCAGCAGACAGGGTAGAGTGGTGTCTTGGGTCCAGTGCCAGGAGGCTTTTCACCTCTGGAAATGTCTGAAGTTTGAGTGCATCTTTTTGGTCGCCAAGCACCTGGCGGGGTTCCTGAAAGTTATATCGGATGAACTGAGCAGGTATTGCCTGGTGGTTCACCAATGGTTTACGTCCTGAGATGTCGCAGGGCGTCTCCCACCATTGGCGGGAACCATGGCTAGATGTTTTCGCCATTGTCGAGAATGTGCAATGCCAACAATTGTGCTTTTTGGAGTTTCTGCAAAGACACTCATTAGGAAACAATTTGGGCTGGAATGGATCAAGAGGCTCCTATACACTTTGCCACTACCTCCTCTCCTGCCCTGAGTTTTGAAGAATATCAAGAACAACCGGACCCAAGTCATCCTGGTGGCCACAAATTGGGCTAGTAAAGTATGGTACCCAGAACTCCTGAGCATGAGCATCTGTCCTTCGATGAGATGACTGCTTTGGGAGGACCTCCTATCTCAGCTACCGAGCAGGGGCGTCCACCCAAATCTACACAATTTTCATTTCCATGCATGGAGATTGATTGACGGCAATTGACTGTGCTTGATTTGCCAACTGATGTGGTGGATGTCATCCTCACTGCTGCCCATGTCCCCTCCCGTAATTCAGTTGTGCCGCGGACTGGGGCAAATTTGTGCCCTAGTGTGGCTAGTGTGGTGCCCAGGATACAGACTTCATACAGGCAAAGCTGTCGGATGTCCCTTTATTTGTTTTGTCTTTAGCCCAGCAAGGTCATTTTGGCCTTTCTAACTTTGTGAATCGACTGTCTTTGTTCAAATTTCTTCTTGTAATAAAATTTATTTCCTCTCAAGCCATTTGTGATTCCACAGTGGGGTCTTAACTTGGTCTTGACATTTCTCGTGTGTATTCCCTTTGAGTTGATTCATAGCTGCTTGCTACTTTTCCTGACCTTGAAGACTGTCTTCCTCATTGTGGTTATGTTATGTTGTTGCATGAGTGAACTGCAGGCACTCTTCAGTGCAGCCGCTCTCTACCACTTTTTTCCTTAGACAAGTTGGTGCCGAGACTCAGGCGGCCTTCTTACCTAAAGCTGTACTCCGTTCTATGTTGGGCAATCCGTCACTCTACCAGCATACTTTGCTCTTGCTCACCCCTTGAAAGAGGAGGAGAAGCTGCATTGATTGGACACTAGAAGTGCTTTAAACTTTTATATTGATTGTGCCAAAAGTCATCAAGTGGATGCTCAGCTTTTTATGGGGTTCCATGGAGCAAAGTAAGAAAAGGCTGTGCAGAAGAGGACGTTGTCAAGGTGGTAAGTCCTATGCTCTGGCCAAGAAGCAGCTGCCAGAAGGTATGGGAGCCCGCTCTACAGGGCTTTGGCTTGAGGGCTGTCTCCTTGGCATATGCCAGGCTGCAACTTGGGTGTCAATGCATACATTAACAGGGCACTATTGCCTTGATAGCCAGGTCTTTTGAGAAAGGAAGCTTCACTTGCTTGGTTTTGAAATAATTTTTAGTCTGAATTTGTGTGCTGAGAGAAGTGGGAAAAACACAGAAAATGGGAAAAACTCATGCACTTTCATATAGTGCTTTTAGAAGAGGACAAAAAAAGTTCCTGAAAAGCAGACTCTTGTGGAAGGATAGATGATCAACAGACTGCTCCACAGAAGGGATAGACTGAATGGACAGGCTAAAAAATATAAAACCATTGAATAGAACGTAAGATGATAAGAGTGACAAAGCAAAAAGCCAATGGAAAGCAATGGGTGGAGTTGCTTTCCAGGTCGGCTATCAACTTGGCTCTAGTAAGTCTTTCACAACAAAATAACTGCGCTGTCTGGCAGACTTCAACCTTAAAAGCCATTCATTTCAATTCCAACGTTGTATCACACCCATTTCCAATTTGAGTGCCAGCAGAATATGCTGCCGTCCTTCTTCACAAAGAGGCGCTGCTTTTGGGTCATTTAGAGGGGAACAGACTCGAAAATGGGTGAGGGGTATCACTCCTACTACTTCCTGGTTCCCAAGAAGGAAAGATTCAAGTCGATTATGGATATTCGCCCCTGATCGCCTTCCTATGAAAGTACAAATTCCAAATGCCCACTCTAACTTAGGTTCTGGCGTGAATAGATCTGGGGGTATGGATAGTATCTTTGGACTTACAGTGTGTATACTTTTATTTGCCCAGTCTGCATTCCCACAGGTGCTACCTTCGATTTGTGGTAAGGTTGGAGCATTTTCAGTTTGTCGTTCTACCCTTCAGCTTCACTTACACCCCTTCAGTGTTTACAAAAGTGATGTAGGTAGTCGTGATACACCTTTGCAGGCCGGAATACATGTATTCCCATACCTTGACTACTAGCTGCTCAAGGCGGGCTCACCACAGTCAGTCACTGACCACTTCTGAACAATGATATCCCTTCTTAAGTCTCTGAGGTTTTTCATCAGTGGACCGCCATCTCTTCTGATGCTGACACAAAGGCTTCCCTTCATAAGAGCCATCATGGACACTGTAGCATTCAAGGTTTTTCCACCCCCGCAACAATTCCAGGGCACTATGATCTTGAAGTTTTGGGCATAGTCCTGGGTCTCGGTAAGGTCAAGAAGGAACCTCTATGAGAGCCTACAAGCTAATTCCACCCTAACCAAAGCTGCCTCGACGGCGTTGATCAGGTGCATGCCCATCCTTTCACAAGCACTACTTTTGGGAAGGTCAAGTCTGTAAGGAGAGGGCCATTTTGTCCTCTGGGTCCTATAGGAGTTTTTAGTGTGCTATTATTCATTCTGCAAAGTGCACTCCTGTGTCTGATAAAAACGTGCCAAGTTAGGTTTGGCACACTGTCACCTCTGATTTGTCATGATTGATCTGTGTTTGACCTCAGTGCGCAGGGGTGACACATATATACATCATCACTTCTGGGACAGCGCAAGTTTGTGGTGGAGTCCAACAGCACCACCTGCCGGGCCGTGAGAGCAATTGCAAATTCAGATCCAGGTTGGCACCTCAGATTATTCTAAAGAGGAGGTTTAATCTGAGATGTAATAGAGGATCCACCAGAAAGAGTGTTTCCAAATGTAAGTATCATATCCTTTAGTTTCTTTGAAATGTATCGACTTTTAACCATATCCTCTCCCACTCACTAATAATGAGAATCAGTTATGCCACTAAAATGTTGTCAGCTGGTGCTGATCAAGTAGACCAAATTGATGTATTCTTCGTAACCACATCCTTATTTGATGATCTCCATTTCTTCTTGAACTCCTTTACCAAGATGCCCATTTCTCTTGTCCAGCCACTCTTAAGAGCTGAGACTCAAAGATCACATTCTCGTTGTTTTACGTGTCACATGCTAATTTATCAAAACTCCTTTGATAAAGGAAAAAGCAGAGAGTAACATTGCGAGTAAAACAATCCACCATCCAAGAATCATGGTGCTGAAGCAGCAGAGTCTTGCAGAGATTAACTTTTTGCACGAACTTCCATTCCCTGCATCATCTGCAATACTCTGCGTAATAACTCTCAGATACTTCACAAATTGAAACTATTGTTGCAAAAGATTTTGACTCGGTTCATGTTCGGAACAGTGGCTGACTTAACAACAGCAATCCTCCCTCAACACATCAGAGCCTCCTCCTCACTTATTGAATTCTGCAAGAAGACCTGGCTGTTCATATAAGCACCTTGGGACGACATACCTACATACCTTGCTGAAACGCCTGGTTACCCTCTCGGGTGATTAGTGCACTATACAAATCACGTAACTTAACATAACAATCCTGATCCAGGTAATGACATTATACTAGAGTCTTGCACCATTTTATGTTTTAAACTGTGAATCTCAAAACAGCAACGACATCAACCGGCTCTAGGATTCTGTTGCTTACTGCATCCATACTCATGCATATTTATGGGAAGAAGAGGTGGCTGGAGTATACCTTGCTGTTTACTAGGGTAGCATTTGATTCTATGCCCTGGTGACATTACTTAGATGTTATTGATGGTGCACCTTCTCCTCAGGCATGTGGCTTCTCGGCAGCCGGGGGACAACATATCTTTCCTTGGAGGCACTGGTGGAATGGAGGAATATTCCAGCAGTTTGGCCAGCAATGGAGTTCGAAGCCGCAATGCAGGTATCAAATCATGAGGGCAGATGAAATAGTGTAAAACAAATTCTGCTTTCTACTGCGTGTACGTAGCTGTGAGATTTTTTATTTTGTTTCCACAGCTATAAGCCAAGGACCTCAGAGCAAGGACACAGATACGAACTCACAGTCTAGCTCTCCAGAACCTAGTAAGTACGGGAAAAGGTGGGTGGAGGTGGGAGTGAGTAAGGGGTGAGGCAGGGGTGAGGCTCAAGGAGAGTAGAAGAAGAGTTAAGGAGAAGATTCAACAAAACTATGGAGAGAGTTAGTCCAGAAGACAGTCACGAGTGTGGATAGGATATATGTATGGAATGAAGAAGAGGACAAGTTGACCAGGGCATGAGTAGAAGTATGAATAATAATATATAATGATGGCGGGATACAAAGTATGTAAATGTGATGAAACAGCAGTGAAAGAATGTGTCACTGAGTGACCACGTAGTGTTTCAGTCTGGTCTTTCCTTCCTTTCCAAATAGTAGTAAATGCTGTAAAAATGATCTTCTCTAAATGATGCTGTCTCTCTAAAACGTTTGTAAACAGACCCTGTCCTCGCATCCCCTCTTTGCATACCGGCCTGCCCCCAAATGAACTTCACATTCCATCTCTGTTCCTGTTATTTCCATCAGCTGGCAGGACGCAAAAAAGACTTCTGATGCTCTTCCTTTTTGACTGATCTTAAAGCTTTGTTTTTTTAGTTCGTCTTTCACAATTATGGTTTGTTCAAAAAAAATACTTTCTCTTCCTCTTACGCCTTTGATGACTGGCTTCCAGCAATGCATAAAGTGTAGTAGTTTGTTCTTGGTGAAAAATCCTAGCAAGCCTTAAGTATCTTGTTTGGAACAAGAAGGCAAGTTTCTTTCCTTTGTGTGGGAAAACTGTTTTGAGACGTCTGCTGTTCAAGGGTGGTTCTAGTACTAAACCAAACTAACCTTGTGATAAGGCATGACAGATTGCACCTGTGTAAGAGGAAGTTGAAACCCACCATTTTTTACCCATGAGGGGTGTCTTCCTGTCCCAGGGCATGAGGTAAACCCCCTCTCCAGGGCACATGCACCGGTGGGTATCTCTTGTTGGGAGAGCGCCCACCTGCAAAACATGGATTGCTACTAAACACCCTATTCATACCTTTTAAGGCGCTAATGGCACCGCTGATAACTGCCTCTGCCTCAGAACACCAGCAGATGTTCTCAGAACACCCTAGGGTTTGTCATGTTTGGGAGCCGAATTGAAGCACGATTGCTACGGCTGCATTCCAAATCCCATCCATGGAAGGTTGAGTTTTGCTTCCCTCTGTGGAATTTCCACTTCTTTATGTTATCTGGATCTGATGCTGAGAGACTTTAAAATATAATAAACTTCTTTGTTCAACCAAAATATAGAATCAAAAAATAAGAGGAAAATGAATGTTAAAACAAGTGGTATGTGTTTCTGTGCCTCACCATTCTTTGAATGCTCATTCAATGCACCACAAAAAAAAGAAGAGAAAGGGAAGAATAAAATATCAGTTTGGCGCTGCCTTCGATTCCTGTATCTAGGAGTTTTCTCTCCACTCAGTTCTGGTGGCTGGATTTTTGCCTCATACAAGCTGCAATGATTCAGCCTCTTAAAACACTTTGGGTGATTCTGGCTCAGGGCTAAAGTTAATATCTTTACAGTAGTTTTTAGTGCTGCATGAGGAATATTTTTCTGCTTCTCATGAGTATTCTAATACTTGATCACCTACCTTTTCAACAGATAATCTGCGCTCCCCTTTGTCTTCTGTTACACCTCCTAAGTTGCCTCCTACTTTCCATTTTATATTCTTAATAAATGTCCATTGTGATTAGTTTGTCCAATAACACTAAGCATGGTGGTCACTCTCTTTACCAAGGATATCGAAAAGAGATTACACAACTTAACCTGACTTCTCTTTAGCAGCTGCTGGTCATCTGTTGATTCTGCATCTAATGTGGCACAAGAGAAAACAGACACTCTGATAATGGTTGCATATAATACAACTTGAAGCATCTAACTTTCCAAACCATGACTCTCAAACCTTTGAGAAGCCTTCTGCATCAGGGCAGACTCCCTCTAAGAGGCCCAAGGTAGATATAGGATCTGATAAAGGATGTGATGCTGAGCATGATCGGAACCAACCACATGCAATACAGCTTTTTCAAAAGTAATGTTTAAAATAATGGCTACTTGGATAAAAACTACACTTGGGGCCATCAGTTTCAAAGGCTTTGAACCCAAAATAATGTACTTCAAATTGGCACCCTTTCAAAATAATGGGAAGTATTCTGGCTCAGTCACAACAACATTGGGCAAAGGACAAAATCCAGTTCCTTCTCCTTCCTCAGTGTTGGACAAGGATCGAAAGCACTATTGAGCTCAGGGAAGAAAGGTTAGCAGAATATGTCTCGTTCCCTGACAGACAAAGTCTGCTGTGGTGATGTTCTGGGATGTATGACGTTACATCGCATTCCGTTGTGATGCATGCCTTTACCACGCATTCGTTACAACGCGAATGCCATTGCAACACAAACCTTTACCATGCATGTTATTTCAACGAATATGCCTTTACCGCATATGCCTCTACGACGAAATGTCATTGTAAAAGCATGTATGTTAAAGGCATATATATGCCTGGCAAAGGTTTCCCAGACCTCTACCCTAAACCCCAGCCTTGCCCCCAACCCAAATAAAACCCCTCTCTCTGCCCTAAACCCTAAAAACCTACACCTGCACGAATCCCCCCCCCAGGCCCCTCCAGCCCTTCCCCTAACCCTAAAACACTACCCCTGCATGACCCCCCAGCGCTTCCCCTACCCTAAACCCTAAAGCACTACCCTAGGCTTCCCCTGTTCCCCAGCTCTTCTTTAACCCAAACCCCTAAAATAGTAGCCTCCTGCCCCAGGCTCAAGCCCCCTTAACTCTCTCCGCGTGCAGGCAGCTCGTCTGAGGGGCAGTGCACGTCGTTCAGAGGAAGCGGAAGACTCTCTCTGTTTCCTCTAATGACGTGGATTGCCTACCAACATGGCTGTTTGTACGCATATGCCCTTACTACTACACATATTCCTTGACCATGCATACCTTTACAACAAAATTTGTTGTAAAGGCTTGCATGATAAAAGCATATGCGTAGTGAAAACAATGTGAAGTAAAGGCTACGTGTTGTAGTGGAGCATGCGTTGTAACGGCATGCGTGGAAACAACCATGTTGTAATGGCTGTTTCCCGCTGTTCTTTTCCAACCTTAAAACATGGGACAGCACTAAACTGAACTGTTTGTAAAGTTCCTCCCACTTGAGGCTGCTGAGAAATTCCTTTTGAATTACAGACACCCTTCCTTACAGCAGCTCCAAATCACCAGGCAAAGTGAGCAGTAAGACAGTATTGCCAGGGCAATGAATTGATCGCAGACTAACATGGGTCAGGACATTGCACTTTCATTGACACTGAAGAGGACCTTGAGAAATGCAAGTCAGGAGTGGTGACAGCTAAGTCCCCGGACTCCATTACTGCAGACCAAGAAAAGTATGTTGATGAGACTTCCAAAACCTGCTAGTACAGACAGCCTTCTAAGGAGAAGTAAACTTCTGCCTCTTTCCAAAATTTCAGAAATCATCCATAGAATTTCTACATGAGATTCAGAGGTGTCTACTTCTAGCTGTCATATTGTTTACAGGTCAGATGTGCCAGGTCTTCTACTCTGGACCAAGGGCATAAAGAAACCTGAGGGGGGGCATGGCTGCAAAGTATTGAGGGGGCCTCTTGCAAAATGCATGGAGGCATTGGATGAAGATGACTGAGGCTCCCCCCCAGGAGCCAGAGGCCTCCCTGCAACAGTGGACATGCGGGCCCTTTGTTACACCCCTTTCCAGGGCTTTGAGAGATGGGGGCATCAAGCCTATTTTATACCTGTGTGATCTAAATTGACTTTCCTTGTGGACATATTCCCCATGCTTATTCTAGAAAATATTCTGGAGGTGGTCTACCAAGGTGTCCGGATTTAATCTGTAGACATCCACAAGACATACTTTCATATCTCCACCAAGAACAAGCTTCAGTTTTTCCAAACATGTGTAATGTGAGCTCACCCCAGTTGATAGAGATGGCTTCTTTTTGGCCTTAATCTAGCTCAAAAGGTTTTCATGACTGTGCTCTCTGTAGTGGAATCTGAGGGGGTTCACCTACTCCCCTTGGTGGTTGCTGAAAGGAGGGTAGTCTCTAGAAATAACAACCATAAATCTCCAATTGGTTTTGAACACCATTCACAACTTGGGTTTCACCCTCATTGATTTGTCTCCATAAATATCAGGACGTGTCAACTTGTACCTTGCCAACACCTATGTTTATAGAAAACCTTCCTCTGCACTTCTCTGTGAATGGCCTATGCTCCACCAGAGAGTTGTGACGTTTAAACAACCGCCCACTGCACTTTCAGACTTCAGACATTGACATGGTGGTTTTACAGGCTGCTCGGCCTCAGGCCTCACACATTCATAAGGTTATTTTTGCCAATTTCAAAATAAGCCACATGACTCCATCTGGCCATTTGCTCTGTCTAACTTCAGAAGATGCAGTGGACTCTCTTCATCTCTCTTGGTGGATGTAGGAGGAGGATCTTCTGGAATCACAAGCATTTCAGTTACCTTTAGCTCAAATAACATTGACAAACAACTGCTCTCAGTATGAATGAGGAACTCACTGCTAGCATTTGAACTCTTATGGTTTGTGGTCGGTCCGGGAAATGAAACTACCTGTAGCAAAGAGCTATCTTCCTAGGACTGATGTCTTTCTTTCCTTTCTGCTGAGGAAAGTTGTCTGAATCCTCACCAGTAATATAGCAGCCATACTGTATTTTAGCAAACAGTGTGGAACAAACTTTGTTTTGCTAGTGAATCAGTGTTAGCGAATAACATATTTTGTAAATGTTTCATCTAGGTTGAAAATACTGTATCTAGGCTACACCCTAAGCACACTGTGCCGTGTTTCTGACTAGTAGCCAGCAAATAATTTGTTCTTCAGTCCATCTTCAGCAAGTGGGGGTTTCCCCATTTTGCCACAGGATAATCACTGATATTCTCAGGTTGTATGTCGCCTGCTAGAAAGAGAGAATTCTGTAGAGTGGTCACCTAATTCCGCTCCTGATTCACAGGACTTTCTAAAAATGAAATTTTCCAACAATTCACAGAAGGCATTTGTAGCCAGATACTGGCTGATACAGATTTGGGTTTCAGTCCTGATTGTTATCTCCAATAACTTTTTCCAGGAACTTCTCAGGGTCGAGATAGGCTTATTCAGCTTGAGGAATGAGTTCCTCTACTTTTGTACCAATGCTGAATTAAAGAACATGGTTTCCTAAAAATGAGCAAATGTACACCTTGGCTTGTTAGAAAAAAACTTTGGATCTTGGGTGCAGCAAGGAAAGAGTACACTAGAAATTTGCTTAGGAGCGAGTGCTCTTCAACATCACAATAACGCTTCACAGACTACATTAGATGACATCATGTCTTTTCATGACATTTATCTGATTGTCTCCTGCGAAGAATACCTCTCAGCTATCACTTCTGATCAGTTCTAGGAGACATAGCTGCTTTGATTGTGAAACTACTTCCTTAAACTATCTCTGGTCCAAAAGTGCTGGGGGCTAGAACACTTAACCCCAACTTTCCATAGTGTTACAAACTGATCTGATATTTTGATTTGCTGTTTGGAATTTGTCTAATATAAGTAAACTTGCCTACTCTCATATATATGCCTCTCTTGAACTTTTGCTTTATTTTGTTTTACTGCCTCTGTTTGTGATCCCTTTTGTCTTTACCAGTTTCTTTAAAATTTAGCTTACATCTTTAAGTATAAACACTTCTTAGTTTCCCAAAAAGTATGCTTAATTCAGTTGCAAATAATTTTTGTCAAAACACCCAAGCGCACAATTGGTAATTGGGTTGCCCTTATGTTTATGCGTTGAAAAGTAAGGCACTAAAACTTTCTTTTGACAGTCTTTTATCATAGATCTTTTCCTGTCCTATGTGATCTTGGACCTTGCATATTTAATACACACCACATAAGGCATACTCAATAAAATGGAATTCAGAGACTCAAACTATCTCCCTGAAGGATCCATATTTATTGTTTTGTGAAACTGAGAACACTCCACTCTTTTATCCCTATTGTTGCGACAGAATTTAGAAGTTCATCTGTACCAAAAAACAACTTTGATTTCAAATTAACACTCCATTCATCCTCATTGAGGAAACTTGTCAACCTGGATTTTTCAAGGGCCCTTAAGTCCTGTTTTGAAACTACTGCCTTTTGGAAGTCAGATCATCTGATGGACTTACCCTAGGCAAGAATGGATTGTGAGGTGGATAATCTCATGCACTCTGAAAGCTTATAAGTCTTTATGCTTATTACACCAGAGCTAAGGTTGCATTTGAGGCTTTCCAGAGGCATATTCTTGTTGCATATATTTTTTTAGACAACTCAGTGGATTACCCTACATGTCTTTTTTTCAGCATAACTTACTGTATGTCTCTTCCCCTTTTGGCCATGAAGGTCTGTGCAGTCTACTTGTTTGAAGCCTAGTCTGATATATGCTGTTCTCCCTTACCTGCCATTTGTGGGGGCTGTTCAATCATTTTAATGAATGCCAAACCAAGAATAAGTAATAAATCTATACCTTAATGGTAAGTCCCGTAGTCTTAGTTCTTCCATACTTCACAGCAGCCTCCCAGTGATGCCTTTGTTAAACATTTGCCAAGCCATAGGCTTTCATTATAGAATTTTTTTTGTAACTGGGCTGAAATGGGGTGGTGTCTTGGGTAGGGAGTGGGCTGCTATGTTATCAGAGGATATTTGCGCTGTGTCCCTTCAGAAAACTTTTAAGGAAATAGCATCCTTTGGAGAATCTTACTTTTGCCTGCAGTACAGGTGTTCCACACCAGTTGAGATGGAGGGAGAACAAGAACTAAGCGTACCGCAATCACAGTGTAGGGAATGTGTAAGCCATGGGTTATCTGTTATGGCTATACTGGTACAAAAACAGAAGGCTGTGCATACTGTAGGTCATGGGTTATCTCTTCCATACAAGATCATATTGAACGCAGACAAAGCTCATAGTGCTTTGCTGTGCATATGGCATTGGGTATCTCTAATATATCGGAGTGTATCGGACACTAGTACAATGGCATAAGGACAGACTTAAACTAATCTGTAGGTTATCTCTGCAGTTAGAGAGTCTTTCAAGTGCAGGCAGTGATGGCACCATTGTACAAGTTTGTGAATAACATAATGCATTCAATAACTCTGTTGCACGAAGCACATGGGACCCCTTGAATTATTTTACCGCTGTAGCTTGTTGTGCATACTGTACACTATGGGTCGTCTGGAATGTGTAATACTTTATTATATGCAGAATGTCATGATAGCATGGTACAAGTTATGCCTAGCACAGGATGTGGCCATAAAATATCAACATTGATGAACGCAGTGCCACAATGCCATACTTAATATAGGGTGAGGGCAACTTTACAGTGCAACAAAGCTGTATCCCTTTCAGGGCATAGCATATGCCGTTCACACAGTGTAGCATGTAATGTATGCCTAGAAACTCTCAGTGGCAAAACACTGCATTTAACTCTGGCCATGATAAAGGTTGGTGGAATGGAAGTGGGTCTGATAATGGGCATGGAATAATAACTTTCTGTAGGCCATTTTGCATGACAGAACTTGAAGTGAATTATTTTGAGGAGAGTGCATGACGTAGTGGATTTAAGAGGTACAAGGCTGAATCTAGTGATATTTTTGTGTCTCTTAAGTGCAGGGTAATTCCTACTAGAGACAGTGCTGATATCTGTGCTGTAAACAACAATGTCTAGTATGTGCACAAAGCTACATCAATTCTATAATATGCTGTTCTCTACAATGTTGTATTTAACATCAAATACTGAGATTGGTATAAAGTGTTACTTTTTGTGTTACCTGTATGGTGCCTGACATTTTCATTTGAGTTTGCTTCCTTAGATGGAACATGATCTTATATTTTACAAGACTTGCTTCTTTAATATCTTGCCTTGTCTTCTTAATTTAGAGGTTTTGAAGACTTACTTTGTCGCAGAATTCTGATAAGATGACTCCTGTTATCAATACCCCTTTTTCATAATCCTGTCTTTTCCGTGTTCTCTAGCTCTGCTTGTTGCACATTCCTTGCATTTTGTACGTTCTGCACTGTCTTTGGCTAACTTACACACCCTAATGTTGTCTTGAACTGCGATGCTCTTTACGTTCTATGCCTTGCGCTTGCTCAGCCCCTTGGCTCTGTACTTCTGAGGGGGATCAGGGAGGGTGTTTATGACTTGAATTGGCACTTTGATGTTAATTCCTAGCTACTCTTTTAATTAAGCTTTGGATGATGTTTAATTTCACATGATCTCATGTAAACGTCCCAGCACGTGGACCCTTACCATTTCAAATCAAATGCAATGCGAAGTGTAAACATGAAACCCCACCTGCATGGAAATATTAGAGCTGCACAGCACCGCAATTGTTAACAACCTCTATCTCTTTTTCTCTCTCTTTCCTTCCTTCCCTCCCTTCTTCATTCTGTTTTGCTTTATACCCTCTTCCGCAAATGCGCATATATTTGTATATATTGCCCTACTCTCCATCCCAACGTCAAATTTGCAATATCTCCTGGGTAACTGAACCTCTCACCCACCAACACCACTGCTGCCTCATCCCTTTATACTATGCGGCAGTTCTGATACTGTCTGCTCCCCCTGTAGTGCCAGGCTTCTGTTGTACAGTCGGGGTGGACTGGAAGTCTCTCACCACCCCGGCGTGCCTTCCTCTCACAACGGATTACTTCCCAGACCGGCAGAGCTTGCAGAACGATTACACCGAGGGATGCTACGATCTTGTCCCTGAGGCTGACATGGACAGGTAAGCTTGGCTACAGAGTACTGGGTAGCAATACTGGGTGAAAGCAGTGTTGTTCTCGGATTTGGCACTGTCTCTCCAATTTGATAATGAACTCGTAGTTTTGGGGGTGTTGTGTAGAAAGTGAGCATCTCTCCTCTGCACTCCACCAATCAATACCCCCATGGTCTTTGTTTATGGTGTATAAAAGCAATAATTGAAGTAATGAAAGTTACCTTGCAACAATGGAAAGCCACTTACTCAGGAACTGTGGCACTATTTTTGAACTTATAGACCATGACAGGCAGGACTGCTTGGGCCATCTGTTCAGGCCTGCAGCCCGGCGTGCTGTAACACCTTCATTTCCACAGTCTTCAGATCCTGTGTGGTTTGTGGACTTTGATCACTCTTCTTCATCTGCTATCTCCAGTGAGATTAGACCCTGTTAAACGATTTGAGTATGTATGTACTAGGTCTTCTTTCAGAATTGCTATTTGCTATGAAACCAGGGGCTTCCTATAATAAGTATCTTGAAAGTTGTTATACTCTTCTTCACATATGGTCTAGATCTTTTCAGTTTTCATCCTTGTCATGATTTGAAACTTTCGGTAGTTAGAAATTCTCTATATGTTGTCAGCTATGCCCTTGTCACGTAACAGCTCATTCCACTATCGAACACAAAAATGTAACAGTTATCATCTAAATGTTTTCAGCTGTAGTATTATGACCAATGTTCTATGTTTTAAATAAGTGTTTGATGGTGGCGCCAATAACTATTTACACCAGTAATTTATGCTTCTATTTCCCTTTTGCTGTTTCATTTATACAAATATGGAACTGAGTGATTGACAGACTATTAAGACTTTTATTGTCCCTCATGGATATGTCAATCAGATTTAAATGCCCAGCAAGGAGGTCCTTGTGTCCCACAGGGCACCCATTTGGGCCATAGTGCTGTCCTGTTAGCTAATACAGCAATATGCTTGCATAGCAAACATTGGAGGCTTTGATTTTTAACACGCTCTTACTAGAAATCACTTCTGAACCTCAGTTCTGTCTCTGTGTTTTTTTTAATGTTTTGTCCATGAGTGTATTTTGATGTTTCTGTATTTTGATAAGTTAACCTCTGGCATTTCTTTCAAGCATTTCGTAGTCCTGGCTTTTGATATCTAAAAAATATTAAGCAAATTCTCTTACCTTCTTGAGCACAAACCATGATACCTTGGATTGCACATTGTACATTAAAATGTTGAAATAAGTAGACCTTCTTCTAATCAAGCACACAGCTTTATTCTAGACTCCTAGAGACACTTGCCGCTGATATATCAAATTTATCCCCACCCTAAGCTCACCTAGCCCATCTCACTTAGGGCTTCCTGAACCATGAAAAAATGTGTATGGCAGTATTATATCATGCAGGTTCTTTTGAAAACCTCTTCTGCCTTTCACCGGCTGTATTAACACACTGATCATGGTGTTGAGGAACAACCTAGGGATAGTTATTCAAATACAGATAAAAAGCCTTTATTTTCTTCAGTGAACACAATAAGTTAGGAAAGTGGACTTGATTAAATCCATTGGAGAGGTTATTCTTATCTTAATATAATAAACCATGAAGACAATTCAGTTCAATCAAGCTTGGAGACCAATAAGAGCTCTCTTAATGATACAATATGCATTTTATTTTCCCAACTACTTTGTAAACACATTTCAATCACATGTAACTTGTAGCAGCCCTGGAAATTGAAGTTTATGAACCACAAGTGAAAATACTTTACAATGTGCTCAGAGCTAAGATGGCTTCATACAGCTCTCCAAAAACGAAAGTTTACCAGATTACTACATGTCCAAGTCCAAGTCCAAAAAGCTTTATTCGACACATTGTCATAAAAGCGTTTTACATAAATATCCAAGTTCTTTCAAAGATGTCATTTACAGCTAAGAAAAAAGGACATGTGTCGAAAAGAATAAATAACATTTGATAATGGTTTCCACTAAAACAGACTTTCAATTAAAAAGAATTAAAAACTTACAACTACCAGAACACATTTAAAAGTTCACAATCAAAGTTATACAATGTCATGGGCTTCATCTTGGTATGTTAGACCAAAAGCTGGACATAAAATTACACACTTTTAGGTGGTGTAGAATTCTTTAAATCTCTCGGGCAATGGGCTATCTAATTACGAATAACCTGTATAATTCAAGCTACTATTAGGTTAGACCTTATAACCCACATCCACCCTAAATATTTTGCAACTCCTATAGAAATGTGCGGTAGGGTGCTGGTACGTATTATCCTTTCAGCCTCCGCACTCTTTCTAATGCCTAGCAAATTACATAAAGGCTTCAGCCAAATCCGGCGTGGAGCTGCATAGGCTGGGCACACAAATAGCATATGGGCTATCGTTTCACTATGTGACAAACAAATTGGACACTTGTTATCATATGTAATCAAGGACTCCATATTCCAGTTCAGTGTTTCCTTATGAACATCACTGAAATAGAAAACGTTGGTGTAATTCATTCAGCCTTTGAGAAACAGGACAACTGCCTCCAAGAATACTGTAGATTATTAAATAAATGCCCAGTACCTCAACACAATGTTGCAGAAGCTGCGGAGCCATCGGGCAAACTTTACAGACCTTCCAGTCATCAGAGGATTGTGGTGATCCTAATGTGTACTAATATAAATTAGAACAAAGTGGCTATCTGCAGTCTGTTGTGATACAGGCTACAGAAAAGGTGTCAAACCTGGAGCTTTGGAAATTTGGCACTTGATTAACAGCACATCAGCCCTCTCTTTGAACCATACAAGAACATTTTGTCCTTGAATAAACAGATTATCTGATGAGAGCAACCTGGGCATAGGTACATTTTATACTAGTGCCTCACCAGCTCCTTATCCCATCTTCGGATTCTTACTCGTGTCAGGCACGTTTTAATTCTGACCTTGGGCAATTCAGGATCAGAAACATTTATTGATTTGTAGCTCCTCTGAAGACAGAGCGCGTGGAATGGAATACCTTACTGTGGATTAGCTGTCTTCAAATACTGACAAGAGTTTCAATGGTGACCTTTCTTTGTACAGAAATGAGGTATGTACAGTGTGCCTAACGACTAGACCTTCTCCATCATGGACGTTTCATTGATATTCCCAACCACTGAACATTTGTGTGAGATCCCAGCACACTTTTTCACTAGAGAATAATCTCTGTTAAACTTAATCTACGTAGTCTATCTGGCTTTAATCTCTCTTTTTGTTTAAATAGATCATTCATATTTTATAGATATTTAAAAGAAAATATTTAATTTTAAAATGCATCTTTTAGCCGTGTTGTAAACCAAAATCCATACAAATGTGGGCAAACGGAATGGCATCAAACTCAAGCCTGGAACCGCCACTTTCTGGCAGCCAGTCAAACTCTGGAGCTGACATTGCTCCTCATAGTCTGTTAACTAGTCTGCAGAGCAAGACTTCCTGAAAACTATTGCTTTGCCTTCGTTTTTTTATTTTCTAAACTTTTATTTGGGAGTTTGATTTCTGTCATTTGATTTCATTTGCAGAATACTTTAGGTATTTTTCGTGAAGTAGGGTGTTTTTTTAACGTTTTTATCCCAGGTTTGTGTGACCTCCCCATTCTTCTGTCACCATGCCAGTATTTAAATGAACATATTGTGGATAAGTTATGTGCAGGGAAGAGTTTCAGGCACTTTAAACATTCTGTCATCAGGACAGTCGGTCTGATCGAGGTTGTCCTCTTTGTCCGACAATGTTCGTCTGACAGCTACTGGAATTGGAATCAAGCTTAGAGCTAAGCATTGTGTCTTGTAAGACATTTCAGGGCTCCTTCAGAGATTACTGAGTCTCAGCTCTCCAAACTACAAAGAGTCTTTTTACTTCTCGTGCCTGGACTGATGACCTTCCTGAGAGGGTACAGGTTCGCAATTGGTGTCACCAAATGCAAATTAACTCTCAATTTCAATTGAACTTTTTTTGAGCATCTTTACCCCTTGAACTTCGCGGACCGACATTGAAACATTACTTGAGGCATCTTTTGATATTTACCGATACATTGAGTAATTCAAAGCCTAAAGACTGAAAATGTTGAGTTTGTCTCCAGCTTCCTCAGGCCATTATCCTGACACTCACAGCGACCAGTCCTATCTGGAGGAAGCCCAGGTTCATTGTTCTACAGTTAACATTATGCTTTCAGAGATTACGAAGTCTCAGTCCCCCAGAAAGGCCCCCAGACTACCAAGGGCCTTCTTCCGACTTGATGAGCTTTCTGAGAGGGGACAGCATCGCAATTGGTGCCACCAATTGCCATTTAATCCCTCCATTTCGATCAAGCTTTTTTCCGGCATTATTTACCCCTTCAACCTCGCGGATGACATTGAAAAATATTTTTTGATGTTCACCTATACATCAAGTACTTCAAAGCCAAAGCACTGACATTTTTTAGTCTCAAGCTCCCCGGGCCATTGTACTGATACTCAAAGGGACCAGTCCTATCCTAGTAGGCACAGGCTCATTGTTGTATAGTTTACCTTTGGCCAATGCCTTTGCATGTCCCAGCCAGCTTCTACACTGATGAAATATTTAGGGAAGAAAAGGAGTCGGTCCTATGAAGGACCGCTTTAAGAACGTAACTCGCTCTTCTACTGTCTTAAACAATCACCCAAGAGAGACTAGTTTCTTTCCATGCTTCCTTATTCTCACACAATACCTTATAACCATAATCAGAGCGAGGATGAACTTAAGTGCCTCTCTTTCCACTGATAGCCAAGGGCCACATGTACAACTGCTTCATTTTGTGAGTTCCTGTTTGCAACATTTTGGGACTCGCAATTAGGAAGTCGCAAAATACGATGTACTAATATGTCCCAGACACATTTAGCAATTCCTAATGTGGTCACAATTGACCTACCTCATCAATATTCCTGAGGTAGGTCTCAATTTACGACCTATTGGGAACGCTAAAAACACAGGGATGGTGGCCTGCTGGGGACAGCAGACCACCATATCTGTGTTTGCTTTTAAATAAAGCACCATTTTTGTTTTTGAAATGCAGTCCGTTTTCCTTAAAGGAGACGGGACACGTTTCAAAAAGAAAAAAAAATTGTTTCAGTTTCATTTTTTATGAGTATTCACAAGGGGGAAGGGTGCTCTGGGGACCCCTTCCTGTTTGCGACTGCCATACCACCTACTTGAAGTAGGCAGTACATTGCGAATGTTTTGCGACCGCATTCCGGTAGCAAAACATTCATGCATCCCCCTGCAACTCGCTACTAGGAAGGGACGCTCTTGACACGCCCCTTACTAATACCGACTCGCAAACCCTATTTTGCGAGTCTGTAATAGGTTACTGACTCACAAAATGGGGTTGGTACATGTCAAAAGGCTATTTAGCTGTCCCAAACGGCCCAATTCTCCATTTGCGACCACTAAAACCTTTTGCACATGTGGCCCCCAGAGAGCTCTATGATTTTTGAGATGCGTCAAGCCTGAGATCCTCCATGTCCTATGGTACCTCTGACGTGCGTCCTTAAATGGACACCACAAAGTTTTCACCCTTTAAAGCCCTTTCTGCAACTTCTTTAAACGCTTATATAAAAAAAACGATTGAACAGATATACACCATACCAAAAGAAAAAAACACACTTTCTGAGAAAAGTTCTACTTTCATGCTTAGTTTGGTTTAAATCCTTTCAGCTGTCTTATCTGTGGGCATGTGCAAAATTTCCTATGGGAGGTAAAATGTGAAAATGCATCTTTTTTTGTCACCTCTTAACTTTTATCCCTTGCACAATTTACACGAAAATTGGTATATATATATATATATATATATTTTCGAGGCATGTGTGATGTAGATACACATGCTTTGCATACTCCTGCCATCTAGTGTTGGGTCCAGATGTTTGCAAGTTGTTTTTCTTCGAAGAAGTATTTTCCAATCACGAGGTAAGGTGACTTCTCCTTTCGGTGATAGTGCTATGGGCATCAACTCCATTGTTAGATTGTTTTCTTTCCGCCATCGGGTTCGGACGTGTATTGCTGCGCTCCAGTTCTAAACCGTCCTTCGGGTTCCCCTCCGTGCGCAATCCACTGTACCGTCAATTGTATTGTTATTGTACACGTTTTCTTATACTCCTTGTATCAACTCAATCAGGAAACTTTCCATCTTCGGTTGAAAACATCGTGGGCGGCCTTCGGGCCTATCCCCTTCGGTCTAGCCTTCTACCGATGGAAAGGACTCTGTTTCAATTTTGTCCTCCGTGCCACTCCAAGTACCCTTGTACCAACTTACATAAATTCTGTAACTTGTGCCTCTCACCGTAGCACAAAGAAGAACATTATGAGGCTTGTCGATTCGTTCCAGTCGAACAAGACTCTACGTGATTGTCGGGCTCGATGAAAAGAAATGCAGCAACAAAGCATTCAACATACTCCGGATATCTTCGGAGAAGAATCCGACATGAAGAGGTCGATGCGTCGTCAGCCGAAGAGGAAGAAGCCTTCTCTCTCCCAGAATCGGATTCCGAGTTGGAGATCGAGTTGGAGTCCAAAGACGTGCCACCGGGACAGGGTCTGTGAGTGCTAAAGACCCTTTACCCCACAAACTCTGCTCAACCAAACATAAGGCTTCGGCACCACCTCTGCCTTCGGGCCCTGGTAGGCACCGAGACAATGTTTCCGACGCCCCGCCCTCAGGCACGGCACCAAAACAAATAGTCAAGCCTTCCGGCTCGGGATCAAGTTGACAAAAGCCGTCTTCGGAACCTAAGCCTTCTGCTCCGAAAGACAAGTCCAGTTCAGAACCGAAACCTTCCGCTTCGAAGGACAAAAGAGACAAGTCCGGTTCGGCACCGAAACCTTTGGCACCAAAATCGAAAGAGGGCCTTCCAAAGCCTCCGGATCCGATCCTGTACCTTATGAGAGCGAAACTAGACTCTAAACAGAAGAAAATCTACATTCATCCAGATACTGGACATATTTTGACAAAAACACCTTCCAAAAGGAAAATTAGTTTAGAGGACACTAGTTATAAAATCCCTCTTAAGAAAAAAAGGCCATAGCTACAAGCCCTATTCATCCTAATCCTCAATCCCCTCTACCATCTTCACCACTACCACAGTTGCCAGGCTCAGATCCTCTATGCATAACACCGCAGGGGAATTAATACCAGCATTCTCTTACGACGACATGCTTGGCTTAGAATTTCAGGTTTTAAACCTGAGGTTCAGCAGTCTATTTTAAATACCCCTTTTAATAAACAACATGTTGTTGCACCAAGGATATTGTATTGCATAATTAAATACTTATAAGGTTCCAAAGGCGAGACCTATTGGCTATGCCAATGCTTGTTAATACAGTGGGCGGGCCTTCCTTATGGTAGTGCACGAGGCAGGCCAGGATTGAATTATAAATCGGGACAGTTGTACTGAAGAGCCTCTATTGTTCCCTCAGCACTGACATACGAGTTCATAATGCAAGTGAGGATAAAGGTGCTTTGTAGGAGCTCTAGGGCACCGCAGATGTCTCAGTACACTAGTGCAAGATGCAAATTAGGATAGAGGTGTCTTACGTGAGATATTGGTGCATGGTTCAGTTCACTATAAATTACGTTGTGAGAACCCTGTTATTGCCTCAGAACTGGGAAACACTGCAAAATGCAGGTCAGACTAGAGTTGCTCTGGGACAGATCGTTCATATTTCAATACTGGGATAAAAGTGCATGATACAAAATAGGACATTGTGAAACAAATAAATGGACATTACTTGAAAAATGATAATAGTGGATGGATGTATTTTATAAAGTACACAATAAAAAAACAAAATCAGATTTTTAACACTTATTAGATTGAAGTTTGCAAATGCGAAATAGACAACTTCCCCAGCCCACCAGCAACGACACAACAGCAACAACTCACCTTTAAAGTATTTTTAAAAAAATGAATACACACACTGGACTGGGCCAGAGTGCTATATCTAGGCTACTTATGAGTGTCAGATTTAAAGTTAATGTTGAAGAGGGAGACAGGCGTGCGTGGTGGAGAGGGGAGACAGGGAAGGCGTGCAGAAGAAGGGGTCAGGAAAACAGCGCTGAAAGGGGGGGCGGGGAGACAAGGAAAGGCACGCTAAAGAGGTGGCAGGAAAGGAGTGCTTAAGATGGGAGGGCAAGGAAAAGTTGGCAGAGATAAACAAGTTGACAAGGGAGAGCGAGGGTGAAACAGGCAGTGGAGGAGCAAGCACGCACAACAGCTCTTTTGAAGCACTCTGGTTCACACAGGACAAAAAGAATCCACAGTTTAAATTGTCAGCACACCAAACAGAAAAGAAAGCAGACATCTTATGCAGAAAGGGGTACAGAGCACTGGACTATAGTGAAAACTGGGCTGTCCTTTGTTCTTGACACCCACCTTCTACCAGGTCTCCAGCTTTGCATAAGTTTTCCATAGTAATACTTAGCTGTGTCAGTGTTTGTGACATGTGCCTACGAAGTGGTGTTGTCTGCATGTGCGTGTGGTAGAGATGGTTTGTGAGTAGCATTTTGTGTGTGTGAGATGACCGTGCTTTGAAGCCCTATGCCTGTAGTGTGGTGTTTCATGCATGTGTGGTGCGCTGTCTTGTGAGTTGTGCATTTTGTGGTCGTATGTAGTATGCGTGTTACTGTGTGTGTTGTGGTTGGTGGGGAGTTCGCACCCCCGGGCACCCGTCCCCAGATGAATGCGCGCAGACAACTCTTAATAATTATACAGTATTGGAGTACAGGAGGTAACTTACAGATGAAATAGCAGGGGACGGAGCGAAGAGTGAATCAGTCGCAGGAGCTCCGATAGCTGTCTATAAAAGGAGGGAAAGGACAGCGTACTGTGACAATCAGTGATAGGCAAGGCGCAGGGAATGCGGTGCAAGGGAAAAGTGAGGGCTCGAGATGTCCGCGGTTGTCTGATCTATGGAGGGGGCCAGGTCAATGTATCGGATGTGAGGAACCGGTGGGCGATGCAGGCTAAAGGGTATGACAAGGGAGGAGAGCCTGGGCAAGGATGGTGATGTGGAGAAAGCCGGAAGGACCAATGAACCGGTGGCACCCGATGTGAAGTACGGGGGCTATGAGCTGTGCATGGGACTGTAAGGGGCGTCCACGTGGACAGGGAAAGGGAGACGATGAGGCGCAGGATGAAGGAGCGTGGTTGGGAAGTGCTCGTGGCGGTGGGTGCACGCTCGACCGGGTGTTGAAACCGGAAGGAGCCGGTGGATGACAGCGGAGTCCCCGGGAAGTAGTGGCGTGGGGCCGAGCGGTCAGGGATGTGAATGGGAACTGACACGCAGGCCGCGGGAGAATTGCTAGAAAGAGCCCGCGTTGGCAAGTGTAAGTGCGAGTTAAAGTGCCGGTGGGAGCAGGCGGCTGGTGGTGAAGGGCCGCGCACGGCGGTAGCATGTGGGGACAATAAGGCACAAGATCCCTAACTAAGGGGCTACTTACTCAGAGTAAGTTTCAGAGGGTGGAGCAAATCACACGCGCCGGCATCAGTCAGGCAGTGTGCACGGTGCTCGAGTCGAGGAAGATAAGGACGCGCGATAGGTCACGTGGGCAGGATGGGATTACAACTAGAGCGCCTCTGGATGCTGTTTCTTGCCCTGTCTGCTTCCCTCCAATTACGGGGACCACCAGGACCAGTTCGCCTCGCGGCAGGAGCCGCGTCACGGACCAGCGCCAGCCGGCGCTTTAAAGCTCGCACAGGTTCCCGCAGCGCGGAGCCTCTGGATGCTGTTTCTTGCCCTGTCTGCTGCCCTCCACCACGGGACCACCAGGACCAGTGCGCCTCGCGGCAGGAGCCGCGTCACGGACTAGCGCCAGCCGGCGCTTTGAAGCTCGCACAGGCTTCCGCAGCGCGGGAGCCTCTGGATGCTGTTTCTTGCCCTGTCTGCTGCCCTCCAACCACGGGGACCACCAGGACCAGTTCGCCTCGCAACAGGAGCCGCGTCACGGACCAGCGCCAGCCGGTGCTTTAAAGCTCGCATAGGCTCCCGCAGCGCGGGACGCGCGCGGGCGAAGCCCGGGCCAAGGGCGGGCCCGTCCACGCTTGTCGGAGTCAGGAGGGGGCAGGGCTGGGCCCCCCCCTAACATCTGCTTATGTGGATAAAGGAGAGCACTGATAATTACTCATCTAAGCTGCAGGTACAGCAGCGCCAGAGGTCCTGATTGGATGTTTGTTATTTGTGAGGCTAGGTTTCTATCATGAGTATTCGTAAGGGGGTAGCTGGGACCTTGGATGCTTTTATCATAAGGGCGGAATCTATGTTAAGTCACAAGATTGAGCTTACCGAACGACGGTTGTCGCTAGACTCTCTCACTGCACATAGACGACTATCATTAGGTCCCCCCCTTGCTGGTGGGGCCCCACAAGATTGTATGCCTGTAAGCCTGCCTAACCAGCCCCAGTCCCCTGCCGTACCTGTGGCAGAGGTGTTCATATCGTCTCCCGTTACCCCTAAGGCCGCATCAACGGGCCGTCTTTAGGCACAAGGGCAAGGACTACCAAAACCCGCAGTAAGGAAAATAAATACACCTCAACAGTGGGGAGCAAGAAGGGAGCCAATACTAATGGCTATAAACAGAAACGACAGGGGTCTGGCGCCGCGAAGACCCAGACGGTTCAATTCTGTTCTATTAGCACTCAGACAGACATTGCTTTTTTGCCATCAATCCAGAGTGCCTCTGTCACTGCAGCTACTGTTTCTGCTGTTGCAGGAGATGTTGTTTCTGGCTTGGACATTGTTATGGATACCCTGGACAAGGCTTTTATTCGGTTAAAAGAGCATATGGATACTAACTTTATTTCCCTTAGGGAGCGGGTTGATCGGGTAGAAACTACAGTGATTAATCAGAATAATCAAAAGGAGTTCTTGCAGAATACTGATAGTGCAGGGGGTATTGCCCGCTTTAACAGCGATGGGCACTAATCCTACTTCACTTACTGCACATATAGGCTTCCCTCTTGGTAACCTATGTATAACTTGTAGGAAAGTTAAGGAGCTGGTTGCTCCTTGTCAGACCAACGTGTTGGGTGGTAAAGTAGTCCACCCCACAGCCCCTAATATATATTACACAGCAGGTACTCACCAAAAGCTACCTACCACCAGCGCGCCTGATCCTGTGGTGAATCTATCTACAGGTACCTCAAAGCCAAATAATGGGCTCGTGAAAACCAGGGGTAGGGGTGGCGGTGATACCAATGGGGAGATTTTAGGCCTACCTCCAGAGGCTTGTCCATATGTTGTAGTATTAGCAGGGGTCCCTACCCTTGAGAAAGGTCAGGGGGAAACGTGGTTACAGTTGAGAAATAAGTGTGCGGATTGGTTGTCTAAACATAGGAGGTTCGGGTGGCAGACATGCATAACATCATTATGGCTAGAAGGGGTAGGCTGGGTCGGTATGACATCAAAAAATATCGAGGGGGACTGCATAGTGGTCAACTTTCGCAGCCCGCTCGTGGCTAGATCAATTTTGAGGGCCCAGGAAGATCTTGCCTTGAATTCCACCAGTATCTGTGCACTACCCTTGGGCTACTTTTATAAGCCAGCTCCAATACCTTTGCCTATTGATGCCCCCTTTCACTCAGTGGGTAACAGGTTTTCCCCCTTGTCTGATCTTGACAGCCAGGGTTGACTAATCTCGCACACGTTATCTAGTGAAGATGGCCCCCTTTTGTCAGAGACATGTCAGCACACATACACACAGTCGCCTGAGTCATTGAACCCTGCTTTACATGATAAGGTTAGTCCTTTAGTGGCTAGTGGGGAGTTACCCTGCAATCAACAGAGTTTAACCTACATCTGTAGAAGAAGCCCGGCTATAAAGGGAAGGGAAACCCTTAACTGTCATATCATTAGCTGGAACATTGCGGGTCTGAGAAGCAAAAAAGAGGATCCCAAGTGGCGTAACATGCTAAAAGATTATGAGATAATTAGTTTACAGGAAACCTGGGATACGGAAGATAATTTCTGGGTAGATGGGTTTCATTCATATAGTGTCCCCGCGCAGCCGTCTGCCTCAGGTAGAGCGAAGGGGGGTCTTTTAATGCTCTTTTCCCTAAAATTAGCAGGGGTTCATACGAGGGTGGATGTGGGTTCTCAAAATTGTTTGGCAATAGAATTTAATGCACATAACTCAAAGAAATTTTTGTTTGTTAATTTTTATAATTCTGGTGTTATGTCTATGGTAAATGAACATTTAATTAATCTGAAACTTTTTTAGAGGCGTACCAAGAGAAACAAACCACTTATTATTCAATTATAATTATGGGAGATTTTAATATTCATGTTTGCAGACTGAACTGTCAGGGGGATAATTATTTAGGGCCCCTGAACTTTCAAACCCTCATTTTGAACATACACAGGCGGGGGAAAGTCTTGAGGAACTCTTAGCAGAAGCTGATCTTTATGAACCAGGTTTTCCCGTCACAAAGGAAAGGATTCCTACTTTTAAAGCGAGCGGTATAGATACTATTATAGATTTTATTTTTCTCTCTCCTACACTGCTGTCTCAGGTAATTTTTTATAATGCAAAGTGGACTCATTTTAGTGACCATAACCCTGTTATTCTTGTCTTAGACAATGGTTGTGGTCTAAAAGGGAGGTTGGAGAACCCAGGGGTGCCACCCGTCTGAAAACATCTGACCAAGGACGCAGACTAAAATGGGCTAAGGTAATCCCGGACCAGTTTTTCCAGGAGTTATATGATAAGGCAAGGGATCTGTTCGAAACCTGCCTTGATAACTTTGGGCAGGGGGCGGGAGTCCTTTTGTCCTTTGAGGGCATTTGTGCTCAGGTGAAGTTAGACCTCTCCCTACCTATAAGATCTGGGAATTTCCTGGGAGAAAGATGGTTTGATAGGGATTGCTCTGAGACCCACCGTAAACTGATAGCTGCACTTAAAAAGGTCCCACGTGATAAAGACCATGTTGCTAGGCTAAGAAAGGCATATAAATTTGCAGTGGTTAAACGGAAGAATGAACTTAAAGAAGAAGCCTGGAATGCACTTTTATCGGTGGAGGTCCTCAAGGATAGCTCTAGATTCTGGGCCATTGTTAATCAACCTGCCCTGTCAGGGTCTGAGAATTGCTTTGTTGATTATAATATTACAGAAGATCAATGGCTCGCACATTTTGAAGATATTTATGAGTCCACTCCTAGCCTGGATTCATCTGATAACCTAGATCCCTGCAGGGTCTCTCCTATTATGGTTTTTGACGCAGGTGAAGTGGAAATGGCCATTATGCAAATGGCCAGTAATAAGGCCCCTGGACCAGATGGTGTCCCAGCAGATCTGTATAAACAAAACCCATCGCTCTGGGCTAAAGTTTTGACGAATGTCTACAACAGGGCTAGTCATCAGGGTTTTCCGCCATCTTGGTCGACGTCTATTATAATCCCGGTCTTTAAAAAAGGCCAGAGAGGGGACCCACGGTGTTATAGACCAATTTCACTTATTGACTCTGCAGTAAAGGTTTTAGGGAGAGTGATTTTAACAAAGTTAATGGACTGGTTGGATGAGAATGATATTTTAACTAATCTCCAATACGGATTTAGAAGCGGTAGAGGCACTCTGGACCAGTGCCTTAATTTACATCTTTTAGCAGGAAAATACATCATAGCCAAAGAGGGGTCGCTTCAGTTAGCTTTCATGGACCTCTCCTCGGCTTTTGATCTGGTAAACAGATCTAAGCTATGGCTTGTCCTGCTAGATATGGGCATAGACCCAAGCTTAGTTTACTTCCTGGCGGACCCCCATAGTGATCTTTCGGCAAGGGTGAGGGTTAACCAGGATGGGAAATGCACACAGCATTTTAAATCTGGTAGAGGCGTACGTCAAGGCTGTATATTAGCCCCATTACTTTTTACGTTGTATATTAATAAGTTGGGCAAAGTTTTAGATTTAGCCAGCCTGGACATACCACGAGTAGGGGACAGGGTTATCCCTGTACTCCTATACGCGGATGATGCCGTGCTACTTGCCCGCACTGCTGTAGGGTTACAAAGACTTTTGGATTCCTTTGGGGCTTATATGAATTCGTTGGATCTCGTGGTCAATAAAGCAAAATCACAAGTTATGACCATGGGCTTGAAACCGAGGAAATCCAAAACCCTGTTCTGTGAAGGTACTGAGCTGACTCGGGTTAGTTCCTTCACTTACCTAGGGGTAGTCTTTGATGAGAGGGGATCTTGGGTACCCCAATAGAAAGTTAAGAATAACAAAATGGCTAGGGCTACGGCTGCCGTGCATGGATTTGCCCAGCGTTTGGGAGCCAAACCAATTGATGCTATGTTGAACATCTACAGGTCAAAATGCTTGGCCATCGCTTTATATGGCGCGGCCATCTGGGGTTATAAGACGATGGAGGGGGTGCAGGTGTGTGAAAACAAGTTCCTGCGTTCCCTTCCGTCGGTCCCCCAATCAACCCCGACTTTCACAATACATCAAGAAATGGGAGTGGGTTACGTAGGAGATCAGTTGAAGTTGGCCCCGGTGGTTTGCTGGCTCAAGACCTGGCTTAACTCAGATTTAACCCTGAATCACATGATTTTAAAGGATTGTGTTTCCATGGATCGAGCTAACAATATTCCATGGCTCGCCTACGTCAAGTCCGCTTTAATTAAATTAGGGTGGCAGGAATTATTTGACCAGCCTGACAAAATAAAGAAAGAGGACCTGGCATTGGTTAAAACACATTTCCTGAATGGGCTGATGGCGGAGCGGGAGGAAATTGAGCTAAAAAAAATCTACTGTTAGAGCATCTTTCTTACTGAAAACCTCCCCCCTGATTGAACCCTATTTGAGATGGGTTACGAGGCCCGCCCATCGTGCACTTTTAACTAGGTTCTGTTTTAATTTAATTCATTTCTTCCTAGGCAACCTGCAAGGCTGGGGTAGGCCTTGTGACCTGGGTCCTTGTACGTGTGATGATTCCTCAACCCAGGACACATTGCATTTTATGATGTTTTGTGAATTTTATAGCGTTATTCGTAGGAGGTTTTTAATCCCAATTTTGAAGGGAAAGGGTTTTATTCAGGTGAAACCCGCCTTGTTTTATCTCCAGCTGCTGAACAATCCGCAGGAAACTTTTTATATTGCCAGTTTTCTAGTTGCTGCTGTGAGATTGAAAAAAGCGCAGTTCCACCCGATACCCTACAGAGTTATTACATCGTTTTTATTACCTGGAATTATTGTGTTTTTCCTGTGTCGATCTTTTGATTTGCTTGCGTATGGTAGCCCTGATTTATATGTAATTGGTTGAAGTTTGATTTTATGTGAATCTCCCTTTTTATTAGATTGTTTTTATTTTGATGAATTGGATCTGTGTCTTTTTAAGTGTTTTAATATATTGTACTATGTGGTGTACTTTTATGGTTTTTAGTAACCGAAATAAAGTGGTTTGATGATGAACTAGAGCGCGCGATTTCATAGAGGGGGGATGGCACCGGGAAGATTAAGGGAACTGCAACCTGATCCCAAGTGGGGGAGGTGTGCTGTGTCTGCCTGCTGGAATTTGAAGCACTTGTGCTTGTGCTGGCCTCCGCCTTGCGGGAGCGAGCAGCAGCGGCGTGAGAGCCATATGTTTGCAATTAGCACGCGCGCCGCTGCTCGCTCCCGCAAGGTGGATGCCAGCACAAGCACGAGTGTGGGGAAAAGGAGCAGACCGATGGCTAAAGGCCCTCCTAGAGCAGCGCATGCGCGCTGCCTAGGCGAGACCTAAAAAGGACACAGACGTGGCAAAGTCCATGGGAGCGCTTCAGTCCCCATCAAACAGAGGCTCCTTTCGCCGCTCATTTTATAGAGGAAAGTGCATCCTCAAACCCAAATGCTTCCTCCTATGAAGCAAACACACAGCCCTCTCCCTCTAGAGGTTTCTATAGAGGGGGGTACAGAGGAAACAATTTTAAGGGTAGGGGTAAGAGCACGCCAACGCGTAACTCCCCTTCCCCCAATAAGCAGTGACACCTGTCGGGGGAAGACTTCAGCACTTTTTACCCATTTGGCAATTGATAACATCGGACAAATGGGTAGTAGACGTTATACAACATGTATATTGCCTGGAGCTAATCAGCAATCCTCACAGTTTCCTACCTCGCACTTACAAACTCTCGTCAGAGCACATACAACTCCTCAAGCAAGAAGTACAAGCTCTTTTAACAAAGGGAGCCATAGAACCATTTCCATTACCGTATCACGGTTCAGGGGTTTACTCTTTGTACTTTCTAATCTCCAAAAAGGACGGCTCCTTAAGACCTATTTTGGACCTAAGAATTTTAAATCTGTACATACTGTCAGAACATTTCCATATGGTTACACTTCAACAAGTGCTTCCACTTCTACTGCAAGGCAATTTTATGTCCACACTAGACTTAAAAGACGCATACTTCCACATTCCGGTTCACCCAGCGCATCGCAAATATCTCAGATTTGTGATAGCAGGAAAACACTATCAGTTCAAAGTACTCCCATTCGGAGTAACTACTGCTCCCAGAGTGTTCACAGAATGTCTAGCAGTAGTGGCAGCTCATCTCAGAAGACAACAGATTCATGTCTACCCATACATAGGCGATTGGCTCGTCAAAGCCAACACACACCAAAAGTGTTTGCAACACACTCAGACTACATTAAACCTACTCCACTGATTAGGATTTACGGTCAATACGCAAAAGTCTCATCTTCAGCCATCACAAATACAGTCCTATCTGGGAGCGACTCTTTTACACTCACACAGCTCCAGCCTCTCCCAAAGCAGCCAGAATTCGAAATATTCAAACTCTGTTACTACAGTTTCAGACCAACCAATACTTAGCATTCAGGACTTTTATGCAACTGCTGCGATTGAAGGCATCATGCATTACAATAGTGCCTCATGCAAGATTACACATGCGTCCCCTACAAGAATGCTTAGTACGTCAGTGGAATCAGGCACAAGGTCAATTAACAGATCTAGTGTTAGTATACAGACGCACCCATCGCTCTCTGCAGAGGTGGAACACACAAAACCTATCAAAAGGGCGGTCCTTCATCGACCCTGTTCCACAGATTGTGCTAACAGCAGTCTCATCTCTCACAGGTTGGGGTGCCCATCTACAGAACTTGACAATTCAGGGTCTGTGGGACAACAAGCACAAAAGTCTCCACATCAACAATCTAGAGCTTCTAGCTATGTATCTAGCACTAAAAGCCTTTCAGTCTCACCTCATAGGAAAAGTTGTCTTAATCCATACGGACAATATGACAGCTATGTACTATGTACAAAAACAGGGTGGGGGACACACTCTCTGCAACTATCACGCCTCTCTCAGACCATTTGGCGTTGTGCAATCCATCACAAAATTCATCTTCTGGCAGAGCACCTCCCAGGAGTGAACAATGGAATTGCCGACCTCAGCAGGATGCGGCAACAAATACACGAGTGGAAACTTCATCCCCAAGTTCTCCTTCCATACTTTCAAAAATGTGGATTCCCTCAAATAGATCTGTTCGCCACAGTGGACAACTCAAAATGCCCAAACTTCGCCTCCAGGTTCCCACACCTTCTATCCAAAGGCAATGCCCTATGGATGAATTGGTCAGGGATATTTGCCTACGCGTTTCCGCCTCTCCCCCTCCTTCCGTTTCTGGTTCGAAAGCTCAGGCAAACATCTCTCACACTGATTTTAGTGGCTCCCACATGGGCCCGTCAACCGTGGTTCAACACACTCTTGGAACTATCATTGGTTCCACATCAAAAGCTGCATCTCAAGTCCAGCCTTCTCACTCAGAACCATGGAGAAATCAAGCACCCAGACCCCAAGGAGCTCAATCTAGCGATTTTGCTCCTGAAGTCATAGAGTTTGGATACTTAAATTTTTCAAAACAGACAACATTTATCTTTGTTCAAGGTTCCAGTAATTAACGCCTTTATTGAGGGCCTGAAAAGAGTAATACCAACCAGAATACCTCCCTGCACGAGTTTGGAATCTGAACATTGTGCTTACAAGACTCATGGGTCCACCTTTTGAGCCATTACCCAATTGTCCGTTGCAGTTTCTTTCATGGAAAGTTGCCTTCCTCATCGCTAACACTCCATTAAGGAGAATTGGTGAGCTGCAAGCGTTAACCTTAGAAGAACCCTTTTTTCAGCTTCATAAAGATAGAGTAGTTCTTCACACAACCCAAAATTCCTTCTGAAAGTGGTTTCTGCTTTTCATATTAACCAATCAGTTGAGTTACTGTGTTCTTTCCTCAACCTGATTCAGTAGCAGAAAGAGCTTTTCACACACTTGATGTCAAAAGAGCGTTGTTATACTATATTGAAAGAACAAAACATTTTCGTAAGACAAAGCAACTGTTTGTTGCATTTGCTAAACCTCACAAAGTCAATTCTATCTCTAAATCTGTTATTTGAAGATGGATTGTTAAATGCATTCAAACTTGCTATGCTAAAGCTAAAAGAACTTTATCTATACCTCTTAGAGTGCATTCCACTTGAAAAATAGAAGCATCTATGACCTTTTTAGGTGTTGTGTGGGTGTGTTAGCACGTCAACAAGCCAGCTCCAAATTAATTGCGAATACAAAACCCTCCTCCCACTTCGCAGACCCCCTCCTGGCATCCATGGCAAAAAATCTGTCACGTCATTTCACCCCTCTGGACGATGATTATAAACAGCTCGCTAAGCACGGGGGTCATGCCAGACTGCTTAAAACTTGGCCAAGTCTCTCCACTTTTAAAATAACCGGACTTAGACCCTGAAGACCCTAACAACTTCAGGCCAATCTCTAACCTGCCCTTCCTGGCCAAAATCCTCGAAAAATGTGTCCTACTCCAACTCAACCAGCACATTGACTCCAACAATCTCTTGGACTCTCACCAATCAGACTTTAGAAAGGGCTGCAGCACAGAAACAGCCTTACTAAATATAGCAGATGACATCCATAAATGTATGGCTGCAGGTCGCTGCTTCCTGCTCATCCTCCTAGACCTATCTGCGGTCTTCGACACGGTGGACCATAAACTTCTTCTAAAACACCCTTAAACAACGGCTCGGAGCTGACGGCACGGTGCTGAAATGGTTCACTTCTTTCTTTCACAACCGCTCTCAACAAATCAAAATAAACAATGCAACTTCTGATACCTCCAGTATAACCAGAGGGGTCCCTTAGGGCTCAGTCCTCTCTCCTACTCTATTCAGTATCTACATGGAGCCCCTCACTACCATAATTAATCAAGCCAACATCACCTACCACCTCTACGCAGACGACATCCAGCTCTACCTGGAAGCCTCCTCCCCAGAAGACATACGCAGTCTTAATGATACTCTAAAAAAAATCCAAAACTGGGTATCACACAACCATTTAAAACTCAACCAAGACAAGACGGAAATCCTTCTCCTCTCAAACAACGGACAAACCAACCAGGCTCAAGAATGGATTAAGCTTAGGGACTCCCTAAACTTCGACCAAACCCCGGCCTGCTCCGCCAAGTCATTGGGTGTCTTACTGGACCCTAACCTGAACATGAGCTCACACATTAAGGCTACCGCAAGAAGTGCCCATTACAAATTAAAACTAATCAACAAAATCAAGCCCTTCCTCCCGCCTGATGATCTCAAGACTGCAACGCAAGCCCTGGTTCTATCCAGACTAAATTACGGGAATGCTACCCTCACAGGCTCAGCAAAATCCCACCTAGCCCCCATGCGAACCACCCTAAACGCAGCAGCAAGGATGGTCACTGGAGCCAAAAGGCACGATCATATCTCCCCCTCCCTGAAAGAGCTCAAATGGCTCCCTATTGAAGCTCGATGCCAGTTCAAAACTGCCTGTCTCACTCACAAAGTCCTTCACACTAGCAAACCAGTCTACCTGGCAGCCAAGCTCACCAAGGCAGGCCAGACAAGAAATCTGAGGAGCACCAACAACCTACTTCTCATCCCCCCAAAGAGGCGTAAACAAAAAGCCCTAGCCTGCTCCTTTTCGGGCAATGCCCCCAAAATCTGGAACTCCCTACCAGCAGATCTCAGAACTAACCCCTCCTTCGTGACCTTCAAAAAAAAACTCAAGGATCTCCTCCTCGCTCGGCACCTTTAACCTTCGGCTCAACACACCGTTAACCACCATCTCCATTTTGATATGCTATTTGATATGTGTCTGTTCTTTCTTATTTTCTGTGATCTTGCTGTAAAGCGCTCTGATACCCTCGGGTCCTGCCAGCGCTATATAAAACTCTCTAAATAAATGTGGGGCAAGCAGTGCTAAAGACACTTTTTCAAACAACTGCAACACCTACCGGTTAGCCACCGCTTTGGGAGACGACTGCTATATAATCTATGCAAAGCATGTGTATCTACAGAACACATGCCTCGAACGGATTATGTTACTTACCCAGTAAGCATCTGTTCTTGGCATGTAGAGCTGTAGATTCACATGCACCCTCCCACCTCCCCAGGCACCTGTAGCTGTTGCAGTTCTCATTATTTACGTTACATACCCATGGACATCTCTGTACTACACTTACTTACTCCATTCTCACCCTCTTGCAGGAAAACAATCTAACAATGGAGTCGATGCCCATGTGCACTATCACCGAAAGGAGGAGTCACCTTACCTAGTGACTGGAAAAGACTTCATCGAAGAAAAACAACTTGCAAACATCTGGACCCAACACTAGATGGCAGGAGTAAGCAAAGCATGTGAATCTACAGCTCTACATGCCAAATATATATATTTTCATTCACAGGCTTGTGAAAAAGACCGTTCCGGTCGAAACGCGTCGCCAATAACACTTGTTTTGCTTACACGGACCCTGGTGTGCGAGTCTTATTCTTGGTGGGGAAGAGCTCACTTGAGAGAGATATATATATATATATATATATATATATATATATATCACATCACAAATGTCCAGTCCCAGTGGAAACTGGAACCGCAAAATCCAGTTACAAATGATCACATGTTCCATGTATTTGAAGGAAATGCCGGAACTCCCTTGACATTCGTTTATCTGCTCTTTGTTTTCACCACATCAGTAGGCTAGTCAACATATTGTGGCAAGACTTATTATTTTTTATTTATTGAAACATCAATTACAACTCAGTGCTTGACCAGTACCACATTGGAATTTCGGGTTTTTTATACAGTGCCTTCCAATAACATAACAACAAGTATCCAGCCGGTATGCTTAAAAATTGTGATTTACGTTTGATCACATGAGTTGTTGCAGGTACAGTACATTGACAGTGTTATTTCCTCTTTGTCTCCTCATAGGTAACTGTGTGTACTTAGAACACTTCATTAGCAGGGGGGTATTCCTTTGTTTGGCATTAATACTGTTCAGTTTAAGTCTTTCCACCTCTGTCTCTCTATACATGGCTTATCTCCCCATCGTCTACACCAGTCTCCTTGCATACTAAATAAGCTTGGTATGGACCCCAGCAGCTTTTAGGTCGGCTCTTTGGTGGGAGAAATTCATTGAATGCATCAGTTTGAGTGTTGCAATAAAGCATATCTGTGTGCCAGTCTTCTAATTTCGGGGCCGGGCCTTTTCCCCACCTCATAGCCACCCTTCGCTTTGGCAAGACTTTTGCGGCTGAAACGCCGTGACTTTCCGACTGATGTGAAAATAAGGAGCAGATAAACACATTTCAAGAGAGGGCTGACATCATCTTCATATAGATAGAACATCTGCTAACCTGCACACACACGCACACTCTCTCGCTCTCTCTCTCTTTTTGCTCACACCCATTCGCTCCCATCCACCTGGGCCAACAGGCTTCACAGCCTTTTCTTAGCCGAAGGTGTGGGTCCTACAGATAACGCGGGACAGGTGGCCAGCTGTAGGGTCAGTCCACCACCCCATGGCAGCTGCTGCTTCCAAGCTTCTTTAGTTTGCCCTCCGACCAACATGGGCATCCAGAGGGAGTCAGGATACGCCATCACCTGCCCCACTGGTGGTCAGTGACATCAGACCATTGGGTCCTACAGATTGTCCAAAGGGTCTACTCCCTCTCCTTTGCGACAGCACCACCACCCATGCCATTCACTTACGTTCGCCTGGCGGATGACCATCTCTCCTTGCTCCGTCAGGAAGTGCAGGCTCTTTTGGCCAATGGAGGCATAGAGAGGGTGCCTGAATCAGAAGTAGGTCATTGTTGTAATTGCAGCTACTTTCTGGTGCCAAAGAAGGACGGAGGACTTTGGCCTGTCCTAGACCTGCACCTTCTCGACCTCTTCCTGAAAAAGGAGAAGTTCACAATTATCACACTCGCCGAAGTCCTGTCTTCCCTGGACCCTGGGAGACTGCATGGTAGCATTGGACTTGCAGGACACATGTTTTCACATCCCTGTCCTGCTTGCGCACACACACCTGCGATTCACGGTGGGCCAAGATCACTTTCAGTTTGCCATGCTCCCTTTCGGCCTTACCAGCACCCCTTGGGTGTTCACAACAGTGATGACGGTGATTGCAGCTCATCTGCGGAGGTTGGGGGTTCCAGTCTTCCCCAACCTCGACGATTGGCTGTTGAAGGCAAGCTCTCCCCAGGCAGTCGTCTCGCACCTTCATAGTACGGTGAACCTCCTGCACTTGCTGGGGTTCACTGTCAATGTGCCAAAGTCGCATCTTCCTCCCTCTCAGACAATCCATTTCTTCTGAGCCATTCTGGACACAGTGCAGTTTCGGGCCTAACATCCGGAGCGGCAAGTTCAGGATATTCAGACTAGGATTCCGATCTTTCAGCCTTTATCCTGGATTTTGGTGAGACTGACTCTGAGGCTGCTGGGACTCTTGGTCTCCTGCATCTTGCTTGTTTCTCATGCCCGTTGGCATATGCAGACTCTGCAGAGAGGACCTGAAAGCCCAGTGGGCCCAGCATCAGAGAAATAATTCTGACATGGTCTTGATCTCGGAGGGAACTGCAAAAGATCTACAGTGGTGGCTGACAAACCGCGATTGGGTCAGTGGTAGACCCCTCTCCCTTCCCCAATCAGATCTGACTGCGTTTCTCCTGGGTTGGGGCGGCCATCCGGGAGAGGTGGGGATGAGAGGACTCTGGTCTCCGGGGGAGTCCGAGCTCCACATCATTTTGTTGGAGCTTTGGGCAGTTCGCTTGGCATTGAAAGCCTTTCTTCCTTCTACCTGGACCAGGGGAAGGCTGATGCAGGTATTCACAAACCACAGCCCCGCCATGTGGTACTGCAACAAACAGGGTGGGCGGGGTGGGGTCGTCGACCCTCTGTCAAGAGGCCCTGCATCTCTGGACATGCTGGAATGTCAGGGCATTTCCCTGCTGATTCAACACCTAGCGGGCTCTCTGAACGCCAGAGCAGAAAAACTCAGCCGAAGATGCCTAGCGGATCACGAATGGCGTCTCCATCCGGAGGTGGTACAAGCTCTCTTTCAGCTCTGGTGAGGGCCTTGGTTAGATCTGTTTGCTACCGGAGAGAAAGCGCAAAGTCAGCAGTTTTGTGTGCTGGAGTTTCCAAGGCGAGACTGATTCGAAGACGCTTTTCATCTCGAGTGGAGCTCCGGCCTCCTGTACACCTTTCTGCCAATACTACTCCTGCCCAGAGCTCTCAAAAACACCAGGGACAACCGTGCCCAAGTCATTCTTGTGGCTCCGTATTGGGCACAGAGTCTCTGGTATCCCGGGCTGTTGAGCATGACCATTGGTTCCTCCAGTCAGGCTGCCTTTTCAAGAGGATCTTCTGTCCCAGCAACAGGGGAGGGTCCGGAACCTAAACTTGTGCACCCTCCACTGTGATGGGTGGGGATTGAACGGCGGCAGTTGACAGCTTTCGGCATTCATCACAAAGTCTGTGATGTTATTCTGGCAGCCAGGCGCCCTCCACCAAGTCGGTATACACCCGCCGTTGGGATAAGTTTGTGTCATGGTGTGCTTCCCACAACATTGACCCCCTTACCTTTCTGCACCCTTATCAAGGGTCCTTTGGTTTGCTTTATCTTTTGCCCAACAGGGCTCTGCTCTGGGCACAGTTAAAAACTTGAACGTGACCTTACAAAAAGAGGCATTTCCTTACATTTGATCATTTGCAAAATGACGCAACAAATCAAGGCCTTTAGAGACACCATATTGAACTCTTCCAGTTCCCTCTGATGCGCCTTCATGCCCCAAGGATCCGCAGGGCCTCCAGTCGGGTTACCACCTGCAGATCTTTACTCTGGGCTGCCTGTGCTTAAAGAACCCACTTTGGGTTCTACTCCAACTGTGGCGCAGACTTCCAATCCAAAGCCAAAATCTGCACCTGTTTCTTTTGCTGGGGTGATTAGACGTGCTGCTGATTTCTTTTTGAACTTACAACTCTCTTCCCTCTGTGCCTTAGGTACCATTCAACAAAGCTCTGACTGACACATTGATGGGCACTTGGTCGAAGCCTTGGTCCGGCCCTCCTGTTAACAGACAGGGTACCAAGCACCATAGACTGGTATCAGGCAACCCAGCCTTCCACCAGCAAGGTGAACCCCAATTTGTACAGGCAACACCAGGCATCCTCATTCTCGGAGCAGATGCCCCAGGCCTTTGGAGGTCGGGAAGGGGGTTTGCTCATACACCATGCAGGTCACCGAGGATAGCAATCATCCTGCTCCCTCAGGTTTGCAGCATCAGCCTCCAAGCTGCTTTAGCTTGCTGTCAGTGGCACATGACCATCCTGAAGGAGGCCAACTTCTCCATGGGTGGCAAAGAATCACGTCTGACATATGGGTCCTCTAGATTGTTTAAAGGGGCTATGCCCTTACATTCCTTTCTGACCTGCTGTATATTCCACCCACGTCAAAGTGGCTTTCAGATCCTAGCCGTTTTGTAGCAGGAAGTGCAGGCTGTCTTGTCCAGAGGGGCTATAGAGAGGGTACCTAGCTCGAAAATAGGGACTGGTTATTGCTCACGCTATTTCCTCATGCCGAATGACAGATTCAAGATGTTCATACTTCCCTAGGTTCTGTCTGCCTTGGATCTGCGGTTCAAGGCAGGCTGTGCTCTCCTTCGGCCTCATCAGTGTCCATCGGGTGTTAACAAAAGTGATAGCGGGCGTAGCGGAACACCTTCAAAGGTCTGGAATTCCAGTTTACCACCACCTTGACTACAGGCTGTTGGAGGTGGGCGCATTCAGTTGTAGAACACTACCAGAAGACTGTGAACCTCCTGACATTTTTGGGGTTCACAATCGACATGCCAAAGTCCCACCTGACTCCTTCACAGAGCCTCCCTTTCATTGGAGCTATCTTGGATACCGTGCAGTGCAGGGTCTTTCCTCCATCACATCGAGCTCAGGACATTTGTGCTTTGATTATGTTTCAGCCTCGGCCCTGTGTCTAAGTGAGTGTGGCTATGAGGCTTTTTGGCCTCTTGCATCCTGCTCGTCATCTATGCCTGGTGGCATATGTGGGACCTGCAGGGGAACCTGAAGTCTCAGTTGCCCCTGCAAAAAGCAAACCTGTCTGGTTCCATCCAAGTTTCAGAGGAGACTGCAAAAAATCTGCAGCGCTGGCTGATCAGCTGTAATTCTAGCGGCAGTAGAACCCTCTCCCTTCCTACCCACAGCTGACCGTGTGACAGATGTGTCACTGTTTGGGATGGGAAGGTCATGTGGGAGAGGTGGAGATTAGAGGACTGATCTCCTTCAGAAACCCGACTCCACCATAACCTGCTACGGTTTGCGTGCTAGTCGCTGGCCACTGAAGGCCTTCCTAACTGGCCATCAGAGGGAGACTTGTACTGATCCTCACAGACAACACCACCACCATGTGGTACTGCAACAAGCAGGGTGGAGTGGAGTCGTGGCTTCTGCAGTGAGAGGAACTTCACCTCTGGACTTTACTTGGACATCAGGGCATTTCCCAGGTCATGAACCGCCTGGTGGGATCTTTGAATGCCAGAGGAGACAAGCTCAGCTGACTGGATCTGGTGGATCACTAATGGAGGTTGTTTCCCAAGGTGGTACAGCACATCTTCCAAAAATTGGGGAGAACACTGGCTGGATCTTTTCACCACTGCTGAGAAAGCGCAGTGTCCATGCTTTTGTGTGCTGGAGTTCCCAAAAAGGCTCTCTCTTGGGAGATGCATTCCAGCTAGAGTGGAGCACAGGACCCCTATACACCTTTCAGCCTCTATCTCTCGTGCCTTGTAATCTGAAGATCAGCAACGACGGGGCCTAAGTCATCAGAGCATCTCCGAATTGGGCCAGGAGAGTGTGGCACCTGGAGCATCTGGGCATGAGCATCTGTCTCCCGAGCAGGCTTCAGCTTTGAAAGGATCTTCTGGCACAGCAGCAGGGCCGAATTCTACAGCTGGACCTGTACAGTCTATACCTCGATTTGTGGAGATTTAGCAGCAGCAGTTGACTGCTTTTGATCTCTCTCATGAGGGTGTGGAGGTTATCCTTGCTGCACGGTGCTCCTCTACAAAGTCAACTAATGCCTTGTGCTGAACCAAATTTGTGACCTGGTCTGATGTCCACAACACAAACTTGTTACAGGCCATACTGTTGGATGTTTTATTGTTTGTTTTGTCTTTGGCCCAGCAAGGACTTGCAATGGATACTATTAAAGGTTATTTGTCAGCTCTTTCAGCCTTTTTGCGTTTGCTGGACCACCCGTCCTTTTTTAAATCACCTGTTGTAATGAGGTTTTAAAAATATTTTAACCAACGTTTCCCCTTAAACCCTTTGTGATGCCACAGTGGGATCTCAGTTTGGTCCTGACTTATCTCATGTGTACTCCCTTTGAGCCGATGCACAGCTGCTCATTGCATCTTCCGACGCTGAAGACTGTGGTCGTGAGTGATCTTCAGGCTCTCTCCATGCCCTATGCCACCTTTTCCCTAAAGAAACTAGTGTTAAGGACCAAGACGGCCTGTTTGTCAAAAGTAGTGATTCTTTTTCACGTTGAGCAAGCCATCACCCTCCCAACGTTCTTTGCTCCGTCTCACCCCTCAAACGAAGAGGATAGACTCCATTGGCTGGACCCCTAAAGAGCAGTGAGCATTTATATTGATCGCACCGAAGACCATCGGGTGGACAATCAGCTTTTTCTGGGGTTTTCTGGGGGCAAAGAAAGGCAAGAAGGTGCAGAAAAAGGCTTTTTTCAAGGTGGATAGTCCTCTGCATCAAGATCTGCTACGCATTGGCCAAAAAGCAGTCCCCGGAAGAAATGAGGACTCATTCCACCAAGGCCACGGCTGCTACCACTGCGTTGGCATCCGGAGTACTTGTTCTCAGCATTTCAGGCCGAGACTTTGGAGTATATACACACGTTCAGGAATCACCTTTGCCTGAAAAGCCAGGACCGATGGGAAGGGCCTTTTGCTCGTTCAGTCCTGCAGGACTTTTTGGTCTGAGCCTGTTCCACAGACCCTCCACCTGGGAAGTACTGCTTTGTTATCTATGCTGAAGTTGAGGAATCTGTGTTTGAAAGTATCCATCAGACGAACAAGTGACTTACCTTTCAGTAATGCTCTTTCAGGTAGATACTGTATCTAACTGCAGATTCCTCACTGCCCTTCCACCTCCCTAATCTGTGGAATAGTTTCTTTTTCCATCCAAAATTATCCCAAGCTGGCGATCTGCATACTGGGACTCTGATTGATTTTTGGAGTCTGCCACCAAGTGCACTGACAAAATCATGAAAGAAACTGATGTCAGCCCACGGGGGTGAGGGGGGTGCTTATTTGCGACTCTCTAATTTCTGGTTGGAACAAAGTCAGTGTGGAACCACACGGCACCTCTTACCTGTGCCAGGATTACTTCTGCGCAACGTTTCCAGATCCAGTCTGGATATAGCTATTCTAAAGGTGAGGAATCTGCAGTTAGAGTGTCCACCAGAAAGAGCATTACTGAAGGTAAGTAACACGTTCAACTAATGTTTTAAGAACTCCAAACATATTTTTAAAGTTCTCCTAACATCGCAGGCAATGTGAAATGTTTGTGACCCTGTGTGAGGAAATTTGATTAGAGCTTCAACTTGCAGTGGTGGCTCACTTGAATTCCTTTTTGGTTTTTTTCCCAGACGGGATGAGGATTCAGTTCAGATGACGGCCCAGCAGGTATTTGAAGAGTTCATCTGCCAGCGACTCATGCAGGGCTATCAGATCATTGTGAACAGCAAAACTCGAACCTCCAGTGTACCTGTTCCACCACCTCTCAGCAGCAGCCCCTTGTACAGCCGTGGTGAGTTTGGTGTTTGTGTCCCTGCAAGACTCTGAACTCTGGTTCATTTACTCCATTTCACCCAGTGGTGGCTCATCCACACCTGGTATAGCTCTGAAACATGCAGTACCATCAGTTCTGCTCATTGCTATTACCCATGACCCAGTATCATTGATTCACTTATTGCCATTTGTGATGGTCAGTACCATTAACTGCTCCCTTGATAATCTTGATGCAATTAGGTCTTGTCTGCCGTAACCGACCAGAGGAGGATGACCAGTACTGGTTAAGCATGGGACGTACATTTCATAAGGTCACTTCAAAGGACAAGATCATCACAGTCACCCGATACCTTCCAAAGTAAGTACCACTCTGCCAACTCATTAATGTTATTGTTATTGTTAACTGATTTTTATCTAGCGCTAATCACCGGCAGGTCTCTAAGCACTTGTGAGAGAGTTACCAGCGGTCGTCATGGGTCACGGGTGCATGGAGTATCGTAAGCCAGTTAAGCCGTGTCTAGTGCCTCCCTTAACAGCAGTGTCTTAAGCTGTTTCCTGAATCGGATTAGTGCCGGTTCTTTGCGCAGGTAATCGGGCAGTTGATTCCAAAGTTGTGGTAGCTGGTTGGAGAATGCTCTACCCCCTTTGGATACAGTTTTGTAGCCTGGAGTGGCCAGGCGGCAGGTCTCGGAAGACCGCAGTGTGCGGCCCGGGACATAGTTTTCCAGGCGTTCTTTAATATAGGCCGGGGCTTTGCCGTGGATTGCCTTGTGGGTGATACAGAGGCCCTTAAATCTAGCTCTCTGTTTGATTGGAAGCCAGTGCAGTTTGCGCAGCAGGGGGGTGGCGTGGGACCGTCTTGGCAACCTAAAGATCAGTCTGGCTGCGTCATTCAGCACCACCTGTAATTTATTAGTCAACTTCTGAGGAAGACCTATGTATAGGGCGTTGCCGTAATCCAATCTGGATACAATCGTAGCTGATACGATCATTTGCAGCAAGGCAGTTGAAAGGAGGGGGACAAGTTTTCGTAGTTGTCTCATAAGCCCTATACATGTTCCGACCACTGTGGTGACTTGGTTGGCCATGGAGAGCTTTGAATCAATTTTTATGCCCAGGCTTTTTACGGCGTGTACTGGAGTGGGGGTGGCACCCAGCTCTTGAGGCCAGAAACGGTCGCTCCAGGGGTTGTCTTTCGTGGGGATGACACGTACTTCCGTTTTGTCAGGGTTGATTTTCAGTGAGTTGGCAGTCATCCAGCTCACCGTGAATCTAAGGATTTTTTGTGCCACGACCTGGGCATAGCTGGAATTGTCAATCTGGAGGATGAGCTGGGTGTCATCCGCATAGTTAAAAACGCGGCAGTCCATGTGGGCGAGGGCTGTCATCAAAGGCTGAAGATAGATGTTAAAGAGGAGCGGGGACAGTGCGGAGCCTTGCGGGACGCCGCAAGTGTGGGTACCTCTATCTGATACCCGCTCCCCTAGCTGGATCCTCTGGGACCGCCCTGTCAGGAAGGAGGCTAGCCATTGGTGTGCCGGCCCATGAATGCCCAGATCCGCTATTCGGTCTAACAGCCGGGTGTGGTTGACCGTATCGAACGCCGCTGATAGATCTAATAAGATCAGGGCGCTCGGTTTTTTGTTATCCGCCATGATTCTGAGATCATCAAGGACCGACAACATCACCAGTTCCGTGCTGTGGCGAGCTCTAAACCCAGCTTGTCGCTTCTGGAGCAGTTGATTATCCTCCAGGAATAGTGTGAGTGTTTTGAGAACATGTTGTTCTATCACTTTCGACAGGAAAGGGAGCTGGGAAATGGGCCTATAGTTCTTAAGGTTCGTGGCATCAGCTCCAGGTTTCTTTAGGAGGGGGGTGACCCTGGCTTCCTTCAGATTGGAAGGTAAGTGGCCGGTCTCCAAGGAGTTATTCAATAGGGAAGGAGCTGTTTTTCCAGGCCGGGGAGGGCCATTCGGAAAATCCTTGGGGGACACGGGTCTGCGGGGAGCCTGATTTGATGCGGTTCATCAGCTGTGTCAGTGACATAGAGTCCAGCATAGGGAAGGTAGTGGAGAGTTGCTTGCTGGAAGGGGGGGGCCTGATTCTGATTCTGACCTTGATTGATGGGGGTATTGTTAATCTCGGAGATGATGTCCCTGACCTTTTGGAGGAAGTAGGTCTGGAATGTGTTGCAGTCTAGGGGTACGGCTGCAGATTTCACCTCTGACTTTTGGCTAAGTTCCTTCAGTATTCTGAAGGTCTCTTTCTGCTTATTAGGTGCAGCTATGAGTCTTGCCTCGTAGTACTCGGCTTTCCTGACAATGATAGATTTTTTATACGCAGTAAGCATGGATTTATAGATTGTCAGTTCCGCTGGGTCGTAGGCTTTCCGCCACCTCCTCTCGGCGTGGCGGAGGCTTTGTTTCGATGCCCTCAGTAACTCATTAAACCAGGGGGCCCCTTTCCCTTTATCTCTCACTCTGTCACTTCGCTCCGGTGCTACTTTATCTATAGCACAGCGTAGAGTGTTAGTCAGGGCTTCACTCTCCTGGTCTAGATTGCCTGGTTTAAGGTTCGGGGGAGGGGGGGATCCTGTGTAGGGTTTCTACTAGGTTCTCAGCTTCTATTTTTTCCCAGCATCGCACCTTTCTCCACTCTGGGGGTGGTTGAGAGAGTTGGCCCTCTGTTTGAACCCAACAGCTGAGTAGTGCGTGGTCCGACCATGCACAAGGGCTAATGGCTATTAGCCTAGCCCATGGGTGTGAGGTCCAGACGAGATCCAGGATGTGCCCTTTTGAGTGTGTTGGTGCATCCACCAGTTGGTGGAGCCCCATTGTGCACATTCCTGTCTCAAACTGGCTGGCTGGCGGTTCCTTTGGAGTTTTATCCCATTGATAGTTAAAATCACCGGCTACCAAAAGTCGTTTGTAACGTGAGCAGAGGCCCGTAATTACCTCCGCAAACAGATCATTGAAACTGGGGGTTGACCGTGGGGGGCGGTATACTACCAGCAGTAGTAGGCAGGATGATTTTAGTGAGATTTTGACCTCTAGTATATCTGCATTATCAATGCTCTCTGCTACTACTTTGGTGGCTATTAATCGTTTATTAAACAGAATGGCTACACCCCCACCCCGCGTCTTTCCTTCTCTGTTTTGCCAGAAAGCATTGAAGTTCCCCGGGAGGGCAGCGATGATGTCTGGAACCGAGGAGTCACCCAGCCATGTTTCAGTGAGTGCTAAGATGTCTATGTCTCCATCCTGAAGGAGAGAAAAGACTTCTAGGTGGTGCTTCTGTAGGGAGCGCGTATTGAGGACTGCCACTTTCAAACCTAGTGGGTTACTAGGTGTGGTGATGGTATGGGGGGCTGTGCGCGAGGTGATAGGTCCTTCTATCACCTTGCTTCTCAGCAGATTTTCAGCCCTCAGCTTCTCTACTGCTTCTATATTAAGTACTGAGAACAAAAAACAAGGGAACCCTACTCACGGGGAGCCTGGGTAAGTAAGTTAATGGGGAAACATTGGCTCCTGTGGAATAATAATACAGTATTTCTAATGCAATTCTGCACAATGGCAATATACAGGGTTAGTAGGATGTCAAAAAGAAAGCTGGCCACTGACACTGAGGGTATAGTCAATGTGAAAATTTATTTTCGTTTATATAATAAATAAATGAAATAAACAATATATACATAGGGCTTGAGAATCACAATATGATTATACAACAAACAATGATTACAAATAGTGAACGGTGTCCCAGTGAAAAAAACATTGGAACCTAATCTAATAGTGACATAATACGTGACATATGTACAAGGTTTCACTTGAAAACATTTTGGCGACTATTAAATAAATCAAAATCATTTGGACAACACTTTATACAATCATAAGTGTTTGATAATAGTTCGCCTTTGTTAATTGGCCAGCTTTCTTTTGACATCCTACTAACCCTGTATATTGCCATTGTGCAGAATTGCATTAGAAATACTGTATTATTATTCCACAGGAGCCAATGTTTCCCCATTAGCTTCTATATTAAGGGCATAGCTCCCTGAGGCAATATTCTGCAATTCTACCCTTGTGTAAGTCCGAGTTTGACCAGGGGTTCTGGCCCCTGGCCCCGGACCGGCGCAGACGGGCTTGCCTTAGGCGCGCCTTTGGCGCGCCAGCGGCGCGTCTGCTGCGCGCGTCTGCTCCAGCGTGGCTTTGAGCAACTCCCCTTCCGCCCACCAACTAATCAGCTCTGCTTGGCAGCAGCTGTTTCCCCCCTGGGCACTAGACCGCTGTAGCAGAGCAGAAGTGCGAGGCCCTAGGCGGTGATATCAGCGGGGAGAGGTAGCGCGAGTTATTGTCTCTCCAGCGTGCAAATCGATTTAAAACATTAAAAACCAGTTTCACAATCAATTTTTAAAAAGATGCCGCACAGTGTTAAAAACAATTCCCCTGCTCCTGATCCACCCCCGAGATTTTAGCAGCAGGAATATCGAATTTCAGCAGGTAAGAACAATTCAATTTAACGTTTTAAAAACCAAACATACACATGCATTGAGACCGCAATCAGACTGTGGCGTGTCTCTCTCTTTCGCTGCACGTCCGCTCCAGCGTGGGTTTGAGCAACTCCCCTTCCGCCCACCAACCAATCAGCTCTGCTTGGCAGCAGCTGTTTCCCCACTGGGTACTAGACCGCTGTAGCAGAGCGGAAGTGCGAGGCCCTAGGCGGTGATATCAGCGGGGAGAGGTAGCGCGAGTTATTGTCTCTCCAGCGTGCAAATCGATTTAAAACATTAAAAACCAGTTTCACAATCAATTTTTAAAAAGATGCCGCACAGTGTTAAAAACAATTCCCCTGCAACTGATCCACCCCCGAGATTTTAGCAGCAGGAATATCGAATTTCAGCAGGTAAGAACAATTCAATTTAACGTTTTAAAAAACAAACATACGCATGCATTGAGTCCGCAATCAGACTGTGGCGTCTCTCTCAGAGTACAGGGTTTACCTTAACCATATCCAGCTTTATTAGTAGTGTGTATGAAGTAGTGAGTTCTGATGTATTTTTGAAGCAGCCAAGTTTATGGCCAGATTCGCCTATAGCTCTGTCCTCCTACCAATGACTGGCCAGTACTCATGTTAGTGGACAGTTGATTTGAAACGTTCTCCCATTTTCTATTTGCTCAGGTACCCCTATGAGTCTGCCCAGATCAACTACATGTACAGCCTGTGTCCCTTACATTCCAATACTGAGTTTGTTCCGTGTTGGGTCGAGTTTTCACATGAGAGGCTGGAGGATTACAAGTGGAATTACTTGGATCAGTACATCTGTTCTGCTGGCTCTGAGGACTTCAGGTGAGTAGCAGCTCTGGATCTTAATGCAGCATGTTTTAGACTAAATGGGTGATGAGGAATTCTTGTTTTATGCACGCACACTTGTAGCAGTGGTGAGAAGCCAAGTTATAACACTTTGTGCCAGAACATTGAAAAGCTGCTGAGTGAGGCTTAAGGATGCAGCATAGACTAACACATTAACATGATGGAAAGCTGTTAGGATAGCTGCATGGATCTCGGAGTAACCTGCTGGTCAAAGGCTTTAATCTACAAGTTGGATAAAATGAGCAGCATTGAGTTGGATGGCTGGAGGGATGTACTAAATTTAAATTGTGCAGGCAACCTTTAATTTACTTTTATTTTTATTTGGCTGTAATATATGTAGCGCAAACCTCACCACAAAGCGGAACGGAGATTGCATTGGAGGCGAAATTTTGTGAGGTCATAAAAAGTCCAAAAGTATTTATTACAAGTTACAAGATCACGGTGGTCAAACGTTTTACCACTGGTCTAGCAGTGTTTTAGGTGAGGGGTCAGAGGGCGGAATGATCCATTGAGAAGAGAGGAGTTCTGAGTTCTTTCCTGTAGATTATCATTGATGGCACTATTCTCAAGTGAGTGTGGGAGGTAATTTCATAGGGTGGGGACAAATGAAAGAGAAGGGGTTTCCTTTGTTTTGGTTTTCTCCTAAATACGTTTTTGGACTTTCAGGTTGCGCAAGAGCTGTAATTGAAGGAGAAATTTTTGGCTAGGTAGGCTTGGGTATGTGGGGCCTTGTTGAAGATACTTAAGCGAAAGTCACTGAATGTAGCAGCACTGTGCTTGAATTTTAGCTTTCAGAAGTTCAAGCGGGCTGCTCTTGGCACTCATCTGTAATTACCCATAATGCACTGCATGTTCCCGGTTAACCAAGTCCTGACTATTTTACGCTAGAAAGCCATGTTTTCAGAGCAGCTCTAAATTCTGTTTGATCATTCGCCTGATGTAGTGCATCTGAAGGAAAATGGGAAATGGTGTCCATTAAGACATTTGGCTTCTGCTCATGTGAGTTTTTTTTATTCAACTTACCCACTGAACTTCAGCTTTAAATTTAGTGGTGCTGTTGGGCATTTTATTCATTGTGCTAGGAGTATTCATTTATTAACGCTGACCAGACATGAGAAGGCATTGTAGAATTCTACGTAACATAGCTGAACATATTTGCAACCTTCATGCAGGGCTACAAGGTGCATGCTGACATGTTTACATGGCTCTGCAGAATTTCACCGGTTAAGAGGTGGGTCAGGCAAGAGAAAGGGTTGGTAATTCCACATGAGTTTATAGTCCGGGATGGTTTTATTTGAAGTTTTTCTGGTTTGTGGGGGGCGTGGCCAAGATGGCGACGGGAGTGGACGCCACTTAAGATAGCTCCGCAACTGGCCCGCTAAATATCCTGCTTCCAGCCCTTGCAAGCTTGCTGAGACACCTGCGGACGGCAGAGAACTGCCTCCCGAAGGTCCTGTACTGCTTCGCTCGATCGAGCTGCCTGCATCAGATCCCTAGACAATACCGGTGGCACGGAACAGACGGCGCGCATGCAGCGGCCTGGCCTTGGAAGCCTACTGCGCGACACCCAGACTTGCGCAGGATCCCAGCCGGCGGCTAGTGCGACTGAGCCAGAGCAGCTGCGACTGCCGCCTGCTCTTCCCGGAAGCCTGATCGTGACGTGAGGCAACGCCCGGGGAGCATAAACGTACATCTCCCAGCGGCTGAGTGCCACAGGCGCTGACTCTCTAATCGACCGCGCCTCCTCTCGACCATCAGAAACCGGCCCGGCGGCCTTATCAGGTGAGCCTTCCCCCCCTCTCGAACCTGGGCTCTCCACCACGCCACACAACCCATTGCACACCGCCACTGCAAGTGAATAGGCTACGGAGTGTGGGACATTGCGGAGACACCGAGTGGCATCAGCAAATAGGAACGAATTTCCTACTAGATCGGCCTGTTACATGCTTTACACCACCCTCAAGCTCAGCAAAATAAAGCATCTGGGAGGGGCCGTGATCCCACGGACTGCCTAGAGGTTGCATGCCCTATGCGCTACGGAGCATTTCGTAACAGGAGCCCCAGGGTGGCATAACAAGCACCAACATATGCACACGATGCTGCCCTGAACTGATGCCCCAGCGGTGTCCCTGCCCGCCACAGCGCAAGACCTCCACAACATTTCGCATATGCATTGGCGCACTCAGTAACTCCCACTCAGATGGCTACGACATATAACACCAGACAAAGGTTCGCCTCTGCACCGGATGGGCTGGAAGGGACTTGGACCTCGTGATCCACGCGCTCCCCTAGTCTTGGACACTGGTAGTGATCTAACAACTCAGTGAGTGCTAACATCTCAATAGGGAACGCAATCTCCTCTAGTGCCGCCCATGAATACCTTAAGAAGCAAAGAGAGGACGCCTTCTTTAAAGGTTGTCGGCACCACGCTCAGTACTCAGATACACAATACCCTATTCCCAACTCTCAGAATGGGTAAACCTAAAGTGGACAAGCAACAAGCGCAAACAAGCGACGCAACGATTCAGTCATCCTGCGCCGAGGGCACCGGGCAGTCATCGGCTATACAACCCGCGTCCCATCTAGATCACTCGCATCGGTTTGACGAACTCATGGCGGCAGTTATAGATATTCAATCCACTGGGCCCTAAACTAGACACACTGTGTGTCGAATTGGGATTCCTGTGAGAGGACCACAAAGAATTGAAAGATAGAGTGGAGGACTGAGTCGGCGATAGCATCTCTAAGGCTTCATCAGCGGCTCAGATTAAATCGTTGCAGGAAGAGGTGGAATATCTGAAAAACTGCATTGATGACCAAGAGGGCAGATCCCGCAGGAATGACTTGCGCATAGTGGGTCGACTGGAACGCGTAGAAGGGCAAAGCATGGAACTATACCTTGAAACCAGGTTCTCTGAAGGTATCCTTAAAGGCAAGCACTCCAAGTTCTTCTCAATCGGGTGCGCACATTGGGTGCCAGGGGGCCCTCCTTGCTGGGCAATCGCCCCAGGCCGGTGGTTGCACGCCTATTCAACTACCGAGAGAGGGACCACATCCTGCAGGTGACACGGGCCCGTGGCACCTGGCCAATTGAGAACACTATGGTGCACATATATCCAGACTACACGATATCATCGTTCATGGAAGTCAAACGCTGCCTTCTTGATCACGAAGTAAAATACGCGTTGCAATACCCTGCCACTCTACGCATACAACGTAAAGACAGTAACATCTTCTGCCACACTCTTGAAGAAGCCTGGAGCTGGATAGGGCAGAACGGCTTAGCACACGCCCGAAGGCATCACCAGGAGAACCCTGCCAACAGTGGAGAAATGCAACTCAATGCTGACGTTGAGGCAAGGGCCAAGGACAGCGCCCCATGAAAGCCCAGGCAGCAAAGGAGAGAGAGCAAGCCCTCAAATATGGGGAAAAGCACGGCAACATCGTCTCCCCCTCGCAGTCTGAATCCGAGATAGACTACACTCCAGAACAGGCGTATCATATTCCAGACTCTCAACACTTGGCAATACTAGGCGGGTGCTCCGAGGTGACGGCTCAAACCACGTAAGAACTAGGACGACCGTCTACAACCACATGCAGTACACGCATTATACATTCATAAACTCTATGGACAGACGAGCAAGCAACACTATGGCGGCCATGGAAAACATGACTATACAAGAAGAAGAATCGCCATATCCCACACACGATAAGTGACTGATATAGACTCATTAAAGCTCTTTTTGCTTTTATTCCTTTGCCTCCACCTCCTTCTTTGCAATTACGCTCATTGTTTTTCTTTCTTTTCCTCTATTGCTTTTTCAAGTTTATGTTCGCATGTGAGTGCAGATGGCCTTTTGCCTGTTGACAAACACGCCTTTAGTGAGGAGTTCAGTTTATCAATAGTTTACCAGGCCCTGTCCATACCGTACATTCCCATATTACACACATGAAGCGTGATGCTAACAATGTAATCATCACGACCACGATGACCGAGGGGAGGGCCAGCAAGTATTACAGCTCGTACGTATACAATCCCACCCTTTCCCGCAACTCGATACTAGTTAATAGTAGATGCAGGGGAGTAGTTTCCAACTACTAACCGGGAATGTGCTGGGTTTAGCTGGATGTGTCAAACGCCATAAAGTATATCAATACCGGCGTAGCCATAGGATCTCAATGGCACTTTTACAAGAGACTCATCTCACTCACCAAACACTAAAATCATTGCGTAAACGCTGGAGGGGCACAGTAATTGGGACAGTGTACTCTGGCTAGGCCAGGGGCACCTTGATATGGGTGGCTCCAGGGATCCCATTGCAGACGCTACACACACGTGTCGATCCCCAAGGCCGATACGCGATCTCTGAGGGACTCCTGGATGGTCACCCGATAACATTGGTCTCTCTCTACGCACCTAACTCGAGGCAATCCACGTTCCTGCAAACTCTGACCCCATCACTACTTAGCGACCTGACTGCACCTACGTATTGGGGAGGGGACTACAACTGCGTTCCCGACCTTGAATTGGACCGCTCATGTCCACCACTTCCAGGGGCACAGTCTATTCATCTTGCACAACACATTAAGGCCTGGGTCACCCATATGCAGTTAAACGATGCCTGGTGTGGCAAACACCCCACAGAACGGATATATTCTCACTAATCTAATATCCACGACCTGTTCACAAGAATTGATACAATATAATGTTCGGAAATCGTTATGTCTAAGGTCTCCCACGCTGAGTACTTAGCCCGTACTCTGTCGGATCACAGCCCCCTTCAATTACAGCTAACCTGGGGAACACACAAATCCAGTATACCAACTTGGCGTCTCCCTCTGGAGGCACTCAAGGACCCCACCCTTCACGCCTCCATATCACAATTGATCACAACGTATTTTCTGACTAATGCAGGCACTGCCACACACGCCGGCATAGAGTGGGACACGTTCAAAGTGGTCCTGCGCTGGCAGGTTATTTAAACAGTGTATGGGTCTCGCATGTCGCTCACTAAGGAACTACAGGAGCTGGAAGCAGAAATACAACGTTGCAAATGCATCTCCCCCACTGGCCCACACATAATACCTGCACTGAGCAAAGCCAGACTGACACACAAGGAAACACTGGACAATCTCTGCACCTTAGACTATAAACAATACCTGGCCAGACGACATGCTGAGGGCGATAACGCGGGTAAGACACTAGCATGGCTGCTAAAAAGCGATTCCTCGCAACACCCCATCACAGCTATCCCCACCCCAGACGGCTGTCTGGTTAATACGCAAGAGCAGATTAACGACTCCTTCTACAAATACTACGCCTCATTGTACAGCTCCCGTCCCTTGCGATCCACAGGTAATGCAACAGTTCCTAGAGCAAGCAACCCTCTCACAGGTAACACAAGCCCAATACGCAGTGCTGAAGGCCCCTATTTCGGAGACCGAAATCTCTGAAACTATTAAACAAATGGCGAGAGGCAAAGCCCCTGGGACAGAGGGATGGCCCTCTGAGTTTTACGCAGCATACTTTACGCAGTTAGCCCCCCGCTTACACACCGTCTACAGGGAGTCTTTAGACCGTGGCACATTATCACCCTCTCACCCGTTGGCGACACTGGTGGTGCTGCCTAAGCCTGGCAGGGACCCGCTCCATATGAGCTCGTATTGCCCATTATCCTTATTGAACTCAGACTATAAAATACTGGGCAATATATTGGATTAATAGACACCGTCCAATTACTGGTCCATATGGATCAGAACGGGTTAATTCCAGGGAGAAACAAAGGCCTAAATCTATGCCGGTTATTTAAACTGTTGAAATGGGCACAATCAACAAGGGAACAATACTGGATCGCTGCTCTAGATATCGAAAAAGCATTCAAAAACTTAGGCTGGGTAAACCTATTAGCAGTGCTGGTGAGGTTTTGCATTGGTCCCAAGTTCCTAAGGTGGGTAAAGATACTATATACCAACCCGCGAGCTAGAGTGAAGATGGGACGTATCGTTTCACTCCCCTTCGAGATAGAGCGGGGAACCAGTCAGGGTTGCCCACTATCACCAATCATATTTGCTCTGGCCATGGAGCCTCTGGCATGTGCGCTCCGAAGCCGTGTCCTGGACTAGGGTATACAAGTGCACATACAATGTCGCACAGTTTCCCTCTACGCAGACAACGTGCTGATCTATCTCCGTAACCAAACTGAAGCCTTACAGGGTCTTACGGAGCTGCTAGAGGCTCATGCCCGGCTTTCTGGCTTGAAAATAAACTGGTTCAAATCTTTGCTATTCCCAATGACACCCATACCCGTAGAACAGAGGCGACATTTACGCAATGCCTCACTCACCAGTGCATATAACTCTTTCAAATATTTAGGGGTCCAGATTTACCACTCCCCGGCATATCTCATAGACGGCAATCTGGGTAAAGTGATCGCTAGTGTCCGAGCTTCACTGCCATTCTGGACTAATCTGTCATTGTCTCCTATGGGTCGAATTGCTATCTCCAAGATGCTCGTACTACCCAGGCTCCTATATTTTTTCGCAGTTCTTCCCCACAGACTCCCACAGAAAGTATTTCAGGACTTAAGGTCGTTGCTTGTGTCCCTGGTTTGGGGCAGCTCCAGGGCCAGGGTGGCACTCTCGAAACTATACCTCCCCCTGTCGGAAGGCGGCTTAGGGGCACCTAACTATGAACACTATTACGCAGGGGCGGAACTCAAATGGCCCCTGCGCTGGTTGGCAGAAAGAAACCTTGTCGAATCAGACCCCTGGGCGATGTCGTTAGGGCAACCACCTATGCTGGAATGGCTGTCAGGCTCCAAAACAACATTGCAGAAGAAACAGGGCAATCTCCTGCTGACAGCACCTCGAAATGACTGGTACTGTCCAAACACCAGTCACCACCTTATGCCCCGGACCTCCCACTCGAGGTGATTCCTGGTCCTTACACTCGTCTTAGGTATCTGGAACTGACTGGCTAACAGCCGGTCTGGCCACATGGGGTGATTCATTCGTGGACTCAAAGTTATGTGATTTTGATGTTTTGACGGACGATTACGGGGTATCGCCAGGGACTTTCTTGCTATATGCGACGTTATCGCAACAAGCGCTTCAAGTATGGGGGAACACACTCGACGAACCCACTACATCTGTTACATTACAGACATTGTTAACACATGGCACGGGTAGAAAGGCAATCACAGCCATTTACAACTCTCTCAGACCAAAAGCGACGCCTCTATTAGCGCCATTACGTGAATTTTGGGAAACATCACTATCAACTAGAATTACTGACAAATAATGGACACAATGCATAGGGCTTCCCAAGATCCATGAATGCTAGGCTGAAATCTACACAATTTAATTATCTCCACCACACATATTCAACCCCGCATAAACTGGCGCGCATGTATCCAACATCCGCTGATATCTGCCCCAAATGTCAAAACACAGATGCCACATTTATACATATGGTTTGGTCATGTCCTCAACTCTCGGCATACTGCGAGGGTGTTTTTGAAACGCTACCAACCGCAACGGGAATCACTATCGTAGCACAGGGAGCACATTTTCTACTCAGCATCACAAAACGCAACGCACGTCGCAAGAATTTTAACAAATTCCTGGACTTAGCACTTGTCTTGGCTAAACGTAAATTAGCTATGGCTTGGAAGTCGCCTGGTGGTCCTAGTCTACAGCATTGCTACTGGATCTCCGCCGGCCACTAGCGGCTGAACACGAGACTCAGCTTTCCAATGCTCTACTGTTGCCCCCAGCGGCACACCCTGCAGACTGGCAAGGTTATTTAACCGTCATAGAATCCAAATTAGGCGGCGGAAACACAGCCTCGTAGTACACCAGAAGCAGCACTGTTACGCTAACATTGTGTACTTAAAAGAGGGATACAAACACCCACAAGATTTAAGGGGAGCACAGACGTACGTACAGACGTTTCCTTCCCCTTTCCCCTTCTCTCGCCTCCTCCCCCCTATCAGCTATGGAGCCACATTATACCTGCAACTCGACCAGGCACAGGTAGGATGAGTAACTAGATGACCACACCCACGCACTCCTGTTCAAACTACTAGGATCCATTTTTAGAGCCAGGACTGACTACCCCCCCTCCCCACTCTCGTGTTTCACGCATGCATACAGGCCCGATTGTTACCAATGTTAGCACACAACGGAGGCATCCACTAAGCACGCACCGTAGTCAATGGACAGGAGTCTTTGATATAGTGGATAATGTTTATTATAATAAATATGTACAACCAATAAGCTCGTAGTATCCAGGAATGACATTGGCACAGTTTAATGATACTGTTTTATGACTAATGTTCCAACCTCAATCTGGCGCCCCCACCAAGTGGGCATTTGTATCTGTGATTGTATGTAAAAAAATATGTAAACTGTTTCAAGCTCAGAACTGATGCAAGATTAGTTGAAAATTAATAAATATATATATTTTTTTAAGTTGTCTGGTTTGTAACTCCTTTTCAGTTTAATAAATAAGTCCTGTCTACAGTTGCCACTTTTTAGTGTTGAGCATTCTATGTCTTTGAAGGTTGAGAGCAACACTCTTTGCGTAATCAAAACATGAGTATACTTTGGACCACTTCCACTATTTTCCTCCATTAATAGGGTACAAGGTAGTGTGATTTGTTTCAGTGATACAAGATGTTGTCAAAAGTGGCGTTGATTTGCTTCATCAAAGAGGCTCAGCTTTCCAAGATTCTTCTCAGGTTTCGCACTGTCCTAATGGGCTTTGAGTATTATAAAGTTGAGCAAGAGTTAGACAGTGTTTCACATTTTTAGGTAACGTTGGTGAGCCAAAGTAAAAATATTTGTATTATAGGTCACTGATCATTATAGCAAATAATTCATCATCTGTTCCTGGATTCTGGGGAGGCAGATTTATGGATGTGTGGACTGGTTTCATGATCTGTCGCCAAAGATAGAAGATTAGGTATCATACACATAAAAGTTGGAGTTGAGATTGCTTTCTGTAATATTGGAGAATACTAGTCTTCAATAGACACTATGGATCACGGACTAGTTGGGTATCTTGGAGGATTACCCACTGAATTTCACTCCTCCCTGTTGCCCCACCTCACCAGATTCTGGCAAATATTTATTTCAGAAAAATAAGAGCCTTTGTTAATTATTTCTCTTGGTCAGCGGTATAACTGGACTGATCTACTAGTCCCTTTCTTTGAATTTGTGTTTGTTCTTGGTATCATGGCATTTTCTTGAATTGTTTCTCTTCCACTTCTCCGCTTCTGAAAATGCTGCATTGGCTTTCTGTAAGCTTAACATGTTTGTTTACTCACCAATTACTTGGCCTTTTGGAAGGCTATCAAAACCTGGCTTTTCCAAGTCAATGAGTTTCCTTATTTATCACTGATTCCCCTTTCTTAGCTCCAGGACACCCTGTCAAGGTGTGTTTCTTCACTATGCTAATGTATTTTATTCATTCATTCAAGGTAGGCTTCGGCTTCAGAACTGTCCTATAAGGATGCACCAAATTCGTATGACAGTTAGAATACCATATCTACCCAGTTGTAATGTAATGACAAGTCCAAATTCGTATGACAGTTAGAATACCATTGTAAGGAAGTGGGTTTCTGTTGCAGTAACCCCCCCACTTTTTGCCAGACCACTGATGCACTTTGACTTGATGTGCCCTGGGTCCCTGCCAATCAGGTGCCCAGGGCCTGTGTTCTTTCCCCAAAACTGTACCCAATTGGCATCTCTGCCACAGGTCAGCCCCTGGTAAATGGTACCACAGGTACCCAGGGCACTGTGACCAGGGAAGACCTCTAAGGGCTGCAGCACTTATTGTGCCACTCTTAGAGGCCCTGTACCTTTACACACACAGAATGCCTTTGCAGGCTGCGTGTTTTGGTGCAGAACAAAGTGAAGAGTCGACATGGCACACACCTCTGTGGGCCATGCCTACAACCCACTGCCCTGGCATAGGTCAGTCACCCCTCTAGCTGGGTGCACTATACCAGTGGTGAGGGTACAGGTGCATGAGCCCTGTACCCCTACATTGTCTAAGTCCATTATTAGACATTGTAAGTGCAGTGCTGCCATTAAGAGTATATGGTGCTGGGAGTTTGTCATTACGAACGCCACAGCACCATAATGGCTGGACTGAAAACTGAGAAGTTTGGTATCAAACTTCTCAGCACATTAAACCCACACTGATGCCAGTGTGGTATTTAATGAAAAATGCACACAGAGGGGATCTTTGAGATGCCCCCTGAAAAACGACCAGCCTCTGGTGGGTTCCCTGACTGGTACACACCAGCCTGCCACCACGAGACATGTTTCTGGACCCCTAGGGTGGGAGCCTACGCTCCTGAGCCCAGAAACAAAGCCTTTCCTGGGCGGAGGTGTACACACCTCCCCAGGCCAGGAAGAGCCATCTGTGGCAGGGGAGCTTCAAAGGCCTGGCAGCCTTTGTAATGCGACCCCCAGCCTCTCCTGCTATCAGGAGCAGGCCCTCTTCCTGTCTCCCCTCCCTTTCGAGCGGGAAGACAGGCGGGAAAAACTAGCCAGCCCAGGAGGTGTGCCCACCTCTGCCAACTCCACCCCTCAGGTGGGGGAGGCGAGGTGAAGCCCACTCTCCAGTGCTCGCCATCTTGCAGATGGCAGGCACTCCCCAATCAGGACTAGGGATTGTGCTCACTCCCTCACATGGGGTGAGCACACCAAGGGTGTAGTCACCCTAAGGTCACTAAAACGCCCCCTAAATACAGTATTTAGGGGGCAGCCCTGAACCAGGAAGGCAGATCCAGCCTACCTACAAGAAGAAAAGAAGGACGAAGAGCTGTGCAGAGCTAACAAGAGGACGACGCCCACTGACTTGGCCCCAGCCCTACAGGCCTGTCTCCCCTCGAACCTGCTCCTGCAAAACCCCGGCGTGTCCAGCGGCCAGCAACCTCAAAAACCCCGGAGGACCTGCCTGCCTTCACTTTCCAAGCTGTTTCTCCCGTGAACACCGGACGTGTTTGAACTGCAGCTTCTGGTGCCAGCCAGGAACCGCGAATCCAGCCCACTCTGCACCCACCGAACCCGGCCCGAGCTAGAGTGGAAAAATACCACGAGGAGGTCCCCCCGTCGATCCTGACCCGAGATCCGGCGACCCCTGACCTGCCTCAAGCCTCCTGACGACGCCTGCAGCCTCAATCCAGAGGACCCCCCCTACAGAGACCAGAGCGGGTAAGAAAATCCGACGTCCCAAGGCACCCCTGCACCCGACACCCCACGGCCTTGTGTGCCCAACCCAGCTGTGCCTAACCAACCCTCAACATCCCAACTTACCCCTCGAAGTGGTGGTAGCTCCTGGAAGGTCCTCGTCCCCGAGCCTGCAGTGTTTCTTTGTCCCGGAGAATCTCCATTGAAATCAACAGGGCACCCGACCTCAAAACAGCACCCTGCACCCGGCCGCCCTAGTGCCGCTGAGGGTGCCCATTTGGTGCTAACTTGGTCCCCAACGTGCCCTGAGCTTAACCCTAGGAGCTTTGCTCCCACAACCCCGTGGCCTGCTTGCCAGCAGCCACCAACCGGAGTCCCCCTATCCTCCATAGGATAACATTGGGCCTCAACACTCTGCACCCGGCCGCCCTAGTGCCGCTGAGGGTGCAACAACAGTGCATCACTGACCCTGGGAGACCCCTGAGTCTAACCCCAGAACCCTAACTCCAAAGACCGAATACTTACCTCGAAACCCATAACCTGTTTTTACTCATAGGATAACATTGACACTTTTTCTCCCAAAAAGTTTCCATCGACTTTTGAAAACTAAGAATATTCCTTAAAAATCGCACAAATAACCTAAACGAATTTTCTCAACTATTTGCAGGAAAGGTATCAGTGCTGAATCTAGGTATCCAGCACTGAGTAGAAAAAGTAACGTAAAAGTAACTTACCTGTGAATTGAATTTCATTCCATAGGATAACATTGGTGGTTCTATGTGAAAAAGTTTCTAAGTGTCAACTTTTGAAATACAAGAATATTCTTTAAAAATCGTACATCTAACTAAAACGTATTTTCTCAACAGTTTTCAGGAAATGTCCCAGTGCTGAATCTAGGATCCAGCACTGTGTTAGAAAAAGTAATCCGAAAAGTAACTTGCCTGCAATTTACAGGAAAAGCCTATGTATTTCAATGTACTGGTCCAAAAAGTTTCCAAGTGTGGACTTTTGAGATCTGAAAATATTCTCTAAAAATCGTACAAACTACAAAAACGTAATTACTTACCTGTTATAAGTAAATGTCCCAGTGCTGAATCTAGGAGTCCAGCACTGGATTACAAAAGTAACATAAAAGTAATTTTACCTGCATTTACCTTAAAAAGCCATTCATTTCAATGTACTGCATTTACTAAGTATTGCAACCTACTGCATCCCCTGTAAATCAAATCAAGTACAATCTTCATTGCTTTTTAAAACTGTGTACAACAAGTAACTTATTACTGAAAAGAATTGAATGCTTACCTGTATCAGGCTTGCTTGGTTCTAAAAATAAAATAACAGTATATTTTTTATACAAAAACAATTGGCCTAGAGTTCAGTTCTTGAGTGTGTGAATTAATTTACTGACTGAGTGTGTACATCAAATGCTTAACACTGTCCTCTGATACTGCCTTACTGCTCGACCAAGCTACCACTATTAGAGAGTAAGGTTCTATCTAACTTTAACCTCTGCCTACCTTTGGGGACTCTTGGACTCTATACACACTGTACCTCACTTTGGTGCAGTATATATAGAGCCAGTTTCTTACAACCATATCTACCCAGTTGTAATGTAATGACAAGTCCAGGTATTGGTTAGGTCAATTTTGTGGTCAGTCACTGTAATCGGGGCTGAGATTGTGACACACATGCCCTAGAACATAAATGGGGCAGATAATTTCTTTCCTGGAATGATAGCCAGTAGGTGGTTATAGTTAGGACCAAAGTTTCCATAGGAAAAGCGTTTTTTGTTTTATCAATAACTTTTGGGCCGCTTGACTAATCTCCACGAAATGTTCACAAAACTTCTCCTTTTTGGATCAGCTTCTATGTTGAACGTTTCAGGGTGATCCGTCAAGCGGGGGCCGAGAAAAAAGGCAGGTCCCAAAACGTGTTTTCCCCATGTTATGTCTATAGGGATTTTTCATTTTTTGAACACGACTACAGCCTGAACTGCTGAACGGAATTACACCAAATTTGGCAGAAAGCTAGTTATCCAGTATTAGGGTATCTTTCATAGATTCACATGCCTGAATCATTCCCCGTCGCCGAGATGGGAGTCCCGGTACATAATTATAGCAATGTCCCATTGGACATATAGAGTAATAGGCTAAGAGCCTTACATTAGTAACATATCCATGTCCTTTTGTAAAAGGACCGAACTCTAGAAGAGAACCAATCAGCTATCGCCACCCTGTGGAACCTTCCTGGAAGGAGCTCTAGTCCCTCAGATTTTCTACCGCACGTCGTGCTAAGGGAGTCTCCACTGAGCTCTGCTCAGGTCTTTCTTTGCTTCTGGATTTCCAGTGATTTTTTTTTTTCTTCACCATTCTGTCATGGCGGAGTCTTCTAAGAAAGGCCTTTTTAGGCCCTGTGATTCCTGTGGCAAAAAGAGGCTGCATGTTGACGACCAACATAAAGATTGCCTGTATTGCCTCTATCCGGATCACTCCTCTAAAGACTGTAAGGTATGTCGTACCTTTTCTACAAAAACCCTCAGAGACCGGGAGGGACGCCTTTTAACTTGGCTGCAGAGACTTAAGGACAAAGACCAGGCTTTGTCTTCTGCTGAAAGTGAGGACTCTTACAAATCTTCAAAGTCCTCTCACAAAAGACCTAGGGTTACCTCTCCAGGACCCTCGTCGCAACCCCCTCCAAAGAAGACGCACAAAAAGTCTTCAGAGGGACACCCTAAGACCTTGCCAGCAAAGGTTTCTCCACAGGAAGGGTTACACACCTTTAAGAGGCCTGCCTCCACGTCGTCGTCGACCACATCGTCGACGGTGGTTTCGTCGACGAGAAAAACCCCATCCACGGCTGTGGTGGTGACTTCATCGGCGACGACTGTCTCGACTACATTGGCGTCAACATTGTCCGCATTGACGACGGCGACTTCATCGTCGATGGCGGCTAAACCGATATCGTCGGCGATAAAAATAAAGAAATCATCGGCAGCCGAAACTTTCATCGCCGGTGAGCGCGTCGACACCAGCGTCGACGTCTACCTCGTCGGCAGCGAGACCTTCACCGGGGACGTCGGCGAGCGGCTCCGTCGGCGAGCGGCTCCGTCGGCGAGAGCCCCGTCGACGAGGGCCCGTCGGCGACGACTCCGTCGGCGAGCGAAGCGAAGACAACACCGTCGGCGGCAGCGTCGGCGGCTGTTACCTCTTTCTGTGGGTGCTCCACCAGCGATCCGACGACGGGCTCGTCGGCGACACCGCAGTCTGAAGTGGAAAGTGAGTCTGTCCGCCTCAAAATATCTAAGCGCACGTTAACACCTGCTCTCACTTCTCCAAGCAAAGTTCAAACATTGCTTCCAACTCGCTTCTTGGATGAGGAGGAAGACTCGGACGACAGCATGTTCAGGGCTGCTACGAGTCCTTCTGAACTTCACGTCAAATGCCAGGACAGTTCCGACTACGAAGAACAAGACCCAGAAAACCAAACGTATTATCCTGGCGACAGCCATCCTTCCCAACCTCCCATGGTTTTGTCTTCCAGCGGCTTTGGTTTCTGACCTCCAATTCCTCATTGCTGATTATAAGCAGAGGTTCCCTACATCTGCTACGGCTCCTGTCCCAGTTGTCTCTCCACAACAAGGACCACAGCTTTAGCTTCTGCCTCCACAGTCGGTACCTGTAACGATACCACCTCCACCTGACACGGATGATGAGGAGGATGATCAACAGGAGGAGGGAGAACTCCATGATTCACAATCAACTCATGATGAGTGGGATGATTACGTTATCCCGTGTCCAGCTTCCCCGGTGCCTACTCAAGCTGATTCGCCTCCTGAGGACATAGGGGGTTTTCATAGTGTTTTAGAGAGAGCGGCACATCGTTTCCAGATTCCTATACCTTCTTACCAGCAGGATTGTTTCCTCTATGATTTTAAGGAACCTTTTAAAAAGTCAGTAAGATCGGTACCCATCATCGACTACATCTGGGATCAGGGTGTTAAAATAATGCACAATCCATCTTCGCTTCCCCCAGTGTTACCTCGGCTGGACAAAAAATATAAAGCTCCGGACACCGCTCCGGCCTGCCTTACCGGACATCCCAAGCCTGATTCAGTCATCACTCAGGCTGCGCAGCGGAAATCAAAAAACCCTTCTGCTCCACTGTCCGCTCCTCCAGACAAGGAGGGTAGGAGGCTTGACAATATTGGAAAACGTTTTTCATCAATGTCTGCACTAACAGTTCGTGCGTCGAATTCCCTAGCGTTGTTAGGACGCTATAACAGGCAAATGTGGGCGGACATTGCTCCTTACCTGGGGACATTACCAGATAGTTCCAAGGAAGAGGCAAGGAAGATTTTGCTGGAAGGCGAACGTTCGGCCTCTGAAATTATAGATTGCGCGATGGATATCGCCTCCACTGGCTTCCGCCAACTGGCCGGTGCTGCCGTACTACGGCGCCAAGGTTGGCTGAAGGCAACTTCTTTCCGGCCAGAGGTCCAGACAAAAGTCCTGGACATGCCCTATGATGGTCAGCTTCTTTTCGGACCACATATTGACGACGCTCTTCAAGGTATAAAGAAGGACACCGACACGGCTAGGGCTCTGGGTACCCTTCAATTTAAAAATCCTCCTTTTCGTGGCTCAAGGGGCAGAGGTCAATCTACCTCCAGAGGAGACTACCAACGCTATCGCTCCTCCTATTCCTCCTCCAACCAGCAGTATCGGCCGCAATACCAACAACGCCAACAGCAATCGTCTTACACCAAAACCTCCTTTCGAGGGAGGGAGGGACGACAGAAGGACGCTGCTCGACGACAATGACTTGTCTCTCCCGCCGGCCTCCATTTCCTTTCCACCTTCCAGGTTAGGAGGAAAAATTTCCAAGTTCTTATGCAATTGGCAAAAAATAACAACGGACCGTTGGGTTCTTCAACTAATACAGTTCGGACATTCGCTAGGAGTTCGTTCAAATTCCTCCCAAACCCCGCCTCGACCTATGGTTCACAAACATCTCCGCCCTTTACTTCTGGAACTTTCACTCATGCTCCGGAAGGGAGCCATAGAGAAGGTTCCTCTCCATCAACGAGGAAAAGGTTTTTACTCCCGTTTTTTCCTGGTGCGAAAAAGGAGAAAAAATGGAGACCAATTCTAGACTTACGAGCTCTCAACAAATTCTTAAAGAAACAGTCGTTTCGCATGGTCACTATCCAAGAAGTGTTGCAACTGCTCAGCGCAAGCGACTTCATGGTGTCTTTAGATCTTCAAGATGCCTACTTTCATATCCCCATCCACAAAAATCACAAAAAGTTTCTCAGGTTCACCGTGGCAGGCAAACATTACCAATTTCGTGTCCTGCCTTTCGGACTCAAATCGGCTCACGCATTTTTACCAAATGCCTTTCTCCAGTGGCGGCATATCTCCGGAAACAACACCATCAGGTCTTTCCCTATCTCGACGACTGGCTCGTCAAAGCACCTTCTTTAGACGGCGCAACCAAGTCTTCCAACGCCTGTCTACAGCTTTTCGATCGCCTGGGACTCACTCTCAATCAGGACAAGTCTGTCCTCCAACCTTCTTGTCGAATAACTTTTCTGGGCGCTACTCTCGACACAACCCAGAAGAAAGCTTTCCCGTCACGAGAGCGACAGATCAAACTACTTCATTTGGCAAACAAGGTAAAAGCCAAGAAGTCCATCTCAGTGCGCCTTTTCAAATCTCTTCTAGGCATGATGTCGTCCTGCATTCTTCTCCTTCCTTACTGTCGCCTCCACATGCGCCCTCTCCAAGAAGCGCTGTCAGCTCAATGGATTCAATCCCAGGGATCCTTCGACGACGTCATTCACGTGACCCCTCAGATAGTCACTGCGCTGCAGTGGTGGACCTGTCCTCGCAATCTCTCTCAAGGCCTGCCCTTCTTGCTTCAAGCTTCTCCACAAATCATCACAACAGATGCGTCCCTGGAAGGTTGGGAGCTTTCCTCCAGGAACTCCGCATCAACGGAAAGTGGTCTCCTTCCGAACGGAAACTTCACATAAACCTCCTCGAGCTGCGAGCTGTGTATCTGGCTCTCCTGGCATTCCTTCCCAGGATCAAAGGTTCGCTAGTGCTGGTCCGAACGGACAATACCACCACAATGCACTACCTGAACAAACAGGGAGGTACTCGTTCATTGGCACTCTCTCACGAATCTCAAAAAATTTGGAACTGGCTACTTCTCCACAACATCTCCCTTCGGGCGGAGTATGTTCCAGGTTCAGACAACATACTGGCCGATTCTCTAAGCAGGCAACATACAACATGTCACGAATGGGAGCTGAATCAACGGACTCTCAACCACATATTCTCCCAATGGAGCACTCCTTCCTTGGACCTCTTTGCTACCAAGCAGAACGCCAAATGCCAAAGCTTCGCAAGTTGGCATCCCCAACAAGGATCTCTAGGGAATGCATTTTCGATCGCATGGTTCAACGTCTTTGCGTACGCTTTTCCACCGATTCCCTTAATTTCCAGGGTCCTCAGGAAGTTGAAAGCAGAACCCTGCACGCTCATTCTGATAGCTCCTGCGTGGCCACGCCAGCATTGGTTCACGGAGCTCCACCTTCTCTCTCTGGAGCCGCCAATCCCTTTGAAACCATTTCCCTCTCTCCTAACAATGAACAGGGAACAAGTCCAACATCCGGATCCAGCATCTCTCAGGTTATCGGCTTGGCTCCTGAGTTCAGAGAGTTCCATCACCTAGACATTCCTCCGGACTGCAGGGCAGTTCTAGCTCGAGCTCGAGCCGAAAGTACTAACAAAACATATTCCCTAAAATGGAAGAGATTCTGTATTTGGTGTAAGTCGGCAAACATACACCCTTTTTCGTCTTCTCCACAACAAATACTGCCTTACCTTCTCCATCTGGCAAATTCAGGTCTTGTTCATGCCTCCATTAAAGTGCACCTCGCAGCAATATCCCGTTTCAGGAGATCTTCAACAGGTCCTTCTCTCTGGTCTGATAGACTGATTAAGCAATTTCTCAAAGGCCTATTCAGGACTTTTCCTCCCGTAAAACCTCTGCCTCCCACTTGGCATCTCAACACTGTTCTTGCTCAGATCATGAAACACCCCTTCGAGCCAATACACAGGACTGATCTTAAATACCTTTCTTGGAAGACGGCACTCCTTCTAGCCCTTACCTCAACAAGGCGAGTAAGTGAGCTTCAGGCTTTTCAATTCAAGACCCTTTCCTGCAATTCAAACACGACAGGGTTATATTACGAACTAATCCTAAATTTGTGCCCAAAGTCCCCTCGGACTTTCATCTCCAATGAACCCATAATCTTACGTTCCTTTTTTCCCAATCCTCAAACGCCGGCAGAAAAAGCTCTACACTCGCTAGACCTTAAGCGCTGCCTTAAATTCTACCTTGACAGGACGAAATCGTTTCGCAAATCTAACCAACTCTTTGTGGCTTACAGTCGACCTAGGAAAGGTCTTCCGCTAACTAAACAAAGTATCTCTCGATGGATCTCTGGAGCCATTACTTTCTGTCACCAGCAAGCGGGTCAACCCTTGCGGTCCAAGGTTCGAGCTCATTCCACGAGAGCAGTTTCTACCTCTATGGCACTCTTTGCAGGTGTGCCTATCACAGACATTTGCAGAGCGGCGACATGGAAGACGCCGCATACATTTACCAAGCACTACTGCTTGGATACAGAACTCATGAAGGATGCTGCAGTGGGGCAAGCAGTGTTACGCCATCTATTCCAATAGAGGTGAGCCTTCTTTTCATCCCACCATCCTTGTTTTTATACGCACATTTCTTTATTGTGTTCTTTCATGGTCTTCTTTGATTACAGTTTGGTACGATATATATATATATTTTCACATTGATATGTTATTATCTAGTGACTTCATCTGTAATGTACCATCCGAAATGTGCTTATCATTGCTTGCTATTCTGATTCAGGCATGTGAATCTATGAAAGATACCCTAATACTGGATAAGAAATGCGTTACTTACCTGTAACTGCAGTTATCCAGTATTGGTATCTTTCATAGATTCACATGCAACCCACCACCTCCCCTGGAAGGGCTCACCTTGTTCTCTCAGTAATACACCTACTTAGCACTGTGCTTACGAAAATCTGAGGGACTAGAGCTCCTTCCAGGAAGGTTCCACAGGGTGGCGATAGCTGATTGGTTCTCTTCTAGAGTTCGGTCCTTTTTACAAAAGGACATGGATATGTTACTAATGTAAGGCTCTTAGCCTATTACTCTATATGTCCAATGGGACATTGCTATAATTATGTACCGGGGACTCCCATCTCGGCGACGGGGAATGATTCAGGCATGTGAATCTATGAAAGATACCAATACTGGATAACTGCAGTTACAGGTAAGTAACGCATTTCATATTGGTCCAGAAAGCGTGCTTTTTGTGATTTGGTGTAAAGCCGTTCAGTAGGTTTTTCAGATATCTAACTTAAAAAATATAAATATCTGGGTCCTTGCAGTAGACTTGCGGATTCTACTAAAATTTGATTGGCTGCCAACACTTCAACCAGGAAGTGTTGGCTAGACAAACAAAGTAAAAAAGAAAGAAAAGGGGGCAGGGTAGGAATACCCTGACCACCCAGATATGGTTGGGGGGGGGTCCCTCAGGGACCCTTGCCACGGGTAAAAAGCATTTTTTGTATCTTGCTGCAAACTCGCCTTTGGGTTTGCTGCAAAATTAAAAAAGAAAGACGCGCAAACTCCCTTGCTTCTTTTTTCTAAAGCCCCTGGTGGGCCAAATCCCGGGGGCATAGTAAAAATAAAGGAGGGGGTGCATTGGACACCCTCATAGGGGTAAATGAAACCCCGTGGACCGCCACCTCTCCGGGGTTTAAAAAAAATCATTTATGTGGGGGGTGCCCACACGGCACTCCCCCGCCCCGTGTCCTGGGGACCACCACCTCCCCAGGGCTTGTTTGTTAAATGAATGGAGGGGGCCTCTTGGACCCCCTCCGAGGACTGGGGACCATTACCTCCCCAGGGCTTAAATATTTATATGGGGGGCCTCACGGACACCCTGCCCCGGGCCCGGGGACCTCCACCTCCCCGGGGCCAAAATACCAAAACGGGAGGGGCGGCCATTTGGCCCTCCTCTCTGGCATTCACGGCCCCGGGGACCACCACTTCTCCGGGGTGGCCCTTTTAAGTAAAAGGAGGGGGGGGGCGCGTGGCCCCCTCCCGGAACCCTAGATGGCCCTGGGAACCGCCACCCCCCAGGGCCGGCTGCTGCAGTGTCCTGGGGTGCCCATCCCCTGGACTTTGCTATTTGCTATGGCTTGGCGAGAGCACTGCTCCCGCCAAGTCATAACATATGCTGCTCCGCTTCTAGTAAGCAAGAGCAGAATTGCTTTTACACACAGGGAGCTGCATGTTAGCAGCTTCCTATGTGTAAGAGCAATGCCGGCTCCCACAGGAGGCGGGGACCCGGCAGGGACCGCGGGGGCCTTGAGTCTCCTCTTGCGGTTCCCCAACCTTTAAAAAGTGGGTGCTCTGGGTGGAACCAGGGCACCCACACTACAGGCTGGGCCCCGGGAGATGGGTCCCCGGGGCTGAAATCGGCCCAGGATGAGGGCCGCACGGCCTCCCACCCTTTAATAAAAAATATATATAAAAAAGAGGCCAGGGGATCGGGGCCCTGGTACTGAAATAGGTCCAGGGAAGTGGGGGCCACATGGCCCTCCTCGCAGAAAAAAAACCAAATGCAGCCGCGAGTCACGGGAGGCCCTGCCCCCTTTGTCCATTACTCTGCAAACGTGCCTCCTGGCGCAGTGGTGGTTGGGGTATGAGTCCTCTTGGATGCGGAGGGTCCTTTGGGTCCAAGAACCTCTTCCGTTACCTCTGGTGAGTCCCAGACAGTGGGATTGCTGAGACGACTTGGAGGCCACAACCCCTCTCTCCACCACTCTGCAAATGCACCTCTGGCGCGCTGCTAGTTGGGGAATGAATTCCAGTTTACTCCTGAGGGCCTCAGGACTAAAGTAGACTTCTTCCCCCAACCAGTAGTGCGGTAGTACGCGCGTTTGCAGAGTGGTGTAGAAAGGGCGCGTGGCCTTTGACGTCCTCTCAGCAGTGCAGCTGTGTGGCTCTTACTGGCGGTACCAGGAGGGGTAGTTGACCCCCAAGGAACCGCAAGAGCCAAGGGGACTTCATCCCCCAACTAGTAGTGCACCAGGAGGTGTGTTTGCAGAGTGGTGGATAAAGGGGGCGTGGCCTCTGCCAACCTCCCAGCAGTCCTATTGTGTGGGACTTACTGGAGGTAACCGGAGGGATAGTTGGCCCCAAGGAGGTTCTTGGGAGCCAACTACCCCTCCTGTTACCTCCAGTAAGTCCCACAGAGCGGGATTGCTAAGAGGTCTTTGGATCCCACGCCCCCTTTCTCCACCACTATGCAAACACGCCTCCTGGTGCACTACAGGTTGGGGTATGAAGTCCACTTTATTCCTGAGAAACCGCAGTTGGGTCAGAGAGTAGACCCCTCTTCCTTCCCCAACCAGATCTCAGAGTAGTGACAGTTGCATCACTTCTGGGATAAGGTGGCCATCTGGGAGAGGTGGAGATCAGAGGACTCTGGTCTCCGGGGGAGTTGGGGCCTAACATCAACTTGTTGGTGCTTCGGGCGATCTGACTGGCGTTAAAAACATTAATTCCCTCTGTCAAGGGGAAGGTGGTGCAAGTGTTCATGACTGCTATGTGTTACTGCAACAAGCAGGTAAGTGTGGGGCCGTTGACCTATTGTCAAGAGGCTCTGCACCTCTTGTCATAGCTGCAACAGCAGGACATGTTCCTAGTAGTTCAACACCTGCCAGGTTCTCTGTGGGGAGAGCCTTGGTAAGGTCTGTTTGCCTTGGAAGAGAACGCGCAATGTCAGCAGTTTTGCGCGTTGGTTTTTGCAAGACGGCTATCGCTCAGTGACGCTTTTCGTCACGAGGGGAGCTCAGGCCTCCTGTATGTCTTTCAGCCCATACCACTTCTGCCTAGAGTTCTCAAGAAGATCAAGAACGACCGGGCCCAAGTTATTCTTGTGGCTCCGGACTGGGTTCGGAGAGTCTGGTACTCTGAGCTTCTTCGAATGAGCATTGATCCTCCGATCAGGCTGTACCTGTGGGAGGATCTTCTGTCGCAGAAGCAGGGGAGGATCCTCCACCCGAACCTGTCCACTCTCCGCCTCCTTGTGTGGAGATTGAGCAGCGACAGTTGATAGCTTTTGACTTTCCTCCCAAAGTCTGTGAGGTTATCTTGGTGACCAGGTGTTCCTTCAAAACGGTATACGCCTGCCGTTGTCAAAAATTTATAAAATACAGAAAGAACTATTGACCTTCTTTCTGCCTCTCTTTCTGATATTCTTCTCTTTATTCTTACCCTTCACCAGCAGGGCTCTGCTCTGGGCTCTCTCAAGGGTTATCTTTCTGCTCTGTCTGCTTTCTTGCGGCTGCCTGACCAACCCTCTTTATTCAAGTCCCCTATTGTAAATAGGTTCTTGAAATGGCTTGTACCTATGTTTCCCCCTATGCCCTTCATTATGCCTCAGTTGGATCTCAACCTAGTTCTCACGTACCTCATATGCGCTCCCTTTGAGCCACTACATAATTGTCCTCTCAGGTTGCTCACCATCAAATCAGCATTCCTAGTGGCTATTTCATCTGCCTGGAGGGTGAGTGAGCTGCAGGGTTTTCCATCCAAGCCTCCCTTTCTCATGATATTTCCGGACAAGGTGGTGCTTTGCACCCAAGCCTCTTTCCTTCCTGGGGTGGTGACCCCATTCCATCTGGATCAGTCGGTCACACTGCCCACCTTTTATTGCCCCTCCACATCCCTTTAAGGAAAGGGATCGTCTCCATCGTCTGGACCCAAAAAGAGAGTTGCGTTCTACCTTGATCGCACAAATGAGTTCCTGTTGGATGAACAACTCTTTGTGGGTTATGTAGGAGCAAAGAAGGGTCGGACAGTGCAGAAACGAACCATTTTGCACTGGGTTGTTATCTGTATCAAGATCTGCTACGCGCTGGCTAAGAAGCAGCCCCCTGAGGGCTTACAAGCTCATTCCACCAGGGGGAAGGCTGGGACCACGGCGCTAGCTCGTGGAGTGCCAGTCCTGGACATCTGCCAGGCTGCACCGTGGGCTTTTTTTGCACACGTTTGCAAAACACTATTGCCTGGACAGTCAGGTCCGCAGGGACAGGCATTTCACCCATTGTGTCCTGCAGACATTTCTAGTCTAGTAATTTGTCTGCAGCCCACTGCCAGCAAGTATGGCTTGGGTATCTATTCAAAGGTAAGGAATATGCAGCTAGAAGTCTCTATTGGACGAACAATTTACTTACATTCAGTAACGCATTATCTGGTCGAGACGATACCTAGCTGCAGATTTCTTATAGACCCACCCATGCCTACCCGCTCTGCGGAGTCATTTATAGGGCTAGGGTTGCTCCCTTTACAGGGCCCTAGTTTTGACACACTAGTCAGTTCACTTAATGGCTCTGCGCTTCTGGTGTAGAAAAAGTGAAAAGTAACTGACGTCTGCAGTCCTGGGTGTCTTCTATATAGGTGACCACAACGTCACATCCAGCGTCAACGATGCACAGAGCCACTCGATAGTGCGCAGGAGTACTGCTCAGGCAAAACATCCGGATCCAGTCTGACACCTGAGAAATGCAAACGTAAGGAATCTGCAGCTAGATATTATCTCTACCAGATAGTGTGTTACCAAAGGGAAATAACTTGCTCAAAACCTTGAGAAGCCCAGCATCACTACAACATTACACTGTCTCTGTTTCATCAACTGGATCTCTGAGTCAATCACAGAAAGTTTACTGAGACTCCAGTGCAATTCATCCACTACCTTAGAGCAGTCATAGACACTTTAAGCAAATTTTATCTTTCAAACCAGAGACTGTGTTCTATCCTTCTAAAGTGACAGAAGCTTGTAAATATAGAGCATCCGATGACCTGTCAGGTTTCATCTCTTCTAGGCTCAGCGGCTTCATTGATTTTTCCTGTGCTAAGCGCTCGTCTGCAGATGAGACCGTTGCAACAGTACCTACAACACCAATAGTGCCCACTCTCAGACAGTTGAGAGTACAAGTTAACTCTCTTGCATACTGCAGTCGTCTCCCTTACTTAGTGGTGCAGATTGACAATCTCCTAAAAGGTGTCCACTTTCACTTTGTGATTCCATCTCAAACTTTTGTGAAAGATGGTTCACTGGTGGGTTGTGAGCCTGCATGGATGGTCTCCAGGGCCAGAGAGTGTGGTAGCTGAAAGAAAAAACTTACAGCTTCAACCTTGTAGTGTTGAGGGCAGTTTATCTTGCTCTCAAATCATTTAATTCAAGCTTCAGAAATCTTCTCTGCTATTCAAACAGACAACACAACAATGCATTACATCAACAAGCAAAGAGAAACAAATTCCAGAGTACTGCCTATAGAAGCCCAAATGATTTTGACATGGCTGATTGCGAGGGACCTGAGCATACCAGCAGTCCACCTACCAGGAGAATGCGGAAGCAAATATTCTCTCAGCAGAGCAATTCAGGAGAAACACAATTGGACACAAAACAAGGTTCTGCAAAATATCTTTTGTGAATGATGTTTTCCAAACGTTGACTTACTCACAAGCGCACACAACAAGAAATGCCCAAATTACACATACAGGTGTTTCCAACATAGCAAGTTGGCCAAATACATTGGTCTGTACATTTCTTCTGATCCCACTGTGGGTTATCACCAATCTGGTAAACAACAAGAAAGAGGATGATCCTCATTGCTACGGAGTGGCCATCGCAGTGGTAGTACACAAATGTTATACTCATACAAACTAAACCATACAAAAGACTGCTTGGCTAACTGGATCTCCTCTTCAAGTTCAAGGGCCAGATCTTGCATCACACCCTTCCACAGTTGATCTTGCCTCTGGAGCTCTTGCAACATGGTATTTAGATCTTCCAGAAGATTGCAGGAACATTTTGAAGGAAATCAGATGTGCTTCTGCTATAACATGCTATTCCTTTAAATGGAAGAGGTTTTGCATCTGCTGTTTACAGAAGAACATAGATTCAACCAAAGCGGTACTTCCATACCTTTTTGAATTGGCAACTCTGGGTTGCAGTTTTCTTCAATAAAGGTAAACTTAGCAAGTTTCACTGTGTATGGAAATAAACCTTCACAAACCTCTTTTTTCAAAATCCCTAATGTTAAAGACTTTCTGGAAGGTCTTGAGGTTTACCCTCCCTTGAAGGGCCCTTGCCCTCCTTGGGTGCTAAATGTGATTTTCTTCACATTAATGTGTTCCTCGCTTGAGCCCATTCATAAGGCTAATCTTCAACATTTTTCCTGGCAGACTGCTTTAATAGTGTGAATATTGTCTGCCTGTAGGATCAGTGAGAACCAGATCTTCTGTTGGAAGGAACCATATACAGTTTTCCATAAAAACCACGCCCTGTTGAGGAGTCATATGAGTTTCTAACTAAGGAGGTATTTGCTTTCTATGTTGATCAGACAATTATTCTTCCAACTTTCCTCCAGAATCATCCTCCTCCAGCAGAAAGAGTTTTACGTTCGCTAAACCTTAAAATGGATTTATAATTCTGTTTAGATAGACCAAACGCAGACAAACCAGCCATCTGTTTGTTAACTAGTCCAACAAGAATAGGGCTAGCCACATCTTAATAGTCCATTTCCTGGTGGATTGTTTCCTATATTCTTCTATGCTACAGTAATGCAAACAAAAATTTGGCGAGTAGGCCCAAATGTCCACTCCATGAGAGTAGAGCTGCTACTGCAAAATTGTTGAAAAAAATCTCCATTGTGGACTTCTGTAAGGCAACTACCTTAAAGTCCTTCCACACATTCACACAACATTATTGCCATGATACAAATGCCTGAACTGATACCGATGTGAGCCAAGCATTTCTGGGGAATCTGTTTGGTTAAGTTTAGTATTGTTTTTTTTGCCTGTGCATATTTCTTCTCTGCCTTTGTAAGGGGTAGGCTTACTTTTCCATTTAGTGCTTATGGCTAATAATGAAGATTTTCCTGCTGGAGAAAGAATAGTTCCTTATAATCCTAGTTCTCCTCTAGGACAATCTCCATTATAGTAAAAAGCAATCCTCCTGTCTCTCCAGAGAAAGGGCAAAGAGAATTATCCTCAGTTCTGCCTTGAGCCTTCATCTCAAATATAAGAGAACTGTCTTAAGTGCCACCTATATGGCATGATGGGACACTGGTGGTAAGCTATTCCTTAAAGGAGCAGCGCAGTTTACCAAGCCTTTCACTCTTCAGCCTATTAGACTATTTTCTCTCACCCTTTCTTTAAACAAGCATTTGCAATGCAATAGGTCTCGCATTACTGATAGTTTGAGGTATTGGCGTTGCAAATAATAATGCAACGCCAATAACTCATACTTTCAGTAATGCGAGACCTAGTGCATTGCAAATGCTTGCCTAGTGAGCCAGGAACCAGCATTGTATGTCTCAGTGCAGTACCGCAAGCTGCTCCTAGAGGCCCCTCGTGAGCAAGGCACCAGCACTGCATGTCTAGGTGCAGTACCGCAAGTTGCTCCTAGAGGTACCTAGTGAACAAGGCACCAGCACTGCATGTCTAGGTGCATTACCGCAAGCTGCTCCTAGAGGTCCCTAGTGAGCAAGGCACCAGCACTTCATGTCTAGGTGAAGTACCACAAGCTGCTCCTAGAGGTCCCTAGTGAGCAAGGCACCAGCACTGCATGTCTAGGTGCAGTACCGCAAGCTGCTCCTAGAGGTCCCTAGTGAGCATCAAACTTTTGGTCACATATGGTACTGCACCCTGCAGAAGATATTGTAAATCCATCCTACCCATAAAGCATTGCATGCAAGACAGTACCACGAGTACATTCAAATAGCTATGTCCATATATACAATTAGTAGCTTTGAAATGTGACAAAAGAATTATTATATTAAATCCGGATTAGGTTGTACTCTATGTGGAGCTGATGAAGGGAAATTTATAGAAGCTCTAATATAAATGTGAGATGTGCTAGCGATTAAAGTAACCACTGCCAACCTAGTTATGACCTAGTGAGTGTCCGGTCTGAAGGCCTTTAAGAAAATAGTGCCTTGAGGTTGTAATTAAAACCTAGGGCGTAACAGGGGGTGTCCTCATGGGAAGTTACAAGAAGAGACAAAGCAGTACTAACGAGGGTCAACTAAGCCTAATGACCAATGAAAAGCCACCATTTACAAAGGACAGGGACAGGAGCCAATTAAAAAGATGGGCGGAAAGTAGGCGGAGCTTTATGCCCATATCCTGAATGCAGCATGTCTTGAAAAGACAGCGCAAGCGCTGCCTAGGCGAGACCTAAAAAAGGGCTTAGTACAGTGGGGATGGGGAGGCCAACACTTAAGGGGTTAAGATTTTCTAATGCATGTATTGTGGCATTCATATAACACTTCACAACCCTTACCAGGCCCCACAAAGAATTTAATTGCAATTGGGTAACCGGAAATCCTTTTCAATACGAATGGATGATAAGGTGTTGTTTTCCAGTGCTGCCTTTGTGGGGGCAGGGCATGATGTTTGACATGTGCTCCAACCATGTGCCAAAGAACCAGAAGCTGTGTTCAAGCTCGATGTGGGGCGGAAGTGTTAGAGTAGGCATTGACATGCAAGGCAGTAGATACTGAATGTGGTTTTTTAAAATTTCATTTTTGACCGTCTGTCTCATGTCTCAAAAGTATTTTGTGTTTTAAAACAACCACGCTTTTAGTGTGCCCCAAAACACGAGTTACTTATTGTGAAGAGAAAGCTCAGGCGCAGGTTAAGCTTACATTCTCTTTAATGCATCCACCACGACGGTACATCCAGCACCGCTCATCCCACCAGTGGTTCTGCCCCTTACCGAATCACATTCCAAGGATGGTGTACACAAGGCTCCAAGGCATTACATCACTTAAGGAGATATAACACAAGAAAAAGATAGCACTTATCAATCATACCTTTTCCCCTTGAATACATCTACCGGGCTATGGTTCGTAGACACCTCTGTAAGGGTCTTTCATATTTACAAGTCTGCATAAACCCACTACTTGTGCAGCCGGGAATGGCACAACTGTGAGTGAGGTCCCGGTTTTAAAGTAGGAATCCTGGCCTGTTGTGAAAAAAGTTTGCCAATAAGAAATGCAACTCTTTTGCGTGGTTTTCAACAACTGCAACCGTAAAATGTTTCTACCAAAACAAGGAAAACGCAATCCGACGAGAAAATAGCTGGGGGAAATAAAAGCTCATCTTTTGTAACTGCTTAAAATATAATCAAAGGCTTCGTTATCTAATGCACTTGAATGGTGAGCCTCTGCCGTGTTCAAACAGCTCTCACATATTGCACTTGTCTATAAAAACACCGGCTTTATGTACCTATTATAGTTATTTTTTTCTACGAAACACTGAAAAGCAAAACAATTTGAGCTGAAATCTTTCGAGCACACGCATACAAATAGTTGAAATTGAAAAACAGTGCGATTTACTTTATAAAAAGGCAGTGCTCGTTTTCAAAAGTGTCATGTGCATTACTTTCTATATATTTTTAATTTGCATTATAATATTTAAATACATTTATTCTTTAAAACGTAAAAACCTTCATATGTTTACCAAACACTCAAAGACGTGTAGCACCTGTAGCCCATTGCTAAAAGTTAAGTGGATGTTCTATTTTCAGATAGGAAGGTAAACAGTAACACAATAACGATTTTACAACTTCGAGGAATTTAAAAATGTTGGGAGATGTATTAAACACATATCTCACTTGGCCTCCAAATACGAAGGGTTGTATGCATAAAGTAGTGCATAAGGCAAGAACGGTGCTACTGTAGTCCAGCTATGCAAGAGACTGAATAGAGCTACAAAAACAGATGGCTTGTAGTAAGTATGGCGCAAGAGACTCAATTATGGCAGCCACAAAAAGTTACGTTTCGTAGCTTAGTCGAACCATCCATAAAAAGTCCAAGTGTTTTTTTTTTCTGTGAGGAAGAATAACAAGCTGTCGCCATTGCGCAAAGGCAGTCGCTTGTTTATATTTGCATGGCGCTTTCACTTTAACAATAGCTGCCGCCCCACACAGCACTCGCGGGGTGGGCCGGCAGCTATTGTTAAAGTGAAAGCGCGGTGCAAAAATAAACACGCAGACGCCATCGCCAAAGCCGGCTGAAAAAAAAATAGTGCTTACCGACTTATGAAGGAGACCGTGTAACGCCGCAAGTGAAAGATCCAGTCGTTATGGGCGGTCACAGAAGGAGACAGGGCGGTAACAAGGAGGGACTAAGAAGCCTCATATTGAATCGGAAGCCAGCAGCATTTACCAAGGACAATGACACCAGCCAATGAAAAATATGGGTGGAGCCTTCCACAGCACTTCTACAGCATACCCTACTACAGCATGCCTCACAGAGCGAGCAGCGCATGCGCTGTAACGCTATGCTCGACCTAAAAAGGTTTGTGAAAATTTTCTGATGGATACATCTAACTGCAGATTCCTCACCTTTAGAATATTCCCTGGTGCCAGATGAAATCCAGAAGATTTAAACTGCTTTTCTCCTGCACACTAGTAGGTGGTATTGTGTGCCACCACTCCGATTTTGTTCTGCTAAGAAAGTGACAAAGAGAGTCTTGTATAAGCACCATCCCTGTGCCCTGATGTCAGTTCCTTTATTTCTGTGACTTTGTACACGGGTCCGCTCCTAACCTTTTCCTCATTAGATTAGTTTTTCCTTCAAAATCCATTTTTTCCAGTGTACAAGAGAAGTATGTCCCCTCCTAAAACTACAGAGTTTAAGCCTTGTAAAGACTATTGCAAACAGATGTCTGTGACACAACTCCCTCCGAGTCTGCCTCTGGTGTTTTGGTTCATTTCACAACTCCAAGTCCAACGAGGCTAGCGCCCTTATGAACCTGAATGTGTTTTGGGAACATGAACTGAACTTGTATGTCCCTGAATACCGAAAGAAGCCTTGGAAGTCCCAGTCCTGCTCCAAGTCAAGGACGCAGACCAATTTCTGCTCTTGAGGACATTCCCATAGCACGTCGTCGTCAAGGTCCAAGTCTTCAGGTAAGTCAAAATTGAAGTAGAAACACAAGAAACCAAGTGGTAGGCATCCCAGTCCTGGCACTCGTAGCCTGAGAAGTAGCAAGGATGTCAGGGTGCCCCACATTCTCCCTCTCGGGGATTGTGATGAAGAGCTGATTCCACAACTGATTCTGATCCATTCGGAGTTTCTGTTTCCATCGACAGTGTCACAACACGTTAAAGTCTTCCGAGAGGCCATGTTGCAAATTTTCAGCACCCTTCTGGCTCCGTCTGGTGTGCCTTTGGGCCCCAAAGATCCGCAGAGGCCTTCAGTTAGGATACCACTGGTTGGTCTGTCCTCAGCACTTTCTGTGCCTCCAGAACCCACTTTGAGACGCCAGAATGCACTTCCATCCTAGCACCAAAATCCACAGCAGTCCTTTCGAAATCGATGCTGGAACCGACTCTGCCAGCACTGGAGGACAGTTCTGTTCCTGTGGTCCCCTTCAACTCTGAGCTGATTCCATCTCGGCCCGACCAAGGTTGCATCTCTACACTGTACCAATGCACCTGGCCCCATTTCACTTTGAATCAGGCAAAACCATGCCTATGTCTCGAAGCCGCACCCCAGTTCTCCTGCAACTTTTCGGTTCAGACTCTAATCAGAGCTAGCCAGTTTTCGGGCATGACATTGGTGAAGAAGAGAGAGTATTTTTCCCAGCATTATCATGACAATTTATATCTGGATTTGAGGAATGCCTTTGGGTGGTTTCCTCCCCCTAGAATGGAACCAACTAAAGAGAGAGTGCCTCCTTTGCCATGGTGATCAGGAATCCAGTGGACAGCTTTGGCTTAGCTCTACCAACTATGATAGTCAAAGCCAACTTATTATAGGGGTTTTGCAACCATGACAACAATTTGTCAGAACCCTTACTTCCATTTAATGAAGACCTAACTGACACCGTTTTGGGCACCTTGTCCAAGCCCTGTTCCAGTCCCCCAGTAAACAGGTAGGTTGCCAGATGCCAGGCGACCCAGATTTTTTGATGTGGCACCATTCATCAGAGAGTTGGTGGTTCAGGCTTTCACCAGTAAGGTGAACCCTACTTTTTCCCCACAATTCCTCCTGACAGTCAAAAAGTTTGAGAGTTTTGAAAAGGGATAGTTTCCTCTGCCAACCTAGCCCTCTGCTCAGTCAATGTCAACTACTTGCCGGGGAGATAGGCCTAAGCATTATGGAACATGGTTGGTGAGATCGTGACAGTGTTCCCTGAAGAATTTTGGGCCAATTTGACTCAAACCATCCAAGATAGTCAGGATACCACAAAGTACACCATCTGCTCTGGGCTGGATGCAACTGATTGCTTGGGTGGAGCAGTTGTCATTAGCGTGGTGCTTCTGCAGTACAATTTGATGCAATTCACGGGCTTCTCTGGATACGTCCAAGCCTCTTTAATGGACAGTCCTTTTGGTGGGTTTCACCTGTTTGGCCAGAAGGCTGATTCGACGCTGGAACATTTTAAAGAAAGCTGAGTCACAGCGCATTCCTCTGGCTTTTCTACCCTTGCAAAACAGTATCTTCAACAGTTTTGTCCCTTTCAAGGCTCCTCCAGAGGGTTAGCGGACCTCGCATGCCATTGCCCACTGCCACTGCAACAGGCTTTTTAGGGCAGGGATCAAGCAGACAACACTTAGGCCATCAGGAACAGCAAACTTCCCAGTCCTTTGCCCCTCCAACATCCACCTCTAGGCTGCCTTAGTTTGCCTTTAGCGGCATACAACCACCTTGTGGGAGGCAGGATCATACATTTTCTTCTACGATGGCAAAAGATAATGCCTGACAGGTTGGTCCTCCAGATCGCCCCACAAGGCTATGCCGTGCCATTCCTTTTTGACCTGCCGCACCTTCCAGCCATGTCGGAACATCTCTCAAAGGAGCACTTTGCCATCTTGCTCCACAAGCTGCAAACAAAGGTAGCCATAGAGAAGGTTCTGGCCCAGGAAACAGGGCCTCGCTGTTACTCCTGTAATTTCCACAGGCCGAAGGACAGATGCCTTCGTTCCATTTTAAATCTCTGCCCTCTGCCTTCTTACAGAAGGACAAATTCAAGATGCTCTTGTTGGCCCAGATTCTGTCTGCCCTTGGTCCAAGTGACTGGATGGTAGCTTTGGACCCACAGGATGCTTACTTTCATGTCCTGTCCTGCAGTCCCACAGATGCTACTTCCAATTCAAGGTGGGCCAGGAGCAACTTCAGTTTGCCATGCTCCACTTCGGCCTCACCCATGCCCCTCGTGTATTCACAAAATCAGACCCTGAGAAATCATGAAGATGTTTCCAGGCCTTCTGGTCTAGTGACTTGAATAATCTACTCAATCTAACTGTATTGTACTTGACCCGTGAGCTGTTCTCAAACTGTGTGATTCTAGGTGTGAGAGGCTGGCCTGGTATATGATGTCCACTAATGTAAGTGGGCATCTTGCACCAGTCCAGACAACCCTTATGGTGATTTAAGAGGTCTTAGACAGCCTTGGAAAGCTCTCTAAGTGGTAGCTGTGGAGAGCAGCCTTCAGGCTTAGTCCAGAAGGAGTGTAAAGCAGCTTGTTTTACCAGAATGCAATCTTATAGTATAGATTAAGTGAAAAGAACCACACCAAGTATTTATAAAAATATGTATTTATTATACTTTAGCAAGAAACACAGTAAATAGCATGATATACTCAGTGGGCCCCAGGGGGGGGACCAAACCATATATTAGGAAAGTGGTATAGGAACCACGACTCGAGTCAGGACGATGTCGAGAGGACTTAGAATTGCTGGCACCCACAGAACCATACAAGGTAAGTAGATAGGGACCCCACGGAGAGTGTTTGCAGTGTGGAAACACGACTGCGTGCTCCGTACAACTCTATGTGCAAGTCGTGGTTGGAAGGACCCTTCCCAGTGGACCCTGAAGAAACCCCGTGGAAGACAGAAGGTTGGAGAGCCACCCCACCCATGGATACCCTAGTACCCATGTTACCTACACCACGGAACCCGGGTGCATACATGTGAAGTGGTGTCGGAAACCGCCGTCGAACCCAATGGAGGACTGCCGCTGTCGAGGAAGGAAGAAGTGTCCGATGGAATACAAGGATGGATTCTTGATGAGAGGTACCTGCAAGCAGAGGGGACAGAGTCTGTGTCACTCAGGGGTGACCAGGAGACTTGAAGACGAATGCCCTCCGAGGTCGGGTGTTGCAGGATGGATGACTAGGACCTTGACTCTGCAGCTGTGAGGACCAGGCGACGCTGAGGAGGACCAGGAGCCATGCACGATCTGTCCCATGAAGGATGTTAAGTGCTGAGGTGTCCGGCGGGAGCACCAACAAGCCTTGGCAAATGCAACCAACACAGGAATCAAAGAACAGGCAACGTCCGGACCAGCAAGGTCCAGGGGACTCACCAACAGCAGGGGAGTCAGGGCAGGCCCGAGCAATCAGGGGAGCCCAAAAGAAACAAGTGTGACCCTCAAGTGGACACACAGGCCGGAGGCACTGGAGTCGCAAGAGGACCTGTTGTGATGAGATTTCTAAAAGGCTTGACTCATTTGTTTTCTCCCAAGCCTTTTGAGATGTCACAGTGTGATCTTAATTTGGTTCTCCCTTTCCTCATGTGCAGGCCATTCAAACCCTTGTACAGCTACCCATTATGTCTCCTGACTCTGAAAATTGTGTTTTTGATCGCAGTGACCCCAGCTCGTCGTATGGGCGAACTCCAAGCTCTTTTGGTGCAGCCACTTTATACCAATTTTTTTCCCAGACAAAGCGGTACTGCTGACCAAGGTGGCCTTCTTTCCTAAAGTTTTAGTTATTTATATTGACTTTATTTCTATTTCAAAATATATATTTTTAAAATAAATAGTGAAAAATGGGCAATATAGGCTGTGCTAAAACATTTTTTTTAGAAAAATCTGCTTTTTCAGAAAAAAGTGGATATTCCTTTCCTATATATATACTTTGTAAAAAAAAAAAAAGGGCTCTGGGATCCTGTGAAGGAGATTGGGATTACAGGTAAGTAACTATTCCATCCTTCACCTCTCTTTTCCAGTTATTATGCTCAATATCTTATTCCGTGCGCAAGCCCTGTGTTCTTTCAGTATTCTAATTTGATCTGTGGGGGGGAGTAGGGCTAGGTGATTTGTCATGGCCTACCCAAACCAAATCAATGTTGTCTGTCCTGAGCAGCCGAAACAGGCTGCAGGGTTGGTCACAAGCCACTGAGTTCTAACCTCAGAGCAGTCATAGGTTGTTATTTTGGTCCAGCTTGAACTCAGTCGAGTAATGACTCTGCACTCAGCAGAGATCTAGGAAATGATTCTGCACAATGAAGTTTGACATAACAGATAAGGCTCCTAAATCAATTCTGTCCCAAAGTGGGTTAAATGAACCCTACCTTATTTCCATGGAAGTAGAGGAAATCAGTGCATTGATGTATATTTGCAGCCAACATGTAGTGTTTTTTTTTTTTGCTCAGACATGAAAGACATGAAAAAAGGTAACAACTTGATTCAAAGCAGAATTGGTTTTTGGAGATGTTGGTGAATGATAGAGTTGGTCAGTTTCCCAATAAATTGCCACATTATTCCTTCTCTAGAAGGTTGACAGAGAAGACAGATGATGAAAAACAGAAAAGCAAACCACAGTTTTAAAAAGTCATTACAAGAGCCTCTTCAAAGGAGCACACATTGCTCTTTAGTTAATATTTAAGCCATTCTTTGGTTGGTGGTTGCATTTGCCTTATTTTGCTGTTTTATCATGCCCTATCCCGTTTTCACCGAACTGGGTGAGCTAGCAAAATGACCCTTGGACTAGATTCTTCGAATTGTCTGTCTGCCCTAGTATTTTGTGATGTGTTTGATTTCAGTTGGCACGGACAATAAATTATTTGTTGACTTTTTGCATTACCACTGTTCTCTAGGGCATTCTGTAGCTCCAGCATTTGTTACAGTTGCATTGAGTTCTGCTAGGATGCCCCCAGACTACATGTACATTTGAAGTGCATCATGGCTTTGTAGTTATGGACCTTTTCATAGATTGCTGGATGTTTAAGGGGCAGGAAGGTTATTCTTTGAGGTTTGCATCTTCACCGCTGGAAACCTGCTATGCAGTAGGTATTTTTTAAGGGAAGCAGACACAAGCTTTAGGTAAAGCCTCTTGCCAGTTCTTTGAGCTGGAGATCTTTTTCCTATAGCTCTTCAAGCCTTTATGTACTTCTGCAGGAGTCTGCTTTTAAGTTGCAGTCAATTTGCCTGTGCTTAGGTTATTCTGATATGTCACAAATATACCAAAGTTATGTGCTACTGTTGTCTCTCCTCATCCACAGCCTAATCGAATCTCTCAAGTTCTGGAGAACACGCTTCCTGCTGCTCCCGGCATGTGTCAGTGCTACTAAGCGCATTATGGAGGGAGAGGCTCACTGTGACATATACGGGGACAAGCCACGCTCAGACGAGGAGGAATGGCAGCTGCTGGACGGCTTCATTCGGTTTGTGGAGGGCTTGAACCGAATCCGGCGGCGTCACCGCTCGGACCGGATGATTCGGGTGAGAGTTCTTTGGCATTAATCAAAAAAAGACATGAGGGGGGAAATGGAGAGAAGCAAAACTAAGAAAGACATAAGAGATAAAGGGGAGAAAGTGGGGAGACATAGGGAACATAATTGAATAGATCAGGGGATAAAGAAAGTTTAAAGATGAGATTCACAGTAAGGGAATAAGATGAGGTGAGAGGAGGGTTTGGGTACTGAGGTGAAAACAAAAGCAAATGTAATGGCCGGTGGGATTAGAAACACTGGAGAGCTAGAACAGGGAGCGCTATTGGGGACATTGAAGTAGGTGACAAACAATTGTGAAGTAAGACAGGAGGGAAGTAAGATTTTGGACAGAATGAACAGGAAAGGTGAAGAGAGGTAATAGCAAAGGATCATGAGCATAGCTCTGTGCCGAAATGACAGGCAAGAAAAAAGAAGCATATGGAAAAATGAGTTTTCATCAGAAGGATGAGTTATGAAACATGAGGCCACTAGAGTAGCTGGCTTTCAATTTGTTAGTTACGAGAGAAGTGCAAATGATTAACCACTGCACCAGCAGTTTCCTAGAGCAGAAAACACTTTCATATGTTCAGCATGGAGAAGATTGCAACTCTTGTCTTATGCTCATCTCTGGTGTATTTCTTTAGAAAGGGGCTGCCTTGAAAGGTTTGCAGCTGCCAGGGTCAATCCCCACACATCCCCCGGAGCCAGTGGGACCTCCAGCTGGGAAGAAGGGAACATCAGCTCTTTCTGCACTTTTGGAGATGGAGGCCAGCCAGAAGTGAGTAATGGAGAAGCTACTTTAATAGGAACAGGAACCCGAACACACCACCACAGGCGCTCTCTTTAATACGAAAGGGATGCAACTTGGGCATGGAAAGGTTTTCAGCATAAGCATTATCACAACAATCTGTACAAGTAGATGGATTCAGAACAAAGGCTGTACCGTGTGTGTTGTGTGGACATGTTGTTTCAATTGATGCTGGAATGTTACATGAAATTGGTGGTTAGTTAGTTTAGTACAGGAACAGGGATGAATGTCACAAAGAGATGGATGCATGTATGTGTATGTGCGGGGTGGATATAGGAAAAATAATGTGCGTTGCTAAGACAAGGGACTGTCTGTGCTGGACTATTGGGTTGTGCCACATCATTAGTGGGGTAGCGATGTATCAAGTGGCAATGCTAATCACTTATTGATGGGATAGGCTTGTTTGTTGGGTGGGTAAAGGGAGTTTGGGAAGGGGTGTGTGTTGTGGAGATGGGGTGGAAATGTGTGTTCCATGTAGATAGAGTAAAAATGTGTGTTGCCTGCAAACAAGGTAGAGATGTTTCTCGTTGCAATGGAAGTGCTGACGTGTCATGGGTTGAGACTGGTGGGTGTGGGGTAGAGATGTATGTCGAATGAAAATGAGGGCAGTGTGTACAGGTATAAGTAAAGATGTTGGTGTGACAGAGATAGTGATATTTGTTGTGGAGATCCAGGGTTAGAGGTGTGTGTCAGATAGACACACCTGTCAGGTCGATACAAGTTAAGAGATGTGCTTTAGAGGTGAGGGATACAGATTAATTTGCAGGTGGATGAAGAGATAGGGAGGTCAAATTGCATCCTGTGTAGGGTTGTGTATATCAGATGGATAAAGGCATATGTGTCTGCGGTTGTTGGTTTGTCCATGGAGGGTCGTCCATGGAATTATACAGATTGTATTTCCCTGTAGTTATCTATGGAAGGCGGTAGATAATTGTGGACTTACAGCCAACACCATTTCAGGGTGTGGGTCATCTAACCATCCTCTTAACCTGTGTCATTTAATCCATCTGCTTTGGGTCTTGGTGCATTTAGTGCTATAGAGTGTGCAACTATCCTTTCCTAGGTGGTAGTGTAGTGTGTTACAGGGTGTGGAACGTGAAGCGAGCTCATTGCATTTCTAAGAGTGTTTATGTCGATTCTAATGCCAGCCTGCAGGGTTGGTGACCTTTCGAAACCTAGAGTAAGTGTTTTAAATTTCCCTCATCAACTTATATATATGTCTCGGTCTAGTTATCCCAGGTCCCCCGTCTCACATAGGTTTCCTAAAATGTTTGGGGCACTTTGTATTGTTCATCTATCACAAATTATGTCGCCACTTGGCGCATTATATTCTCGTCAGCAGACATGTGTCTGTGATTGTGGATTTGCTCAACTGAGTGTCTCTGGGTCTTCAGGCATGGAGGCAGGGTGAAGAAGCTGTTCAAGGGAATGCTCTCCTGTCAGTAGCAAGTGAGCAAATGGTCTATTGCTCCTGTTTCTGGACGGCTGATATTTAATTTCCTTATCTGGTGCTGATATGTTCGCAGAACTCTGCCCTTAAGGAAATGCAAGGGCAGACAGCCCTTTGTACTCCCTTTCAATAATCGGTAAATTAGTAATAATAATAAATAAATATCTTTATTTTCTAGGTAATTAAAACCATTCAAAATATTTATAAAAACCCGTGCTTTCCATATATCACCATAAAAAGCAGATGACAAATCTTTAAAGGATAAAAGGTTTCGAGATCCAAAAGTGCATATGCCAGAAATGTGCTGAAAAATGTGATAAATGTACGACTGCGCCTGAGGAGATCACCAGTGAGGCGGTTCTTGCTGCCACTCTGTCCATGAACTTCTCAAATCATGCGGTGAGTCTGCAGTCCCTACCTTGAAAACATTGTTCAATTGCCTCCTGACATAGGTGAATATTCAGTTCTCGAAATAATGACTTTAGCCGGACTTGCCTTTCCCCCTGAAAGCCGGGAGAGGCAGAAGCGACAAGCAACGTCTGCCCGTGTGAATTTCCATCTTTGGGCTACTTCACCCACGTTGACTAGGCCCGTCTTTAGGGTTTTGACAGGGGAAGTGTAAGATAGGGTTGAGGGTTCAGCTTACTTCAAGTTGCTGCTACAAACTGGTTGTGAGACTTAACTTGGAATGTAAGAATACCTTTTTTGCTGACTGGCTTTTGACAGCCCTCTGTAGAAGACATTTGAATGAGTCATATGAAATGTTCGAAGCCCATGGGAAGGTCATTTGTAGATCGATCAGGTCTTCCAAATAACAGCGTGCCAAGATGATGAGTACAGGTTTCACATTTCTTGGCCCATACAAAATTTAAAGCTTCCGGCTTCAGCTCCCTTTAATTTGAACCATAGTTTCAGTAAATTGGCCCTCTGTGGCAGTATTTGGTCTATAAGGCCAAATTCTAGTGGAATCCGAGATTCCCCAGTGGAGTTAGGGAGCCGAAATATTTGATGGAAAAGCCTTAATTGCTGCTGATTTAACCACCGCTCAAATTTATCAGGAAAGCTTCTAATCCATATACCAGAAAGGGCAAAAACGTAGCTTTTATAACTTGCAGTAGTGGCAACAATGAAGGGGGGGCCTGTAAGGGTGGTTGTAGCTTTACTTAAACCTACTACTATCCCTTCCACCCTTTGTTGCAGAGTTTCCATGTGAAGACTTGAGACACCTGAGGCCTGAAAAATTTATAAGAGTTAGATTTATCGATGGTATGATCTCCTAATTGCCACGACCAGAGATGCTGCTTGCATGTCCTTGTAAAAGTAACAATTTTAGTTTTTTCTGGGTTAATTTCTAGCCCATTTATGTCACAGTAAACAGCCAGAGTATTGAGTGCGGATTGCAACCCAATGGCATAAAAATCCAACAATACTGTGTCATCAGCATATTGCATAATATATAAAAGTCAGTTGTTAAATCTCGGAGGCAGTGGCGGTCCCCCCCATTAGGGCAGAGGAGCGCCGCCCCCTAATGCCAGTGCAGCAAAAGTGAAAAATAAAATGGTAATAAAATGAATTACCATTTTATTTTTCACTGCTCCCAGCCCAAGCAGTGTTTGGGGGTGGGGCTGCTGCTGACTGGCAGCAGGAGAGGTGTGCTCACGCCACCAGCTGGGGTGGAGAGCAGGCACAAGCTCCCTGTGCCTGCTGGAGCGTCGGGGCAGACCGCTCCAGCCAATCCTGGCACTGTTCTCATGATGCTCATCTGGAGCATGAGAGCAGGGTTGGGATTTGGAGAGGGTTGGCTGAGGCTCCATGAGGATTCGAGGTGACGAGGAATCGAGGAAGCGTTGGTAAGGACGGTTTTAATGTTATTTTTTGGCCACTGACAGGCACTGCGAGAAACTCACATTGCCTTCAGCCTTAATTCCAGAGCTCTCAGTCACGGCCCATTATAAAATCTGTTAACGAGCCGTGATTGAGAGCTTTGCAATGTGAGGCTAAAGGCATTGTGATTTATCACAGTGCCTGCCACTGGGTTTGGCACTGGCTCAACGGCCCTCCACTTTTGAGGGTCACCGACCGCCACTGCATGATTTTATCAGGGCCCGTTCAATGTCGGCTGTAAATATGTTGAAAAGAGTTGGGGCTAGGATGCAGCCCTGCTTTCGCCCTTTGTTGACATGTACTCTATTCAATAAAGTTCCATCCTCGCTGAGTTTGACTTGCACCCAATTATTCGAATAGAGGACATTGATGGCATTAAGTGCTTTTGTCGGCGAGGCTCTAGGCACTTAATTTCTGCCATAGCCTGAACCTGTTGATGCTATCAAATAATTTTTTGTAGTCTATAAAACATGCGTGCAAGGTTTGTTTATTGACCAAGGTTGAATGGATTAAGTGAGCCAGTGCTATGAAATTGTCCGTGGTCCCGGTATTTTTTACGGAACCCAATCTGAAACCATGGGATAATATTTGCCTGCAAGATGGGTCTTGAAGGACTAATGAAGCAAAAAATTTAGCATCCACATCAAGCAGGGCTATCAATTGATAATTTGCTGGGTCGTCCCTATTCCCTTTTTTATGAATTGGGACAGTGTATGAGCCCTGCCTGGACGAGGGGACCAGACCAGTTATCAGGACGTTGTCATAAACACTTCTTATTCCTTTGCTCCAGAATTGAGGGTTTGTTTTGAATATTGCTGTGGGCACGCCATTTGGTCCCGGAGCAACATTGCTTCTTCCTTTAATAATGATGTTTTGAATGACTGCATGCTTAATTCTGACCGGACTGTGACATGGGAATCGCTCGCCTGATTTTATCAAGTGTGGCAGTGATGCTGCTTGCTTGGGCCATGCCGATGGCACATTTAAGGCGTTGATGGTAGTGCTATACAGGCCAGCAGTGTAAGTTTCCCATGTCGTGCTATCTAATTGATTGTGCCTCGGTGGATTTGACGGAACTGTGAGCTGATTTATTCACTTCCAAAAAAAGACGACTATTAGCAAATGTTGCTGCTTTAAAGAAAATTATCCAGGTTTGTTCATGTGCCGCCTGCTTAGCTTCCAAAACTAGCTTCTTGTATTGGGTCGTTAGTTGGCGAAGTTTGGCCCTGCATTGTTCTACACCTTGGGATCCATTGCTAATTGATCCAGCTAACTTTGCTATCTTTTGTTTTTCAATGTGCGGACTAGCTGTGTACCATGATGTCTGCCCATTAGCAGGAGCACCTGATTTGTTACATCGTTTGCCACTTGTTTTGTTTAGCTCAGAGTGTAATTCACGTATAGCACGATCCCAGGTAGAAGAGCTAAAGGGTTGATTGTCACCCGTGATGGTGTTTAAATGATTAGTACATTCATCTCTGTAGCTGTGTGTCCATGCCGCCAGATGCTTTTCAGCATTAAAGGACCAGTTGGAGCGGTTTAGTCTTAGAGAGGGGAGGCCTTTTCCCAACTGCATGTGCCAGTTTATCCTGTAACGTTGAATCTGTAATACTGTCTTTTGAGGAAAGTGATCGCTTTCCATCCGATGGTCTATCTGAAAAGTAATCAGCTTATTAAATAGCAACAGTGATAAGAAGGTGTCGTCCAACACAGCCCCATGTTTGGGAGCCAGCTGCATGTAGGCTGCCAGTCTATCAAGGTTATGGCGCCCATTCAGGATTCGTAGCCCGAGTGAGATTCAGCTAAGGTGTCCTCTATTGCGTCTCATCGTTGGAAGTGGAAACAAGGCTTTGTGATGTGCAAATTATATCCATTTGCCATGTGGATTCCAGGTTGTCACAGTAATTGAAAAGGTTCGCATTAAAGTCCCCTGTAACAATTATTTCTGCACTTGGTTTAGTAATAGTGATATCGTGCAAATAGTTGCTAAAATAATCCCCTTTGGCTTGAAGGGTTTTCCTTCCTGGATTCAGATACACTCCAAACAAGAGCAAGTGCCAACGGTGGTTATTTGCTGCGGCAACAAATGATGGACGTAATGCTGAATAACGCAAACTCCCCCCCCCCGTTAAGAGATCTGTGTTAAATCCATTGTTCTTTTGCTCTCTGTACCACCCCAATTTGGACCCAGCCATATGCAAATTAGTCTTGACCCTACTCCTCATACGAACAGTCCAACCCGAACTGCCAAGTTGGGTCCTCCCTGAACCAGAAACAAGCATCCTGGAACCAGTTTAGGGGTATCACCCTCATCAGCCAGGCTACCTTGAATCCAGTTGCACAGCGAGCAAGGGACCCACGTCTGGCCATACCTATCCCTCTTAGGGCGAAAAGTGCTGCAACAACAAATGATGGATGGAATGCTGAATAAATGAAACACTCACCCCCAGTCAAAAGATCTGGGTTAAATCCATTGTTCTTTTGCTCACTACACTTCCCCAGTTTGGACTCAGCCATATGCATATCAGTTTTGACCCTGCTCCTCAAGGGAACAGTCAAGCCCGAACTGCCAAGCCGGGTCCTCCCTGGACCAGAAACAAGCATCCTGGGACCGGTTTTGGGGTATCACTCCTCAGCTAGGCTAGCTTGAATCCAGTGGCACAGCAAGCAAGGGACCTACGTCTGGGCATACCCATCCCACTTAGGGCAAAAAGACCTGCGGCAACAAATGATGGACGGAATGCTAAATAAATCAAACACTCACCCCCCGTCAAGAGATCTGGGTTAAATCCATTGTTCTTTTGGTCACTACGCCACCCCAGTTTGGCACCAGCCATATTCAAATTAGTCTTGACCCTGCTCATTGTGGGAACAGTCCAGCCCAAACTGCCCAGCCGGATCCTCCCTGGACCAGATACAAGCAAGCTGGGAATGGCTTCGGGGTATCACCCCCATCAACCAGGCTAGCTTGAATCCAGTGGCTCTACAAGCAGTTTTATTGAAATCCCCAATAGCCATAGTTTATTTGTATTAATTTGCAATACTTTACAGTTCAGCATTGTGCAACATAGTATCAACAGACCCCAAGCTCCTCGGCACTTTGTGGCTTTTTTTAACATTGGAGAAACAAATGATTCATATCCTGCCAATGAAATTGGGGCACCAGACCAGGTTTCTTGTAGGCAATGAGGTTAAATTGCTTAAGTATGTTATTGCTTCCTTCTGCATTTTAATTTGGTCCCAATCAGCGATGTTGCTGGAGCAGCGCTTTATTTCGTTGATCTGAAATATAGCATTTGTGTTTGTTCAGGAATTCTGCGTCATTGCACCAATGCTCCCTCTTTTCCCTGATTTAGATTACCTCCAGGCTGCTGGAATCCAGGACCAGTCGACTTGCCCTTTGAAGAATGCATTTCTCAATATATAGGAGAGGCTACCCAAGTTACCCACTGTTACATTAATCACCTCAGATTCTACCCTGCTAGAGCTCGTTTGCTGAATACCCCTTAGAGCAGAATACGTAGTTGTGTTATTAGCTGGAGCTTGAAGGACCACCAAAGAATAAGCGCCAGTGTGGACTGTGCCTTCTGCATGAGTTTCATTGACTGATAGAGCATGGTTCCGTTGAAGGGAATTATTGGTGGTTTTGCAAATAACTGGGTAGCTCTCTGATTCAGGGTGCCTAATGTTCTATTCCCCACCTGTGACGCATCTCTCTTTGTTCCAGGCCATTGGTTGCTGCCTCCTTTAAATTGAGCGTTAGCTTAGTTGTCTCATTTAATTCACCGTCTTTTCTTGGCAAAAAAAGACACTCTGCTGATCGTCTAAGCTGAAAATGGAAAATTAGTTGGAAGGGCCTGTAGTAACTTAAGAATATTGCTACGGTTAAGGTAGTCTTGGGGGCCACGTGACTGATATAGAGGTTTTAGTAGGATTTTCGCTTCTTATTGTGTATCCGTATCATCCTGCACTAATCAAGCTCTATTGATTGATGGAGACCTTGTTGGAGCACCTCGAAACCCTTACGGGTGAGTAGTCGCGCTTTACAAGCCACTTGATTGATTGATTTATTGATTTTTTGATTGAGATTGGTCCTTAAATTTGGCCTGACAGTCTCGGGTGGGACTTGGATAAGATAAATTGATACAACTTATTCCACTTCCCTTGCAGCCTTTCCAGTCTATTATGTACTGGTCAGGGTCCTCAGGTTCAAGCGGTTTCATGTTGCTAAGCTGCAAGTTATTTTGATTATTTATACACTCCTGAGCCTGAAGTTCTTGAAACTGCGGGTAAATTAGTACCAAGAGATGCAGTTAGAATTTAAAAAAAGAGAGAGAGCTAGGGGAGTGCCAGTTACTCATTTCCCCTCCCAGAAACACCAGGCTGTAATACATAGGGCTTGAGGTGATCAAGACACTTCCCCTGGCACACTCTAATCCCAGACAGCAGGGTGTCAAGGACAGAATGCTGTAAACGTCTTTCTAGTTTCCTTCTTGATTGCCAGAGAAAAAGGTGACTCTTCTCTGTATCCATGGTGCCACCCTGCACTTAATAAACATACAAAAGGTGTCAGGTGTCTCCTTAACAGTGTCACAATTTGGAGGAAAAGCCCCAGAGGGCACAAAAAATTACCTTGCTGATATCGGTATGTCTTGATTGAAGATAGCAGATGATAAGGAGTTGATAAGCAAGGTACCAGAGCCACCTTAAATGCAGGGCAGAAATAGAGCCCAGAATCAGGTATTTCAGAAAAAAAGAATCCAACAAGAATCTTGCTAATCAAAATAGAGAGCAAAAATTGAGGAGAAAAAATGCATTAAATATGATGATGAATGCATCAGAAAACTAGGGACCTAATGCGTTGCGATTCATCCTTCTCTGACCAAAGCCGCGTTACATATGAATTAGGCTGGAAATGGCTTCACAGGAAAACAGGTTGACACCATCTTGGGTTGGGAAACATAAGGCAAAAAACATTGAGAAGGCAACCAAATTGGATAGGCGTAGACTTAAGGCTAATTCTAGCCACTGTTTCAGAAGAATGGTGGTTTCCAGAATTGGCTTTCATAAGTAGACGAAGCAGCCCATGTTTGATATTCTTCCACACTCTCTTAGCCTTTCCCTGGCGCAACACACAAGCATGCCCTCCAGCTGACCGCGACAGTGGGAACAAAGATGTCTGCTGGCCGGAATGAAAGAAGATTTCACACTATACGCAAGAGCCCAAATCATGCTGTCTTCTCCTCCCTGGGTGCGAGGTCAAGTGAGCAAGCTGCCGCCTCTTGTGAATCTGATCCTCAGATGTAACACAGAGCATACACTGCCAGTATGCCTGCTCCAGTGAGTTGGCATTTGTTTATGCCCAGAGCAAACACAAGGAGATGATGGACGGAGCGCTGGAACTTTTCAGACACTCACCCCCAGTCACAGATCTGGTTGAATCCATCATCGTTCTTTAGCTCACTTCGCCACCCCAGTTTAGACTCCGCTATATGCAATCAGTCTTGGCCCTGTGCCTCATGGGAACAGTCCAGCCCGAACTGCCAAGCCAGGTCTACCCTGAACCCGAAACAAGCATCCTTGGACCGGGTTTGGGATAATACCCCTCATCAGCCATGCTAGCTTGAATCCAGTGGCACAGTGAACATTTGTTTATGCCCAGCCATCCCTGTTTCTGAATAGATTTCTGCACACTTTGGGGCATGTTAGAATTTCTATAGAGGATACAGGGCTCATTCCAGGATTTCTGGGGGTCTCATTCCAGGATTTCTGGGGGAAAACAGATGCCAGTGGCAGCATTTAAGTTCTGGGGCAGCAAGCACAAAGGCATGCAGTGATACATCCCACGCAGTGATACATCCATGCATTGGCCTCAGTGGTCATTATTCCACTGGACCTAGATCAGCTCTGTCATCCGCATCCTGGTGTGTGAGGTACCCACTGGACCTAGATCAGCTCTGTCATCCACATCCTGGTGTGTGAGGTATCTTATGTGTGGGCAGAGGTGGTGGTGATCGCTGAGAAAGCAGAAGGGTTGGGGGTGCGTGTAAGATGTATTTGACTTAGTCTTTATTGTTGGATAGCTTCAAAGGTAAGAATGTTGTTGGTGTATACAAATGTAATTATGGTGGTGGACTCCCCTGCAATTAAAGCACAGTGACTGTGGTCTCACTGGATTTCCTTCCTCTGATGGATACAATGATGCAACCTTGTACATGATGGTGACAGACTACACTGGAGACCAGAGGTTGAGGGCTTTCTCAGCCTGATCGCCTGGGAGATCTAACACTGAGGAGTATGGCTCCCGTTCCCCTCCGCACACAAACATTCCTCTCCCTGCCTGTTCAGAAGGGGTGTGCTTGTGAAACTTGAGAAAACTGTTTCAGTATACAAAAGCCATTCTCATTACCTTGCTAATATTTTTTTCAGAATAGATATTGGGCGTACACTTCCTCTAATTACTCCTAGGATCATCCCATGAAAACATGTGCTGTTTGGGGCAGAATGTTGTGAATAGGACTCAGCTAATGGTGTTCCAACAGTTTATGTTAAGTCAGAGTTTTATGCCAGTTTGTTTTTTAAACAGGGCTTGGTTCTCTTCACATGGCGAAATATGTAGCAGAAAATGTTTACATTTATTTTGGCCTCTCATTTCAGGATCCTGGGTGAGCAGCAAGGCCCCATGCACTCAGCCAAGAGCTCTATCCAGGCTGCAGAGAGTGGCTTCACACCCCCTTATGTGGACAGCCCCCGCAAGGTGAGTATCGGAAAGAGCAAGAGAGTTTACAAGTGGGGAAATGAGATTATGCTAGCAGTTAAGAGGGTAAGCAGAGGACATGAGATTGGTGTCATGCATTGACAGAACTTTGGGAACTCCACTAGGGCTTTGCTTTGGCATGATCAGAACTGGCAAGAACTCCATGCAGCCATTTCAAAATTGCTATGAAGCAGAAAGTCACAGGGCCACAAAGGACTGTGCTGCAGGAAAAGGCACCACAGGTTACTATCACATTTGAAAAGTCACAGCCTATATTCCCTGGATCATTATATTTCCAGTTACTCAGTATTGGGGTATCTTTCATAGATTCACATGCTTAAATCATTCCCTGTCATCAAAGTGGGAGTCCCATGGTATCATAATCAAGTAGTAATAAAAAACTATCATAGGCTATAATAGCTCTAGGCCCTTAGTTTAATAGCCTATCTATGCCTTTTTTTGAAAAGCACCAAACTTCAACTATAACCAATCAGCTGCTAGCACCCCCTAGAACACTCCCAAGAGAGGCCGAGTCCCTCAGATTTTCACCGCACGTCATGTGAAGGGAGTCTCCCTGAGCTCTGCCTAGATTTCTCATTTAAAAAGCTTTGTTCAACTTGGATATTTCCAATATGTCTGATAGTAAAGGCCTTTACGACCCTGCAAGACAAGAGAGTTCATGTGGATGACACACATAAGGACTGCCTTTACTGCCTCCATCCCAAGCATGAGGTAAGGGCGTGCATGATTTGCCACGCTTTCTCCTCAAAAACTTTGAGGGACAGGGAAGTTAGTCTACTCCTATGCCTTCATAAGACCAAGACTCAGAAAACATCTTCAAAGAGGACAGTGATTCCTCTGCCAGGTCTCATAAGAGGGCTAGATCTCTTGAAGGAGCTTTAGAGAAGTCCAGAAAATCTATCATTCTTCCCATCAGCCTCACAGCTCCAAGAAAAAGGAGAAACAGAAACATTTCTCCTCAGAGACCTCTTTACCTGGTCCGTTGACACCTTCTGCCAGAGACAAAGACCGCCCTCATACCTCCTCTACCGACCCAATGAGGCATAAATCCGCTTCAAAATCCCCATCGACAACGACCTCTCCGTCGACACCTCGATTGTCGACTACCACCACTACAATCTCGTCATTGATACCGTCAACGGAGAAGACAACAGCCTTTGACGCTCCCATCTCGTCGACGAAGGTCCAGGTATCCACTAAGTTCCCATCGACGCCCCCGTCAACTATGAATCTGTTGACGTCACTGCCGTTGATTATTGTTCCGATGACTCTCCCATCGATGACTGCCTTGTCGGCGATGATCCTGTCGACATCTTCTCCGTCGACGGTGGTCTCGTCAGCGACGTTGACCATGGTAATTCCTTCAGCGACGGCACTGCCAACGCCTCCGTCAATGACGATAAAAATCTCTAAGATCTCCAGGACCTCCCTCCGCCCTGAGGTTACTTCACCTAGCAAGGTCGTACCTCTGCCTCCTAGCCGCCTTCTGGATATTGAGGGGTCGGTGGATGCCGGCGGCCACTTTGGCGCAGCTCACATTCCTTTAGAGCTGAATGTCAAATGTCAGGAGGAAGATGAAGAGTATAAGGACAAAGGACAATATTTTCAGCAGTATTATCCTCCAAGGTACTGTAAGCCTTCGAGGATGCTATTCTGACCATCGACCTAAGCGGGACTCTTTGCATCTTCCTGCTTCTTTGGTACAGGATATCCAGGCCATGCTCTCTGACTATCGCAGGCGTTTTCTGTAACCTTTTGAAGAGCAACCTGCTGAATCACCATCACCACCAACTGCTACCCCTCTGGTTCCACCAAGCCTTCCTCTGAGAATGCTACACCTAGGATGACACCTGCATCTCATGTAGCACTACCGCTCATAGATAATCCTTCTTCCCTCGGACGAGGAGAGAGAAGCGGGGTAGATTCCAGAAGGTCAACCATCTCTAAATGGGGCGACTATGTACTTTCAACTCCGTCCCGACCTCCACCTCATCAGACCAATTCACCTCCCAAGGATATTGGAGGTTTCCATAACCTCATGGAGAGCCACAACCAGATTTCACCTTCCAATGTCTGTGAAGCAGTCTGACTGCTTCCTCTACGATTTCAAAGTGCAGGCCAGAAGATTGTTACGCTCTATACTGATAGTGGACTACATTTGGCAAGAGGGAGTAAAGATTATGAAAAACCCGGCCACTATACCAGCTGTCCTTCACGCATAGACAAGATGTACAGAACGCCTTAGGACTCTCCGTCATGCTTGACAGGACATTCCAAGCCTGACTCCATGATTTCACAGGCGGCGCAACGGAGGTCGAAAAACCCATATGCTCCTATTTCCGCATCACCTGACAAGGAGGGACGTTGTCTGAATAACATCAAAAAAGGTTTTCAACCATGTCTGCAATCACGGTACGGGCTGCCAACTCCCTCACCTTTCTAGGCCGCTATGACCGCCAGATGTGGTCTGATATCGGGGATATCATCTACCTCATTCCTGAGTACAAACGACCGGAAGCAAGGAAAATCTTGCTGGATGGTGAGCTGACATCGTTGGAAATTATAGACTGCGCCATGGACATTGCCTCCACAGGCTTCCGTCATCTAGCCGGCGCAGCTGTCGTACGACGTCAGAAGTGGCTAAAGGTGACCTCATTTTGACCTGAGGTCCAACGAAAAATACTGGACATGGCTTACAACGATGACACACTATTCGGCAAGCACATCGACGATGCTCTCCTTGCCATTAAGACAGAAACCGATACTGCGAAATCTCTAGGCACTCTCCAATACCGCAACGTGCCTTTTAGAGGGGCACTGGTCGTGGTTTCTCCTCTCATAGGGGTGTATAACAGCGCTCACAACATAACCAGTCATACCAGCCATAGTACAGGACAGGATACCAGCACCAATCCTATCGACAATTCTCTACAGCTGGTTTCTCCAAGCAAGGGCCTCACAGATGACCACTCCCTCAGAGCTGTGACACTGGTCACAAGCAGTGACCTTCTCCAGGTACCAGCTACGACATCTTCTCATCCCATTGGTGCGAAAATATCCCATTACCTCCCTCATTGGCAAGCCATCACCTTAGACAAATGTGTATTGGATCTTGTCACCTATGGCCATACCCTGGAGTATACAGATAGACCACCAACTACTCCACCAAAGGGAGCCCCTCCCCATCATCTTTGCTTATTGTGGAAAGAAGCTCTTTTAATTCTCTCAAAAGGGGCAATAGAAGAGGTCCCAACAGTGCAGAGGGTAAAAGGGTTCTACGCTCGATTTTTCCTCATCCGCGAGAAATCAAGGGAGTGGAGACCGATCCTACATCTCAAGAAACTCATCAAATTCCTCTGCAAGCAATCCTTCCGGATGGTAACTCTCTGCAACATTCTTCATTGCCTCAACAGCTGAGACTTCATGACTTCTTTAGACCTATAAAATGCTTACTTCCATATATCCATCCCAAATACCAGAAATATATTTGTTTCACAGTAGCTGGTACCCATTACCAATTCAAGGTCCTCCACTTCGGTCTAAAGTCCGCACCTCGGATATTCACCAAGTGTATTGCCCCAGTAGCAGCAGCACTCAGGAAGCAAAATCATCAGTTAATCTCTTACCTAGACGACTGGCTGTTAAAAGCCCCAACGCCAGGACAAGCTGCCAAAGCTACAGAAGACTGTCTTTCAATGTTTCGCAAGCTGGGCCTCACTGTCAATTGGCAAAAGTCCTTCACCACTTCCAGTCAAACCATGACATTCCTTAGACCCGATCTCAACACCGTACAGAACAAAGCCTTCGTCTTCCAAGAAAGGCAAACAAGTCTGGCACGTTTGGCTCAAAGCATTGCAAGAAAACAGTGCGTTTCTGTGAGACTGTTCAAATCGGTCCAAGGCATGATCTCCTCTGCAATAAGCTTGGTCCCCTTAGCGCGCCTCAAGATAAGACTGCTGCAAGAGGAGTTACAGTGGATACAGTTGCTCTCCTCTGATGTTACCAACGCTGGCATACCATACCAAGCAATTTATAGAGCGCTCGGCTACCACGAACGGCGGTGGCCCGGCGCTAAGTGATCAGAAAAGGGGGGAGAAGGGACGCGCTAGGGCAAGTCAAACAGCCATGTTTTCAATGCCTTCCTAAAAATGGGTTCTGATTCTGCATTACGCAGGTGATTAGGCATAGCATTCCAGAGAACGGCTGTTCTTACTGCAAAGGCACGCCCGCCAATCCTGGCTTTAGAAAAGCGAGGGATGTGGAGAAGCATCTGAGAGTTAGAACGCAGGGTCCTGGACTGATGGTATTTCTGAAGTCTCTGTTTCAGGTATCCTGGACCTCTATCTCTTGTGGCTCTAAAGGCAAGAGACAGTGCCTTAAATTCAATTCTCCTTTTCACTGGGAGCCAGTGAAGGCTACGCAGATGAGGGGAAATGTGGTGTCGGAGGGGCACATTTCTGATGAACCTTGCTGTGGCGTTCTGGACCGTCTGCAGCCTATGGGTAAGATAAGCTGGAAGACCTAGGTACAGGCTGTTAGCGTAGTCCAGCTGAGATGTAATAAGGGCATGGACTATGGTGGCCCGACAGTCCATCGGCAACAGATGGAGAAATCTTCGCAGGGTTTTGAGTTTCCAAAAACATGCTCTGGAAACTTGACCAATCTGGGCCTTGGCTGACAATTTTGAGTCGAATTTGAAACCTAAATTTCTGACTGAGGTAACAAGGGTAGGAGGGGGATTCAGCTGCATCGGCCACCAGAGATCAGCCGGTGGGGGTGAAGGTTGATTAAAAAACATCACCTCTGTTTTGTCAGCATTTAATTTCAGGCGATTGTCCGTCATCCAGGAGGCGATCTTAGTTAGACAATGCCTGAAGCTGTCAAACGCAGCCTTCGCAGTGTCTTTAAAAGAGAACACAAGCTGCGTATCATCAGCGTATGATATTATTCTCACTCCACAGTGTTCCACAACCGAAGCCAAAGGAGCAAGATAGACATTAAACAGGGTGGGGCTAAGTGCCGAGCCCTGAGGTACTCCGCATACCATGGAACAAGAGGAGGAGACATGAGGGCGCAGTAAGACCTGCTGGGACCGCTCATCAGTTTAAGATGGTTCCCGAGATACCCAGCTGTGCCAGTCGGTCTATAAGAATCGAATGCGAGACCGTATCAAAGGTTGCGGACAAGTCCAACAGCACAAGCATGGCGCAGCTACCATGATCTAGGGATTCTCGGATGGTTTCACATACCACATCTCTCTCAAGGCCTCACGTTTCTATCGCCAGTGCCGGATTTTATCATCACTAAGGACGCCTCCATGAAGGGCTGGGGGACCACATGCAAGACCTTCAAATTCAGGGAAGGTGGTCGACAAGTCAAAAGTCTCTACACATCAACAGCTTGGAGCTCAAAGCCATTTTTCTCACCCTGCAAGCTTTCCCCTCAAGGATCGCCAACTCCTCCATGCTGGTTCGTTCCGACAATATGACCAGCATGTATTATACCAACAAACAGGGAGGAACCCTATCTCTCACGCTATTTCAGAAAGTCCAAGAGCTTTGGGTTTGGCTCAGAGCTCACATGATGTCCTTAAAGGCTGAACATCTGTCCGGAATACACAACATTCTTGCGGACGCCCTGAACAGGACTAAAGACAGCTGCCATGAGTGGGAACTCGACCAGCAGCAACTTATACAGAATATTCTCATTGTGGGGAAAACCAGTGCTGGATATCTTCACGACAGAAACCATACAAAATGCCAGTTCCACGCCAGTTGATTTCTTCTCCCAGGGTCGTGGGGGAATGCCCTTTCTATGTGCTGGTCCGTGATTTATGCGTATGCTTTCCCCCCCATCCCACTGATTCCCAGAGTCCTCACCAAGATGAAGGCGGAACTCTGTCATCTCCTATTGATCGCTTCCAAGTGGCCCAGGCAGCACTGGTTTTTGGAGCTTCTCCTTTCAGAGACCAAGCCCATTCGTCTCCTACCAACGTTGTCTCTCCTAACTCGGAACGAATGTCAGATATGTAATCCGAAGCCAGCATCTCTCCACTTACACGCATGGCTCCTGATTACTATGAATTTCGAAATGTGAGGATCACGCAAGAATGCAGGGATATTCTCTCCAAATGTAGAGCGGAAGGCACCAACAAGACTTACAGGACGAAGTTGAGGAGATTCAGTCAGTGGTGTCAGAAAATTAACTTACACCCGTTCCACGTGTCTCTTGAGCAGATCTTCCCTTACCTTCTCTCCCTGGGCAAGTCAGGCCTGGTATTTTCATCGGTGAAAGTTCACCTTGCGGCAACTCAAGGTACAGACAAACTTAACAGACATTATCTCTCTGTTCTACAAGACTCGTAAAACCCTTCATGAAAGGACTCTTGGTGTGGCCTGACGCCGATGTAGGAAGGAGCAGGCATCGGAGCACCTCCGTGGCCTTCCTCCACAGGCATTGATCCTGACAAGGTACGGTGGTCCCTGGCACTGGATCTGGGGGCGGAACGTCTGGTGCCCCCTCGGCTGCATTTTCCGGGTGTGGGGACACTGTGGGACCGAGGCATAGCCGGTCTTCTCCTCTGCTCGCGCTCCGGCTTGGCTGCGACTAAAATGGCGGCCGCATGGCGTAGCGGCGGCTCTGGCTGCTGAGGGCGCCAAAAGCACTGGGGATCCACCCTGGCCAGACCGGAGGCGTGCGGGACCTACCCGCAAGAGGGGGCTGCCGCGGAGATACCGGAGAGGCGTGAGCAGCAATTGTGGAGCGCACAGCGGCGGCCGCCTGACCCGAAGATGGCGGCTAGCGAGACATCGGGAGAGCTGCAGCGCCCATGCTGACCACCTTTACAGCGTGCTACACTGAGCACACAACCTGGTGGGTGCCCCATAGAATCTGGACTTGACTAAGGCTGTGAGGCTGGTGGAGGGGTTAGTTTCCCTTAACCCTCGGCGGTGGACCTGTGCCCTGGAGAGCCGCGACTTGGCGGGGGCCTGGTGGAGTGTAACAGGCGGAGCCCGCTGTTACCCGGGATGATTGGGGGGCCCCCCGGAGGTGTGGTGAGGCATCCTGCTGCGGCGGGGGGATGTGAAGGGGCAAAAAGACACCCTGCCTTTACTGCGGACCGCAGGAGGCATTGCCCTGCTTGCGGCACCAGAGACGGACCGTCCCTGAAGGCGGGGACAGGTGCTTGGGGCTTCCTGGTCTGGCCCGCGCCCCCTGAGCAACCGGGAGGCTGCTACTTTGCACTCTGGAGCGGAGGGACGGGTGGGGACGTCCCTGCAGTGCTGACTGATTGGCGAATTCGTACTTGTCCCTGGTCTTGGGTGTCTGCGGCGGACGCTGTGGCGGACCCCGGAGGGGGCAATTGGTTGTCCTACTGTGCCCTTGAGCGGCCCGCCTGCGGACTCCTCAGAGCTCCACTGACCCTTCTCCTGGGGGCAGGGGATTCCACCACCGACTTCCTGCGGGGGTGCGCCTGGGCGCTTGAGAGGGCGAACACAGACATTGGAGGGCCGCAAGTGCTGAACTGGGTGTTGGGTGACCCGGGGGGCACCTGTCCAGGGGTTTGACCCTGCTGGAGCTGCTGCTGGGCCCTGCTGCCCCCCCCCCTCCTGACCGGTTGTGGGATGGGGAGAGTGTCTAAAAAGAAGGGGTTCGAGGTCCTGCAGGTGGACGAGCTTGAGCCCCACACAGACGACGAGGAGGGTGCGTCACGAAAACGACCGGAGGGGTTGTCGGGGGACCCCACCCTGGCTGATATCCTACAGGCCATCACTTCCTCGAGGGAGGCACTGGAGACGAAGATCGACGCCATCGGGACGGATCTCACCCTCTTGAAGGATGATCACCGTAAGCTCAGGGAGCGAGTCATTGCCCAGGAAACTGCCCTGAGGGATGTCCCGGACACGGTCGCCACGTTGCAGCAGGCCTTGAGGGCGGTGGAATCCAGGGTCCAGCGGCTAGAGGTGAGAGCGGAGGACAGTGAAGGGCGCTCGAGAAGAAATAACCTGCGCATAGTAGGAGTGCCGGAGCGAGAGGAGGGGGCGGATGCAGTCCAGTTCCTGGAAGCATGGTTGAAGACAGAGGTGGCCCCGGAGGGCCTCTCTCCTTTCTTTGCCCTGGAGCGTGCCCATAGGGTCCCGGCCAAGACCCCCAAACCAGGCGCTCTGCCTCGGCCGCTGGTGGTCCGGCTGCTACATTATAGGGACCGAGACTACCTCTTACAACGCGCTCGTGAGCACCGGGATCTGCGGATCGGAAACAGTAAGGTGATGATTTTTCCGGATTATACCCGAGAGGTACAGCGGCAACGATCCTCATTCCTGGCTGTCAAGCGAAAGTTACGCCAACTTCAACTACCGTACGCCGTGCTGTTCCCGGCCCGACTCCGGGTGACTGCGGATGCGGAGACACACTTCTTCCTTTCCCCACGGGAGGCCTGGGATTGGCTTGAGCTACGAGGCAGCGGGGTGACGCACTCTCCGCGACGAGGCTCGCCTCGCCGACAGTCTCCTTCTCCTTCGACTTCGCCGCCCCGGGGTGTCCCCTCGCCTGCTGGACGACGTCAGGAGCGGGATGAGGCGGTGCGAGCGGTGGTGGAAATCAGTCGGGGGACTGTGAGTCCAACCAGCAACACCACAGAACATACCCGTCTCAGCTCTGGGAGCTCGGGCTCTGGCACTGGCCACGGACCTTCGGACAATGAACTTCCAGAGGTTACACCGCAGACCGCAGATGGCATTATTTGACTGACCGGCTGACAGGTCGTATGTGTGGCAGCTTGCTTGTTGAGGACTGCTCCCTCTGCTTCCGGAGACCCGAGCTGCGAACTGTTGGGGGCGCCATTGCACCATTGGGACCTACTGAATGTGCCATGATTGTGGGGGGAGGGCGGGGGAGTTCTGGGGACGCCATTGGTAGGACACGCTCTGCCACTTTCATGTCTTACTGTTTGAGTGCCTTAGTTTGGATGGGGACCTGTTTGTGTAGACCTGTCCTGGGGAGTGGGAGTTGGGGTGTTGTTATGTTAGGGGGGAATGGGTTCTGGGGCAGGCATGTCGCTGCGAGAACGCTGCACCGGGAAGGATTGGAGATTCTCTTATGGGTACCGCCGTAGGTTTTAAGTGTATGACCTGGAATGTTAGGGGGATGCACACCATGAACCGCCGCCACAAAATCCATGCCTATTTAACCAGAAGGGGGTGCAAATTGCATTACTACAAGAGACCCACCTCACACGTCAGGAAGGGGTAGCGCTGCAGCGCCGCTGGAGAGGGCAGGTTTTCCACACCACATACTCTGCCTTTGCTCGGGGGACCCTGGTTTGGGTGCGGGCGGGAGTCCCTTTTCAATGTGTTAGGCAAATCATAGACCCAGAGGGCAGGTTCGTGGTGGTGATGGGGCGCTTGGATGGCCGGGACATCACTATAGGGAGTATTTATGCCCCCAACGTGGACCAGCCTGCATTTCTGATCCGGCTCTCGCGGACGCTGGCGCAGGTCCTGACTGGACCGGTGCTCCTGGGGGAGATTTCAATAGCATAGCGGACGTATCCCTGGACAGATCACACCCACCGCTTCCTGATGCCCCAACACATAGGGTTGCAGAAGCCCGTAGGGATTGGCAACGACATTGGGAGCTGACAGACACTTGGAGGGCCCACCACCCGACGCAGAGAGATTACTCGTATTTTTCGGCTCTGCACGAGCTCCACGTTAGGTTGGACGCTATCCTCTGCTCCCCGGACGTCCATGTGGGGATTACGTCTAGTGAATACCTATCCAGGACGATATCTGATCATAACCCATTACTGGTGGGATTGAATTGGATGAGGGTCAGACCCACGATTCCCAGTTGGCGCCTCAGGCCGGAGGTGTTAGAGGACCCGGTCTTTAGGACTTCCATAGGTACTGCCATCGAAGAATATTTCCAGGCCAACACCGACACGGCCACCAGTCCCCACGTTGAATGGGATGCCTTTAAGGTTGTCATCAGGGGTCGTTGCATTGGTGAGGCAGTGGGCGTTCGGAGGGTCCTCCTGGCTGATGTGCAGAAAGCGGAAAACCGGCTCCGGGATGTGGAAAAGGATAGACAGGGAAGGGCAGACAAACAAGAAGAGTTGTTGGAGGCTAGGGAGGCGCTGGCGGTACAGGTGGAACGGCTGCGATGCTTCGATCGTAGGGCCTATGAGACCCGGGCACATGCGGAGAGGGATAAATCGGGGGCATTATTAGCCTGGCTAGCCAACCCAGCGCGAAGGGGGACGCCGATCCTAGAACTGCGAGGGGGGGATGGGGCGACTTACTACGGGCAGCAAGATATTAATACGCAGTTCTTGAGCTACTATACTACTCTCTACCAGAGCCACTTGGACCCGATGGCCCTGGCGGATGAGGGATTCTTGGAGGACATTGAACTCCCACAGCTTGATGCGGAGACAGCGGGGGCTCTGGGCCGAGACGTTGACCTCGGTGAGATCAGGGTCGCCATCAAACACATGGCCAGAAATAAAACCCCGGGCACCGACGGGCTCCCGGTTGAATTTTATGCCGCATATTTGGATGTTTTGGCTCCCCGGCTGATGGCCCTGTATAATGCCTCGAGACGGGTTGGATGCTTGCCTGCGTCCACAAGGGAAGCAGTGATAGTGCCGCTCCTAAAGCCAGACAAACCTGCCTGGGACCGTACGGCATATCGCCCACTTGCCATGTTAAACCTAGACTACAAAATACTGAGTCGCATTTTAGCTAGTCGCCTGCTGACCCACATGACGGCGCTTGTGCACATTGATCAGGCGGGGTTTATTCCGACCCGGAATACGGCCATGAATATACGGCGACTGATCCGACTGCTGGACGCTTCCACTCTCGCTGATGGCGAGGCGTGCATTCTGTCGATTGACATTGAGAAGGCCTTCGACAGTCTAGAATGGCCATACCTTTTTAGAGTCTTAAGGGCCTTTGGACTGGGGGAGGGGTTTGTGGCCTGGACGGCGATCTTGTATAAGAATTCTACTGCCAGAGTGCGCACAGGTGGTGTGATTTCGGCGGCCTGCGCTGTGGACAGAGGAACGAGGCAGGGTTGTCCGCTGTCTCCCCTCCTGTTCGCGCTGGCGATGGAGCCCCTGGCGGTGCATGCGCGCTCGGGACAGTATTATCGTGGTCTGGATCGGGGGGCCAACCCCAATTTATTGCATTATATGCCGATGATCTCCTGATGTTTCTTGCCGATTCGGAGGCTGATTTGCAGGGTGCCAGAAACCTGCTCTCCCGACTGAGCAGGGAGGCGGGGCTCCGGGTTAACTGGAACAAGACGCGACTATTTCCTGTCTTGGGTGGCAGAGATCACCCACCGGATGGCCTAGATGTCGCGTGGGAGAGTAGGTGCCTGCCTTATCTGGGGGTCCGGGTCTATCATGCGGCTGCCGATCTACTAGAAGGCAATGTTGCCCGGGCAATACGATCCACCAAGAGTAACTTCGAGTTTTGGGGATCTCTGCCACTTTCGGTGGCAGGGCGGGTGGCACTTCTAAAGATGGTCACACTGCCGCGCTTGCTCTATTATTTTGGCTCCTTACCGCTCTGGATTCCGCGGAAATTTTTTACCCAACTTAATACCATGATTACGGGGTTTTTATGGGGCTCTGGAAGACGCAGGGTGGCGCTTGCCACCATGATGCGACCCAGGCGAGAGGGGGGCTTCGCAGTGCCTGATTTTGAGGCCTACTACCATGCAGCGCAACTGCAATGGTTCACGAAATGGATGGCTGGGAGGCTTCGCGCTGAGGAGGTCCGGGAGGGCACGGATCCAGATCTGCGGCAGCTTTCTCGGGTGTTATTGCGGCTCCCTTTGCGTGAAAGAGAGACTCCGGGGGACTTATGGGCGATGCGTCAGTGTTGGAGCCGGGTTGGCAGGAGAGCCCAGCAGGGAACCCCTTATGCAGCTGAGATTCCACTGTTGGTTTGCGAGGCCCTACCTCATGGGGGAGACTGGCAGGGACTGCGGGCCTGGGTAGAAGCGGGGATCTCCACGATTGGGGACCTATACGAGGCCGACACCCTGCTACCTTTTAATGACTTGACCGAGCGTTATGACCTGCCTAGAGGAGACTTCCTCTTACACGCAGCTCTGACGGCAGCTATCCGCAAGCACTGGCGGACAGGGATGGTAGAACCACCGGTTTCCCTGCCGTGCCAGTATGTGGTGTCAGCGGCTGGGACGGTTAAGGCGGTCACCTGCCTCTATAGGCGCCTTACCCAGGAGACGAGGCGCCCCTTGGAGAGCTTGCGACTTAAGTGGGAGACAGACCTTGGGTTGCCCATTGAGGAGAAACCATGGGAGGCAATAGTGGAGAGGGCATGGAAAAGCACCAGAAATGCGCGCTTCCAACTTATTCACTTTTTTGTTCTCCATAGGGCCTACCTCACGCCACACAAGATACATGAATATTTTGGAGCGCAGTCAACCTGTCCGCGATGTTCACTTGACAACGCCGACTTTTTGCATATGTTCTGGGATTGCCCACGGCTAGATGGGTTCTGGAAGGAGGTATCGCATACCCTGAAAGCCGTAACAGACAGAGACGTTCAGCAGATGCCGGGTTATTGCTTGTTGCATTGGTTCCCCCACACTGCCCGAAATAAAGTCACTAGTAAATTCATTGACTTGGGTTTAATATTGGCAAAGCGGGAGATTACCGGTCATTGGAAGGCGACGGGTGCCCCTAGTGCTCCACGATGGCTGAGGGAATTTATCAAGTGGGCAGACTATGACGGGATCCTTAGGTTACAATTGGCCCAAAGGCGGGACAATGACAAGATGTTGGAAGAGGCGAGAGCATGGGTGGCGCTGGTAGAGTTGCTTAAGAGCCCACCTGACGATGATGCAACCCCCCCGAGTGAGTGAAGCAGCCCGTGCAAGTAGAACTGGTGTCCTACCCTGACGCACGGACTGGGAGACTGGAGGCGCTTAGAGCGTGGTGGCTCCCCCTCATTGGACCTCTGCTTATCGGACTCATAGTACTTGATGCCTTCCGTGCTTGGTTATACTTTCTGCAGCGATGGGGAGGGCAGAGCGACATGCCTGAGAGGGTGGGGGGGGAGTTCTGGCAGGGGGGGTAGTTCCTTGATTTTTCATTGCTTACTGTGGTACCTGTGATGCAGTACTGGGATGGATTGTGGAGATGGAGTACCCCTACTAGAGGGGCGTAGCAAAAGCCCGCTGGGGCGCTGCTCCATTGTGTGGGGTATGTTGGGGACAGTTGGTACGTGGACCACGACCGCTGATAAACTGCAACTAATGCTGGACATTTATCAACCACAGGTCTCTGCGCTCAATGTCAGCTGTATGATGTGAATGCCCAATTATCAAAGCACTGTTCTTATGTACCTGCAGATACTTGAATAAAATCTGTTTTAAAAAAAAATGAAAGGACTCTTCAGGACTTTCCCTCTGGTACGACCTCCTCTCCCGAAATGGCATCTGAATGTGGTCCTTTCACAACTGATGAAGCAGCCTTTTGAGTCTATTTATCGGGCTGAATGAAAGTTTCTCATGTGGAACTTTGCTCTTCTCCTTGCACTCATATCTACCAGAAGGGTCAGTGAGATACAGGCCTTTACCACTCAAGAACCCTTTCTTCGCTTCACGTATAAGTTTGTGCTTCATAGAATCAACCCTAGGTTCATCCCAAAGGTTCCTTCTCAATTTCACCTCAACAAGCCTGTCATTCTTTGGACTTTTTTCCCTAACCCAGCCACACAGGCTGAACAGGCTCTTCAGACTTTGGACGTTAAACGATGCCTCAAATTTTATTTGCAAAGGACTAAGAACATTCGCAAAACTGACCAGTTATTTGTAGTCAATGGTCAAGGTTGTCAAGGCTCAGCTGTGACACAATCAACCATCACAAGTTGGATCTTGGCGACAATTCAATTTTGCCATACCAAGGCAGGCAAACCTTTGGCGAAGAAAGCTAAGGCCCATTCGAAGAGAGTAGTCTCCACTTCGGCTGCTCTGTTCTCAGGCATTCCACTGGAGAAGATTTGTTGTGCTGCCATGTAGAAGAGCACCAACACGTTTCTGCAGCACTACTGCCTCAAATCAAAGTAGCGTAATGACGCAACCATGGGCCAGGCGGTATAAAGCCATCTATTCCAATAAGGTCAGCCTCTTTACGTAGAGGTGTTTGTTCTTTATGTTCAAAGGTTAAATATTCCTAATGTTGATGTGTGACAGCTTAACCTTTCTCTCATTTTCTCATTTTATGTTTAAATGCTTATCTCATTGTACATAATGAAGATGTTTGCATGTTTACATATGTAGATATATTTTTTCTATTCTTACACTCTTTTAAGGCATTATTTGCAAATGTATATGAATGTTACCCTCCATCCACTAAGGTTACTTACATTTATCTTGATACTGCTTGCTATTCTGATTCGAGCATGTGAATCTATGAAAGATACCCAAAATAAGAAAATAAGTTACTTACCTCTAATTGTGGTTATCCAGTATTGGTATCTTTCATAGTTTCACATGCGACCCATCCTCCTCCCCGGAGAGGCTTCCCTAATGCCTGGGATATTTCTTCCACTTGTGCTGGAAAATCTGAGGGACTCGTCTACCTTGGGAGTGTTCTAGAGGATGCTAGCAGCTGATTGGGTATAGTTGAAGTTTGGTCCTTTTTTTTAAAAAGGACATAGATAGGCTATTAAGCTCAGGGCCTAGAGCCATTATAGCCTATGATAGTTTTAATTACTGCTTGATTATGATACCATGGGACTCCCACTTCCACGACGGGGAATGATTCAAGCATGTGAATCTATGAAAGATACCAATACTGAATAACCACAGTTACAGGTAAGTAACTTATTTTCTTACTAGAAATGAGATGGAGCCACTCTTCACCAATGTAATGGGAGTATTTGAGCTCGTGCCTCTACAGTATTGAGGAGAAGCCCCCCCCAAATATGATTGCACTATTTTTAGCTTGGCAGTTCCATCACAAGAGAGAACCGACCAAATTAAAATTGGTACAAGCGTTGTCTCAAAACAATCAGTCAAGTCTTGATTGCTAGGCTAAATTCTCTATGCATAGGAAAGCAAGCAGAGCCCAACACCTCAGCACTTAGTCACTTAGGTGCAGCTTGGGTCTAGAGATGCAGCACGTTAGGGGATTAAGTCTAGATATAGACCAAAATTCCAGATGGACCTACCTGGCGCACTTTTTGGTTCTTAGTTATACACCACTAGACACAACATAGGCAAATCCATTTTCCCTGGTTCCCATCTCCCTGTGACCCATCCTCTCACTCAATCCATGCTACGCAATAAAATGGGTACAGGTAGTTTACACATTGTGTTTAGAAAAAAAGAGAAAGATTGGTTTTTCATATGGTTGGGGCATGGGTGGGTTGGGAAATAGCAACCCTGAGACGTTTGCACTGTCACTCTGCATTCTGTCATTCATGTTATTTTGGTGTTGGTTTCGCGATTTCTCTTATTATAACTCCTCCTTTGTTTTCCACCTTTCCACCTGTTTCTCTGAACCTTTGTCTTGCTGTGCACTTTTCCTCTGCTTCCCTTCTGCTCGCATGTTCCTGCTCACACTGCTCCCGTGCCAGGATGGGGCCTTCTTTATGGAGTTTGTGCGTAGTCCTCGCACAGCCCCCACCTTCAACCCACAGGTCAGTATCAGTGGGATCATGGATCCTCCAACACAGGCCCTGCTTGTGTCTGGAAGCCGGAACTCATTATTGGACTGCTTTTGATTGCGTTTCTGCTGTGATGGTGAATTGGGAGGAAAATGGGAGTGTGTGTAATTGAGTGATAAGACTAGTATAGCACTTGCTGCAAACCTCATCACTTAATGGTGTTGGCCCAGTCCACCTAAACATGAGATGGAGAACAGAACAAGGTTAGTTGAGGTAAGGATGTAAAGCAACCACCTTTTAATTTACTTGCTGAACTTAATATCTTGTTTACAGTGGTCCCCACCTTTGCTTGAAATGTGGTCATTTTAAGAGATGGGGCTATTCACAGAACATCATTGCTTCTGAAAAAGGAAGAATCAGGACCATGGGACTGTCACGAGGTTTGCATCATATGAGCAGTAGTTGTGGGTGGGTTATCTGGACCTCCTTAAGTTTGTAACATGATGTTGTTTGAAGGTATTTTGGATTTTACAAGCTTTGGTAAGTAGATTTGAATAAGATTGAGACACTGATGTCATGCTTGGTTCTGAGTATGTATGAGCTGTATTGGCTTTATGGATGGTTGCTGGTTTTAGCACGCTGAAATGGCAGCGGACTTGGTGTAGACTGGTGCTGTGTAGTTTAAGTATAGTTGTAAAATGGTGGTATGTATTGATGAGTCACTTCTACAAATGAGTGTAACGCACGCTAGGTAGAGTTTTGTTTCTCTAACCTTTGATCTCACCGAAGGGAACATGAGTAGCGTGCATACACTCATGCTACAACATGTGGCACACCGCTCTAGTGGAAGTGTTGCGTGAAGGGTTTCTGGTAAATACAGGGACCCTTTAATGCTAACAAGAAGACATTATTATAAGGACAGTGAGTCGGGATAGTTGATATGAAACTGTACCGTGTAGGATGGAGCTATATTGGATATGTACTTTGATGTTTAATACTATGGCTGAGATTGTATTGAGGTTTGTAAAACTGAGGAAGTTTGGGTTTTGTTGGTTTCGTTTGGTGTGAAAACTGTCCATTTGAGTTCATGTTAGGTGACGGTTGTGCACTTTTTAACAGACTCGTGGGGGGGGGGTATGGATAATATGTGTGTGCATGTGTGGAGTGACCGATTGGTTTGTATTTCAAGGTGGAGCTCACAAAGCCCTCTGATTTGGCCTGCCACATACCCTTATGCACTTTGGCCATGCAAGTATTGTACTTAATCCCCCTCATTTTGGCCAGTCTCTCACTTCCTTCAACTCTTGCTTGTTGAGGGTTTGAAACGTGCCTGAGGGCCCAAGTTCAGACCTCTGAATACATGTATGGGCAACCCATGTTGGATTCCATGGTCCCCTGTGTGAATGTCTTTGTGCCTGCAGTGTAGTTATGTTGTGGTGAGTCTTTCATGGTGAATGGGAGTGGAATGTGAGGCCGCTTGTATTTCTGTGTTCATATGGTCTTTTGCATGTTTATACGGAAGGGTGTGGAATTTAATTTTTGTATGTTTATGTTCGGTATCCGCGTATCTGTTGTGGGGCGTGTCTCGGAGATGACTTGTAATACCTTATTTACTTTTTACAGGTTTCTATTGACCAGACTGCTCCTCTAATTCCTGACAACAGCAGTGTGGTGGTGAATTCCTTTCAATCCTCAGACAAGTGCAGTGCACTGCCAATGGGGATCAGCAATGCTGGGAATGCAGGGGAACAAGGAACAGGCACAGTGTGCGCTACGGAGAACAGGTGAGGGATTGCTTTAAAGAAAGCATGTAATGAATGGCGGTCCATCTCTGCTCTACGGTGCCTCAGCAGAGCTTGCATTGTGAAGAGTGAATTATCGGCTTCTCGGATAGCCCAATATCCATTTCCACACCACTGCTGCCACTATATGATAGAAGTAGACATATCCCAGGGCCTCCTTGACCGCTTTCATTTCCCACGCTTCCTTTAATAATTGTATTACTTTCCTGGTACTATCCTTTCATCTGCCCTCTCCCCCACTTTGACTTTTACTTTCCCACATAAAGTCCGTGACCAGGTTCCGCTCTGATGTGGGTGATTATTGCTTCCTTCCTTTGTGGAGGCCGAAGCCTCCATGGGACGGGGGTAATGTTAGGCTCCATCTCCCCCTGCAAACCTTTTAGGGTGGATACGTTTTTGTAGACTAATGTGGTATTTTCCTGTACATTGTGCTGTGTCGTGTATTTCCCTTTCAGTAGTTTGTTCTTTTTCAAAAGAAAATGTTATACTATTTGATATCCTATGTGCATGAGTTCTGATTCTCATGCAGATTTTTACTAGTAGAACTGCTGTAGGCTAGCTGTGAAGAAGCTCTTGTTTTCTACACATTAAACTTGTTACCTCTTTTCCTAAAAAAAAAAAAAGTACGCATGTAATGAGCACAATGGTTCAATATACCACATCCCTTAAAGGGAGCTTGGAGTAGGCGGAAATTCTAGAGTAGTGTGTCTGTGTGTGATATGTTAGAATTATTGCATACAAGTTACTGCCCCATTTCAGCATTATTTCATTTGGGTATCTGATATGGCAGAAGCATTGTTTAGTGCAGGGATTTCCAGCAAGGTCAGGAAGAAACTCTGATGAGGATCGTCTGGTGATAATTCACTCCTTTCTAAATCATACACTTAGTAATGTTGAAATTTGAACGAGCTCAGATGTAACCCAATTTTATTTGCCAAAAAAGGTTTAAACATATTAGCCTAACAATTTTTACAGGGGAGGAAGTTTGTGAAGCCACACATGGGTGCAAATTATCTCTCCTATCATGGAGACCACAATTTGGCTTGTGTGCACAAGGAAGAGGCCAAAAATAAATACAAAAAACAAAATAATTTTTCACCCCAAGAAATCAAGGTTTGTATTCTATGTATTTATTGAAGGACCTTTTGTAGAGCTAGTCTGTTACCTCCTGCCATGCGTGTGCAGCAACATGTCTGCATGTGTGTGTCAAACCCACACTCCAGGGCTCACATCATGCTAGTTTAATGCCTCTACTATCGTGTGGTGGTGGGCTCCCTAAAAGTGGTTAATTGAGTAGATAACTCTTGGCAGCTTTAACCACAAATATATGGTGTACCAGACATGTATAGTAAGGGAAAATGAGCAAAACAAGTATGGTCCAGGGTGATGGAGAGTAGGAATGTCTGTGAAGACGTGTGACCCTAGTCAGAAAAGGTTAAACTTTGGCCTTAAATGCTTTCTTGAAGGATATCAAGTTTAATCACAGTCTTTCCAATTATTTGGTTCCACACAAGTGCAGGCATTTCATTTGTCTTCAATTGAGACTCGTAGCCAAAGTGTGCCCTTTGGACCTAAGCAGCATTTTTACATGAACATCCTTTGTGATACAAAAAAAAAGTATAAGAAGGGCCCATGTGTTGCAGACTGGCTCCATGTCATTAGGAGCAGCTTTTTCAGTTTTAACACTGAATACTAGGGCTTTGCAGGCCCAAACAGGTGAAAGAAAAGTGAAACTGCAAGTTCCATGGAACATCTGCAGGTTCTCCTGCACGCTCCTTCCCCCAACACTCACCACTCCGGCACCAGCAGCACCCAATTCCCCACCTACCCATACACACCAACCAGTCACTGACTGAACACAGCTTGAACACTCTCATACATGTTCCTCAACACCTGCTCACTGAGCAAACACTCCACGGAGATATGGGGCCTGCTGCACACCCATGCTCAGACCTACTCTTCCTAACAGAAACTTACCTGAACCAAACCTCTGCTCTGAACATCCCTGCCGGCTACAACATCGTCAGACAAGACCACCCCCACAATCCCGGAGGAGTAGTCACCATTATTTTCAAAGACACCATAGGGTGCACCAACACCACAGATATCCTGGCTGGCTACATGGAACATCTCACTTTCAAGCTTCAAATCACAGCCAGCTTCACCCTATGCATGCAGAACGGTCATCTACAGACCACTAGGACCCCGCACCAACTTCGCCAGAGATGTCACAGCTTTCTTGCACCCTTTGCCATCGACTCCAGCACCTTCATCCAAATAGGTCTAAACTTTCACCTAGAAGACCACAAGGACCCAAACTCAATCCACCGACTCAAACTCCATCAACCTACTATAAAATCTCTGCAACCTCGGCCTCACCCAGAACGTTATCAAACCCACCCACGTCGCTGGACCCCTTCTGCTCCAATTTTCACCACCTTCCGAAACATCAAGTTAGACAAATCTTGACCCTTGACCTGGACTGACCACACACTCATCAGGTTCAGCATTTCTGTCCCAAGTCACAAGGGACCCACTACCTTGGAACCTGCCAGACACTGGTGGAAAAGCATTCCAAGGATGGACTGGCCTCTGCCCTTTCTGCTCAATGACCCAAACCCACAAACAAGACATCAAGAACCTTAATAACTTGCTCACTGCCTACGCCGACTCACTGGCCCCTCCCAAAGCGCGGCAAAACAACAAAAACACAAGCAAGCTGGTACACAGAAGACCTCAAGCTGGTGAAATGGCAGTGAAAGCAATTAGAACGCAAGTGGAGAGCAAGCTCAGTCTCTGTGGACAAAGAGACGTTCATATCCACCCTTAGGCACTACCACCAGCAAATCTGGAAAATCAAGCACTTAGCCCTCGCAGACCGCATCAGCCCTGATACCGGCACCAACAACAAGCAACTTTTCACCACCATCAAAGAATTCATCACTCCTGCAGCCACCTCCAACAATATCACTCCCTCTCAAGACCTCTGCAGGAAGCTATCAGACTATTTCTGTGACGAAATCACATCCATATATAGCAACTTCAACCCTCAAACAGACCTCTTGGCCCTTGCAACAAGTATCCCTGTCGTTGACGAAGAATTGACCCTGAAAACGTGGCCCTCCATCTCTGTAATTGAAACTGCAGACACTATGAATAGCATTTACTTTGGCGTCCGATCAAACCCATGCCCCCACCAAGCCTTCAATAATGGACTCATCCCAATCAATGAAACCTTCACCTGGATCCTCAATGCTTCTATCCCTCATACTCATACTCCTGAACCTCTCAGCTGCCTTGGACACAGTCTCAATCTCTACACTCATCAAGCTCCCAGGGCTGGTTTTAGAGCTGGTGACGCTCTTTGCAACAATCTTTTTGGTGCCCCCCCAATGACCACCTTCTCCACAAATTCCCTGACTACCACTCTCCTACAGTCCCCTTCATCTCTCCATAGCCACTCTCTAACATATATCTCATTGTTTTATAGCACTACGCATAATTCTCTAACACTCAGTTCTGTGATCTGTATGTTACAGGTTCATTGTAGAACGCACATTAACCCTAGGATGAGTCAAAACTACCACTAGACAAAACTCCAATCTCTCTCCAGCAGGAACATTAATCACCAGAGTTAGCATGATATTTTTATTGTTGCTTGAAAACTGCTGGATACACAAGTAACACAGCAACATGTGCTTTTAAACCCATAAGATATTTTTAAACAAAGCACCCCCTACAAGGTCAGCGCCAGGTGCAGCTGCACTAGTTGCACCGACCTAAAGCCAGCCCTGCAGTCGCCTCCATGAGATCCGCATTCAAGGACTTGCTCTCCATTGGATCTTCTCTTTCCTGACAGACCAAACTCAAACTGCCACCCTCACACCATACACCTTGTAAGCTCATCTTTGGAGTGCCTTTAAGGCTCATCATTCAGCCCCACCCTATTTAACATATATTTGACACCACTAGACAATGTTATCCGCAACCACAACATCCTCTCTTACACCAGCGAAATGCAATTCATGCTGCCCATCTCAGACAAAACCCCCAAGACCAAGGAACACGGTGACTGCCCGCATGACCGATGTCACAGACAAGACAGAAGTATTGATCTTCAGGAAAAACACCTCACTCTGTAATTCCCTCTGGTGGTGGTCGACCTCAGACCCACCCCACCCCAAACCTGCATTATCTCATCATACCTTTGCATTGTCATTAACGCCAAACTGGACATGTCCGTACAAGTCAGCACCATCAGAGCTGCATGCTTCAGACCCTGAAGCTGCTGAAGAAGATCTTCAAATGGCTCCAGAGCAACACCAGGAAAACCGTCACCCACACCTTCATCACCAGCAAACTGAACTTTGGGAACGCCCTGTATGCCGGAATCACCAAGCAACTCACTGAAGACTACAGACCATACAGAACACTGCAGCCAGACTCATCCTCAACCTTCCTCGCAAGGCTCACATGACACCACACCTCAAAGAGCTTCTCTGGCTCCCTATACACAAGTGTGCTCAGTTCAAGCTCGTCCCCCACACATTCAAATCTCTACTCAACGCAGGACTGACATACCTGAACAATCGCACCTCCTTCCACCAACTAGCCAGACACCTCCGCTCAACATGACTCTCACTCGCACACACCCCACACAATGACAGAAAGAGAGGTGGAGGTCGAGCCTTCTCATACGTTGCTCCTAAAGCATGGAATGACCTCTGTCCACACATCACACCATCCTCCTCTCTTCTTGGATTTCACATGAAGCTGAATTTGGGGCTGTTCGAGAAAAACAACTTGGGCAAGGTCCGCACACCTGCTGAGCGCCAGGATACCCTAACGGTTGATAGTGCACTATACAAATACTCGTAACATAACAGTATGCAAAAGTATGCAAAGAGTTGTTGGCTAAAAAGCTAGCACTTGATAAAAGTGCTTGCAGAGTTGAACATCTGGGTTCCACAGCAGGCCATTCCCTGCTTTCTTCTCTCTGCCACCTCCCTCTAAGGAGGAGGAATGGCTAGCTGAAACCAAAGAGATCTCTCAGATTTTACTTTGAGTGCACAAGATAGTACTGGATGGACCACCAGCATTTTGTGAGCTTTGCTGGGGAAAAAAGGGGAAAGCATTGCAGAAGCATCCCTATCCATGTGGATCATCCTCTGTATCAGAATATGCTATGCCCTATCCAAAAAGGAATCCTATGATGGCCCATGTGTTCATTCTACAAGAGCCAAGGCTGCCACAACTGCATTTGCCTGGGGTGTTATGGTGTTGGACATCTGCCAGACTGCTACATAGGTGCCTGTGCACACCTTCACCAGGCATTACTGTCTCGAGTCTGCACGTTTTGCCTGCTCAGTCCTGCTGCACTTAGTGGTAGGGTTGCTTCTCGAACCCTCCACCATTTTCCGGCTACTGCTTTGGTGTCTATTCAAAAGGTGAGGAGTCTGGGTTAGAAGTAGCTATCAGAAGAGCAAATTACTTCCCTTCGATAATACTCTTTCTGGTAAATACTTTATGTAACCAGAGATTCCTCACTGTTCTCCTTTCTCCCTATTCTGTGGAGAGGCCTTGTAAGAGTCTTAAACTGCCCCAAGTTAGATTAAGTACACTGTCATCACCAATCAGTCTCGATTGATAGGCTTCTAAGAGCCTGGGAAAAATCAACAGGATGAACTGTGGAAATGCAGTCGAAAAACAAGTATAAACAAAATAACAGTTGAGGACAACTGATAAGCAAAAAGAATCACAGAAGAAAATGTTTGCGCCATGTTGGTGATTGACCGTACGGTCGAGGAATGTGCAACTTGAGAGCTGGAATCATTGAGGGAAATGGAGAACACCCCTTTTAGATTCTGGCCCAAATGCCACCATACATTTGCATAAAAAGACTATCACAAGGTCTGTAACTTCTGCTTGCCAAGGAATCACAGCATTGAAGGCTGTGATGCATACCCTAAGTTTCAGCCCAAGACTCTTAGAACCAGAGAAAAACAGAGATAGGCGCATTACGCGATGATGCAGTCACAGAAGAAAGAACAGCTTTACCAGTGGACATTAGTCTATTGAGCTGCATTGATGAGAAGGTCAAGGACACACGGGTGCACAGAGGTGTCACAACAGGGGAATGTGTCCGACATTGAGGGGGACAATTTATAAAGTAGTGGGGCTATCAAAAAACGGAAGTTAGGACACATACAAACAAACACACACACACTCACATAAACACACTGGTGCGCACTTGCAGACAGGCACATACACAACATAACCATATATGGTACTGCCTAATACCCCCTCCCCTTCATAGGACAACAACCCTTGGTGAAATGAGGGACCCTCCCCACTCCCCGGGTAGGCTCACCGACCCCCACTTTCCCCCAAGGCACAACTGTTTGGATTAGGGGTCGTAGTAACCCCGGCCGTATTTTATTACATAAAATCTTAAAAACATTAATAATCATTTTATTTACATTATGTACAATACGCAGAAAGTCCAATACATTGATAGGTACATGGTGTCTATTGGCTAACCTTAACATGTTTCTAATACAGAGCCAATCCTATCATAATCTAGTGATGAAGATATTAACTTTCTGCGTATCCCTGTTAGAGCCTACGGCAAGGTCAATGACTGGCGTTCCCAGATCCTTATCCAGCTAGGTCCACACCTCCTTACCTGCGTGACCTTGCGTAGGGGGCCCAGCTTACCGGATGGATACCTCCCCCGGGCCCCCCCTACGCCCTCAACGTTAAACTCCATAAAAGGGGCGCAGCAATTATGCCTCCTTGCGCCCTTGAGCGCATGCGCGTGCGGGAATTGGCCAATCAGCCTACTGGAAGCGAGACTTCCCTTCCCCCCCGCACACCTCCAACCTACCGGCTGTAACTGCCCCTGGAGTTCCATGAGAGACCCTCTGTCTCCCCCTCGGACGTCGGCATTTTACAATGGTGATGCCTGCTAAGGACCGAAAACTATGCTCACCAATCCTGACCTTACCGCCTGACCAAGGAAAAAACTCATAAAAATACGACAAAATTATTTGACTTAAAATTAGCTGCTCAATTGAGAAAACGCAACTCATTTACTACAAACATTAAGAAAACAACATCAAACCATCATATCAATTTACATTACTCCTCCTGTAAACGGAAAAAACATACTTATTAAACCATAACATCTGCCTTAGGGGATGGTGGGCGGGTGAAATAAACTTGTTGGGGCCTCAGCCTGAGGCCCTGTTCCTGTGTGACCTGTCGACAAGGCTGGGGAGCGGTGAACAGAGACTGTTCGCCCCGCTCCCCAGCCTTTTAAATCTTTTGGGGCAGGCAAGCCGGTTCCGACCAGCTTGCCCGACGTCGTACCAACGCGTGAACCGGAAGCACTTGAAGAGCTTCCGGTTCACGCTCAGCTGACCAATCGTTGCGGATGTTGACCAGGGGAGGCAGGGCGCCGCGTCACTACTGTGCGCGGCGCTCCCAGCCCTCCCCTGTGTGCGGGGGCCCGGCGCGACCGCCATAATGGCGGCGGGCCCGATTTGGGCCCGCCTTCCAATTCTCGCTCATACACACAACGTGGAAACCTACCTGGTGTAGTCCTTAGCGCACAGTTTCCTCTGCATGTCGATTCCCCAACATGCAGACTGAACAAACAAGGCACCAGAGCGAGGCTCACCCCCTTATGCCGAATCAGAAGCTCAGATAGGACAGAAGGCTGTCCTTTCTAGGTCGAGCCTAGGCAGCGCTTGCTCTGTCGCTTAGCGACCTGTAGTAATTGCTTTGTGGAGTTCAAACTCCACCCATTGCTTGCTTTTGTTTTTCATTTATCTAAGTCAGTGTCCTTCAAAAATCCTTGCTTGCCAGTGGTCAGTCCTGCCTCTTGGTCCCTCCTTTTTCTCTTCCGTTCCTCCCATGCAGCAGGGACCAAGTACTGTCTTATCACACTACAGTTCTTTATATGTTCTTTGGGGGACTACTTTTTTTCTTGGTTTCCTGCTCTGTTTCTGTTTGCCTGTGTGTAGTTTCGGCACAGTAGCTGATTACATTTAAATATAGTTTTTCTCCCTCCCACCTCCTCTTAATTCCACAGTTGTATTGTGGGTACGTCTTGCGCCATGCCTCCGCTTCGTTTGTTATATTTTTTAAGCTTTAGCTATTTTCGATGTCGACTGTCATTTGGGCTTTTTTAGTAGGATGTTTGTTTGGTTTTGAGCTTTCTTTTAAGGAGGATTGGGCTGTTGTTGTATTTTTTTTTATATTGGACCGAAGGTTTTGGAACTGTTTTCCTGCAATGTGAAAGTGTTTACATTTATTCATTTTTAATTTAAAAGATGAGGGCTTATTCCTCTAGTGAAAACAGCGCGCTTTCTGTGCAGGCAGCATGCATTAAAGGCGCGCGCACTGGGCACCTGGGGATGCGAGCTTGCTCCGCCACTTCGCTTCTGTGCACAGCGGCAGTAGTGTCAATTTAGCGGCCTCGTTTTTATCTGGTGAGTTCCTTTTGTCTCTGTGCCCCTCGCAGATCTGGGTTTGTGTTCCAGATTCTCCTAAGCATCCCGTGCCTCCAATTTCGCTCTGCTGCACTTGCTCGGCCCGGTGACACCACCCTACCCCCCTCACACCCACACACACACCCACCCACCCACCCACCCACTATTGCCACGCTTTGTCGGCTCCACACTCTTGTCTCCCGATCCCGGCTTCTCGCTCTCCAAGCTCTTCGCCTGACCTCTCTCTCTCCTGTGCCTTGTTCCCTCCGCCTCATCTTCTCTTTCTCCACACATTCCCCGCTCTGCCTCTGTGCGGTCTCAGTCTACTCCACGCTAACTCCCTGTCCCCTCTGCCCCGCGCTCTTCTGCTCCTCTCCCCTCCTCTGCTCCTCTCCCCAGCACACCCTTTGTTTCTTGCGCTGGTTTCCCCGAGCTTCGAATTTATGCAGCTAAAGAGCTCATCAAGTCGGCGGTCTCTTATCTCCATGCACAGGGACCGGCTCCCTCTTCAGGGCTGATGTGCAGCCACCGTCTTGTTATCTGCTGCAACGGGGTGAGGCAGGGGAGGGGTAGGCAGAAAAGACACAGGAGCGGAGAGCGTTTAGTGTTGTTTCAGGCTGTCGTTTCTTACTTCGGTACTCTATTGTCACCCAGGGCTTCTTGTAGTACCGGCTAAGAGTCCTGCTAGTTGAATACCTCTGTACCCTCACCCGTGGTACATCACAAGCGGTCTCCTATGTAGCACTCGCTATTTATTTATTTATGCGTTTTTATATAGCGCGGACTTTACCCGAAGGTGTCAGAGCGCTTCACAATAGGAACAGTAACATTACATGAGGAGAAGGTTACAAGTGAGCATAATACAAAAGCAAGCGTTACATTACATGAGGAAAAAGTGACAATTGTGCAAATAACAAACAAACCAGATACAAAAAGAGGTATACGTTCCAAGAGGAAAAAGTGACAGGTGTGCATGATACATGAGATACAAAATGCAAATAGAGGTATAATACTGCAATAAGTGGCAGTCACTCATAACACACTGGGAAGGCACTTCTATAGGCATGGAGTACAGAATTTCCTATAGTGGAAGAACTTCCTTGAGGGAGTAGATAGGGCGTGAATTAAACAGGGGACTTGAAATGGAGGGAACACACATAAAATCCAACACAGCACGCAAGGGTGAGGAATGTACAGGAAAGAGTACAAATTTACAATGAAGAGCGAACTTCCTAGAGGGGCCTGAGAATGAAAGTATTAGTTCTGAAAGTGTCTTTGGAAGAGAAGAGATTTGAGGTCAGCTTTGAAGATCTGGGTAGAGGAGGTGGCACGGAGCAATGGGGGAAGCGAGTTCCAGATTCTCACTGCATTGCCTGAGAAGGATTGAGCCATCGATCTTTCCCTTTTGAAGACGGGGGGCTCAAGCAGAAGCCTTTCCGCATTGCGAGAAGGGCGAGAGCCACCGGACAATTTCAATTTATTCGCCAGGTAACGAGGGGAGGACGTGTGTAAGGCTTTGTGTGTGATGCAGGCAGTTTTGTAAATAGATCTTGCCTCGATCGGAAGCCATCGAAGAGAGGACAGGATAGGAGTGAAGTGGTCGCTTCATTTAGACCCTGAAATGAAGCGAGCTGCTGAATAGAGGATGGATTTGAGAGGGGAGAGGTGGGATTTGGGTAGGCCCGTCAGAAGAGAATTGCAATAATCCAGTCTTGAGAGAACCAGAGATTGTACCAAGGTTTTTAAGTCTTTCTTCGGGAAGAACCAACGGATCCCCCATAGAAGGCGCAACTGGTAACGTGCGTTCTTAGCAATAGAGTTGTTGTGGGAGATTAGGTTGAGTCTTTTGTCAAGAATGACACCTAGGGATTTAGCGCTGTCGACAATGATGGGTTTGTTGTTGAGTAGGTTCAGCTGATCCATCCAAGATTGAACAGGAGGAGGTGAGAGAGAGGTAGAGAGGAGGAGGAATTCAGTTTTGGCGGGATTCAGAATGAGTTGGTGAGCTAACATCCAGTTGTGAATAGAGTTGAGAGTAGAGTTGAGTAGGGAGAGATTGTGTGCGGAAGACACCTTAAGGTAGATTTGAGTGTCGTCCGCATAAAGATGGTAATGGATCCCAGATTTGCTTAGGAGGTTCCCTAAAGGTTCCAGGTAGAGATTAAACAAGGGGGGTGCCAGGATAGAACCTTGAGGGACGCCTTGACCTACGGCCAATGGAGATGAAAGACTGTTCGCTATCTTGATCATTTGGGATCTGTCCGAGAGGAAAGAGGCAAACCATTTGAGCACTGTGCCATCCAGTCCCATTCTCTGTTGAAGAGTGTTGAGGAGGGTGCTATGATTAACAGTGTCAAAGGCTGCAGAGAGGTCTAGAAGAATCAGAAGACACGATTCCCCAGAGTCGAGTATATGCAGCGCATCGTCAATCACTTGCAGCAGGGCTGTTTCAGTGCTGCAATTTTGGATGAAGCCCGACTGGAAGACGTCGAGGAGGTTATTGTCCATAATATGTGAGGAAAGTTGTTTCGCAACACATTTTTCGGTGATTTTCGAAAGAAAAGGGAGGTTGGTGATAGGGCGGAAGTTGTTGAGGTCGTTCGCATCTGCGGAGGGTTTTTTTTAGAGGAGGGGTGACCTGACCTGATTTGAGGGCAACCGGGAGGGAGCCTTGACTGAGGAAGAGATTGACTAGCCTGGTCCAGTAAGAGAGAGTATAGGTGTAGAAATCGATGGCGATGTCGCTAGGGATGGGGTCAGAAGAATGGTTGGAGGGTTTAGTTTCGAGGATGCATTTGAGGAGGTCATCTTCCGAGATGACGTCAAAGTTCTGCCAGGTAACTAAGGATTTCCGCTCCTCAATGGGGGAGGGGTGGGCGACCTGATCCACCAGTGCTTTGACCTTTTCATCGAAGAATATAGCGAAATCTGCTGCTTTCTTTGAGGAATCCTCAGGCTTAATGGTTAGGGGAGAATAGTTTGGGTTTTTGATGAGGTCAAAAGGTTTTTTGGGTCTGTTTTTGGCTGAGTCAAGTAGGGATCTGGAATGTGATGCTTTTTCAAGGAAGATGTGGTTGTGATATTTGGATCTTGCTGAGCGTAAAAGAGAGAGATTGGAGGTGGAAGGAGATTTTCTCCAATGTTTCTCCAGGAATCTAAGGTTTTTCCTTTCATCGTAGAGAGCTTTATTGAACCAAGGTGCTGAGGGGGTGGGTCTTTTCCTTTTGCTTTGGAGAGGAGCGACATTGTCGATTTCGACTGCTAGTACTGAGAGGCACTGAGAAGTGAGAACGTTGACATCCACGCTAGGGTCTAGTCTCGGAAGTGCCTGCATAGCAGAATCACAAAAAGTGTCCAGATCAATGTTCTTAGTGTTGCAGAACCAGGTAGTAGCTTTTTTAGGTTGGCCGAGAGTTATAATGTGCGATATGTGAAAACGGAAGGGATTGAGGAAGTGGTCAGACCAGTCTACATGGATGGGGGGAGCAGTAGTCAGCAGGTCTGCTTTGGATATGACAAGGTCCAGAATTGAGCCCTTGGAATGTGTGGTTTCCGAGCAATGTTGGAGGAGATCATTGGCTGAGAGAAAGGAGGCAAGCTTGTTGGCAGCCGAGTCTTCCAAAGAGCCCCAGTGGAGATTAAAGTCACCCAGGAAGATCTGTCTGTCACTTTGAGAAAATTGGTCACTGATGAAGTCAGTCAGTTCCTCCACAAAGGAAGAGCAGTTACCGGGCGGGTGGTAGATGGCATGGAATCTAAAGGGTGAGCCGTGATGTATTTGAAGTTCTAGGGATAGGCATTCGAATGTACGGAAAAGGGTGGTAGGGAAGGCTTTCATTTGAAGGGAGTTCCTGACGATGATAGCGACACCGCCCCCAATTTTGTCTGCCCTGTCATTTCTAAGGATAGAGTAGTCAGTGGGTACCAGAAGATCAAACAAAGTATGAGAGGAGTCATTAAACCAGGTCTCAGTGAGGAAGAACATGTCAAGATTTTGGTGGGTGATAGTATCAGAGATTTTCACTTTGTGTTTGATTGCAGATCTGCAGTTGTGGAGCAAGCAGTGCAGCTCTGATGCAGATGTTTTGGTGATGGGGGTGTTAGGGTTGTTCAGGGAGATAGGGATCAGATTCTTGAATGAGGGAGCCCGGTAAGAGGGAGGCTGGTAAGGTCTGACAGAGGAGATGGTCTGAATAGGAAACTGCGTAGAATTATTAGGAGTGGAAGGTGGAGGGGGAGTGACGTTGGTGGTCTTGTAGCTGGCCAGTAAGTTGGTGATGTCTGCAGAGGACAGACTGTGGTTGGTTTTATTGGGGCGCGGGAGCAAGGAACTCCTCGGGAGGTTGTTAGGGACAGGGGACAACTTGGCGCTTAAACGTGAGATGGACGCTACAAGCTGGGAAATGGTTTAGATGAGAGAATCAAGTTTATTTTCCAGAGAGAGGAGAGCTGAGCACGGAGTGTTGGGTGGCTCGATGGATAAAGGAGGGAGTGCAGAGGGTGAGGGAGGACGGGGAGGGGTGGGGGAACGGGTTGAGGGAGGCGGTGCAGAGGGTGAGGGAGGACGGGGAGGGCTGGAGGAGCGGGATACGGGAGGGAGTGCAGAGAGTGAGGGAGGGCGGGGTGGTGGAACGGGATAAGGGAGGGAGTGCAGAGGGTGAGGGAGGGAGGGGAGGGGTGGGGGAATGGGTGGGGAGTTGGGGAGCAAGGGTAGAAGGTGAGGAAAGATGGTGGACAATAGGAGTGGATGGTGAAACAGTGGTGGGAAGAGAAATAATTTTACTGGTGTTGAACAGAGGGGAAGAGAAGAGGGCATATGTATGAGGAGAAAGTTGAGGAGTAGGAGGGGGGACAAATGAAGGCCGTAGGTAAGGGGAGAAGAGGGGAGACGAGGCTGAACCGGGAGGGGAGGGCGGGGGGTCAGATGAAGTCCGAAGGTACGTGAAGACGAGAGGAGAGGGGGCTGTAAAGGGGGGGAGGGCGGGGGGTCCGAGGAAGGCCAGAGGAATGGGGAGAAAGGAGAGGATGGTGCTAGACAGGTACTGTAGGCTATGAAAGGTGAATGTAGGGGGACAGGTAACAGGTGGAGTGGGGGGGAATTGGCTAGATAGAAACTGAGGGAGGAGTAAGGGACTGCAAGGTCAGAGGGAGAGACGAGGAAGGAATTATCGGGGAGGGAGACAAGGTTGGGAAGCAAGGGATGAGGAAGGTGGGGTTGAAGATAGATGGGAGGTGGAAGAGAAGAGTTTAGGGTACGGGGGACGGGACGGGGAAGAGCGGAAAGCGATGAGGTGAAAGGGGGAGGGAAGGGGGAGGTAAGGAAAGTTGATCGGAAGACCAGGTTGTAAGAAAGGTGGATTAAGAGGGGGGCGGTGGGTTGGATTAGGGGGATTAGGGGGGCGGCGAAAACGTTGGAGAATCGGGCAGATGCAGGGTGGGGAGGGGGGGTGGAGGCCGGAGGCCGGACAGACAAGATAGGGGGAGGGACATTCTATGTGTTCTATAAACATGCTATGGTTTCCATGCATTCTGTTCGGGTGTTTTTTTGTTTTTTTTGCCAGATCCGGTGGTTTCACAGGGAGGACCCAGCAATGCCAGAATCAGAACAGCCCCGCCCGGGATGCTAAATGCAGGGTCTACAGTAATTCACCAGTGCTCCCGTAGTTCACCTGGTGCTCCCCTGGAAGCTGTGCTCCAGAAGTCGAGGCCCGCTCTCGGGAAGCCTGGCACCAAAACCAAATGCAGTGTAAATCCAAGTCATCTCACTCCAGAAACGTTGATTGATGTCCAGCCAGGGTTGTTTGTGTTAAGAGGAAAGCAATTTAATTATTCTTGTATTAACATAGCAGTTACACAAGCATTTGCAATGCAATAGGTCTCACGTTTGCAAGAGTTTGAGCTATTGGCATTGTAAATGACAATGCTTTTTATCTATGTGTTGGTTTTTAAAACATAAATAAAAGGCATTGTCATCTACAATGCCAATAGCTTAAACTCTCGTAAATGCAAGACCTGTTGCATTGCAAATGCTTGTTTCTTTATTATGGCTTCTGATGGGGCATAAGGGCGCATGCCTGACATGCCCTAATTCACTATTATCTGGCACGCAGCACTGCCTGACTCTAGTACAGCATGTCAGATATGTATTGCATCTGTGAAAGGACGGGCTGTAACAGCCCACCCTGACACATGTGTAGCCCAGGTGCCCTCTCGTGGTGCAGGATGTTATTGCAGCTTTTACATGTAAGCAAGTGATCAGAGAGATCTTTTCGTTTCATATAAAATCTGTAATATTTTAAGAAATAACATGCAGGTGGGACGTGATTGTGAGGAGGGGGGGGGGGTTGTGGTTGCCACCCTTTTGGCCCCTATTGAGAAGCCGCCCCAGAAAAAGAAGGGAGGAGAACACAAAATACATACTTGGGTAATACCACAGAAAGCTCGTGGGCCTTAGCCAGAGCATTTGAACTCGAGGACCCCATAGATACTCTTGACGGTGAAACACTCGACGAACGAAGGGAAGTCAAAGCCAATAGAGCCCCATGGGCCCTAACAAGGACACCGTTGGAGGATGTCCCTCGGACGTATCTCCGACGCTGAGAAGCAACCAAGGAAGGTGTAAAGAACCCAAATGAGAGACACTGCTCATGAAGAGGAAAGTGGTACCCTTTCTCGATGCTGAACAAAGTGCGCTCGAGGTCAAGAGAAAGAAGAGGTGCCTCGAAGCAGAGATGGCAGCGATCCTCCAGATAAGAGAAAGAAGAGGTGCTTCGAAGCAGAGATGGCAGCGATCCTCCAGATAAAGAACTTTGTTGACTCACTGAGAGACTTTCGAATCCCTTCAAAACCAAACAGGGAGAAACCACACAGGGAGTGGGAGCAGGGCGAACTTGAATCAAAGACCATGTCTGGACAACAGGAAGAGGAGCAGAAAGTATTCTTTGAGGAGGAGGAGATGTACGAACAGGGGGCGAAAGCACCAAGGGAGAATGACAAGACCTCGACACAGATTCTCCAGAGGAGGTCCTCGACTCCTACCCTTTGAGGCCATCACCTCCAGATGACATCGCACTGTACGATGCAGTGATAAAAAGCTGCTGACAAATATGGGGTGCAGTGAGAATAATCACAGGCTTGTTTTCTGCTGGAAGCTCAGTTACCCTCGCAAAGGAAGAACCAGTAACCTTTATTACCATGCATTCTTGACCAAGGAAGGGAGACATTCAGAGAACCAGCAAGATGCAAACCTTTAACTCCAAGGGTAGAGAAAAAATAAAAGCAGTCTTCTAAGGACCCCTTATATATTAAGGGCGATGAAGTGGCAGACTCAATATTTGCGGCAACCACCAGAAGAGCCAGTGTCCCAACATTAATGGGCTCTCTGCCTGAAAAGGAATGCAAAAGGGTGGTGATGTTAAGGCACATGGTCGAGAGAGCAGCTGCCACGCAATGGAAGATTTTAAACTCAAACTCTCTGCTTTATGTTCTACGCCCATCGACAGCACAAAGAAATTAAGGAACTAATGAAGCACCTCCCGAACTATACCATAAGAGGGAGAACTCTATGAAAGAGGAGAGCAAGGCTATATCCAACACTTGCTTCAAGTCTGCCCATGACAGGATAACACCTGACGGCAGTTGATGAGATTCTCCAGAAAACTAGGAAGGATAATGAGACCGTAAAGGCTATGGGAGTCCTGCAGTTCGTGGGCATGTAAGAAGGGGGGCTTCTTCAGTGAGAAGGACATCAGGGAGAGGAGGTTTTCAGGCCTCGGCCCTTCAAACATAATATCAGTAAACGGGTGCACAGCTGTCAACACCACCACGTGGCAATTAACCTCAGTACCACAGCAGCCCTTTCGAGGCAGGGCCAAGGGAAGAGGCCAACCTCCAAGAGGAGCACGCTCCTAATGCAAATGACATCTCACAAAAAGAATCCAACCACATAATACCAGTGGGTGGCGGATTAGGAGCTTTCCGCCAGCGGTGGAGGTCCATTATCTCTGACGAATGGATACTGAACATCATCCAGCATGTTTATTGTGCTGTGCTCCTAAAACACCTCCAGATGTGAGATCAAAAACTAGAAAACATAAGGTGGAAGAGCTACAATGTTTGTAATAGGAAGTGGAGGAACTCCTGCAAAAGCAAGCAATAGAAAAAGTACTAAAGGAAGAGAACAGTCAGGGAATCCACTCCGTATATTTCCTGGTGCCGAAACTGGGTAAGACACTGCGACCAAATCTGGATCCCCGATTCTTAAATAAATACATAAAACCACAAAAATTCAACATGACAACTCAAGAGGTAATTCCTGGGATGCGGAACAAAAGACTATATAGCGACACTACAACTCAAGGATGCCTTTCTACTTGTGCCTTTGAAGAAGAAGCACAAAAGATCTTTGTTTTGTTGTGAACCAGGTACACTATCAATTCAAGGGTACTCCCTGTTACTATAAAGTCAACACCCAGGCTGTTTATAGAATATTTGGCTGTGGTAGCAGCATACCTAATAATGCAGGGGATACATGTGTACCCCTACCTAGATGACTGGCTACTAACAACGATCTCTTTCACACAGCGTCAAAAGAGCATAAAGACAGTCACGCACACAATGCCCACCTAGCTTTCTCAATAAATTTGTGGAAATCGTCACCAATACCGGGGAGGGAATTTCTATTTTTAGGATCAAGGTTCAATTCAAGGGAGGCAAAAGCTTTACCCATAGCCAAAAGGATCCTGGCATTGACAGAGCAAGCTCACCTTCACCTTACTCGAACAGTGGGGAAACTGATGGGCATGATGGCTTGGTACAATCTATTGATCCCACAGCCCAGGTTACATATGAGACCAATTCAAGAATAGCTACAGAGTTAATGGTCACAGGCAGCGGGGAGTTGGGAGTATCAATTGGTTTTACATCAAAAGTACAGAAGGAAATGGCGTGGTGGAACTTGAGCATTGTAACTGTAGGCAGACCTTGTGTACAACAAACTCTTCCAGTGAGCATCACCACAGATGCATGCCCACAAGGGATGGGGAGCACACATGGGGACTCTGAACATCAGGGACTTGTAGAAAAAAAGGGAGGCAGTACAACACATAAATGTGTTCGGACTAAAGACAGTCTTTCTAGCTTGAAGGGCTTTCCAGACTCCAGTAAAGGGGAGGACTGTACAGATCCTAATGAACAACACAACCACAAAGTTTTACCTCAACAAGCAAAGAGGGTTAGTCATATGCACTGCCAAAACTAGCCCAAAACATTTAGAAATGGGCCACCCAATGACCTTGATTGGAATACACGTACCAGATATACAAAACATAGAGGCAGACAGATCAATAAGACAAGCAACAGTCTCTCACAAATGGGAAATAAAGCGACAACTAGGAGGAAAGGTTTTCCAACTGCTGAGTACACCAGAATTAGACCTGGTTGCAAAACCAGAAAACTCAAAATGCTAAAGCTTCTTGTCAAGGCACACACACCACTTGTCCAAGGGAAATGCCCTGTAGGGCCTAGAGAAATCTGCTCGCCCAATCACTATGGCGAGTCATATTTTATCAGTTCGAGCTATATTTAGGACCTACTCCCCATTATGGTGAGTTTACAAAGAACAGCTCTTCTGTTCAGCCATAAAGTGAAGGAGCAATAAAGGTGCCTTTAAATTTTGTTTTTTTCACATTTGCTCTGTGTTCAGAGACAGAGGTCAGAAGTCAATTTACAGTTACTTTTCCTTCTCTGACTGCAGAGTTCCAGTATTTTGTAAAGTGAACTGTCTGACCTGCTGTAAAAAGTGTGAAATGAAAGGCTGTTGGCTATCAGGTTTTCCTAACACATATTTAATTAGTTAATAAGTCAACTGTACAAACATTTCAACATATTTTTCAGTAGTTTTGAAAGCTCATTTTTTGTGCTTCTGTGTGATGAAAATAATTATTAAATTGGAAGAAAAACAAATCAGAACACTTTAGTTGATGTGGAAATGATAAATATGTGTACTGAAACCCAATTTTCACAGATGATTGTTAATATTTTATCAGTAAAGCTGCAATGTAGTGGAAAGGTTTTTGGCCATTTCTTGGAACTATACTGTCCTTAAATGACCATGCGCTACCACATCATGCAATAGAAATATATTTATTAAAAGTGAGTGTTTAAACATGAACTGAAAAACACTGCTGTCTCTGCCCCGATGGCAATGCTATTAGTAGACTGATAGGCAATTCAAGGATCACGTGTACAGTATATGTGGGCTAGATTCTTATTACACTTGGAGCAAACGTTTAGTCTGTTTAATCAAACTGGAGTTTTGTATTGTACAGCAGAAATACACAACTCACATGTTTGAAGGTGCACTCATATGTGAGAATGAAAAAAAAGGCAACTAAAATAAAATATTTGTCAATGATGGGGGGTGCTAGAGAGCCGGCTAACAAAATGGCCGCACTCTGGTGAGGTTCTTGCGTCCCAGAGACGTAATCCGCAAACATCCGGCGTCAGGTAAAGGCTGAAGGTATAATCTATATACCTATAAGAAGAGCAAGTTTGCGCCGACCGATCAATAGCCCCATGAACTGATTTCATCACTCCTGGGAAGCAATCTGTCAGAGGAGAATGGCGGTGATAGCGAGTGTCAACATGGCAGCTGAATAAGGAAAAGCGATCGCTAATACCTAGTAAGGCCAACCCGCCTGCTGCCGACACTGCCATAGACGGCATACCGAGGGTCGCTGCGGAGAGGGGACTGCTGCGGCGACCTGCTGCTCCTGCGACGAGAAGAGCCGTGAATCCTGAGGCACTGAGGCCCTGGTGTGCTTCGCCCACCCTCCGCTGCAACTTCGGGAGGTGGGTCTCGCGGCGCCCCAGGAAATAAAGGCCGGTGCGGACCGCGGCCTACGGCGCCATCGGGAACACCGCGTTAAGGAGACGCTGGGCGGATAGCCCCCCCCACGCAACTGCATTTATACGTCCCCCTCGAGACAAGCAGAGGAGGTGGGGGGCGGCATGAAGCCCGCGCCGGGTGCAATACCGGACGCTTCCATACCAGCGCGCAAGTAAATAATGAGCCGCCTGGGCCCCGGGGTGAACCGCCATCAATATCTAATTAGCGGCGGGGGAGCGAGACGTCCCGGAGCAAGACGCTGCTAATTGCAGAGGAAGATAAAGGCCCCGCAGCTCTGAACAAGTGCATTCAAGTAGCGGTGCAAGTTACATTAAAGCACAGAGCACAGCGCAGTTACTCTTGAGGAGGCTACTAAAAAAGCGGGCACAAGAATAAATAAACATACAGGGGAAGAGAGCAGCTAAAGTGAGCCCTTTGCAGACTGACAAATTATATACTTGGCAGCGGAGTCCAGAACAAGCAATGTGAGACACCAGGGGGCTCAACAAAACAAAATCAATAAATAAATCAAGGGACAAAGGGGCGCAGGAAGAGTACTGAGACCATATAACATAAGGAAAACTTGCTCCTGAAATTCCTGCTGCCTGTCTGTACCATCCCTACTCGCACCTCCTTAACATAAAGAGCGGTCTGGAAATAGCAAATATGGGCAGAACAGAAGGCAAGCAGGCGAAGCTGCAATTTGAGCCGCGAAGAAACACCAAAGGCCCAGATGGCGACACCGCCTCCAAGGTTGAGATTCCTCACAAGAAGGTGAAGAGGATGTATGTTCATTGCTAGTAGCCAAAAAACAAAGCCTGGGATCCATCGAATCTAAAATGGACGAATTAAACATGCGCATGGACTATATCACACAGCGGCTAGAAAAACAGGACGGACGTCTGAATGAGGCGGAGAACAGAATTTCACAGCTGGAAGACACATCCACAAGCAGCACTGAACGGATGCAGAACATGAAACGCTTGTTGAAAGTGATTTCAGCTAAAAATGAAGATTTGGAGCCGCCGCAACAACCTCCGCATCGTAGGCGTGCCAGAATCTACAGACACAGGCCGGATGGAGGAATATGTTGAACGGCTGCTTGTGGAACTGTTTAGGGCCTCCGCATTCTCCAAGGTCCTGATCGTGGAGCGCGCTCATCAGTCGCTGGCGCCTAGGCCGCCGCCGTGTGCCCCTCCCCGCCCCATAATCACTCGTCTACTGAATTATAAAGATAGGGACAATGCGCTCCGGATGGCACGGGAAAAAAAGGACCTTCATTACGACAGCTACTCCATCTCCATCTTTCCGGATTTTACACAGGCAGTCCAGGAGGCACACAGGAAATTTGTCCTGGCGAAGCTCAAACTGCAACAGGCAAGCATCCCTTATGCGATGTTGAATCCGGCGAGGCTGAGGATCACTCATCAGGGAAAACAGCAAATATTTAACACACCTCAACAGGTTCAAGATTTCTTCAAGGAAACGACAAGGCGTAGGCCGCGTACAGACAGAGACGACGAGAGCTCCAGAGCCACATCTCCCGCATCAAATGTAGACTGAATGCTTGCAGACATTTGAGAAATAGCTGAAATGGACTGACACAGTGAGCATCAGACTTTTTAAAGGTTCATAATGATTCGTGCGGGGGTGGTCTGGGGGGGGGGAGGAGAAGTCCTGTGTTTTCCCCAAGTGTGCATTAAGGTTGGAAGGTGCTCATCCATTCTAATAGGATGGGAAGGTATATCTAAGAATGTTCATATTGGACCATAACAATACCATATTGTACTCTGGGCACCCCCGTTAAATCGGGGCGGAATGCCAGACTCTCTAGCGAAGTACCCCACGAGGGTGATCCCCATTGGAAGATGTTTAAAGGGGTTATGTTGGGATATAATGAGTTACGTTTGTTTTCTCTTCTTTCGTGAGTCATATTGCAGCATGCACTGTAGGCATTGCAACAATGATAAGATATATCCGAAGCTAAGACTATGTCCATGCAGAGCGCTGCAACCTAGCCTAAATTTGTATTGCCAATCTGAATCCATTGTATATGAAACTCTGAAAGATTTTGTTGTCAATGGGTGCTGCATTCACCTACGGGATTGGGCCGTGGGCCTGGGAGGGGGGAGGGGGGAGGAGGGAGGAACAGTTTGTTGTTGTTGATACTGTTTTTAAACACAGCAGTAAAGAAAAGATAAAAGATGGGAGGAAACGATACGGTAAAAGAGCCAAACTCTGGTACAGTCTACACGACATAACATAGATAATGCCTGCATGCATCACACAAGTAGAAATACTAGCCCATGACCTCGTCTATAGGTATGCCTGAATATACACTTAACATGTTGTCTTGGAATGTACGAGGACTGAGGGACCCTTGCAAAAAGAGGCATATACTCAACTATTTGGATAGACACCATATCAAAATAGCCATGCTGCAGGAGACGCACCTGGAGCCGGGATCCACCTCTGGATTTGCGGGGAAATGGGCCGCCCACAGATGCTTCTCCTCGTTCTTCACGTATTCCAGGGGCACAGCCATCTTGATTAAAGCTGGAGTGGGATATTGCCCAGCTGGCGCGCTACAGGACCCCCAGGGGAGGTACTGTGTTATGTGGGGCAGACTAGCTATGCAATCAGTGACACTGGTCAGCTGCTACGCACCCAACGTGGACGATGCTCAATTTTTTGATACATTGTGGGGCCTTATAGTAAATATTGGATCCACTCACCTGATATGGGGAGGGGACTTTAACCTAGCCATAAATTCTCAGCTGGATCGCTCTGAGGGATCAATGGAGTCTCACGTTAGGGCAGCCCAACGCCTAAATGATATTATAACAGATTACCGTCTGCTGGATGCGTGGAGAACATTACACCCCACACGCAGAGAAGGCACAGATGTTTCCACTGCTCACGCTAGCTGCTCCCGCATTGATTACTGGCTGCTATCGGCTGTACTCTTCTCTTGGCTCAGGGAGACTGTTTACCTGGCAAGAACGTTCTCTGACCACTCCCCAGTGCTGCTAAATCTCTGTCCTCCGACCAATACGTCCCCATACAGATCTTAGAGGTTGCTCCCCACGGCCCTCCTGGATTCTTGTTTCTGTGAAGAGATTAGGCAGGAAGTACAGGAATTCTTCCCTCGTAATGTAGGTAGCGTTCAGACACTGGCAAGCGTTTGGGAGAGTTTCAAAGTCACCATTAGGGGTATATGCATAGCCAAAAACAGGGGCATATTGAGGGATCTAAGAAATACTCTAAGCAAATTGGGGGAAAAAATTAAGACCACTGAAAAATCTACACTAGAATCACCTTCCCCTAAGGAGCAAGCGCGCTTGAAAGAGCTAATCACAGAATTTACAGAAACTGCGGAAAGAGAGGCTTTGTTCCGCTCAAAATATGCTCGTGCTCGAGCATATGGAGACGGTGAGAGGCCAGGAAAGGCCTTAGCAGAGACTATAACAGCCCGTAGGTTCTCCAATACAATATTTGGGGTGGAGGATGAGGAGGGAGTAACACACACGGACTCAGGGGAAATTCTCAGCATATGTGTTTCCCATTATAAGCAGCTGTATAGAACGCATAGAACGGGGCACATTGACGTCGCAGCATATTTTGAAGACACAGCTCTAGGGTGGATAAATGACAGCCGCAGGGAATTCCTATCAGCTCCTATTGAGGAGGACGAAGTAAGGGAGGCTATTATGCAGATGCGATCTGGCAAAGCACCGGGGCCTGACGGGATCCCTGCAGACTTTTATAAATGTTACATAGATGATCTAGCCCCAATACTTAGAGAATTATATGAGGAAGCAGCAGATAATGGCACACTCCCACCACTTATGAGACAAACCCTCATTATTTCTCTTCTTAAACTAGGAAAAGACGCCTCTAAATGTGATGCCTATAGGCCTTTATCTCTAATAAATTGCGACTCCAAGATACTCGCCAAAATTCTAGCCAACAGATTGAGCCTACTTATGGAAGGTTTGGTTCTACCGGATCAGGCCGGCTTCATTCCTGGAAGGGCCACCTTTCATAACTTGCGCACCATCTTTGCTTTATTGCAGGATATAGATCCGGAGTCAAATGCTGCGGCTATATTTTTAGATGCCACTAAGGCATTTGACTCGCTTGAATGGGACTACCTACTAGCTATACTGAGTCGTATGGGCCTGCCCCCGGCGTTTCTTGCTTGGATAGCCTTACTTTACAGTCAGCCAACTGCAATGGCGCAAATCAACGGGCTGATATCTGACCCCTTTACCATATCCAGGGGAACCCGGCAGGGATGTCCCCTCTCGCCCCTGCTTTTCCCCTGGCTATAGAGTTACTGGCGTCCAAACTTCGACACCATAGAGAATACGCTATCTCCTTTCCCTCCCGGCAACTTCTGGTGTCATTATATGCAGACGACATCACACTCTACCTCTGGGAACCCAATGTGAGCCTAAACCCCGGGCTAGGAGAGTTCATAAAATTTAGCGATATTTCAGGCATACATATAAACTGGAGTAAGTCACAGATCTTTCCCCTGACTCCTTCTACCCCCGAATTCTCACCAGATTTTACATTAACATGGTGCGCCTCAGAGATAAAATACCTGGGGGTCTGGATAGCTAGAGACGGAGAGGAGACGCTGAGGGCAAACAATGGAGTGACCCTGGAGTCTATTACTAACCTAGTCACCCGTTGTATAGCAATGCCGCTTTCATTGGCCGGCAGAATCTCGCTGATGAAAATGGTAGTTTTACCCAAGCTACTCTATTTTTTCATCACCATACCATACCACCCGGGACGCCCATTTTTTCGAGCATTATAAACGCAACTCATCCGATTGTCATGGGGAGAAAAGCAACCCCGCATTAACTGGCAAACACTAACGCTTCCATTTTCTCGGGATCGGTTTGAAGCTCCAGATATAGATCTATACTTTCTCTGTGCCCAGGCACATCATGCAATATATTGGCGCTTCCCCCCACCATTCATGCCCCACCCCGCCAACGAGCAGAGTTGTATGGCACCACTGCCACCAGAGGCTTACCTGGAGTCAGATGTTCCGGTGGGAGTTACTTTGCAGTCCACTGTAGCATGCACGAATCGTGCTTGGAAGCGGCTGATCAGCAAAGTGAGATGTTCCTTCCCATACTCCCCATTGATCCCTTTGCATTTTCTACGATGGGCACCGGTTACTCATGAAACTGCTTGCAGGAACATGCTAAAAATAAGAAACCTACACACAATGGGCGATCTCTATCAGGAAGGCACATTTAAGGACAGACAAACATTATTAGGGGAAGTAGACACAACACCGCTAGAGATCTTTCTCTGCATTAGACTCAGGCATGAGATGAAGGCAAATACTTCCATGTTCCCGCAGGAACCTGCGACACTCTACACACGCTGTACCAAATGAAAGACGCATCTCATGCAGTTTCCCATCTATATCGCGCTGCTTCTTTGGAACGTCCATATGCACAGCAGGCTGCAAGAAGTGGATGGGAGGCAGACTTAAGTATTGCATTAACAGACAAACAATGGGATTACTGTTGCAAACAAACTGGGGCTATTACGGCAAGTAGCCGGTTGCGAATCGTTCATTTCAAATTCATACAAAGAGCATATTACACGCAAGTACGCCTACATAGATACAAATTAAGGGAAGACAGTCGATGCGATAGATGTCGCCAAGAGGGTGCTGGTTTCCTGCATTTATCATGGCAGTGTGAATCAATACAGAAATATTGGAGAGAGGTGGTGGAGGCAATATCCGAGATGGTGTGCAGCCGAGTCCCCATGTCGCCCATTGTTGCGATATTGGGGTATACAGAGGAGGTTCCTCCACTGCACAGAAAGTTTATAGCGCTGGGCCTGCTGCTGGCAAAGGGGCGAGTGGCCTGTTGATGGGGACGGGGGCGTGTCCCCGAATTTAAGGAATGGCTTAATGATTTAATATATAGTAAGGAACAGCTCACTACGCACGCTGAGTTATTACCGCCCTCTTCTCGTCCCAGGGACATATGGGATCCACTGCTCGCTTACTTGCGCGCTGGTGAATAATGAGAAATACATTAGCCGACTACTGAAGGCTGTAGGGGACCCGCCGTTGATCTTCTCGGATGTTGCGTACAATGCTTGAGAATGGGGGAGGGGGAACTTCATTATGCTGTCATTACGCAAAAGAAATATATCCAAATACAGATGGAAAGCGGTATGACAAAGGCAAAGGAGACAGAATGTATGCAGGTGATCTTATATTCTGTTGTTATGGAGCATTTAATGTACTACTGTGAATCTGGATAAAATTGAGAACAGAACACTGTTAAATTAAGAATAAGAATATGGAGATACATAGGCTGAAAATATGTTATATTGTATGGCGACTCATCACTATGTACAAGAACTGAAACTGAGTAATGTACTGCTGAGTTTTCTGCTGTTATGAAAATACAAAAATAAAGGTTTATAAATAAATAAATATTTGTCAATGATCACACAATTTTGAAAGCAGTTTACGGGTCAAGTACATTACAGTTATGTTGAGTAGATTATTCAGGTTACTCGACCTGCAGATCTAATAACATTTTTATGATTTTTCAAGGCCTGCCTGTCTATAGACTGCCCAGGGAAATTTGTGTACACTTTTCCCTCAATACCACTGATTCCGCTCGTAATAAACAAGTACAAACAGTCCCCATGACGCTAATATTAATAGCTCCATAATGGACAAGACAAACATGGTTCTCAGACCTCATAAAAATGTCACAGGGGGAAAAATGAATGTTTCCAGCCTTGCTGGACCTCTGGTCGATGCAAAAGGGTCAGGCCTATCACCCAGAGCCAGCCAGCATCAGTCTAGCAGCTTGGCTTCTGGAAACGTAGAACAGGACACTTGGGCCTCTCAAACAGAGCCGTAGATGTTCAAAGAGAAGCCAAAAGACCAAGACAAGGAAATGCTATGCATCTAAATGGAAGAGATGTGTCCTGTGATGAAACAAAGCAGAGCTTGTGACATTAGAACACAAGACAGCACGGTCATTAAATACCTAAAATATCTGTTAGATGAACAGCTAACTTACCCTTTGAATCAAAAAATTTTTTTTTTAAACTGTCTGCTAGGGTAGCGTGCATAAGTGGACACATAGGTAGGTCTGTTTTTTCAGTGTATCAGTTATCAAAAGATTCATAGAATGAGCAAAGAGAATAGCTCTACCCAGATCTATGCCATCACCCATGTGGAAACTTAATTTGGTGCTCACACATTTAATGTAGGAACCATTTGAACCACTGCATAAAGTTGATCAAAAGTTCCTAACACTAAAACCAGCATTCTTAATAGCAATTACATCACTACTCAGGGTAAGCGAGCTGCAAGCGCTAACCACACAGAAGGCTTACTTATAGATCCAGAAAAATATAGTAGTCATGCAACGTAACCCATACTTCCTGCCAAAGGTCTTATAACATCTCCATGTGGATCAAACTTTCCAACTGCCAGGGTTTTCCTGCAACCTAAGACACAAGCAGAAAAGACTCTCAATACCATTGAAGTCCGTAGGGCAGAAACTAAATGAATCAGGAAGGGGCACCAATTCTTTGTCTCCTATTCTCCAATAACCAAGGGTTCATCGGTAAAAAAAAAGCACCATCGCACAATTGATAGTTCAAACAATGCAACTGTGTTACTCCTATTTAGGCATTCATTTGGAAAGAAAGCACATAGTGCATTCCACAAGGAAAAAATAAGCGACCATTGCTTTCTTGTCAAAAAGTTCTATTAATGACATATGTAGGGCAGTCAGTTGGTCATTCATACACACTTTCACAAAACATACTGTTTTTGAACATTCAAATTAACAATGAAGTACAAGTGGGTCAAAGAGTATTAAATCATCTGTTTGCACAAACTCATTTGACCCCAGTCTCCAAGAGAAAGGTACCACTACAAAATCATGCACAGCACGTGAATCCAGAAATGATTCATGCTGCAAAAAAAGGGTTACTCGCCTAAAGGTGTAGTTTTGCAGCTGGGAGAATTTTCTGGTTTCACATGCGAGCCTCCCACCTTGCCAGAAAGGAGTTTCCTTACAAACAAACTTTGGAGGGCTGAATATCTACGCAGGCAACAAAACAGGAAGCCCAAGCAAACATGGACACTTGGTTGCAAAGGGGAAAAAAGATTCTAAAGATGGCGACTACTCACATGGGCTTGCAGGGGGGCATATCTGGTGCCACAAGAGGATGGATATACCACCAAATGGTGATGGATACACCCATAAAAAAAGAAAAAAACATGAACGAAAGGAGAAATAGTCTGCACCTAACCACTAGATGGCAGAATAATGCACAGCATGTGAATGCAGAACATTCTCCAGCCTGTAAAACTACAGGTATGTAACTATTTTGTTGCCTACTACGGATTCTTATCACCTATTTCCACTTCTTATGCCTACTGGGTGTGAACATTCAGGGAAGTGAAGGATTTTTAGTTCAACATACATCACCATTTATCTGCTGAGTGTTGGCACGCCTGCTCAGCGTAGTGGGAATCCTTGGCTAGAAGTGGTGCCCCCTGTGCTGTGACAGGGTTGTGAAAAGGTTTCCAGGGTGCCCGCTTGCATCTAAAATGTTTGCATGGTTGAAAGCTAATGGTAAATAGCTAGTTCCTCCCACCTTGACAAACCAAATATATGTGCACAGGGAGGTCCCTGGAAGTGAATGAGAAGGTCATTCCCATCTAACCACAGGGCGCAGTGTTTGTAATGGAAAATGACCACTGGATCTTGATCCAGTCTGGAGAGGTTATATTTTTGGACAGCTAGGTTTGAACTCCTTTAACTAGACTTGGCAGTCGATAGTTGTGAGAGGGAAGGAACACAAAGTGCCTTCTTACGCTAGCAGCAGTATGCACAGTAGCTGGTTTGTTGTCCTGCCATTTATTTATACGTTTATTTCTCTTCCCTTTCAGTGCCCAGCAGGTGTCAGGGAATGCAAGCACTTTGACGTCATCCTCTTCTCTGGCAGAAATCTTGGAAGCCATGAAAAACCCAACGTATGTATTTTGTGATATGCCTGTTTATATTGTGATGAGGATGTGGGGAGAGTAGCCGCAGTGAGGGAGGCAGATTCCCATAAGGTGTAACGGATTCCTTGTTGTGTGGAGTTATGCTGAAGCCTAAGAATTAAGGCCAGAAGAAGTGTGGGAGGAAGCATAGTGGGGAAAGAGTGCTGGGGGTGATCATGCATGCTGTAAAAGTGCTAGCCAGTTGTAGATGGTGTAGGAACTCAGGCTGGTATGAAGATGGTTCAGGAGCACTGATCAGCGGGGATGGTGTCAGAATGCTGACTGGTAGAGATGGTCCGGAGTTCTGGTTGTGGATGATGGTGTGAAATATTGTCTTTGAGGATGGTGTAGAGGCCTTGGCCAGTTAGGGATGGAGTAGAATTGATTTTTGATGAGTGCTGATGTAGTAGGAGTGCTGGCTGGTGAGGGGGTGGGGTGGTCACTGGTTACTGCACTGGCTGTTTTATGATGATGGGTCAGTTCTGTGTCTGGCTATGATTGATGGTGAGTGTGAGTGAATGCTGCAAAAACATTGGCTGTGAGATATTGTGCAAGAGATTTGGCTGTGGAGAATGGTGTAGATGCGCTGGCTATGGAGGATGGAGCAGGACCACAGTCTGAAGGATAGTTCAAAAGTGCTGGATGCAGGGATTTGTATCCGCTCTGATCACAGATTAGGTTGTGGTGGGCAGTGTAGGAGCCCTTGCCGTGTGAGATGGTGTGGAATGTTGGCTTTGGAGGATAATGTATGTGCATTGTTTGGATGGGTGATGTAGGGGCTCTGGTTGTGGACGATGGTGCGGGATACTGGCTGTGGAAGGTCTAGGTGCTTTTGGTATGTCGATGATGTAGTAGTTGGAGAAAATCCTGCTGCAGTTCTGGCTTGGAAAGGGGTTTGGGTATGCTAGTTATTGAGTAGTACGCAGAAGCACAGCTGAGCAGGGCTGGGATTGTGCAAGCGTAAGGGAGGGTGGTGTAGTTGTCCTCCTGGAAATGCTGTTGGAGTGTTGCTGTTGGGAATGGAGTAGGAGTAGTGGGTACAGCAGATTTGGTAGGAGCACTATCTTGAAGATAGTCTAGAAGTGCTGGATGTGGAGTCAGTGCAGAAGTGCTTGGGAGGGGACAGGTGTAGAGAGAACAGATTTGTTTGAGGGGTTTCGTAGTGTTGGAAATGGGAGCAGGTGTGGGAATACTGGCTGTCGAGGATGATATAGGAGCAGAAGATAGCACGCATGGTGTTGAAATGCTCCCTGTGGCAAACTAGGGACTTTGACTTCAGGGTATATTGACAGATATTAGTGTATGTTGAATAGCATACAGGAGGTCTGCTGAATAACGTTGGGGAGGACTTTGGGTCAAGGAGTGGTGCAAAAATGTTGACTGTAAGAGAGAGTGTAGGAGTGCTGGGGATGTGCTTTGAAGGATGATTAAATAATTTGTGGCAGAGTAATGGTAAACTAGTGCTTGCTGTTCATGTAGAAGTGCTGGATAGAGGGAGTGGTATATGGGTGCTTGTTCTGTGTGGATGCTGGGTGTGAGTGTTTTAACCCTTTGGATTCCCAGCTCCATTGCCTTCTCTGCTGTCTGTGTACAACACCTTGACACTCATTTTTCAGTTGGCTGCTAATCTTGCCATTTGTTTTTCTTGCGTTCCTCCCGCTTGTCTCTGTCATCGCTTTGTGGGCCGCAGCACCGGGATCCAACTCCTGTCTGAACACAAGGGTCTCTCACCATACAGCTTCATCAGTGCTGAGGTCGTGCACTGGCTTGTGAACAACGTGGAGTGGGTGCAGACACAGGTCATTGCCATCGACATTATGCAGGTAAGGGTGCCCATCTCTGCAAGGGAGCATCTCCCATCATTGTAAGAACCCACTGCCAGCAAGCATCTCCCTTCCACTAAGCCCGCTTCCTGGGAGCATCTGCCTTCCCAAGAAGATCGCACCAACAGGCTGTATTTCTCTTCTGATAAGAGCTCACTGCAAGGAAGATTCTTCCTTCCCACTAAGAGCCCAGGGACTGCTTCCCCTCCCGGTAGGAGTCCACTGCCAGGGAGGAGCTTCTCAACCCCAAACTAAGCACCTCTCATCCCACTAACAGCCCACTTCCAGGGGCATTTCTTCTCCTACTAAAAGCCAACTACCAGGTGGCACATCCTTTTCCACTTCATTTTCTTGTGTGGCCTTAATCTTTTCTCTCCCACTGTCCTGGTTTCATCTGCTAATTTTGCTCTTTCTTCTACCCTTGCTTAGTGCCTTACCTTCCCTCTTGCATTCAGGACATCTCAATTTTTTTTATTAGCCTCTGTATGTTTTATTTTCTTGGTCTCTCTGTTTTTCCCTTTCTTGGTCTTCTCTCTATTACCCCCTCCCTTGGGTCGGTCTGTCTCTTAGGGTTTGTTGCATACTCCTTTTCTTGCTCTATCTGCATCTCACAATCTTGACTCTCCTTTTTAGGTCGAGCCTCGAGTAGCGCGCAAGCGCTGCTTAGAGGCGAAGACTTTTAGTAAGCGGGTTTAAAAGCAGTCCCAAAAACGCTCGTGCGTCGTGGCTGGCCTTTTTGGGATGGGTACGCGCGGCAAACATGTGTTTCCAATTATCGTGCCCAGACGCGGGCGCGATAAGTGGAAACACATGTCTGCCGCGCGTACACATCCAAAGGCCAGCCACGACGCACGAGCGTTTGGTCAGCTCTGCAGGCTGCCGCGCTCGCTCGCCCCCGCTCCCTGTCCCCCGATGCGCCCCGTAGTTTCCGGCTTCGCTCCCCTTCTGCGGCTCACCGCTCGTTTTCAGTTGAAGACGTTGCCGGCCGGGCCTTGGTTTTTCCTGTCACCGGTCTCCAGTGACAGCTGGGACTGCTGCTGAGCCGCGCTGCATTGTGTGGCTGGCCCCAGCCGGCAGCTGCGAGGCTTGTTTCATTCATGTTGTCACTGTTCTTTCGTCACTGACACGTGCTTCTTTGATCACTTTATTACCGTTCCTGTGAGTCCTCATTGTTTCCGGGATCACTTTATCGCGTATTTAACGTTGTTTAATGTATTGCTAAACCGCGTGCTTTAGAACACGGTTCACTCATCACTTGGGGCACTTTAGTCACGTGTAAGTTTCTTTCCATCACCAACATTTTCTACCATTGGAGCACTATTCATTTAGAATTAAGGCATGTCTGCTACTTTTGGGTGCAGTTACGAGCGAGCACTTTTTGTCGCTTAGTTTTCTACCATTAGAGCACCATTTATTTAAATAGAGGCATGTTTGCCGCTCTTGTATTGAACCTGAGTTTCCTCTACATTTCAGAATCGAGCCCCTGATGAAGGCCAAATCGCCCGAAATGCATAGGGCACATGTGAATGTCAATTACATTACCTAATGAGGATCATTGTAATGAATGAATTACGAATGACAATATTGATGAAGAATTTACAATCATTTTTGTGTCATTAGCGTTGGCCCTGATATCAGTAACCCGGGTGAGACACCCCTGACTGGCTAAGCGACGTCAGGATTTCTTTTCTTCTACTCATTTTGAGATATTGTCGATCCCTATTTTGTGGTCAGGTATCACATTAGTGATAGCGGCGAGCCCTTTATAGTGACTGTCAGCCTGCTAGGAATATGTTTGTACTGCAATGCAAAGTCAAAGAGCTCGCAGATGAAATCAGCAGAGGCTGCTTGTCTGATCCCTGTCTAGATATGTCTAAGCCCTTTTCTCGTGACTGTCAGCCCTTTCGCAAAGCCTTATCGAGGTATCTATGAATCCTATTTGAATGGCTGTGCGCCTTATCTTTGTGTTATCGATCCCTGTTGCGGTATCTGTGAGCCCCGTTGTAATGTTTGTGAGTCCTAGTGAGGTATCTGTGAGCTCTGCCAGTGTATCTGTGGGCCGTCTTCTCTCCTCCCGGCACGTTAAGCCAACACTGCCCACCGCCGTCGTTTTTAAAAGAACCCCATCCTCCTTTTAACCCATCACGTCCTCCTCACTATTCTGTTGTTTTACCCACCCCCGCTTCAGCCACCTCCCACGCCCTCACTCGTGTCCCCAAAGGTAGAGTGTTTTACATAAGCACTATTTACATTACACATAGACACTTTCATTTTTTTTCTTTTCTATTATACACGGGGGATTAAGTGATGTTCTCACGATCACAGGATGTTGAGCCGATGCCAAGACCCGAACCTGGTTACCAAGTTCCAAAGTCTGCAGCTCTGCCGTCGCCATCCATTAGCTGTGTTAAGTCACCCCTCCCCAGCATACTCCAAAACAATAGTAATACAAGCATTGACAAAGACAACAGATCTCACATAGGCAAAACCTAATGACTTTTCCAATGCTTGTAATTATGTCCATCCACCTTGTCAAAGTGAACATTATTAGGGAATTTAAGCAGCAAAAGAATCCAGGCTTCAAAAGAAGTAATTAGCAGAAGTGAAAAGATGTTAATAGAGAGAAATGCAAATGCATGCACCTCTGACAGAAATCATAGTGTGAAAAGTAGATCGGGAGGGTGAGAGCATAACCTAGCACTGAATAGGCGGGTTGGATCAACAAAACTAAACCAAGGCTGTTAACAGGATACTTGCCACAACCATTCCATCCATGTCAAGTCTGGCAACCATTGCGCAGAGTCTGGCTATAACCACCCTGGCTTTAAAAACAAGCATTGGCATAGCCAATAGGTCTCGCCTTTGGGACCTTATAAGTGTTTAGCCATGTAACAGTTGATGTTGTTGCACCAAGGATATTGTGCTGCATAACTAAATACTTATAAGGTCCCAAAAGCGAGACCTATTGGCTATGCCAATGCTTGTTCTGCTAGGTAGGTCTGTGTTTAGATGTGGAACATTCAGAGGGCCATGAGTTTGGTTTTTCCCAAAGAAGCCAAAAATGGAAGGAATGAACTTTAATCATAAAATACATGGACTGTAGAGATGTAACTCTTATTTAATCTATAACTGCTTTTAACATTTGTATATTTTTTAGGTTAATACATTATATTGCACACCAACATTGAGTAATATTTAAATTGATTGCTAATGTTTAGACATAAACTTAGAAAGATTTAAGAAAAAATGCCACTGAATGCCCTAACAGCATTCTTACGAGTGAGCCATAGAGCAGTTTAATTTGTGATATGCACAATGTGAATGGTTGCTATTGTAGTCTGTTAAGACAAACTATACCATTAAGCCACCATATTTCTATTGTATTAAATGCTTGTTTTAGGTCTGAGCTAATTATTTTATATGCTGTCGAGAATCTGGAAATAATAACATCATATTTGATCTTTAGACCGTGTTTAATTCTTCCACTGTCTGGTGAAATGGCCGGCTCATACAAACCTTGGCCAATATGTAATATCATATTTACCCACAGAGACAGTTTGGGTAAAACCCTGTAATACATCAGCCCCCTTTTCTAACAAGCCATTATTGATCACGGGTGAACTTCAGAAGAAAAACAGGCTTTAAACATTCATTGCAATGTGCAGTGACGGGTACCTGTGAAAAGAGTGATGTCACCTTGCATATGGGATAGTAGTGAAAACATGACACAGGAAATTCTACTTACCAACTAAATTCCTAGCTGCCTCATTGTTATGTGTGATACTGAAGGCTAATCTTGGGTTTTTCCCATCTGCCCTTTACTGCTGGGGTTTTTAAGCCCATAGTTACAATCCTAAAAGCAAAATGTCAAGTCTCATAACAATATGATGTTTGGTAACAGGTCAAGAATGATCTAAAGTGAGACATTTGCCATGGGGACACTTGCCAGCTATGAATATCCCACACAGCAGCAGTACCACCTTAATATTGTCAGGTAAAGAGTGCAGAAAAACAGTTGTGAGCATGCTTGAAGCATCAATTTTCTGGTACCCTAGACTGCAGGACTGCAAATTAATCTGGTGTAGCTCAATTCTTTTAAAGGTTTCATAAAGTACTATGCTATTGTCAGGGTTGACCACTCCTAAAAAGTCATCATATTCTGTAAGGAGTAGGTTAATGACGTCCCAACTGTGCACAGGAATTTATTAAAACATTTGAATATAACAATATAATGCTCTTACAAGAAACACATTTAACACACACTGAAGCAACTATACTTCAGAGGTGATGGATAGACCAGGTGTTTGCCACTAATTTCTCCTCTTATGCTCTGTGTATCTGAAAGAGACACGTTAGTGATAGATTCCTTACCTTAGAATATCCCCAGGCGTCAGGCTGGATCCGGAAAGTTTTGCGTAGCAGTACCCTTGCGCGTCGGTAGGCGGCGTCGTGCGGCTCCGCGTCCGTCGTCGGCGTCGTGATCGCCGGGATGACGTCGCGGGCAGTACTTAGGCGCCGCCCCTGCGCGCTGACGTCAGTTCTTCTTTTCCGCGCCAGCAAGCGCAGATCCGGGAAGAGCAGTGCCCTGGTCAATTTTTGACCATACTTTTTGGTGATTTTTTCACTGGTTTTTCCAACTTTAAGGTGTCGTAGGGATGCCCGGCTTCAAGCGATGCGGCGCCTGTGCGCGGATGATGTCCGTCACCGACCCGCATTGGGAGTGTCTCTTCTGCCTCGGCCGAGGCCACGACACCGAGTCTTGTCCCGAATGCCAGGCCCTCAACCCGAAAGCTTTGCGAGAGCGGTCTCGAAAGCTCCTCGAGGCCCGGCATTCGGCTCCGCGGAAGCCCCGGTCGCGTGAGAGGTCCAGGGGTCGCTCGCGGAGTGCACACCGGTCGTCGACTTCTTCGTCCGGTAAGTCTAAGCACAAGAAGTCCAAGAAGCATCGTCGCTCTCGGACTTCGCCTCGCCGGTCTCGCGACTCGGCTGAGGCCCCTCCCGGCACCGTCCCGCCCCGCGGCCCCGGACTTGCCTGTGGAGTCGCCCCGTCATACCCGCCCTTCCCGGGTTCGGGGCGGATCCGGCCAAGGTACAGGAGTTCCTGTCGGCCATGGCCCGCCTCTTCGGGCCTTCAGGCCCCTCCGGTGCGCCTTCGGGCCCCGCGGGCCCTGATGGGGTTGCTCCGGCGTCGCCGGCGGCTCCGGCCCCGGCGTCGCCCGAGCCTCCAGCCTCGATCCCGGCTCCGGCTTCGGCCCCGGCCTCGATCCCGGCTCCACAACCCCCATCGACGCCGGTCGACCTCACGACACCTCCGCCGGCGCCGATGTCTCCGGTGCCGTTCTCGACGCCGCCCTGGGCTCCGGGCGGCGTCGTCCCCCAGTTCCTTCCGGCTCCGGACATGGACCCGGAGCGACGTCGCTCGACGCCGGCTCCGGCGCCGATGGGACCTTGGGTCCCAAATGTCCCTCCTCCTCCTTATTTTGAACCAGAGGAGGACCAGGAGGACTGGGAGGGGTCTGATGACCCTCTGACACGCAACTGTCAGTATGATGAGGACTGGACAGAGAGTCTAGGGAGGCCAGTGGTCTGGATACTTCTCCTGACACTGGCATGCTGTCTCCTCCCGTGGCTACGGAGGAGGGGGCCAATTTTGGTACGGTGTTGCGTAGGGCTGCTGGGGCCTTACGTCTCCAGCTCCCTACTTTGACGGTCAAGCCTAACATCTTGACAGAGGTGCTTCAGCCGGCAGCCTCCTCTGCGGAGACTGTGCTGCCGTTTAACGACGCCCTCACTGACGTTCTTTGGGCGCCTGGTCCAAGCCCAACACAGGGGCTCCTGTGGATCGGAACGTGTCACGACGCCATCGCCCCGCTCCGGGCGACCCCCTGTTTCTTTCTGTCCACCCCACTCCTGAGAGCTTGGTTGTCCAAGCCTCCGCTTCCCAAACCGCCTTCCCTACCGCTCCTCCGGATAGGGAATCCAAACGCCTGGATCAGTTTGGGAAGAAAGGTTTTTCTTCCTCCAGTGCTGGCTTGCGGTCCGTTAACACCGCTTGTCTTTTGGGCCGATATACCCACTCCCTGTGGGATTCGGTGGCGGATGTTTTGCCCCAGTGCCCTGAGGAGGTCCAGGCACTGCTTTCCCGCGCCATTGCGGAAGGAAGGGATGCGGCCAAATACACTATCCGTTGTGGCCTTGACACCGCCGACTCGCTGGGCAGGTCGATTGCAACGACGGTGGCGCTCCGGCGCCACGCCTGGCTGAGAACCACTGGTTTTTCAGGGGATGTCCAGAATACTCTCATGGACATGCCCTTTGATGGAGTCGGTCTTTTTGGGTCCAAAGCAGACCATGCGTTGGAGCGCTTTAAGGACTCACGGGCTACTGCAAAGTCCCTGGGCCTTTCTGCTACACGCCCTCCGCTGCCTTCTGCTTTTCGCCCCTATCGTGGCCACGGTAGGGGCGCCCCTTCACGTCAGCAGCCCAGCCACCGGCCCGCGCAGCAGGCGTCTTCGCGTGGCCGAGGACGTGGATTCCGCCGTGGCGGATCGGGCAACCAGCGTGCGGGTCAGGCCACCACCTCCAACCCGTCCGCGGCCTCCAAGCCCTCCTAGTCCCTCCTTTCAGGTGCACGGCACGCCAGTAGGGGGCAGGGTCCGCCATCACCTTCCCCACTGGCGCACCATCACCTCGGACAGGTGGGTCTTGGACATTGTCCGAAGGGGCTACTCCCTCCCCTTCGAGACCACCCCCCAGCCATGCCACCTCCATTCCACCGCATGTCAGGGGATCACTTGGTGCTTCTACGGAAGGAAGTCACGGCCCTCTTGACCAAGAGGGCCATCGAGCATGTTCCGACCCCAGAAGTAGGGCGTGGTTGCTACTCCCACTACTTTCTGGTGCCCAAAAGGACAAGGAGGACATGCGTCCTATCTTGGACCTCCGGAACGTCAATCGCTTCCTCCGGAAGGAGAAGTTCAAGATGCTCACCCTAGCTCAGGTCTTGACTGCCCTCGACCCTGGAGACTGGTTGGTAGCGTTGGACTTGCAGGACGCGTATTTCCACATCCCCGTCCTGCCGGCCCACCGGCGTTACCTTCGGTTCACGGTAGGCCCCGAGCATTTTCAGTTCACCGTGCTCCCCTTTGGCCTTACCAGTGCCCCTCGGGTGTTCACGAAAGTGATGGCGGTGGTCGCAGCTCATCTGCGCCGGGCAGGGGTTTCAGTCTTCCCCTACCTCGACGACTGGCTGCTGAAGGCGGGCTCGTCCCAGGCAGTCGTCTCCCACCTCCAGACTACGGCCGAACTCCTGCACTCGCTGGGGTTCTCCATCAATGTGCCGAAGTCGCATCTAATTCCTTCTCCACAGCTCCTTTTCATCGGAGCAGTTCTGGACACGACGCAGTTTCGGGCCTATCCTCCCGAACGGCGAGTCCGGGATATTCAGGCTATGATTCCGATCTTTCGGCCTTTATCCTGGGTTTCGGTACGGATGACCCTGAGGCTGCTGGGCCTCATGGCCTCCTGCATCCTGCTGGTCAATCATGCCAGATGGCATATGCGGGCTCTGCAGTGGGACCTGAAGTTCCAGTGGGCGCAGCACCAGGGCAACCTGTCCGATCACGTCCAGATCTCGGAGGGGACTGCAAAACAGTTGCAGTGGTGGCTCTCGAACCGGCAATGGGTCATGGGCAGATCCCTCTCCCTTCCCCAGCCAGAGCATACAGTTGTGACGGACGCGTCCCTTCTGGGATGGGGCGGTCACATGGGAGAAGGCGGAGATCAGAGGCCTCTGGTCTCCGGGCGGAGTCCCGGCTCCATATCAACCTTCTGGAGCTCCGGGCGATCCGGCTTGCACTCAAGGCATTCCTTCCCTCTGTCAAAGGGAAGGTAGTGCAGGTGTTCACAGACAACACCACCGCCATGTGGTACTGCAACAAACAGGGCGGGGTGGGGTCTTGGACCCTTTGTCAGGAGGCTCTGCGCCTCTGGACATGGCTGGAACATCAGGGCATGTTCCTGATGGTTCAACACCTGGCAGGTTCTCTGAACGCCAGGGCGGACGAACCTCAGCCGCAGGTGCATGATGGATCACGAATGGCGTCTTCACTCGGAAGTGGCGCAAGGACTCTTTCTACAGTGGGGAGAGCCTTGGTTAGATCTATTCGCCACCGAAGAGAACGCGCAATGTCATCAGTTCTGCGCGTTGGAATTTCCAAGGCGGCACTCGCTCGGCGACGCTTTTCGTCGCGAGTGGAGTTGCGGTCTGTTGTACGCCTTTCCGCCTATACCACTTCTACCCAGAGTGTTGAAGAAGATTCGGCACGACCGGGCCCAAGTCATTCTTGTGGCTCCGGACTGGGCTCGAAGAGTTTGGTATCCCGAGCTACTCAATATGAGCATAGATCCCCCGATCCGTCTGCCTCTTCGGGAGGATCTTCTGTCGCAGCAGCAGGGGACGGTCCTCCACCCGAACCTGTCCAGTCTACACCTGCTTGCGTGGAGATTGAGCGGCGGCAGTTGATTCCTTTCGACTTGCCTCCCGAAGTTTGTGATGTGATTCTGGCAGCCAGGCGTCCCTCCACTAAGGTGGTATACGCCTGCAGGTGGAACAAAATTTGTGGCATGGTGCACAGCAAAGGCTGTGGATCCCCTTTCTGCCCCTCTTTCTGAGGTCCTTCTGTTCCTTCTCTCTCTGGCCCAACAGGGTTCTGCCCTGGGTACCATCAAGGGTTATCTTTGTGCTATCTCGGCCTTCCTCAGGCTCCCTGATCAGCCCTCCCTTTTCAAGTCCCCTGTTGTTAACAGGTTCTTAAAGGCATTACTCACCTCTTCCCTCCTGTTCCGTTTGTAATGCCTCAGTGGGACTTGAACTTGGTTCTTACCTTTTAATGTGCGCTCCCTTTGAGCCTCTGCATAACTGTCCTCTTCGTCTTCTGACTCTGAAGACAGCCTTTCTGGTGGCCATCACCTCCGCTCGGCGGGTGAGTGAGCTCCAGGCTCTATCTTGCAAACCTCCCTTTCTGTCTGTTCATCCAGACAAGGTTGTTCTTCGGACGCGTCCGTCCTTCTTGCCAAAGGTGGTTACTGCTTTCCACATTGGGCAGACCATCACTTTGCCCACCTTCTTTCCGCCTCCGCATCCTTCCAGAGAGGAAGAGAGGCTCCACCGTCTGGACCCAAAACGTGCGCTCTCTTTCTATATTGACCGCACAAAACACTTCCGGGTGGATGACCAGCTCTTTGTTGGCTACGTGGGCGCCAAAAAGGTCGGGCGGTGCACAAGAGGACCATCTCCCGCTGGGTTACCTTGTGCATCAAGACCTGCTATTCTTTGGCTAAAAGGAACCTCCTGTTGGGCTGCGTGCCCATTCCACCAGGGCAACGGCTGCTACCACGGCCTTGGGCCGCGGTGTTCCGCTGCCGGTTATCTGTCAGGCGGCTACGTGGGCCTCGCTGCACACGTTTACTAAACATTACTGCCTTGACAGTCAGGTCCGGAGGGACGGCTTCTTTGGCCGTTCTGTCCTCCAGGACTTCCTTGTCTGATCTTTGTTCGCAGACCCACCACCGGGGTTGGTATTGCTGGGGTATCTATTCTAAGGTAAGGAATCTATCACTAACGTGTCTCTTTCAGATGCACAAGTTACTAACTTGTGTAACGATATATCTGTAAGAGACAGTAGTTAGTGATAGATTCCTTACCGCCCACCCATCCTCCCCGTTCTGCGAACTGATTTCTAGGGTTAAGGACATCCCTTTCAGGGCCCTAGTATTTTTCAGACACCTGTGTCAGCTTCTTGCATGGCTCTGCGTTCCTGGCGCGGAAAGTCGTGTACAGAACTGACGTCAGCGCGCAGGGGCGGCGCCTAAGTACTGCCCGCGACGTCATCCCGGCGATCACGACGCCGACGACGGACGCGGAGCCGCACGACGCCGCCTACCGACGCAAGCAAGGGTACTGCTACGCAAAACTTTCCGGATCCAGCCTGACGCCTGGGGATATTCTAAGGTAAGGAATCTATCACTAACTACTGTCTCTTACAGATATATCGTTACACAAGTTAGTAACTTGTGCATTAGTATGGATCAGGCCAGGCATCCCCTTCACTGCTGATGAGGTGGTTGTAGACACAGAAGGCCGCTATGTGCTTGTTAGGGGCCGCCTGGATGGTCGTCAGATACTTGTAGGCATTATATATGCACCTACCATCCTCTTTCCTTCACAGCCTATCTGATAAGCTGTCCCGATGGAGTGGGGTACCATGGCTAATAGGCGGGATTTCAAAAGCGTCCTGAACACTGAACTTGATCAGTCATACCCTCCATTGCCTCGTATATCCGCTACATCCAACGCCCAAGCTCTACGGGACTGGCTTCAACACTGGCAGCTAGTCAACATCTGGTACTCATGAAACGCAAATACTAGAGTATTTTCCTTCCTTTCCTCACCACACCACCTGAGCGTCCAGATAGATAGGTTGATCGGCCACTAGCCTACTCCCCTCCATTACACATGGCGATTATTTAGGTCGCACCCACTCTGACCATATTCCCCAGTACCTGCAGCTAACATGGAACACGGCCTCTCCATCATCCCCATCCACAGAATGCAAATAGCGGTGTTAGAAGACCCTCCCTTCCGTGCTTCCATCGGCACCGTAATCGAGGACCTTACCGAGTGGGATGCATTGAAGACGGACATCAGGGGCCAGTGTTTAGGGATCTACTGGAACATACGCAGGCAGCTTGACAAAGATATCTCCGACATAGAACATACACTCATAGATTATGAAACCCAAACAGTGCACAGCCTGGCAAATTCACATCACCTGGCAGAGGCACATCGCGAACACGCCTACCTATTGGAGAGGCTGTGCTGTCTTCAAAATGCCGTTCACTTGGCTCGTACCCATGCTGCAGATGACAGATCTGGACGGCTGCTGGCATGGCTGATACGCCAAGACCAACCGAGACATCCCATCACAACGTTATGCTCGGCTGCTTGTACTCTACTCTACACACAGCACGTCATACATAACAAACTGACATGCCACTTCACCTTGCTATACCAGTTGGTCTCCTCCATTCACCCCAATGACATTGGTTCCTTCCTCTCCACTGTGCCCTTGCCTTGTATCATGTTGGACCAGCAGACGGAACTCAATGAACCTATCACACTCTTCGAAATACAAGAGGCAATAAGCGCCTCGCCCCAGGCCCCGACGGCCTACCTCCTGAGTTGTATATGGCCTATGCCCCACTCCTTGCCCCTCATTTATAAACTCTGTACGAGGAGGGCTTCTTGGCCTCATACCTCCCCGCATCCCTCCGTGAAGCACTACTCATCTCCTTGCCCAAGCCGGACAGAGACCCATCCGCTTTGGGCTCATACAGACCCCTGGCTCTGCTTAACACAGACTATAAGGTACTGGCCAAAATCCTAGCAGACCGACTGGTGCCTCCGGTCCTGGCACTGGTCCACCAGGACCAAAATGGGTTTGGTCCAGCCCGTAGCACATCCCTGAACCTACGGCGGTTCTTTCATATACTGAAGTAATCTCTGCACCAGTGGCCACGGGCCAGTTTCCTGGTGCTGGACCTAGAGAAGTCCTTCGATTCCCTGGAGTGGGCCTTTCTGTCCGAAGTGCTACAACGGTACACCATTGGGAAACGTTTTCCCCATTGGTCAAATTGCTATATACCCAGTCAAAACAGGCTCTCTTGTCTCGGAACCCATTGACATACACAGAGGCACCCGCCAGGGCTGCCCACTTTCCCCGCTTCTCTTCTCGCTGGCAATAGATCCCCTAGCAGTTGTTATTCATGAGCAGGGGGTGGGCTGAGGCATTCCTCTGGGCGATTGTACTACTCGATCTCACTTTATGCCGATGACCTGCTTTTTTATCTCAGAGATGTTCACTCGATACCTGATACACTTGCTCTGACACTCAATCGCTTTGCTGATCTCTCCATCTTGAAAGTAGACTGGGCCAAATCTTGCCTGTTCCCATTCACACCTACGCAGCCTAACTCAGATTTTACTTTCAATGTGGTCCCCATAACTTGGCAGCCCTCCACATTCCGGAACCTAGGAGTCAGGGTATATCTATCACCCATAGACCTAATTGATGGCAATCTCATATGTGCTGTCACCACCCTAAGGTCCCGAATGGCATTTTGGCAAATGCTACCACTATCAGTGGCAGGGCGCATAGCCCTCCTGAAGATGATTGTCCTCCCTCGCCTCCTTTATTATTTTGCTAAGCTTCCCCTATACATCCCAACCCTGTTCTTTCGTTCCTTTGAGAAGCTCATGTGAGAATTTATTTGGAGCAATTCCCGCTGCAGAGTAGCGCTCTCAAAACTTTCGTTGCTCACAGAACTAGGCAGGCTTGCAGTTCCAAACCTCGAACAGTACTACCTTGCTTCTCAACTCCAATGCGTGGCTAAATGGTTGGGGAGTCTGTAGCTAGCCAACACCACAGCGACCCTATCCTCTATCCTCCTATTGTTCCACCCATGTGCTAGGGCTGCGCCGCCTGACACTCTGCTTCTGGAGGTGGCATACCTCTGCTATCGCTGATGCCTTTACTTTACACGGTCACTGACTCCCTATGCATGGGCACTAGTCCTGCTTGGTACACCTAGGGGACACAACATCACATCATCAGCAGAACTCACCGCCTGGCATGCAGCTGATATCCATACCCTGGGGGACCTTTACTATGGTGGTGCCCTCATCCCGTACGAGTCTCTGATGGAGGACGATGGCTTGCCTCCGGGCCATTTCCTCTTCTATAACCGTCTGATTGCGACATTAGGGCGCAAGTGGGGCCACATGACGCATGAACATCCGACACATCCCACCATACAGTAGCCCATGGAATGGGACCGGGCAGACATCTCATCCATTGGTTTGCAGACTCACTACGAATCCATACTGCGCAGCAGCTCACACCCTTGCGCCGCTACTGGGAGGTAGACTTGGCTCACCCCTGCAGACAAAGAAGGGGCTGACTTACTGGAAAGCCCAGTTCATATTCCGCGCAACACTTGTTTTAGACGTATCAAATTTTATATCATACACAGGGCCTTCCTCACCCCTCCAAAATAAACCGTTATTTACACCGTACCAATACAGCCCCGCCGCTGCTGTCTTCTGGTCGAAGCAGACCTGCGTCGCATGTTGTGGGCTTGCCCAACCCTTCACCACTATTGGCAACATGTCTCGTCTCACTTGTCCACTTGCACAGGGCGATCTGCCCTGCGCACATGGAAGACATGCCTTTTGGGCCTCTTCCCCAGGGACAAAAAAAGGAGGGTCACCTCCTGTTTCCTTGATCTGGGACTTCTGACAGCCAAGCATCTTATCACTAGGCGCTGGAAGTCGCCTGAACCCCCCAGCGCTAGCAGCCTGGACGCAATCCCTTATTGTGTGGGCCCAGGCGGAAAGCGCTAGGTTGCATTGAGAGGACAGCTTAGGGCTGCGCTTATTTTCCATCACTGCCAATTGGGACGCTAGCCTTACCTACCTCCAGACCCCCATGAAACCTGCTGTTGACGCTCCAGATGGCCTACGAGAAGGAAGTAGGGACCGATGGATGCTCAGGACCCTACTTAACTAAAGCCGCAATCATGGGGCATCTATCTTTCTCTGCTCACACTGATCCCGGTTTCAAGCCTAAACATGTTGACCAACATGATCATGTGTTCTCCTGACTAACCATGATGGGAATGCGGGTGCGGGAGGGGGCGAGAGTTGGGGCTTCTTTTTGTTAATTGTTGTATTAACTGTAACCAGAATCGTTTATCCACTTCTCCATACTACATGCTGTTGGCCCCACGGATGGGGCAGTAAGTACATACTGCTTTGTTCTACTCATGTGATTGTGAACGCACCGACGGAAACCTGTATGCTGATAAACAGTTAAACTTTTCACAATACTGCCTTGCTCTGTACTGTGGCAATTGTAAAACACGCGCAACTTCTGAGCTGCCTCACTATTTGTATCCCTGCAGTATACATTGTAGTTTGTGCGAATTGTTCTCATATTGCAAAAAAAACAAAAAACGGATTCAAACAAAAAAGCCAAAACATTTGAATATAACACTCTTAATTGTTAATCTACTAATAGCCCTATAAACCAGATAGAATCCTGACAGAGTGAGTGTGAGAGATAACGAGATGTGAGAGACCGTAAGGAGATGTGAGTGACAGTGCAATACACAGACGTTCTATGCTTAAAACAATCGGACGTAAGTCCATTAGAGACCCTGCCAATAGGAAGAAACAACACACACTGCCTTACTTCTACTATAAATAAATATGTACTTTATAACAATTACTGCAAAAAACAACATGTTTTGTAAACTTTGGAAAAACACAGTTTTTGTCTATTTTAGGAGTTGGGCAGCTAAATAAATGCTGATAAGCACTGATTTCACAGGGTTTGGAAAATACTGAGACAATATCAGTGAAATTCACAAAAAATAAACTCTGAAATCAGGATAGCCTACTAATGGCGCTCGACCTGCGCTTCCTCAGTCAACTTTGTCACCTCCATCTACTGATGCTCCTCTATCACTCATAAGGGGTCAGAGCAGTGCTTCATTTGAGCGACACCAGCACTTAATTGTCAACACTGGCACTTATGACTTTCTGCCACATGGTGACGCTGTTTGTCTAATTTAGAAATTAGCTCAACAACAGTAGTTTATTAATTCAACATACTTTAACAGTGACTAATACCTGCCACCCAAGAATTCTTATAGCTTGGGGGGCCTGGAATAGTCTAAACTGTCACATTTGTAGGAAGGAGTGTGATGGCTAGTAGTTGTGTTGGTATTGTCATTGGCAGCGCTGACCGGGTCAGTGGGTGGTGTAAGCTGCAGTGGCCTCCTGATGAGGGCGTTGGCACATTTTTTTTTTTTTTTTGCAAGTTAAGCACTGGGTTAGAGGGATTCAAGAGGTAGATCCAGAGCTCCCAAAGGATGTTCCAGCAGTTCTCATCGTAGGAGACATCATAGTTCAAGGTCAAGTCATCTTAACTTCATCGCATTCCAGAGCATAACGTTCCACATCTGTTCATGGTCAATATCTATAAGATGGTCTAGCACTTCTCATCGCTTAAGATCTCCTCATCACACACTCTTTATACTCCTAATCATTATCGATTAAGCAGTTTTCCCAACTCTGTCCGATTCCCTTCTAGCGAAAGTTTCTCCTATCGATAACATTACGACATTCAACTTCAGTCATCTTTGACACCCTGCCCCGCCATTCTTCTGCGCATCCTTTAATTGTCTAGGCTCAGGTGAAACCTGCTTAGGGTTTGTTCTTAACTTCAGCCCCGCAAAGTGTGTTCCTTCGCTCTTGCAGAAGAAATACAAAACCCAGTCTTTCTGCATGCAGACTCCCCTCCTGAATCTGAGATCGAGTTTGCTGCAAGGAAGTATCACCCCTCTTTTCCAGCTTCAGTATAACTGCCTGAAAAGAATAGTAAGAAAATTAACACATTCTGTAGGAAGTTCTGCGGCACGCCAGGAACTGCCAAAAACACAGCGAATGCTCTGCCCTACTCGGGCATTATGATACATCTCTGTGAGAGGTACTCCATCCCGTTCAGGAGCAACTACCTCATGAAGGCGAGCAGGATTTTTTAGAGGTATTTCTACTGGGGAATGGATGATGGCACCATGAAGCACCTTTATACAGGTGCGCCAAGGGCAAACAAGGACAGTGCGCCCTATTACAAGTAATGCGCTGCCCCCAGTGCAGCATGGAACGTGCGCTGCTGCCAGGGCAGTGCATCAGTAAAATATGGAAAGGCTGTTTGAATCAGCTGCTCTGTCTTTCTCTGTACAGGAGGCATCCCTCGAACTTTAAAAAAAGGATAGAGATTCTCATGCAGGCAGGTGCAGTGAGTGACTGCACCCGCCTGCAGGGGGATGTCTGGGGGGCCATTACAGGGTTGCATTAAGGGGGCGCACTGACTGTGTGCCACCTTTTTGTAGCACACAGTCAGTGTGCCTCCTGATGACCTCTTTGCCTCTGCTCCCATGTCCATAACAGAACACGGTGCAGGGGCAACGTTTTTCCCTAATTAGCATGGGGCCACATCCCCATGCTAATGGGAGAACTTCCTCTGAAGATAGCTATAGCGCTGTATGTGCACTGGTGCTATCTGATTTACAGAAAAGGGCGCACGATCTTCTTCTCTAATACTGTACTTCCCAGGGGTTGCAGAAAACAGGCGCACACACTAGTTGCGCCCCAGGGCGCCGTTTGTAATACAGCTAATTTAGCTACCCATCATTATTGCCATTGGCTAGCCCTTTATCACTCTTCATTTCTCCACCTTACTGTCTTCAAACCTGAGGCACAGCAGATGATTTTAAACCTGGTGTTTTCTTGAACCACTATGTTTAGGGCCCATGCGGACGACGAAATGGAGAGCATGAAGGCAGGGTTGTAAACATTCAAGGCAAAGGTCCAGAAAGAGTTCTGAGGATGTGTCTTAGGGTGCCACATTTGTGCCTGGGACCAGCTATTGGGTGTGGGTGACTCCTGGGCATTTCTTAACTAATGAGGTAAAAGTTCCCGGGGGCAAGCCTACCACTTTGAGCATTCCTGTTTGCTCTACCTCAAACAGTCCAACAGTGCCCTTCTCTCTCAGAATCCAAGATGGGGAAAACCTTCTCCCCTTGTGCAGAGCCTGTGCATCCACACAGAGGTATGGCTATGATAATGAGCAGTCCCCTTCTATGCAGCCGCTCAAAACCAGTTAAGAGGGTAGCTTTCATCCCACTGGGATTGGAGCCAACCTGGCTAAGGGGACAAAAGGCTGCTTCTCTCAGGCCTACCTTTACATTTACTTTTCAAAGTGCAGGCCCTTTTCAAGTTACAGAAGTTCCTGTGTCCAACCTAGCTAAACTTCCTGCAAGGGGAAGAAAAACAGCTCCCTATACCCAGGCCATTGTCCCTTCTCTGGGAGCAGTTTTCAAACCTAACTGAGGCCAAGAATCAGTTGCTGGAGAACTAATGCAAATTAGCCTCCAGCTTTTTTAGACATAGTAAAGTTAACTTTCTAAAAGTTACACTTAATATATATTTAATAAATATCAGATTTCCCCATTAGATTGTATTTTTATTAAATATCCAGATAAATCTTTAAATTGACTCTGCTGCTGCTACCGGTCACAAGCTATAGATTAAACTATATAATCTATACTTCGACTTTTCTTAGGAACCAGCTACAGTCTGACCAGTGATTGTCGTACCGTACCATGTCTAATGTCTCATGTTTCATTCTTAAATATTATGCACTCTGCCTTGTGGGCAGCATGATGCATTCAGGGTGATTTATTTAATATTTAAAATATGGTTTTCCTACCTGTCAAAAGGGTGATTTTGACATGCCTATGCAGCAGGGTTTAAGCTGCTGCATTCCAGGCTACATAGGGTAGGCCTGAAGTCATGTTTCCACTCCCACTGTAGTGGATGGCATAATAGTATTGTAGTCCACTAGTGACATTTAACTTTCTATGCCATGTCTGTATTTCTGCACCATATGCTATGGCCTTCTATATACGTTATATGTGCCCATCATGTTTGAAGCCAATTTTGACACGTTCAGGCAGTCCTATTGACTTTAAGTCAGTCCTGACCTTCTGTACAGGATCTTTCTTGTTTCAACACTCACTTGCAGATATGGTTGATACAGCAGTGCCTGGAAGGCCAGTGGTACCAGCTTTCATTCAGCTGGGAAGACATGTTAGCTCTCTCTCGGCCTGCAGTTGTTTCTTTCTCTTGCAGGTCTTGATCTTCCAACCTCTGAAAGGTGTTTCAATTCCAGACCACTGTTATAGATGCTTCCCTGTTAGGTTGAAGAGCTGAAATTGGTGTGCTTCGGACTCAGGGAATGTGATCAAAGAAAGAAAGGGCTTACCACACCAACCTTTGTCAGCCAGGCACACTGGGAAATGCTCTTTTGATCAGTTGTTTGAAAATGTTTCTTAATGCACCAGTGATTATCAAGCTAACGAAAGACAAGATGAGAATGATCCTAGGCCCCTTTCGTCCCCATACCTTGAAGCTTACTAAGGGGGTGCCCCAGGGCTCTTGCCTCAGTCCTACCCTGTTTAATGTGTATGTGGCCCCCCTTGCCAAGATTATTAGAGAATATGGATTTACTCCCTATTCCTATGCAGACGACACCCAACTGCTTTTATCTTTTGACAAGGATTCAGAGTTATTTGAACATCGCTTTGCTGAGGGCATGCAAGCCGTATCTGGTTGGATGACAGAAAATTTCCTCCAGCTGAATGCTGCTAAGACCGAGATCTTATTGTTTGGCTCCGCTCAAACAACTTGGTCCCCTAACTGGTGGCCTGCTGGGTTAGGCCCGCACCCACCCCGTCACCCCTGGCAAAATATTTGGGGGTCCGACTAGATTGTAATTGTAATTGCATTTGTATAGCGCTTACTACCCCTGACGAGGGTCGAAGCGCTTTTCGGCGAGTAGCACGCTACTCCGGGACCCATAGAGGATTAGTGTTGAATTAGTATAGTGAAACATGCAAGTAAATTTTAAGTGGTGGATATGTTAGTCAGTTATTTGGATTCGGAAGGATAGCAGAAGGATAGAAGAGGAAAAAGGTTTGTATTTATAGAGCGCTTCTTACCCCTGATGGGGTTTAAAGTGCTTTTTTTTTTTTGGTGAGTAGCACGCTACTCCGGAAACCCATAAAGGATTAGTGGTGAATTAGTATGGTGAAATATGAAAGTAATTTGAGTGGTGGATATTAGTCAGTTATTTGGAGTGAGAAGGATAGCGGAGGGATAGAAGGGAAAGAAAGGTTTGCATTCATATAGCGCCTGTTACCCCTGATGGGGTGTTGAAGCGCTTTTCTGGCGAGTAGCAGGCTACTCCGGAACCCATAGACTCTCTGTCTATGAGAGACCAAGTTATGGCCACCTCAGGGGCCTGCTACCACACTCTGAGTCTTCTGCATAGAGTGTTCCCGTGGCTGCCCTTATCAGTTTGAAGAACTCTGATTCAAGCCCTGGTCATTGGCCGACTTGATTATTGTAATGCTCTTTTAGCATCGGCCAATGAATCCCTCCTGAGTAGATTACAGATAGTTCAGAATGTTGCCGCGCGTTGGCTCTTAAAATGCCTCCTCGTACTTCTTCTCGGCCTCTGCTGAGACAGCTTCACTGGCTTCCCATCCGCCAGAGAATCAAGTTTAAACTCTGCTGCCTTGCCCATAAGGCTCTTTATGGTGTGAGCCCTAGCTATCTGGCAGAAAAACTTTAATTTTACCTCCCGAACAGACTACTTGGATCTGAGGGCCAAGGGCTGCTTGTGGTCCCCCGTTACAGGAAACTACGAACAGGAGGCAAAACTTTTGCCTATCTTGCTCCGAAATACTGGAATGCTTTGCCCGAGGATTTGCGTAAATGCTCCAGTCTTTCTCTGTTCAGGAAACTTCTGAAGACTGAATTATTCCGTGACTGATTTTTCCTGACCGGTCTTTTGCCTCCTCTGCAGCGCGGAGATACCCCTTCGGTAGGTGATTCCGGCGCTTTATAAATCCCATACAAATACAAATAGCTCTCTAGTGGCCATGGTAATTGTGGTACCCAGGTGTTTTATACCTATCAGAAACAACCGCACAAGAGATTTCTTTGCAGAGCTGACCTTCTGTTCAATTATAGGAGCCAGAATCTGCAGCGCAACCTTCCATCATTCAACTTGGCAGCTCAGTTCCTGAACTTTTGCAATATGGGCATTTAAATCTTCTGCATCTTTGCATCAACAAGAAGCAAGACACTCATCCATTGGAATTTTATTATTTCAAATGCAGGAAAGAGGCTTTGCATTTGGTGTATCCAGGAAAACCATGTGCCAAGACGAAACGGCCCATGCCTTCCTGATTTCATGAATGAGCTGCAGTTTTTTCAGTAAAGATACATGTAGCAGCCATTATTGCTTACAGAAAAAAGTCCTTCACAAAACTCTTTTTTTCAAAATCACAGTTGTGAAAACCTTCCTAGAAGGAATTAAGTATTACCCTCCCCTCAGGAGACATTCTCCTGCTTGGAAGCATAACATGGACTCTCTACACTACTTTGTCTTCTGTTTGAGCCTATCCATAAAGTTGCTTTACTACATATCTCCTGGTAGAGTGTCTTTCTTGTGGCCATAACTTCCACCTATAGGGTTTGTGACATTGCAGCCCTATGCAGTAAAGAAAAGTATATGCTTTTCTACAAGGATAAGGTTGTGGTGAGAACCTATTTAAGTTTCCTTCCTAAAGTTGTGTCTGATCAATCAGTGTATTTCCCTTCAACTCTCTTCCAGAATCCCTCTTCTCCAGTGGAAAGGGTGTTGCATTCTCCGAAGAGTGTTAACGTTTTACCAAAACGAAAGATGTGAGACCCACTGGCAACATTTTGTAAACCATGGCCCAGTTCGTACAGAATTGGCACTTGTAGACAGTTGAGCTCCAGATAGAATGTTTCTTGTATTCTTCCGTGATAACACAAAGCAAACAAAGCTTTGGGCCTTATTTACAATTTGGCTGATGGGATACTGCTTTACAAACGTGGCAGATGGCCCATCCACTGTATTATAAGTGCATTATCACCTATGGTGCTTCGAATATGGCAGACCGGATATCCTCCACATTTTGACAGAGTGTACCTTCTGCCAGACTCTCAAGGCCTTCTGTCTGGAAGGTCCGAGCCCATTCATTGAGAGGTAGAGACGCCATTGCCGCATAATCTGCTACCCGAAGGTCCGTATAGACTTTTACCTGCCATTACTGTCTTGACACAGAGTGAAGGGCAGATGCCCTTGTGGTTCTACCATCTCCTCACAATTAATTCGGTTAGTGTAGCGCTGGTTCTTCCCTTTGCCTTTTTCTCCACCTTAGGGATGAGATTGGTGTTCTTTTCAGTTCTTCTGCCGAATATTGAAGATGCCGTGGCAGAGAAGTAATAGTTACTTAGCTGTAATCCTAATCATCTTCCAGGGGAATCTTCATTACAGGCATAAGCTACCCTCCCTCATCCCCAGTGAAAGAACAAAGCAATTAACCTCAGTTCTACAATAATATCTTATCAGTATAAAAAAGAGCTGGCTTAACTGGCCCTAGAGGGCATGATGCAATCCTGCCTTAATGCTATTCCTTAAAGGAGCAGAATCAGGTTTCCCAGCATTTCAGGCTTCAGTCTGTTACATTACAGTGTCCCGATTTTCTACCACCCTTCTTTTAAAAAAAGGTTTGTGAAAATAAATTGTCTTGACACTGGGTTCTTGCTAGTGATTTATTTTCTATGCATATAAAATAGCTTTTTGTTTTAAGTATATAGGTGAATATCGCCTTATACAAGGTTTAAAAAATGTGCTGCAGCGGAACTTGGACCTACCCCAGCTCCGAAAGACCAAACACGTAACCTCAGCATCATCCTGGACAGCAAACTCTTTGTGAAACGGCAGGTCAACGCTATCTCCTCAGCTTGCTTCCACACTCTCCGCATACTCTGCAGAATCCTCAAATGGCTTCCCATCACCACCAGGAGAACACTGATGCAGGCCCTCATCACCAGCCGTCTGGACTACAGCAACACACTCTATGCAGGCACCACCAGCGGACTCTTGGGAAGACTCCAGGCGATCCAGAACGCACAGCCAGACTGATCTTCAACCTGCCCAAAAGGACGCACATCACACAGCACCTGAGAGACCTCCACTGACTCCCCATCCAGAAAAGATGACACTTCAAGCTTCTGACCCACGCCTACAAAGCCCTCCAGAACCAAGGATCGGCATACATGAACCACCACCTTAACTTCCACAAACAGTCCAGAAACCTCCGCTCTGCTCACCTCGCCCTTGCACAGACTTCGCGCATCCGTTGCTGCCGCACCGGAGGACAATCCTTCTCCCACCTTGCCGCCAAATCCTGGAATTCCCTTCCCCTCCACTTTCGAACATTACCTTTGTTGACAGACTTCAGCAAAGAACTCAAGACCTGGCTCTTCAACTGAGACCCACAGCCCAGCGCCTGGATACCCTCACGGGTGATAAGCCGCATTATACAAGTAGTGATTGATTGATTGACTGAGTGCTTATGAGTATAATGAAGATTATCCTGGAGGATAAGCAGCATTGGAGGTAAGCAACTATCTCTTTCTCAGGATTATGGAATTTGGTCTAACGGAGAAACCAGAAATTAAATTCAGGTTTTTCTCTGCATTTAAACAATAGGACAGTATCTGCTCCCGTCTGTGGTCTTACATGAAAAGGCTATGCTTTGAGAATAGTTGTCTAAAATAGTTGACTGCTTAATAAAGCTGAAACAAGTTAGGTAAAATCAAGCATGAATGAAGATTAGATTAGATTAAAGCTTATAAAGCGCTTGGTTACTCCAACGGAGTGTCCCCGCGCTGAGACATCTCAGCCTAACAACGGAGCCCTATCCCCCCCAGAAAAACCCCTGATCCCAGCATAGACGCTCTATCCGCAACAACAGCGCTTAACACCATTCCCCGGTGATGACTGAAAGAACCAAGTATTAAGTTTTCTGCGAAACATCGCTTCAGACGGATGCTTCCTCAATTCCAAAGGCAGCTTGTTCCAAGCTTTGGCTGCTAAAAAGCTAATGGATCTGCCTCCCAAACGTGCTTTTTGAACTTTTGGCACTACCAACTTAGCAGTTCCCACAGACCTGAGATTCCGGGTAGGTCTGTAGGGAGTGAGTAAAGGGCGCAGAAACCTAGGCCCTTTCTCATTAACAATCCTGTGGCAGAAACATAGAGCTTTAAAAGTGACTCTTGCCTGTACTTGTAACCAGTGTAGCTCCCTTAAGGCAGCTCCCACCAGGATGTGCCTCGGAATGTTCAGTATCATGCGGGCCGCTGCATTTCGGACCTTCTGTAGTATATTCACATTGCCTTTTGTAGCCCCTAAATGGAGGATGTTGCAGTAATCCAGACGAGATGTAACCAGGGCCTGCACAATGGTCTTTTTGGCATCTAATGGTAGAATATCTAAGATTTTGCGTAGCATTCTTAGAATGCCAAAGCATGTGCCTGCCAGAGCTGATTTTTGACCTGTAAACGATAAGGTGTCGTCAAACCAGACTCCCAAATTTGTAATCTTCGGTTTGGGAGTCGGGTTGGTCCTAGTTCTTCCGGCCACCACATGTGGGACCAGATGGAGGGTTGTTTGCCAATTACCATGACCTCTGTTTTGCCTGCGTTTAATTGCAGACAGCTGAGCTTCATCCAGCTCGCCAGATCACTCAGGCAGGCTTTGAATTTTGCCGCCGCCTCTACATCCTTTTGCCATAATGTGACAATCAGCTGAGTGTCATCAGCATATGACACCAGTTTCACCCCATGTTTCAATACAATATCCGCCAGTGGGCACATATACACATTAAATAATGTTGGACTGAGGGCAGAACCCTGTTGTACCCCTTGAGACAGGGGGCATATCTTGGACTCAAAGGAACGTTGTAAAACCTGGAAGGATCTGTTCTGTAGGAAGTGTTTGATCCATTCTCATGTGCTCCCTCTGACACCGGCCTCCCAGAGCCGCTCCAGGAGATGGCCGTGGGAGACAGTATCGAACGCCGCACTCAAATCCAGCAATATCAGTGCCGCCGTCCTTCCCTCATCTGCTGCTATTTTTAGCGCCTCTGAAGCCAGGAGTAAGGCCTACTCGGTGCTGTGAAGTGCTCTAAAGCCAGATTGAGTTTCATGGAGTACCTGGTTTTCCTCCATAAACTTAGTTGGGTATTTAAGAATTTCTCTGCAATTTTTGCAAAGAATGGAAGCAGAGATACTGGTCTCAAATTTTCTGGTAGTGCAGGATCTAAAGATGTTTTTTTTTAGTAACGGCACCACCATTGCGTGTTTCCAGTTATTTGGAACCTGCCCCAAGTCGAAGGACATATTCAGCAAGTCTGTGAGCACCGGTGCACTAGCTTCCCTCCCTCGCAGTAGCATATTTGGAGGGATAGTATCCATGGGAAGCTCAAAAGATAGTGAATATCTGAATTATTAGCATATAGTAATCCAACAAACTTCCTTGATTAAAAGCAATCTTGCTTGCTCTCTATGGTTCAATGTCTCATGTGTAAGGAAAGCAGCGCATTCTTATTTTGTGTTAATATTACTGGCCTTCACTGACTTAACACACAGAACTATCTGTAGCAGAGCCAGACACACACCTTTCTTGGTGTACACACATCTGTCTTTCTAGTGCTCACTAGATCATTTGTGTCTCTTTTTCATTATCTATCTGTGCCTCCATCCTTGGCTGTTCTGTCTCCTGTTTATGTAGTTAGTCGTTCACTTTTGTTATAAGTCCATCTGTTGCATCCTTTCTTGGCCTCTCTGTCTGTCTCATATTCCATCACTCACTCCTATTTTCCTTGGACTCAGTGCATTTGTATTTTGCAGAAAATGCTGGATGAGGGTCTGATTGTCCACGCATCGGGCGAAGCCCTTCGCACTTTCATCTATGGCTTCTATTTCTACAAGATCGTTGTGGAGAAGGAGCCGGATCGGGGTAAGTCCTGTCTTATCTTTTTTGGAGGGTACACCTGAAAAGAATTAACATTATACATAATTGGTGTGTTTAACAAAAAAAGATACTAGTGTTGTAGTATGCATATTCAAAAATAAAATAATAGAAGCCAATTGCTGAAAAACCAAATAATTCAAACCCATGGAGATGAAAAATCAAAGAATTAGTAATACATTTTGGTTGAATATTAATTTACAAAAAACAAATTATTTGGGCAACCATTATAAATACTGTTTAGAAAAAATAGTTTTAATATTAAAGTAGAAAAACAGAAGTGGGGTAGGAGAATAGTTACTCCAGTATTGGAGCTTTCATAGATTCCCATGCCTGAATCATTCCCCGTCGTCGAGATGGGAGTCTCGGTATACATAAAATAGCAATAGAAACCATTACAAAAAAGAAACAAGGCCTAGGCCCATTCTAGTTTTGTAGCATATCCACCTCTTTTTGTAAAAGAGACCAAACAAACCGAACAGCCAATCAGATTAGCCTCACCCTCTAGAACCTTGCTGAGAGAACCTCAGACCCTCAGATTTTCTACCGCACGTTGTGCAAGGGAGTCTCCAATTGAGCTCTGCTCATTTCTACATTTCTACAGTTTTTTCTCTGGATTTTTTGCTGATATTCTCTCCTAGGATGTCAGACAAGGAAAAGAAAGCTCTTTTCAAGGCCTGTGCCACCTGTGCCAAGAAAAGGTTGTATGTAGAGGACAAGCATAAGGATTGCAATTACTGCCTCTACCCAGACCACAAAGCAGCCGACTGCAAGATTTGTCGCACCTTCTCGACTAAAACTCTGCGGGACCGTGAGGGTCGTCTCTTGACCTGGCTCCAGAGACTGAAGTCTAGGAAGGATCCACTATCCAGTGACAGTGAGGAATCATCATCTGCCACTTCTTCAAGAAGGTCAGTTAAAAGGGGTAGGGCTTCCCCTTTGCCTTCTAAAGAGCGTCCTACTAAGCTCTCAAAGAAGGCCCCTCAGGGATCTGAGGGCCGGAGTCCTGGCGAATCTCCTCACCATGGTGCAAAGGAGAGGGAAGGACAGTTGGCAGCAACAGCAGCAGCCGCGCCAGCAGCACCAGGAGTGGTGTCAAGGGCTGTAAATCCCTTCAAAAAGCCCTCTTCTCTGTCTTCTGAGGGAAAATCTGAAAAGGACGCCCACTCGTCGACGACGGCAACTAAACAACCGTCGACGAAATCATCAAAGGTAAAGCTTAATCCCTTACCTACGTCGACGAGCCCGTCGACGATTCCTTCTGTGTCGACGCGGGTGGTTTCGGCTCCGCCGTCGACGGTTTCTACAACGTCGACGAAGGTGTCGACGAAGGTGTCGACGAGTGCAGTGTCGACGACGACGGCGTCGACGACGACGACCACGACGACGACGGCGGCGTCGACGGCCAAGATGTCGACGGTCTCGTCGACGACAGCGACGACGACACCTATCCCTTCATCGACGATCTACTCGTCAGCGCTGCTTCCATCCACAGCCTCGACGACGATAGTCTCCCCGTCGACGAACTCGTCGACGGTCCCGTCGACGACATCGTCGACGACGGAAAAAATCATTAAAAAACGCCGAATAACACCGGACATGACTTCCCCCAGAAGAGTTACTCCTCTTCCTCCAGCTCTTTTGCCCGAAGACCAAGAGGAATCTGACGACGAGGGGCCTTTTGGCTATGCTCATAGCCCCTCGCAGCTGCGAGTTAAGTGCCAAGATACGGACTCGGAGGGGGAATATCTCCAACAGCATACATACGACCAATCCATGGGTTATCAAGAGGATTACCACCAGGAGATGGTCTCGATGCCTTCCTCGCTTTTAGTGGATCCTCAAAGTATGCTAGTCGACTATAGGAGGAGATTCTCTACACAACCACCTCCTCCTGCTATGGAGCAAGCTGCAGCTGCACTTCCGGCTCGCTCTATTACTCCTCCACTACCACCATCGCAGCCTCCGCAGCACTTGCAGGTTTCGGATGTACCTCCAATGGAGCCAAACACACATGATGACACCTCGGATGAGGATCAGGCCAATGTCCCTCCGCTTCACCAGGACACAGAGTGGGATGATTATGTTATCCCTGACCCGGCTTCTCCATCCCCAGCTCCTCTTGATTCTCCCCCGGTGGATATTGGGGGTTTCCATAAATTAATGGAGAGGGCCGCAAAACGATTTGAACTTCCAATGCCCATGGTTCAGTCAGAATGTTTCCTCTACGACTTCAAAGAACCGTATAAAAAGACTGTGCGTTCCATCCCCATTGTGGGCCATGTATGGGAAGAGGGATTAAAAGTGATGAAAAATCCTGCTACGGTGATGCCAGTCTTACCTTGCCTAGAAAAGAAGTATAAGGCCCCTGAGGACAGTCCAGCCTCTTTGGTTAGTCAGCCTAAACCGGATTCGGTAATATCTCAGGCTTCCCAAAGGAAGTCGCGCAACCCTTCGTCCCCTCTTACTACGCCACCGGATAAGGAGGGCAGACGCCTGGATAATGCGGGGAAAAGATTCTCTTCAATGGCGAGCCTCTTGGTTCGGGCAAGTAATGCCTTGGCAATTTTGGGCAGGTATGATCGCCAAATGTGGTGCGATCTGTCCCCATATCTTGACCAGTTGCCAGAGGATTCTACAGTGGAGGCGAAGAAAATCCTACAAGAAGGAGAGGTAACATCGACAGAAATAATTGACTGTGCAATGGACCTCGCAACAACTGCATTCCGCTCGCTGGCTGGCGCAGCGGTCCTTCGTCGCCAGGGTTGGTTGAGAGCGACATGGTTCCGTCCGGAGGTCCAAAATAAAATCCTTGACCTTCCCTTTGATGGTGAGGCGCTCTTCGGTAAGCATATCGACAATGCACTTCAAGATATTAAAAAAGATACGGAAACGGCGAGATCTCTAGGGACTCTACAATACCGGAAAGTCCCTTTCCGTGGAGCCAGAGGAAGAGGTACTCCGTCCTATAGAGGTGCATACCAGCAACAACGATATTCCTCCTATGGTTCAACATCCCAATCGTATCGTCCGTCCTACAATCAGAGACAAGGCCAGTCCTCTTCTTTCTCCAGGTCCAATAATAGAGGGAGGCAAAGTCGCCAAGGACGGGATTCTTCCAAGCGACAATAGCGGCGTGCTGGCTCTTCTTACTGTACCCTCCCCTCTACAACATCAGTGGGAGGCAGGGTATCAGAATACCTCCACAACTGGCAACGGATAACATCAGACCGTTGGGTGCTGAACATCATTCGGTGTGGCCATACTTTAGAATTTGTCCATCTTCCACCATCCAAGCCCCCTGCCGCCACAGCCTCAAAACATCTGCGCCTTCTTCGATTGGAACTACAGCAAATGCTCTTAAAAGGGGCAGTGGAACCGGTTCCTCTCTCTCAGCGGGGAGAGGGGTTCTACTCCAGGTTTTTTCTGGTCAAGAAGACGCTGGACAAGTGGCGCCCTATTCTAGATCTCAGGGAGCTCAACACCTATCTCATAAGACAATCATTTCGGATGGTGTCTCTCCAGGATATTCTACGCCTTCTCAATTCAGGGGACTTTATGGCCACTCTCGATCTCGAGGACGCATACTTTCATGTACCCATCCATACAGCTCACAGGAGGTTTCTACGATTCACAGTATCCAAGAGCCATTTCCAGTTCAAAGTCCTACCTTTTGGCCTTCGATCTGCTCCGCGGATCTTCACCAAGGTGCTAGCGCCAGTAGCAGCATGTCTCAGGAGGCAACATTTTCAGGTTTTTCCCTACCTGGACGACTGGCTGCTCAAAGCTCCGACCAAGCTGCAAGCGGAGGAGTCAGTCGGTGCGTGCACACGCCTTTTCGACAGCCTAGGGTTAACTCTCAACATGGAAAAATCATCTCTCAACCCGTCCAGGATAGTTCGATTCCTGGGGGCCATCCTGGACACGTCTCTCAGCAAGGCTTCCCCAACTCTCGAGAGACAGGAGAAACTGTTGTCCATGGCTCATCTATTGCGAAGAAAAGAGTGTCTTTCAGTTCGCCTTTACAAGTCCCTGCTAGGGACGATTTCCTCCTGCATTCCATTGATACCTCACTGCAGGTTACGGATGCGTCCCCTCCAGGAGGAGTTGGACTTGCAATGGCGACAAATAGACGGGTCTTTCGACGACAAGGTGAGGGTCACTTAGTCTATGAGAAACGCCGCCCTATGGTGGACAAAGAAAAGAATGTGTCTCAAGGTCTATCCTTCGAAGTCGTTCCGGCTCCTCAAGTACTAACGACGGACGCCTCTCTGGAAGGATGGGGCGCAGTGTTACAGGACTTGCATGTAAGCGGACGCTGGTTACCCCGCCATCGGCAGCTCCATATCAACCTTCTGGAGCTCAGGGCGATTCGTCTAGCGTTACAGGCCTTCCTTCCACGACTTCAACGGTCGGCGGTTCTTGTCCGCACGGACAATACCACGGCCATGCATTACATCAACAAGGAAGGAGGAACCAGGTCTCACTCTTTGTCTCAGGAAGCCCAGAGAATTTGGGAATGGGCTATCCAACACAGGATTTCACTCAAAGCGGAACATCTCCCAGGGGTTCTCAACGAGTCAGCGGACACACTGAGCAGACTGAGATCAGAAAGCCACGAATGGGAACTGGACCAGTCCACTTTGGAGGAAGTGTTTCGCAAGTGGGGGAGGCCTTCCATAGACCTCTTTGCCACCCAAGAGAACAGGAAATGCCAATTTTATGCCAGCAAGCTACACCATCGGGGATCGCTGGGGAATGCGCTTTCGATAGCCTGGTCAGGCGCATTTGTCTACGCTTTTCCCCCCATTCCGTTGATACCCAGGATTCTCCGGAAACTCAAGGTAGAACCTTGCAGAATGATCCTGATAGCTCCTGCTTGGCCTCGTCAGTTTTGGTTCACAGAGCTTCACCTTCTCTCCCTGGACCTTCCTCTGCTTCTGCGGCCAATTCCACAACTGCTCTCAATGTCTCAGGGCCAGGTCTGGCATCCGAATCCTCGATCGCTGCAACTATCGGCATGGCTCCTGAGCACCGAGAATTTCTTGGGTTAACACTCTCAAAGGAGGTTACGGAGGTGCTTTCTCAAGCTAGAGCCCCAAGTACAAATAAGACGTACCGATTAAAATGGAAGCGCTTCTGTATTTGGTGTCATCAGGAAGGGGTGGACCCTTTCTTATCGCAACCTCATCAGGTTCTACCTTATCTCCTATCATTGGCGAAAGCAGGACTGGCTCACTCCTCTGTCAAAGTCCATCTGGCAGCCATTTCTCGCTATAGACGCACTTCCTCTGGACCTTCTCTCTGGTCGGCAAGGATAGTCAAGCAGTTTCTCAAAGGCCTCTTCAGACTCTTTCCTCCAGTGAGGCCTCCGCCTCCTCTTTGGCATTTGAATTTGGTTCTCGCACAGCTCATAAAGTCACCATTTGAGCCGATTCACCGAGCGGACTTAAAATTCCTCTCCTGGAAGGTAGCGCTTCTCTTGGCTCTCACTTCCGCAAGGAGAATCAGTGAATTACAGGCCCTGACAATTCAGGATCCCTTCCTTCAATTCAAGAAAGGCACAGTGATACTCAGGACTAACCCGAAATTCATTCCGAAAGTGCCTTCAGACTTTCATTTAAATGAGCCTGTAATACTCAAATCCTTTTTTCCTCAGCCTTTTACTCCGGCTGAAAGAGCACTTCACTCACTGGATGTTCAGAGGTGCTTAAAGTTCTACCTTGTCCGTACTGAGGACTTGAGGAAATCCTCTCAACTGTTTGTCTCTTTTAGCGCTCCCCGTAAAGGTTTTCCCCTTTCCAAACAGGGGATTGCTCGTTGGGTTGTCAGCGCTATCCGATATTGCCACACAGCAGCGGGCAAGCCCCTTGAGGGTCGAGTCCGAGCACATTCTACTAGGGCCATGGCTTCTTCAACGGCCTTCTTCGCAGGAGTTCAGATCAGAGACATCTGCAGGGCTGCGACTTGGAGCAGTACTCATACGTTTACAAAACATTACTGCCTGGATGCTTCAACGCAGAATGACACAGCTGTGGGCCAGGCAGTACTGAGGAACCTCTTTCAGTAGGCGGTGAGCTTTCCCTTTCTTCCCTCCTACCATTATTTCGTATTGTTTGCACATTTTGGCAGTGTGTTTAAATGTTTAAACTATACTTGTTTAAAGTACTGCAATGTTATGACTTTCCTCTCGCTTGTTTTAACAGTAAGAGAGCAAAATGTGCTTATAACTGCTAGCTACTCTGATTCAGGCATGGGAATCTATGAAAGCTCCAATACTGGAGTAAGAAAACAAGTTACTTACCTCTAACTTTGGTTCTCCAGTATTGGAAGCTTTCATAGATACCCATGCAACCCACCCTCCTCCCCTGGGAAAGCTCAGCCTTCAGTCTTTTTGGGTTGTATTTTACACAACGTTTACGAAAATCTGAGGGTCTGAGGTTCTCTCAGCAAGGTTCTAGAGGGTGAGGCTAATCTGATTGGCTGTTCGGTTTGTTTGGTCTCTTTTACAAAAAGAGGTGGATATGCTACAAAACTAGAATGGGCCTAGGCCTAGTTTCTTTTTTGTAATGGTTTCTATTGCTATTTTATGTATACCGAGACTCCCATCTCGACGACGGGGAATGATTCAGGCATGGGAATCTATGAAAGCTTCCAATACTGGAGAACCAAAGTTACAGGTAAGTAACTTGTTTTCTTATGAGGGGCACTGTAGGTGAACAGAAGGGGGCCAGCACAAAAATGGACATAAGGAGAAGCTTGTGGGAGCTAAATAAATTACCTTTAGAAATGGGTGAAGGGGCAAGGTAGAGGATGTACTCCTCCATCCAACCGCTTGAAAATAAAAATAAAAAGAGAGGTAGGCAGATGACGAGGAGGGTAGACTTGGATGTGGGATGGAAACAAAGCAGTGGAAAGGGAGCTGGGTCTGAGCTGGGAAGCCCCGGAAAAGCAATTAAAAAAAGAAATGAAATGTCAATAATTGGCAGGAAGTTGAAAGTGTAGAAGGTGAAGGGGAAAAGGATCTAAGCAATCATTACAGAAAAAATAACATTGAGAGCCCATTTTTAAGTTAAATGGTAGTTACATCTTAAACATGGAAAGGGCAATTATGAAAAAAGGTATTCTTTGAATTGGGTTCCACCAAATGGTAAATGCTGTTCATCTTGAACGTTGTGATTAAACACTTTTAGCAAAATTGATTCTCAGAAATTATATTCTGTGGAAATGTTTTAATTGAAATCACATACAGGTGCAAAACACACAAGATGATGGACGGAATGTTGCACATTGGCAAACATTCACCCCCAGTCACAGATCTGGGTTTAATCCATCGTTATTTTGCTTCACCACGCCACCGCAGTTCAGACATAGCCATATGCAAATCAGTCTTGACCCTGTGCCTCATGGGAACAGTCCAGACCGAACTGCCAAGCCATGTCTTCCCTGGACCGGAATCAAGCATCCTAGGACCGGTTTCGGGCTTTCAGCCCTCATCAGCCAGGATAGCTTGACTCCAGTGGCGTAGTGAGCACGGGACCCACGACTGGGCATACCCTTCCCACTTAGGGCGAAATGCAGAAGCTCAGCTCCACATCAACTTGTTGGTGTTGAGAGCTATTTGCTTGGTATTGAAAGCCTTCCTTTCATCTATCAAAAAAAGGCTGGTTCAGGTGTTCATGGTCAACTTAATGACCATGTGGTAGTGCAGCAAACAAAGCAGGGTGGGGTCGTGGACCCTGTGCCAGGAGGCTCTGTGCCTCTGGACATGGTAGGAACGTCAAGACATTTTACTGATCGTACAACACCTGGCAGTATCTCTGAATACCAAGGGATATAAACTCAGCCGTCGATGCCTCATGGATCATGAATGGCATCTACATCTGGAGGTGGTGCAAGGTCTCTTCCGAGACTGGGGGGAGACACATGACTCAATCTTTTTGCCAACGCCGAGAACATGTAATGTCAGCATTCTATGTGCTGGAGTTTCCAAAGTGGCTCTCGAACGAGGATGCGTTCTGTCTCGAATGGAACTTGGGACTCCTGTACGCCTTTCTGCCGATACCACTCCAGCCAGAGGTCCCAAGAAGATCATGACCGACCAGGCCCAAGTTATCCTAGTTGCATCGGATTGGGCACAAAGATTATGGAATCCAGAACTCCTGGGCATGAGCATCCTCCGTTCAAGCTACCCCTTCTGGAGGATCTCCTGTCACTGCAGCAGGGCAGTGTCCTACACCCGAACATGCGCACGATCCATCTTCTTACTTGGCGATTGAGCAGTGACAGTTGAGAGTTTTCAACTTCCCTCCCGAAGTTTGTGAGGTCACCTTGGCAGCTAGGCGTCCTTCTACTAACACTGTCTACGCCTGCTGTTTGGGAAAATCTGTGGCTTGGTGTTCCTCATGCCATGTAAACCCCCTTTCTGCACCTCTTGCGGAGGTTCTGTTTGTTTTTTCCCGGCAACGCATGCCTCTTTCCTCGTGCCTCTTTCCTCCTGAAGGTGGTCACCCCCTTTCAGATTGGCCAGAGCCTCACTCTGCTGGCGTTCTACGCTCCGCCTCGTTTGTCCAAGGAGGCAGAGAGGCTGCATCATTTGGACCCTAAAAGAGTTCTGTCCAAGTTCAAAGTTCAAAAATACTTTATTCGGATACAGCCATATCCATAAAAGCACATCAGACATAACAGTTTAAAATGCGCGAGTACATAATCACGATAAAAGTTCATTAGCAATGGACATGGATACACAATATTTAAAACACATATGTTTGGATAAAAGCTCATACGTAAATAGAAAGAAACTTCTCAGGGGTTGCACAACATATTGCGGGCCCGCACAGCAATTCTCAAGAAAGTCCAGACGCGGAAAACTAACTCTTTGTCTGCCAATGTGAGTATCCTCCTGTAAGCATCTACCAGACTGATGGGCATATTTTTTTTTTTAAACGGAATTAAAAGCCAATTAGCATATTTTATATAAAACTTGCAAAAAAATGTAAAATGGTTTGTCCGCTCTGTCCATCACACGGGCAGGGTAGGGAGTCATGATTTGCGTTGTAACCAAGAGGGAAACACAGCAGAAATTTTGCAGTGCCTGCCCTTAAGCTGAAGAGGAGACCCCTCTCCCATTGACTCATGTGCAGGGTGAGGTAGCTGGCCAAGGGATGCGCAACATGTTCAATTTTCATAAAATTAAGGACAGAGGATTTCTTAGATTCCCTCTCCATCCTTTCCGTGCCATAGAGTGTATATAGTGCGTTCCTGAGGACGTTTTTGTGTATGGTCTCAGCTGTACTTGGGCTTAAAAAAAGCCTTCCTAAGTTAACACTACATAGGCTCCGATTCACTCCGGACAGCCACGGGATGTCCTGTCCTTTCTCGCAACCAATGCAATCACCTATGATCTCTCTCGTGAGTGACGCGGCCAGGTTTTTCCATTTAGAGAACCAGAATAGGGCAGGACGAGCCCTTATAAAATCCTCTATATAGTTTAAATTAAGTTCTTTATGGCAAATGTACTGAGCAGTGGAGATTGGTGCACCTAATAGTTTCCTACAGAATCTATTTTCTTCTTGTTGGATGCTATGACTCTTAGCAATGCCCCAGACCTCTGCACCATAAGTGGCTGTTGGTATGCACTGGGATTTAAAAAAAATTTAAATGGCTAAAATAGCACCTGTTCTCTTGGGCCATGGGAGGCTAAGAATAGAATTGATGGCCTTTGAGAACTTGCTCCTGCAAGACGCCATGTGTTCAGACCAGGAGCTGTTCGCAGCAAAGACCAGCCTAAGATAGGGAAAAGTGCTAGTGCTTTTTAGTTTCTGATCTCCCACAGATATAAAATTTAATTGATGTTTCCTCGGCCCGCAGGACATTATAAAGGATTTTTTAAAATTAGTACTTAAGTCCAAGCTGGCCATAAAGTCAACAAAACCCTGCACTTGAATGCGTAGAGCGTTGGGTGTGCGGCCCATACGGACTGCGTCGTCGGCGTATAATAGCACGGGGAGTATTTTACCATTTACTTTAGGAACATCATTGGTCAATGTGGTCAGTGATTTATGCAGACCATTAATGTAAATGATAACAAGCATTTGCAATGCAATAGGTCTCGCATTATTAAAGTTTGAGCTATTGGCATTGCTAAATTTTGCAGCATTTAACATTTTATAGAATATATGTGTAAATCAAATTGTGCCATTTTGTGGGTGGGCCAAATTAAATTATTTTACACAAGGACACGTGACATTAAAACATCTTAAGACCACTGCTCAAAGAGATGGCATTTTTAAAGTTGCAAATTCTAGCATCCAGTGTTTTCCAGCCAGTTGGGAGTGAAGCTCCTCAAGCTATGTTTCTGGATCAGCCTCTACTTGAACAGATGTCAGGGCTACTCCGGTCAAGTACTAGTAGCCATCTCTCTCCAGGAATATGTTATGATTCCTTGGCTTGGCTTTTCATTAATTTATTATTAGATGATAAATCCAGTTGTTACGCACAGAAGTTGAAATTTAAATTACCATGCTGAATTTAGGTGCTCAGTGAAAAAGAGGGGAAATAAGTGAACATAAGATAGTGACGGTGTTTTGTTACACATCCTAGTGTAATACAGTCACTGGTTAAAATCTGTAGTTGAGGTAATAAAGTGTGAAAAATCTCTTACTGCGCAGTCTACCTTTATCATAGTGTGCTAAAAGGTGTTAAGAGCCAAATGTAAAAGCTCTTCAAACGGGATATTTTGAAGTAGGTGACATAGTTATTGCGCAGTAATGTCCCCTGTGAAAGTCATGCTGCACTTTGGACTATGAAAGTGCTCCCTAGGCAGGGGCCCGTGGTCCCTTGTGGAGATTAAAGGGCTCTCTAAGGAGGTATGTGGGAACGTACTGAAAGGCATATATCTATTAGAGTGCCCACTACTTCTAAAGCTGTAATCAAGAGATCCCAAGAAATCCTGAGCTGGTATTAGGCGAGTCCAACTGGTCAGGCGCACTCCATCAGATGGCCAACCACAGTACAGGTATATACTTGATGGGGTGTCTGGTGCCCATCACGAGGCAGGTGTCAGCAGGAACATGTTTTCGTGCTGGGACTTTCCTTTTCACAAATCAATGTCTTCAGATGTTAGCTCGCATTATAAAACGAAGGACCAGGCCATCTATGTCTTTACACCCCATATGCCTACCACTGGATAAGTGTCGCCCGAAGAGAAAGTACCAGGCTGTCAACAGACAGGTGTCAAAGCCCCTCCCCTTCTTCCGCCCACTTATTAACAACAACTCCCAGCTGCTCTTTGGCAAAACAGTAAACCGGTGCCAGAAGCCCCGGTCCTATTAATATGGAAGATGCTAGTAGTGCCAAGCAGGGTTCCTCTGAGAACCCATTCTCCGATCGCTCCAGCTTACCTTAGCAAGCATCTTCTTAAGCTGACTATCCGAAACGGCTATTGTTTCAAGACACAGTGCAGCCCTTTACACCTGTAGCGACTACTTCCGATAATAGGAAGGCACAGTCTGGCGGACACGTCAAACGTTGACGACGACCAGACTCGTAGCGCATGCGCCCAATCCCGATCGGCGACAGCTAAAGCTGCGCGGTATGATGTTAGCAGTAGTGACCGGCTCTTTCTAGCAACAATCCGCGGATCGGCAGTCGTGACGAAGTTGTGTTGTTTAGAATTTTATGTTTGTGTTCGTGTGTCCGAGATGAACTCACTCAGGCTTTTGTTATTATGATTATTTGAAAAATAAAGCCGCAGTTTCATGACGCCCTATACAGGTTAAGTGCAGGTTAGTGAAACTGACTTTCAGTACCTTTTTGCGCCTTTGCCCAATTGCGTGCCGTTATTTTACAAAAAGGCACGCTACAGCCAATGTGGGCTTCCCAAAGCAAAACCACACGCACGAGCGGCGCCAGGAGCGATAATTGCTACCATATGGCGCCGCTCGCTCCCACAAGTGAATTGCCAAACGTGCACACGTTGCCATTGAAGGCAATGGAAGGGGTGCACTCCATCAGATGGCCAACCATCAACACCTTCCTCTTCTCAAATGAAAACAGTTGTGCTCCAGGCCCGGAACCGCCTTATCGCTCTAATCTAAACTTTGCACGCATTTACCCACACTTTAAATACAGCCATTAAAACTGCGCACAACCAGCATTTTGCTGTAGCATTAAAAGTATTTTAAAAAGAACAAATTCAATTGATAAAATCACAATCAAAAAGGGAGCCGCATAAATGAGGACTTAATTCCCGAAGTGCATAGTTGTAGAGAGAGCATACCCTGTTATCGAAAATGTAAAAGTAACTGGTTGCTTCTAAGTCATGCCTAATAGTGTTGGGAATTTCCCTACTAGAAAGTCCCATTATAGTGGCAAAGAATGTCAGTTACCAGTGCCGAGCATGCAATACAGGAAGGCTCCCCCTAGTGAAGGGCAATTGTGCGATAAGTGCCCATCTGTTGCTTCACCTTGAGGTTATTCCTAGGAAGAAACTAGCTTTATTCTGGAGACAATAGTGCTGCAAGTGTTTCTAACTCTCCAGAGCCCATCAAAGAAAACCTGACTGTGACGTAAGTAAGCTGTTTACAATAGCAGACAGCCACGTCTGTCTCGCGAGGGTGGGAGGTGCGTCTGCTTGGGAAAGCGCAATGAATGTAATTCTGTCACCTTAGGTAAGCCGAAGAAGGGACAATTGAAGAATTTCCACATCAGGTCAAGGTGTGCCTGAATAGGGCATTCTTCCCTTAAATAGAACAAACACTTTGATGCTATATAAACTGCAGTTTATTTCAGCAGTGTGGCAACATCCTTCTATAATTTATTTTGTTTCTCCGGCAATGTCTTTGTCAGAGCACTGACAGCGCGTGGTTTCTTAGTACGGTCCATGTGCTTTTGAGGAACAAGTTTCGTGAGGGAATTATTAAGGCGAAGCATGGGCGGGGTCACCATCCTTCAGTAATCCACGTTCGCGCATGTTATTCTTATGGGTGCTCTCCCTCGTGTCACAATCCCTGAACATTGGGCTCAGGGTTAGAGAAGCATTCCAGCAGAAAGACAGATCAGAGCTTTGGAAACTGAGCGACAGTAATGGGGAACAGTTCTATGAGTGATTATAAACCGCTCCGAAGAGTGGAAAAATACGATTTCTAATTTGGGATGCATATGCTCTTTGACATTAGCATACTTGGCAAAGAGGAGCTGGCTTGCACACATTGCATATTACATGAGCGTGGCTGTTTGTGGCGAAATAAAATACTAGTAGTGATTTAAAGAATGTCCACTGGATTTCCCGATGAGGTTTTTGTTTTTCCGCCGGCAGCCTCTCACCCCGGCTTTGCCGATGAGGCCCCCTGAGGCGCATTGCATATTACATGAGCGTGGCTGTTTGTCCCGAAATAAAATACTAGTAGTGATTTAAAGACCGTCCACTGGATTTCCAGACGAGGTTTTTGTTTTTCCGCCGGCAGCCTCTCACCCCGGCTTTGCCGATGAGCCCGCCTGAGGCGCATTGCATATTACATGAGCGTGGCTGTTTGTGGCGAAATAAAATACTAGTAGTGATTTAAAGAGCGTCCACTGGATTTCCCGATGAGGTTTTTGTTTTTTGCCGCCAGCCTCTCACCCCGGCTTTGCCGATGAGCCCGCCTGAGGCGCATTTGCAACATCATGAAGTAATGGCGTCCGAGGGAGATGGCAACAGGAGGACGAAGAGCCGTCTGAGGACGAGGTAGAGAGCCCGCCTGAGGCGCATTGCAAAAAAGCTGTCGGCATTGTGAAACTAGTGGTGCGCGCGCACCACAGAGGAGCGGGGGGGTTGGGAGCGCGGCAGCGGCAGCGAGACGAACGCGCGCTGCTGCGCGTGCTGGCCACCGACGGGAATGGGAGGAGCAAAGGCGGGACATGCGCCCGCCTTTGCCCAATCGTGGGCCGTTTTTCCCCCCAAAAACCATGCTACTGCCAATGTGGGCTTCGGAAAGCAAAACCACACGCACGAGCGTGTGGGTAGCTTTCTGAAGCCCTTTCTAGAGGTCTCGCGCTGCGCGAGCAGTGCTGCGCACTGCAATGCTAGGCGCGAGACCTAAAAAGGAGAGGGGCTAGGACACATCCCTGTCTAACCCCTCTACTTACTTTAATGTCATCAGTGACTTCGCCCCCGCTGCTGATCCTAACCCGGGCCTTTAGGTCTTTATGTAAGTGCGCTAAAAAGTGCACCAGTGCCTCATCCAAGCCATAGGCCAAGAGGATAGACTATAGTCTTGACCTATTGACAAAGTCGAAGGCAGAGGTCAGATCCATGAAGGCCAGGAATATTGGCGAGCGCCGAGCTATGGTATATTTGCTGATGATTAAATTAAGGTTTAGGCATTGTTCATTAGTGCCTACCTTGCTCCTAAAACCCAATTGGCAGGACTCTAAGATGCCACTGCCCTCGGCCCAGTCTAAGATCTTATTATATAGGATTCTGCCCAGGATTTTTAGGGTATTATCTATTAGGGAAATAGGCCTGTAGCAGTTGTGTTGGGAGCGATCACCCTTTTTAAAAATCGGGACAATAATACTTGTTGACCATGTGTTGGGTAACGGGGCATGCGTTAAATTGTTAAAAACGTTTAAAAGAAGGGGCGCCCAAAAGTCTGGCTTGTATTTGATGAGGTTGATAGGTAGCCCATCTGGGCCCGGGGCTTTATTGCCCACGCTCTGGTGGATGGCTTCCTCAACCTCAGGCAGCGTTATCTGGATCCTAGTTAGAGTCCTATGTTTAAAATGATCTACTTCTTGTACAGGGGCAGTGTAGATCTTTGAAAAATGATTTTCCCATGCCTCACTTGTTATGGTGCAGCTTATGGGAGTTAATAACTGCCCTGTTGCCCTCAAATCCTTAACAGCTGCCCAAAAGGTGTTCCCCTTTTTTATACTTGCGGCTTTGGCAAGTGCTTCCCAACGATCTTTTAGTATTTCCCCTTTCCTTTTAATAGTCGCTAGCTTATACCTCTGCCTTGCCAATTTCACATCTGAGATACACCTTGGGCTGGTTGACAGTGCCTTGCGTAGCTGTCTATTAGCCTCAGAGCACTTGTGATCAAACCATCTGGGTCCACGTTGCACAGAGGAGATAGGCTTTGATAGTAGAGATTTAATTTAATTGCCGAACAAAGTTTGGTGAAGTCATAAACAGCCTCAGGGTGCGGATCAAGGGCTGATAGGAGTTAATAAGATGCATGTTAGCCTTAGCTAATGTCTGAAACAGTTCGGTGTTGTTAGTGCCCCGCCAAATCAATCTTAGGTTATCAGTGGAGGGTGACAAATTCTTGGCACCACATTCTGAGGCGAACGTGGGCCGGGGGGATAGTCTCAGCACTGTTTTAATTGGGTTGTAGTCCCCATGAGTTGTGGCAATAACTTCAGCTCTCATTAGGTAGTCCTCAAGGAGAGGGGATATAAAAACATAATCTATAGTGGATGCACAACCCCTCCCTCTGAATGTCGGCTCAGGATGGTTATTGTCTAGTATTACGCCTGCAATTTCCATAACATTGGTAAGGTTATGGGTATTCAAATGTGCTGCCAATTCCATGCCCCTACGGCAAATTTGCCCACTGCTACGGGGCCCTGTACTGTGTGTCGTGTCCGATCATTTTGCATTAAAATCGCCTCCCAGGCAAATGCCTACTGTTATAAAAGATTCTTTATGACAGTCTAAGTTGGCAATAAAATCAAATAATTTGATGAAATTTCCATTAGGTGTCGAATGGAAATCATTATTATAAAAATTAATTACATAGAAAGAGACGCCCCTTTTATATAATAGGACTTGAAAATGATTGCTTTTAAAGCTTAGGGCCTTAATGCTGCCACCTGCGGCGGTGTTTATCCAAATTGATAAGCCCCCCGAGGGTCGGCCAAACTTGGGGATTGGAGCTACGATATTATGACATTCAAACCCATCAATGTATAGTTCTTGAGTCGCCCATGTCTCTTGGAACATAACTATGTCCTGCTGTCTTACCAGTTTTAACCAGTCTGGGTCCCTGAACCTAGACTGAAGGCCTGCTACGTTCCAACTCAGGATGCTCAAATCTGTGTCAACCAGGACCTTGGTTGGCACTTGTTGATCATCGGTCTTAGTTACAGGGGGAGGAAGCACAAGCCCATAGGGAATATTGAGGAGTTCCAGTGGGGGTGATAGTCAGTCCTGGGTATCAAGTTCGGATAGGGCCTGAAACCTATTGTGTAAGGTGGGGGATGCACGCTCGTTTACAGGGGGCCCAAAGATCGGTTTGTAAAAATAACCCAGCGGTAGGGAACAAATATTAGTGCTGTGGTTAAGTGTTGACTCACAGGCTCCCAATAGAGATCGCACCATGGATGGTTTACGAAAATTAATCACGATGCAATCTCCATCTATGTTCTTGGAAGACGTGCCAACCCACCTGACTCTGCGAACCATAATGATCTCATTCATGTCTGACGGGTGGAACCTCCTATTCTTTGTTAGCCAATCCACACATTTGTTACGTAGGTCGGCCCAGGACTCCCTCTGGTCCCTTTTAAGGGTTGAAACACCAGCCAACACTAGCAAATATGGGCAGGTGGCCGGGGGCAAGCTCAAAACATCTAGGTTAGGCCTTAAATGATTTTTACTTAGGGTATCTATTGTACTCCTGCTTGAGTTGCCTGGCGCTATTCCGGCATTTGTGCGATCGGAGTTGTTACTGCGCCTTCGGTTATGGTTGGGGGGCAAAGTTATAACTGAGTCGTCTATGGGTAATGAGCCGCTCTTTGAATTAGGGTTTGGTGCTGTGTTGGCCCTGGATGAGAAACAATCCCTAACATGTCTACATGTAAGGCATGCACTGTGAGAGGGTAGCGGGAGCAGGAGCGATAGCGATGGTAGTTGGGAATTGGCTGTCGCTAGCAATGGATCCGACCCCCGGGACGGCCGTGGGTTGTGCTGTCACCGTCGGCAAGCTAAGCTTTCCCACAGCTATATCTAGATGGTCTATACGTTCCAAAAGGGAGATAAGTTTAGAATCTAGCAAATCATTAATTTGCTTATGCACAGTATCAATAACTAAATTAGCAATAGTATCTCCACCCCTCCCCCCCCATTGTCCGGCAATGCCTCAGTCTGTGTACTGATGGAGCGGTGTGAGGCCCCATTTAGTCCTTCCTCAGGGGTGCCAGTGCTTAGAGATGACTGCATCCATGCGGTCAAACAGTTACGAGATGCGCCCATTCTGGGTGGTTGTTCCCTTTTGGCGCAAACAGGTTTCCTGCACTTCCTCTTGCGTTTGGCAACCGGGTTTTCCGCAATTATGGGAGTGTCAGTGGTGAATTGATGCTCAAGTATGTTGCTGCCAATTGAGCTCGCGCTGACATGCAGGGTATTAGTAGTGCCAGAGTTATGGAGCTGCGGGGGGTCCTGTGCAATTGCCGGGCCCAGTTCAGATGCAAAGTCAGGGTCGGATGGGACCCCTCTAAGATGTAAGTTAATTAGTGGGCCCTCATTGCCCAGAGACAAGCGGCGCTCGGTGAGTTCGATTTCCCCTTATACAATGTTAACCACCCTTTCAAGCATGCTGTTGATGCTGCTAGTGATGGGGCGTGCAGTTGCTGACCCAGTGCGCTTCCCCATAGTATGTTTAAAGTCGGTTCGTAGCAACCAGGGTAAGCCAAGAGATTAAACTTGGAAAGCACTCACCTCGTTGCACCTAGTGACTTGAAAAGACGCTGCTGTGATGCGTTGGTGGCAGCGGCCGCAAGGAAAGCGGGGACCCGTAGTTTGTGGCCCCACCAGGCTTGATGGAATCCCAGAGTCTAATTCAGAAACCAAGGGGGGTGGCCCCGCCCCGCCTCCTCCTGTCGCCGACGGGCGCAGGACGGGCACGCCCACGCGCGTCCCGCGCAACGGGGGCCCTGCGGTGGTTTTCAAAGCGCCTCCTGGCGCGGGAAAGTGACGGCGTTTGGTACCCAGCCGCTGGGCAGGCTGGTACCTGTAGTCCTCCTGGCCCCCTGGCCACCGGGTCAAGCTGCAGCAGGAGCAGAGCGGCACAACAGAACGGGTGTCCCGCACACCGGGGGCCCTGCGGTGGTTTTGAAGCACCTCCTGGCGCAGGAAAGTGACGGCGTTGGGTACCCAGCCGCTGGGCAGGCTGGTACCTGTAGTCCTCCTGGCCACCGGGTCAAGCTGCAGCAGGAGCAGAGCGGCACAACAGAACGGGCGCCCCCCTTTCTGCACCTCTTGCGGAGGTTCTGTTGTTTGTTTTTTTCCGGCAACGCATGCCTCTTTCCTCGTGCCTCTTTCCTCCTGAAGGTGGTCACTCCCTTTCAGATTGGCCAGAGCCTCACTCAGCTGGCGTTCTACGCTCCGCCTCGTTCGTCCAAGGAGGCAGAGAGGCTGCATCATTTGGACCCTAAAAGAGTTCTGTCATTCCATATTGATCATACCAAAGATTATCAGGTGAACGATCAGCTCTTCATTGGGTTCGCCAGAGCAAAGAAGGGCAAGGCTGTGCAGAAATGAACCATCTCCAGAGGCTAGTACTCTGCATAAAAATCTGCTACACGCTAGTGAAGAAGCAAACCCCTGAGAGCTTGCGGGCTCACTCCACCAGAGCCAAAAGCCGGCACTACTGCGTTAGCACGCAGGATACATGTCCTGTACATCTGCCATGCTGCCACAAGGACGTCCCTCCACCCTTTCACTAAGCACTACTGCTTGGACAGTCATGTCCGTCGTGATGGGCATTTCACCCGTTAGGTCCTCCTGGACTTTTTGGTCTTTGCCAGTTTTCAGATCCACCTCCAGGGAGGTATTGCTTGGGTATCTATTCTAAGGTGAGGAATCTGCTGTTAGAAGTCTCTATCATAAGAACAAGTACCATCAGTAACACTTTTTTCGTAGAGACTCTATCTTACCGTAGATTCTGCACCGATCCTCCCTACTCTGCAAACTAGACTCTTTACCGAAAGGATCCCTTTAGACACTACACACTGGACAAATCAGTAACATTGGTTTTTACGTGGCTCTGCATTGTTGGTGCAAAACTAGTCGCAAAAGAAATTGAAGTCAGCGTGCCGGGGTGGCGCCTCTATAGGTACTGTGGCATAACTTCTGATGCAGCCGAAGCGGAGCTGAACGACACCACCTACCGGCATGCAGAGGTACTGCTCAAGATATTCTGAATCCAGTCTGACGCCTGGGGAATATTCTAAGGTGAGGAATCTGTGGTTAGCTAGTCAGTATCGGAAAAAACTGTGCTGAAGGTAAGTAAATTGTTCTACTGTACCTATTCCCAGGCACACATACATTCTACCACCCTCATGCTACATCACACACCATCCTCTATGTGCAGTCCCTTTCCGTAGCCGCATACACTTCCTAACGTACACACGCTTCTGCTCGCACTATTTCTCCTGCACTGTATCATCTCACACACATACATCCTTGCGAGCAAAGGCAATTGCTAGTTCGAGTCTCGGCGGCGAAACATCCTGTGATTCTGGGCAAATCCCTAAATCTCTTCCCTATCTTAATCTTCTTGCTCTTTATAAATCTGCTGCAAGACAAAAAAGCAGAATGAGGCAAAACTTTATGAAAAAATAGTTCCACCAAAGCTGATGTTAACAGTATTTTGGCTAAGGGAAACTGATAAGAGACGCTGATGAGGAACAAGCATTGGTAAATGCAGGAAAATATGCTACAGCCAATAGAAATGGGGGCAAAGTAAGTGGCAAGACCAGGAACCAATGAAAAGTAGGGAAAGAGAGGGGGTGGGATGTTAGCCCCTTTTAAGTTTATATTGAAAACAATAGGGGAAACCTAAGCACAGCGCAAGCACTGTGCAATCGAAACCTAAAAACTGTGATATTTGAGAAGTACCTAGTAAGACAAGAGTAGATTTTAAGCACTAACTCAAGAGCACAAGATCAAGGAAACATAGCAGAGCTTCATGTCTGAGTTTTTCAGTGGGAGAGAGTTTGACGACTGTCCCCTGACCACACTTACTCTCCTCTCCTTGATGCAATGTAAGGCATGAACAACCTCCGCCTTACATCTGTGCACCAGAATATAACAAGCTAGGACTCCAAGTGCAGTTTAAAAAGCATATTTTTGAAAAAACATTTTACACAGTTTTTAGAAAGCATGCATTTCACTTCTTTCTGTGCATTGAAAAGTCTGGCACATGTTGAATGTGTAGGTTTCAGGGTATTTGCTGTAGGAGTAACTTCTTTTTTGTAGACCTCATCCTATCAGTTTTTTCCCAAGTGATACAGATAACAAGTGTTACTACTGCCAAATTTAACAGTACACAAATTGTCGACTTCGGAAGAATGGAGGGCGAAGTTGACCTTGCTTGGGTTTCAGCTTGTGACCTGCAGATCACTTCTGGTGCCAGTGCGTCCCAAATAGCTGCCGGAACATGGGGAACGCAGGCGTGCTGAGGGGTGCTCACCTGGCTTCATTAACCCGTTTCATTGCGTCTTCTACCGACCGTCATTATGCTGAAAATCCAGTCCTTTGAAGGTTCCTTGAACAAAACTACTTTCATGAAAATAAAACCTGAGGAATTGTGCAGTGAATAGGTTATTGGCCCCATGAATTGAAGAAATGTGGTCTACAGTCAGGACGAATCCTGGGTCGTAGAGTTAAGAATATGAATATAATGAAATGTAAATCTGGAATGAGATGTAAATCTGGTTAAAAAACGTTAGAGACTGGAAATATTACCAGGCAGATCAATACAGGGCTAAGAAAGTCTTTCCTCTATTTCTGCGGTACCATCCTTTCCACTGTGACCTTCATTCCATGGGCCTCTGGAATTTAGATGTGCTAATTTTGTTCTACAAATCTCAGGTTTCCTGGGTGTCATTAATTTCGGTAGGCAGAATTAGCATGAAATCCCAAGTTGTGCCCCATTGAATAGAGAACTATGGGGACTTTGGTGTTATTGTTTCAGTTTCTGCAGTACTTCCCGAAACACTGGCCTTTTCCGTGAACATATTCTGCCAGTGAAGTTGTCCCTGGATCAGACCCTCCCAAGATAGCGCTGTGGCCCACCAAAAACCCATTGCCAAGCAAAAAAACATCTTCTGTTCTTATTTATTAATGCAAAATTCACACGGGCCTGCAGGCTCGCAATCAAAGACTAATTGTGTGTCTTCCATCTTTTTTCAGCAATACCTTGGGCTACGGTGTAATGCGACACATTTTGTAATAGTACAACTTCATTATTTGTACATTTTTATATTGTCTTGGAAAAGGCTACATCTTGTTAGCACCGCTTCAATACAGAAATAGGCTACTGAAAGGTGACCAGTCGACCTTTATGAAGGGCCTTCCAAGTTATTGCGTTTTTAGTAACTTTCGATTTGTTTGAGCTAGAAACAACATAGCTGAAAGAGACTGTTAGTTTTAGACTCCTTACCTTAGAATTTCCCCCAGGCATCAGTCTCGATCCGGAGCTTTTTTCTTCAGCAATACCCCTATTCGTCGGTCAACTCCACGTCCGTCGTTGGGGTCGCCGGGATGACGTCGCGGTGCCTACTTAGACGCCGCCCCCGCGCGCTGACATCAGTTCTTTCTTTTTCCGCACCAGCCTAGCACAGATCCGGAGAGAGCTACCCCTTAGCCGTTTTTTGGCTAGCTTTTTGCGACTTTTTGTCAACATCTTTTTGAGTCTTCGACTCCTGGTGCGCGAGGGATGTCTCTACGTCGGACCAGCTTCAAGCCCTGCGGCGCCTGTCACAAGATGATGTCTGTGACGGAACTGCACCTCGTGTGATTGTGGTTTATGGAGCGTGACCATGACCCGAAGACGTGCTCTGACTTCCGGGCCATGATCCCGAAGACGCCATCCCCGTCCTCAACCCCGAGTTGGAGAACCGACCGACGTCGAAACCAACGCCGGAGGGTACTTTTATTTATTTATTTATTTATGGGTTTTGTATAGCGCTTGAATCACCCCCTGAGGGGTATCTCTGCGCTTTGGACTGTGCTGCTCAGCGGGCTGACGAGCCATGTTAAAATAAGGTGGTCTTAGGAAGTTTCCTGAAACGCAAATAATCAGGGCATTGTCTCAGGTGAATGGGAAGCTGGTTCCAGTAAAGGGGAGCGAGGTAAGAGAAGGATTTCCCACCTAATCTTGTTTTCCTGACCCTGGGGACTAAAAGAAGTGATTTGCTTCCTGACCTAAGGGTCCTAGTAGGAGCGTAATGCTTAAATTTCCTAGAGATGTAAAGAGGGCCTTTGTTATGCAAGGCCTTATGGACGATACAGCAGACTTTGAATTTGACACGCTTGCGGATTGGAAGCCAATGGAGCTGTTGAAGAAGGGGAAGGGAGGCAGTTTTGAATGGAGCGTTCATGACAAGGCGCGCAGCGGTGTTCTGGACCACCTGCAACCTACTGAGTGAAGACTCATTAGCAGAGACCAGGAGAGCGTTGCAGTAGTCGAGACGGCTCATAACCATGGTCTGAATAAGAGTTTTACGGGTGTGATCTGGAAGGAATGGAAAGACTCGTCGTAGCAAGCCCAACACATGGAAGCAGGCGCCGTCCGTGTGAGCAGCATGCTCCTTTAAGGTTAAGGCACGATCTAGACGGATGCCCAAGTTTTTAACTAGGGCCTTAGGGCCAGGGGGGGGGGGCCAAGGGCTGCCGGCCACCAGTCTGGGGTCCACAGAAGAGGGGCGTCTCCTTAGAGCATAATTTCCGTCTTCCCTGCATTTAGTTGGAGAAAATTACTTTTCATCCAGTGAGCGATGGCTGACATTCCCTCCGAAAAAGTGGGCCGAGCCGTTGTGGAGGATTTGTAAAGGAGAAGAGAAGCTGGGTGTCATCAGCATAAGAAATGGGCAGGAAGCCACTGGACCTAAGGAGGTTGGCCAAGGGGGCAATGTAGATGTTAAACAATGTAGGGCTTAAACATGAGCCCTGAGGAACACCCTTGGTCAGTTCCATCATCTTCGACCGAAAAGGACCTAGATTGACAGTCAGGGTACGGGAGGACAGGAAGCTCGTCATCCATTGAAAGGCAGGTCCTCTAAGTCCAATCTCCTCCAATCTCCTGAGCAAGATCTGGTGTGAAACCGTGTCGAACGCGGCAGAGAGGTCCAACAGCACGAGAATCGTGGAGTGGCCACTGTCTAAGGTCATCCTGATGTTATCCGTGACCTCCAACAGGGCAGACTCCGTGCTGTATTTGGGCCTGAAACCGGATTGAGAAGGGTCCAGCTGCCAGTATTTTCGACATGGGCAGATAGATGTTGATTGATGTGTTTTTCCAGGATTTTGCTCAGTAGAGGTAGTAAGGAGATGGGGCGGAGATTGGCGGAGATTTGGAGAGCTCTTCCATAGGGACCTTGGGATTTTTACGGATAGGGATGACCTGTGCCGCCTTCCATTCCCCTGTTCATCCCTGGTGTTTCCTATTGACCAGAGGGTGGTGATGAGGACTGGGAGGGGTCGCTGGACCCTTTAACCGACCAGCTGGAAGAACTGGACTGGACAGAGGACCTGGGTGATGCCAGTGGTCTGGACACCTCTTCAGACACTGGTTTGCTTTCTCTCCCTACCGTGGCTACGGAGGAGGGAGCGTTGTATGCTAAGAGCAGCCAAGGTCCTTGGCCTTGAGCTCCCTTTGGTGGCAGTCAGGACTAACCTCCTGACAGAGGTGCTTCAGCCTGCAGCTTTTTCTTCTGAACCCCTATTGCTGTTCAATGAAGCCCTTACAGATGTCCTCCTGGGCAATTGGTCCAAGCCCAGCACAGAGGCTCCTGTGGAGAGGACAATTGCCGGCCTCCATCGCCCGGCCCCGGGCGACCCAGTGTTCTTGACACAACACCCTTCCCCTGAGAGCTTGGTGGTCCAAGCCTCTTCTTCTAAGGGCGCATTCCCTTCTGCTCCCCAAGATAGGGAATCCAAGAAGCTGGGCCATCTTGGGAAGCAAATGTTCTCTTCCTCCATCTTGGCACTGCGGTCGGTGAATACCGCGTGCCTCTTGGGCCGTTACTCCCATACCATCTGGGATACGGTCTCGCAGGTGCTGCCTCAGTGCCTGGAGGAGGCCCAGGCCGTTCGCTCCCAGGCAGTTGTGGATGGGAGAGATGCAGCTAAATTGGCCATTCGATGTGGACTGGATACCATCGACTCACTGGGCAGAATGATTGCCACGTCGGTAGCCTGGTTGATGAGATCTGGTTTTTCGGGGGATGTCCAGTCAACTTTGATGGACATGCCCTTTGATGGCTGTCGTCTTTTTGGCGACAAAGCAGACTCGGCGCTTGAGCGCTTTAAAGACTCTCAATCTATGGCCAGATCTTTGGGCCACACTGTGCCGTCCCGTCCACTCTGCTTTTTGTCCCTTTGGTGGCTACGGAAGGGGTGTCCAACCACTTCCGGCCCGGTCTAGCCACCGGTTCACACAAGCTGCCCAGTCTCTGCGTGGACGCAGACGTGGGACCCAGCTTCCTTGCGGGTCTGGGAGCCAGCGGGCAGCCCAGTCATCCATTCCCCCCCTGCCACTGCCTCCAAACCTTCCTAATCTGACATTCTAGGCCCATCTTCAGCCAGTTGGAGACAGGATTCGCCATCACCTCCTCCACTGGCAATCCATCACGTCGGACAGGTGGGTTCTGCAAATCGGCCGATGGGGCTACTCCCTCCCCTTTTAGACTACCCCTCCCTCCATGCCACTATCTTACGGTCGCATATCAGAGGATCATTTGGCAGTTCTCCGCCAGGAACTCTCAGCTCCTTTGGCCAAGGGAGCTATAGAGAGGGTCCCTGCTCCAGAAGTAGGTTGTGGTTGCTATTCCTGCTACTTTCTGGTGCCCAAGAAGGACAAAGGCCTATGTCCTATTCTAGACCTCCGGGCCCTCAACCGCTTCCTTTGGAAGGAGAAGTTCAAGATGCTCACGTTAGCTCAAGTCCTGTCTGCCCTCAACCCCAGAGACTGGATGGTGGCGTTGGACTTGCAGGACGCTTAGTTCCATATTCCCATCTTGCCAGCCCACAGACACTATCTTTGGTTCATGGTGGGCCACCAGCACTTTCAGTTCACCGTGCTCCCCTTTTGCCTTACCAGTGCCACTCCGGTGTTCAAAAAGGTGATGGCGGTGGTCGTGGCTCATCTGCGCAGATCAGAGGTTCCAGTCTTCCCTTATCTCGACGACTGGCTGTTGAAGGCGGGCTCGCCCCAGGCTGTCATCTCTCACCTCAAGACTACGGCGGACCTCCTGCATTCGCTGGGGTTCACTATAATCGTGCCAAAGTCACACCTGACTCCGTCTCAGACTCTCCCTTTCATCAGAGCCTTTATGGGGCAGTGCAGTTTCGGGCCTATCCTCCGGAACAACGAGTCTGAGATATTCGGGCTACGATACCGATGTTTCAGCCTCTATCCCGGATTTTGGTCGAGAATGACTCTGAGGCTGCTGGGCCTCATAGCCTCCTGCATCCTGCTGGTGGATCATGCCAGTGGCATATGCGGGCTCTGCAGTGGGACCTGAAGTTCCAGTGGGCGCAGCATCAGGGGAATCTTTCCGACTACTTTCAGATCTCAGAGGGCACTGCACACCAACTGCAGTGGTGGATAACGAACCAAGATTGGGTCAGAGGCAGATTCCTGTCCCTTCCCCAACCATATCTAACTGTGGTGACAGATGTGTCACTCCTGGGATGGGGTGGCCATCTGGGAGAGGCGGAGATCAGAGGTGTCTGGCAGAGTACGGGTTCCATATCAACCTGTTGGAGCTCCGGGCGATCCGACTGGCACTGAAGGCATTCCTTCCCTCTCTCAAAGGGAAAGTGGTGCAGGTATTCACAGACAACACCGCCGCCATGTAGTACTGCAACAAACAGGGCGGGGTGGGGTCGTGGACCCAGTGTCAGGAGGCTCTCTGCCTCTGGGCATGGCTGGAACATCAGGGCATGACCCTGGTGGTTCAACACCGGGCGGGTTCTCAGAATGCCAGGACGGATGAACTCAGCCGTCGGTGCTTGGTCAGTCACGAATGGCATCTTCATTCGGAGGTGGTGCCAGGTCTCTTTTAGCGGTGGGGAGAGCTTTGGTTAGATCTGTTCGCCACCGATGAGAGCGCGCAATGTCAGCAGTATTGCGCATTGGCGTTTCCAAGGTGGCACTCGCTCGTTGACGCTTTTCATAGCAAGTGGAACTGCGGCCTCCTGTACGCCTTTCCGCCTGTACCACTTCTGCCCGAGTGCTCAAGAAGATAAAGCGCGACCGGGCCCAAGTTATCCTTGTGGCTCCAGACTCGGCACGAAGAGTCTGATACCTCGAGCTCCTGAACATGGCCATCGATCCTCCGATCAGACTACCCCTTCGGGAGGATCTTCTGTCACATCAGCAGTGGACAGTTCTTCACCCGAACCTGTCCAGTCTCAACCTCCTTGCGTGGAGATTAAGCGGCGACCGTTGACAGCTTTCGACCTTGCGCCTGAAGTCTGTGATGCCAACTTGGCAGCCAGGCATCCCTCCACTAAATCGGTATACGCCTGTAGATGGAACAAGTTTGTGGCATGGTGCACAGCAAAGGCTGTGGATCCCCTTTCTGCCTCTCTTTCAGAGATCCTTTTGTATATACTTTCTTTGGCCCAGCATGTCTCTGCTCTGGCCACTCTCAAAGGTTATCTTGCAGCTACCTCTGCTTTTCATCGGCTTCCGGATCAGCCATCCTTGTTCAAGTCCCCTATTGTTAAAAGATTCTTTAAGGGTATTACTCATCTAGTTCCTCCATCTCCCTTCATAATGGCCCAGTGGGACTTGATTCTTGTGCTCGCATTTCTTATGTGTGCTCCCTTCGAGCCTCTTCATAACTGTCCTCTCAGGCTCCTCACTCTCGAGACTGCCTTCCTTGTTGACATCACCTCTGCTCGCAGGGTGAGTGAGCTTCAGGCTTTATCTTCCAAGTCCCCTTTCTTCTCTGTGCATCCGGACAAAGTGGTGCTTAGAATGAGGCCTTCGCTCCTTCCTAAAGTGGTTGCACCATTTCATGTAGGACAATCCATCACCATGCCCACCTTTTTCCCACCTCCGCACCCTTCTAAGGAGGAGGAGAGACTCCTCTGTCTGGACCATAAACGTGCGTTGTCATTCTACCTTGACCGCACCAAAGACTTCCTGGTGGATGGTCAACTATTTGTTGGCTATGTGGGTGCCAAGAAAGGCCAGGATGTTCAAAAGCGTACCATCTCTCGATGGGTTGTCCTTTGCATTAAGATCTGCTACGCTTTAGCGAAGAAGGATCCTTCAGTGGGGTTGCATGCTCACTCCACTAGGGCTAGGGCAGCAACCACTGCATTGGCAATCGGAGTCCCACTCCTTGATATATGCCAGACGGCACATGGGCGTCTCTGCACACGTTTACCAGACACTATTGCCTGGACAGGCAAGTCCGGAGGGACGGCTATTTTGCCCGTTCGGTTCTCCAGGACTTTCTCATGTGAACTTGGTTCGCAGACCCTCCTCCGGGGATGGCATTGCTGGGGTATCTATTCTAAGGTAAGGAATCTACAACTAACATGCTCTTTCAGGTGAACAGGTTACTTACCTTTGGTAACGATGTATCTGTAAGAGACATATGTTAGTTGTAGAAACCTTACCGCCCCACCCATCCTCCCCGCTCTGCAAAGTGATTTCTAGGGATAGGGACTCCCTTAAAGGACCCTAGTTGTGGTGCACCAGTGGTCAGTGTCTTTCATGGATCTGCGCTTCTGGTGTGGAAAGTCTTGTCAGAACTGACGTCAGCGTGCAGGGGGTGGCGTCTAAGTAGGCAATGCGGTGTCAGCCCGGTGACCACGACGCCGACGACGGAAGCGGTGTCGACCGACGCCATCTACCGACATGCAGGTGTATTGCTGAAGAAAAAATCTCCGGATCCAGACTGACGCCTGGGGGAAATTCTAAGGTAAGGAATCTACAACTAACATATGTCTCTTACAGATACAATGTTGACAAAGGTAAGTAACTTGTTCTTTGTTTTGTTAAAATCTGCAAATTAAGTAACAGACGTTGATTATGTGACAAATATGGCAAATACATAATTATGTGGAATACGTTGCAGCCGCAGACTCGCATCATTCTAGTGGCCCTTCTTATGGCACCATATTAAGCAAAAAATACTGATAGTGGCAAAGTTTTGACGTTTCTTAATTGAAAAGACTCATGAAGTTCCACTAATACAACACAGATGCATAATGGGAAGGAGCAGTGCAAGTGCCTATTATATAAATAAAAGTAATGGCAACAATTCTCTGGCCGCACTGGCAAAATGTACTGTTACCGTCCTGCCTGCTCTCAATCTCCTGAAGTGCTCATAGAATTAGGATGTTGGTAATATAATTAGGGGGAATTTAAAGAACAGACACCCTTCTTAGGGGCACCGGTGACTGTGCATTTATCCTCTCCCAACAAATTCTCTCATTTTCTCACATGAATAGACAGAAATAGATTATAGTCAGGGTTACTGGAATTATGCGACTCTGCAGCCGTAGAGCTTTATATGTAATTATTAGATTGGTAACATTTGCCACATAATCCATCATCTGCTGCATAATTTGCAGATTTTAACAAAAAACCATTTTAAATATATCAAAAGTTGCTAATTAGGTAGGGACATGTTGCTGCGCAGTGGAAGGCCATTCCCAAAGTTTACTGGTCACCATCCAGCTGTTTTTTGCTGTAGTTGCATTTTAAAGTAGTACTAATTTGCTGAATTATTTTTCCAGTCAGTGTTAACGTGTAAAAAATGACAAAATAATAAAGTAATACCCCCCACATTATGCTGCATAATTTAGTCAACCTGCTGCATAATTTGATCCTTCCCCATTGCATATTTCTGGGAGCCTTGATTACAGTGCTGGTGTTACTCCTTGGGTCCTAAACTGATATTATAATATACTACTCTAATGTACTTGCTGTTCCTACAATCGGTGGATTCACAAGTTCAAATCTTGCAACTCAACCTTCCATTTCTGAAAAAAGAGTGAGACAATGCAGGAAATCTGCTTTTTTTTCATGTTCACGCTAGATTTTTTTTTGCCTTTTTCTGGAAACTATTTGCTGGTTTTTTAACTCTGTACAATTTACTCCTGCTAAGCAAAGATAAAGTACCGGTGCTCCCCATTTGAACATGGCTAAATTGGCTTACTCCTAATTGATACATTTACTTGCCTATAGGTCCATACTATCTGGTCTAGAAAATGAACCCTGGGCCTGGAAGTTAAATGTCACTTATGGACTGCAGCACCTATTGTGCGAGCTACAGAGTGGGCCTACAAAACATGACTTCAGGCCTACCATTGTAACCTGACTGCTGCAGTGCAAACTGTTAAAATAACCTTTAAAAGGCAAATAACTCCCTTTTAAATATGAAAAAGGGACCCCTTTGTAGGTCTTGTAGCCCACAAGGTAGGGAGCATGGTATTTTGAAAGCGGGACGCATAGACAATTAATGTCACCATCTCCCTCCAGTGATAAGGCTGCAAAAGCTAATTTCAAGGAAAATAATGAAACCACTATTTCTAATAGATAGAAAAAAGACAAATTAATTGAAGTTGGATTTGTAATAAGTATTAAGGAAAAGTTACTTTTAGAAAGTTATAAACACAAGAGGGTTCAGCACTATGCAGCAAATTTATAACAGTTCAATATCAGTTCAATATCAGTGATTTAAGGAAGCAATGAGCACACAGAACACAGATGTCCAGATCACCGATGTGAATGTCTTAAAAGGATTTTCTCTTTATTTCATTTTTTCATAAAAGCAGAAGATCATAGCCATAGCCGACGCGTTTCGTCTCTAAAAGAGACTTCTTCAGGGCTTCACAGAGTAACAAAAGAGGGTGTTCACTTTGACGTTTATACAATTCAACCGGAAAACCGAGAATCCAATTTTCAGAAGACTTCTTATATAGTAGACATTATCTTAGTTTGCTACGAAAAATATAAGTGTAAAAGATGCACGCCGGAAGTCTTCTTGTCTCGACCTGAAACGCCTTCTCAACTCTCGCGAGATGTCATTTCCATGGGAAGATTTCGCCAGCATAAAAAGTTTTCGGCTTTCAAGGGAGAGAGACTGGAGTGAAAGTTACATTTACCTTGCCTGAAGCTCCTAGAGGCTAATTTGCATTAGCTCTCCAGCAGCTGCCCAGCCAGTACTTAGCCTTTAATGAGGTGTGGAGCTCTTTCCAGGAGCCCTACAATAGACTACTTTGATAATCAGGTGTAGGAAAGTAGGATCTGCTTTTATGGTTACCCCACTTTTTTGCTTGATGTAATGCTGTTTCTGACTAGTCTGACTGTGATCCTGCTAATCAGGACCCCAGACTCTGTGCTTTCTCACCTAAATTGGTATGGTAAGTACTTGGGTACATCCCAGATTGGATACTGGTGTACACTTATCAGTCCCTAGTATATGGTACTAAGGTACCCAGGGCATAGGTACACCAGGGTCCCCCATGGTCTAAAGCATGTATTATGCCAACAATGAGAGACCACTCAATTTGTATCCACGGGCCTGCCATTGCAGCCTGTGTAAGCTGGTGCTAGCACCACTTACGAAAGGTATAGGTTTCCCTATATCTAAGGTCACTGCACTTAAAACCTATAAGTCACCCCTAAGGCAGGCCTTACAATCCTGAAGGCAGGGTGCTCGGTTCTAAGTGTGAGTGCCCCTGCATGAGCAGGACACCACTACAGCCCTACAGCCGACAGAGTCCATTCTCCCGGGTTGTAAGTGAGACATCCATATAACATATAGAGGGGCACCGCGTCATTATGCGCTGACCATCTCAAAACTGTCTGTAACGTACCCTATCATGTTTGGTATGAAACATGCTGGAATCATACCCCCACACCGCATACCTCCACACCGTAAACGGTGTGAGAGGTATGATTCCATGCACTGTAAAGCAGCTTCAGGGAGGCCCTCAGTGCTCCCGGTACCAGTCTTCCAGACCCAGACAGCACAACATGGCTGCTGCCAACCAGTGACAGGATTCTGCCCTCCTGCTGCTGAGCCAAGCTCGAGCAGGGGAAGGCAGAACAATAAGTATCCTGTCACAGGGAGGTGTGACCACCTCCCAGACAGGGTTTAGTGTATTGGGGCCGGGTGGGAGCGCTTGCTAGTGCCACTCAGTCTGCTTGAAGGACACACTTGGTGCCCTCCTTGCATAGTCCAGTTCAAACCAGCTCAGGGATCCGTTGGCTCCCGCTCTGGTGCAAAACTGGACAAAGGGCATGGGAGCATCCTCCCCACTGTCCAACCCCTCCCCTGGGAGGGAACCCTGAATCGTCCCAACCCTTTCCTTAAGGTACTTAAGGGCTTACCTGAGGGTTGGTCCCTAGATTCGTCGTGGGACAAGATTCATTTCAAGACACCACTTCAGCTTCAACCGTCTGGGCACTCTGGACTTCGCTCTGGGCATCAAGGCTGCAACTGGGAAGACTCCTGCTGCTCCTGATCTCCCTGCCCTGCTTGTCTGCTGCAAAATCCATGCATGTGCACCATACAGGAACCTTCCAAGGCCTGTGGGCATCCAAGACACCTGAAGGAATCTCCCTTGAAGTGAAGGAGTCACTTCCCTGCATCTGCAGGCACCGCAACTGAGCTGACCAGTCTGCTGATCCTGAGCTCCCACGGACTCCGAAAGGCTCAGCAACACAGGTGGTGGTTCTTCACATCCCTCGAGGCCTGCCCTGTCCTCTCGCCAAGTTTGAGGCCAGTATCCCTCGTCGGAGCCGCAGGAACCGAACCCCTGTGCACCGCGTCGACTTGCAGCTGCAAGGGCTTGTTGGCTTCCTTCCACCAAGATCTTCGGGCTCCAAGTAGCACCAACCTCAAGCATCTCCTGTGACCAAGATGTTTGTCCTCACCGTATCATCGTGGGCTTGCATCTTTGGTGAGCTGCTCGAGGTCCTCTTGCGACACCAGTGCCTCCGGCCTGTGGGTCCTCCGGAGGGTCTCCTTTGATTTCTCTTGGCTCCCCTGATTGCTCAGGGCATGCCCTGACTCCCCTGCTCGTGGTGAGTCACCTGGACCTTGCTGGTCCCAACACAGCACCTTCTTCGCTTTCCCTATTGTTTGCAGTTGCCAGGGCTTGTTGGTGCTCCCGATGGACACCGACCCCTCAACTCTCGACATCCGACATGGGACAGCTTGTGAACGGCTCCTGGTGTTCCACAGTGTCGTCTGGTCCTCACAGCTGTAGCTCCAAGGTCACCGTCATCTCTCCTGCAACACCCGACTTCGGTGGGCATTCGTCTTCCAGGTCGCCTGGTCACTTCCAAGTGGCATAGACTCTGTCCCCTCTGCTTGCAGGTACTTCTCGACCTGAATCCACCTTTGGGTTCCACCTGACACTTTCACCTTCTCCAGCAGCGGCATCTTGCTGAAGTCCTCCATTGGGTTCTACGGCGGTTTCCGATGCCACTTCACACCTATGCACCCGGCTTCCCTGGTGCAGGTATCCTGGTTCCTAAGATATCCGCGGGTGGGGTGGCTCTCTAACCTTCTGTCTTCCATGGGGTTTCTTCAGGGTCCACTGGGAAGGGTCCCTCTTCTATAAAATTGCAACCGCGACTTACCCATTGACTTGCATTGATCCTACGGTCGTGTTCCCACTATGCACACGGCCTCCGTGGGGCTCCTGGTTACTTACCTCGGGTGGTTCCTTGGGTCCCCGGTACTTCTACATCTTCCGGGGATAGTCTTGACTCGAGTCATGGTTCGTATACCATTATTTTAGTATATGGTTTGGTCTCCCCTTGGGAACCACAGTGTATTATGTGCTACTTACCTGTTTCTATTGAAAAGTATTGTGTATATCTCCGGCTAGGCGATATCTGTATGTTTTAGTGAGTGTCTTATAATAAATAGATATTTTTATAAATACACTGTGTGGTTCTTTTTCACTTAATCTACATCAATAAGACTATGTTCTGGTAAAACAAGCTGCTTTAAACACCTTCTGTAACTAAGCCTGAAGGCTGCTATCCACAGCTACCACTTGGAGAGCTTTCCAAGGTTGTCTAAGACCACTAAAATCACCAAAGAGGTTGTCTGGATTGGTGCAAGGTGCTACACTTACATAAGTGTACACCATATACCAAGCCAGCTTCTCACATCAGGTCAATCTGAACGGGCAGTTATGACTCCTCTGAACTGAGCTGGACATTCAGGGAGAGGATTGCTGCTTTTTCTGTTGGCACAACAGTGTCAATTCGTGCCTTAAAAAGCTGTCTGAGGCACATGCAAACATGTTGTGTCCCTGAAAGGGATCAAACGGGATCAGATCACAATTCTTATGTATCTCTGTTTGGTTGCTGAAGGACCCTGCTTTGTCTTACTAAACTTGTGTCTCATTTTTTGTAATGGGTCCAGGGCCTGCTTCGAAGTGGATTTTAGTGTTAGATGTGGGAGGCCAAGTTTAAGCTGGCTGAAGACTTAGGCAATCTTGAAATTGCCCTGACACCATTTTGGGCCTGCTTGCAGTAAAGGAAACCGGAGCTACTGAAAAAATAGCTAGGCCAGGACCTGGCAACTCTTACCCCACCCAGGAGTCACCCCCTCCCACTAGCTAGTGCCGACCATAAATTTGGCACCACAAGGCACCCTCCTCAGAGCACTGTCTGGACCTGTGGAAGATGAGAAAAGGATCAGACTTGTTGCCTGTGACCTTAGAGGAGCCCTGAAGGAGTAGCTGCCAGAAGCCTTTTCCCTGAAGGGCCCAGCTGACCAGTGGCAATTGGATCTGGAGTAAACTTTGCAGTTGGTCTCTGGCTGGCACCCTCAGAGTCCCTAAGTGCCCTCCCCAAAGGTCCCGGGGGGGCTTAGAAGTGTAGTCCTGTGGTTGTTTGGGCACCAGAACAGTTTGGAAACTTTTGAAAACTTTTCCTTCAGAGCTCCAGAGCTTTACTGGGACCCACCAAGGTAAGAATCCAACCAGCACTTCCAGAGCGCCGTATTGATTTTCAGCTTTATCTCCCACAGAGATCTTCGCACCTCTGAAAAAGCAACAAACTTCCATTCTGAGTTGGGACTTAAAACAATTTCAGCAAGAAATTTCAAACGCTTGTGTGTGTCAATGTGGTCAACCTTTTTCAGGTATCTGAGATTTGTTTCCATGGCAGTGACTACAGTTTCAGCAACTCCTGTATTGAAAGGATTCTTTTTCCAAAAACGTGACAAAGTCCCTTTTTCATTTAACTTTTCAACTTCCAGACTTTCACCAGGACCAATCCGCTTTGTGTAGCTGACCCGAGCTCCACCTCGGTGGACCTCAAATTTCGCCTAGATGCCAGTCTGCTGTGGCCATTGACACTTGGTGCTTTTTGGTGCTATTTTCATCTAAAAATTTAAAAGCTCAAATCTCCGGTTCTCCTTATTGGATTTTTGTTGTTTTGGTGTCATTTTGTGTATTAAATTTTGCTCTATTTTTAATTCAGTTGGGAAATTTTATGACTTGGTATTTTGACTTTATTCTATTTAATATTGCGTAAATACTTTACTCATTTTCCCAAGTTAAGCTGGCCTGCTCTGTGCCATCGCTACCAGGGAGTTGAGCTCAAGTTAATTTAGTAAATTTGAGAGTTCACCCTGACAAGAAGTGTTATTATTCATTGAGGTGGGGAGTTGCCCACCCCAAATAATCATCTTTCTTACAGACAGCAAGCACTATAAGAAAAAAAACTTTGATCTCCTACCATCAATATAATATTTCTGAGTGATGCGAGTAGGGGTTTGGAATACAGAAGGGTGAAGGTGAAGGATGATGCTTGTAAAGGATGGGGAGGGAGAGAAAGGAAGCTGGTCACATAGGAGGGCCATGAGCAAATCGTGACTGGTGGGGAGGGTCCAGAGACGGAGTGGGAAGATACTGGAGGATAGTGGTAGAACAAGGAAGAGGAGAGATTGATAGAGAGAGAGGGTGATGGGTAAAGAGGAGTGATGGGAATGGGAGAGATGGGTGGGAGACAAGAGAATGGGAAAGAAGATGAAGCATGCCAGTCACTGTTTATGAGAGAAAGTTCAATTTTGAGGCACTATCATGAGGTTTAGGATAAGGCAGAAAGAGCGGAGGGTGAGGTGAGAGGAGTAAGAGTGAAATGGATAAAGAAAATGGTACAGCTGGGAAACGGGAGGATAAGGTGGAGAAAAAGTAGGGGGAGAAAAGACTGAGGTGGGAGGAAGTAGAGGTGAGGTGAGTGGAACAGCAGGGTGAATCAGAGAGACAGGAGGGTGATGTCAGGAGAGGGGATGGGCAGACAGAGAGAGGGGAGGGTGAGAGAGCAGAAGAGATACAGTCCCTAGTTTTAAACCTCTAGAAATACACAGTTAAAACGAGTAGACAGAAGCCAGCAGTAGGTATGGTATGCCGCTCTCATCCTTACAAGACCATCCGGTATGTCCAGACCCAGCTCTCAGACACGTGGGAGACTCTGAGCAAGCCCTCTTATCTTTATTGCCCACCCATGTTTCTCCATGGCCCTCCCAGATCCCAAGTTCTGGAACTGGGCCTGTGCCAAAGTAATGCATTACTCAGAGTTCTCCTTTTGGGCAGGAACCCCTGTTTACGTGCAAATTAGAAAATTTGAGTAACCTGGAATAAGGGACTTTATGGTGAAAGAGGACTGAAGAATAGAGAATCACAAACCCACTGTGCTGCCGCAACCATAGAGGAGAGGACTGGTGACAAAGCATTATGGACTAGTGGGTGAGAAGGTTTGGAGTGCAGAAAATGTTAATTTAAAAAAAAAAAGAAATCATGCAGGGGTTGGCCCTTTGAATTGTAGAGAGGGAAAATTAGAGGAAACTTTGGTTTCTAAAGGAATAAGAATTTGGCGCAGTGGAGTGTACGGTTTAAAATAAAAGAGGTGCTAGGAAGTCTGGTCCCAAAGGTACAGATAAAAATAAAAAATGAATTAAGGAAAATAGCATTTATTAAAATGTGTCCTCCCACATATACTGCTACACTTACATGTGCGAAAATCTCCCCAAGTAAAAGATACAAGAGGTACACTTTAAATAATATGACAAGTTAATTCCGTCAATCTGGGTCTAGTCACAAAGGTCTGTTTACAGATGTAAATTTACTCCTGTTTAAATCTACTCCTGCACCTACATGTAAATCTACACCTGTGTGCTATTCACCATTTCCAAGTGTAGATTTACATTTAAATGTAGACTTACATGTCACATCTAAATCTGAATTTACGAGTGTAAAGTTACTTCTAGTAACTTTTCACATGTAGGTGGATTTCTCCACCACTGTAATCGAGATCTCCTTATAAGACGGCATAGGGTAAAATATTAAAGTTTATTCATCTAAAAAAAATCATTACAAATATTTGAATATGAATATAAAATAATGTAAAGCATTATTAACATAAAACTAATATAAAATGTTACGACACATTAACTAATTAAATGTGTTAACTACTATTAATGTATTTTATTTAATTTATAACTATTTCTTTTAGAATACTTAAAAATAAAGTTCTCACCCATAATAGCATTTTTATTTTTATTTAATATACATTAAATGTTGTTGAAAGTTATGAACTAATTTCTTTTTTTTAAAATTTTCAACCATATGTTTAAAATATTAAATTGTATTTTAAATTAAGGTTATCATTACATTTTATAATAAAATATTTCTTATAATTAAAGTTTTTAACATTAAATAAAATGTATATTTAAAAATTTGAATTAATGTTATTTATTTAACATTATTTCCTGTGGGGTGTTATTGCAAGTCCCTGTCTTCATTATTTTCTATGGCAGTGTATTGCAGTACCTTTGAGTGGCAATTTGTGGTTCTTGCCTTACTCCGAGGCTAGAGTACATTTAATATTGTTTTGTCATCTTTAGGGCTGTAGTAACATTAGAAGGATAGTTTGTGAATAGTAGTATGCGTACTCATTTGTTGGTGGCCGTTTGTAGTAGGATGTCCCTCAATAAACCCCTCCTACGTTTCCCTAACCCCTTCCCATTTTGTAGTAGCTATTCCCCATTTTCCACCACTGCCCTTGTGTCCTCACACATTTACTACTAAGTAGTACACTTACATGTGCTGAGATCTCCCCATAGAAAAATGTACAGAAGGACAAGATTTCCACTCGTAGATTTGTGAATTACATTTTGTAGTAAGTAAGTAGTATTACTGTAGTACTACTTTAGATACTACAAAATGTCTCTTTGTTCATCAGGCTGGATATTCATTAAGTTAAATTGCCATACAAGCTCATTCTTTCTAACACCTGTTGATTGAAAGATGTTAATGGTTGTTCCACCATCCTTCAGAATTTCTCTAGCTTTGCCTTGTTCCCGACAGTAGGATCCTCGCAGCCCAACACCTGGCACACCACGGCTATGGACGACTTCACGGCCTTCCAGAGAAAGTGGTTTGAGGTCGCGTTCGTGGCAGAGGAGCTACTGCACTCAGAAATCCCGGCCTTCCTCCTGCCCTGGTTGCCCAGTCGGCCCGCTTCTTATGCAAGTAGGCACAGCTCCTTTAGCCGCAGCTTTGGAGGACGGAGCCAGGCAGCCGCATTGTTAGGTAGATACATAGTGCAGACTGCCGCTTGGGGATGCAGAGGAGGGGAGGCCTTCAGCAGGGAGTGGGTCAGCGCCGACTGCCAAGAGAATGATCTCACATGGACGAGTAGCTAAGCTGCCTAAATTCCCCTAAGCAATTCTGATGCTGACCTTCACACCTCTCAATACTGTTTTGGTAAGAAAACCATTGAACGTGGCATTTATTTCTGCTTTTAAGTGGTATGTTTAGTTTTCAGAATAGAACCCATTACCCAAATGAATATGGAAAACAAATTATTCTACTCATGAAGGTGACTTAGAGAGATTAAGGGGGCAGACTTGGAATGCCAGGAAAAGAGGTGACAATCCACTGGCAATCGGATTTCAGAGAAACATGGACAGTGCTCTTGAAAGTTAAGAACTCTAGTACTAGATGTGAAAGGGAACCTGGAAGTGGGTATGTATAGCAAAATATGGGGCAGTGCATTCTGAAGTGAGTAACATGTATAAGATGTAGCAGGGTGTCTGGAAATAGAGAAGTCTAGTACAAGATGGGGTAAAGCACCTGGAAGTAGGGTACAAGATCTTGCAGGACTACTAGAAGTTGGGGCCGCTAATGCAAGGGATTTCTAGTCCAGGATGGGTAGGGTACTTGGTTGATCAGAGCACCTAACATTTAGAAACACTACTGGAGTACGAGGCAAAGCACTCAATTTGGGAATGCTGTTGGCAGAACACCTACAAGTTAGGAAAGCTAGAGAAATGCATAGCTGACTAATTGAATGTTGGGAGCATTAATGGGAACTGGGACAAAATGCTGAGAGCAGTAAAGGGAGCTGAGCCAAATCTCCTGGAAGTTGGGGTGATATTGGAAACGTTGGTCAGACTGCCTGACATTTGCAAAGTCGGGGCCTTTGTGTGACATTGCACACTATCTAGTGCACCAGGAGAAATGTGGAACAAAAGCTTGTGGCAGTTGAGCCAATACAGAAACAATGATTCTGGGTTTCTGGTGGATGGCACTCTCTATAAAAGATGGTTGAGAGACGACGGTGCATGGGACTCTGCATGCAAGATGGTTGAGCGGTACTGGTGAATAGACCTGCACTTTAAAAGATGCTTCAGGATTCCTGGCAGATGAGCTGCCAAAGATCATTGACAAGAAAACAGGTTCCGAGGTACTGCTGGATGGGACTCCATGGAATAGACAGTACAGAGGTATTAGTGGAAGAGATGCCATAGAAAAGATGATTAATGCACCTAACACTTTATTTGTGTTCATGGAGTTGTCGTAGAAGAAAGGATCCTGGGGCATAGCCTTTTTGAATTTTGTTTTGTGTTTTCATTTATTGCTTTAAGTTTACTTAGAATGGGTCATAATGAAACACTGAGAAATTATTCTAGAGGGTTGGTGGAGCATTAAATTGATGTCTTCCTAGTTTTCATGAGATGGGATACAGTTTGATGGCTGAGAACCGTCTATTTGCCATCTAATGCAGAAGGAGCATGTTATGTTTTTTTCAGGAGCATGGAATATTCTTCTTACTTCAGAGATTTCAAATCAGCAATGACTGTGCTCTTAAACACGCTTTCATTTTTTTCAGCCATAAAGTCTTAGCCACCCATGTTACTTAACTTTTAACTTTTATTTCAGTCCCATATAGTCCATAACTGGAGATGAGAATAGTGGATACTCTTGAGCAAAAAGTAAGAACTAGAATACGTTTGAATGCCAAATATCAAGTAACTTTCAAGCAGTAGCAGAGAAGTGGAGGAAATCACCGATCATTGAGATTGTGATGCTAATGCCTTATTTTCAGAGGGCAGATCCTCATCACAGCCCTTCCATTCTTACGTCCATGTGAGTTTATTGCTTCCACTCTTGGCTCGGGCAGCATGCAGTAGATTTCTTTTCTTCTCCCTCCCTTCCTCCCTCCTCTGGTACCTAAATGTCAGTCTGTGATACAAATCTGCATGGGCTTATATGGGCTTTGGAGCAAGTTTCATTTAATTGCCTCCCCCTAAATCTCAGCTTCCCCTTACCTCAAATTACTGATCATGTTACCTTTCTCCACCAAATGCCAATCGTTGTCTATGATTCCTATTCCCGGTGGTAGGAAAATCCTGCATGCAGTAGTGAGTAGTCTGTAGACTGGTTAGTGATCATTGTTCTTGCTTGACTGTGAATGATCCGCTAATCATAGACCTTTGCCTCTTGCTTTGCAGTAGTATCTGGTAGAGCCAGTTGTGTTGTATCATACTGCAAGCCTGAATACTGACTGCTGTTATTTTCTTGCTTTCCATTCCACCGTAGCGGCTCAAGTGCCTGAGCAGAGGACAGTGACACTCGATGTGGATGTCAACAACCGAAGTGACCGACTGGAGTGGTGCAGCTGCTACTACCATGGCAACTTCTCATTGAATGCTGCTTTTGAAATCAAGCTCCATTGGATGGCAGTGACAGCAGCAGTGCTCTTCGAGATGGTGAGTTGCTCTCAAGAGATCCTGTCCAAGGTGGCTGCAGTGCCGATCTTTTACCACATTGTGTGCAACCCACTGGCCTTTAGAAAATTTGTAAGACTCAGGGCCAGACAGGTGGTCGCATGTGAGAATGTGGAGGGGAAAAATATCATCCTTTCGAAATATTGTAGTAAGAATAACAACTACTAAAATATTGTGAATTTAAATATATGTAGCTAAGTATAGATTCCACATTTATGCATCTTGAAGACATATATTTTCTAGGTACTAATATGTGGTGCTAAGAAAAATAAGTGTACTTACCTGGGTGTGCTTACCTTCACAATATTGTGATAATCAATATTATGGCTATAATATTTATGTAGTACGATATTTAAAAAACAGTATTTTAGTAGAGTACTCTGATAGGTGCCTCTGATACGGCTGTGGCAGATTCATTCACATTTCAGGCTTCTTAGCTTTGGACTGGCTCTGCCCCATTTGTACCAGCAGCTTGGATTTTCTCTGGATGTGACGTCAATGGAGTCCATTTAAGCCCTCCCCTTCCGCACTGACTTCAGTTTCGTCTTTTTTGCGTTTACGAATGCAGATCTAGAAAGCGGTTCCACAGCCTGTTTTTTGGCCTACCTCGACATTTTTGTCGACGGAACAGTGTGCCTTTCCCCTTTTTCTGTGTTCTTCGGGATTTAAACCATGCGGGTCCTGTGGATTGCAGATGAAGCTACAGACCCTCATACCCTTTGTATGTGGTGCCTCGGGGAACACCATGACTGCAGAGTGTGACTCCCGTCATCAACTTCGCCCGAAGGCGTTGAGAGAACGCTGTATGAAGCTCTTGGTGGCGTGGATGTCAAAGACTGTCGTTCTTGGTCCGGTGACCGCTCAAAAGCCCGCTTCAGGAGTCCTTCCCATGGATGCCCTTCAACCTCAACGTCCAAAGGTAAGTTGAGACGCAAGCGGTCGAAGCTGCGGCATTCCCTGGCTTCCCCACGTGCACCCCGCGTCTCCGACGCCCCTTCCCGATCTCCGGTTGAGGAGGCGGTGTAAGAGTCTTTCCCGTGCCTCCCTACATTCCCTGGACCCGGGGCGACTCTGGACCAGATGAGGAGTACAATTCCTCCCTACATGCCATCTTTGGGTCTTCATCTCCCTCTGGTGCTCTTTTCAGTCCCAAGGAGGTCAGTGGTGTTTTGAATGAATCCACACCGGCGGCGGGTCCCTTGGCGTCCGTTAAGCCCTCAAGATCCGTAGTCAGATCCAGTTCGGCTCCGGTGCACAGTGCCGATTGACGCCACGTTTATTCCCCCCTTCTACGCCAAGACACCGCATTGGCGATGGACGGCGTTGGGTGAAGTGTCGGTGGTACAATTTTCCTCAGATACCTTTCCTCCTTCCTCTGAGGAGCCTTTTCCTGTTTGTCCTCTGGAACACCAGGCTTTTGAAAGTGAAAGAGAGGAACCGGGACTCTTGCGACCTATGGGTGGCACTGTGCAGCCTCCTCTGGAGAATAGTTGGCTGACTGAGCTGGATGAGGCTAGTAGACTTGTCTCCTCACCAGTCTCGAGCCTCTTGTCTCCCCCCAGCATCGCTACAGAGCTGAGCTCTTTCTTTTCAGAGGTGCTGAGAAGTCATCTGCAATTCTTGATTTGCAACGGAAATAACTACTGACCCCATTAATTGGTGTACTTCGTCCCGGTCAAACAGGAGTTGAGCCTGTGCTTCATTATAGTGAAACATTATATGATCTTTATTGGGGGCTTGGGCTAAGTCTGCTACGGGGATCCCTGTGGACCGATCTATAGCACGCAGGCACCGTCCCACCCCAGAGATCGGGCCTGTCTTCTCCGGCATCCTACCCCCGCAGTTCTGCTGTTCAGGCCGATACAGGCTCACCTCAACTCCCTTCCTCCCGTTTCTCCGGACAGGGAGTCCAAAAGACTGGACACATGTGGAAGTAATATTTTCTCCTCCACCAGTTTGGCTTTTCGGTCGGTTAATACAACGTATGTTCTGGTCCAATTTTCGCATTTGCCGGTGCATTCGGAGGCACGCCTGCTGCCATCGCTCCCGGATGAGACCCGGAACGATCTTACCCAGATACTCCAGGATGAATGACAGGTGGCTAAGTTACTAATACGATGTGGTATGGATACCACAGATTCAATTGGTCGCGCCATGACTTTTTCAGTGGCAATCCGCCGTCGTGCTTGGCTCCATACTTTGGGCTTTATGGAAGCTGTTCAGATCACCTTGGTAGACATGCCATTTGATGGCGTCCAGCTCTTCGGCATACATGCCAACTCTGCATTGCAGCGTTTCCAAGACAGTCGGAGTGCACCAGAATCTTAGATCTCGCTACCTCACTTATTGGATAGTGAGAGGGATGTTTGTTTTTCATTTCTTTCACATATGAGCCATTCCTGTGTGGAGTTCTATGGCTTTTCTTTCCATTTACCCGTTCCACTTTTGAGTGACACCCGATGAGGTGTTCCTGCCTTCTGCAGATGTTATTTTTTTGTCTAGCTGTCAGTGAGGATTGTTGGTTCCCGTTAAATGAGACGTATTTGCTTTATGGCCCTACGTGGGTTCTACTCCTGATGGCACAGGGTTTTTTCTTCTTTATCTGAAGACAGATAGTGATATTGTATCTGGTGTTTTGTGTGGGTGCACTATTACCTGTGTTCCATGTTCCATATCGACAATTCTCTATGCCATATAGGCATTCCTAAAGTGCTCTGTTCAGTGGCGCATTTTCCAGGCAAAGATGCAGGTAAGATTGACCTGTGCAAGTTTTCACGCACCTTTGTGTAGAGTTTCATGCATTCCACTTATGTTACTTTGTATCCCTTATAGGGGTTTTCCTGATACATGTGACTCTTTGCCCCGCATCCATTTGTTCCAGAAGAGATCATACATGTGGCTCTCCGCCTTGCATCGCCCCCCCCTCCCTTTTTTCGGGGCTTCTCTCATCAACCATTGCCTCATTCTGTGGAGCGTTGCTTATACTATATTACCTTATTTCTTCATTTTCATGGCAGAGCAGTGGGACGTGTGGCATGGTCTATCACCTGCGGTATATTGTCCGTCCCTGGCCTAGGCACTGTTTCCACATAGGCCCGTTGCTCCTTCAGCACATTGGGCACTTATTACTGTGCTGCTCTCACTATGCCCGGGCGTGATGGACACCGGCCATTTATCTTTACGCTTCCTGGCAGCAACATTTTACCCTGGTCGCTGCTGTGTAGGGGGGTCTTGCTCAAGAGGCTATTCTCTTGTACTGTCTCCCTTATTGTGGGCTGACATTGTTCTTATCGCTTCAACAGCCCTGTATCCCTTTTTGGTCCCGGGCATCACTTTTAGGAGATTTCAGTTACCATCCAGTGCATTTAGTAGTAGGGCAAGTTGGTCTTAAGATGTCACTACCCACCTCCCCCTCAACCCTTTTTCGGGGTTAGTAACTGTTTGTTCAAGGCATGTGTGCTTTAGATAAACATGCTTTGCATACTCCTGCCATCTCGTGTTGGGTCCGGATGTTTGCAAGTTGTTTTTCTTCAAAGAAGTCTTTCCTAGTCACGAGGTAAGGTGACTCCTCCTTTCGGTGATAGTGCGCAGGGTCATCAACTCCATTGTAAGATAGTGTTCTCCGCCATCTGGTTCGGATGTGTATTGCTGCGCTCCAGTTCAAAACCGTTTTCTAAGGTTCCCCTTCGACGTGCAATCCTCTCTACCTCGACGGTATTGTTTCCATACGCGTTCCCACTTTTCCGCGTATCGTTTTCGACATTGCAACGACCTTCGATCGGGAAGCTTTGTGGACGGCCTTCGAGGCCTACCCGCGCTCGGTAGCTCTCCGTCGATGGATTGGACTCCGTTTAAATTCTGCCCTCGGTGCCACGCAAAGTATCTGCGCACCGACTCACACGAAGTGTGCAACTTGTGCTTTTCACCCAAACTCAAAGAAGAAAATTGTGATGTTTGCAGATCGTTTCGATCAAAGAAGACTCTTAACGCTCGTCGGGCTCGACATCAGGAGATGCAGCGTCAAAGCATCGAGGACACGCCGGACATCTTCTGTGAAGACTCCGGCCAGGAAGATATCGAGGCATTGGCGGCAGAGGAGGAGGAAGCCTTCTCCGAACAAGACTCCGGCTCGGAACTCGAGATCGACCTCGACGCCGAGGAACTGCCGCAGGGTCAAGGTGACGTAGGAACCGAAGACCCCTTGCCCCCACAAACTATCTCCAAAAAACATAAGGCTTCGGCACCACCTTTGCCTTCTGGCCAAGGTCAGCACCGAGATGACGTTTCAGACGCCCCGCCCTCGGGCCTGGCACCGAAACCACTGGTCAAGCCTTCAGGCTCGGTACGAGTCGACAAAAGCCCTCCTTGGAGCCGAAAGCCTCCGATTCCAAGCATATGTCCGGCTCGGAGCCGAAATTCACTGTGCCCAAGACCAAGCAATTTTCGGAGCCGAAACCTTCCGCGCCGAAAGGTCAGCCTCCTTTGACACCGAGAGCATTGGCACCGAAAAACTTCGGCACCCAAACATAAAGATACCCCTTTGGATCTGAAAATGGACATTATTCCATTAACACCCGATCCAAAGCAAAAAAGACTGCATATCAACCCTGATACTGGTCATATCCACATAAAACCACCTCAGAAACGCAAGCTTCAAAGGAGGAGGACACTTCTTACAAGATCCCCTTGAAGAAAAAGACTGGCTACAAGTCCTTTTCATTTTCCATCACCCCCACCTCCAGCACCCCCGTCACCTCCTGTGAATCCTTTACAGATTACACCTCAAGATTCTCCTCAATCTCATTATGACGACGATGATGCAGATGATGGGGGAATGCCTATGCCAATAGATCCATGGATAGATTACACATTAGATCCCCCAGGTGACACTGATCCAGACTTGTACCCAACCAAACCATCTCCTCCATCCGTCCATCCCACCATGAGCTCATTGCCAGGGCTGCACATTACCATGGGGTAGAGCTCCATAAGCAATCACTGGAAGAGGATTTCTTATTTGAGACACTAGCATCCACACATAGGTCATCACAATCACTACCAATGCTTAAAGGCATGATGAAGAAATTTTTTAAGACCCAATCAGAGCCTGCATCCTAACTCCTAGAGTGGACAAAAAATATAAAGCCTCTCATACAGACCATATCTTTATCAGAGGACAATTGCCCTTAGATTCCCTAGTGGTATCAAACGCTCGTAAGAGAGTGAATTCTCAATCATCAGGAGATGCTCCACCGGATAAGGAGTCTAAACTAATTGACGCCTCTGGCAAGCGCATAGCTTCTCAGGCAGCAAATCATTGGCGTATTGCAAATACCCAAGGCCTTTTAGCTAGATACGACAGGGCACACTGGGATGAAATGGAGCAACTTCTCCAATACCTCCCAGATGAGCATAAAACTAAAGCTCAGAACTTAGTAAATGAGGGTAAACTCATTTCCAGTTCCTCTATTCGTTGTGCTCTAGATGCTGCAGACACCTCGGCTAGAGAGATTAACACCAGCATCATACCCAGGAGGCACGCCTGGTTAAGGATCTCAGGTTTCAAACCTGAGGTCCAACAATCCATCCTTAACACACCATTTGATAAGGAACACTTATTTGGCCCTAACGTTGACCAGGCGTTAAAAAAGATGAAAAAGGGCACTGAAGTCGCTAAATTTATGGGAGCATTTCAGACTGCATCAGAAGTTCTTTTTGTCACTCTTTCTACAGAGGAGGGTCAAAAACAACATCCCCAGATCAGAATACCTCCACTTACAAGGGTAATAACCAGTCCTCTCCCTCCAGAGGATTTTTTCGAGGAGGTTATAGAGGCAACAACTTTAAGGGCAGGGGTAAGGGCAACACACCTAGGAACTCCCCTTCCCCCAACAAACAGTGACTTGCCTACGCTTCCCCCCGATTATGCCACACCTGTTGGGGGAAGACTTCACCAATTACTCCCCAGTTGGCAGTCTATAACATCAGACAAATGGGTTCTTGGAATTATCCAACATGGTTATTGCCTGGAGCTTACCACCAATTCCCCAAACATTGTTCCACAATCTCACAAGTTATCTCCGGAACATGTGCACTTGCTAAAACAAGAAGTCCAGTCCATCTTAATAAAAGTGGCAATAGAGCCAGTTCCCATATACAACCAAGGCGCTGGGATTTACTCTCTGTATTTTCTCATCCCCAAAAAGGACGGTTCTCTAAGGCCTATTCTAGATCTGAGAGAGCTAAACCACTACATACGGTCAGAACATTTTCACATGGTCACACTTCAACAGGTGCTCCCGCTTTTACAAAGAGCAGACTTTATGTCTACTCTGGATTTAAAAGACGCATATTTTCATGTTCCAATTCATCCAGCTCATCGCAAATACCTACGATTTGTGATAGCAAACAAGCACTACCAGTTCAAAGGCCTTACCTTTGGAGTAACTACAGTCCCCAGAGTTTTTACCAAATGCCTGGCAGTAGTTGCTGCTCACCTCAGAAGACAACAAATCCACGTCTTCCCCTATCTGAACGACTGGCTCATCAAAGCCAGCACTTACCAAGACTGTCTCTAGCACACACAAACCACAATAGATCTGCTTCATCAACTGGGTTTCACCATCAATGCACAGAAATCACACCTGCAACCATCACAGATGCATACTTATCTGGGAGCTACTCTAGACACAAAGCCCTAGCCTCTCCCAATACAGCCAGAATACACAATTTTCAAACTGCCATTCTACAGTTTCAACCCAATCAAGCATTAGCAGCCAGAGTGTTCATACAATTACTGGGAATGATGGCGGCCTGCATTGCAATTGTACTCCATGAAAGGCTTCACATGCACCCCCTACAAGAAGGCTTAGCACGTCAGTGGAATCAATCACAGGATTTATTGACCGATCTAGTGTTGGTAGACGGCAGCACCCATCGCTCTCTGCAGTGGTGGAACCCACAAAACGTATCAGCAGGCTGGCCTTTCATCGACCCTGTTCCACAAATCGGTCTCACAGCAGTCGCATCTCTAACAGGTTGGGGGGGCTCATCTAAAAAATTACACAATACAGGGCATATGAAGCAATAAGCACAGCACTCTCCACATCAACTATCTAGAGCTCTTAGCTGTTTTTCTAGCACTAAAAGCTTTTCAGACTCAGCTCATAGCCAAAACTGTCCTAGTTCGAACGGACAATATGACAGCAATGTATTATGTACAGAAGCAAGAGGGTACACACTCTCTCCAAATGTCAACACTCGCTCAAGCCATTTGGAAGTGGGCGATATATCACAAGATTTATCTTCTGGCAGAACATCTCCCAGGAGTAAACAATCAAATTCACGAATGGGAATTTCACCCCCAAGTTCTCCTTCCTTACTTCCAACAGTGGGGGTTTCCACAAATAGACCTATTTGCCACAGCCGAAAACGCAAAATGGCCAAACTTCGGCTCCAGGTACCCACACCCTCTATCACAGGGCAATGCTCTTTGGATGAACTGGTCAGGAATATTTGCCTACGCTTTTTCGCCTCTCCCGCTCATTCCATGGGTGGTTCGGAAACTGAGGCAAACATCTCTCACACTAATTCTAGTGGCTCCCACATGGGCTCGTCAACCAGGGTACACGACTCTGTTGGAGCTGTCTGTAGTTCGTAAAAAATCAACAGAAGAGAGAGGGAAATAAATTAAGGAGCACTCTTGGTCCCCCAGACAATATATTATAAACAACAAAAGAGTGTACCTTAGTAGAGAGAGAAGAGCAAATGTGCAGAATCCCACTAGGTTCTATGGAAAGCCCTCACTCACCAACCTGGTTGGTGACATGCTTCATCATTGGGCCCCACGGAGAGGCTGAATGCCACCGGTGTGCTGCAACGCCAGAGTTACTGCGGAGCTGGAAAAAATGTGATTTGATAAAAAAGGTGAAGGTGAGTTAAAAATGTCTGAATTGTGTCAAAAAAATGTTTTATTAATTTGCCAATCAGACATGGTTAAAAATAAGGTGTTGGACAAGAAACTGAATAGATTGTTCAGCTATGTCCCCTAAGATCTGGTCAACATGTTTCTGCCTATGTGTGAGTAATTATTCAGGCATTCGTCAGGACCGAAGGTGAGTGAAGTGAACCCGGCGGTATGGACGCTCTAAGGCCCACCCTAACCTGAGGTTATAAATGTAAAAAATAGATTCTGACTGTAATACTCATATGATCCTCGTGATTGAGAGGAACCGAGTTTACTATCCGGTGTAACGACTGAATACACCATGGGACTCGGGAGGGGGGTGGTGGCAAAATGGCACACCGCCTTCGCTGCCAGGCACCCGCTTGGAACCTGCGTCGACCCTCGTATGGCCGGACCCCGCTGATTAGCGGGGTCCGGATAGTAAACTCAGTTCCTCTCAATCACGAGGATCATATGACTAATACAGTCCGAATCTATTTTTTACATTTATAACCTCAGGTTAGGGTGGGCCTTAGAGCGTCCATACCGCCGGGTTCACTTCACTTCACCTTCGGTCCTGACGAATGCCTGAATAATTACTCACACATAGGCAGAAACATGTTGACCAGATCTTAGGGGGACATAGCTGAACAATCTATTCAGTTTCTTGTCCAACACCTTATTTTTAACCATGTCTGATTGGCAAATTAATAAAACATATTTTTTGACACAATTCAGACATTTTTAACTCATTTTCACCTTTTTTATCAAATCACATTTTTTCCAGCTCCGCAGTAACTCTGGCGTTGCAGCACACCGGGGTGGCATTCAGCCTCTCCCGGTGGGGCCCAATGATGAAGCATGTCACCAACCAGGTTGGTGAGTGAGGGCTTTCTATAGAACCTAGTGGGATTCTGCACATTTGCTGTCTGTAGTTCCACATCAGAAACTACACCTAAACTCCAGTCTGCTCACACAGAGCCATGGAGAAATTAGACATCCTGATCCCAAAGAGTTGAATTTAGCGATCTGGCTCCTGAAGTCATAGAGTTTGGTTATTTAAGTTTTCCACCAGACTGTATGAATATTCTAAAAGAAGCAAGAAGGCCTACCACCAGAGCTTGCTATGCAGCAAAATGGAAAAGATTTGCTGTATATTGCACTAACAACAAAATCAATCCTTTAGATGCTTCTATACAAAACATTATTTGCTACATGTTACATTTGCAACAATTAGGCCCCGCTTAGATGTCTATTCGTTCGCACCTTGCCGCAGTAGCTGTGTACTTATAAAATAGACATTTGTCACTATTCAGAGTCCTAGTAATCAAGGCCTTCATGGAAGGCTTAAAAAGAGTAATACCACCAAGGATTCCCCCTGCCCCAGTATGGAATCTCAACATTGTTCTCACAAGGCTCATAGGTCCACCTTTTGAACCATTGCACAAGACCCCTTTATAGTTCCTCTCATGGAAAGTTGCATTCCTCATTGCTATCACATCACTAAGGAGAGTTGGTGAGCTACAGACATTAACGTTGGAAGAACCTTTCTTTGAGCTACATGAAGATAGGATAGTTCTCCGTACCAACCCAAAATTTCTTCCCAAGGTAGTTTCTGCTTTTTATATAAACCAATCGGTTGAGTTGCCAGTCTTCTTTCCTCAACCTGATTCTGTGGCAGAACGCGCTCTTCACACGCTTGATGTTAAAAGAGCTTTACTATACTACATAGAACGAAAGACTTTAGCAAAACAAAACAACTGTTTGTTGCATTTGCTCCACCCCACAAAGGCAGTCCTATTTCAAAATCTGGTATTGCCAGATGGATTATAAAATGCATTCAAACTTGCAATATTAAAGCTAAAAGAACTTTAACTATACCCCCTAGAGCTCATTCCACTTGCAAAATAGGGGCGAAAGTGGCCTTTTTAGGCAACATCCCTCTAGCTGATATATGTAAGGCAGCTACATGGTCTACACCACACACATTTACCAAACACTATTGTGTAGATGTGTTAACACGTCAACAGGCTATTGTAGGCCAAGCAGTACTGAGAACACTATTCCAAACAACTGCAACATCTACAGGTTAGCCACCGCTTTGGGAGTATACTGCTTTATAGTCTATGCAAACACACATGCCTTGAACGGATAATGTTACTTATCTAGTAAGCATCTGTTCTTGTCATGTAGAGCTGTAGATTCACATGCGCTCACCCGCCTCCCCGGGTACCTGTAGTTGTTGCAGTTCTTAAATTATACATTCATACGCTTGGACATCTCAATACTACACTTATTTACTCCATTCTCACCCTCTTGCGGGAAAACAATCTAACAATGGAGTCGATGACCATGCGCACTATCACCGAAAGGAGGAGTCACCTTACCTCGTGACTAGGAAAGACTTCTTTGAAGAAAAACAACTTGCAAACATCTGAACCCAACACTAGATGGCAGGAGTATGCAAAACATGTGAATCTACAGCTCTACATGCCAAGAACAGATCCTTACTAGGTAAGTAACATTATCCTTTCCTCTTAGGTCCCATTATCTACCACGTGCTTCTTGCACTTTTTAGTCACATCTTTCTTGGGACAGTTTCACAAGGGTGCTTGGTTGCTCTCATGCATTCTTTCTATCCTTCCTTAGTCCATCTGTGCTTGTCTTATGTAGAGACATTCTGTCAGGGGCTTTGCTCCTATTGTTCTGACTGCAACAACAACTCCCTCTGTCGGTTCAGTTTTTCTTAGCGGTTTGAGTCTCACAGGTGGCACAATGTTGTTCAGGCACAGAAATGTGTGTTCATGATATGAGTGATAGCATATGCTCCAAACTTTGACTTTTGTTATTTTGTTTGCGCGCAGCCACTTTGTGGGGGAACTTGTCCCTGGATATCTGTGTTCTCATTTTGCCTGATGCTGCTTCAGCTAGGCTCTTCTCTGCCCTTTTTAGGTCTCGCGCCTAGCGTTGCAGTGCGTAGCACTGCTCGCGCAGCGCGAGACCTCTAGAAAGGGCTTCAGAAAGCTACCCACACGCTCGTGCGTGTGGTTTTGCTTTCCGAAGCCCACATTGGCTGTTGCGTGCGTTTTTTTAACAAAAATGACACGCAATTGGGCAAAGGTGGGCGCATGTCCCGCCTTTGCTCCTCCCATTCCCGTCGGTGGCCAGCACGCGCAGCAGCGCGCGTTCGCCTCGCTGCCACGCTCCCTCCCCCCGCTCCTCTGTGGTGCGCGCGCACCACTGGTTTTTCTTGCACTAGTGGCAACGGCTTGAAGCGCATGTTCGTGAGTCAACGGGTCTCAAGTATTCCTGCGGATTCAGCGACTTCAGTTTTGCCCCCAATCCTCCCCCACCGCCACCCCGGAGATCCAGTCGTCAGTCGTTGTGAAACAATTGTGCCAGCAGCCGTGTTCACGAGGAGTGCGACGGGCAGCAGTTCGACCGTGAGGCGGGCCCTTTGTGCCTGGCTGCGCGCTCACTGCTGGCCGTGCCATGTAGGCATAGTCTCACCTGCTCTTGTGGCCAGATGAGACGGAGATCTGCAGCAGGGCAGAGGCAGACGCACTTTGTGAGATCACAGCGCTGCTCCGGCGAGGAATGGGGGAGGCAACATCATCCAGCATTCCGGGGCACCGTCTTCCCTCCCGAGCCTTACCCCTGCCATCGAGCCTTTCTGCCCCCGCCGCATGAAGTAACGACCATTAACCCATCCAAATATGTTCCCGGACGTTCCTACACCCCCTGCTCTCTGTGGGCCTTTCCCTCCCAGGATTGCTCCTCATCCCTTCTGCACGCACCACATATCTCTCGTAACCATCCATCACCTCTGAATGGGGCTTGAATCCCCGCTGTGCCATCCCTAGGTATCTGTGCCCCTGCTTTGCCCTGCCTACGCCAACCTATCACACTTTACAGCAACCCGCTCACCCCTACCCTCTGGAACCAACCTCACCGTGCCCAGACCGATCCCCTTGTATGCCCCACCAAGCTCTAAGCTTGTGGGCAGCACCGCAACTCTTGTTCTCCACCCCCTAACCCGGGTGCGCTCTTCCCCCACAGACCTCCTGTAATCCTGTCCGCCCTCCAAGCCCAGCATGTCACTAATTACAATTTCCTAACCACCATTAAGCAGGCCCCAGAACCAACACTTCAGCCCCACCCTCATCACCCGTCATTAACATAATCTCCCGCACATCGCTCTACTCCTGCTGCCATAGGAGCTTCGAGCGCGGCAATGCAGTCTTCAATGCGCGCTGCTGCTGGGCCCGCAAGGTGTTACCTGGGAATCCTTCCCAGCAGCTGCTTGTCTTTGCTTCAGTTCTTCCTGACAGTGCAAGGGGTGCGTCTTAGACTAGCCAAATCTGAGAGCGAGGGCAAATTCACGGGTGAGTCCCTCAACGCGGGCCAGCTTTTTAACCAACCGCACTTTGATCACAGGAATTCACGAGCTGCGGTGTTGAAAGTAAAACTACATGTTCCACAATGCAATATTATGGTGGCTAACCCGCTTGATGTCGAGCTCACGTATCACACGGAGGTCCCTATGAGCTGTGATCACTTCTACTGGACGTGTCAAGCTCAGATTTTCCATTGAAAGCTTTTTTCTCTGCCCATGTTTAATCATCCTCAAGGGATCAGAGAGAATTTGAAATCCTATCTAGGGTTAAATCCCTTTCCTCTCGCCTCTTACCACCAAGGGAGGCAGGAGTGACCAAAATGGATAGTACCACCTTAAAGCGCCGCAGGGGGCAGTGCCTAAGGAAAAGGGACCGAAAGTTGTGTTCCAGAGTGTCTGATGTGGAGTTGCCTTTTACACTTGCGAGTTACATCATCACTGGACTTCACTTGGAAAGAAAGGGATGTTTTTACCCGGTAATTGAAGCTACAGGGATGGATACATGTGATTCTGCAGGTCACTGTTTTCCGCAGCATTATGGATACCACACTTGCCGCATAACACGTCACCTGTTGCTTAATTTGCAGGTTTCCACAAAAGGACATTTTGTTTCTAGCTCAAAGTGAACAAAATTTACTAAACAATTGTGCCGCACGTGGCGTCTCGCAGTGACAACTCTCTGCGAAGGTTTACTGGTCATGTTTTAGTTGCTGATTTCTGTAATCAAATGGTAAACTTGTACTAAAAACCTGAAACCTTTGCTGAGACAGAATTTGTGTTAAAATGTCAGTAGAGCACATTTAATACTGGCAAAAAATGTGGCACATTGTGCCTTCTGATGTGCCTTTCCTTCCCACATAATTTAGTGTATCCTGCTGAATTATTTGGTCCTCCTTTGCCTCATAATTTTACTGGCACTGACTGTATGGGGGCAGTGGGGACGGCACTGCCTCACTTTTGAGGAATGACCCAGGGGAGGGAGTGATCGTCACCGTGGGACTGATTACGTAAGCATTTGTGTGTACGTGTAGTAGTACCGTGGACAAGCTTTTACGCACTAATACCTGCCTTTGTGAATCACCCACAAAACAACCAACTCCTTTTATGTAAAAGTGTAAAGGGGCGTGTCCTTTCGATTTGTACTAAAAAAATATTCAAATTGTTTTGAAATGTTATGTTTTTGGGGGTTAATTCACAGAGGCAAGTAAGAATACATAGAATAGTACTATCTTGTACCACTTTACTACTGCAAAATACCTTTGTGAATAGGCCCCAGTGTGTCGCACAGGCTCCTGTTTATGGAAGAAAGAGCAGAGGCATCGCCGACTAAACAAGGGCGGCTTAATTCTGTTTGTCTGACAAGCAGCTCCATCGTTTGTCATGCGATGTAATCAGTGCCTGTAGCGAGATATAGATATATATTTCCGATAACAAGGTCTCTAGGTCACATGTCCTTATGACCTCTGGTGTCACTGTGCTTCCGAACATACATGAATAGCGCAGTTAACCCAGCGCAGCAGAGGAGTAACTCAAAACGATGGCGCCCCCTGCAGATTGTGAACAGTGGCCCCTGACTCCCCCATATCTCACAGACATTCAATGGCCTTGGGTTGAATGGGGGCCTCTCGAAGGTTTGGGGACACGGGCTGCAGGGGCCTTCCTTACGCACCCGAGGCACAGGGATGTTTGCTAAATGTTGCCATTTTCACTTTCATGCACAAACATCTCCCTTTTATGTGCACAGTGATGTATCCTTTTATCACGTGCTTGCAGTTTAATTGGAAACACACACCAGGCTTCCATATTCCGGATTAAAAACAGTTGGGACAATTTTTATAGGAGTGTTTTGATGTTTGCAATTTGTCCCAAGTTTATTTGCTTATGGGCATTTTGTTTTCACAGCAATATTAATTTTCATTTACAGTAAAAGAGGGGTTGTGTGTGTAGTAAATGTATATGTTTTAAAGATTCACCTATGACTACGGCTTAAATCACCAAGAATAACTTTGATAATTGGGAAACCAATTGCGTAGCTCATCCTTGAGTTTGGAGTAGATTTCACGACTTTTGTGAAATTGACAAATAATCTTTGGACTCTCTCTGGATGTATACAACTGTTGTAAATGCGTGAGAGTAATTAAAATAGGCAAAATGTATTCACATGGAATTTCCACAGTGTAGAAACTTCTTCCTGAGCAAATGACGTAGGAATGCGCTTGTATGTGCACACATCTGTTTTTCTTTCTCCAAACAGGAATTGTTTTTTTTCTTTGGAGAAAACCCTTCCTTGAAATGACACAAAACTTGGACTGGGACCCTCCTATAATAAAAAAAATACAAAATGCAAACCTCTCTACCTACAAAAAGGTGCTTCGTTCATGCATCTTCATCAATTGGTCTGTTGAGCTGTCATTCATGTTTTGCTTCCGCCCACGAGACGATTCAGAATGGGTCAGTGAGTCAGCTCACTTCAGCCATTGGCCTTCTTGAACTGTAAATGACGGCATTTTTCCACCTCACGTGTGCACTTCGGCCTAAAAAGAAGTGCACTTGAGTGCTGGGGCCAATACTTTACTTTGCCAATACTTTTCTCTTTACAATCTTTTTATTATTTTAGTCATCCTTCTGTGTTTAACCTATGTTTTCAGGGCACAGCATTTCAAAGGCAATTTTAACCTTTATGTGCACCAATAATAATAATATTTTCCTGTGATGTGAATTAAAACTAAAAACGATTTCTATTCAATTAAGTATACCTACCATCTAGGAAGCATCTATAATGCCCCATTAAATTAATATCTGATGCTTGCAATATAAAATAATCATTACACTAGCTCACGAAGGCCATGCTTATTGGCTTTGCTATTGCTTGCTTGTAATTTGGTGTAAATCCGTTCACCATTTAACAAAAAAAATATTCTCCTAACAAAAAAGCAAGAAATGTATGGATACCTGACAGGTTGGCTGCCAAGTTAGATTTAAACCCAAGAACTAGCAATCTGATTGGTCTATAAGACCACATATAACATGACGCTGACTTTTGAGTCAGTAAAGGTTACTTGTAACTTGTGCACCCAAACTAAAAACAAGCATTTGCAATGCAATAGGTCTCGCATTATTAAAGTTTGAGCTATTGGCATTGCTAAATAATGCAACACCAGTAGCTCAAACTTTAATAATGCGAGAGTTTGAGCTATTTTTATTGTAAAAGACATTGCCTTTTATTTATGTTTTGGTTTTTGAAACATAAATAGAAGCCATTGAGACCTCTAGAAAGGGCTTCAGAAAGCTACCCACACGCTCGTGCGTGTGGTTTTGCTTTCCGAAGCCCACATTGGCTGCAGCGTGTTTTTTTGTTGTTGTAAAAACGACACGCGATTGGGCAAAGGAGGGCGCATGTCCCGCCTTTGCTCCTCCCATTCCTGTCGGTGGCCAGCACGCGCAGCAGTGCGCGTTCGTCTCGCTGCCGCGCTCCCTCCCCCTCCGCTCCTCTGTGGTGCGCACCACAGGTTTAGATTCCCGCGTTCGGCTCCACAGGTTTCGATTCCATGCTTTTTCTTTCATGTGTTGTGCTTGACCAGTCAAATATTTTTAATACTAAACATTTGGCGGTTCTGTTTCGGCCAGAATCCCACCCTTTGCTTCAGACTCCATCTGCGTTAATGTACTTATGTTTTTTTATTTTTTTATTTTTTTTAACTCCGACACAGGTGAAGTGAGGTCTTGTGGCTGTTGACTGTATATTTGTAGTGATGTTTAAAGGACAGCATTACAGCTAAACAATTTCATCTCGTAAATGAGTTTTCTTAAAACACGAAGAATGAGTAGAGATGCATTGGTTTAATGCCTTTCACATGTTTCGTGTTGTTTTTAAAGCCAATTTTGCCCTGTGTTGAAACCGTGATTCCTTTCCTTCCTCAGGATAGTGATTTTCCTCAGGCCGTGCAAGAGAACTAAGCCTGGTGATCTGCCCCCTTCCTCCCTGGTGATTCTCCTGTCCACCATAGATGCCAACACCACCCATTCTGGGTAACCATCAAATCTGCCTCGCCTGCCCGCTCCTGTCCTTTTCTAACCAAACTTAACTTCCCTTCCCTTTGTTCAAATCTCCCTGCTCTCTCCCACCCCAACAGGACAGTCCCTCCAGACTGCATCTCCAATCACCAGTGCAGCTCTGGTCTCCCTTGCAGCACCTCTCCCCCAATCTTCCACCCACTCGAACCATTGGAAGGCCTGTGGGCTGGGGGATGTTCAGGGTCTTGGAGTTTCTTCCAATGCAGCTACCGTTGTGGAGCTGCTCACACGATAGCTGGTGTCGCTGAAGCAAATTCACACCTCTTGTAAAAGATGAGGTTGTGAGGTAAACGCTCACTTTTGGGATCTGCGATTACCCTGTAGCTCTCAAGGTGGAATCTTGCAAGGTTTCGATCAAAGGTCTGTAAATCAAACAGCCTTCTGCTTTTTGCACAGGGGTGGATGTGCCTGTGAACTGTGCTCACAATTCTGCAGCTTCGGCAGTATCTGTGTGAGGAAGGGGGGTTTACATGTAATACCCATGGCATCTTTATTCTTTGCGTGAGAAGAGCTTGCACTGCTGCTGCCTGTTTTGTGTTTTGCCTGTTTTATCTAGGAGGTAGGGCTTTCGGTGGGTTGGGAGCCCTAGGGCAGGGCCCAAAGTATGTGCTGATAGGGCCACTGGTACATGGCCCCAACCATCGCCACCTCCTTGTACTTCGCCCGGGGAGTAAACTGTGAATTAAGGTAGGAGGAATAAGCCTTCTCTCTAACTGCTGTAGTTTGACCACGGTCGATTAACACCCTTTTTTAAGGTCTGGCATTCGCCAAAAACTTTTGATTTTACTGAGAGTTATATGTATGATGTACATATTTATATGGGCCGTCATCCAGTGCTCTGTTCTAGTGACGTTTACGTTTTTCTTCCACCCACTACAGCACGCAGAATGGGGTAATGGGTCAGCCCACTTCAGCACATCCACACACACAGTAGTGCCATTCAGTGCCAGACACTACTACTATGGCAATGTGTGTTTTTGAGCCCAAATAATAAGATTGCTATTACTGTTTTTTTCTGGGTTGGCTATGGATCAGCAGCTTCCCAAACTATAACATTTTACAAGAAACCATGGCAAAACAAGCATTAAAAAAGCTGGTAACCAATGCACAACATGTTGGCTTTGCCAATGTCTGTTTAGGTCTGCCTTCACAGAGCAAGTTTCTGGATTACCTACTGTTATCAATTCTTTAGCATATATATCGAGTGAGCTCTGCCCTACAGGAGTATTACTCTCTCATCTCTTCCAATCGACTTTCGGTGTATTATTCCACCTCCTATGGAGTGCTTGTGTTGCATTACATGTCTGACTTGTATCTAAAAATTACGATGAAAACTCAGTGAATTAAATGATTTATCTCATAGGTGTATTGTATACTGAAAGATATCTTATTTGTTCTTGTTTTCACTATGACAGACTTTTTAAAAATATTTTTGATAGGGCTAAAATATTAGCTGGAACTATTGGCTTTGTCAGTGCTTTTTAGGCTGAGCCTGGGCAGCACATGCGTTGCTCTGCGAGGCATGCTGTATTCAAGTAAGGACTTGAAGCTCTGCCCATATTTTTCATTGGCTTATGTCGTTGTCCACTGTAAACTGTGGCTGTTCATTGGTCAATAGGCTTAGTAGTCCCTACTTACCACAGCCTTGTTTCATTTTGTAACCTCCCACGGCGACACCCCCTGTTACCTGTGTTGTTACTTGGTAGACTTTAATTACAGCCTATGAGCACTATTTTCTCAAACAGCTCTCGCTTGACGCTTTTTTTTATTTTTAAAGCATGAACGTATTTGCAATGCAATAGGTCTCTAATTTGTGACAGTTTAAGCTACTGGCATTGTAAATGACAATGCCTTTTATTTATGTGTTTTAAAAGCAACACCTAAATAAAAGGCATTGTCATTTACAATGCCAATAGCTCAATTTCTCGTAAATGCGAGACCTATTGCATTGTGTGACATAGTTACAAGCCACATAATTACACTCTACTCAATGCAACATAAATACACTCCACATATTACCACTCAGTGCCACATAATTACACGCCACATAATAACACTCTACTCAATACAACATAAATACACTCCATATAATACCACTCAGTGCCACATAATTACACTCTACTCAATGCAACATAAATAGACTCAACATAATACCACTCAGTACCACATAATTACACGTCACATAATTACACTCTATTCAATGCAACATAAATACACTCCACATAATACCACTGTGGCACATAATTAGACGCCACATAATTCCACTCTACTCAATGCAACATAAATACACTCCACAAAATACCACTCAGTGCGACATAGTTTCACGCCACATAATTACACTCTACTAAATGCAACATAAATACACTCCACATACCACTCAGTACCACATAATTACACGCCACATAATTACTCTCTACTCAATGCAACATAAATACACTCCACATAATACCACTCAGTGCCACATCATTACATGCCACATAATTGTACTGTACTCAATGCAACATAAATACACGCCACATAAATGCACTCTATACCACATACCACCAATCAACATAAATGCACTCCACACCATGACACAATTTCACTAAGCATAATTTCACTCAACACTACAGCTCCAGGCCACACAATTCAACTCCACACATTTCCAATACACACCGCATAATTACACACCAAACAACATATTTCAACTCCACAATCCACAACGTACCTCCAATCCACACCATATAGTGTCACCACCTGAGCACCAAACATCATTCACCACCACCATTTTGCATCAGCGCACCACCTAAGCATCACGTCAATCTGGCCTTGGAATCTGGCATCTGTTGATTCTCCCCTAGTGTCCGTCCGCTGCTCGTGTTCTAATTAAATTACTGTTTTCCAACCTCCACTCCCCAGTTATTTATGTCACGCTCCCCCATAACAATTTTTTTTTTATAACAAACCAGCATGAGAACAGGCAGGAAGAAGTTGCCAGCAGTGCAAGTACAAAAAAACTAGAAGACATTTTTTATGTTAAAATCTTTTTTTAATCAGGTTTTTCAGTTGTATATAATGTCGTCTTCGTTTATATAAAGGTAACAAGAATGCTTAACACTTTTTATTATAACTTTTCAACATAATGCACAGCAGCCACAATGCTCTACAACATAGCCAAAAGTTCTGGCTAAACACATAATTTTAAAAGTCGCTGCTTGTTTGGTTTACTTTTGGCCAGTCACTCTCCAACAGAGCATTTTGGCACTCTGACACAAACTGCTCCCTCCATCCTCCCTTAGTAGGTAACGGACATTGCCATTTACAATGCCAATAGGTCTAACTTAAAAAAATGCGAGACCTATTGCATTTCCAATGCTTGTTTTCTTTTCCTATCCTATGTTGCGGATTACCTATACTAGGCCCTCTGTGTGTTGGCCTTTGCTCTCTCTGTCTTCTTATAGACCAGGTTGTGATCTTGCTTCTGCTGTTTTAGACAGGTTCTTCACACCTGCTTTTTCTTTCACAATATTTTTTGATAACTACCAGCCTTCTTAGCGTACTAGGCAGCGTGTCAGTCTCATAATCTGAAGGTCGTGTGTTCATTTCTCAGAGATGGCGCCTCTTTTCCTGATTGTCATCTTCTCTCTCAGTTGCATTGTTTTCATGTCTAGGCTGACTTTATTTTCTGGAGTGTGTGAGGTGTCCACGTTCTCCATTCTCTTTTTTGCTGGTATAAGCTGCTGTCTGGCGCCCATCCTCGTATATGTTTCTCATATCTTAGTATTGACGGCGTCTGTCTTCGGCCGCCAGCTCATTGCAGCTATCTCTTTATGTATGTGTGTGCATCAGCATATATATATATGTGTATATAGGTATCTTATGTATATGTTTTTATGTGCATATATTTACGTATCTGTGTCTATCTACATACATACTAATGTATGTATATATATTTATATATATATGTATCCAATTTTGTATATATATGTCTATGTAGCTATATGTATGTATGTACTCCCTTCCACAGTACAAATACTTTGCTTTTTGTTTTCTCCTATGCGAGTTATACATTCCTGCCTATTTTGTGGAGTTCCCACTATCTCTGACAGTTGTTTCTCAGGTACCGGTATTGGTTTTGCTGTGTTCAGCCAATGTCCATGACAGTATTCCTAATGCTTTTTCCATTGTGGATAGTGTCTTAGATCCTTCCCTTTCGGCCCCGTCGGGAATGGCTTATCTTGTTATGGCTTTATGGGGTACTGAATTTTCCTCAGTAACCTTGTCTATTGACTTTGGTTTCCCTCTACTCACAACTGACCATGGTCTCATCCCTCCACGGGAGCGTACCTGTATTCTGTTTATATTGTATGTTACCTTCAGACACATCTGTTTCTCTCCAGGGTAAATTTTTTTATATGCTTTTCAATGTCTTCTTACTTAGTTTCCTGTGATCCTTACCACAGTTCTTAAGGTGGGGCGTTGCTTTTTCCTTCACATCATTTCCCCCGATCATCCGGTCTCTCTTGACTTATTCTAGACCGAATACTTCTATTCAGGGATCTCTGGCAAGTTAAGGTCACAGGCCCTCCTCCGGGGATGGATTGCTATGGTATTTAATTCAAAGTTAAGAAATCTGCTGCTAGATGTCTCTATCAAATGAATAAGTTGCTTACCTTCGGTAATGCCTTATCTGGTAGAGACAGGATCTAACCGCAGATTCCTTACTGACTGCAAACTGGTTTCTGTTCTTTACTAGAGAGCCTTATCCTTATATGTGGCTGTCTTTCATAAGAGCTCCTACTTGTTTCACACAAGATGTTTCCCTTTTTGGGCACACTGTCTCCATGTCCAGTTTCTATAGTGGCTCGGCGTTGTTGGCGCAGAAAATAGTCACAGAAGAAACTGACGTCAGCGCGTTGGAGGAGAGCTTATATGTACTCCGTTGACATCACATCTGGTCGACAACTTCTATCGACGTTCTGTGGTACTACTGTAAAAATGTGCCATGACCCAGTGTGGTGCATGGGGAGAATTCACAGGTAAGGAATCTGCGGCTAGATCCTGTCTCTACCAGATAAGTTACCGAAGGTAAGTAACTTATTTGTTTGTGACAGAGACATGGGCAGACCACACGTCTGGCCCAGACATGGTTATAGCCACACCATCTGGTTATACAATCTACAGAGCTGACAGACCAGATAGAAGGGGCGGCGGGCGAGCCATTATTTATCATATTAACATGTCAGCAATCTTTCAACCAGTATCACTTTCACGCTGTGAAGCACTCTCCTCTATAAAAATTGCAAATTCACAATCCTTAAATGGGGTTCTTATCTATTGTCCTCCTGGCTCTAGACATACCTTCATGCAGGCCTTGTGCACTATACTGAAATTAGGTACACTTGCCAATGATTTCACTCTATTAGGAGACTTCAATTATTATCTAGAAGACCCCATAGAAAAAGACACAGAAGCTTTACTTGATCTGATGTCTAACTTGGGCCTCACACAGACAGTTGCAGGTCCAACCCACTCGGCAGGCTATTGTTTAGATGGGATTTTCACAAATAATGCCAGGCTAAAGGACATCAGCATCCTGCCGAATAACATGGTCTGACCAACAGGCCGTAATTTTTGATTTATTTCTGTGGCCCCAATCACAAACAAGGAAAAACCTTCTTAATGTACAAACTACTCGCCCCTGGCACAAGATGCTAGCAGACCAACTTAATCTTGACGCAGTCGCAGCCTGTGTTGACAGAGGATGTAGATACCTTGGTCAAAAATTATTCAGCATGGATCTGTGCTGTAGTGAACACATTGGCCCTGGCCAAGATATCCCATCCCAAGAGACAAAAACCATTCGCACTATGGTTTAATGAAAATCTTAGAACCCAAAAACAACGGTGCAGAAGGCACAAACAAGTGGAGAAAAGACTACCTTTAGTCTGAGAAAGAAATTTACAAACCGTGTATGGCAGAGTATAAAACACTGCTTGAAAGAGAAAAATCCTCCTATTTTTCAAAGAAAATTGAAGCTGCAAAAAACTTGGTGAAAGAACTTTTTCGAACCGTTAATAAGTAAACCTCCACCCAAGCAACAATCCAGCAGCCAGTAGCCAATCATTCTGTAACAACTTAGCCAGTTTCTTTCAAAACAAAGTAGAAGAGGTATACAACAGATTCTCTTCCACTAAAACTTCTTTGTTAGAGGAGACAGCCTCTCACCCAACTCATCCCAAGCCTGGTTCCTTCGCGATATTCACTAACCCCACAATTGAGCAGGTTACTCTGCTCTTTAAAACTAAGAAGTCTGGGTCTCCTTAGGATATGTGTCCTCCATCGGTGGCCAAATTAGCACCTGTCACCTATGCTGCCATTTTAACAGGTATTTTCAAACATAAGTTTGATACAGGTTATTTTCCAATGCAATGGAAGATAGTGTCCATACTCCCACTGATAAAGAAGCCATCTCTCAGCCCAGCCGACCCAAACAGTTACCGCCCTATATCTCACCTTCCTCTTCCAGCAAAGATTGTAGAAAAGATCATGAATCTACAATTGGCAACCTTCATACATGATAACGATCTTCTGGACCCCACTCAGTACGGAATCAGAAGTGGCCACAGCACCGAGACAGACTTAATCATGGCTTCGCAAGTGTTCTGAGAAGCCCTTGTTCAAGGGGGGAGCGCAGCCCTTATATTATTAGATCTATCAGCAGCTTTCAATACTGTCAAACACGAGCTGCTGATTCGCCGCCTCCAGAATATCAGAATAGGAGTAACTACCCTTGCCCTCCTGAGATCCTTTCTTGTCGGTCGAGAACAATCGATGTACATAGAACGTCTATGTCACAACCTTGGCCAATCTCATTAGATCATTCGACTTCTCACTTGCGTCCTATGCCAATGATACTCAGATTGTGATTTCCCTGACCAAGAATAAGCAGAACACGGACACCAGATTCCACGATTGTATGCAGGCAGTCAGCGACTGGATGGCCAAGAATTGCCTGAAGCTAAACTCTGGGAAAACAGAGGTTATCCTGCTCGGTAACCAAATCTCCTTCTGGTCCCCTTCGTGGTGGCCTCAGGAACTGGATACCCTTCTGACCCCAGTAAGGAAAGTCCGTAACCTGGGAGTTATAGTTGATGGTAAATTTACCTTTGGTACTCAGATATAGGTAAATGGGGTTACATCCGCTTCTTTTTATACTCTTAGGACCCTAAAGAAGATTCTCCCCTAAATTCCTTTGAATCTTCAGAAAACAGTAGCTACATCCATGGTTCTTTCGAGAACGGACTACTGTAATGGCCTCTACACTAACATGCAACAGAAACATATGAATAAATTGCAAACCCTACAAAAAGCAGCAGCTCGACTGCTGCTAGGAGTTCCGAAATTTAAATCTGCTTCCATGGCACTGAAACAGTTGCACTGGTTACCAGTTAGACGGAGAATACTTTTTCAGGCTCTCTGCATCGCTTTCAAAGCACTAGCACCGGACAACTTGAAAAAGAAATTAAAATGGTATTGACCACCTAGGATGCTACGTTCCGCCGCAAGCAAAATCAGTACCATCTCAAAATATAGACTCACCTCTTGGGGTGGAAGAAGCTTTGTGATTTGTGCATCCGAAACTTGGAACTCTCTACCCCTTCACATCGAATCCATGAATAACTTGCCCCCATTTAGGAGCTTTTCAGGTCCCAGTGAGTATCAGGTTGAGGTTTCAGTTGAGCTAGCGCCAAGACACCTCCGGGTATACGTGCACTTTAGAAATAAATTTGACATAATATAACAGTATCCTGGCACCACCGCTTTATGTTCTACACCCATGACAATAGTCCTCTGTCCACCGTTAGAGCATGCTTGGTGCACCCCTCCAGGTCATAGGACATGTCCTGAACCTTACATTGTCATGGATGAGCCTAGGCTTGTGCACACATGCTAGATGACTTTGAAACTAGGGCCAAAATAAAAGTTTGATTTCCGGATTCATATGCAATGTGGCAACTGGGGCAGGAGAACATGTCTGTACACCGTGCATGGGAAAGTTCAATCCAAACAATAAGAGATTACAAGCAACTTAGGGTTTCTACAGGGGAATGTGTCAAGTTTTTATGTTCTATGGCAGCTGATAGTAAACTTTTGAGAGTTATGGGTAGAGTTGGTAAGATTTGCTATTCTACAGGTGGACATGTTAAGTCTTTTGTGTCAAATGGAAAAGACAACAGGTTTTGGTGTTCCATGGGAGGCCTTGATGTTGAATTGGAGATGGTGTGCTTTACTTGAGGAAGTACTAGGCTTTTGTTTTCTTCTCAGGCGTTTGTATTCCTTATGAGCAGGTAGCAGGATTTAAACTTCAGCTTCAGGCAAAATGGCATTGTGCAGTGTTTCTGCAGGAGGAGATAGCAGGCTTTAATGTTCCATGGGAGGATACAGGAGATTTTTGGTGTTTCATGAGAGTACAAGCCAAGCTTTGATGTTCAACCAGATGCTGTGGCAGTCTGTGGAATGATGCTGTAGACTGTGGCCCTTCATAGGATGGCAGTTAAGTATCTGTGGATAAATTTGAGTTTGAGGGCTGCAACAGTATCTTTGTATCCCTCTGTGTAAATGAAATACCTTTCATTTACCCCTTCTGTTGGACGTAATCATTGGTAATCATCGAACCTACTAATTATATTCCTTCCACATCATGGCCCTACTAATAACACCATGATTTAGCGCCAGATAATGACTTGGTTGGTTCCACCAAGTTGCTTCAAGATAGAGAATGTTGACGACTTGGCATGGCTGCTTGTGTCCCTTGCATTCCTGTTGGCTGCTTCTTCCTCACTCCTCGGTGGACCCTGGTGAGTATTTGCTGTGGCTGCCTATAACCAGTGCATGTCTGTGGGCTGGTCATCTGTTGCTCCTGGATGGCCTTCAAGGAGCAGTTACCTGGGCTGCATATATTGTTATTTCTATTGCCCTTGTCATTTGGTACTTGTGTGGTGCAGCATCTGCCATTTGTAATAGCATCGTATCACCTTTCGCTAGTTTGAGTTATTACTTACAGAACGTGTCCATTGCACACCGGGATCTCTTAAATGGGCTCCTTAGGAAATTAATACTAGTGAGCAAATACTTAAATGTTTTATTTTCTTTGTTGGTGATAAAGGACTGAGTGTGACTCACAGGCCTCGATATTAGGCCATAGCCCCCTCAATGTGTAATTTGCTACATTTGTTTCTCTTTCCTTGTCAAATTTTCTAGGTTTCATTAGTTGTGGGATAACAGGCCTGTTATTAACCTCTTGGCTGGTGCTGTCTATAACCAGAGCGTACCTGTGGGTTGCTTCTCTGGGTTTCCTGGTTTGGACTTGACAGTGTATTTATCAGGGCTGCTTGTTCCTAGTTCATGACTGTGGATTGCATCTCTGCGTGAACTCTGTGGAATATATCTTGGCTACTTGTAACAAGTGCATTCCTGTGGGTTGGTCCTGTGCCACTCAAACCCACCCAAAAGGCAGAACCTGTACCTTCTGATAGATGATAAGCAAGACTACATGCACATCTGTCCATAGCTCTCCTTCATTCCACTCTAGGCATTGGTGCAGTTACACAATCATAGTAACAAATGGAGGGCATTCCACTACTTATTGTGCTTGATGCCAAAACACTTTCCACATAGGCCCCAACTCTTAACCCACATCCTACCAGCCAGACAGAACAATACATTAATGAAAACTTAATGCGTTATAGACAGACAGCTTGCCGCCTTCCTCGAGACGAATGGATCCCTCGACCCCTCGCAGTCCGGGTTTCGGGCCAACCACAGCACCGAGACCGCCCTTATCGCAGCCACCGACGACATCAGAACCCTAACCGACAACGGGGAAACAGCAGCCCTCATCCTCTTGGACTTCTCCGCGGCGTTCGACACCGTCTGCCACCGCACCCTAGTGAAGCGCCTCAGCAACATCGGAATCCGAGAGAAAGCACTGGAATGGATCATCTCGTTCCTCGCCGGAAGAACCCAGAGAGTCCGCCTCCCCCGTTCAGATCCGAGGCCACCGAAGTCATCTGCGGCGTTCCACAAGGATCTTCACTCAGTCCAACCCTCTTCAACGTCTACATGAGCCCCCTCGCAGCCATCGCACGCCAACACAACCTCAACATCATCTCCTACGCCGACGACACCCAGCTGATCCTCTCCCTCACCAACGACCCCACCACCGCCAGAGCCAACCTACACGACGGGATGAGAGACGTCGCCGACTGGATGAGGAACAGCCACCTTAAACTGAACTCAGACAAGACGGAAGTCCTCATCCTGGGCTCATCACCCTCCGCCTGGGACGACTCTTGGTGGCCCCCGGCCCTGGGCACCGCGCCCAAGCCAACGGACCACGCACGCAACCTGGGCTTCATCCTGGACTCCTCCCTGTCGATGACCAGACAAGTCAACGCCGTCTCATCTTCGTGCTTCAACACCCTGCGCATGCTCCGCAAGATCTTCAGATGGATCCCCACTGAAACCAGGAAGACCGTCACCCAGGCACTCGTCACCAGCCGACTGGACTATGGGAACACCCTCTACGCCGGAACCACAGCCAAACTTCAAAAAAGACTCCAGCGCATCCAGAACGCCTCCGCACGACTCATCCTGGACATCCCCCGACACAGCCACATCACCGGACACCTGAAAGACCTGCACTGGCTCCCCGTCAGCAAGAGAATCACGTTCAGACTCCTCACCCACGCACACAAGGCCCTCCACGACCTGGGCCCCAAGTACCTCAACGACCGCATGACCTTCTACACGCCCACCCGCCAGCTACGATCAACCAGCCACGCCCTCGCCACCGTACCACGCATCCGCAGAGCCACCGCCGGAGGAAGATCCTTCTCCTACCTGGCAGCCAAGACCTGGAACTCCCTCCCCACTCACCTTCGGCGAACCCAGGACCATCTCTCCTTCAGGAAGCAGCTCAAGACCTGGCTGTTCGAGCAGTAACTTACCCCCTCCCCCAGCGCCTTGAGACCCTCCCGGGTGAGTAGCGCGCTCTATAAATGCCGTGATTGATTGATTGATTGATATTCCAGACTCCTCTTCAATCCACTACACTCCTAGTTGAACAAACCAATGTCAGAATAAGGGCACAACGCTGGTCAATCTCACACATCAACAGAATTCTTGCCACATAGGCCACACTGCAATCCCCTACCTGCCATTCATGTGCTTTTGTTCCTCATCTGGGATATTAAGAACTGTATAAATTAAACTCCAGTAGAATTCAGTCATCTGCGTAAATGACCTGTCTACTCTTTTTCGCTTCCACCTGCTACAGGACTGTGCCAGTATCTTTATTGCCGTCTGCAAATGACTCACCTTCTCTTTATCCCCTCTCTTAGGTCCAGGGATGGCATCGCAAAGCCACATCCTGTGGATTTTTACTGGTTCCAGTTTTAGAAGGACCTTTCGCACTGCCTAGTTACCTCTATGGGGATCCACTCCGTGCCCAGCTCTTCATTCCTTTGAATGTCAGCTGCCTGCTCAAAGAGGGCTCGGAACACCTATTTGATGGTATGTAGCCAACCTTGATAACAGCTCTCTCCTTCTGACATGTAAATTCATCCATATTCTCACGTCCTTTTCTTCTAACTGGAGCATGTGAGGGCCACATGCAGCTGTTCCTCCTGTATTTCCTGAAAGCAGTGAAGCATCTACATACTCTTGATTTTAGCAGATAACAGAACTCAAGAACAGAGATCGGGTCTGTTTCATAAAGATAAGTGTAAAAAATATGGGTGGATTTCTACAAATATACCTGATCATACTTTTACAGTTCACTAAACTGGTGTAACAATATTCCTGGAAACCCATGCTAGGTGTACGTTTCCAGAAGAATTATTCCACCTGTCGTGTGACTTTTTTTTAAGGCTATGTTATACCCTAGTGCGGAATTGTACATAGTGTACAATTTCACACAATGGGAAGGGCATCTGAATGTGCAAAAGCCCGTTTTTTTTACTTTGCATGCCTAACATTTTTCCCCAAGGAGAAGGGCCTTTCGTAGTAAACTCAGCAAATCTGGAGTGATCGATTTCCCCCCCCCCCCCCTCTCATTCTGGAAGAGGAGTTACTCTGCCCCTTGGCTTAAGTAAATCACCTACCTTTTTCCATGGTGAGGACGGGTGGGAGTTCAGTTTGTGAATGGCATCATATTTGTGGGCATTCACTAATTTACAAGGGCTCGCACAGCTTGTTCATCCACTCCCCCCCACCCCCCCGTTAGGCATTTACTACTACAGATTTTTCTGCATTCATTGCTGAAAAATACATTAAAACAATGTATCTGATAGAGACATCTAGCTGCAGATTCCTCAACTTTTGAATTCTCCCCTGGGCGCCAGTCTGGATCTGGGAAATTTTCAGAAGTCCCTCTGCACGCCGGGGGACGGCGTAATACGACTCCGTATTGATGTCAACTCCGCGTGACGTCAGCGGAGTAGTATAAGTCCCCTCCTGGCACGGATGTCAGTTTCTTCTTTTCCACCCTGCAACGCGGATCCGTAGAACTGGTTCCTCAGGCCGTTTTCTGGCCTACCTCAAAATGTTTTGTCAGTTGAAACTGCTTGTTCGAGGCATGTGAGCTGTAGATCCACACATGCTGTGCATAGCCCGCCATCTAGTGTTGGGTCCGGATGTTTGCACTTTGTTTTTGTTCGAAGAAGTATTTTCCAGTCACGAGGTAGGTGACTCCTCTTTCGGTGATAATGCGCATGGGCATCAACTCCATTGATAGATTGTTTTTTCCGCCATCGGTTTCGGATGTGAATTGCTGTGCTCCGGTTTGGCACCGTTTCTCAGGTTCCCTTCGATGCGCAATCCTCTACCCTCGACAGTATTGTTTCTCGATTGCATTTCCTATTCTCCGCGTATCGTTTTGAACCAAGAATCTTCAATCAGAAAACTCGTGGAGGGCCGTTGGGCCTACCGGCGCCGGGCTCGCTAGCAGTCGATGGAACGGACTCCATTCAAGCTCTGTCCCGGGTGTCAGGCCAAGTTTCCGCGCACCGACCTGCACGAAGTGTGCAATCTCTGCTTGTCACCAGAACAAGACGAGAAAGACTGCGACGCGTGCCGATCGTTTCGATCGAAGAAGATGCTCCGTGACCATCGGGCTCGACGTCACGAAATGAAACAACAAGGTGGCTCCGTACCGGACATCTTCGGAGAATATTCCGAACAAGAACACGCTCAAGGAGCTGAGGAAGAAGAACATGTCTCCGTGTCCAATGCCGACTTCGACATGGAAGAAGAGGAGCAAGTTACACCGGGTCAACGTACCGTGAGTACAGAAACCCCCTTGCCCCAACAACCAAAATCTAAAAAGGTTCCGGTCCTTCCTCTGCCTGCGGGCCAAGGTCGGCACCGAGAAAGAGTTTTGAGCACCCCGCCTGTGGGCCCGGCGCCGAAACACAAAGAAAAGCCTTCCGGCTCGGGATAGAGTCGGCCCCCTAGCGGCACTGAACTGAAATCCTCGGCGCCGAAAACCAAGCATGTCCATCCTCCATCTTTGTCCAAGTCTAAGTCTTCGAGTTCAGAGCTGAAACTCTTGACGCCGAAAACTACAACTAAAGAGAAAAAGACTCCAAGAAAAGATTTTCGGTCCGATGTTCCACCTCCGGATCCAAAACAAAAAGAACTGGTTATCAACCCAGATACTGGACATATTCATGCCAAATTACCTGAAAAAAGGAAATTGGCACATCAGGATATACCTCTAAAGAAAAGGAATATGGGTACAAACCCATCACCACCTGATATTCCACTTCCTTCACCTACTAATCCTCACCTACTTATTACCCCCACTAATTCACCACCACCACTATCACCTGACCCACAGGATGAGGGGGAGGGGGAGGGGGATGGGGATGACAACAGGCCACAAGATGCTGATCCATGGGAGGATTATAATACTGATCCACATACAGACACTGACCCTGATTTGTATCCATTGAGGCCATCACCTCCTGATGACATTATAGGTTATATTGAGCTTCTTAATAGGGCTGCTCACTATCATGGGGTGGAATTAGATAAAGAAACTTTAGAGGAGGACTTCTCATTCGAGACATTAAGCTCCACTCAAAAAACAACACACACTTTACCAATGCTTAAGGGGATGCTTAAGCATGCAGACGAGGTTTTCAACGACCCTGTCAGGGCAAGAATAATCATGCCCAGGGTTGAGAAAAAATATAAACCAGCACCTACTGACCCTGCTTTCATCAAAGGTCAATTGCCCTTAGACTCTTTGGTGGTCTCTAATGCTTGTAAAAGAGCAAATTCACAAACAACAGGTGAGGCCCCTCCTCCTGATAAAGAGTCCAAGTTAATTGATGCCTCTGGTAAAAGGGTAGCTTCTCAGGCAGCTAATCACTGGTGCATTGCCAATGCTCAGGATTTGCTAGCCAGATATGATAGAGCTCATTATTATGAGTTGTAAAAACGTATGCAATATTTGCCTGATAAGCATAAAGCTAAGGCAAATGATCTCATACAAGAAGTAAAACTCATTACCAATACCTCCATCAAATGTGCATTCGATGCAGCAGACACAGCAGCACGTGCAGTAAACACAAGCGTGTTGCTACGCAGACACGCATGGTTAAGAATATCAGGTTTCAAACCTGAGGTACAGGCCTCCATTCTTAATCAACCTTTTGACAAGGAACACCTATTTGGCCCAGCAGTTGACACCTCGCTGGAGAAAATGAAAAAGGACACTGAGGTCGCAAAGTCCATGGGGACTTTACAATTACCTGCTAGTAGAGGTTCCTTTCGCCGCTCCTTTTACAGGGGTGGTTCCAAAACTGTTACCACAGAAAATCCCTCCTCCTCTTACAAGGGCAACAATCAATCGCCCTCATCACGAGGATATTTTAGTGGAGGTTTTAGAGGAAACAATGGTAAGGGAAGAGGCAGAGGCAACTCCACACGCACTTCCCCCGCTAATAACAAACAGTGACTTGCTTCCACTACCCTCCGATCATTCCACTCCTGTCGGGGGACGTCTCTCTCAATTTGTCCCTGTCTGGAACACCATCACCTCAGACAAATGGGTTCTACATATTATCCAATATGGTTACTGCCTGGAACGTACAGACACTCCCCCAAACATTCTTCCAAGACCACATGCAATGTCACAGGAACATCTCACCCTTCTAAAACAAAAAGGTTCAATCTCTGCTAGAAAAAGGAGCAATAGAGCCAGTCCCATTAAAACATCTAGGAACCAGAGTATACTCCCTATTCTGCTTAATTCCCAAGAAAGACAGATCTCTCAGGCCTATACTGGACCTCAGAGAACTCAATCTATACATTCAATCAGACCACTTTCACATGGTCACTCTACAACAAGTGCTTCCACTCCTTCAACAAGGAGACTTCCTGTCCACTCTGGACTTAAAGGACGCCTATGTCCATATCCCAATACATCCTTCTCATCGCAAATACCTAAGGTTCATAGTAGCAGGACAGCATTATCAGTTAAAGGTGCTCCCATTTGGAGTAACAACCGCACCCAGAGTTTTCACCAAGTGCTTAGCAGTAGTCGCAGCTCACCTTTGAAGACAACATATTCACGTCTTCCCATGTCTGGACGACTGGCTCATAAAAGCCAGCTCGCAAAAAAGCTGTCTCCATCACACTCACAAAACAGTGCAGTTGCTCTACGAGCTTGGATTCACAGTAAACCTATCCAAGTCTCATCTACAGCCATCCAACGCACAGGTATATCTGGGAGCCACAATAGATACACAAAAGGCTTTGGCCTACCCCAATCCGGCCAGAATCCGCAACATGCAGACTCTGCTCTGCCAGTTTCAGCCTCATCACTCATTGCCAGCTCGAGTGTTCATGCAGTTACTAGGGATGATGGCGTCTTGCATACTAATAGTCCCTTACGCAAGACTTCACATGCGTCCCCTTCAAGAGTGCTTAGCACGTCAGTGGAACCAGGCTCAGGGTCGGTTATCGAATCTAGTGTTGGTGGACTGCGGCACCCATCGCTCTCTGCAGTGGTGGAATACACAAAACCTTTCAAAAGGGCGGCCCTTCATCGACCCGGTTCCACAGATAGTGCTAACAGCAGACGCATCGCTCACTGGTTGGGGAGCTCATCTCCAAACACATACAATTCAGTGCATGTGGAGCCTGCAGCAAAAGCAGCTCCACATAAACCATCTAGAGCTGCTAGCAATTTTTCTAGCGCTCAAAGCGTTTCAAGTTCATCTAGTAGGCAAAGCTGTCCTGATCCGTACAGACAACATGACAGCAATGTACTACATACAAAAACAAGGGGGGACACACACTCTCCAGCTGTCACAACTAGCACAGACCATCTGGAGATGGGCCATACATCACAGAATGTTTCTCCTGGCAGAACACCTTCCAGGAGTAAACAATCAGATTGCAGATCTGCTCAGTCGTCAAAGACAACAGATCCACGAATGGGAACTCCACCCTCAAGTTCTCCCCCCATTCTTTCAGATGTGGGGCTTTCCAGACATAGATCTGTTCGCCACAAACCTAAACGCAAAATGCCCAAACTTCGCTTGCAGACATCCACACCCATTGTCCAAGGGCAATGCACTATGGATGAATTGGTCAGGGATATTTGCTTACGCTTTCCGCCTCGCCCACTCAGTCCATTAGTGGTTCGGAAGCTCAGACAGGCGTCCCTGACATTAATCCTAGTTGCTCCCACATGGGCTCGACAACCCTGGTTCACAACCCTGTTGGAGCTCTCAGTAGCTCCTCACCAAAAACCACACCTCACTCCCAATATGCTCACTCAGAGCCATGGAGAAATAAGACATCCAGATCCCAGCCATCTCAACCTTGCAATCTGGCACCTGAAATCTTAGAGTTTGGCTACCTTAATCTTCTGCCAGACTGTATAAATATTATCAAAGAGGCTAGACGTCCTACCACAAGACCATGCTATGCAGCAAAGTGGAAGCCATTTGTGATATACTGCAATAACAATCAAAAAGATCCACTGGACGCTTCAGTTCAAAACATAATTTGCTATTTTCTTCATCTGCAGCGTTACAATTTAGCGTACTCTTCCATACGCATACATCTTGCTGCAATAGCTGCATACCTACAGAACAGGCAACATCTGTCTCTTTTTAGAGTGCCTGTCATCAAAGCATTTATGGAGGGACTTAAAAGAATCATTCCTCCAAGACTTCCACCTGCTTCAGTGTGGAATCTCAACATTGTCCTCACCAGGCTAATGGGTCCACCCTTTGAACCATTGCATAAATGTGAAATACAATTTCTTACTTGGAAGGTAGCTTTCCTCATAGCTATCACATCTCTGAGGAGAGTGGGTGAGCTTCAGGCACTAACCATAGAAGAAAGTACATCAAAACAAAGTTGTTCTGCGGACCAACCCTAAATTTCTACCAAAAGTCATTTCTGCCTTTTATATCAACCAATCTGTTGAGTTGCCTGTGTTCTTCCCTCAACCAGATTCTGTGGCAGACCGTGCTTTACACACTTTAGATGTGAAAAGAGCTATTCTTTACTATATAGAAAGGACAAAACCTTTCCGCAAAACAAAACAACTATTTGTCGCTTTTGCTCCACCACATAAAGGCAATCCAATATCAAAGTCAGGCATTGCAAGGTGGATATTCAAATGCATTCAGTTATGCTATGCAAAAGCAAAAAGACCTTTACAAATTCCCCCTAGAGCACACTCCACTCGCAAACTAGGGGCTTCTATGGCATTTCTAGGAAACATACCCATAGATGATATCTGCAAAGCTGCAACATGGTCTACACCTCATACATTCATAAAACACTATTGTGTAGATGTGTTAGCAAGACAGCAAGCTAGTGTGGGTCAAGCAGTTTTACGTACACTATTTCAGACCACTGCAACAGCTACAGGTTAGCCACCGCTTTGGGAGATAACTGCTTTTTAGTCTATGCACAGCATGTGATCTACAGCTCACATGCCTCGAATGGAAAATGCTACCTACACATTATGCATCTGTTCTTGGCATGTAGAGCTGTAGAGTCACATGCGCCCACCCGCCTCCCCGGGTACCTATACCTGTAGCAGTTACATCTTACTTAGATACATAAATACATGGACATCTCTTACTACTCTTACTAACTCCATTATCACCCTCTGCATCAAACAATCTAACAATGGAGTCGATGCCCATGCGCACTATCACCGAAAGGAGGAGTCACCTACCTCGTGACTGGAAAAGACTTATTCGAACAAAAACAAAGTGCAAACATCCAGACCCAACACTAGATGGCGGGCTATGCACAGCATGTGACTCTACAGCTCTACATGCCAAGAACAGATGCATACTGGGTAAGTAGCATTTTCCTTTTTTTACTCATATCGTCAGGCTTTAAGCCTTGTGGGTCTTGTACACGACATTCAGTTTGCATGTGGTGTTTGGGAGAACACCACGATTCCGGAGGTTGCGGCTCCTGTCAGAAGCTGCAGCCGAAGACACTTAAGGAACGTCGAATGACACTCAAGGCGGCGCGGTTGACTCGGTCCTCGGGGGCTTCGCTTCGGCCTCTGTTTTTCACCTTGTGTGGAGGGCCGTTCACGGGGTTGTTCCAGGAGCCGGAGCCATTCCCGTGGAATTCATTTGCCATCGACGTCCCAAGGTAAGCGAAGACTGTTGAAGTCACGGCACCCCCGACTTAGCCGCATGGAGACTCAGTCTCTCACGGCTCCTCCCATTCACCGGTTAAAGAGATGGTACATGACTCCGCCCAGCGCCTCCCCGTCTTTCCGGGAGCCGGGGTATCGATGGCCCAAATGAGAGATTACTATAACTCTCTGCATCTTATGTTTGGGTCTCAACCATACCCTGGAGTGCTATCGGGACCCCATGGAGGTGAGAGGAGCCACGCTGGGGGGTTCGCCCTCGGTGTAGGTTGGGCCTTCTGAGTCATCATGTCGGCGCCGGTTGGCATCAGACGATTCCTCTTAAGCGCCGGTGCACAGCCCTTTGGGGTTTCCATCTTCGGCATCTATCCTTGATCAACTGGCTCCAACAATGACGTCAGCAGCACCGATCGAAGCCATTTCTCCTCCTCTTGACGTTGAGGCGTCGGGTGTGGAGAAATATTGTCCTTTGGCTTCCCACTCATGGAACACGGAAGAGTCGGGGCTATTGCAGCCTATAGCTAAGACTATAGCTGAGGCTATTCTGCCCCTTATGGGGGAGAATTGGCTGTCTGCACTAGGGGAGGCTATAGGGTTGGAGTCTTCCCCAGCTTCGGGACTTCTTTCCCCCTGCTAGTCTTGCTACTGAGGCAAGTTTCTCTTTTGCGGATATGTTAAGGAGGGTAGCTATGGTCTTAGAGTTATCTCTTCCTTCTGTGGAAAAGTCTACTGATCCCCTGATTGATATCCTCTGTCAATGTCAGACAGGGGTGGAGCCTGTTCTCCCATATAGTGAGGCCATGTATGACATTTTGTTGGATACTTGGGCTAAGCCTGATACGGGAGTCTCTGTGGATCGTAAAATATCTTTCAGGCACCAGCCTGCTCCTGGAGATCCAGCTTGTCTCCTCAGGCACCCTACTTCTCGTGGTTTGTTGGTACAGGCTGCTTCAGCCTCACAGAATATGGATTCTCTACCTAATGTACCGTCGGACAGAGATTCTCGGAAACAAGATGTGTGTGGCAAACATATTTTTTCCTCTATTTGTTCTGCTTTAAGGTCCATCAACACGTCTTGTGTTCTTGGGCGTTTTTCTTACACGTTGTGGGATTCATTAAAAACTATTTTGCCGTCACTTCCAGATGACATCCGATACAGTCTTGATCAGTTGATTCAGGATGGCCAACAGGCAGCTAAATTGATCATTAGATGTAGCGTGGATACTACTGATTCAGTGAGTCGGGCCATGGCATCTTTTGTGACACTACATCGTAGTGCCTGGTGCCTCAGGCTTTTTAGAGGCTGTCCAAGCTGCTTTGGTCAATATGCCCTTTGATGGCACCCATCTTTTCGGTGCCCAGGCCGACTCGGCTTTATGGCGTTTCCGTGATAGACGAGGTGAAACAGAGTCCTAATTTCTCTCTTTCTAATTATGTGCCTCTTTAATTTTTTCTTTATACTAGGCTGGTATGGGCGATGTTGATCTTTTGTTTCTTACACGGCTGCGCATGTTGTGGCAGTGCAATAGTTGTCTGAATTCTTGCCCTTCTACTCACTTACAGAGGAACAAGTGATTAGACACCCCAGAACACAACACTCCCGACTCTCACAGGAATCGCGGTTACAAGACACACCCTTTCACTCACACTCTTATACTTGTCCTTAATAAGATCTTACAGAGACACGAACAAGTTTAAAATATTTATTTTAACTAACGTGCTCTAATATGCAGTATATGTGCCACAATAAGCAGAAAAATGCATAACACAAATACGGTCAGCATGGCAAGTAATCCGTAGATCATAAAAGGAGCTGTCATAGTGCGAGACAGAGTAGCCTAACCTCCCTCCCCTAGCACAGACGCAGGATGATGATATATTAGAAGATCTCTGGGTGTTATCTGCAGACCCCGTACCTCAGTCTATAGGCGATAGTTCCACATCATAGGTGCTGTCATGCTCTTCTCCCTGGAAAGGTCCCTCTCCAAGTGTGTCCTACCTATCCGTGTATTCCAATAAGACCAAAGTACGTATTCCCAAACAACAGCTGCATCTGTATGTTTTGTCTAGGTGCTAGGGCCTGACCAGAACAGAATAACAAGGGGCATTGTTGTTCGACCTTGTTCGCAATGTTCAGACTAAATCCCAGGAACCTGCAAAGCGTGAACACAGCAGTGGGTTCTCATGTGAAAATATCAAACGAAACATTTGCAAAATAAGCTCATGTAGTAATGTGTGCAAAGCAGCGGACAGTCTACAGCGTGCTCATGCTAACTTAGGGAAGACGCCAATGTCCCCATGGGCTACATGACAGTTGGTGTTACCCAATATGGTGTTCCTGCGGTTAGCAGATTTTATTCTTTCAATACTGTCATTGACAGGGTGTGTTGTACAAGGATACCTATTTCCTTTCCCTTTTTTCCTCTGATGATGGACTTCATGCTCAAGAGGTCATTTGCTTGTGGTATTTTCTTCCAGTTAGGAAGTTTACCCATCTCACCTGCTCCTTTAGAAGCATTTTGGCATGCTGGTAAGCATTTCTTCTGACTTTCGTTATCTCTCATAGAGACATCTTGTTTATGCCCTTGGTGCGAGCTTCTATACAGAGAGCATGCTTGTACTTTTCGGTTACTCTGAGTTTCCACTTCGGTGAAGTTTGGACTCTTCTTTGCAGCCTATGTTTCTGACCTGTCCGAGGTTCCCACTAGGACATTCTTTTTTGATCTGTCCTTCAGTTGTTGCAGCCCTTTTTGCTATTTTTTGGCAGGGTGCACTTTTTATTGAATTTTTATAGTGCACAGCTGGTTTTCTTTTAAGTTCTACTACTCTTTTTGATGGTGGTTATACCAACTCTGCCATGTTGTGCGATCCTTGCCTGTGCATTGGCTCTTGTTCCCTTAATAAGTTATCCTCTTTCTTGTAACCTTTACCTATGGCAGGGTCCAGGTCTCTGTTTCGTATTCTTTCGAATACTTATATTAGCAATTGTTACCCTCATGTTTGAGGCATGTGTGCTGTAGATACTAACCCCGGGCGGAGACCTCCGCTCCACCCGCGGAGTGTGCGGAGATTTGCCTGTTCCGCGGAGAACGCGGAGTAGGCAAATCTCCGCGGCGGAGCGGAGGTGGCCAGCCCCCGCCTCCCCACCCACCCTATTAACAATTGCTTACAAGTTAAATGAACGACTTTAAAGTAAATAGAAACACCTTACCTCAGCTGCGGCGTCCCCGGGCTGCCCTCCTCTTCATCGCGTTCTCTAAAAAACCTGCGCATGCGCATTTCTAGCTAGAAATGCGCATGCGCGCCCCCACATACGCAGTTTTCCCAGAGAACGCGATGAAGAGGAGGAGGGCAGCCTGAGGATGCCGCAGCTAAGGTAAGGTGTTTTTATTTACTTTAAAGTCGTTTTATTTAACTTGTAAGCAATTATTAATAGGGCGGGTGGGAGGCGGGTGGCGTAGCGGAGCTCCACGGAGTTCCACAGAGTTTGTTCTCAACTCCGTGGCCCTCCGCGTAGCCCCGCTACCCCCACTACGCCCGGGGTTAGTAGATACACATGTTTTGCATACTCCTGCCAAGTTGTTTTTCTTCGAAGAAGTCTTTTCCAGTCACGAGGTAAGGTGACTCCTCCTTTCGGTGATAGTGTGCATTGGGCATAGACTCCATTGTTAGATTGTTTTCTTTCCGCAATCAGGTTCGGACGTGTATTGCGACACTTCTATTCAAAACCGTTAATCAGGATCCCTTCAGTACGTAATTCACTCTACCCTCGTCGGCATTGTTTTGATCGCGTCTTCTATCATCCGCGTGTCAAAATTTGAAAAACTTTAATGATAGAATCGGGAAACTGCAACCACGGCCTTGGGGCCAAGTCTGTTTCGTTTATCTAACTTCCACTCGAAGAGCAATCATTGAGCCTACTGCCGATGGAACGGACTCCATTTCAATTCTGTCCTAGGTGCCATTCCAAATACCTGCACACCGACCTTCATAAGGTTGGTAACCTTTGCCTCTTCCCGGAGCATAAAGAAGAAGACTGCGACGCTTGTCGGTGGTTCTGATCCAAAAAGACACTGCGGGACCGTCAGGCCCAACAAAGAGAAATGCATCAGCAGAGTTAGTGGATACCCCTGAAATCTTCAGAGAAGATATCGAGCAAGAAGAAATGGAAGTGTCAGCAGTGGAAAAGGAAGAAGCCTTCTCTGTCCGGGACTCTGATTCCGAGTTGGAGATTGAACTAGAGTCCCACGACATTCCACCTGGACAGGGTGCCGTGAGTACCAAAGCCCCTTTGCCCACAAAATCCACTTCCACCAAACAAAAAGCTTCTGGGCCACCACTGCTATCAGGCCATGGTAGGTACCAAGACTCTGATTCCAACGCCCCGTGCTTTGGCTCGGCACTGAAACAGCAAGTCAAGCCTTCGGGCTCGAGCTGAGATTATACCCCTTCGGTTCCGAAAGCTAAAAAGGACAAATCCAGCTCGGTTCCAAAAATTTCAGCATCCCAAACAGAAAGATGCTCCTTTAAAGCCTCCGGAGCCAATTCTGGAAACTATAAAACAGAAGCTGGATTCAAAACAGAAGAAAAGCCATATAAATCCTGACACTGGACATATTAGAACGAAGTCAGTGATACCGTCCTCCAAAAGGAAAATAGAGACTAGATATAAAATCCCTCCTTTAAAAGAAGGACATGGCTACTAGCCTTATTCACCACATTCCTCAAACCCCTCCACCTTCTTTACCAGTACCTATTATACCAGCTTCAGACCCTCTATTTATCACACCACGAGGCTCTCCGGGTACAGATCCCGATATAGGGGATGGGGATGGCACTTATGATCAGCCACCACCAGATCTATGGGATGATTATAATATAGATCCACCTGCAGACACGAATCCAGATCTATGCTGTGCTAAACCTTCCCCTCCTGATGATAATACTCATATCAGGAGTTAATTGCCAGGACAGCAACGTACCATGGTGTAACTTTACACAAGGAATCCCTAGAAGAAGATTTCCTCTTTGAAACTTTAGGAAACACACATAGAACATCACAGTCATTGCCTTCGTTGAAAGGTATGATGAGGCATGCTGAAGACATTTTTAAAGATCCAGTGAGGGCACGTATGATAACACCTAGGGTGGACAAAAAATATAAACCCCCACCATCTGACCCAGTTTTTATTAAGGGCCAGCTTCCTTTGGATTCTTTAGTTGTCTCTAATGCTCGTAAAAGAGAAAATTCACAAACCTCAGGAGAGGCACAACCTCCAGATAAAAAATCTAAATTAATAGATGCCTCAGGCAAAAGGGTAGCTGCTCAGTCAGCCAACCATTGGCGTATAGCCAATACACAAGGTCTGTTGGCTAGGTACGAAAGGGCCCACTGGGACGAAATGGAAGATTTATTGCAATATCTCCCAGAACACAAGAAAAGAGGGCAAGAACTAGTACAGGAAGGGAAACTCATTTCCAATTCCTCTATTAGATGTGCGTTAGATGCTGCGGATACTGCAGCCAGAGGAGTCAACACCAGTATTCTCCTCAGAAGACACTCATGGTAAAGAATCTCTGGTTTCAAACCAGAAGTTCAACAAACTATCATTAACGGCCCTTTTGACAAAGAACACCTCTTTTGCCTCAAGTGGACGAATCACTTGAAAAAATGAAAAAGTATACAGAATTGGCAAAATCTATGGGAGCACTCCAGTCTCCTTCTAACAGAGGCTCCTTTCGCCGCTCATTTTATAGAGAAGGCTCCAAAAGTAATACCACAGATGCGGCCGCATCTTCATATAAAACGACACAATCCTCCCCCTCTAGAGGATTCTACAAGGGTGGCTACAGAGGAAACAATTTTAAAGGAAGAGGTAGAGGCACACCAACACGTACCTCTCCATTCCCCAACAAGCAGTGACTTCATATCACTTCCCCTCGATCATTCATCACCTGTCCGGGGAAGACTGCAACAGTTTCTTCCCATTTGGCAATCAATAACATCAGACAAATGGGTATTGGACATTATCCAACATGGTTATTGCCTGGAGCTCTCAAGCAACCCTCCCAATATTCCACTTCGCACTCACAAACTCCTGTTATAGCACCAGCATCTGCTCAAACAAGAAGTACAAGCTCTTCTAACAAAAGGAGCTATAGAACCTGTTCCACTACAACATCAAGGGTCTACTCACTCTACTTCCTAATTCCAAAAAAGGACGGTTCATTAAGGCCAGTCTTAGATCTCAGGCCATTAAACCTGTACATATTATCAGAACACTTCCATATGGTCACACTTCAACAGTTGCTTCCGCAGCAAGGCAACTTTATGTCAACACTGGACTTAAAGGACGCATACTTTCACATACCCATTCACCGAGCACATCGCAAATACCTCAGATTTGTAATAGGACGAAAGCATTATCAGTTCAAAGTTCTCCTATTCGGAGTAACAACTGCACCCAGCGTTTACCAACTGCCTAGTAGTAGTAGAAGCAGCTCATCTACGAAGAAAGCAAATTCATGTCTTTCCATACCTAGACGATTGGCTCATAAAAGCCAACACAAATCTCAAGTGTTTAGAACACACTCAAACTACCATAAACCTTCTACATCAGTTGGGATTTACAATCAATGCACAAAAATCTCATCATCTGAAAGAGACACGTTAGTGACAGATTCCTTACCTTAGAATATCCCCAGGCGTCAGGCTGGATCCGGAAAGTTTTTGCGTAGCAGTACCCTTGCGCGTCGGTAGGCGGCGTCATGCGGCTCCGCGTCCGTCGTCGGCGTCGGGACCGCCGGGATGACGTCGCGGGCAGTACTTAGACGCCGCCCCTGCGCGCTGACGTCAGTTCTTCTTTTTTCCGCGCCAGTAAGCGCAGATCCGGGAAGAGCAGTGCCCTAGTCATTTTTGACTAACTTTTTGGTGATTTTTCACTGTTTTCTTCGAGTCATCTCGGCTCCACAGTGTCGGTAGGGATGCCCGGCTTCAAGCCATGCGACGCCTGTGGTCGAATGATGTCGATCACAGACCCGCACTTAGTGTCTCTACTGTCTCGGCCGCGACCACGACACGCAGTCGTGTTCCGACTGCCGGGCCTTGCACCCGAAGGCTTTGCGAGGCGGTCACAAAAGCTCCTCGAGGTCCGGCAGTCGGCTCCGCGCCGCACCAAGCCCCGGTCACGCGAGAGGTCGAGGGGCCGGTCGCGGAGTCCTCGCCCGTCATCGGAGTCCAAGTCTTCGCACTCCTCGGGTAAGTCGAAGCACAAAAAGTCTAAGAAGCACCATCGCTCTAAGACTTCGCCTCGCCGGTCTCGCGACTCGGCTGAGGCCCCTGTCGGCACCGTCCCCGCGGCTCCGGATGTGCCTGTGGCGCCGCCCCCGCATTACCCGTCCTTCCCAGGTTCGGGGGCGACTCCGGCCGAGATACAGGAATTCCTGTCGGCCATGGCACGCCTCTTCGGGTCTCAAGGCCCCTCCGGTGCGCCTTCGGGCCCCGCGGGCCCTAATGGGATTACCCCGGCGCCGCCGACGACTCCGGTCCCGGCGCTGCCTGTCCAACCAGCCTCGCTCCCGGCCCCGGCTTTGGCCCCGGCCTCGATCCCGGCTCCGGTGGTGCCGGTTGACCTAACCACGCCTCCGCCGATGTCCCCGGTGCCGTTCCTGACGCCGCCCGGGGCTCCGGGCGGCGTCGTTCCCCAGTTCTCTCCGGATCCGGACGCGGCGTCGGACCGACGTCGCCCGACGCCGGCTCCGGCGCCCATGAGACCTTGGGTCCCGGACGTCCCTCCTCCTCCTTATTTTCAACCGGAGGAGGACCAGGAGAGCTGGGAGGGGTCGGATGACCCTCTCACACAGCAGTGTGACTATGATCAGGACTGGGCAGAGGAACTTGGGGATGCCAGTGGTCTGGACACTTCCCCTGACACTGGCATGCTGTCTCCTCCTTCCGTGGCTACGGAGGAGGGAGCAAATTTCGCAACGGTGTTGCGTAGAGCAGCTGGAGCCTTACACCTCCAATTGCCTACAGTGGCTGTCAGGACTAACCTCCTGACGGAAGTGCTTCAGCCGGCAGCTACCTCCTCTGAGCCATTGCTGCCGTTTAATGATGCACTTTCTGACGTTCTTTTGGGCACCTGGTCCAAGCCCGCCACAGGGGCTCCTGTGGATAGGAACGTGGCCCGACGCCATCGCCCTGCTCCGGGCGACCCCTTGTTTCTCTCTCAACATCCCACCCCGAGAGCTTGGTTGTCCAAGCCTCTGCCTCCCAAACCGCCTTCCCTACCGCCCCTCCGGATAGGGAATCCAAACGCCTGGATCAATTTGGGAAGAAGTCCTTTTCTTCCTCCAGTGCTGGCTTGCGGTCCGTCAACACCGCTTGCCTTTTGGGCCGATACTCCCACTCTCTGTGGGATTCGGTGGCGCTCGTTTTGCCCCAGTGTCCTGAGGAGGTCCAGACACTGCTTTCCCGCGCCATTGCGGAAGGAAGGGATGCGGCGAAGTACACCATCCGTTGTGGCCTTGATACCGCCGACTCGCTGGGCAGATCGCTTGCAACGACAGTGGCGCTGTGTCGCCACGCCTGGCTGAGGACAACTGGTTTCTCGGGTGATGTCCAAAACACACTCATGGACATGCCCTTTGATGGAGTCAGTCTTTTTGGTACCAAAGCAGACCATGCGCTGGAGCGTTTTAAGGACTCACGGGCTACTGCCAAGTCCCTGGGCCTTTCTGCTGTGCTCCCTCCGCTAACCTCTGCTTTTCGCCCCTTTCGTGGCCACGGAAGGGGCGCCCAGTCACGTCCGCTGCCCAGCCACCGGCCCGCGCAGCAAGCGTCTTCGCGTGGCCGAGGACGTGGCTCCCGCAGTGGCGGGTCAGGCAACCAGCGTGCAGGTCAGGCCACCAACCCCGCCCTGTCCGCGGCCTCCAAGCCCTCCTAGTCCTTCCTTTCAGGTGCACAGCACGCCAGTAGGGGGCAGGGTCCGCCATCACCTTCACCACTGGCGTGCCATCACCTCGGACAGGTGGGTTTTGGACACTGTCCGAAGGGGCTACTCCCTCCCCTTCGAGACCACCCCCCCAGCCATGCCACCTCAATTCCACCGCATGTCAGGGGATCTCTTGGTGCTTCTGCAGAAGGAAGTCACGGCACTCTTGGCCAAGAGGGCCATCGAGCATGTTCCGACCCCAGAAGTAGGACGTGGTTGCTACTCCCACTACTTTCTGGTGCCCAAGAAGGACAAGGAGGACATGCGTCCTATCTTGGACCTCCGGAACGTCAATCGCTTCCTCCGGAAGGAGAAGTTCAAGATGCTCACCCTAGCTCAGGTCTTGACTGCCCTCGACCCTGGAGACTGGTTGGTAGATTTGGACTTACAGGACGCTTATTTCCACATCCCCGTCCTGCCGGCCCACCGGCGTTACCTGCGGTTCACGGTAGGCCTCGAGCATTTTCAGTTCACCGTGCTCCCCTTTGGCCTTACAAGTGCCCCTCGGGTGTTCACGAAAGTGATGGCGGTGGTCGCAGCTCATCTGCGCCGGGCAGGGGTTCCAGTATTCCCCTACCTCGACGACTGGCTGCTGAAGGCAGGATCGTCCCAGGCAGTCGTCTCCCACCTCCAGACTTCGGCCGAACTCCTGCACTCGCTGGGGTTCTCCATCAATGTGCCGAAGTCGCATCTGATTCCTTCTCCACAGCTCCTTTTCATTGGGGCAGTTCTGGACACGACGCAGTTTCGGGCCTATCCTCCCGAACGGCGAGTCCGGGATATTCAGGCTATGATTCCGATCTTTCAGCCTCTATCCTGGGTTTCGGTACGGATGACCCTGAGGCTGCTGGGCCTCATGGCCTCCTGCATCCTGCTGGTCGATCATGCCAGTTGGCATATGCGGGCTCTGCAGTGGGACCTGAAGTTCCAGTGGGCGCAGCACCAGGGCTACCTGTCCGATCACGTCCAGATCTCGGAGGGGACTGCAAAACAGTTGCAGTGGTGGCTCTCGAACCGGCAATGGGTCATGGGCAGATCCCTCTCCCTTCCCCAGCCAGAGCACACAGTTGTGACGGATGCGTCCCTTCTGGGATGGGGCGGTCACATGGGAGAGGCGGAGATCAGAGGCCTCTGGTCTCCGGCGGAGTCCCGGCTCCATATCAACCTTCTGGAGCTCCGGGCGATCCGACTTGCACTCAAGGCATTCCTTCCCTCTGTCAAAGGGACGGTAGTGCAGGTGTTCACAGACAACACCACCGCCATGTGGTATTGCAACAAACAGGGCGGGGTGGGGTCGTGGACCCTATGTCAGGAGGCTCTGCGCCTCTGGACATGGCTGGAACATCAGGGCATATTCCTGATGGTTCAACACCTGGCAGGTTCCCTGAACGCCAGGGCGGACGAACTCAGCCGCAGGTGCATGATGGATCACGAATGGCGTCTTCACTCGGAGGTGGCGCAAGGTCTCTTTCAGCAGTGGGGAGAGCCTTGGTTAGATCTGTTCGCCACCGAAGAGAATGCGCAATGTCAGCAGTTCTGCGTGTTGGAATTTCCAAGGCGGCACTCGCTCGGCGACGCTTTTCGTCGCGAGTGGAGTTGCGGTCTGTTGTACGCCTTTCCGCCTATACCACTTCTACCCAGAGTGTTGAAGAAGATTCGGCGCGACCGGGCCCAAGTCATCCTTGTGGCTCCGGACTGGGCTCGAAGAGTTTGGTATCCCGAGCTACTCAGTATGAGCGTCGATCCCCGATCCGTCTGCCTCTTCGGGAGGATCTTCTGTCGCAGCAGCAGGGGACGGTCCTCCACCCGAACCTGTCCAGTCTCCACCTGCTTGCGTGGAGATTGAGCGGCAGCAGTTGATTCCTTTCGACTTGCCTCCCGAAGTTTGTGATGTGATTCTGGCAGCCAGGCGTCCCTCCACTAAGGTGGTATACGCCTGCAGGTGGAACAAGTTTGTGGCATGGTGCACAGCAAAGGCTGTGAATCCCCTCTCTGCCCCTCTTTCTGAGGTTCTCCTGTTCCTTCTTTCTCTGGCCCAACACGGTTCTGCCCTGGGTACCATCAAGGGCTATCTTTGTGCTATCTCGGCCTTCCTCAGGCTTCCTGATCAGCCCTCCCTTTTCAAGTCCCCTGTTGTTAACAGGTTCCTAAAAGGCATTACACACCTCTTCCCTCCTGTTCCGTTTGTGATGCCTCAATGGGACTTGAACTTGGTTCTTACCTTTCTCATGTGCGCTCCCTTTGAGCCTCTACATAACTGTCCTCTTCGTCTTCTGACTCTGAAGACAGCCTTTCTGGTGGCCATCACCTCCGCTCGGCGGGTGAGTGAGCTCCAGGCTCTATCATGCAAACCTCCCTTTCTGTCTGTCCATCCAGACAAGGTTGTTCTTCGGACGCGTCCGTCCTTCTTGCCAAAGGTGGTTACTGCCTTCCACATTGGGCAGACCATCACTTTGCCCACCTTCTTTCCACCTCCGCATCCTTCCAGAGAGGAAGAGAGGCTCCACCGTCTGGACCCAAAACGTGCGCTTTCCTTTTATATCAACCGCACACAACACTTCCGGGTGGATGACCAGCTCTTTGTTGGCTACGTGGCCGCCAAAAAAGGTTGGGCGGTGCACAAGAGAACCATTTCCCGCTGGGTAACCTTGTGTATCAAAGCCTGCTATTCTTTGGCTAAGAAGGAGCCTCCTGTTGGGCTGCGTGCCCATTCCACCAGGGCAACGGCTGCTACCACGGCCTTAGGCCGCGGTGTTCCGCTGCAGGATATCTGTCAGGCAGCTACGTGGGCCTCGCTGCACACGTTTACCAAGCATTACTGCCTTGACAGTCAGGTCCGGAGGGACAGCTTCTTTGGCCGTTCTGTCCTCCGGGACTTCCTTGTCTGATCTTTGTTCGCAGACCCACCACCGGGGTTGGTATTGCTGGGGTATCTATTCTAAGGTAAGGAATCTGTCACTAACGTGTCTCTTTCAGATGCACAAGTTACTAACTTGTGTAACGACATATCTGTAAGAGACAGTAGTTAGTGACAGATTCCTTACCGCCCACCCATCCTCCCCGTTCTGCGAACTGATTTCTAGGGTTAAGGACATCCCTTTCAGGGCCCTAGTATTTTTCAGACACCTATGTCAGCTTCTTGCATGGCTCTGCGTTCCTGGCGCGGAAAGTCTTGTACAGAACTGACGTCAGCGCGCAGGGGCGGCGTCTAAGTACTGCCCGCGACGTCATCCCGGCGGTCCCGACGACGGACGCGGAGCCGCATGACGCCGCCTACCGACGCGCAAGGGTACTGCTACGCAAAAACTTTCCGGATCCAGCCTGACGCCTGGGGATATTCTAAGGTAAGGAATCTGTCACTAACTACTGTCTCTTACAGATATATCGTTACACAAGTTAGTGACTTGTGCTTCAACCTTTACTACTGCAACCATATCTTGGAGCTATTCTAAACACTCAAATGGCTCTAGCATATTCCAATGCAGCCAGAATACACAATTTTCAAACACTGCTACTACAGTTCCAAAACAGCCAGTATCTCCCAGTCAGGACCTTTATGCAATTACTAGGAATGATGGCGTCATACACTGCAATAGTGCCTTATGCAAGACTAAGTATGCCTTCTCTACAAGAATGCTTAGCACGTCAGTGAAATTAATCACAGGGTCAGCTAAAAGATCTAGTGTTGGTAGACAGCCACACCCATCGCTCTCTCCAGTGGTGGAACACACAAAATCAAAAGGGCGCCCGTTTATCTACCCTTTTCCGCAGATCGTGCTCACAACAGATGCATCTCTCACAGGGGGGGGTGCACATTTACAACATTTAACAGTTCAGGGTCTCTGGACTACCTAACGACAGAACCTTCACATCAACTACCTAGAGCTGCAAGCAGTTCAGCTGGCGTTATAAGCATTTTTACCTCACCACATAGGGAAAGTTGTCCTAGTCCGGACGGACAATATGGCAACAATGTACTATGTACAAAAACAGGGGGGGTACACACTACCTACAACTGTCACGCCTCTCTCAGCCCATTTGGCGTTGGATGATTCATCACAAAATCCAACTTATAGCAGAACACCTTCCAGGGACAGACAACAACTTTGCTGAACTGCTCAGCAGGATGCAGCAACAAGTCCACGATTGGGAACTTCACGCCAGGGATGAGGAATTCCTATAGCCCAACGCCCAGGACATATTGTTTGGGGTCAAGGGCAACAGGTTTTCATGTGCATTTTGTCCTTGGGACAAGTAGGCCCAACCCCCTACAGCACAAACCCTTTGGCTGCCAGTTTACATTACCACATTATGGATCAGGGAAGGGAATTGTCTGTAGTTAAGGTAATATTTGTATCCATGTGTTAATGCTGTTCAGACTTATTATTATGGTTCATTAATGCAAAGCCTTTATTATTAGGGTGAGCGCTCTAGTAAATGATGTGAGCTCCGACTGCACTACTGACAGTGGTTCCAGTATAAAAATGTGTACACACATTTTCAAAGTTTAGCAATATGAGGCTATGTATAATGCTCCCAGAATGCTCTCTGATAAGATGCAAATATTTGCAGAAGCTTGAAAGCAAGATTCTTTGCTTTCAAAATAAAATGTTCACAAAAAGAAATGCAAGTAGGAAAAAAACATTTAGCTAAAGTACTCTAAAAGTTTAGGTACCATTTCTTTGCAGCATCATTTAGTAAAATGTGTTGATGTATGCTAGTACTTCCCAAAAATATTCATAATTGAAAATAAGTGTAGCCAGTTTAAATAAGATTATAGAAAACATAATAAAACAAGCATTGGCAAATCCATAGGTCTCAAATTGGTGGTCAGCCTTTTGGTTTTGACAGTGCGTGACTTGTTTTGGCATGGTTTTTGTAAAGCATTATTGGTGTGGGAGCTGCTGGGCCCTCACCATTATAACAAACCTTGGCAAAAGCAAAAATTGCTTTTGGTCTCAAAAAGCATACATTACCACAGTAGTTCCAGGCACTCAACAAAACTACTTTGTGTGCCGATATGCTCCTTATGAAAGAGCAGAATGCTGTTGCTCACATTAAAGCCAGCCGATAGACAGAATTAAATAAACACAAAAGGTCATGGTTAAAGCCAGACCTAATTCGGGACCCAATTATTAAAGAAAGCCTCAAAAGTGCACCCATGGTACATGTCCTTGTGTTAGGTGCAGATATATGGATTTCATGAATTCACAAGAATTTACAGAAGTAGGCCAAGAAATCGTACTCCTAGAAAATATTTCTGAACTGCATTTTAGCATGAGAAAATATATAAGTGGAGATTTGCTCATTCAAAAATCTGAGTGTTTGCAAGTACACTTTGTCTCCAACCCACTTTTTTCCCAACCCTGGAAAGAGTTTTACATCTGCCATTTTCTGGAGAAAAGGTTAGAGAAGAGTTGGTGAAAACCCTTAAAACATGCAAGTTAGTAGGTTTGCACAGACTCAAAATGGCATTTCAATCCTGGAACTATTGCTGACCACTACCTTCAGCCCTAGTATGTAGACCTGCAGAAAAGCAGCAACATAAGAGAATTGCTAGTATTCAAACTCTACTATGGTATGAGCCCTGGCATAATCAGTGAGGTCATATCCGAGCTCTTTTATAATGAGATTGCTGCCATAATCTGTTGCTTCATTACATGGCACAAAAGGAACAAGTGGATTTTGTTACAAGACAAGTAGATTTATGAAGCGACTTGCCCCATGGACAAGTAGATATTTTATTAAATTCCACACCCCCTGCACCCCCAAGTTCTCCTACCAAACTTTCAAAAATGGAGGTTTCCACAAATAGATCTCTTCGACAGCAGGGAACTAAAAATGCCCAGACCTGGCCTCCAGTTTCCCACACCCTCTATCCAAAGGCAATGCCCTATGGATGAACTGATCAGGGATATTTACTTACGCTTTTTTGCCTCTCCCTCTCCTTCCATTTCTCGTTCGGATGCTCAGGCAGACATCTCTCATGATAATTCTAATGACTCCCACATCGGCTTGTCAACCATGGTTCACCACACTACTAGAACTGTAAGTAGTTCCACACCAGAAGCTTCACCTCACTTCAAACCTTCACACGCAGGACCATGGAGAAATCAGACATCCAGACCCCAAGGAGCTCAACTTAGCGATTTGGGTCCTGAAATTATAGAATTTGGATACCTAAACCTACCACCAGATTGCATGACAATTCTTAAGGAAGCAAGAAAACCTACCACTAGGGCATGTTATGCAGCAAAGTGGAAAAGGTTTGTGATATATTGTAATAACAACACAATTGATCCGCTAGATGCATCTATATAACATATTATTTGTTATCTTTTGCATCTACAGCGGGCAGGCCTAGCCTACACATCCACTCGACAACATCTTGCAGCAGTAGCTGCACATCTTCAAAACAGACAGCATTTATCCTTATTCAAAGTTCCAGTAATTAAAGCCTTTATGGAAGGCCTTAAAAGAATAATACCACCGAGGGTGCCACCTGCACCTGCCTGGAACCTTGACATTGTTCTCACAAGGCTTATGGGTCCACCTTTAGAACCATTGCATAATTGTCCATTACAATTTCTTTCTTGGAAGGTTTCCTTTCAAATTGCTATCACTTCACTAAAACTTGTTGGTGAGCTACAGGCACTAACCTTGGAAGACCCATTCTTCCAACTTCATAGAGATAGACTGGTTCTTCGTACAAACTCAAAATTCCTTCCAATAGTGGTCTCTGCTTTTCATATTAATCAATCAGTGGAGTTACATGTTTTCTTCCCTCAACCTGATTCAGTAGCAGAAAGAGCTCTAAATACACTTGATGTCAAAAGAGCACTATTGTATTATATTGATAGAACAAAAGATTTTAGCAAAACAACTTTGTGTTGCTTTTGCTCCACCTCATAAAGAAAAACCTATCTCTAAATCTGGTATTTCTAGATGGATTGTTAAATGTATTGAAACTTGCTATGCTAAAGCTAAGAGAACTTTAACTATACCTCCTAGAGCACATTCTACTCGCAATATAGGAGCATCTATGGCTTTTTAGGCAATATTCCCATAGCTGACATATGTTAGGCAGCTACATGATCCACACCACACACATGTACCAAACATTATTGTGTGGATGTATTAGCACTGTGTACGAAAGTAGGATCTGCTTTCATAGTTACCCCCACTTTTTGCTGGTGGTATTCTGTTTTCTGACAATTCTGACTGGGATCCTGCTAATCCGGACCCCAGTCACTGTGCTCTCTCCCTAAATTGGACATGGTAAGTACTTTGGGTACCTTCCCAATTGGCTACTGGTGTACCCTTCTAAGTCCCTAGTATATGGTACTGAGGTACCCAAGGCATAGGTACACCAGGGGTCTCCCATGGGCTGCAGCATGTATTATGCCACCCATGAGAGACACCTCAAACTGTGACTGCAGCCCTGCAATTGCAGCATGTGAGCGCTGGTGCTAGCACCACTCACCATAGCTATAAGTTTCCTTATATCTGAGGTCACTGCACTTAAAACCTATAGGTCACCCCTAAGGTAGGCCTTTCAATCCTGAAGGCAGTGTGGCAGGTTATAAGTGTGACGGTGCCCTGCATGAGCAGGACACCCCCTACAAACCCAGGAGTCGATTCTCCAGGCTTTGTAAGTGCGGTCATCCATTTAATACATATAGTGGACATCAAGTCAATTGTGAAATGTCTAACTATATATTGGCTGCACCGAAACCGGTCATGTTTGGTATCAAACGTGTTGAAATCCTACCCCAACACCGATTTCTGTGTTGGATGTAGAATCCCATGTACTAGGGGGCTCCCCTAGGCAGCCCCCTTGTATACCCGGTACCAGCCTTTCAGGGTCTGTAAGAAAGTGGCTCTGTATATACTGCACCAAAGTAAGGTTCAGTGTGCACAGAGTCCACAGTCCCCAGAGGTTTGGCAGAGGCTAAAGTTAGATATAACCTTACTCTCTAAAGTGGTAGCTTGGTCGAGCAGTAAGGCAGTATCAGAGGATAGTGTAAAGCATTTGTTGTACACACTCAGTCAGCAAATGAAGCCACACACTCAAGAACTGAACTCTAGGCCAATGGTTTGTATATAAAAATATAGTTGTTTTATTTTAGAACCAACAATGGGTGTCAAAATATACTTTCTCAGAATGAGATGCTTTAGTTAACTACTGTTCAATTGGCAATAGACTTTTGAATGCAATAGTTACAGTTGTTGCAATATGCAACACAATTTTAAACACAATTATACATTGAGCTCAATGGAAATTTCTGGTTAAATGCAATAGATTACTTTTTGGATTACTTTTCTAACCACGGGACTGGATCTTGGATTCAGTCCCGGGACACTTCCTGTAAACAGGTGAGAAAAAGCGTTTTGGTTATGGTAGTGATTTTTGAGGAATATTACTGTATTTCAAAAGTTGACACTTAGAAACTTTTCTGGGTAAAATTACCAATGTTATCCTAGGGAAGGAAATACAGTTTGCAAGCAAAGTATGTTTACGTTACTTTTGTAATCCAGTGCTGGACTCCTAGGTTCAGCACTGGGACATTTACTTAAAACAGGTAAGTAATTACGTTTTTGTAGTTTGTACGATTTTTAAAGAATATTTGTATGATTCAGAAATCGACACTTAGAAACTTTTTCAACAAAAAGCAGGCAATGATATCCTATGAGAGGAATTTCCAGTTACTGGTAAGTACGGTAAAAATTACTTTTCATGGTCGGTACTGGACTAAAAGATGCAGTACTGAGGTCTCTCCTGATAGTAGGTGAGTAATTCGGAATTCGTTACTGTTGTGATTTTTAAGCAATATTTTGGTATTTCAAAAGTGGACACTTAGAAGAAATTTCACAGAAAACCAGTCAATGGATCCCTATGTAAGAAAATTCAATTCGCCGGTAAGTTACTTTTAACGTTACTTTTGTAATCCAGTGCTGGACTCCTAGGTTCAGCCCTGGGACATTTACTTAAAACAGGTAAGTAATTACGTTTTGGTAGTCTGTACGATTTTTAAAGAATATTCTTGTTTTCAAAGTCGACACTTAGAAACTTTTTGGAAGAAAAAGTGTCCATGTTATCCTATGAGGAAAAATGAGTTATCGGTCTCGAGGTAAGTAATCGGTCTTTTGAGTTAGGGTTCTGGGGTTAGACTCAGGGGTCTCCCAGGGTCAGTGATGCACTGTTGTTGCACCCTCAGCGGCACTAGGGCGGCCGGGTGCAGAGTGTTGAGGCCCAATGTTATCCTATGGAGGATAGGGGGACTCCGGTTGGTGGCGGCTGGCAAGCAGGCCACGGGGTTGTGGGAGCAAAGCTCCTAGGGTTAAGCTCAGGGCACGTTGGGGACCAAGTTAGCACCAAAGAGGCACCCTCAGCGGCACTAGGGCGGCCGGGTGCAGAGTGCTGTTTTGAGGTCGGGTGCCCTGTTGATTTCAATGGAAATTTTCGGTTTTGGTTTTCAGCTGCAGGCTCGGTCCAGGAAGACTTCCAGGAGGAACCAACAGCTGGGCAGGTAAGTTGGAGGGCTCGGGGACGTAGGTGCACCTCGGGTTCCTTTCTCCAGGGCGCAGGGCGTCTGGATGCAGGGGTGTCTTTTGAGGTCGGATTTCACCTTACCGGGCCACTCGCGGTTGGGGGTTCTCCGTGCAGAGGCTGCAGGCGACGTCGGGGAGTCCTGGAGGGGTCAACCCACGGTGGACTCGGACTCTGGAGAGCTGGGGGACCTCGCTGGGACCGGTGGGCCACTTGAACTCGGGCTGTAGGCGACGGGTGCAGTGGTGGTTCCAGGCGTCGGGTTTCTTTCTCCTCAGCAGGCTCGGAGTCTTTGTTTGGTGTTTCTTTTGAACAGAGCTGCTGTTCACAGGAGATCCGGTCTTTGTTGAAGGCAGTCAGTCCTCCCTGGGGTTCTGGAGGTCGCTGGCTGCAGGACAAGACTATTTTTGGCGCAGGATCTCTGGAAACTGCAGACGGGCCGGTAGGGCTGGGGCCAAGTCAGTTGTTCTCTGCAGTCTCCTCTGCTGGGCGTCTTCTTTCGTCCTTTTTCTTCTTAGGTTGCGGGAATCTAAGGAAGGAAGGTTCAGGGTGCCCCTAAATACTAGATTTAGGGGCGTTACAGGTAGGTAAAGGGCAGGGACCAATGGGTCCCTGCCCTGGGGTGGGTACACCCCTATCCTGCCACTCTCCTGTGGGAGGGGGCAGGAGCCTAGTCCTGATTGGGCAGGGCTCCCCATCTTCAAGATGGCGAGAGCCCGGAGATGTGCTTCACCTCGCCTCCCCCACCTGAGGGGTGGTGTTGGCAGAGGGTGGCACACCCCCTTTCCACCCTTGGTGTTTCCCTCCAGTCTTCCCACCAGGATGGGGGGAGGAACCGGTGGGGACCAGTTGCTGAGTACAGCAAGTGGTGTGGGGAAGCTCACAAAGGCGGAATGCCTTTGAAGCTTCCCCCTGCCCATCCTGGGGGAGGGGGCCTAGCACCTCACCCAGGACGTGCATTGTTGCAGGCCCGGGAGAGCGGATGGCTCTCTACCCAGGGGTCCAGCAACATGTCTGCTGTGTGGCAGCCTAGGCAGCCCCTCAGACAAGACGTGGATTGTAGGTTAGGTTCAGGGGTAACTCTAAATTGCCCTCTGACGTGCATTTTACAGTAAATCCCACACTGGCATCAGTGTGGGTTTACTGTGCTGAGGAGTTTGATACCAAACTTCTCAGTCTTCAGTGCAGCCATCATGGTGCTGTGGAGTACGTGCTGACGACCTCCCAGCACCATATACTCGGAATGGCAGCCCTGCACTTACAGTGCCCAGGAATGGGCCTGGGTACTGTAGGGGCACAGGGCTCATGCACCTGTGCCCTCACCACTGGCATAGGGCACCCAGCTAGAGGGGTGACTGAGGTATGCCAGGGCAGTGTGTTTGTGGGCATGGCACACAGGGATGTGTGCCATGTCGACTCTCTGTTTTGTTCTGCACCAAGACACTCAGCCTGCAAGGGCAGTGTGTGTGTGTCAGGGTACAGGGCCTCTAAGGGTGGCACAATAAGTGCTGCAGCCCTTAGGGGTCTTCTCTGGTCACAGTGCCCTGGGTACCTAGGGTACCATTTACCAGGGGCTTACCTGTGGCCAGAGATGCCAATTGGGTTTAGGCTGAGTACAGTTTTTAGGGAAGGAACACAGGCCCTGGGTACCTGATTGGCAGGGATCCAGGGCACACCAAGGAAAAGTGCATCAGTTATCAGGCAAAAAGTGGGGGGGTTACTGCAACAGAAACCCACTTTCCTACAGGGTCTAACAGTAAGCTAGTGCTGCTGCCGACCACAGACACGATTCTGCCCTCCTGCTGCTGAGCTGAGCTCAAGCAGGGGAAGGTAGAACAGTAGATTTCCTGTCACAAGGAGGTATGACCACCTCCCAGACAGGACTTAGTGTATTGGGCTGGGGTGGGGACGCTTGCCAGCGCCACCAGACTGCTTTGAAGGGCACATTTAGTGCCCTCCTTGCATACTCCGGTTGAAACCAGTTCAGGGAGCTGTTGGTTCCCACTCTGGCGCGAAACTGGGTAAAGGACATGGGAGTATCCTCCCCTCTGTCCAGCCCCTCCTCTGGGAGGGACCCCTGAATTGTCCAGACCCTTTCCTTTGGGTACTTAAGGGCTTACCTGTGGGTGGCTCTTCAGATTCGTCGTGTGACAAGATTCAGATCCGAAACCACTTCCACTTCAACCATCTGGGCACCTTGGACTTCGTTGGACTTCGCCTGGAACCGAGACTGCAACAAGAAAGAGTCCTGCTGCTCCTGGTCTCGTTGTCCTGGCAGTCTTCTGCTTTGTCTGTGCTTGTGATTCATCTAGGTTCTTCTCCAGGCCTGTGAACATCAAAGACACCCGAAGTAATCTCCCTTGGAGTGAAGGAGTCACTCCCCTTCAGGCACTGCAACAAAGCTGACCGGTCTACTGCTCCTGAGGTTCCACGGACTCCGAAAGGCTCAGCAACACAGGTGGTGGTTCTGCAACTCCCTCGAGGTCTTCTCACCGAGTTTGAGGCCAGTATCCCTCATCGGAACTGATGGAACAGAACCCTGGTGCACCGCGTCGACTTGCTCTTGCCAAGGCTTGCTGACTCTGTCCTCCAGAAATCTTCGGGCTACAAGAAGCTCCAGCCTCCAGCATCTCTTGCTACCAAGATCTTCGTCCTCATCGCATCCTCTGCACCGCGGGCCTGCATCCTTGGTGAGCTGCTCGAGGTCCTTGTGTGACTCCTGTGCTTTTGGCCTGTGGGTCCTCTTGAGGGTCTTCTTTGGCTTCAGTGGGCTCCCCTGCTTGCTCAGGGCCTGCTCTGACTCTCCTGCATTTGGTGAGTCCCCTGGACTGACACTGCACCTTCTTCGTTTACCATGTCTGTTGCTGCTACCAAGGCTTGTTGGTGCTCCCGCCGGACACCGACCCCCTGGTTCTCCACTTCTGACGTGGGACAGCTCGTGAACGGCTCCTGGTCTTCCACAGCATTGCCAGGTCCTCACAGCTGCAGCGACAAGGTCATCGTCAACTCTCCTGCATCTTCCGTCATTGGTGGTCATTGGTCTTCTGTGCCTTCTGGTCACTCCCGAGTGGCATAGACTCTGTCCCCGCTGCTTGCAGGTACTTTTCTTCAAGAATCCATCCTTGGATTCCACCGGACTCTTTCACCATCTTCGCCAGCGGCATCTTCACTGAAGTCCTCCATCTTGGTGTATGGCGGTTTCCGACGTCACTCCGTACCAATGCACCCGGCTTCCCTGGTGTAGGTATCCTGGTTCCTGGGGTATTCACGGGTGGGGTAGCTCTCCAACCTTCTATCTTCCACAGGGTTTCTTCAAGGTCCACTGGGAAGGGTCCTTTTTCTTCAAAACTGCAACCGCGACTTCCCCATTGACTTGCATTGAGTGCAGGGCTGATTTCCACTCTGCACACGGCCTCCGTGGGGTTCCTGGGTACTTACCTTGGATGGTTCCTTGGGTCCCCAGCTCTTCTGAGTCTTCTGGGTCAGGTCTCGACTTCAGTCGCAGTTCGCATTCCACTTCTTTAGTATATGGTTTGGTCTCCCCCTGGAGACCACTGTGTATTTGTGCTTACTTGTTTCCTTTTGAAATTTTGTGTGTACTGTGTTCATATCTCCGGGTAGGAGATATACCAATATGTTAGTGAGTGTGTATAATAAATATAACTATTTTTATAACTACACTGTGTGGTTCTTTTTCATTTAACCTACACCATATCATTAGTTCTGGTATAGCAAGCTGCTTAACACTCCTTCTGGACTAAGCCCGAAGGCTGCTCTCCACAGCTACCACTTAGAGAGCTTTCTATGGTTGTCTAAGACCACTAAAATCACCGTAAGAGTTGTCTGGATTAGTGCTGGGTGCTTCACTTAAATAAGTGTGCACCATATACTAAGCCAGCCTCCTACACACGTCGTCAAGCTAATAAATGTAAATAAAATGTAAATTCAGTACTTGTATAGAGCACGAATCACCCCCGAAGGGGTATCTCGGCGCTGGGGGCCGTTGGACAAGCAGTGCTAAAAACACTCTTTCAAACTACTGCAACACCTACTGGTTAGATACTGCTTTGGGAGAGTATTGCTATACAGTCTATGCAAAGCATGTGTATCTACAGCACACATGCCTCGAACAGATTAGGTTACTTACCTTGTAAGCATCTGTTCTTGCCATGTGGATCTGTAGATTCACATACGCCCTCCCTCCTCCCCGGACACCTATGGTTGTTGCAGTTCTTATTACTTACATTATACACTCATGGACATCTCTATACTACACTTACTTACTCCATTCTCACACTCTTGTGGAAAAACAATCTAACAATGGAGTCGATGCCCATGCGCACTATCACCGAAAGGAGGAGTCACCTTACCTTGTGACTGGAAAAGATTTCTTCGGAAAAAATCAACTTGGCAGGAGTATGCAAAGCATGTGAATCTACAGCTCTACATGCCAAGAACAGATGCTTGCAGGGTAAGTAACATTATCTATTTTGGGGTTGGTGTTGTTGCCTACTTATGTCCTTCATGGTTGTTCCGTGAACACTGCTTGCGAGTTATCTGGGATATTTTTCCTCTCAGAGGTTAGTTATTACACCCATAGCCTGTATTGTGTGGGGAGATTTATTCCCTTAAGAAAATATTCACATCTATGGTTCTTTCTCTTCTTTAAAAACATTCTTAGTTTTCGTCTCCTTATACTTCGGTATACTAGGGTTGTGGGTGCAGTTACGCTTATCCTGTCTGGAGGTTGAATGTCTCCTACCTCTTTGGGACATTTCCTTTTAGGGTCATTTTTTTGCGCTTATAGACTGTTACTCTTTGTGTTTTTATGGAACTGTATATTTATATATCCTCATCTGATTTTCAGTCACGTTTCTGTTCTGTCTGGTACATCTTATGGTCGAATATCACAACTGGATGCCTCTTTTTGAGGTTCCCAGGAGTTGGGTTGATCTTCATCTTGACCTTCTGGGCCTTCGTGTGAGGTTGTCTTAGGATCATCTTGACTTACTCCGTCAGGAAGGGCTAAGTGTTATCTTATGTTTCTGCTGTTGGCAAGGCTTCATTTTCCTGCTTTCAGGATTATGGTAGTATCAGCCTCTTAGGATACTTTTGGTCTGCTAGCATTACCTTGCTGCTAAGTCAACCATGTTGTTTATTGAGGGTGCGTTCTCGCTTTCTTTTTATTTTCCCTCAATTTTCTAAATACCATAATGCAAGATGTAGAATATATATTTGCGAATCTTATTATGAGATGCAGATGCTTCTATTTTCACTGTATGTTTTACGTATGGCTGTAGGTAATCCATTGTAGGTATATTTATCATATATGTAAATGTTATGAGTATAGATCTATATGTACACAGAGTACTGGTTATATAGATTTGGGCATATTTGATCAAGATTTATAGCAGATTAATTTCTGTATAATGGCCATCTTTCCATCTCTGCAGGTTTTGCATGTTGTGCAACCTTAGTGATGGTTACTTGGTCTAATAGTGTTTTTAACAAGGACAGGCTTTGTTTTGTATCAGTCTTTGTTCTTGTTTTGGTCTTGACGATGAATTAGTTTATTTCTCCTGACTCTTATTTGGATGTGTTTTGGGAGTCCTTTTCTCTGGTTGTCTCTGGACAGTTTTCCCTCAAATACTTCTTTACTGAAGGAGGGAACTGTAGTTTTCATGACATTCGCTATTGCCTCTGGTCCGCCTGGTCCATAGGCTCACTTCACCCTTTTGGGTACATGCACTTTGATCATACTATTGGTTGTCGTCTTCTGACACAGTATTATTTTGCTACCCTTAGGGCTCGGTTTTCCGTGCTTGTAGGGTTATTTATATTTACATGGCCTGTGGTCCTGTCCACAGTTTTTGTAAGGAGCCCCATGCTTCTTCGTATCTAATTCCTACGCACGTCTGGTCTCTTGTTAATTTCGACTGGCTGGTTCTCTCGGAGTACTTTTGTGGGATTCGTTCGCAGACCCTCTTCCGGGTGGGGTATAGCTATGGTATTTAATTCAAAAGTTAAGGAATCTGCGGCTAGATGTCTCTATCAGATAAACAAGTTACTTACCTCCAGTAACACATTATCTGGTTAGAGACATAGTCTAGTCGCAGATTCCTTAATGCCCTATCCATCCTCCCCACTCTGCGAACAATCTGTAGTGTAAGAGGTATTTCCTTTTACAGCCCTGGTTTATACATCAGTGGTCCGTGTTTTGCGGGGCTACGTGCTTTGACAAACCATTTGGCCTTTCTTTATGGACCTTGTCTGGGTATTGTAGGAAAGTGGCTCTGTATATACTGCACCAAAGTAAGGTTCAGTGTGCACAGAGTCCACAGTCCCCAGAGGTTTGGCAGAGGCTAAAGTTAGATATAACCTTACTCTCTAAAGTGGTAGCTTGGTCGAGCAGTAAGGCAGTATCAGAGGACAGTGTAAAGCATTTGTTGTACACACTCAGTCAGCAAATGAAGCCACACACTCAAGAACTGAACTCTAGGCCAATGGTTTGTATATAAAAATATAGTTGTTTTATTTTAGAACCAACAATAGGTGTCAAAATATACTTTCTCAGGATGAGATGCTTTAGTTAAATACTGTTCAATAGGCAATAGACTTTTGAATGCAATAGTTACAGTTGTTGCAATATGCAACACAATTTTAAACACAATTATACATTGAGCTCAATGGAAATTTCTGGTTAAATGCAATAGATTACTTTTTGGATTACTTTTCTAACCACAGGACTGGATCTTGGATTCAGTCCCGGGACACTTCCTGTAAACAGGTGAGAAAAAGCGTTTTGGTTATAGTAGTGATTTTTGAGGAATATTACTGTATTTCAAAAGTTGACACTTAGAAACTTTTCTGGGTAAAATTACCAATGTTATCCTATGGAAAGAAATACAGTTTGCAAGCAAAGTATGTTTACGTTACTTTTGTAATCCAGTGCTGGACTCCTAGGTTCAGCACTGGGACATTTACTTAGAACAGGTAAGTAATTACGTTTTTGTAGTTTGTACGATTTTTAAAGAATATTTGTAAGATTCAGAAATCGACACTTAGAAACTTTTTCAACAAAAAGCAGGCAATGATATCCTATGAGAGGAATTTCCAGTTACTGGTAAGTACGGTAAAAATTACTTTTCATGGTCGGTACTGGACTAAAAGATGCAGTACTGAGGTCTCTCCTGATAGTAGGTGAGTAATTCGGAATTCGTTACTGTGGTGATTTTTAAGCAATATTTTGATATTTCAAAAGTGGACACTTAGAAGAAATTTCACAGAAAACCAGTCAATGGATCCCTATGTAAGAAAATTCAATTCGCCGGTAAGTTACTTTTAACGTTACTTTTGTAATCCAGTGCTGGACTCCTAGGTTCAGCCCTGGGACATTTACTTAAAACAGGTAAGTAATTACGTTTTGGTAGTCTGTACGATTTTTAAAGAATATTCTTGTATTTCAAAAGTTGACACTTAGAAACTTTTTCACAAAGAACCACCAATGTTATCCTATGGAAGGAACTTCAATTCACAGGTAAGTTACTTTTTAATTACTTTTGTTACTCAGTGCTGGACACCTAGGTTTGGCACTGGGACCTTTCCTGCAAACAGTTGAGAAAATTCGGTTAGGTGATTTGTGCGATTTTTAAGGAATATTCTTAGTTTTCAAAAGTCGACACTTAGAAACTTTTTGGAAGAAAAAGTGTCCATGTTATCCTATGAGGAAAAATGAGTTATCGGTTTTGAGGTAAGTAATCGGTCTTTTGAGTTAGGGTTCTGGGGTTAGACTCGGGGTCTCCCAGGGTCAGTGATGCACTGTTGTTGCACCCTCAGCGGCACTAGGGCGGCCGGGTGCAGAGTGTTGAGGCCCAATGTTATCCTATGGAGGATAGGGGGACTCCGGTTGGTGGCGGCTGGCAAGCAGGCCACGGGGTTGTGGGAGCAAAAGCTCCTAGGGTTAAGCTCAGGGCACGTTGGGGACCAAGTTAGCACCAAAGAGGCACCCTCAGCGGCACTAGGGCGGCCGGGTGCAGAGTGCTGTTTTGAGGTCGGGTGCCCTGTTGATTTCAATGGAGATTTTCGGTTTTGGTTTTCAGCTGCAGGCTCGGTCCAGGAAGACCTCCAGGAGGAACCAACAGCTGGTAAGTTGGAGGGCTCGGGACGTAGGTGCACCTCGGGTTCCTTTCTCCAGGGCGCAGGGCGGCTGGATGCAGGGGTGTCTTTTGAGGTCGGATTTCACCTTACCGGGCCACTCGCGGTTGGGAGGGGTCTCCGTGCAGAGGCTGCAGGCGATGTCGGGGAGTCCTGGAGGGGTCAACCCACGGTGGACTCGGACTCTGGAGAGCTGGGGGACCTCGCTGGGACCGGTGGGCCACTTGGACTCGGGCTGTAGGCGACGGGTGCAGTGGTGGTTCCAGGCGTCGGGTTTCTTTTTCCTCAGCAGGCTCGGAGTCTTTGTTTGGTGTTTCTTTTGAACAGAGCTGCTGTTCACAGGAGATCCGGTCTTTGTTGAAGGCAGTCAGTCCTCCCCGGGGTTCTGGAGGTCGCTGGCTGCAGGACAAGACTATTTTTGGCACAGGATCTCTGGAAACTGCAGACGGGCCGGTAGGGCTGGGGCCAAGTCAGTTGTTCTCTGCAGTCTCCTCTGCTGGGCGTCTTCTTTCGTCCTTTTTCTTCTTAGGTTGCGGGAATCTGAGGAAGGAAGGTTCAGGGTGCCCCTAAATACTAGATTTAGGGGCGTTACAGGTAGGTAAAGGGCAGGGACCAATGGGTCCCTGCCCTGAGGGTGGGTACACTCCCTATCCTGCCACTCTCCTGTGGGAGGGGGGCAGGAGCCTAGTCCTGATTGGGCAGGGCTCCCCATCTTCAAGATGGCGAGAGCCCGGAGATGTGCTTCACCTCGCCTCCCCCACCTGAGGGGTGGGGTTGGCAGAGGCTGGCACACCCCCTTTCCTCCCTTGTTGTTTCCCGCCAGTCTTCCCGCCAGGATGGGGGGAAGAACCGGTGGGGGCCAGTTGCTGAGTACAGCAAGTGGTCTGGGGAAGCTCAGAAAGGCGGAATGCCTTTGAAGCTTCCCCCTGCCCATCCTGGGGGAGGAGGCCTAGCACCTCGCCCAGGACGTGCATTGTTGCAGGCCCGGGAGAGCGGATGGCTCTCTACCCAGGGGTCCAGCAACATGTCTGCTGTGTGGCAGCCTAGGCAGCCCCTCAGACAAGATGTAGATTGTAGGTTAGGTTCAGGGGGCAACTCTAAGTTGCCCTCTGTCGTGCATTTTACAGTAAATCCCACACTGGCATCAGTGTGGGTTTACTGTGCTGAGGAGTTTGATGCCAAACTTCTCAGTCTTCAGTGCAGCCATCATGGTGCTGTGGAGTTCGTGCTGACGACCTCCCAGCACCATATACTCGGAATGGCAGCACTGCACTTACAGTGCCCAGGAATGGACCTGGGTACTGTAGGGGCACAGGGCTCATGCACCTGTACCCTCACCACTGGCATAGGGCACCCAGCTAGAGGGGTGACTGAGGTACGCCAGGGCAGTGTGTTTGTGGGCATGGCACACAGGGATGTGTGCCATGTCGACTCTCTGTTTTGTTCTGCACCAAGACACTCAGCCTGCAAGGGCAGTGTGTGTGTGTGTCAGGGTACAGGGCCTCTAAGGGTGGCACAATAAGTGCTGCAGCCCTTAGGGGTCTTCTCTGGTCACAGTGCCCTGGGTACCTAGGGTACCATTTACCAGGGGCTTACCGGTGGCCAGAGATGCCAATTGGGTTTAGGCTTAGTACAGTTTTTAGGGAAGGAACACAGGCCCTGGGTACCTGATTGGCAGGGATCCAGGGCACACCAAGGAAAAGTGCATCAGTTATCAGGCAAAAAGTGGGGGGGTTACTGCAACAGAAACCCACTTTCCTACACAAGCCCCCCCAGCCCAAAGGCCAGGAGACTCAGCCAACGCTGGGAGAGTCTGTCTAGTCTTTCAGGCGAGGAAGAGTTGGGGAAGTGGTTTGAAAGTTGCAGGGCCTACTCTGCCTTATATCCTTCTGTCCAGGTCAGTCCCTTTGGGGAGCTGGCCTACCTTATCAGTTTCAGGACCTAATTCCCAAAGCTCCTCTCCTTGCTCTTTAGTGTCTTCACCCCATCTTTTAAGTTTGGGTTCAGAGGTGCCCACCTCTGCAAAGTCTAACTTAGCCAGGGCAAAGCCCAGCTTACCCACAGAGGTCACCCACAGTTTGAGCAACCCCACCATGACCAATAGGGTCAGGGGGCCTAGCTTGTTATTTGGCAGGGGGTTAGGCCACCATGCCAAGGATAGGGCTGCCATGAAGGCTAACACCCAGCAGAGGCTGCTGACAGCTGTCAGTGCCCAGAACCACACCTTTAGCTCCTGTCTGGCAAGTGAAGGGGCTATCTTACAGGTCTCTTTGGGTCCTGGCTGCCTGCCTGTTGCTTTAGGGTGGGGGTCACTACACTTTGTAGTGAGCACCCTTCCTCCACCCTTTGTTCTGCCAGCTGAGGAGCCACCAACTCAGGCTGGACAGTTGCCTGACTAGTCAGGTCTTCTTGTTGGCTAGGGGGGGCTTTACCAGGGCCACTTCTGGAGTTTTCCCTCACTGGGATAGAATCTCCCTGGCCCTCTGGGACTGTGGCTAACAGTTGCCCACCTTTCCTACCATGTTCCTTTTTACTCTTTTGGGGCTCAGCTGCACTGACTGCAGGTTGAGCCCCCCCAGGTTTCTTGGGTGAGGCCTGTCATTGGGCCAGTGCCTCTCTTTGGCTCAGATCCACCTCTAAGTGGTCATTCCCCAGGAGACAATCAAGGGGGAGGTCTTTACTGACTACCACCTTTCTCCATCTAAGGGACCCAGCTATGACTAGGGGCACTACAGCCACAGGCCTAACAGTGACTCCCCTGGGACAGCCCTTACTCTCCTTGATTCCCCTGGGACATACTGGTGTGGGAGTACCAACCTGTCATGCACCACAGTGTGACTGGCACAGGTATCTCTCAGGGCAGTGGCTGGGATTCCATTCACCAGTAGGCGGTGGAAGTGTCTACTCCCCTCTGGGATCTCCAGCTTACCTCTTGGGCCCATTTTCCAGTTGAAAGCTAGGAGGACTTCCTCATCTGAGGACCCTTCCTCCAGAGCTACACTGGCAACTCCTGGGGTTACACTAGTCACCCCTGGGGCTGTACTAGGGATCTTGTTTTTAGGACAGCTAGGGTCCTTGGTGTGGTGTCCTGACTTCTGACAGTTGTGACACCATATTCTGTTGGGATCCCAATTCTTACCTTGGTACCCTGGTTTAGTTTGTGAGGTGTCTTTGGGCCCACCCTCCTGGACAGGTTTTTGGGGGCTGCCTGGGACTCCTTACTTTTATCCTTAAGGGGTTCACTATCTTTCTTCTGGGGAGGCTTTGTGACCCCTTTCTTTTGGTCACCCCCAGTGGATGTCCTAGTTACCCTTGTTCTGACCCAGTGGTCTGCCTTCTTTCCCAATTCTTGGGGAGAAATTAGACCTAGGTCTACCAAATGCTGATGCAACTTTTCATTTGTGCAATTACTTAGTATGTGTTCCTTCATAAACAAATTGTAAAGTCCAGGAAAATCCTGCACATTATGTCCAGCTAACCAACCATCCAGTGTCTTTACTGAGTAGTCTACTGAAGTCAATCCAGGACTGGGTCTGGGTTTTGTGAGCCCCCTGAATCTAATTCTATACTCCTCAGTAGTGAGCCCAAATCCCTCAATCAGAGTATTCTTCATGAGGTCATAGGACCCTGCATCTGGCCCAGAGAGGGTCAGAAGCCTGTCTCTGCAGTTACCAGAGAACAGTTCCCACAGGAGTGCCCCCAGAGAGGTTTCTTTACTTTTCTTATTTCACAAGCCCTCTCAAAGGCTGTGAACCATTTGGTGATGTCATCACCTTCCTCAAATTTAGGGACAATCCCTTTGGGGATTTTAGGATCAGAAGTTTCCTCCCTATCCTTAGTTTTAGTATTGCTGCCACCATTGATGGGTGCTAAACCCATCTCCTGTCTTTTCCTTCTCTAGAGCCAGGAGTCTGGTCTCTAGGTCCAGTCTTTGGCCAACCTTGCTAAAGGTGGTCCTCCTCACTAAGGCTATCCTCAGTGTCCTCTCTGGGACCTGAACCACCTAGGTGGCCCCTAGGTCCCCAGAGGTTTACTCTTGGAAATAAGGGTGCAGTGACCCTGTCTTCCCTAGGAAGTGGTGGAGGTGGGTTACCATCCCCATCCTCCTCACTCCTTTCCTCCTCTGCGTGGTCATCACCATGCTCAGAGGTGTGGGCCTTAGCATACTCAGCCAGGAGCTCCTGGAGCCCTTGTTTGGTTGGATGCTGGCCCATTGGTATATTTTTAAGTTTACATAAGGACCTTATCTCTTTGAAAGACAAATGAAGATAAGGGGTGAGGTCGAGCTCCTCAACCATGTCCTGTATGTCATTATTATTTTCACTAATAGCTGGGTTGTTTTCTTGAGACATTCTAACAAAAAGTTCTAACCCCTCTACCCTTGACTATAGTGACTTTTTATTTTCTAAAATTCTAAAGGGTCTTAAGCAAGGCCCTAACAAGACTTTTAGTAATTTGGTAAAAATGCCAATTTGAAAAAATCAGAATTCTAAAGGCAATTTAAGAGTTCTGTCGTGTGATCAGATGGTAACCTAGTAGTCCAACAATGCAAGTTTGTATCCCACCGCTGCCACCAATGTAGGAAAGTGGCTCTGTATATACTGCACCAAAGTAAGGTTCAGTGTGCACAGAGTCCACAGTCCCCAGAGGTTTGGCAGAGGCTAAAGTTAGATATAACCTTACTCTCTAAAGTGGTAGCTTGGTCGAGCAGTAAGGCAGTATCAGAGGACAGTGTAAAGCATTTGTTGTACACACTCAGTCAGCAAATGAAGCCACACACTCAAGAACTGAACTCTAGGCCAATGGTTTGTATATAAAAATATAGTTGTTTTATTTTAGAACCAACAATAGGTGTCAAAATATACTTTCTCAGGATGAGATGCTTTAGTTAAATACTGTTCAATAGGCAATAGACTTTTGAATGCAATAGTTACAGTTGTTGCAATATGCAACACAATTTTAAACACAATTATACATTGAGCTCAATGGAAATTTCTGGTTAAATGCAATAGATTACTTTTTGGATTACTTTTCTAACCACAGGACTGGATCTTGGATTCAGTCCCGGGACACTTCCTGTAAACAGGTGAGAAAAAGCGTTTTGGTTATAGTAGTGATTTTTGAGGAATATTACTGTATTTCAAAAGTTGACACTTAGAAACTTTTCTGGGTAAAATTACCAATGTTATCCTATGGAAAGAAATACAGTTTGCAAGCAAAGTATGTTTACGTTACTTTTGTAATCCAGTGCTGGACTCCTAGGTTCAGCACTGGGACATTTACTTAGAACAGGTAAGTAATTACGTTTTTGTAGTTTGTACGATTTTTAAAGAATATTTGTAAGATTCAGAAATCGACACTTAGAAACTTTTTCAACAAAAAGCAGGCAATGATATCCTATGAGAGGAATTTCCAGTTACTGGTAAGTACGGTAAAAATTACTTTTCATGGTCGGTACTGGACTAAAAGATGCAGTACTGAGGTCTCTCCTGATAGTAGGTGAGTAATTCGGAATTCGTTACTGTGGTGATTTTTAAGCAATATTTTGGTATTTCAAAAGTGGACACTTTGAAGAAATTTCACAGAAAACCAGTCAATGGATCCCTATGTAAGAAAATTCAATTCGCCGGTAAGTTACTTTTAACGTTACTTTTGTAATCCAGTGCTGGACTCCTAGGTTCAGCCCTGGGACATTTACTTAAAACAGGTAAGTAATTACGTTTTGGTAGTCTGTACGATTTTTAAAGAATATTCTTGTATTTCAAAAGTTGACACTTAGAAACTTTTTCACAAAGAACCACCAATGTTATCCTATGGAAGGAACTTCAATTCACAGGTAAGTTACTTTTTAATTACTTTTGTTACTCAGTGCTGGACACCTAGGTTTGGCACTGGGACCTTTCCTGCAAACAGTTGAGAAAATTCGGTTAGGTAATTTGTGCGATTTTTAAGGAATATTCTTAGTTTTCAAAAGTCGACACTTAGAAACTTTTTGGAAGAAAAAGTGTCCATGTTATCCTATGAGGAAAAATGAGTTATCGGTTTTGAGGTAAGTAATCGGTCTTTTGAGTTAGGGTTCTGGGGTTAGACTCGGGGTCTCCCAGGGTCAGTGATGCACTGTTGTTGCACCCTCAGCGGCACTAGGGCGGCCGGGTGCAGAGTGTTGAGGCCCAATGTTATCCTATGGAGGATAGGGGGACTCCGGTTGGTGGCGGCTGGCAAGCAGGCCACGGGGTTGTGGGAGCAAAAGCTCCTAGGGTTAAGCTCAGGGCACGTTGGGGACCAAGTTAGCACCAAAGAGGCACCCTCAGCGGCACTAGGGCGGCCGGGTGCAGAGTGCTGTTTTGAGGTCGGGTGCCCTGTTGATTTCAATGGAGATTTTCGGTTTTGGTTTTCAGCTGCAGGCTCGGTCCAGGAAGACTTCCAGGAGGAACCAACAGCTGGGCAGGTAAGTTGGAGGGCCCTAGATTTAGGGGCGTTACAGGTAGGTAAAGGGCAGGGACCAATGGGTCCCTGCCCTGGGGGTGGGTACACTCCCTATCCTGCCACTCTCCTGTGGGAGGGGGGCAGGAGCCTAGTCCTGATTGGGCAGGGCTCCCCATCTTCAAGATGGCGAGAGCCCGGAGATGTGCTTCACCTCGCCTCCCCCACCTGAGGGGTGGGGTTGGCAGAGGCTGGCACACCCCCTTTCCTCCCTTGTTGTTTCCCGCCAGTCTTCCCGCCAGGATGGGGGGAAGAACCGGTGGGGGCCAGTTGCTGAGTACAGCAAGTGGTCTGGGAAGCTCAGAAAGGCGGAATGCCTTTGAAGCTTCCCCTGCCCATCCTGGGGAGGAGGCCTAGCACCTCGCCCAGGACGTGCATTGTTGCAGGCCCGGGAGAGCGGATGGCTCTCTACCCAGGGGTCCAGCAACATGTCTGCTGTGTGGCAGCCTAGGCAGCCCCTCAGACAAGACGTAGATTGTAGGTTAGGTTCAGGGGCAACTCTAAGTTGCCCTCTGTCGTGCATTTTACAGTAAATCCCACACTGGCATCAGTGTGGGTTTACTGTGCTGAGGAGTTTGATGCCAAACTTCTCAGTCTTCAGTGCAGCCATCATGGTGCTGTGGAGTTCGTGCTGACGACCTCCCAGCACCATATACTCGGAATGGCAGCACTGCACTTACAGTGCCCAGGAATGGACCTGGGTACTGTAGGGGCACAGGGCTCATGCACCTGTACCCTCACCACTGGCATAGGGCACCCAGCTAGAGGGGTGACTGAGGTATGCCAGGGCAGTGTGTTTGTGGGCATGGCACACAGGGATGTGTGCCATGTCGACTCTCTGTTTTGTTCTGCACCAAGACACTCAGCCTGCAAGGGCAGTGTGTGTGTGTGTCAGGGTACAGGGCCTCTAAGGGTGGCACAATAAGTGCTGCAGCCCTTAGGGGTCTTCTCTGGTCACAGTGCCCTGGGTACCTAGGGTACCATTTACCAGGGGCTTACCGGTGGCCAGAGATGCCAATTGGGTTTAGGCTTAGTACAGTTTTTAGGGAAGGAACACAGGCCCTGGGTACCTGATTGGCAGGGATCCAGGGCACACCAAGGAAAAGTGCATCAGTTATCAGGCAAAAAGTGGGGGGGTTACTGCAACAGAAACCCACTTTCCTACAGGTATTAACATACCATTCATTACCACTTACACTGTTTCTACAGCCAGTTTCTCTAGTGGCTCCCTGTTTTGGCAAGAAGGTTTTACAGAAGAAACTGACGTCTGCGCGCCAGAAGGGACATATATGACTCCACTTTTGGGCTACGGTCTCCGATATGAAATGTAAAAATCAGACAGTCTCCCCTATCTCCTGTCACATTACAGGTGACTCATGGGAAGCTCATTTTAGAAAAGTTTACGCTGCTCCCCCAAACAAAGATATTTTTATTATAGACACTAGGTATTTGACAGAGGTAAGGCTGACAGTGGATGAAGTTAAAGAAGCTCTTAATCAAAGTATGGGAGGTAAAGCTCCGGGGCCTGATGGCGTACCGATAGACCTATTTAAGTACAACTCTGGTCTCCTATTTTAACTAATGTATTTAGCAATTTGGCACATATAGATATCCCGGACTCCTGGCGGACTTCCAATATCGTCTCCATATTCAAGAAAGGTAACAGTGAAGACCCCAGTTGTTACAACTGTTAAAATTCTGAGACACGCCATTTACAATAGGATTCAGGATTGGGCCCAAGCTGAATCTATTTTACATCCTTCTCAACATGGTTTTAGAGGAAAGATTGGGACAATAGAGCAATGTGCCAATTTGAACCGAATAATAGGTAAATACACTGTCGCTGAGCGTGTGCTACTATATATGGCTTTCATGGACTTAAGTGCCGCTTTCGACTGTGTAAACCGAAACAAACTATGGCACATGTTGCTGCACAAGGACCTGGATCCACCCCTTGTCCACTTTCTCGCATACCTTCACTTGAATATGAGAGCCAGGGTGAGACTAAGTGACAATGGGACAGTGAGTAAAGATATTGAGATTGGTAGAGGTGTCCGTCAAGGGTGTTTGCTGGCTCCTCTGCTTTTATTTATACTGTACATTAACGATCTCTACCCGACCTTAGCTCACATAACTAGCGACGTCCCATTTGTTAAGGGGAACCCTCCACACACACTTTTATATGCGGACGATGCTGTGTTAATGGCCCGAACACCAAATGCATTGCGTCTTTTAGTATCTGCGTTTACAGATTTTATGACTAACCTCGATCTTAGAACACATTTTACTAAATCACACATGGCATGTGGCCCACACTGTACTCAATTACCCAGCATACAAATAGGTGAAAATTCCCTCAGCAGTGTAAAGACTTTTACTTATCTGGGTATCATGTTCTCTGCCTCGAGACCTGGGCTCATAATATTGCACATCATAGAACGAAATTCTCAAAGGCAATTGGATCACTGTTTTCCCTCCCCCAACCCCGCTGTGGTGGACAACTGAAAGCTATGATGCAAATTTATAAATCTCAGTGCGTTCCTACTGCCACATACGGTTCTGAAATCAGGGGGGTTGTGAACTGTGAAACAATACAAAATGAAGAAAACAGGTTTTGTAGGCGATTCCTTGGAGTACCAATTTCATCACCTAACATTATTTGTCATAATGAGCTAAACCTAATGTATATAAATGATTTTATCAGAATGAGGCCCTTATTGTTTTGGATATCGATATGGACTAACGAGAAGGCCGTACTCCAAGAGATAGAATAAATGACTGCCTCTCCTGTGATAATGGCCTCCGAATCCCATGGTTGGCATACATGAAATTGGAATTGGGAAAAATTGGTATGCAGAAGGCATTTACAGAGAAAGATTTATGTTCTACTATTAATAAAAAGGAAGTAGCCACTGTCTTTTATGAATCAGTGCAGGCAAATTGCCTCAAAAATATGGAAGGTAAATCACTCATCACAGCCTATTTGTCCTTGTGTGTCTCAATGCCACCTCCTCTTTACTTAGAGCAGCCTTGCGGGAGATGGGCGCGCTCCTTGCTATTCAGATTCCGTGCCGATACTGTAAAATATTTAATGTACGTTCAACTTGGGTATCAACCAAATCTTGCTATGATCCCTTGTCCGTGTGACAAGTCAGGTCAAACTATGCTACAGTTTTTATTGTTCTGCAAATTCTATGAATTTTGTACAGGGTTATTTCTAATTCCATTTTTTTTTTTAAAGAAATACAGTGATAGACAGTGTAGAGCTATGTTCTCTCGTGTTATTCTTATGACTGACCATGAAACATGCCTTCATGTAGGTTCCTTTTTAAAGCATGCCGTTAGGGCACATAGCACTTTACTACTTTGACAAATGATGTTGAACTATGTACATCTTGCGATTTAATTATCTGGAGAGAAAAAACTTGTTGATCTTGTAGACTTCATGATATACTGTGAAGGCACATAGCACTTTATCTTATTTTAATTTGATGTTACTTGCAATTTATAAAAATTGATAACATCTAGTGTGTTTTAAATTGAAGGAAATGTTGATTGTGATTTGTTGTTACTTTTATGGATGGAAAACCTTCCGAATAAAGTGATTTGAATTGAATTGACTCCAATGACGTCATAACCGGAGGTGACGACAATACGGAGTCATATGACGCTGACGCGCAGAGGGACTGCTAAAAAATTTCCAGATCCAGACTGGTGCCTGGGGAGCATTCAAGAGTTAAGGAATTGACGGCTAGACTATGTCGCTAACAGATAATGCGTTACCGAAGGTGTAAGTAACTTGTTCATGCCTGCCAGGATTTCTTTTGTTAATTCGTGGCAGTCGTCAATGTAGTCATTTTCCCCCTAATGGTTTAATTTGGTCTTGTAAAGCTAGAATTCAATTCTTTTTTGAGTGGGAAATGCCATTGCTTTTTGAGTATCTAATTCTGCCCCTAGAAGTGTCTTCTCCTGCGAACATTGAGGTGAAGATTTTTTCATATTAATCATGAACCCCAACTTGGGCAAGGTGTTGAAGACTTTGCTTATATTCTTGTGGCACGGTTGGACCGAGTTCCCCTTTATGAGACAGTCAGGGGCGTAACACAAGCTCCTGCGGCACAGAGGTTCCCTTCCCCCTTGAGGGCACCCCCGCAAAAAATTCCTTGACATTGGCCTCAACTCGCCTCAACTCGCCACCTGGAGGAATGGCCCTAAACTTCCAGCTGCCCTCAGTGGAGAACGAAACAAATGTCCTTACAGAGGCCCTGCTGCCAGGGTAGACCTCCGATAACTATTCCTCCCCTTTAGCAAAGCCACAGAATGCCAGGAGACATATGCCAGCTTTGTGGGCTATATCTTTTCTCCTCCAGCATCCCACAGCATAAAGCCTAGTGGTACAAGCCTTGAACAGCAAGTTGAATCAAAATTCCTTCTCAACTACACCTCCAGACAGAAAGTCCATAGCCATGGAGGCATTTGAGAAAATGTTTTCCTACGCCAGCCTTGTGCTCAGATCAAGTTGCCTCCTGGGGCGTTACTTGCAGTCATTGTTGGACATAGTGAGTGACTTCTTGCCCGTGGTCCCTACTGACCTTCCATACAATCTGCAACAGATCATACAAGATGGCCAAGACACGGTGCAGGAAGTTGGGCCTGGATACTACAGACTGTTGGGTTAGGGCAGTTGATACCACAGTGGTGCTCCGATACCACAGTGGTGCCCCAGTACCACGCATGGATCAGATCCACAGGCTTCTCCATTGATGTCCAAGCATCACTCATGGACTTGCTGTGTCATTGGATCACTCCTGTCTTTTTGGAGACTATGCTGACTCGCCTTGGAGCGCTTCAGAGGCTACAGCGTGCCTCCTCAGTCTCTCATCCGTGTGGCAATTTCACCAATAATAATGCTCCAACGAGTCTTTGGAGGGAGCATCCAATAGAGGCAACGGCAAAACCTGCCCCCACAACAACAGACCTCCCAACCCTCTCAAGGTCGGGCATCTAGCTGTCAGCGTTCATGGCCTTAGGATAACCGCACTACCTAAATTCCATGCAAAACAAAAATCCCCTAACCACTCCTCACACCACCCCACGCTGCAAAACCCCTTAAGTTTGCTCTCACCTCTGCGGGGTGGAGGGGAGCCGTGGAGGGTCCGTTGTCTTGAATTGTAATCACTGTGATGTATTGCTATTTGATTCCTTTGATGGCTATTGCTTGTACACCAATGTTAAGTTTATTATGAAAAAACTTTAAAGTTTATAAAAATAAAAAAAAGTTTGCTCTCACCTGCGCTTTGTTACCTAGTTGGAGGCAGGATAAGTTTTTACCTCACAGGTGAAAGAGCATCACATTGCCCAGATCATCTGATAGAGACTTCTAGCTGTAGATTACTTACCTTTGAATTTTCCAGGCATCAAGCTGGATCCGGAAACTTTTGCTCAAGCAATATCCCTTGCGCACGCCATCGGGTGGCTCTATTCTGCTCCGCGTGACATAGCCGGCATCGGTTATGATGTTGCGGTCACCTATATAAGCGCCACATAGGCGCGCGTACGTCAGTTCTTTACTTTCCGCGCCAGTTAAGCGCCGATCCGGGAAGAGCTACCCCTTTGTCGCTTTTTTACAGGCCTTTTTTTTTTTTACTTTTGTCGACTTCAAAAAAAAAATCCAATTTGTGTGCGCGGATGTCTTCTAAGAAGACAGGGTTTAAGCCGTGTGGTGCTTGTCACCGCATGATGTCTGTTACCGACCCCCACCTCGTCTGTCTCTGATCTCTCGAGCACGACCACGATTTGAAGTCGTGCTCGGACTGTCTGGCTATGGCTCCGAAGGCCTTGCGGGAGCGGGCTATAAAGCTCCTTGCGCCCCGGCAGTCGACATAGTCCTGCGAGACTCCGCGGAGGTCCCGGTCCCGATCGAAGAAGAGGAGGTTGCGGGACTGCTCTTTGAGTTCCAAGTCCTCTTCGTCCCACTCGAGGTCTTCGGGACACTCAGGGAAGAGGCACAAGAAGAAGTCCAAGCGGACTTCATCTTCGCCTCGACTGTCGTCCGTCGACGAACGAGGTAAGGAGCACCGACGCTATAGCCACCGTTCTGCGGAGCCGGAGCAGGGTGGGCTTCACGTCTCCCTCCCTTTCCGGGAGCCGGAGCGATCCCCGCTCAAATTAAAGAATTGTACGATGTCATGCGCCACGTCTTTGAGCTGGCTGACCTCTTTGGTGCGCCCTCAGGCCCCGCGGGTTAGACGCTGTCGGCTCCGGCCATGGCACCGGTGGGGCCTCAGGGATCCGATTCCGGATCTGGGTCGACGCCGGTCATGCCATTGCGACCTCCTCCGGCATCAGACCCGATGTCGGTGCCACCGGTGCCCACCGGCAGTGCCAGCCCCATCCTTATCCCCAACGACATGGAGTCGGAACAGCGTCACTCGACGCCAATTGAGACCAGGGGTTCTATATTGTTGCCTGAACACTTTAAGGATGTATCTGAAAGAGGCACGTTAGTGATAGATTCCTTACCTTAGAATATCCCCAGGCGTCAGACTGGATCCGGAAAGTTTTCGTCAGCAGTACCCCTGCGCGTTGGTAGGCGTCGTCGTGCGGCTCCGCGTACGTCGCTGGTGTTGTAGCCGCCGAGATGACGTCGTCTGAGCTACTTAGACTCGCCCACGCGCGCTGACGTCAGTTCTTTCTTTTTCCGCGCCAGCAAGCGCAGATCCGAGAGAGAGCGGTACTCCTAGTTAAAATTTTAACTTGGTTTCTGAGAACTTGTTTCTCTTGTTTTGTCGAGTACTCGACTCCTGGTGCAGTAGGGATGCCCGGGTTTAAGTCCTGTAGGGACTGCCGTCGGACCATGTCGGTAGCGGACCCGCATGACGTGTGTCTCTTCTGCTTGGGGCACGCCCATGACCCCGAGGCGTGCCCCGATTGTCGGCCATGGCGCCGAAGGCTTTGCGGGAGCGTTCCCGAAAGTTGTTGGAGGCCCGACAATCGGTTCCGCGCCGCTCCGGGTCCCGCTCCCGTGGGAGGTCGAGGGACAGGTCGCGGGTCCGACACCATTGTTCGTCGGAATCGGGGACAGGTAAGTCACGGCGCCATAAGAAGTCGAAAAAGCGACGTCGCTCTTCGTCTACCCCTCACCGGTCGCGGGACGCGGTGGAGGGGGCGGGTGATCACTCCCCCGCGGCTCCGATGGAGCCTCCGTTGTTGCCTGCGGCCTACCCGCCTTTCCTGGGCCCGCACGCGACTCCGGAAGAAATACAGGTATTCCTGTCGGCCATGGGCCGTTTATTTGCCCCCATCGGGTCCCTCCGGAGCGCCTTCGGGCCCCGTGGACCCGTTGGGTGGTTCTGCCCCCGTGTCGCCGCCTTTGACCCCGGCTACGCCGGCAAGATACCCTCGGCGCTGCCGCCGGCACCGGGCCCGACGCCGCCTCCAGCGTCGTGGCCGACGCCGCACACGACGCCGTTGCCTACGGGGCCGGACTACGTCGAGCCTGGATTGGTCTCTTATCCTCCGATTCCAATTCCAGGTGGGGAGTTTTTTCCCTTTCCCCGGGCACCTCGTCCTTATCAGCCTCTTAAACTGCCGGTGGACGAAGGGGAGTACTGGGAAGGATCTGAGGACCCTCTCGCGGCTCAATGCGAAGATGACCCGGAGTGGGAGGGTGATATGGAAGGTCCACGCGATCTGGATTTCTCTCCACACCCTGGTACACTGTCACCTGCTTCCGTGGCTACGGAGGAGGTTGGGACTTTTTCTGTGGTCTTGCGTAGGGCGGCTGCGGCTCTTAGCCTCGAGCTCCCCTCAGTCAGGACCAATCTCCTGACTGAGGTACTGCAGCCAGCGACCTCCTCTGCGGAGCCGCTACTGCCCTTTAACGACGCGCTTACAGACATTCTGTTAAGCACCTGAACCAAGCCTAATACAGGGGTGCCTGTGGATAAAAGTGTGATACCAAAGGGGATGATGGACGGAGCGTTAGAGCAAATCAAACACTCACCCCCAGTCAACTGATCTGGGTTTAATCCATCATCATTCTTTAGCTCACTTCACCACCCCAGTTCAGACATGGCCATATGCAAATCAGTCAGACCCTGTGCCTCATGGGAACAGTCCAGCCCGAACTGCCAAGCCATGTCTTCCCTGGACCGGAAACAAGCATCCTGGGACCGGTTTTGGGTTCAAAACCCTCATCAGCCAGGCTAGCTTGAATCCAGTGGCAAAGTGAGCAAGGGACCCACGTCTGGGCATACCCTGCCAACTTAGGGCGAACAAAGCGATACCAAAGGGGATGATGGATGGAGCGTTAGAGCAAATCAAACACTCACCCCCAGTCAACTGATCTGGGTTTAATCCATCATCATTCTTTAGCTCACTCCACCACCCCAGTTCAGACATGGCCTTATGCAAATCAGTCTGACCCTGTGCCTCATGGGAACAGTCCAGCCCGAACTGCCAAGCCATGTCTTCCCTGGACCGGAAACAAGCATCCTGGGACCGGTTTCGGGTTCAAAACCCTCATCAGCCAGGCTATCTTGAATCCAGTGGCAAAGTGAGCAAGTGGATAAAAGTGTGGCACGCCGTCATCGCCCGGCCCCGGGCGACCCCTCTTTTCTCACACAACACCCAACGCCTGAGAGTCTGGTTGTCCAGGCCTCTGCCTCTCCAAGCGCATTCCCTTCCGCACCTCCGGACAAGGAATCTAACAAACTGGAGCAGTTTGGGAAAAGATTTTCACCTCTGCCAGTTCCGGGTTGCGGGCGGTGAATACTGCATGCCTGTTGGGCCGCTATTCCCATTCTGTGTGGGACACCGTAGCACAAGTGCTGCCTCAGTGTCCAGTGGAAGCTCGGGCGGTGCTCTCCCAAGCCATTACCGAGGGGAGAGATGCTGCTAAATTCACTATCCTTTGAGGACTTGACACAGCCGACTCTCTCGGCAGGGCACTTTCCACAACAGTGGCGCGACGCCGTTACGCTTGGCTCAGAACTACTGGTTTCTCCGGGGATGTCCAGAACACTTTATTGGACATGCCTTTTGATGGCACACGCCTCTTTGGTGACAAAGCGGATAGCACTTTGGAGCGCTTTAAAGACTCCCGGGCTACAGCCCAGTCCTTGGGTCTTGCCACCACGCGCGCTCCCGTAGGGTCTGCTTTTCGCTCCTTTCGAGGTCAGGGTCGAGGCGCCCAAACGCGTTCCTTTCAGAGCCGCCGGCCTGCACAGCCGCAGTCTCAACGCAGCCGAGGTCGGGGTGCCCGCCGAGGTGGGTCACTGGGCCAGCGGGTGGGTCAGTCCACCACCGCCCCTACCACCACTGCCTCAAAACCTTCCTAGTCCGGTGTTTCAGGCAAGAGTCTGCGTCCTATCTTAGACCTCCGGAACGTCAATCGCTTCCTCCGGAAGGAAAAGTTCAAGATGCTCACGCTTGCTCAGGTCTTGTCTGCCCTAGACCCGCAAGACTGGATGGTAGCGTTGGACTTGCAGGATGCTTATTTTCATATCCCCATCCTGCCGGCCCACCGGCGTTACCTACGGTTCACGGTAGGCCACGAGCACTTTCAGTTCACCGTGCTCCCTTTCGGCCTTACCAGCGCCCCTCGGCTGTTCACAAAAGTGATGGCGGTGGTCGCAGCTCATCTGCGCAGATCAGGGGTTTCAGTCTTCCCCTATCTCGACGACTGGCTGTTGAAGGCGGGCTCGCCCCAGGCAGTCGTCTCCCACCTCCAGACTACGGCCGACCTCCTGCATTCGCTGGGGTTTTCCATCAACGTGCCGAAGTTGCATCTGATTCCCTCTCAAAAGCTCCTCTTCATCGGAGCGGTTCTGGACACGGCGCGCTTTCGGGTTTATCCTCCCGAACAGCGAGTCCGGGACATTCGGGCTATGATTCCGATCTTTCAGCCCTGGTCCTGGGTTTCGGTCAGGAAGACCCTGAGGCTGCTGGGCCTCATGGCCTCCTGCATCCTGCTGATCAATCATGCCAGATGGCATATGTGGGCTCTGCAGTGGGACCTGAAGTTCCAGTGGACGCAGCATCGGGGAAACCTGTCCGACTACGTCCAGATCTCGGAGGGCACTGCACAGGACTTGCAGTGGTGGCTCACGGACCAGCGTTGGGTCAGCGGCAGATCCCTCTCCCTTCCCCAACCGGAGCACACAGTGGTGACGGATGCGTCCCTCCTGGGATGGGGCGGCCACATGGGAGAGGCGGAGATCAGAGACCTCTGGTCTCCGGCGGAGTCCAGGCTTCATATCAACTTTTTGGAGCTCAGGGCAATCCTACTTGCACTGAAAGCATTCCTTCCCTCTGTCAAGGGGAGAGTGGTGCAGGTGTTCACAGACAACAACACCGCCATGTGGTACTGCAACAAGCAAGGCGGTGTGGGGTCGTGGATCCTATGTCAGGAGGCTCTGCGTCTCTGGACGTGGCTGGAACGTCAAGGCATTTCCTTGGTGGTTCAACACCTGGCAGGTTCCCTGAACGCCAGGGCGAACGAACTCAGCCGCAGGTGCATGTTGGATCACGAATGGCGTCTTCACTCGGAGGTGGCACAAGGTCTCTTTCAACAGTGGGGAGAACCTTGGTTAGATCTATTCGCCACCGAAGAGAATGCGCACTGTCAGCAGTTCTGCGCGTTGGAGTTTCCAAGGCGGCACTCGCTCGGCGACGCTTTTCGTCGCGAGTGGAGTTCCGGTCTGTTGTACGCCTTTCCGCCTATACCACTTCTGCCCAGAGTGCTGAAGAAGATCAGGCGTGACCGGCCCCAAGTTATTCTTGTGGCACCGGATTGGGCTCGAAGAGTTTGGTATCCCGAGCTACTCAGTATGAGCGTGGATCCCCCGATCCGGCTGCCTCTTTGGGAGGATCTTCTGTCGCAGCAACAGGGGACGGTCCTCCACCCGAACCTGTCCAGCCTCCACCTCCTTGCGTGGAGATTGAGCGGCGACAGCTGATTCCATTTGACTTGCCTCCTGAAGTCTGTAATGTGATTCTGGCAGCCAGGCGTCCCTCAACTAAAACTGTATACGCCTGCCGGTGGAACAGATTTGTGGCATGGTGCACAGCGAAAGCTGTAGATCCCTTTTCTGCCCCTCTTTCTGAGGTCCTCTTGTTCCTTCTCTCTTTGGCCCAGCAGGGCTCTGCTCTGGGCACTATCAAGGGCTACCTTTCTGCTCTTTCAGCCTTTCTTAGGATGCCTGATCAGCCCTCTCTTTTCAAGTCCCCTGTTGTCAATAGATTTCTCAAAGGCATTACTCACCTTTTCCCTCCTATTCCTTTTGTGATGCCTCAGTGGGACTTGAACCTGGTTCTCACATACTTAATGTGCGCTCCCTTTGAGCCTCTTCATAATTGTCCTTTGCGGTTATTAACTTTGAAAACTGTCTTCCTGGTGACCATCACCTCCGCTAGGCGTGTCAGTGCGCTCCAGGCTCTTTCGTGTAAACCTCCTTTCATGGCGATTCATCCGGACAAGGTTGTGCTTCGGCCACGTCCCTCCTTTCTGCCAAAAGTAGTCTCTGCCTTTCATCTCGGGCAAACTGTCACTCTGCCTACTTTCTTTCCGCCTCCGCACCCTTCCAGGGAGGAACAGAGGCTCCACCGTCTGGACCCAAAACGTGCGCTTTCATTCTATCTCAACTGCACACAACAGTTCCGGGTGGATGACCAGCTCTTTGTTGGCTACGTGGGCGCCAAGAAAGGCTGTGCTGTGCACAAGCGGACTATCTCCCGATGGGTTGTCTTGTGTATTAAAGCCTGTTACTCTCTGGCTAACAAGGAACCTCGGGTAGAGCTGCGCGCCCATTCTACCAGGGCGACAGCTGCTACTACAGCATTGGGACGCGGTTTCCCCCTGCAAGATATCTGTCAGGCAGCTACGTGGTCCTCGCTGCATACTTTCACTAAGCACTATTGCCTTGACAGTCAAGTCCGGAGAGACGGCTTCTTTGGTCGGTCGGTTCTCCATGACTTTCTGGTGTGATTTCACTTCGCAGACCCACCACCGGGGATGGTATTGCTTGGGTATGTATTCTAAGGTAAGGAATCTATCACTAACGTGTCTCTTTCAGATGCACAAGTTACTTACTTGTGTAACGATATATCTGTAAGAGACATTAGTTAGTGATAGATTCCTTACCGCCCACCCATCCTCCCCGTTCTGCGAACTGTTCTCTAGGGTACAGGTCATCCCTTTCAGGGCCCTAGTTCTATTGCACCAGTAGTCGGATCTGGCATGGCTCTGCGTTCCTGGCGCGGAAAAGTCGTGTACAGAACTGACGTCAGCGCGCGTTTAAGTAGCTCCGACGACGTCATCTCAGCGGCTACGACGCCAGCGACGTACGCGGAGCTGCACGACGACGCCTACCGACGCGCAGGGGTACTGCTGACGAAAACTTTCCGGATCCAGTCTGACACCTGGGGATATTCTAAGGTAAGGAATCTATCACTAACTAATGTCTCTTACAGATATATCGTTACACAAGTAAGTAACTTGTGCGTTAGGCTCAGGAGAGGAATGGGAGGGGTCTCTGGACCCTTTGGAACACCAGGATGGCTCTGCAGAGCAGTTGGACTGGTATGAGGAACTTGGGTAAGCCAGTGGACTGGACACTTCCCCAGATACTGGCATGCTCTCTCCGCCAACTGTGGCTATGAAGGTGGGGGCATCTTCTGCCATGGTGGTTAAATGGGCGGCCGAGGTCCTCGGACTAGAGCTGCCTTCCGTGCAAGTCAGGACTAATCTCCTGACTGAAGTGCTTCAGCCTGGGACTTCCACCTCAGAACCCCTTTTGCCCTTTAATGAAGCACTAACTGATGTCCTTCTAGGCACTGTGATCCTCTTATAGAGTTAGGTCTTCAATCAAAATGTTTTACTATCCTAGGCGATATGAACTTCCATCTTGAATCATCAGCAGACAGAGATACGCAGGAGCTTATTGACATTACATCCGAATTAGGACTCCAACAACTTGTACAACACCCTACACATCAAGCAGGCCATACCTTAGATGGTTTGTTTACTAATAACCCTGCCATTTCCATTACATCCGTTTGCCCTCTTACCTGGACTGATCACCATGCCATTCTTTTCAGATATAATCTGCCCCGCTCCAATAACATCAATATGGCTAGCACTAAGTCCTTTGGGAGAGCTTGGCATAAAATCGACCAGAGCTTACTGGAGAGCCAGTTAGTACAAAGCCAACCGGACCTGGAACTGGAAGCTGAGGCCTCAGCTAGAAATTACACAACTTGGTTGGAGTCCAACTTTGCCAAATTAGCCCCCGTAACAGTGATAAATGAAAATAGAAAAACCCCCTCTGCCCGTGGTTCTCTGAAGCCTTAAGACTAGATAAACAAGCCTGCAGAAGGCAAGAAAGAAGCTGGCGGAAAAATTATGAATCACAAGAAAAAGATCGGTATAAAGCTATGTTAGCAGATTACAAGAAAAAGCTAATTGTTGAGAAGAGCCAATACTTCATATCACAAATAGAAAGGGCAGGTAACTCTAGCAAGGAACTCTAAGACCATAAAAAATCTGACAACAGCTACAAAGGATAACTCTGCCAATTGTAGCCAAGAGTTCTGTAACACACTTGCCCAATCCTTTAAATTTAAGGTGGACCAAATATACGATCAATTTGCTAACTATAAAACAAACGCTAGCAGTATAGAACAAGAAGCCACAGTTAAAGCGCCCTTTCTTAATTTTACCCCTACCTCACCAACTCAAATAGCGACGCTTCTTTCAACGATCAAATCAGGATCCCCAGATGATCCTTGTCCTCCCAGGATCCTCCAAAACATTAGCCATCTCATTAGCCCGCAGCAATCTAGCATGTTCAATCAGATGCTTTCACAAGGGCTCTTCCCTTCTATGTGGAAACAGGCTTGTATACTGCCACTCCTTAAAAAAAACAAAAAACAATTTGGACATAATGGACCCGACCAATTACCGTCCTATCGCGAGGCTCCCGCTTCCTGCAAAAATCGTTGAGAAATTAATAAATGTTGAACTCTCCGCATTCATTGCAGAGAATCAAATCCTAGATCAGAGTCAGTTTGGGTTCAGAGCTAGTCATAGCACCGAGACGGCTCTGATAAAGACCACGGACGAAATCCGTATGGCACTGGATGGCGGAGGGTCGGCGGCCCTGGTTCTCCTCGACCTGTCCGCGGCATTTGATACCGTGGACCAGACACTTTTGGTCAATCGTCTAAAGACCATAGGCATTGGAGGAAAGGCCCTCTCCCTTTTAACGTCGTTTTTATCCGATAGAACTCAAACAGTTCATATGGCTAATTTTAAATCAGCACCTTTTGTTCTGCCTTGTGGGGTGCCGCAGGGCTCATCATTGAGCCCTACACTTTTTAATATCTATGTTTCCGAACTAGCCCCTCTGATCAGAAGCTTTGATCTAATACCTACCTCTTATGCTGATGACACCCAGTTAGTTATCTCAACAGTGGACACGGATGTTAATTACTCCATGAAACTTCATGACTGCATGGTCTCTTTGAGCAACTGGATGAATAGGCATTGCCTGAAGTTGAATTCAAGCAAGACGGCGGTGGTGTGATTTGGAAACCTCTCTCCTTTGTGGTCGCCAGCATGGTGGCCGGATACCCTTGGCCCCCCATCTACACCAGTTGCCAAGGCTAAAAATCTGGGGGTCATTATAGATGAGAAACTAAACTTCAAGTCTCAGATCTCGAAGGTGGTGTCCTCCTCCTTTCACACCATCAAAATTTTACGTAAGATTCTCCCATTCATTCCCATTAGTACCAGAAAAACAGTATTGACCTCCCTGGTTTTATCAAAATTGGATTACTGCAATGGCTTATACATCAACTTACAATCCAATTTACTCAGAAGGCTACAGGCGGTACAAAATGCCGCCGCTAGACTAGTCCTGGACGTTCCTAAATACCATTCTATCAGATCAGGGATTCAGGAATTGCATTGGCTCCTGGTTGGTCAACGCATTAGATTTAAGGCTCTCTGCATTGCTCATAAGGTATTATACAGAGAAGGACCACAATTTCTGTGGGATTCCTTTAGTTGGTATACACTAAACAGACCGCTACGCTCGGCCAATGCCCATCTGATGCTCACCTCCAGATTTAAAAGGAAGAACTGGGGGGGGGAGGAGTTTCAGCTACAATACTATCAAGGAATGGAACTCCCTTCCGCTTAATCTTAGGAGGACCTCCTCAATGCTTGAGTTTAGGAAGCTACTCAAGACATGGCTTTTCAAAAACTAATTTGCCCTGACACAGTATTGGAAGACTGGAAGCGCCTAGACACCCACGGGTATTGGTGCGCTATATAAATTTTTATAACATAACACATGGTTCAAGCCTAGCACAGGGGCTCCTGTGAATAGGATAATTGCATGCCGCCATCGCCCAGCTCCGGGTGACCCAAAGTTCCTCAACCAACACCCCACACCCGAAAGCTTGGTGGTGCAGGCTACTACATCCCAGTGTGTGTTCCCTACCGCCCCTCCGGATAGGGAATCCAAGTGGCTGGATTCACGTGGTAAGATGTTTTCTTCCTCCAGCCTGGCATTGCGGTCGGTGAATACCGCGTGCTTATTGGGCCATTTCTCCCACTCCCTTTGGGAGACGGTTGCGCAAGTGCTGCCAAAAGTCTCGTAGGAGTTCCGGGCTGTGCTCTCTCAAGCAGTTAAGGACGGGAGAGATGCAGCAAAAATCGCCATAAGGAGTAGCCTTAATATGACTGATTCGCTGCGCAGATCGATTTCCACAACAGTGTCCTTGAGGCGACCAAGACAGCTGGCTTCTCGGGCGATGTCCAGGAAAATTTGATGGACATGCCATTTGATGGAACCCGTCTTTTTGGGGAGAAGGCAGACTCTGCCCTAGTGAGGTTCACGGACTATCGAGCTACGGCCAGATCCTTGGGCCTCTCTTCTACACCTCTTAGCCAGTCTAGCTTTCGCCCCTTTCGTGGCAACAGAAAGGGTTTCCAGCCGCGTCAACCCTATCCCAGCCACCATGCTGCGTAGACTTCCCAAGCCGTGCGGGGACATGGATGCGATTCATTCCGACCTAGGAATGGGAGCCAGAACTAGTCGGCCACCCTGCCCTCGGCTGCCGCACCCTCCAAGCATTCCTAATCTGACTCTGCAAAACCACACCACTCCAGTTGGTGGGATTATCCATCATCATCTCCCATGCTGGAGGTCCATAACATCGGACAAGTGGGTCTTGCAGATCATTCAGGAGGGCTATTCTCTGCCTTCCTTTCTCTTTCTCTTCCTCCTCCTCCCATTCTCCCAAATCAAGAACGGCTGACGAAGGATTATCTGAAACAGCTCCAGGAGGAAGTTACATCTCTCTTGGCCAAGGGAGCTATAGAGAGGGTCCCGGATTCAGAAGTAGGCAGTGGCTGTTATTCCCGCTACTTTCTGATTCCGAAAAATCAGAAAGTAGATCTTCGGACCGTCAATCTCTTCCTCAAGAAGGAAAAGTTCAAGGTGCTTACTCTAGCTCAGGTCTTGTCTGCCCTAGACCAAGAAAACTGGAGGGTAGCGTTGGACCTGCAGGATGCGTATTTTCACATCCCCATCCTGCCAGGCCGCAGGCTCCCCTTCGGCCTTACCAGTGCCCCTCGGGTGTTCACCAAGGTGATGGCTGTGGTCGCAGCTCATCTGCGCAGGTTAGAGGTGTCAGTCTTCCCCTACCTCGACGACTGGCGGTTGAAGGCATCCTCGCCCCAGGCTGTCGTCTCCCACCTTCAGACTACAGCGGACCTCCTGCATTCACTGGGGTTCTCTATAAACCTGCCAAAGCCACGCCTTACTCCTTCTCAGATGCCCCTTTTCATCGGAGCTGTTCTGGACACAGCGCAGTTTCAGGCCTATCCTGCCGAGCAGCAAGTCAAGGATATTCAGGTTATGATTCCGATGTTTCAGCCTCTATCCTGGATTTTGGTGAGATTGACTCTGAGGCTGTTGGTCTTCATGGCCTCCTGCATCTTGTTGCTAAAGCATGCCAGGTGGCGTATGCGCGCTCTGCAGTGGGACCTGAAGTTCCAGTGGGCAGAGCATAGACGAAATCTCACCGATGTGCTCCAGGTCTCGGAAGGAGCTGCAAGAGATCTGCAGAGGTGGTTGACGAACCGTGATTTTGTCAGTGGCAGAACCCTCTCCCTTCCCCAACCAGAGCTCACAGTTGTGACAGATGCGTCACTTCTGGGATGGGGCAGCCATCTGGGAGAGATGGCGATCAAGGGACACTGATCTCCGGCGGGAGTTTGGGCTCCACATCAATTTGTTGGAGCTTCGAGCGATTCGGTTGGCATTGAAGGCATTTCTTTTTTTTTTTTTTTATTTGTTTTTATTTCAAAACTTGAAAGGCATAATCAATTTACCGTAATACACATTACATTTGAATGATCCGTTTCCATTTACACTTCTACAATGTCAGCAATCTTGTATATATGTCACAAGAAACTTGTTAGTTCGAGTTCTGATTCATACAGCATTACCATCAGCAGTATTGGTTACATCTAAGAATTCACAGTCTTGAGGTATGGATGGCAGTTCACAAATATCTCCTCTATAGGTATTCCATTTTCCCCATTTTTTGATCCACTTTTTGGGGCACCCCCTATGCACATACACCGTCCTCTCCTCCACCATGACAGAGTCCATATCTTTACACCATTCTGCTAATGTAGGATTGGCTGCTCCACCCCAGTGGCTGGCAATGTTTCTCTTGGCAATCATGATACCCACAGTGGCCCAGGTTTGTAGTGTTGAGTTTAAGTCTGTTGCGTCCCAGATATTAAGTAGACAGCATTTGTGCTCCCTGGGGACCAAACTACCACTCACTCTCGTAACCAGGGATATGACCGACTCCCAGTACGACACCACGACGGGACACGCCCAGATAGTATGGAAGACGGTGCCGACCTCCCCACATTGTCGTAAACAGAGCGGGTTGTCGACTTTACCAATTTTACAGAGGGTAGTACGAGTGTAGTAAATTCTGTGGAGAATTTTAAGTTGTACTAAACGTAGTTTGGATGTGATTGCTACCTCTCTGGGGGATGCAAGCGCCTCCTGCCTGCCACTTGTCTTTAAGCCTCTCCATCGGGTCTGATATGTTATTAACAATTTTTTTATACGTTAAGGAGATTGCTCTTTTATCCAAATAGTCCATTAGGAGTCTGTCCTCTAGTGGGGACGCTTCAGGCAGGGTGGTGTCTGGGGGGATTGCCGCTTCGAGGGCGTGCTTGATCTGTTGATAGCGAAAGTGTTCGGTAGATGCCAATTCGTATCTTGTCTGAAGTTGTGTAAAAGTAATCATCTTTCCCTTAACCCAGAGGTCGCCCACCTTTGATATCCCGATAAGGTCCCAGTTGTGAAAACCCTTACTTTTTTCCAGTCTTCCCAGCTTGTCTGTAACCCTTAGGGGTGTCGCCCGTGTGAGTGTGTCGTGCCACCCCAACTTTTTGTGCACTGTTTTCCAAGTCTGGAGTGTATGGTTCGTCGGGCCCATCAACGGACGGGTCTTGTTGTAAAGAGCTCGGTATAGACCCGTCGTTCCTAGCTGTAGCCTATCAAGGGCATAGGCAGGATCTGTGTAGGGGACGTGGATCCATTGGTTCACCACTATTAGTTGGGCGGCCCAGTAGTAATATTGTATGTTAGGGAGTGCGATGTCCCCATCGTACCAGGATCGATATAATTTTACCATAGTTATTCTGGCCGGTTTACTGTCCCATAGAAGTGTAGTGACTTCCGTCTCGATGGCCCGGAAGTATTTTTGTGGGACTGGGAAGGGTGTGTTTTGAAGGGCGTAGAGGAACCGGGAGAGCGCCATCATTTTAAAAAGGGCTGCTTTCCCTAGGAGCGATAAAGGGAGCGATTGCCAGTGCTTAGTATCGTTTTGTAGTCGTTTCAGAGGAGCTTGAAGATTTAGGGTCATGAATAGTTTCGGATCCCGGGTGATGTGGATCCCTAGGTATTTAAAAGTGTTTTCCACCACTGTAAGTGCGCAACCGGCCGGGAGGAGTGGGGGAGGTCCCTTCAGGACGTAAAGCACCGACTTTGCCCAATTTATCGTATACCCTGAATATCGGCCATAAGAGCTACAAATATCCAAGAGACGGGACAATGAGCGTCTCGGGGAGGCCATATATAAGAGGATATCGTCCGCTTAGAGGGAAATGCGGTCCTCCTGGTCCTCAGTCCATTTAAGTCCCCGGATGACCAGGTCTCGACGTACCAGAGGTTCCAAAACTAAGGCAAAGAGGAGGGGCGACAGTGGGCAGCCCTGTCTTGTACCACAATGTAGTGAAATATCCCCCGATCTACGCCCATTGGCTACTACCTGGGCCACCGGAGCAGTGTATAGTAAACGGATCCAGGAGCAAAATTTCGGTCCGAATCCTAGTTTTTGGAGGACAGCGAAGAGGAACGGCCACTCGACTGTGTCGAAGGCCATGCGGGCATCTAGGGATAGCACTACAGCCTCCTCCTGGATGGTATGACTACGTCGAAGCACGTTATGTAGGCGCCGGAGATTTAGCGCCGTATTTCTCCCCCTGGGCATAAACCCGGATTGATCCGGCTGTATCAATTTTGCTAGGTGCGGTGTGAGTCTGTTGGCCAGGGCCTTTGCCAATATCTTTGCCTCGGCGTTGATTAGTGATATTGGTCTGTAGGAGGAGCAATTCTGCGCTGGTTTGCCGGGTTTATGGATGGCCACTATCGTCGCCCTCCTCTGGTCGCAGGGCAATTCCCCTACTTCCCGACTGGCTTTATACATTGCCGCCATATATGGTGTGAGTTTTGTTGCGTTACGCTTATACCACTCTATAGGAATACCGTTGGGCCCTAACGATTTACTGGACTGTAATTTGCCGATTGCCAGCGCGATTTCTTCCGCTGATAGCTCTACCTCTAAGGTTTGAGCTTCTGTTTCCTCCAGTTTAGGAAGCTTAATATCTCGTAGGAACTCCTCCGTGTCTGATTGTGTGATCGTTATCGTGGAGGTATAGATCTGTTCAAAATGTTGCGCTAGTAGGTCTACTATGCACTGAGGATCTCTACTTGTACTGCCCGTGGGGAGTTGAAGTTCTGTTATCCACCTGTCCGCCTTTTCTTTTTTATCAAGCCAGGCCAGGAGCTTGCCGGCATTGTCCCCATTTTCATAGATGGTATGTTGGATTCTGGAGAGTCGCGTTTTCGCTGCCTCCCAAAGAAAGTCCCTATACTCCTGTTTCTTAAGTTGCAATAGGTGGGCGTTTGCATCAGAGGGGTCCTGACTATGGGATCTTTCCAGGTCCTCCACCTCCCGTTCCAGTGTCTCTACTGTTTTGACTTTCTCCCTCTTATGTTGGGTGATTAAGGAGATAGCTTGCCCACGGAGCACTGTTTTGTATGCCTCCCAGAGGTTGGGGAGGAAACGGAGGGTGCGTTTTCGGTGAAGTAATAGTCGGTAGTGTCAGTTAGACCCTTCCCTATCTCCGGGGACTTCAAATAACCGGGATAGATGCGAAATATACGGTTCTGGGTTGTGGAGTGCCAGGTGTAGAGAGTGCTAATCGGGGAGCGGTCAGAGATGCCTCTTGGCAGATGTGTTACTGTTAGGAAGTTGCCCAGTTCAGCTGCAGGTGCTAGTATGTAGTCAATCCTGGAGAGGCTATTGTGCGCCCCCGAGTAGTATGTGTATTGTTGCGCCGAGGGAAAATGGGAGCGCCAAATGTCCACCATACCTATCGCGTCCAGGAAGTCAGTTAGTGCTGAGTGCGAGCGGTGTTGCTGTCGAGGGGGTGTACGATCCAGGGAGTCATTCAAAGTGGCGTTGAAATCGCCACCTATTATTAAAGAGCCTTGTGGGATGCGGAGGAGGAATTCGCTGAGTGCTGTGAACGCTGAGGAATGAAGCGCAGGCGGGATGTAGACAGAGACTACGTTTACTATTCGTCCTTCCCATTGACACGAGATCGCCGCGAAGCGGCCCTGATCGTCGGTATATGTGTGTTTGACTATGATCGGATATTGTTTCTTTAAAAGGATTCCCACCCCCCGCGAGCCAGATGTGAATTCTGAATGGATAGCCAGTCTAAAACCCCATCTGTCCAGGGCCTTACAGACTGTCCCCGTTAGGTGGGTCTCCTGCAGTAGGGTAATCGCTGGCGCCTTACGTTTCGAATATTGTAGAACTAGCCCCCTCTTTAGTTTGTCCTGAAGACCATTGACATTCCAGGAGAGGATTGGTAGATGCTGCCTGGAGGGTGTCGTAGGTAGTGTGGGTTCATGTGACTGCGGCATGGGGCCTGTGTGTCGCTTGCGCAGTTTCAAGTAGATTGCTGTAGAACATTGCAGGAATATTACGCATGGTTAGATCGTGTGCCAAGGAACAAATAAAAATAAAAACAGTGAAAACATATAACTTTTCCCATAAAATTCGAAGTCCCATCCCCCTCCCTGCCTCCCTGCCTCCCTGCAAGACTGATCTAGAACTACCCACCACCCCAACTTTGCAGAGTGCCTAAATCCCATTACCCGGTACCTTTGTAGGGGGAGAGGAGAGCTCTCGTGATGATTCCCCCAGGGGCTACCCAAGAGATATCGCCTACCCTATGGTAGCAGGATACCCTACCAGATTGTAGCTGCATCTATGCGGGTGCCAATAGTTCAGGCCGAGAACCTGCCGTTTCACAATGTCTCACGGCAATCTAGCAGATTCAAGTCATGCCATATTAAACAGTAAAAGTGCCTGCAAGGTTCATTTAGTCCTCATGTCGCTGGGTGTCCGTTGCTGATGTCAGTTCCGACGTCTCCCATGATTGTGATCCTTCTGCTCGTCGGTTGTTGTTTCGTCCCGGTTTTCCACGAGTTGGGGCCTGTCGCCAGCCATCAAGCCAGTCCTGTGCCTCCTCTGGTGTGGGGAAAAACCATGTCTTGCCATTCGCCACTACTCTGAGTTTTGCGGGGAACATCATAGAGTATTTAAGTTCTCGTTTTCTGAGTTCTTGTTTTACTGCGATGAAAGTCCGCCGTTGCTTGGCCACCACTGCCGTATAGTCCGGAAAGAATGAGATTGTACTTTGTTGGTAGCGGATCGGTGGGGACGCTCTGGCTGTTTGAAGGATGACGTCGCGATCCCGGAAATTGAAAATACGGGCCAGTATGGGCCGAGGGGGTGCGCCTGGCTTAGGTTTGCCCCCAGGGACCGGTGGGCCCGTTCAACGGAAAAGTAGTTAGAGAGTCCTCTGGGCTGTAGATGATTTTTGACCAGATCCTCTACAAAGAGGTCCATCGCAGGGTCCCCCTCTCCTTCCGGCACACCCACGATACGAACGTTGTTGCGATGGGAGCGACCTTCAAAATCGTCCAGCTTCGCCGCCATGATCTTACTTTCAGCCTCCAACTGTTTGACTTGCTTCTTTAAAGCTGTCGTGTCAGAATGTAGTTCGGTGGTCGTGGTTTCTACCTCAGTCACTCGGGAGCTGAGGTTTCTGAGGTCGGCACGTATGAGAGAGAGTTCAGTGGTGACAGTATCGATGAGTGATTCCAATGATGAGTGGACTTTGTTGAGTGTGGACATAATATCAGTCCGTGTGATCTCTTTCTCCGCAGAGGGGCCCTTGCAAGCCGTGGCCTCCGTGTCAGTGCGATCACACGGGTTCTGTTCCGATTTGGAATAGGCGTATTTTTCCAGCTTGTTGTGTTGGGTCACTCATTGGCCACGGCCTCCCATTGCGCCTAGCTCCATCGGTGGGAATCAGGGCCGTCAACTGCGAGCCACTAGCCGATGGTACTCACCGCCGCCTGCCCGTAGCTTTATACCACATACGCGGCCTGTCGGGTTTCCCACCAGCCAGTTGCCGCAGCGATAGCGCCGTTAAGAGGAGCGAGGCTTATCTTCTTCGTTGATGAGCCGTCTCTCTGGACCGTTTCCAGGTTATGGCCTTTAACCGTGGGGAGGCTGATGTGGTCAGCGGCTCTGGTCGGGTGCCTGCTGTCTGCTGTAGGACTGCCGGGGTCAGTAGCGCCCCGTCGCCTATCGCTGGGGTGAAAGCCTCCGCCAATTCCCAATAGACCCACGAAGTACGTTGCTGGCCAGAGAGATTCGCTTCACAAAGCCCCACAGTTCTTCTTAGGCCTTCAGCAGGTCAGTATCTCTGCCTCCCTGTGCGTGTGCGCGGCCCCGCGGCCTACCTGACATCAGAAGCAGCGCGGTCCTTCTCGCCGCAGGCTGTCGAGCGGTGCAGGTCGGGGCCAGAGAGATTCTCTTCACCAAGCCCCACAGTTCTTCATTGGCCTTCAGCAGGTCAGTATCTCGGCCTCCCTGTGCGTGTGTGCGGCCTACCTAATATCAGAAGCAGGGCGGTCCTTCTCGCCGCAGGCTGTCGAGTGGTGCAGATCGGGGCCTCCGTTGTACGATTTACGGCGCCACGAAGCCAGAAGCCTCACCATGCAGGAAAAGGGCCGGGGAGCCGTTCCGTCGGTGTCAGGAGGAGGTTCGCGGCGCACCGCTCCCCGCAGATGCCGGAAGCGGTCGCTGGGTGCTGTTAGCAATCGAGGTCCCGGTCGCCTCGTGATGGAAGGCCGCACTGCGCTCCGTCACCGTCGGAGCGCGGAGAAAGTAGTTGTGCGCTTCGGGAAGCACTCGGATGGGGCCACAGGAGTTTCAGGCACCCTCACACGCGGAGATGTCGGGTATAAGATACGGATGATTGTGCGGATAATATTTTAAGCCACCGGGGGATCGGAGCTCCTCTAGGCTGCGGCCATCTTCGTCGGCTGCAGGCCACGCCCCCCCCCGCCCCCTGAAGGCATTTCTTCCCTATGTCAAGGGGAAGTTAGTGCAGGTGTTCACGGACAACACCTCCGCCATGGTACTGCAACAGTCAGGGCGGGGTGGGGTCGTGGACCCTTTGTCGAGAGTCCTTGCGTCTCTGGCCATGACTGGAACAGCAGGACATGACCCTGGTGGTTGAACACTTGCCAGGTTTTCTGAACACCAGGGTGAACAAACTCAGCCGTTGATGCCTACCGGATCTCGAATGGCGTCTCCAGGCAGAGGTGGGCAAGGTCTCTTTCAGCAGTGGGGAGAACCTTGGTTAGATCTGTTCGCCTCCGAAGAGAACACGCAGTGTCAGCAATACTGCAGGCTGGAGTTTCCAAGGCGGCTATTGCTCGGTGATGCCTTTCGTTGCGGGTGGAGCTCAGGCCTGCTGTACACCTTTCTGCCCATACCACTCCTGCCCAGGGTTCTGAAGAAGATCAGGAACGATTGGGCTCAAGTCCTTCTTATGGCTCCAGACTGGGCAAGGAGAGTCTGGTATTCAGACCTTCTGAAAATGAGTATCGATCCTCCGATCAGGCTGCCCCTTCAGGAGGATCTTCTGTCGCAGCAGCAGGGGAGGGTCTTCCACCTGAAACTGTCAACCCTCCGTCTCCATGCGTGGAGATTGAGCGGCAGCAGTTGATGGCTTTTGACTTTCCTCCTGAGGTATGCAACGTTATCTTGGCGGACAGACAGCCTTCCACTAAGACGGCATATGCCTGCCCCTTGGCAGAAATTTGTATTATACTTTACAGAAAGGTCTAGTGACCCTCTTTCTGCGTCTCTTTCCACTGTTCTTCTATTCATTCTAACCCTTGGCCATCAGGGCTCTGCTTTCGGAACTCTCAAGGGTTATCTTTCTGCTCTACCTGCTTTTTTGCTGCTGCCAGGCCAACCCTCTCTCTGTAGGTCTCCAATTGTAAATAGGTTTCTGAAAGGGCTGGCTCACTTGTTTCCACCCACGCCCTTTGTAATGCCGCAGTGGGACCTTAATTTGGTACTCACTTATCTTATGTGTGCTCCCTTCAAGCCTTTACACAACTGTCCCCTCCGGCTGCTTACCATCAAGACAGCCTTTCTAGTGGCGATAACATCTGCCCAGAGGGTAAGACGAGTTGCAGGCGCTATCTTGTACGCCTCCCTACGTGATATCTTTTCCAGACAAAGTGGTGCTTCGCACCCAGCTTAATTTTTGCCAAAGGTTGTGACCCCATTCTATCTGGGTTAATCAATCACAGTGCCCACCTTCTTTGCTCTCCCGCATCCCTCTAAGGAAGAGGAGCGTCTCCACCGCCTGGACCCCAAAAGAACGGTGTCGTTCTACCTTGACCGCACTAAAGAGTTCCGGGTGGACGTCCAACTCTTTGTGGGGTCCGTGAAGGCTAAGAAGGAGCGGGCAATGCAGAAAAGGACCATCTCTCGCTGAGTCGTTCTCTGCATTAAGATCTGCGATGGCCTGGTCAAGAAGCAGCCTCCTGAGGGATTAAGGGCCCATTTCACCAGGGGAAAGGCTGCAATTACGGCCTTGGCTCTGGGTGTCCCAGTCCTGGACATCTGTCAGGGAGCAACGTGGGCATCTTTGCACAGGTTTGCCAAGCACTACTGCCTGGACAGTCGGGTCCGAAGGGACGGGCATTTTGCCAGTTCAGTCCTGCAGGACTTTCCAGTGCAAGGTATTGGTCCGCAACCCACCACCGGAATGGTATGGCTTGGGTATCTAATTCAAACGTAAGGAAAACAGTACAATACCTTTTCAACCTCTGGGGAACACCAGTGATAGACCTGTTTGCAACAGTGCAGAAAAGGAAATGCCAACTCTTTGCCTCGAGGTTTCCACACCACTTGGCAAAGGGGAATGCACTTTCACGCAACTGGTCACAGACATTTGCTTACGCCTTTCCACCAATACCCCTGATGCAAAGAGTGCTAGAAAAAGCAAATCAACCAGGAACAAACATGATCCTCATTGCCCATCAATGGCCAAGGCAAACATGGTACACAACCCTGCTGCAACTATACAAGGGGAAAATGATCAAAATCAAAGCAGACAAGGACCAGCTAACAATGCAACAAAGCCAAATCTTTCACCCGGAACCAGCAACGCTGCATCTGGCAGCTTGGCACCTGAGTACATAGAATTTGGCCACCTCAAGCTGCCTCTACGAACAATGGAAATTCCAAAAGAGGCAAGGAAACAGTCAACAAGACAATGCTATGCAGCAAAATGGAAGCGATATACCAACTGGTGCACCGCTAAGAATAAAATCAATTCCATCAACACACAAGAAACAGTCATCACATACCTAACTGACCTTTTGGACAACAACATCAACTATTCAACCATAAAGGTGCATCTGGCTGCCATAGTCGCATTTACAAGAGGGAAAACATGCAAAGGTTTCTTCACAAGACCTGTAATTAAAAGGTTTTTAGAAGGATCAAAAAGAATTGCCCCACCTAGAGCAACACCAGTGCCCGCATGGAGCCTAAATACAGTACTTGCTCAACTAATGGCAAAACCCTTTGAGCCCATGCATGCAGCAGACCTCAAGCACATTACTCTAAAGACAACGTTTCTCATCGCTATTACTTCCCTACGGAGAGTAAGTGAGCTACAGGCTTTAACAATACAAGAACCATACTTGCAAATCCACAAGGATAAAGTAATCTTAAAAACAAACCCACATTTCTTACCAAAGGTGGTATCAAAATACCACTTAAATCAAAATATCATCGTACCAGTTTTCTTCAAAAACCCAAAAACAAAAGGAGAAAGAAGCCTCCATACCCTAGATATAAGGAGGGCGTTGCTTTATTATCTGCAAAAGACAGAACAAATATGCAAAACAAAACAGTTGTTTGTCGCCTACGCACATACCAACACAGGATCACCGGTCACAAAGGCTACAATTGCACGATGGATAGTACAAACCATCCAATCATGTTATACCTATGCCAAAAAAGAACTAACAATGCGACCAACAGCTCACTCCACTAGAAAGAAGGGAGCAATCCTAGCTTTCATGGCCAATGTACCCATTGACACTATTTGTGCAGCAGCAACATGGGCATCACCACACACTTTTACAAAACATTACTGTGTGGACATACAAATGAGCAAAGAAGCTCAAATTGGACAGAAGGTGCTTCAACACCTGTTTGCAAGGTCTTCCTCTCACCACAGCCTCCCAAGCACAGGAGAAACCGCTAGGTAATCTAATGCACAGCATGTGAATCCAGAAAAGGATTCACGCTGCAAAACGATATTGTTACTTACCAGTAGGAGTAGTTTTGCAGCTTGAAGAATTTTCTGGATTCACATGCGACCCACCCGGCCTCCCCTACAAGGAAAACAAACAGGTGGGGAAGCAAATGATTACATCAGTTATTTAATGACCATCTCAAGGACTACAAAATAGAAATAGGAACAGAAAAAAAAATCCGAAGATGGCTACCACGCATGTCGACCTCCAGGATACCGTCTGACGTCACACAGGGGTCGTACCTGGCACCAAATGGTGGCCGACAGCGACCAAAACAAAAAAAAAACACAATTCCGGACCCAACCACTAGATGGCGGAATAATGCACAGCATGTGAATCCAGAAAATTCTTCAAGCTGCAAAACTACTCCTACTGGTAAGTAACCATTTTGTTACCTTCGGTAACAACCTGTTCGAGGCATGTGAGCTGTAGATCACATGCTTTGCATAGCCCGCCATCTAGTGATGGGTCCGGATGTTTGCACTTTGTTTTTGTTCGAAGAAGTCTTTTCCAGTGATGAGGTAGGTGACTCCTCCTTTCGGTGATAGTGCGCATGGGCATCGGCTCCATTGTTAGATTGTTTTTTTCCGCCATTGGGTTCGGATGTGAATTGCTGCGCTCCGGCACCGTTTCTCAGGTTCCCTAAGACGCGCAGTCCACAGCCCTTGACGGTATTGTTTCTCGATCGCGTTTCCCATTCTCCGCATATTGTTTCGACTCAAAGATCTTCCATCGGAAAACTCATGGAGGGCCGTTGGGCCTCCCAGCGCCGGGCTCGCTAGCAGTCGATGGAACGGACTCCATTGAAGCTCTGTCCCGGGTGTCGCGACAAATTTCCGCGCACCGACCTGCACGAAGTGTGCAACCTCTGTTTATCCCCGGAACACGACGAGAAAGATTGCGACGCGTGCCGATCGTTTCGATCGAATAAGACGCTCTGTGACCGTCGGGCTCGACGTCACGAGATGCAACACCAAGGCGGCTCCGTATCGGACATCTTCGGCGAAGATTCCGACCGAGAAGAAACACAAGCTCAAGGAGCCGAGGAAGAAGAACACATCTCCGTGTCCGAGGACGACTCCAACATGGAAGAAGAGGAGCAAGTTACACCGGGTCAGCGTACCGTGAGTACAGAAGCCCCCTTGCCCCAACAACACAAGACCAAAAAGGCTCCAGTCCTTCCTCTGCCTACGGGCCAAGGTCGGCACCAAGAAAAAGTTTTGAGCGCCCCGCCCCCGGGCCCGGCGCCGAAACATAAGGAGAAGCCTCCGGCTCAGGCTCGTGTCGGCCCCATGCCGGCGCCGAAACGAAATCCTTGCGCCGAAATCAAAGCATGTCGTGGTCCACGTTCCATCTTTATCAAAGACTAAATCTTCGGTACCGAAGAATTCGGAGCCGAAACCTTCAACGCCGAAAACGGCAAGCAAAGATAAAAAGACTCCACCAAAAGAGCCTCGGTCCAATGTTCCACCTTCGGATCCGAAACAGAAAGAACTGGTTATAAACCCAGACCCTGGTCATATCCATGCCAAATTGCCTGAAAAAAGGAAAATGGGCCAACAGGAAGAGTACCACATTCCCCTGAAGAGAAAAAATGTGGGTACTAACCCTTCACCACCATATATTCCACCACCTTCGCCCACTAAACGTCAATTACTCATCACACCCACTAATTCACCACCACCACTATCACCTGACCCACAGGATCAAGAGGATGGGAATGGGGATGAGGATAGGCCACAGGATGTTGACCCATGGGAGGATTACGACACTGACCCAAATACGGATAATGACCCTGACTTATATCCATCCAGACAATCACCACCTGACGACAATATAGGGTATATTGAGCTTCTTAACAGGGCTGCTCATTATCATGGGGTGGAACTGTATAAGGAGGCTTTAGAGAAGGACTTCTTGTTTGAGACCCTAAGTTCCTCTCAAAATACTACCCATACACTGCCAATGCTTAAGGGGATGTTTAAACACGCAGATGAGGTTTTCAAAGATCCTGTAAGGGCAAGAATCATCACCCCTAGAGTTGAGAAGAAATATAAACCGGCACCTACTGACCCTGCTTACATCAAGGGTCAGCTGCCCTTAGACTTTCTTGTGGTTTCCAATGCTCGCAAGAGAGCTAACTCACAAAACCGCAGGTGAGACCCTCCTCCTGATAAGGAGTCCAAGTTAATTGATGCCTCTGGCAAAAGGGTAGCCTCACAAGCGGCTAATCACTGGCGCACCGCTAATGTTCAGGCTTTGTTAGCCAGATATGATAGGGCTCATTATGATGAGTTAGAAAAACTCTTGCAATTTCTGCCTGATGTACATAAATCTAAGGCAAATGATCTTATTCAGGAAGGCAAACTTATCAACAATACCTCCATCAAGTGCGCCCTAGACGCAGCAGACACAGCAGCGTGCGTAGTAAACACCAGCGTACTGCTACGCAGACATGCATGGTTGAGAATTTCAGGTTTCAAACCTGAGGTACAGTCCTCTATTCTCAACCAGCCATTTGACAAAGAGCACCTCTTTGGTCCAGTAGTTGACACCTCGCTGGAAAATATGAAAAAAGATACCGAAGTCGCAAAGTCCATGGGGGCTTTGCAGTTACCTGCGAATAGGGGTTCCTCGTCCCTCCTTTTACAGAGGTGGATCCAAAAATGTTTCTACAGAAAATCCCTCCTCCTCTTACAAGGGCAACAACCAATCGCCCTCATCAAGAGGCTATTTCAGAGGAGGTTTTAGAGGAAACAATGGTAAGGGATGAGGCAGAGGCAACTCCACTCGCACTTCCCCCGCAAATAAAAAACAGTGATTTCCTTCCGCTATCCCCGATCATTCCACTCCTGTCGGAGGACGTCTCTCACAATTTCTCCCTGTCTGGAACACAATCACCTCAGACAAATGGGTTTTACAAATTATCCAATATGGTTACTGCCTGGAAGATACAAACACTCCCCCAAACATTCTTCCAAGATCACACGCAATGTCACAAGAACATCTTACCCTTCTAAAGCAAGAAGTTCTCTCTCTGTTACAAGATGACGTCACGGATGACGTCACGGAGACTACTTAGGCGCCACCCATGCGCGCTGACGTCAGTTTTTTCTTTTTCCGCGCCAGTAAGCGCAGATCCGGTTAGAGCATGTACCTTAGTCACTTTTCGACTACCTTTTTTGAGACTTTTGTCTCCTGTTGGTTTCCTTGGTGCACGTAGGGATGCCTGGATTTAAGTCTTGTGGGGCCTGCCGTCGCAATATGTCGGTGGCGGACCCCCACGATGTCTGCCTCTACTGCCTGGAGACCGACCACGACTCCCGGTCCTGTCGGGACTGTCGGGCCATGGCCCCGAAGGCCTTGAGGGAGCGGCACCGGAAGCTGCTGAAGGTCCGGCACTCGTTCCAGCGCCGTTCCCGGTCCAGGGGCCGTTCCAGGGGCCACAGTCCTCGCTCCTCGGGCTCCAAGTCTTCACCCTTGGATTCGGGTAAGAGACGACACAAAAAGAAGTTGAAGAAGCGTGTTCGCTCTCCGACGTCCCCCCGTCGGTCCCCGGATGCGGACGAGGGGGACAGGGGCTTTGCCCCTGCGGCTCCTTCGGAGCTCGAGAGTCCCGCGGCCTACCCACCTTATCCGGGTCCGTCGGCGACTCCCGCACAGGTGCAAGAGTTTCTTGCTACCATGGACCGCCTTTTTAGGCCTCGGGCTCCCGCCGGCGCGCCCTCGGGCCCCGTGGTCCCGTGTCAGGATCCTTTTGGGCCGTCGGCGCCGCCGGCGGATCCAGCTTCGGCGCCACAGGATCCTGCGCCGTCGGCTCCGGCCACGGCGCCACATGGTCCATCGCTGCCGGCTCCGGCCCCAGCGCCACCTTCGGCTCCGCCTCCGGCGCCGCAGTGGGTGCCATTTGTCCCGCCCTTGCCCAGGTTCCAGGACCATTTTGCTCCTACCTGGGATCCGCATTGGGACACGGCGCCGGTCCGGCCCCGGCCGGCGCCGTTCTCAGCGCCGTTGCCGACGTTTGTCCCTTCCCCGGCTCCTGCCCTGCCGCCACGGTCGGTACCACAGGCGGCGGAGGTGGAGGACGACTGGGAGGGGTCCGAGGACCCTCTTGCTCGTCAGTGTGACTCTGAGCAGGACTGGGCGGACGATTTGGGGGACGCCGGCGACCTCGACGTCTCTTCTGACACGGGGTTTGCCTCTCCCCCGCCTACCATGGAGGAGGGCACCTCCTACACAATGGTGCTCCGTCGGGCAGCTGAGGTTCTCCACCTTGACCTCCCTACGGTGGCCCTCAAAACTAACCTCCTCACTGAGGTGCTCCAGACGGCGTCCACGGCGTCGGAGCCCCTGCTGCCATTTAATGACGCTCTCACTGACGTCTTGCTGGGCACTTGGTCGCGGCCCGCCACAGGGGCCCCTGTGGATAAGAACGTCGCCCGGCATCATCCCCCGGCGCACGGTGACCCTGCCTTTCTGACCACTCATCCTACGCCCGAGAGTCTGGTCATCCAGGCTTCGACGTCCCAGAGTGCCTTTCCCACGGCTCCGCCGGATAAGGACTCTAAGAAGCTGGAACAGTTCGGCAAGCGGTTGTTCTCTTCGGCCAGCTTGGGGCTGCGGTCGGTGAACACCGCATGCCTATTGGGCCGCTATTCCCACGCGGTGTGGGATACAGTTGCACAGGTGTTGCCTCAGTGTCCTGAGGAGACCCAAGCTGTGCTGTCCCAAGCTGTTGCCGAGGATAAAGATGTGGCTAAGTTCGCCATCCGGTGTGGTTTGGACACCGCGGACTCACTAGGTAGAGCAATTTCTACGACTGTGGCGCTTCGTCACCACGCCTGGTTGAGGTCTACTGGGTTCTCGCCAGATGTCCAAAGTTCACTCATGGACATGCCCTTTGATCGCACTCGCCTGTTTGGCGATAAAGCTGATAGTGCGCTGGAGCGTTTTAAAGACTCGCGGGCCACGGCCAAGTCCTTGGGTCTTTCCACGAGGAGCCCAGCCACCCCTGGTTTTCGTTCCTTTCGTGGCCACGGAAGGGGCGCCCCGGCACGTTCCTTCAGCAAGCCTGTGCAGAACCAGCCTCAGCGGGGCCGCAGACGCGGTTTCCGCAGGGGCGGGTCTGGGAATCAGCGTGGGGATCAGTCCACCTCCGCCCCCGCTGCTTCTACCTCCAAACCTTCCTAATCCGAGCTTTGTGGGGCACCCCACGCCAGTGGGTGGCAGGGTCCTCCATCATCTCCCCCACTGTCGCGGTATCACATCGGACAAGTGGGTGTTGCAGATCATCCGCAAGGGTTACGCCCTTCCCTTTCAGTCCACCCCTCCAGCCATGCCACCTCAGTTCCGCCGCATGTCGGGGGACCACTTGGCACTTCTCCTGCAGGAAGTCACGGCCCTCTTGGCCAAGGGGGCCATCGAGTGTGTTCCTGGGCCAGAAGTAGGGAGTGGTTGTTATTCCCACTACTTTCTGGTCCCCAAGAAGGACAAGGGGGGGCTTGCGCCCCATCTTGGACCTCGGGAACGTCAATCGCTTCCTCCGGAAGGAGAAGTTCAAGATGTTGACTCTGGCTCAGGTCTTGGCTGCCCTCGACCCTGGAGACTGGATGGTAGCGTTGGACTTGCAGGACGCTTATTTTCACATCCCCGTCCTGCCGGCCCACCGGCGTTACCTGCGGTTCACGGTAGGCCAGGAGCATTTTTAGTTTGCTGTGCTCCCCTTCGGCCTTACCAGCGCCCCTCGGGTGTTCACGAAGGTGATGACGGTGGTCGCAGCTCATCTGCGCAGGTCAGGGGTGTCAGTCTTCCCCTACCTCGACGACTGGTTGTTGAAGGCGGGCTCGCCCCAGGCAGTTGTCACCCACCTTCAGACTACGGCCGACCTCCTGCATTTGCTGGGGTTCTCCATCAATGTGCCGAAGTCGCACCTGAGTCCCTCTCAGAAGCTCCCCTTCATCGGAGCGGTTCTGGATTCGACGCTGTTTCGGGTTTATCCTCCCGAGCAGCGGGTCCGGGATATTCAGGCTATGGTTCCGATCTTTCAGCCTCTATCCTGGGTTTCAGTCAGGATGACCCTCCGGCTCCTGGGCCTGATTGTCTCCTGCATCCTGCTGGTGCAACATGCCAGATGGCATATGCGGGCTCTGCAGTGGGACCTGAAGTTCCAGTGGGCACAGCATCAGGGCAACCTGTCCGATCATGTCCAGATCTCGGAGGGCACTGCACGACATTTGCAGTGGTGGCTCACGAATTCGCGATTGGGTCAATGGCAGATCCCTCTCCCTTCCCCAACCGGAGCACACAGTGGTGACGGATGCGTCCCTCCTGGGATGGGGTGGCCACTTGGGAGAGGCGGAGATCAGAAGCCTCTGGTCTCCGGCAGAGTCCCGGCTCCATATCAATCTTTTGGAGCTTCGGGCGATCCGGCTTGCACTGAAGGCATTCCTTCCATCTGTCCGGGGAAGTGTGGTGCAGGTGTTCACGGACAACACCACCGGCATGTGGTATTGGAACAAACAAGGCGGGGTGGGGTCCTGGACCCTATGTCAGGAGGCTCTGCGACTCTGGACATGGCTGGAACATCAAGGCATTACCTTGGTGGTTCAACACCTGGCAGGTTCTCTGAACACCAGGGCAGATGAACTCAGCCGCAGGTGCTTGATGGATCACGAATGGCGTCTGAACTCGGACGTGGCGCAAGGTCTCTTTCTGCAGTGGGGAGAGCCTTGGTAAGATCTATTCGCCACCGAAGAGAACGCGCAGTGTCATCAGTTCTGCACACTGGAATTTCCAAGGCGGCACTCGCTCGGCGACGCTTTTCGTCGCGAGTGGAGCTGCGGTCTGTTGTACGCCTTTTCGCCTATACCACTTCTGCCCAGAGTGCTGAAGAAGATTCGGCGCGACCGGGCCCAAGTCATCCTTGTGGCTCCGGATTGGGCACGAAGATACTGGTATCCCGAGCTACTCAACATGGCGATCGATCCCCCGATCCGCCTGCCTCTTTGGGAGGATCTTCTGTCGCAGCAACAGGGGACGGTCCTCCACCCGAACCTGTCCAGCCTCCACCTCCATGCATGGAGATTGAGCGGCGACAGCTGATTCCATTTGACTTGCCTCCTGAAGTCTGTGATGTCATTCTGGCAGCCAGGCGTCCCTCCACTAAATCGGTACACGCCTGCAGGTGGAACAGATTTGTGGCATGGTGCACAGCTAAGTCTGTGGATCCCCTTTCTGCCCCTCTTTCTGAGGTCCTACTGTTCCTTCTTTCTTTAGCCCAGCAGGGCTCTGCTTTGGGCACTGTCAAAGGTTATCTTTCGGCCATCTCCGCCTTTCTCAGGCTTCCAGATCAGCCTTCTCTCTTTAAGTCCCCGGTTCTTAACCGTTTCCTCAATGGCATTACACACACGTTTCCTCCTGTGCCTTTCATAATGCCTCAATGGGACTTAAATCTTGTCTTGACCTATCTGATGTGCGCTCCTTTTGAGCCCCTTCATAACTGTCCTTTACGCCTTCTTACTCTCAAGACGGCCTTCCTGGTTGCTATCACCTCTGCCAGAAGAGTGAGTGAGCTCCAGGCTCTTTCTTCTAAACCTCCTTTCCTTTCTGTTCATCCGGACAAGGTGGTTTTAAGGACCCGTCCTTCTTTCTTGCCAAAGGTTGTCACGCCCTTCCACATCGGGCAGACCATCACTTTGCCCACTTTCTTTCCGCCTCCTCATCCTTCAAAAGAGGAAGAGAGGCTCCATCGTCTGGACCCAAAACGTGCGCTCTCGTTCTATATCACGCGCACACAACAGTTCCGGGTGGATGACCAGCTCTTTGTTGGCTACGTGGGCGCCAAAAAAGGTTGGGCCGTGCACAAACGCACCATCTCTCGGTGGGTCGTTTTGTGCATCAAAGCATGTTACCCGTTGGCTAAGAAGGCGCCTCCTGTGGGGCTGCGTGCCCATTCTACCAGGGCAACAGCTGCCACTACTGCCTTGGGACGCGGCGTTCCCTTGCAGGATATTTGTCAGGCAGCCATGTGGGCCTCGCTGCACACATTTACCAAGCATTACTGCCTTGACAGTCAAGTCCGGAGAGACGGCTTCTTTGGCCGTTCTGTTCTCCGTGACTTTCGGGTGTATCTATTCGCAGACCCACCACCGGGGTTGGTATTGCTGGGGTATCTATTCTAAGGTAAGGAATCTATCACTAACGTGTCTCTTTCAGATGCACAAGTTACTACTTGTGTAACGATATATCTGTAAGAGACATTAGTTAGTGATAGATTCCTTAATGCCCCACCCATCCTCCCCGTTCTGCGAACTGATTTCTAGGTTTAAGGTCATCCCTTTCAGGGCCCTAGTTTCATGGCACCAATGGTCAGTTTCTTGCATAGCTCTGCGTTCCTGGCGCGGAAAGTCGTGTACAGAACTGACGTCAGCGCGCATGGGTGGCGCCTAAGTAGTCTCCGTGACGTCATCTCGGCGCTTACGACGCCAGCGACGGACGCGGAACCGCACGACGCCACCTACTGACGCGCAGGGGTACTGCTAGCGAAAAACTTTCTGGATCCAGTCTGACGCTTGGGGATATTCTAATTCCAGAACAGTACCTGCTAGCCTTCCCCTACTAGCCCTAATTGCCGTCAGCGCTGGGATGCCTTTGGGTAGCCATGCGCTCTATAAATGCTAATTAATAATAATAATAAGGTAAGGAATCTATCACTAACTAATGTCTCTTACAGATATATCGTTACATAAGTAGTAACTTGTGCGTCTACGTCACACTCACACAACAGTGCAGTTGCTCCACGATCTTGGATTCAGAGTAAATCTGTCCAAATCCCGTCTACAACCATCCAACACACAAGCGTATCTGGGAGCCACAATAGATACACAAAAGCCTTTGGCCTACCCCAATCCGGCCAGAATCCGCAACATGCAAACTTTACTCTGTCAGTTTCAGCCTCAACACTCATTACGAGCTCGAGTGTTCATGCAGTTACTAGGGATGATGGCGTCTTGCATTCTAATAGTCCCTTACGCAAGACTCCAGATGCGTCCCCTTCAGGAGTGCTTAGCACATCAGTGGAACCAGGCTGAGGGTATCTTATCAGATCTAGTGTTGGTGGAGGGCCGCACCCATCGCTCTCTACAGTGGTGGAATACACAAAACCTTTCAAAAGGGCGGACCTTCATTAACCCGGTTCCACAGATAGTGCTAACAGCAGACGCATTGCTCACTGGTTGGGGAGCTCATCTCCAGACGCATACAATTCAGGGCATGTGGAGCCTGCAGCAAAAGCAGCTTCACATAAATCATCTAGAGCTGCTAGCGATTTTTCTAGCGCTCAAAGCGTTTCAAGTACATCTAGTAGGCAAAGCTGTCCTGATCCGTACAGACAACATGACAGCAATGTACTACATACAAAAACAGGGGGGTACACACTCTCTCCAGCTGTCACAACTAGCACAGACCATCTGGAAATGGGCTGTAAGTCACAAAATGTATCTCCTTGCAGAACACCTCCCAGGAGTAAACAATTAGTCGTCAAAGACAACAGATACACAAATGGGAACTCCACCCTCACGTTCTCCTCCCATTTTTCCAAATGTGGGGCTTTCCAGACATAGATCTGTTCCCCACAAACCTAAACGCAAAATGCCCAAGCTTCGCATGGAGGCATCCACACCCATTGTCCAAAGGCCATGCACTATGGATGAACTCGTCAGGGATATTTGTCTACGCTTTTCCGCCTCTCCCACTCATTCCATTAGTGGTTCGGAAGCTCAGACAGGCGTCCCTGACACTAATCCTAGTTGCTCTCACATGGGCCTGGCAACCCTGGTTCACAACACTGTTGGAGCTCTCAGTAGTTCCTCACCAAAAACTACATCTCACTCCCAATCGTCTCACTCAGAGCCATGGAGAGATAAGACATCCAGATTCCAGTCATCTCAATCTTGCGATCTGGCACCTGAAATCTTAGAGTTTGGCTACCTTAATCTCCCGCCAGACTGCATGAACATCATCAAAGATGCTAGACGTCCTACCACAATAGCATGCAGCAAAGTAGAAAAGATTTGTAATATACTGCAATAACAATCAAATCGATCCACTGGACGCTTCAGTTCAAAACATCATTTGCTATTTATTACATTTGCAGCGTTCCAATTTAGCGTACTCTTCCATACGCTTACATCTTGCTGCAAGAGCTGCATACCTACAGAACAGACAACATCTGTCTCTCTTTAGAGTGCCTGTCATTAAAGCATTTATGGAGGGACTTTAAAGAATCATTCCTCCAAGACTTCCACCTGCTCCAGTGTGGAATCTCAACATTGTCCTTACCAGACTGATGGGTCCACCCTTTGAGCCTTTGCATAGATGTGAACTGCAATTTCTCACTTGGAAGGTAGCTTTCCTCATAGCTATCACATCACTGAGGAGAGTAGGTGAGCTTCAGGCACTAACCATAGAAGAACCATTTTTACAAGTACACCAAAACAAAGTAGTTCTTAGGACCAACCCTAAATTTCTACCAAAGGTCATTTCTGCCTTTTATATCAACCAATCTGTTGAGTTGCCTGTGTTCTTCCCTCAACCAGATTCTGTGGCAGAACGTGCTTTGCACACTTTAGATGTGAAAAGAGCACTACTTTACTATGTAGAAAGGACGAAACCTTTCCGAAAGACAAAACAACTTTGTCGCTTTTGCGCCACCACATAAAGGCAATCCTATATCAAAATCAGGCTTAGCAAGGTGGATAGTCAAGTGCATTCAGACATGCTATGCAAAGGCAAAACGAACACTGACAATTCCCCCTAGAGCGCACTCCACACGCAAACTAGGGGCTTCTATGGCATTTTTAGGGAATATACCCATAGATGACATCTGCAAAGCTGCAACATGGTCTACACCTCACACATTCACAAAACACTATTGTGTAGATGTGTTAGCAAGACAGCAAGCTAGGATGGGCCAAGCAGTTTTACGCCGACTATTTCAGACAACTGCAACAGCTACAGGTTAGCCACCGCTTTGGGAGATAACTGCTGTATAGTCTATGCAAAGCATGTGATCTACAGCTCACATGCCTCGAACGGAAAATGCTACTTACCCAATATGCATCTGTTCTTGGCATGTAGAGCTGTAGATTCCCACGCGCCCACCCGCCTCCCCAGGTACCTATACCTGTTGCAGTAATATCTTACTTAGATACATATATACATGGACATCTCTCACTACTCTTACTAACTCCATTATCACCCTCTGCGGCAAACAATCTAACAATGGAGCCGATGCCCATGCGCACTATCACCAAAAGGAGGAGTCACCTACCTCGTGACTGGAAAAGACTTCTTCGAACAAAAACAAAGTGCAAATATCCGGACCCAACACTAGATGGCGGGCTATGCAAAGCATGTGAATCTACAGCTCTACATGACAAGAACAGATGCATACTGGGTAAGTAGCATTTTCCTTTTGGTAGATATTCTACCTAAATTTGTATTTCTTACGGGCCCTTCTTTCTCTCCGTTCTGTGGCCTGGATTGTTTTTTCTGCATCTTGAAAAGGGTCAAGTTAGAGATCTGCACATTGTCAAGTCTGATTACTGAGGGATCGCTTCCGATGGTGCAGATATCAGAAAGAAACTGACGCTAACGCATGCGGGTGGCAGTTATATGCTGCCCTACATCACTTCAGGGGTGGGACGGACCAGGCGTGGAGCTGCACTACACCTGTCAGGGAGGCCAGCAAGGTCCATAGAAACAGTTACCTCAAAGGAAGAAGTAGCCATCAGCGAGTTCTAGGCACTTTTATCTCCTTGCCATAGACTCCTATGGAAGTAGTTCTGATGCAAGGGATTCAGGATGCTGAAGATACTCTAGGATGCTGTGGATGCGATGCGGTCGATGGGGGTCTTCCTGTGCCTACTCCTCGGTCTACGACTTGGTGAGCCGGTCCTGACCAGGGGGGATCGACGTCTCTCGAATACCTCCCAAGTCTGGAAGAAGTCCATTCGCCGCTGGGCTACCACTTGCATGGCATCACAATCACGGGCAATTCCTTCCTTGACCGGTAACGTGCCTTCTGGGCAAGCAAGCTGCACTCCGATGACTCTCCCTGGTCCAATAGACTCGGGTGCAACTTTGGACATCTGTCCATGGTCCTTGGTGCTGCACATCAACTAGGGGTGGCAATGTGAGGATCTTGGCTACCGAGTCGCCTCAGCATGCTTCTTTATCTGTTGTGGCCCTGTGCTGTGAATAGGAGGTCAGCCAACTGACCCTTGGAGTCTCTTGCTTCGGCTGGGCTCAGGAGGACTTCTACGGGCGCAGGACACCACAGGTACAGTCCATTCTCCTTTGCTAGCCGCCAGGTTCAGCAGCTGCAGTCCATGCCGGTGCAGCCTCTTTATAGCGGGTCGTTAGTGCAGCAGGACAGTCCTCCTTCGGTCCTCTTCTCAAGTCCATCGAAACTTGAGATCTAGGTGCCACAGGTGTCCTTTTTATGCCTAGAAAATGCTCTCATGGTAAGTCGTGGTCAGAAGCCAATGAGTACTGGTAGCCTGCGAAGTGTGGCATCTGGCTATCCCAGAATTCTCCAATCTGGCCACTTCCAGTATGGTAGAACCCTTCACTTGGCGTGTAGAGTTCAATAGCCCAGCCAAGAGGTGTGGTTACCAAGGGGGCTATACGCCCCTGAAAAACAGGTTTTTGGCGACTGGTTTGCCCCTCTCGTTCCCGAGGGCCAGCCTGGCTAGCTACACAATAGAGCAGCCTCTCTCCGAGTTGACACCTTTTGCCCTTCAAAGACAGCTTCTCCTTTGAAGCTCTCCTTTTGTGCTAACTCCCATATGGCTTTCTGCCAGGGAGAGGTAACACCTATCTCCTGCGCAGGCTTCTATTTGCTCGTTTCCTGGGAGTTGTTTGCACGTCTCCCCAGAAGGGAAGAAAGCTGTCTCGGGGACAGGTCCCGTGTGCAACCATGGATGGGCACAGGGAATTTAGGGCAACAAAGTGGCAACTTTGTAAAAGTTGCATACAGCAACAAGTTACATATATCTCAACTTGGGCATCAAGTGGGGCTTAATTAAACCAGTTGTTTGATACCTTACGGTATCAACTTTAGAAATTAGCTTTTTCCACAGTAAAAATGACAATTGCGGGTTTTTAATGTTGTAAAAATACATGTTCCTCTTCTTATTATAGCACCCCTCCTTAGGGCTAGAGAGGCCTTCCTTAGGGGTTACTTACATATATTGAAAAGGGAGGACTTGGCTTTGCCTTTAATCGAGGTAGCGGTTTTATAACTGCCCTTCTAGTCTGAACTGGCAGACTAGGAGCCATGTGTTCGAGGCATATGAGCTGTAGATTGTATACTTTAGCATAGATCGCCATCTGGTGTTGGGCTCGGATGTTTGCACTTTGTTTTTGTCGTAAAAGTCTTTGTAGTCACGGGATAGGTGACTCCTCCTTATGATGATAGTGCGCATGGGCATCGACTCCCTCTTCAGATTGTTTTTTTCCGCCATCGGTTTCGGATGTAAACAGTTGCGCTCCGGGTTGGTGTCGTATTTGATTCCCCTTCGACGCGCAATCCTTCACCACTCGACGGTATTGTTTTTCGATCGCGCTCCTCGACGCGGATCCAACAAAAATCTCAACACCTTCGATTCCGGTCGTCGACGCGGGCCGTTGGGCCTATTCGCGCCATCAGGCCCTACAGCTAGTGAAAAGAACTCGGTTCAAAAAATGCCCCCTGTGTGGTGCCAAATTCCCATACACTGATCTCCACGAGGTCTGTAACCTTTGCCTCTCTCCAGAACACGAAGACAAAGATTGCCCGGCCTGCGCTTCATTCCGATCGAAGAAAACCATACGTGATCGCCGGGCTCGACGTCACGTAATGTCTCGATCCACTACCTCGGTGCCGGACGACATCTTCGATGCAGACCCCAATGCTCCCGAGGAACAAGAACCAGACAATGAAGACATCAGCGTCTCCGAGGTCGACGAATCAGAGGCCGAAGATCAGACGGTTACTCCAGGTCAACGAACCGTGAGTACCGACATCGACACCCCTACCACTTCTCAAAAACATAAGGCTCCGGTAACACCTTCGCCTTTCGGCTCAGGTCGACACCGTGACAAAACTTCTGACGCCCCGCCTTCGGGCTCGGCTCCGAAGTCCAAAGACAAGCCTTCAGGCGACTCGGGCCCTTGCCAGCCACGCATCGGTACCGAACTACCATCACCGGTACCGAAACCCAAACATTTGGCACCGAAACACCATCAAGATAAACCCTCGGAGCCGAAACCAGACCACAAATGTTCGGAACCGAAAAAGAGCAAATCTTGGGAACCGAAAAAAGATAATAAATCCTCGGAACCGAAGAAAGACCATAAATCCTCGGAGCCGAAAAAGTCCTTGGACTCCACAGCTCCTCCAAAGCAAAAGGACACTAAGACTCCTAAAGCTTCGAAATCGAAACCAAAACAACCAAAATCATCGGTGCCGAACAAGGATACTGGATTAAAAGACCTTTTTCAACCAGATCCAGTGGGTCCTAAACAAACAAGCATTTGCAATGCAATAGGTCTCGCAATGACATTGTTTTGAGCTATTGGCATTGAAAATGTAATTTTTTTTTTTTTCCCTTCGTGAAGCTCCGTGCCCTGCCATCCCTTCCATGTCGCTAACACGCTTCCTGAGTTTGTAGATGTGAACGAGGGGGACTCGGGGACCCAAGAGGAAGCACCTGGTCCAGTGACGTAACCAAAACGATGCCAGCCCCTGCAGAAAGTGGTGCACCCCCACTCCATGTCTCATTGATCTAGGGCTGAACGTGTGTCCCCTTTGTAGGGAGAGGACCAACTGTGCGGCTGGGCCATGCGTTAAGCTCCTGTCCCGATTGATCCACTGTATGCCCTGATATACCTGTATAGCGCCACCCAGAGGGTTTCAGTGCGCTTTCTTTAGCAACAAAGTAATTCTCCACTGGCCCTGTAAGAGAGGAAGGGGGCACTCAGCAGACCCCGAGGGAGATGGCTGGGAGGGAGAGGAGGGGACACCGGATGCGGGGGGCATGGGACGGAGAGGTGGGGAAGAGGTCAGAGGACTCTGGTGTTGTAGGGGAGAAAGGGGAGAGACTATGGAGAGGCAGCGGATGGTGGGGTGTTGAAAAATGGGAGGAGAGACCCCGAGAGGAGGAAGAGGCTAGAGCAGCAGATGGGGGGAGGAAGAGGCGGCTACACTCCGTATAGCGCTTCAGCGCCTCGTTAGGAGGAGGAAGCACTATATAGTTACACTTACTGTACACCACGGAGAGGAAAGCGCCTGCTGCGAGAGCTGGCGCCGGAGAGAAGACGAGGCGGGAGGGAAGGGAGGTGGGGGTGTGGGAGGGACAGGAAGAGGGGGCGGAGCAGGACGGGGTGACTGGTGGTGTTATTATTGTGCAAAGTAATAAATTAACTTTCCATTGTGTGTGTGTGTCTAGGGTGTGTGTGTTTCTGTCTGCTACAGAGCCGCGCACAAGACGAGGAAGAGGAAAAGAACTGCGCTCGCTCGAAGAAAAAGTTTGCTAAACTTTTTTTTTACTCTGCTGCTGCGATTCCACATTCCCGGTGGGAACGGTTTCAGCGGAGGCTGCGAGAAGTGATTTTCCCATATAAAAAATACAGTTGCCGAGGTCAGTGTAGCTTGCCGAAAAAAATGTGGAGTGTGTGGGAGCAGAGGCAGACACGCCGCTACAAGGCAGCGCAGAAGCGACCGGCGGGGAGAAGGTAGAAATTCGCCTTGTGCAGATCTAAGGGTCTGTCATTCTCAGCCGAAAGGGGTAGAAGGTTTTTCGATTATCCGAAGTCTAGAGGTGCGTGGAGTGTGTGTAGCTCCGGCGCTGGGCAACACTGCGGTCTGCCTTTTTCTGCAGAACTGGTATAGTTGGCACCAGGCTAAGGCAAGAGAGAGATTACCCCCCTACCCCGAGCTCCGCGGATGCCCCCTCCACATTTACACTCTCACCTTCAGAAGAAAAACACAACCAGTTTAAGCGCCAAAGGTGGGAGAAGGAAGACGCCGCCAGATAAGAGGAGGGGACGGGAGAAACGAAAGAACAGAAAAGTAAAATGGCAAGGAGAACAAACACAGAGTGTGTGAGCAAAGATTAGGACGGGGGAGGGAAAAATAAAGCTGCAGGGAAGAGGCGAAATAATAGAAGGAAGCGAAAGGCAATGGAAAGAAGGGAAGATGAAAATTATGTATCAAAATAGTAAGAGAGAGTGACGGAAGGCCGAAATAAGAAGAAAGCGAGTAAAGAAACAAGCACGGAATCGAAACCTGTGGTGCACGCGCACCACAGAGGAGCCGAACGAGGGAATCGAAACCAGTGGTGCGCGCGCACCACAGAGGAGCAGGGGGGCGAGGGAGCCTGTCGTCTGTGCCGCGCGCTGATGCGCGTCCTAGACACGGACGGGAATGGGCGGAGCAAAGGCGGGACATGCGCCCGCCTTTGGCCAATTGCGTGCCGTTTTTTTTTTTTAAAAGCACGCTACAGCCAATGTGGGCTTCCGAAAGCAAAACCACACGCACGAGCGTGTGGTTAGCTTTCTGAAGCCCATAGAAGAGGTCTTGCGCTGCGCGAGCACTGCTGCGCACTGCAACGCTAGGCCCGAGACCTAAAAACCCTTCACATTGACCCTAAAACTGGTCATATCAAGACAATTCTATCTAAAAAGAGACCTTTGGACTCCCCAGAACAACCCAAAGTACCCTTAAAGAAGAGAGACATGGGAACTTCTCCAGCCAGACCCTTCTCTCCAAATATCCCCACAACACCACTTTCTCCAGCACACTCTCCAATGCTTCCATATTCACCTACACCACAAGATGATGATCACCTTGGGGGTGGGGATGAAAACCCACAAGAGGATAATGATGATGACACTACTCTCCCACCACCTGATCCTTGGGAGGATTATGATAATCCACCAGATGTCCCAGATCTCCCCGATCGAGACTCCTACCCATCTAGGCCATCCCCCCAGATGACAACAAAGGTTTTGCACAGCTCATAAATAGAGCTGCACAATATCATGGGGTAGAATTACACTCAGACCCATAGGAGGAAGATTTTTTGTTAGAGACTTTCACACAGTCACAAAAATCAACAAGCATTCTACCTATGTTAAAAGGTATCGTCAAACATGCACCTGACGTTTTTAAAGACCCCGTCAGGGCTGGAGTTCTCAATCCCAGAATTGAGAAAAAATATAAACCAGCTCCCAACGATCCAGCTTATATTAAAGCACAGCTCCCTCTAGATTCCTTGGTTGTGTCAAATGCACGTAAACAAGCAAATTCCCAAACATCAGGGGATGCCCCAACTCCAGATAAGGAGTCTAAATTACTAGACGCATCTGGCAAACGCATTGCCTCACAAGCAGCGAATCACTGGCGCATTGCCAATACCCAAGCTTTACTGGCCAGGTATGATAGGGCTCATTATGATGAGCTTGAAAAGCTCATACAACATCTTCCCGATCAGTATAAGACTAAGGCTAATGACCTCATACAAGAGTGAAAATTAATTACAAACACTTCTATAAAGTGTGCTCTTGATGCAGCCGACACAGCGTCTTGTGCAGTTAACACAAGCGTTTTACTACGCAGACACGCATGGCTACACATATCTGGGTTTAAACAGGATGTGCAGTCCACAATTCTTAATCAACCCTTTGATCAAGAACATTTATTTGGACCCACTGTAGACACATCTTTGGAAAAAATGAAGAAGGACTCAGAAACTGCCAAGTCCATGGGAGCCCTACAGGCAACAACCACTAGTGGTTCTTTTCGTCGCTCCTTTTATAGGGGCGCCTCTAAAACTATTGGGACGGACAACACCTCATCCTCCTACAAAAACACTACTCAAACCTCCCCTAACAGAGGTTATTTCAGAGGAGGTTATAGAGGCAACAACAACAAGGGTAGAGGCCGTGGTAATAACAACCGCACCTCTCCTACTACAAAACAGTGACTTCCCTCCACTTCCACCGACCATTCCACTCCAGTCGGGGGAAGACTATCACAGTTCCTACCTGTCTGGAATGCCATCACCACAGACAAGTGGGTAAGACAAATTATCCAGTATGGTTACTGCCTGGAACTCACTTCAACTCCCCCATTCATACCCCCAAACAACGTCCAATGTCCACAGAACATCTGACACTGTTAAAACAGGAGGTTCTCTCCTTATTACAAAAACACGCAATAGAACCGGTTCCCTTACCTCATCAAGGAACAGGGGTTTACTCCCTTTACTTTCTAATCCCAAAGAAGGACGGTACTCTCAGACCAATACTAGACCTCCGACCGTTAAATCTCTACATACAGTCGGACCACTTTCACATGATCACTCTCCAACAGGTTCTCCCACTGCTCCAACAGGGCGATTTCCTTGCCACTCTAGACCTCAAGGACGCCTACTTTCTTATTCCCATTCACCCCGCACACAAAAAATATCTACGGTTTGTAGTGGACGGACAGCACTATCAATTCAAAGTCCTCCCATTCGGAGTGACTACAGCACCCCGAGTCTTCACAAAATGTCTCGCAGTAGTCGCAGCTCATTTGCGCAGACAACACATTCACGTGTTTCCTTATCTCGACGACTGGCTCATAAAAGCCAAGTCTCACACACACTGTGTGCACAATACACACAAAACAATCCAGCTGCTCCACAACTTGGGATTCACAATAAACCTACCCAAGTCACACCTTCAACCGTCCCACCTACTTCAGTATCTAGGTGCCACAATAGATACCTCGAAAGCCCTTGCATACCCCAAACCAGACAGGATAGCCAGCATGCAAGCTCTCATATCAAGATTTCAACCGCAACACTCCCTTCCAGCTCGAGTGTTCATGCAGCTAATAGGGAGGATGGCCTCTTCCATCCTCATCGTTCTTTATGCAAGACTTCAGATGCGTCCCTTACAAGAATGTTTAGCACATCAGTGGAACCAAGCTCAAGCTCAGTTAACAGATCTGGTGTTGGTACACAGCCGCACGCATCGCTCTCTGCAGTGGTGGAACACACAAAACCTTTCCAAAGGGCGGCCGTTCCTCGACCCGATTCCACAGATAGTGCTAACCACAGACGCATCGCTCACCGGCTGGGTAGCTCAACTCCAAAACCAAACCGTTCAAGGTATATGGACCCATCAACAAAAACAACTCCACATAAATCACCTGGAGTTACTGGCAATCTTTCTAGCACTAAAGTCTTTTCAACTCTTGCTAGTAGGCAAAGCTGTCTTGATCCGTACAGACAACATGACAGCAATGTATTACATACAAAAACAGGGGGGGACACACTCTCTTCAGCTTTCACAACTAGCGCAAAGCATATGGAGATGGGCCATTCCTCAAAACATTTACCTCCTCGCAGAACATCTACCAGGAGTACACATTCAGATCGCGGATCTGCTCAGTCGTCAAACACAGCAGATCCACGAATGGGAACTTCATCCTCAAGTTCTTCTTCCATTCTTTCGCATGTGGGGTCATCCAGACATAGATCTGTTCGCCACACACCAAAACGCAAAATGCCCAAGCTTCGCCTCCAGATATCCACACCCATTGTCCAAAGGCAATGCGCTATGGATGAACCGGTCAGGCAGATTTGCATACGCTTTTCCGCCTCTCCCGCTCATTCCGTTACTGGTTCGGAAGCTCAAACAATACTCCCTCACAATGATCCTAGTTGCTCCAACATGGGCACGCCAACCATGGTTCACAACCCTGTTGGAACTTTCAGTAGTGCCTCATCAAAAGCTCCACCTCTCCCCCAAGTTCCTCACTCAGAACCATGGAGAGATAAGGCATCCAGATCCCAATCAACTCAATCTTGCGATCTGGCTCCTGAAGTCCTAGAGTTTGGCTACCTTAATCTCCTGCCAGACTGCATGAACATCATTAAAGAGGCTAGACGTCCTACTACTAGAGCATGCTATGTAGCAAAGTGGAAGCGATTTGTCATTTATTGTACAAATAACAAAATCGATCCCCTAGATGCTTCCATCCAAAATATTATCTGTTATCTTTTGCATCTACAGCAATGTAACCTAGCATATACATCTATACGGCTACATCTTGCTGCAATTGCTGCTTACCTCCAAAACAGACAACATTTGTCGTTGTTTCGAGTAGCCGCTATTAAAGCGTTTATGGAAGGACTTAAAAGAATAATTCCACCTATAGTTCCACCTTTTCCTGTATGGAATCTCAATATAGTCCTCACCAGACTCATGGGTCCCCCATTTGAACCTCTGCACAAATGCGAATTAAAGTTCTTACTTGGAAAGTAGCCTTCCTGGTAGCTATCACATCACTTAGGAGAGTTAGTGAACTCCAGGCATTAACCATACAAGAACCATTTCTACAAATTCACCATAGTAAAGTGGTTCTTAGGCCTAATCCAAAATTTCTGCCTAAAGTGGTATCTACCTTTCACCTTAATCAGTCGGTTGAACTTCCAGTATTTTTCCCTCAACCAGACTCAGTGGCAGAACTAGCTCTCCACACGCTAGACTTTAAAAGAGCGATACTCTACTACATCGAAAGAACTAAATGTTTTAAAAAAACAAAACAACTTTTTGTAGCCTTCTCCCCACCTCACAAAGGCAATCCCATTTCAAAAACAGGAATTGCAAGGTGGATTGTTAAATGCATCTCAAAGCTAAACGCACTTTAACTATTCCCCCTAGACCTCATTCCACACGCAAACTAGGGGCTTCTATGGCATTTTTGGGAAACATTCCCCTAGATGACATCTGCAAAGCAGCAACTTGGTCTACAACGCATACTTTCACTAAACACTATTGTGTAGATGTGCAAGCAACGCAACAGGCTACTGTGGGCCAGGCTGTATTAAGAACACTTTTTCAAACTACTGCAACGGATACAGGTTGCCACCGCTAGGGAGGAAAAACTGCTTTATAGTCTATGCTAAAGTTTACAATCTACAGCTCATATGCCTCGAACGGAAAATGCTACTTACCAGTATGCATCTGTTCTTGGCATGTAGAGCTGTAGAGTTGTATACGCCCACCCACCTCCCCGGGTACCTTTATCTGTTGCAGTATTATCTTATTTAGATACATCACATGGACATCCCTTTCTAACTCTTACTAACTCCATCATCACCCTTCATTGCGAAAAACAATCTGAAGATGGAGTCGATGCCCATGCGCACTATCATCATAAGGAGGAGTCCCCTATCCCGTGACTACAAAGACTTCTTCGACAAAAACAAAGTGCAAACATCCGAGCCCAACACCAGATGGCGATCTATGCTAAAGTATACAACTCTACAGCTCTACATGCCAAGAACAGATGCATACTGGTAAGTAGCATTTTCCTTTACCTCTGTTATACCCAGGGTGGCACAACTAGTGCTGCAGTCTCCAGGGTGACTCTCCAACTTACAGGCCCTGGGTACCATATACTAGAGACTAACAGGTATGTTAGCTTATGCCTATTGGGTAAAAGCCAATCATACTTACACACTTTAAGGTCAGGGCACAGGCTCCGAGGTCTGATAAGCAGGCCAGTGCACAAAAACTGGCAGCATCAGTCCAAAACTTTCGGGGTGACCTTCCAAATAGAGGCATTTCCTTACAGTAAGTAATTTTGAAATGTTTTTATTGAGATTTTCCAACATAACTAAACACAAACATAAGCAGACCTACATGACTGGCAAACAGCCTCTCACTAGGCACTGGGGAGAGAGAGAGCAATAATAGAGAAACAAAAAGTAAAGAAAATGGACAGGCTGACATTCCGAACAACACCACATCTGTTGGGCTGGACCCCAGGCCAGACGAGCATCATGCTATCCCAAATACCTCACACTGCTGAAGAATGCAAATTAAACATGGAGCATTTCAGCTAGGCATTACATTCAGCGACCGTGGCTGTACACCAGAACCGAGGTGATCATCACCTGGGGAGGGACTGCTTTGATATCTATTCACAAAGTTAAAAATATGAACACTGTCAAACCTGATTACTGAGGGATCGCGACAGATGCACAGATATCAGAAACAAACTGACTTTGACCAATGCAGGTGGCAGTTATATGTGGCCCGACGTTACTTCTGTGGTGGGACCCACCAGACATGGAGCTGTACTATACCACCTACTGGTGGGAGAGGGAAAATTCTCTGAATCCAGTCTGGATATACACAATGTGAGGGTCTGTGGTAGATAAAATTTCCACCAGAAAGAGCGTTACCGAAGGTAACTTATTTTGAAATCTTTTTATTGAGATTTCAAACATAACTAAACACAAACATAAGCATAAAAGAAAAGAAAAAAACAAAGCAGACCCATATCACAGGCAAACAGCCTCTCGCAAGGCACTGAGGCAAGCAATAAAAGAGAATGAAAAGGTAAAGAAAAAAGACAGGCTGACATTCCGAACAGTATCACAACAATGCAAATTAGTCAGAGAGCATTTCACTCAGGCATTACAGTCCGTGTCCGGACACCAGAACCGAGGTGAGATCAGTCTCTGTTTTCCCAGCAAGTTAGTCTCTTAAAAGAGCACAAATATCTTTTGGCCTGGACCTTGGATGCTGTAAAGTTGCATATGTTTCAGCACATTTGTGGCAAAGTACGGCATCTCAGAGCCAATTCGAAACCTTTGGTATGGGCCCTTTAATCCAGTCTCTAGAAACCTGGCGTCGGGCAAGCAACAATGGCAGCACAACCAAACGCTGTGTGCCTCATGGAATTTCTGCAACAAATCCCAGCAGCACTGTGTGGGTGCTATGTGGCACCAAGGTCCCCATATTCTCAGTAAGAACTGGGACAATTCGTACCAAAATGCCTATATCGGGGGAGGGGGCAGTGCCATGTCAGGTTCATGAAGTCTGTGGGGGCTGAAGGACATCGGGAGCATTTTGAAGTGCAAGTACTGCCCCTAAGGTATAGTTGCTTAGGGGTGTAGTAAACTCTGTTTAGGAAATTAAAGTGTATGAGTCTATATCTTTGGTTGATTGAGATCGATCAAGTTTGCAGCAGTATCGCCATGTTTCCAAAGTGAGTCCTACATCCAAGTTCCATTTCCTTTTCCCCTTAAGTTAGATATCAGCCGCCAGCATTGCCTCATCCACCTTATGATATTGTTTGGCTACCCATCCTCTTGTGTAAGTGGCTAGGTACATTTGGGTGCGAAGTGGATATTGCACAGGTTCACAGGGAAATCCCTCCCAACGACCGGGAGCTGCATGTCGCAGCCAATAATATGTGAATATGTCTTACATGGTGACCTCATCCAAAGATCGGAATTTTTCCAGCGAGATAAAGGTGCCTGCGTCAAATACCTGTCCCAACTTGCTAACTGCCAGTCACTGCAATTTGATCTGCACCAATCTATCCATCAGTGCTGGATTATTTATCAGTGACATTTCAGAGGAATATATAACTATGCTGCTTGTGTGCTTCACTAAGCTGAAAGCACCCAGTGCGTACATTGAACCATTGCTATTGGTGTGAGGTCTAAGAAGCGCAGTGGCAAGCACTGTGCCCAGTGTACCCACTTCTGTCTGGCCCTGTTCAATAGTTAGATACAGCACTCTACATTGCACATTAATCCAGTAAATAACATAGTGTGCGTGAGCTGCTAAGAAGTATTGTTCTATGTTAGGTACCATAACCCCCCTGGTTTGTAGGAGCATGTCAATCTGCCTTTGGTTACACAGGGTGGAACACCAGCTAAACAATTTCCCCACCAATAGAGAAAATACAGGGGCAATTGAGGGGTACTGGCTTATAGACAACCTAACCCTCCCCACCTGTACTGCAACAGCCAACTCAGTTCTTCCAGGGCTGCGGCTGCAGCACCGGTAGGCAGCGTTCAAATCAGCAGGGGTAGCAATCCTTCTCTGTCACAGTGGCTGCCAAGCTGCTTTCGTTTGCCCTTCCAGGTTCATGCCTAGGTGGTGGGTGGCAATATATGGAATCCCCTTCCTGGCTGGAGATCCATCATTTCGGACAGGTGGATATGACAGATTGTTCAAAGCCAGCTATGCCCTGCACTTTCTTTCCTTCCCATCTCACATTCCTCCTGGACCAGAGCAACGCGAAGAGGAACACTCGCTATCCTGATTCAGCTTCTGTTGTCCAAGGGCACCACTGAGAGGGTATCAAACTGGGAGGAGGAACTTTCTTGTTCCGAGAAAGGGAGGACGCCTCATGTCTATTTTGGGCCTTTGCAGTTGAACGTCTTTTTGAGTAAGGACAGATTCAAAATGTTCACTCTGACTCTGATCTTGGCAGGGGTGCAAGAAACTGGATGGCATCCTTGCACTTGCGGGATGTGCATTTCCGTATACCATTCCTACGGTCCCATAGCCATTACCTGCAGTAAGGAACACTTTCAATTTACCCTGCTCCCGTTTGGCCTTACCTCAGGTGTTCACGGAAGAGATAGCGGTGGTTGCTGCTTATTTTCAAATGTCGGGAGGACGTGTATTCCCGTACCTCGACGACTAGTTGATAAAGATGGGCTTGCCGCAGTTAGTCATAGACCCCCTGTAGACAGCTGAACTTCTGGCATCATTATGGTTTACTATCAACAAGCCTAAATCCTACTTGAGTCCAACAAAGTGGATTCCATTTGTTGAGGCTTTTTTGGATAAGGTGGTGTTTAAATCCTTTTCTCCACTGCAGCAAGCCTGGGTTTCTGGGAAGATGGCTGGAAAGGCTTCATTGACTCCTGGTCTTGTATATACTTCTTATCCCGAAAGCAGGTTGGCTCATGCAAGCCCTGCAGTTGATCTCTCCAACTCCATTCAGGTCCCAAAAGAGACGGCGCATATCTGCAGCTGTGGCTGGTTAATACCAACCTGACCTGCACCAGGCTACTAGAGTTCACAGCAGTGATATATGCATCACTGCTGGGGCAAGGGGGGCTATTGGGTAAGGTGGCAATCTGAGGGCTCTTGTCTCCAGTGGAAAACCATCTCCATATCAGTTGTCTGGAGTTTCATGCAATCAGTCTGGCCCTAAAAGCCTTACAGCTGTCCATCAAAGGGAGGTGGGTGCAGCTCCTTATGGACAACGTGTCTGCCAGGTGGTGTCGCAACATGCAGAACGGAGCAGGTTAAGTGTATCCTGTCCCAGGAGGCACTAAGTCTCTGAAGGATGCTGGACCAACAGAACATCTTCCTGGTTGCCGACCTAATGGCAAGGTCCCTCATATTAGTGCGGGTGAAAGCAGGTATCTTCTGGTGGACCATTAGTGGCGTCTCAGTCTTTTAGTGGCACAGGACGTCTCTGATCAATGGGTATATATATTTGCCAATGTTGAGAACACGCAGTGTCAGTAATTTTAAGCATTGGGGTTTCCTCCAAGGCGCTTGTTAGGAGAAGCATTTGTGCTAGAATGGAAGGATGGACCTCTGTATGCCTTGGCTTTCCACTGCTACCTCTCCTGCCTTAGGTTCTGCAGAAGATCAGGACAGATCAGGCCTATGTCATTCTCATCACTGCAGAATTGGCAAGGGGAGTGTGGTACCCAGAGCTCCTGAGTCTGATTTTTTGTTCTCCGATCAGGCTTCTACTTATGGAGGTCCTAATGTCTCAGTAGCAGGGCAGGGTGTCACATTAGAAGTTCCACAACCTATACCTCCGTCCATTAGGATTGAGCAGCGACAACTAAATATGTTTGCATTGCCAACCAAGGTGGCCGCACGTCCTTCCACGCAGTCGATTTATGCTGGGCGCTTCGACAGATTAGTTGCTTGGTGTGGTGCTTGTAGCACTGACGCCTTACAAGCCAAACTTTCTGATGTTCTTTTGTTTTTTCAAACAGGAAGGCCTTCTGGTGGGCACATTGTAACATTATTTGTTGGCTTTTCTGCCTCTTTGTATTTACCTGATGATGTTTAAGTGGTAAAAGGGCTGACTTACATGTTTCCTCACTAAACCATTTTCTGTGCCTCAATGGGGCCTGAACTAGGTCTTGACATTTCTCATGTATACTTTGATCCTGTGCACAGCTGTTTCTTAAGGCTCTTAACACTAAAAACAATCTTCTTTATTGCAATTACATCAGCAAGTGGAGAGGTGTGGTGCAGCGGCCAGGGCAGCTGACTTCGGAGCACAGGGTTCACGGTTCGATCCCCGGCTCCGGCGGCAGCTCAGCTCAGCACCGTGTGACTCTGGGCAATAGCTCACTTAATTTCCACTACGGCCCCCAGCGCCTTGAGACCCGTAAGGGTGAGTAGCTGCGCTATATAAAAACGGACTTACATTTTTACTTACAATGAGTGAACTGCAGGCACTTTCGGACCAGCTGCCCTCTTCTAACTTCTTTCCAGAAATATTGGTACTGAGGACACAGACAGTCTTCCTAACAAAGGTTGTGACTGCTTTCCATGTTGACCAATTGATCTCTGCCAGTATATTTTGCCCCACCTCACCTCTTGAAAAAGGAAGAGACACTCCATTGTATTGACCTCAAAAGGGCGCTAGGCTTTTATATCCACCTCGCAAAGAACCATTGCATGGATAATCAGCTCTTTGTGGGATTTTCTGACGTAGAGAAAGGAAAAGCTGTGTAGAATAGGATCCTATTAAGATGGATAGGTCTCTGCATCAAAATCTTCTATGTTCTAACCTAGAAGCAGCTTTCTAAAGACCTGTGAACCCATTCCACAAGGGCCAAGGCCGCTACAGCGGCTTTGTTGAGAGAAGTGCCTGATCTAGACATCTGTAAATTTTCAACATGAGTGTTTGTACATACGTTCATGAAACACTACTGCCTTTTCAGTTAGCACCGTTGGGGAGGTCACTTCGCCTGCTCGGTTCTGCTGGTCTTTTTGGTGTAATTCCACTCCCCAGACCCTCCACATTTGGAAGGTGCTGCTAAGGTATCTATTCTGAAGGTGAAGAGTCTCCGATTGGAAGTATCCATCAGTAGAATAAGTTACTTACCTTTGGTAATGCTTTTTCTGGTGGATACTCCATCTAACCGCAGATTCCTCACTGCCCTCCTACCTCCCTGTTCTGTGAGGTGGTCTCTTTGCCATCTGAAAAAAGCCCAAGTTAGGCATTCAGGGCACTGTCTGTGACAATTTGTTCTATGCTGTGCGTCTGAAGGTACGGAAAGAGAAAGATACCGGAAACTGTTGTCAGCGCACAAGTTTGGCATTTATAGACAGCTCTTCTCCGTCACTTCCAGGTTGGTATGACGTCACAATGGAGCCTTACAGCATCACCTACTGGTGCCCAGGGCCAGGAGCATTGCTGGAAGAATTCTCCAGTTACAGTTTGGCGCCTGGGTATAGTCCAAAGGTGAGAAATCTGCAGTTAAATAGAGTGTTACCGAAAATATGTAACTTGTGCTTTTATCAAATTTGTTCAAGTCTCTTAGGCCCAAAATTTGTTCTGAAGAGAAATCCTGTTTTGGATTCGGAAGTAAGTAGAGTAAATTCTCATTCTGCGTTCTTCTCTGGGTACTTCTCCACCTGTCAAGGGTAGTCGAGTCTAAAAACTTCATTTCAACAGTGAGACATAGCCATAAAAGTACAGTACATGTAGACAAAGTGACCTTAGAACCAATACAAATAACAATCATTCATTAATTAAAAAGATAAAAACATGATAAAATACACAAAAACATGTACGGAGTACCAACACTACGCAATTACAGTCCGTTAAAGAGCCATTTGTTTTCTCCTGTGAAGTTCATATTAATAATGTTGGCTTGTACCTCTGCTTTAGAGCATATCTTATAAGTGTAGTGATTGTGCCCCTCTGCCTCCTGGATGTGGTTTTAAGGCACATTTCATACATGTGATTGATATTACCTTCCCCTCTTATAGATTTTGCCTTATTTTTATATTCTTCTGGGAAATGCAACATTGACTCCTTAATCTTGTCCCACTGTGTGGATGCTGACTTCTCCATCTTGCTCCCTACCACATTCAGCTTTTTACTGCCCTTATCAGGAGGAGAACTTGTAGATACTCCTGCATTTGCTCTCTTTCTGGCTGTAGAGACAATAAGGAATTCAGCAGACACACTACATGTAATATACAGAGGGTAGGCTTTCTGGTTTTTTTTTAAACTGAAAAAGCCTGATTGCAGCCCATTAAAACAAACATTTAGATGTGCGGTTTCAACCAGGATACATTGTTAATACAGGCTTCCTGGCCCCTTCCAAAGTGGGGTCGAGATTGATTTGCATATGGCTGAGTCTAAACTGGGGTGGCATGGTGAGCAAAAGAACGATGGATTTAACCCAGATCTCTTGACTGGGGGTGAATGTTTCATTTGCTCTGCATTCCGTCCATCATCTGTGTATCTTTTCCGACAGAGGTAGAGCATCTCTCCCACAGGAATTGGGCTTCGAGCCCCGAGTCGAACCAAAAATTGCAGCGATCTTCAGGTTTGACTCCCCTGAACGGACACTGGAACCATGAAACTGGATCAACACCAGCCAGAGGTCCATCAAAGGCCCCTGAGCTGCATTGCACTCCGATGCCAGTTTGGGGCCTTGATAAGTCATACTCTGAACCAAAATCAGTGCCAAAAAAATGCTCCAGCTCTACTATTGGCATCAAAACCAATGCCAAGGCCTTCTTGATGCTAAGATAGGCCACCACTGAGGGGCTGATCTGCAAAAAACTGTCTGAAGTCCTCGATACAAAACAGAAGAACCTGGGAAAAATTCTTGCAAAGCTCCAGGAGTTATCCGGATCCTGAAAAAATGCAGGTTGGCCTTCAAAGATGAACCAGACCTCGACCCTTCAAAGCTGCCCACCCCAAAAAGGGCCAGGGACACAGCTACTAGTCTACTACCGTTTCCACCCTCACCTACAAAAAATCTCCACCTATATCACCTACGCTACCCTATCCTGAACCCACAGAACACTGACTCAGATCCTGCGAGCTATTACTCCCCATAGGACCCTTATGATGAGCCCTTCAGGCCCGGGAGGGAGCAGACCTTTGGAAGGATTACATAGTTTACTTCCACTGAGGAACTCAACCTCAAACTCTACCCCACCTAGGACTCCCCACCCATTCATACTAACGCCTGCTATGCAGCAATACAACATGCTGCCCAATACCATCAGGTAAAAATGCACTCAGTGCAGGATGGGGGGGTTGTCTTTGTAGTCGAGACACTCTCCAAAACTGAACGGACAGTGCACTATCTCCATATGCTAAAGGGAATGCTTAGCTCAACCACAGACAACTTTGATGAGCCCATAAATGCCAAGTTGTCTCGCGCAGGGTTGAAAAAAGGTTTAAACCGGCCTCTGATCGAGCCTGAGGATATCTGTGGGCAGGTTGCCCCCCTACTCCTTAGTTGTGCACCCCGTTCATAAGAAAGCATTCGCACAAGCAACATGGGATGCTTTGCCACCTGATAAGGAGTCCAAGCACCAGGGAACCATGTAGTGTTTGGAGCAGCCACCCATTGGCGTATTGCCAGTTTTGCAGTGTGAATCTTTTCTGGATTCACATGCTGTGCAATATTCCACTATCTAGTGGAATTCTCCAATAATGTATTAGTCCTTTTTCTCTTTTTGTTGTTGTTGGGCGTCGACGGTTCCACCATTTGGTGTCCTATCCTCCCTCCTCTGACGTCATACGTCCTCCTCCGAAGCTCCCACTTGTGGTCTCCATCTTCAGATTCTTTTTTTCTGCCGTTGGGTCTGGATGCTTAGCTAAGGGCTCTCCAATTCGGGAAAAGAGAGAAGTCGAAGAAAATTAGATTACCGAATAAAGGTACTGGAGAAGATTCCTGTCATCAAAGGAGTTTTTCCGAGTCGTTTAGAGAATGTTCCAAGTGATGGAGAAGACTCCATTTCAATTCTGTTCGAAATGCCATCATAAATTTGTGCAGACAGACCAGCATCGGGTGTGTGACCTCTGTTTACCACTCACACATCCGAGAGATGACTGCGAAGCCTGTGTGGGGTTCAGGTCAAAGACGTTGGAGGCAAGAGGGAAGCAGAGACAAGCGCACTACGCCATGCAGGGACAGAGGCAAACACCATCATTAAAAGACCTGGGTCTGTCGAGCAACGATGGCGACAACATTGCAGAGGGGCTAAGGGAGAAGCTTCGGACGCTGACCTAAGAATCGTCTAGGCCAACGGAGAATCGCTCAAGACAAAAGAAAAGAGATCACAGGTAACACATAAAAAACATTAATTGTCAGAGTCTCGAAGACCAGACTCAAAAATACAAAAGGGAGCCTCGACGTCGCACAAATCGCAGAGCGAAGGCAGACCTAAAGACAAGAGCCCCTCGGATCACTCGACAGAGTCACCGCAGGAGGCAAGTCTCTGGAAAAGACTACTACGTCGAAAGACGTTAGAAGTCGAGACTTTTAGGCGCCGAAAAAAGAAAGAGTTTGGGAGGAGCCGAAAACCTCAATGATCGGCACATCGTCGAAAGATTGCTCGACGTTGACAAGAAAATCGACACTGGACTCCGAAGTGAGCTTAGCGGAAATCGTGAGGAAAAAGAAGCGACTCGACGCAGAGATGGCAGCTTTAATTCAGAAGAAAAAGGATTTCAATGCTTCCCATAGGGAATTCCGAATTCCACAAAAACTTTGACGCCAAAAGAGCAAGTCAAAATGGAGGTCGAGGAATTAGAACCTCCCATGGCACCAGAGCCTCAGGAAGAAGAGGAGCAATCCTTCTATGAGGAGGAGGAGCAAGAAGGCTTGGGAGCATTTCAGGGATCGGAGGATTCTGAATATGCAGAGACACAATGGCATGAACTGGAAACTGATTCCCTTTAAGAAGGGATTGATTGTTATCCATCGAGGCTTCAGATGATATTGCTATGCACAGCCAGATCATTAAGAAGGCTGCAGGCAGATATGGAGTTCAGTTGGAAGAGGAGAAGACAGTCATGTTTCCTCCTAGAGACTCTAATTTTGTCACAAACAAAGAACCAATTCCTCCCAGTGCTACCCAGTGTTCTAGATCAGCAGAGAGAAGCTTTCAAATAGCCTGCGACGTGCAGAACTATGACACAAAGAGCTGAGAAAAAGTACAAAGATTCTTCAAAAGACCCTCCATACATAATGGGAACGGTGCCTGCAAACTCATCATTACATCCACGAAAAGAAAGAGAGCCAATATCCCTACAAAGTCTGGGTCACCCTCAGATAAGGAAAGTAAGAAAATTGATCTAATGGGCAGGAAATTGTGGAGGAGTACAGCCAATTAATGGCGTATAGCAAACTCCAAATCCCTCATTAATAGGTATGCGTACCAACATTGGGAGGAAATGGACGAACTTATGAGGCACCTACCGGACCAACACAAGAAAAGAGCAGCTAGCTTGGCTGAAGAAGGCAAAAATATTGCTAATTCATACCTCAAATCAGCATTAGACGCAGCAGACACTGCAAGTCGCCAAATGATGGCGGGAGCAACCTTAAGTTGCCACTCTTGGCTGCGAATCTTCAAAACTGAGGTACAGGCAAACATTATAAATACACCTTTCAAAGGTGAACAACTTTTTGGCGGCACTGTGGACGAAACGCTGCAACAGCTCAAAAAAGATAATGAGACGGCAAAATCAATGGGAGCATTGCAATTTGGAGGAAACGTGAGGAGAGGTACTACATCAGGACGTAGACCTACAGGAAGAGGTAGTTTCCCTAGTAACACATCTAATCAGGGCTTTCAGAGTAGCAGCCAGTCACCAGCACTGGCAATATCTGGCGCAATAACGCCAGTCCTTTCGGGTACAATCATGTGGAAGGGTACATGCCCACAGAGGAGGTACAACCCCCACAAATAAGTGACTTGATCAAAAGAGGAAACCTCTTGCACACAACACCAGTGGGAGGGAGAATAAAAGACTTCCTTCAGGAGTGGAGGGAGATAACGTCAGACAATTGGATATTAAACATAATAAAATGTGGATATTACATAGAACTTGCCAAGACACCACCAACAGGGGGACCAAAGAAAAAGGTTCATTCAAATGAGGAAACATTACGTTTACTCAAGGAAGTAGAGGAGTTGCTAAAAAAGAGGGCAATAGAAAGGGTGCCCAGAGAAGAGAACAAGAAAGGAAAGTACTCATCATATTTTTTAATCCCAAAAGTAGACTGATTTCTACGCCCTATTCTAGACCTCAGATTTATAAACAAGTTTATATTGATGCAAACATTCAACATGACGACATTACAGGAGGTCATACCACAGTTTCAAAAAGGGAATTACATGGCAACTATAGATCTAAAAGAATCTTACTTGCACATCCCAAGGAATACAAGACACAAAAAATACTTGCAATTCGTAGTGAACAAGACTCACTATCAGTTCAGAGTGCTGGCCTTCGGGATCAAATCAGCTCCAAGAGTGTTTACAAAGTGTCTAGCAGCAGTAGCGGCACACTTGAGAAGACAGGGGATACATGTCTTTACCTACCTACATGATTGGTTAGTAAGAGCAAACTCCTTCAGCAAATGCAAGGCACACATACAGGAGGTGATAAGAACTCTCCTCACACTGGGATTCTCTATAAACATAGAAAAATCATCGCCAAATCCAGAAAAAGAAAAACAGTTCCTAGGAGCAAAAATCAATTCAATAGTATGGACGGTATATCCCAGCGAAAAGAGGATGGTGCCACTACTTCCAGAAACTTGCACAACCAACTCCAACAGTATCCATAACTACAGATTCTACACATAGGAATTGGGTAGCTCATATGGGCTCGCTCAAGGTCAGATGTGTTTGGAAAGAACAAGATGCGGTCCAGCATATCAGTGTCCAGGAACTAAAGACAGTGTTCCTAGCCTTAAAAGCCTTTCAGAAAGAGCTAAGGGGAAGGACAATCTTGATTCAAACAGACAATACCACTACAATGTTCTACATACACAAACAGAGAGGAACTCAATCCTTTGCCCTATCAAAGGTAGCACTTGAAATTTGGAAGTGGGCAATTCAGAGGCAAATAGATCTAACAGCAGTTCATCTACTAGGGAAAGACAATGTAGAAGCAGACAAATTGAGCAGACAAGCATCAAGCTCCCACGAATCGGAATTCAATCAAACAGTACTCAAGCAGACGGAGAACTCCAGAAGTAGATCTTTTCGGAACTCCAAGGAACGCAAAATGCCTGACGGCCAATCCCTGGGGAAAGCTCTGTCGATAAACTGGTCACGGATATTTGCATACACTTTTCCCCTGATACCACTGTTACACAGAGTGATCAACAAATGCAAATGCAAAAAGGCCAAAATTACGCTAATACTGATTGCCCCTCAGTGGGCGAGGCGAACGTGGTTTTCAAAACTAATAAAAATGGCACAGGGTAACATTCTGAGATTACCAAAAAAACAAGACCTGCTGTCAATGGAAGGGGGGAGAGTTCTACACCCAGAACCAGAGTATTTCAGTTTGTCAGCATGGCTCCTGATGACTTAGAATTTGGACATCTAGGCCTACCGGAAAACATAATGGCCGTTCTCAGAGAAGCAAGAACGCAAACAACAAGAATGTGTTACATAGCCAAAAGGTACTAATTGTGGTGTCAGAAAAAGGGCTTATTCCAGGAAAATAAGGACGCAACTGTACTAAAATGTCTTACGCACCTACTTGACTGCAGACTAACCTGTGCATCTTTAAAAGTGCATAGGCAGCAATTGTGACCTACACAAGTGGGCATATAGGAAGACGTTTTTTCACACCAGTAATAAGAAGGAGCAAAGAGAATAGCACCATCTAGAAGAGTACCAGCACCCACATGGAATCTAAATGAATTGCTAACACAACTAATGAGGACACCTTTTGAGCCTTTACACAGAGCCTCATCATAGATGCTCACGCTGAAAACAGCATTTCTGGTGGCTACAACATCACTTCGCATGGTGAGTGAAATTCAGGCACTCACCAATCAAGAACCACATTTACAAATCCATAAGGACAGAATAGTCATGAGAACAGATCCACAGTTCTTACCCAAGGTAATTTCACACTTCCACATAAATCAAACAATTCAAATTCCAAGTTTTTTCCAAAGGCCAAAAATAAAGCGGAGAGAGCGTTACACAGAGCGTTACACACGCAAAATGCAAGACGAGCAAACATGTACTATGTGGAGAAGACTAAAAACAAGCAGGAAGGCAAAGCAACTATTTGTTTCCTTTGCAGACAACAATTTCGGAAACCTGTAACTAAAGGCACTATTGCCAGGTGGATATCACAAACCATTCAACTTTACCACACAAGTGCAGGACTACAACTAAATACTGCACCAAAAGCGCACTATACAAGGAAAAAAGGAGCAACCATTGCTTTCCAGCGAATATATCCTTACAGTACATCTGTGTGGCAGCTACTTTGTCATCAGTCCACATGTTTACTAAACACTATTGCATAGACATTTAAATGAACAAGGAAGCTCAAGTGGGACAAAAAGTGTTCAAACATCTGTTTGCAAATCTAAGCTCATCTTCATACAAACCACCGCCAGATTATAAAAACGCTACAAAATAAATGCACAGCATGTGAATCCAGAAAAGATTCACGCCGCAAAAAGAAATGGTTTCTTACCTGTAGGAGTAGTTTTGCAGCTTGAAGAATTTTCTGGATTCACAAGTGACCCACCCACCTCCCCTAGAAGATGGGAGAAGAAGGGAAAAAAAGAATCTGAAAATGGCGACCACGAATGGGAGCTTCTGGGGAGGGCGTATGACATTAGAAGAGGCAGTATAGAATACCTAATAGCGGAACCGTCGACACCCAACAACAATAACAATAACAAAAAGAAAAAAAGGACTACTACTATATTGGAGAATTCCGGACCCAACCACTAGATGGTGAAATAATGCACAGCATGTGAATCCAGAAAATTCTTCAAGCTGCTAAACTACTCCTACAGGTATGAAACCATTTCATTCTGTAGGTCTCCTCTCACAGTACTACCGGTACCATTGGGAAGAAATCAGTGGCGGCTAACACGGATCGGGGCTGGTGAGACGGGGGTATATGTAAAAAATAAAAACACTTACCTTAATGCCGCGTCCCGCATCTCTCCTCCGTCGGACTCGGCTGAACCAGGAAACACTACCAGGCTTCCCTGACCAATCACAACGCTGCAGTGCAGCGCTGTGACTGGCAAGCACCCAGGCTCCCCTGACCAATCACAACTCTGCAATGCAGCGTTGTGATTGGTCTTAGTGACGTGGCTCGGCGCTCAGACGGGAACTGGGGGCCTGGGCGTGTTCTCCACGCAGTCTGTAATGCAGCCTGCATGGAGAACATGCAAAGTGCGTATGACGGTTTGGCTGGCCCGAGAGGGCCGGTCTAAACATCATTGCGCACTTAGGAGTGGGCAAACCACTCCTCCCCTGCCCTGCTCTGAGAGCAGAGCAGCCACGCCAGCCGCCTGCAAAGCAGATGTAAACAATAAAATGATAATAACATCACGTTATTATAATTTTATTGTTCCTTAGTTACACTGCTTAAAAGCAGTGTGGCGCCGTTCCTCCGCCTTAGAGGAGGAGCCGCCACTGGAAGAAATGGAAAAGCTGGTCAAGCACCTCTTGAAAGGCCAGAGGGAACTGGGACAGGAGTTAGTTGCTGAGGGCAAAACTATTAGCAACACCAATATAAGAAGCACCTTTGACTTGGCAGACACTGCCGCTAAGACAGATTAACACCAGCACCCTCCTGCCTAGGCATGCCTTGCTCAGGATATCCAGGTTTTGACCAGAGGTGCCGCAGCACCTTTTAAATGTCCCTTTTGATGGTGAGCATCTGATCTGATAGAGACTTCTAGCAACAGATTCCTTACCTTAGAATATTCTCCAGAAGTCCCTCTGGATCTGGAAAATCTTGAGCAGTACCTCTGTGTGTCATTGGCGTCATACTCGCCAGATGTGACGTGTGCGCTGCCTATATAGATGCCACCCCAGCACATTGACATCAGTTCTTTTCTTTCTGAGCCACCATTCATTTTTTAACTGCTTTTTTCGACCTTTTGTCCAACGTTTTTCGAGCAATTTGCTCCCAGTGTGCTTTAGGGATGTCCTCTAAGAAACCTGTGTGTTTTAAATCCTGTGGAGCCTGCCACAGGCAGATGTCTGTAACAGACCCCCACCTGGTTTGATTATGGTGCCTGGAGCCAGACCAGGACTCCTAGGCCTGCCCTGACTGTCGTGCAATTAATGAAGCGTGCGTTGAAGCTCCTGGTCGCTCAGCACCAGACGACTCCCCTCCAAGTCATAACTATGGCTTGAGCCCTTAAGTAACTATGTCTCGCACCCCTGCCTTACACAGTGATGTAATCAATTATGTCATTTCAGATGTCAGCAGTGATATTATCATTGATTTTATGAAAGATGTCATGAGTGATGTACTATGTGAGAGTATAAGCCGTACATGGTGAGGGCTTGAATTATACTTACTTCATGTAACTATAACTTGTGAATTTCAGTGTTTAATTTCAGTTTAAAATGTAATGTTGTAACATACATTGTCACCTCCTGATTACTACATCACTTTTACCTTTGTTTTTTCAGTGAATTTCTAAGGCTTTTTAAATGTAAGTTACTGTCAATATATAAATGGCAGGCCTATTGATTTTGTCAAGGCGTCATTGCTATGTCAGGCAATCACTTTTAAATAAAGCATTTGTTGGTAAAACAATATTAAACAAATGTAAGACTTTCTTTTACATGCCTCATGCCACATAATGCAGCCATAAAACCAACTACAGGGGGCCCTGCATTCCCAAGCTAAAGAGCAAATATATATTTTGGTGTATCAAATGATTTTCAGTAGTAGAAAAGCGCATTTTGAATAATATAAAAGATCTTTGCAGCCTAATAAACTACTAAAAGCGAGCCAAATGTCATTTATTTTCATTTTTTAAAAAGGAGCTAATTATATCTAAATAGTCAGTTATTTAATAAACAAACTAAAAGAAACATCTTTCACAAACCTTTTTAAAAGGAAACGAAATGGAAAAAATCAGGGCAATATCAGCAGATAGGTTAACATAGATAATGACTGAAAGCTGGCTCTGTGCCTTTAATGAATCACCCTGCTCCAATGTCCCATTATGCACGACAGGTGACAGTTAAATCAGTCAATTTTTACAGTAAAAGGAGGATCCTGGGCATAAGATTTAAACATTTTACGTTTGTTCATCCCTGGAGGTGGGCGGGTTGCTTATGACTTTGATGTAGATTCCCCTCGAGGAGAACTAGGATTACAAGCAAGTAACCTTTCGTTCTATTCCAGGGGAGACTCATTAAAAGTGATACACACTGAATAGAATAGCAAGCCAATCACACATAGATAAGGTGGAGTATGAACAAACAAATATAACATTACCCAAAAAAGATTGTTTGAGGAAGCCAGCCCTACCTGGGCATCCGCCCTGCAGTCTGAATCAATACAATTGTGTCTTGTATATGTATGGACAGACCTCCAGGTTATGGATTTGCATATCTGTGATATAGGCACATTTCTCAAAAGGGCTATTAGCAGCTTTACCCCTAGTATAGTGGGCTTTAAATCATCTAATCATGGGTTTGTTTGCCAGTTGATAGCACATTAAAATACAAGAAACTATCCACATGGATTGCTTCAAACTGGCTAAACCTATTCTAGAGGACCATAGTTTACAAATAAACGATTGGATTGCATAACACCTGTAGTTTGGTCTGAATAGAATTTCAAAACTTTCTTCACATCGGGTGTGTAAAGGACTCTTTCTTCTGGGTATGATGGTTCAGAAAGAAAGTTGGCAAAGAAATTGTCTGATTAACATGGCAATTTGAAACCAACTTAGGTAGAAAAGTCAGATGAGCTCTCATCACCACTCCAGGCCTGATTGTCATCGACTGTATCAGCTGAGGTTATGATGACCAGAAAATGAGTCTTCTAAATCGGATGCTGTAGAGATGCTTTATGTAAATACTCAAAAGGTGAACTGACGAGTTTAGAAAGCTCTGAAGGTGGAGAAAGTCCCTGATAGGGGGACACCTTTGTTATGCCCTCTGAGAAATCTTTCACTACTGTTATCCTGAAGAAAGAGGTTTTTAAAGGATTTTTCCTATTTGCAGTAATTGCGTCAAAGTTTACCTTAATTGAGGAATATTGCAACCCCAATTCCACTAAAAGCTGAAGAAATCAGGAGTATCACTTCTTCTTGACATCTGGAAGGGTCATAGTTGTTTTGGAAGCACCAGATGCAGAACCTTTCCCTTTTGTAAACCTATGATGTTATAGTGAAAAGATGCTTTGCCTCTTTCAGAATGTTCATACAGTCCTGTGGCTAGCTTGATTGCCCGTACTGAGTGAGTTAAGGAGCTAGGCTGCTAAGTTCTACAATGGAAAATTGCAATGCAGGATCTGCCCCATGAACTTGTGAAGGAGAACTGGCATCCAAAACAGCCTCCTGCATGTTTGTTCCATCAGGTGCAGGAGATCTATCAACGTCCACAGGTGTGGCCACTCCCAAGCTATGATGATCATTCTGGTCCTGCAGTGGGACAGTTTGATCATCACTGTCGGGATCATCAAAGGCACTGCCAGCACTGTTGAAATCAGCAAGATCAGAGGAAATGCTAAGTCTCCTTGACCCATCTTTCAAAAGGGCATTCCCATTTGACACTGGTTAATAATAGATGCGAAGTCTGGACATTTTTTGATTCTTGCGCTCCTGAATAGGTTAATTGAAGCAAGACCCTGTTGTGAAAAATGCTTTGCAGGACCTAGTCGTTGAGATCCCATGCGTGGTATTTCCTGAATCGACCCGTGAGTGAGTCAGGCTCTGCATTCTGCACACCTAGGAGGTGTAAGTACCTTGCTATGAGCTATTTAAAGATTGTTTGAGCTTCTAAAGAAAGAGGTCTGGAATGAGCCCCTCCATGCTTGTTCACCTAGTACACTGTTGTTCTGTTGTTAATATGTACACGGAGGGCATTCGTCTTGAAGGATGGAAGAAAAGACTTTAAAGTCAGATGGACTTTTCTCAAGTCTTATAGATTGAGATGATAGACCCTCTCCTTTACTGACCAAGTTACCTGCACCTAAAGAAGGTCCATGTGAGCAACCCGTCTGAAAAGAGAGGCATCTGTGGCGATTGTTTGCATTGGGATTTCCTGATGGAAATGAATGTTGTTCAATAGATTTTGAGGTTGGCATCATCATGGATTGAATCGCAGACTGGGATAGAGTAAGTCTGTCTTCCCAGCTTCCCATCAGTTGGCTTCCTCTAGTTATTTCTGAAGAGATCTCATGTGGAGTCTGGCATGAGTAACCAGAAAAATTCAAGAGCCCATCGATCCTAGCAGAGACAATACCCGGATTGCTTTTGGATGAGGAATTCATAGCATATTGTGACCATTTCAGACAGGCAGATGACAGCCTCTCCTTCGAAGGTGGCATCCCTGTGCAGTGAGTATACACAGTTGTACAGAGTAGTAGATTCATTGCAGTGTAACTGCAGTAGACATCTTGTGATTGACATACACACCCAGAAGGCATTCAATTGATAAAGCCATATCGTAATGACTTAGGACTTCCTGTAATGTTGCAGCTTTGTTAATTAGTCATCTAGATCATGATAAACAAAGATCTTCTGTTTCCTGAGATATGCAGCCACCACTGCCGTACATTTGGAAAATGTTCTTTGAGCTGACGTCAGTCCGAATAGAAGAACTGTAAAGTGAAAATGATCTTTGCCCACCAGGAATCTCAAAAGTGTCTAATAAATCTTTGTGATTGAAAGTAGGTGTCCAGAAGGTCTGTGGTACACATCCAGTCCCCTTGACACAACTGTGGGTTAATCTGATCTAAGGCCAGCATCTTGAACTTTTCTTTCTGTATCCATTTATTGTTCTTTCTGAGATCGAGAATGGATCTGAAGTCCTATTTGGCGCCACTTTTTCTAACCAGGAATCATTTCCATTCCTTTTTGATGAGGGATTTCCTCCACCTCTGGGTTCTCCAGCAAAGTCTTGACTTCTTTAAAGAGCTCAAGTTGAAGATATTGAGAGAATTCTTTTGGAGAAACACTAGGAGGAGGAAATTTGAAGCTGAGTGGGTATCCGTTTTGTACAATATTCAGGACCCATCTGTCTCTTGTTATTTTTTGCCACTCTTACAGATGGTTTGAGATGCTTCCACCCACCGGAGTGACAAACGGGGAAGAGGGAAGAAGGGAGCCACTGCTTCTGCTATGTATGTGGTTTTCTGGCAGCAGCAGATGGCTTGTGTCCTCTCACTGTTGAAGGCTTTCTGTGGTGACAGGACTGTCTTTGCTACTGTTGATGGCTCTGTTGTTGAGGGATTTGAAGCCTCTGAGGGAAATAGTGCATGTTGATGGACGTGTTCATGTTTTCTGACCTTCTATTTTTCTAGGCCAATGCCTTTAGAGTTTTAATTTCTGCCTTTTTATGGTGCATTTCGTCATTGGCATGGAATTCAACACGCATATTGCCTTAAAATGAAAGGTTCATAATGTGCTTCTGCGCCTCAGGCTTTAGAGTGGTTAGTGGGAGTCAAGAACTACATTTTAAGGCCAAACCATGGCTGTAGCTGTGAGGTGCTAGGTCAGAAGAATCTGCAGCTCCACCTATCACCTAGTTCAAGACCAACTCTCTTTCCATACTTCTTAAAAGTCCTGTCTATCTTCCTTTGGAAGTTTCTCGTACAACTGCTGAAGGGAACCCCAAAGGGCTGCATCGTACCTTCCCAGTAAAACAGCAGCACTAACTCTCCTCATTCCAGTCCCGCACGTCTTCCTTTGGACAGATTAAAGGCACTTGCTCTCATTCTCTGGTGGGACAGTAGAAGATGGAGAGGTTGAGTGAAACTTTTTTTTGTTTTTTAATAAAACGTTTTATTGAAATAACACAAAACTATGACAGTAATGATTATGATTCTTTAACAGTACATCATAACAATAATCACATTAGCCACAGACAAACACGGGTAAATATCAGAGGTCAACATTTCAGTAATTGTAGACCCCTTGCAAAGTTTTTATTACAAATAACCTCATATGGCCCGATCATTATCCTTCCTCCTTGGTCTGGGCATATGTGGGGTTAAGGTGACTCTCCTGTAGCAACTCCAATCTATCCATATCTGTAATATTTCTTTGGGTATCCTCTCGCCATGTACATCAGTTTCTCTAAGCTGCTGTCTAGCCTTTTTTTCCTTCCTCCAGTCTTTGGAGCCTCTATCCCCTTTCAAAGGCGAGCTATATTCCTCTGGGCAACCAGGAGCCACAGCAGTGCTAATTTGGTATCTGTGTTTAGATCAATATTAATTTGCAGAATGGCCAGCTTTGGTCAGTAGATAACGATCATCCTAACGCTCTACCCAGAGTGCTGAGAACTTCCCTCCAACGAGGCTCCATTTTGCAGCAATCCCAGACTGTATGCATGGGATCTCCAACTTGTGAACCACACTTCAGGTACAGTGGGGAAGAAATGATTCCATCCTTCCACAACCTTTGTCTTGTGATCAGTACTATGTATAAGTCTTTTAATTGGATGAGTCTAAATCTTGGAACAATGGGTGATTCTTTTAGGGATGCCAATGCCTTCCCCCAGTATTCACCTGAGAGTGAGCCCAGATCTCCCTCTCAAGCTTGGTGGAGCTCTCCGAAGGTGTCTGGTGTTAATAACCAGGGATCAGTCAATTCTCCCATCTGCAATTTTGCTTCCAAGGGACTAAAATCTAGGATTGTTTTGGTCTTGTGGAGCTCGAATTCTTCCTGTAAGGCTGTAAGTGATTTAAGCACCCCACCGGTCATCACGCCTCCCAAACAGAATATACCTATTGTATACCACTGTGTGAATCTCTGAAATGTAGGCACTTGTTTCAATGCACTGCCCATCCAAAGGTGCCTTTCCTTGGTCAGGTTTTTTCCCCATCCTGAGCCATTGGTCGTATCCTTCCACATTTTAAAGATCAATTTAACAGCTGGAGGGAGCGTGGCGTCCACTGCTCCCCCATGTCATACCATCATTCATTTAAGGTTAACAGATGCATAGCTCAGTGATATGACAGGATGTCAGTTGCCACCACACTCCCATCGTAAGTAGATCTAAAACACTTTGAGAGCGAGATTCTAGGTGCGCCTTGTTCCCACAGAAATCTCTGAGGATTGAATTGATGTCTGCTAATGATTTTTTGGAAACCTCAAAGGAAGAGTTCTGGATCTGGTAAAGTAGTCACGGTAAAGCCACTGCCTTGAATATCGCAGCTCTACCTAGCAATGACAATGGTAGCTTGGACCAGAATTTTATGTCATCCATCAGTTTATCAAGTATTGGCTGGATATTGCGAGCTCATGCAATGCGTGGATCCTGTGTGATATATACTCCTGGATATTTGAACCCCCTCACCGATATCTGTAAGTCGAACGCCCATCCTAGGCATTGAGGTTGGTTGTGTACTAAAAAGAATGAGGACTTAGTTCTGTTAAGATGCAGTCCGCTGGTTTTCCTAAAATCCGTAAAATTTGTAGGGCTCTGGTGCTCGACCACTCAGGGTTTCTCAAGGATAACAAGATGTTGTCAGCGTGTAGGGCCACTCTGTCTACCACCCCCTCCCTCCACTCAAAGCACATTCCTGAGTGCCTATTCTAATCCTCTGAGCTAATGGCGCAATGGCACGAGCGGAAAGCAGGGGTGACAACAGGCCAAAGCGCTTGCATCCTAGGACATGTAGTCTCACTTTTTACATTGTAAGTATAGGATTAAAAGTCTGAGCATGTAAAGCGCTACTAGCTGAAAATCCCAGAGAGGTTGAAGTTGTAACACGACAGCTATGTGAGAGTCTCTACCTTTGTTTTTTTAAATATAGTAGGGGGGAGACAAGTTGCATTGCCTGCTGAGGTTGCAGACATTGACATTTTGCTTCTTATTCACAATGTAAGAAAAAACGTTAATTGCCAAAAAAAGAGAGAGAGATGCTTGTCGTTTGCCAGTGCTTTTATTCTTTGCATTGTGCAAGCAAACGTTATTTCTTCAAGAGCAAGAAACAGTAAGGTCTTGAGTCTTGTTAATCTCCTATGACATGATATTTCATGGGTGGGTGTCTCTGACTTGCAGATCCTTGAACTCCGTGTGTGCATTCCAGCCCCATGGATCAACATTACAAAAAAAGGCAAAATCGCTTTGTTTAGGATTTCAGGCGCTAAAGTTATGATTCCGAATGCATTGAACGAGAGTCATTTGCTCAAGTTCAATGAAAGGATCGAGAGAGAGTGCTAGAGCATGACTGGAGTGCTAGGAGGACTGCACTTGCTTTCTTCTCCTGCCCCTCATAACTTCGCTCCCTTTGTTCCCCTCAAACTACGGCTTCCCTGCCCTTACCCACTCTGTTGCTTTCCCCCACCCCTGTGATCCAGATCCCCCAAGGAAAGCCTGCTTCCTTTCGGTCTTGTTCAAAGTCATTGAGGATTCTACGAAGTCCTCTTTGTGGTCGTATCGATGGCTCCTGGGGAAACCTTGATGTTACTCATTTGCATCATCCATTGTCCGCGACCTTCCCTCTTCCTTGAAGTGTAGTTTGCTGACCCTGCCTCCCGCCTCCCAGCTGCTCCTCCCTCCCACCTCCCCATAAATGGCGGCCGCTGCGCGCCGCGCCGCTGGCGCGCCGAAGGCGCGCCTAAGGCAAGCCCGTCTGCGCCCGTCCGCGCCTGGACCGCGCCCAGCGCCAAACCCCTGGCCCCCGCAGCAGCCAACCCACCCACCGGACTTACGACACCGCCACCCTCAACGCACTCAACACCGGCCGTATCCCCGGCTGCCACCGTGCCACCCCAGGTCGCACCCACGGACCCTTCGCCTGCCAATCCTGCAAGTTCTCCTGCCTCCGGACCTGCACCGCACCCGCCAAGCCAAGCACCAGCAGCAACCACCTGAAGTGCATCCTGCTCAACACCCGCTCCATCCACAGACACGCCGTGGAACTCTGGAACCTGCTCGACTCCACATCACCAGACGTCGCTTTCCTCACGGAAACATGGATGAACGCCTCCTCAGCGCCCGACATCGCCATCGCCATCCCGGACGGATACAAGATCACCCGAAGGGACCGCGCCAACCAGACCGGAGGAGGCATCGCCATCGTCCACAAGAACACCATCCGCATCACGACCAACTCCGACGACACCTTCACAGCCGGCGAACACCTGCACTTCCAGATACACACCGACCCCAAGACCACCCTCAGAGGCACCCTCATCTACAGACCCCCAGGACCACGCACACAATTCAGCGAAGACATCGCCGACCTCATCAGCCCGCACGCCCTCCCCTCGGCTGACTACATCCTCCTTGGGGACCTCAACTTCCACCTAGAGAACAACAACGATCGCAACACCACCACCCTGCTGGACAACCTCGCCAACCTCGGACTCAAGCAACTGGTGACCACCCCCACACACCACGCCGGCCACACGCTTGACCCCGTCTTCTCCTCCAGTAAGGACATCTCCTTCAGCCACACCACCGGACTCCACTGGACAGACCACAGCTGCGTCCGCTTCAGCAGGACCACCACGCACCACCACACGCAACAGTTTCCGCGCAGAAGCTGGAACAAGATCACCACCGACCAACTCACCACATCCCTGAGCCAGGACCCTCCCGCCAGCTCAACGAACCCCAACCAAGCCGCCAGCAACCTCACAAGATGGATCACCAACTGCGCAGACGACCTCGCCCCATTGAAGACCCCCCCAGTCAGACACGGCAACAAGAAAGCATCCTGGTTCACCGACGAACTCAAGAAATCCAAGAAGAACTGCCGGGCCCTCGAGAAAGCATGGCGCAGAGACCCGACTGCAGACAACATGACCACCCTCAAGCACGCCACCCGAAAACACCACCAGCTGATCCACACCACCAAGAAAACCGCATTCAAGGAACGACTGGACAACAACGCCCACAACAGCAAGGAACTCTTCATCATCGTCAAAGAGCTCTCGAACCCCAGCGCCGGAAACAACGACATCACTCCTTCGCAAGACCTCTGCAACTCGCTCGCCTCGTTCTTCCACAGCAAGATCGCAGACATACACAACAGTTTCAGCACACAGCCGACGTACCCTACGACCGTTCCAACGTCCCCCACCTCCACCCTCCGAGCCTGGACCCCGATCAACACCGAAGACACTATCCGCACGATGAACTCCATCCACTCCGGATCACCTACCGACCCCTGCCCTCACCACGTCTTCAACAAGGCCGACGCCGTCATCGCACCCCACCTCCGGGACATCATCAACACCTCCTTCGACACCGCCACCTTCCCAGAGAGCTGGAAGCACGCCGAACTCAGCGCCCTACTGAAGAAACCGTCAGCGGACCCCACCGACCTCAAAAACTACCGCCCCATCTCGCTCCTTCCTTTTCCTGCCAAAGTCATCGAGAAGACCGTCAACAGACAACTGGCCGCCTTCCTCGAGACGAATGGATCCCTCGACCACTCGCAGTCCGGCTTCCGGGCCAACCACAGCACCGAGACCGCCCTCATCGCAGCCACCGACGACATCCGAGCCCTGCTCGACAACGGGAAACAGCGGCCCTCATCCTCCTGGACCTCTCCGCAGCGTTCGACACAGTCTGCCACCGCACCCTAGTGCAACGCCTGAACAACGTCGGAATCCAAGAGAAGGCACTGGAGTGGATCATCTCCTTCCTCGCCGGAAGAACCCAGAGAGTCCGCCTCCCCCGTTCAGTTCCGAGGCCACCGAAGTCATCTGCGGCGTACCACAAGGATCATCACTCAGCCCCACCCTCTTCAACGTCTACATGAGCCCCCTCGCAGCCATCGCACGCCAACACAACCTCAACATCATCTCCTACGCCGACGACACCCAGCTGATCCTCTCCCTCACCAACGACCCCACAACCGCCAGAACCAACCTACATGAAGGGATGAAGGACGTAGCCGAGTGGATGAGGAACAAGTGCCTGAAACTGAACTCAGATAAGACGGAAGTCCTCATCCTAGGATCATCACCCTCCGCCTGGGACGACTCCTGGTGGCCCCCTGCCCTGGGCAACGCACCCAAACCAACGGACCACGCACGCAACCTGGGCTTCATCCTGGACTCCTCCCTCTCAATGACCCGACAAGTCAACGCCGTCTCCTCGTCTTGCTTCAACATCCTACGCATGCTGCGCAAGATCTTCCGGTGGATCCCCACCGAAACCAGGAAGACGGTCACCCAGGCCCTCGTCACCAGCCGACTGGACTACGGCAACTCCCTCTACGCCGGAACCACAGCCAAACTTCAAAAAGACTCCAACGCATCCAGAACGCTGCAGCTCGACTCATCCTGGACATCCCCCGACACAGCCACATCGCCAGACACCTGAGAGACCTGCACTGGCTCCCCGTCAGCAAGAGAATCACGTTCCGACTCCTCACCCACGCACACAAAGCCCTCCACAACCAAGGCCCCAGATACCTCAACGACCGTCTGACCTTCTACACTCCCACCCGCCAGCTACGATCGACCAACCACGCCCTCGCCGCCGTCCCCGCATCCGAAGAGCCACAACGGGAGGAAGATCCTTCTCCTACCTGGCTGCCAAGACGTGGAACTCCCTACCCATCCACCTCCGCCTTACCCAAGACCACCTCTCCTTCAGGAAGCAACTCAAGACCTGGCTGTTCGAACAGTAGCGGACCCCCCTCCCCCAAGCGCCTTGAGACCCTCCGGGTGAGTAGCGCGCTATACAAATGATTGATTGATTGATTGATTGATTGATTGTTATCTGAATGGCCTTCTCTCTTTATGTTGTCTCAAACTTTCTTACGCTGAGTGTCTTCTGTGGTTCCAAACCCAGGGGTGGAAAAAAGAACCTGAAGATGGCGACTATGTGCTTGGGCCCTGAGGGCTTACACTTCTCGTCAAAGGCAGATCCTTTTGATTCTGCTTGTGACTTACGCTCATAAAGAAAAAACTTTATCTTTAAATAAAGTTTCCAGATCCATCCCCTAGATCACGTAATAATGCACAGCATGTGACTCTAGAGGAGATTCATTCTGCAAAACTAGCTTTTTAGCTCTTCTGAGCTGTTTTTCTCCAAATGAACAGCCATTAGTAGAAAGGAGCCATTTATGTAATTGTGCTAATGAAAGTGACTCAAATTAAACTGCAGTTAATGTTATTTGCAACACATTATTTGCTGTACATTGTAAGCCTAATTTCTCATTCCATTTATTCTACATATTTGCGCCAATTCATTCTTGAAGAAGCAAGAAGACCTACAGTTAAAGCATTTAGGGAAAAGATTAATGGTGTTACCATGCATTATCAGGAATAAAAAGTCATCCGACAAATGTTAAAATGATCTTGCAGTCCACCTTGGAGTTTCATGACTTTATAAAAGATCACAGCCTTCAGCTTTGTTCCTCTATATGGTCACGGAACTCCTCTGTGACTTCCACTATCCTTGTAATGCACAACCATGGGTAAATTATCCCATGTATCCTCCAATGAATACTCAACCTTGTACCTCTCCACTTTCTGTACCTACATCAAAGCAGCAGGACATCTGCTCTATATTTCCAAGACTTGAAGTTGGAGTATCCACTGAAAGTGAAGCTTCTTTTTCCAACATTTGTATTTGCAGGAGGTACCAGCTTGACTGCAGGAGAGTCTACTTAGAGTACTCGTGATAGGCAATGCATCCCCCCTGGTTTGCAGTGCAAAGATCACTGTTACATGACCCAGCCATACAAGGGGCATGTGTGAGGGGTGACTTGACAAACAATGGCAGCAGTCACGGCCACTGTGACAATCCAGCAAAGCTTTGAGCATCACCTAAAGCAGCAGAAACAATGGGTACCATGAGAAACATTAACTGCCTACCATACCCTACACGTGTTTGGGAGCAGCCGATACCCATCGTAGTAGATGGAATAGAAAGATGCACTCCTACCATCTTGTAAGTTGATGAAAGTGACAGGGTGAAAGAGGCGTTGAAGTTCTGCCATAGCTGGGACCTTCTGGTGTGGTAGAATACGAACGCCCTCTGAGAAGCTGCCATTGGTTCAGGCCTCAGCCAGCTCGGGCTGTGGGCAGCAGAAAAGCTGAGGGCAACTGAACGTAAACAGCCATTGGCAACGAAAATTCTCACATGTATGGGTAAGGTATGTACTGGAAGACGGAATAAAAAAGTGCCAAGGTTGAAGGAATGGTGAGATAGAACTCAAGCAATTGGCGCAGGGGGTAATAGGACAGGTTAACAGAGCAGGATGGGAAGGAAAAGCTTCAGTGAATAACTGAGTGAATGCCTCCAGCATAGTTCATGAAGATCATGAGTGAGTGATGCTGTGAAACTCAGCGAGTGCTTTCAGGCATTGGGAGTTTGGGACTGTGTTGTTGCTGGAGAGTAGCAGAAGGCGGCACAGGCAACATCTTTGGTTGAAACCCATGGATGTGTGGAGGTGCCTGTGCTGTATGTGCAGTGCGTAGAAGAGTTTTTATGCTATGCCTATATGGCAGAATTAGGAGAAGAGAGGAGTTTACAGAAGTGACAGCTTAGTGTCAGAGACTGCTTTGGGTAACAGGCATAGAAATCTTGTTTGAAAGAGTCATTTGAAGTAAGGAATCACAGATAGACCATTGAGGCCTACTATCTAGTCCTTGCCCCACTACACTGAAACACCCACAGAATTTGATGGGCGATAAGGTGGGTGTAATTTGCCTGCCCACCCTTCTGGTCTGCGTCTTCACACCCTTCCTCCAGGATCGATCTATTGCATAGGAGGGTGAAGGAGAGAGAGAGGGGAGATTGGTACATGGACAGATGTGGTGAGAGAGTTAAATGAGGCTCTCCCCTCCAACACCAAGGACCATGCCTGGTGTCTGTGATGTCTTTTTGTGAGATGGAGATAAAGGGTGAATAGAGAGGGAGGAAATTCCATCCAGTTTTCTTGATGCATTTACAAGTCCTTAATCATTTTTGCTTCTTCAGAACTTCAGCACTCCTATGAAATAGAATCAAGGAAGGACATATGGCATGGTCCAATGGTGGAACCAGGAGACCAGAGTTCTAATCCTGGCTACCCCAGCTTGCCAAACTGTACGATCCTGGGCGATTCGCTTTTCTGCAATATCGGAGCACTTAGGAACAAGCTAACTCCCAGTTTAAAGAGCTATGTGAGCAGGACATTTACTATAGCGCCTGTCTGGGCACTGGAATATATGGTGAGAGGAAGAAGGGTAAGTGGAAGAGTAGTCTTAAGGTAGGAGACTGATGAGCCAGAGGTAGATGTGTGCCTGGACTGTCCCTTCTACTGTTCCACAGGGAGTAAATGGGCTGGTGATCCTCTTCCCTGGGGTTGGTCACATATAGCTGTTAGTTATGTACACACAAGTGCATCATGCACCTTTCAGTTCAAAGTCCTACCAGATGATCAAGATGCTAGTGCTCTGAGCTTGTCAGGCTTCAGACTTGCTTTCTAGAGACCACACTGAGAAACCTCTGACTGGCATCCTTGTTTTTAACAAGCTGCAGAAACCACCATGTTCTGAGAAGGGGACTGGTCCCTCCAGAGGGTCATGGTGGTTTTTCTAAGCCTGGGAAAGGATTGAACATACAAGATGCTTGTAGTTTAAACTGAGAATGAACGAGGTCCAATGAATGTCAAATGCTTGGCCTCATATCTGTTGTGGCCTCTCTTTCTCCAGGTCTGCCTCCATGAAGTTCCCAAGATTAGCATGGCATATTTGGCTTGGCGACATATCTGACTTGGCCTTCTATTTCGTCCAATGTAGTTCCATGTCTGATGTACTAGTGCCCAACTATGTGCTGTCATTTCTTGGAACACAATTTGCCATTTTTGTCGCTGCTATCTGGCAGCTCTCTGAAATCAGAACGCATGCACTGCGTCCAAAACCTGGCAAAACTACCAGAATCTGGCCTGGTTTGAGTTGTGTCCCAAGCACTGCCTAGTTTAATTCTACTATAGATTCTGTTTCTTGGTTTTCAGTGCAGGCTACTCTACTAGGTAAGAAAGCGTACATTGAGGTTTGAGTGAACTTCTCACCGCATTACCATTTAAACCCATCTGTTCCAGGTCAAGGGGATGGACCCTGCCCATCCTTCGGAGCCCGGCCTAAGAGAGTAGACTGACCCATAATGCCTCGCAACTCTTCTTCCTGCTGGATTCTAAGTAAATCAGGGATGCTGCACTTTGCTCTTGGTGGACATCATGTCTAGGACCAGAAGGTAGCATCTTCCCTAGCACAGGCCCGCTGCAGCACCAAAGCTCCATATGAACCAGTGTTTATGAAGGGCACAATGCTTTCGGCCACCGAACTGGAGGCACGAGTGCATCTGCAGTGCAGAAGCAAAGACATCCTTATTTTTGTCCACTGCTCATCCTCAGCACCACATCTGGCTCATTTTGCATTTAGGGGTCTGCGCCAAAGCTCAGGGCTATCACTTGCCCCAAAACTAGCCGACTTCCCTACAAGAGGGGTGGCAAGGAACAGGATCCCACCTGGAACCCAGCCAGTCGACAGGGCTTTTTTTATTCCAGTGGCCCATGCCACCAGAGGGGGGTGCTACACAAATACCCCAGGAAGAACTAGTCCAGACATGGCTCATCCTCTGATGCCCTCAGGTTCCATCCCATTGGAGTTTATTTGGAGGGACCCCCCCTCCTCCGTGATGGTGAAGGTGAGTGCCATTTACCTGTTTTTGGGGTGCCCTCTGTGCTGTGTGCCCCACTCACACGCTTGGCTTCATGCGCACAATGCATGGAGAGGTGCCCATTACTGGCCTCGTTCTGAGAAGTCGGCTGCATTTTATCTCTGCATTAAGGAAGCTCATATTTCCAATGTTCTCTTTTATTCCTCTCCTTGTTGCCTTGGTAACATCCAGAGGAGGCTGGCTGAGCGCGCGCTGCTGCCAATGCTGTTCACAGTTATTAGGGAAGATGTCGGCACTGCATTCTGAGCAGCTCTCGGCCTCATTGTCTCCCTGGAGTTTCCCCCCGCAGCCCCCCCACCAGATTCACCCACCCATCTTCTGTCACTACCCTGTGTGTACACCTGACCCTATCGCCCCCAATTCAGCAATTCCCATCACTGTGGCCCTGCCTCATGCTGTCTCCCGATACAGCTGGCTGCCGCCGCCTTATACTGTCCCCTATGCGCCTCTCCTCTGTCCATGCCTCATTGCCTCGCCTGTGCAGCTGTTTTGTCACTGTCCCCAACCCGTCACAGGAAACGCACGGATCCATGCCTTTGTTCAAACTTCCATTTCACTACTTAGTACCCTCTAAAACGCTCCTGTCCCTTTCTCCCAAACACTCTTTAACTGACTTCTGCCCAGAGCACCTGTCCTGTCAATTCCTCATAAAATCCCTTAAAAGTCTCTTACTTGTCTTTCACTGCCCCGTGGTCTCCCACACCTTCCCAAATTGTTTCATCGACAGGATCTCTGCACCATGCTCTCCCCGCTGACACACTGTGTAACTTTAGGCACCTCGCATGCGCCTCTTTCATGCTCAAAAGGGGAGCAGTAAACCTGTAATTGTTTTACATATGAAAATAGAAATACAGACCTACTGTTTTCTACAACTCTTGAACCCCATACATCTAAACTTTATGATTATTTTTCGACAAACGATTTTAAGTTCGAACTTTATGGATGAAAGAGTCTTTTCCTAGGTCGAGAAGCATTTTTTCTTGAGCAAGTGTAGGGCCATACGTGTAAACTTTATCCAAAGGGATATTTCAGGTCTGGCTTGACAGTGCAGGCGTCTGCTTACCTGCTGTCATCCCCTCTTTAAAATATACACAGATTGAGCTTTGGCCCCACACTGAGCAGTAATAGTGCTGCTTGATGTATTATTCCGCCGCCTATGGAGTGCTTACATTGCCATGCACGAGGGACTACTTTACGTCTCAATAGTGCTCTGAATCATCTCACACACAAAGTCATATTTTTTTAGTTTAATTTTTTCACTGCTGCAGGATTTGTAAATGTTTTAGTTGGTACTCACAATGTCACAATGTGCTGCACATGTATTGGCTTTGCCGATGGCTATCCCTCATGTCAGTGTAAACTGTACCTGAACTAATACATAAGTACCACACACTTTCCCAGGTGAAACTATCTTACTGCCTTTTCTTATGCAAATAACATGTTTACCTTTTGCAGCCTTTTCTCAGGTGAGTGTAGTTTATACCTGCAGTGGGCTTTTCTTGGGGGGAAATGTTTATACCTTTTACAGTCTTCCCCCAAGTGATTGTAGTTTATACTGATAGCAGGCTTTTCTCAGCGGAGTGTAATTTATACATGTCACAGCCTTTTCTCAGGGGAGTGTAGTTTATACACGTGGCAGCCTTTTCTCAGGGAAGTGTAGTACTAACCGATAGCAGACTTTTCTCAGGGGAGTTGTAGTGTATACATGTGACAGCCTTTTCTCAGGGGAGTGCAGTTTATACATGTGGCAGCCTTTTCTCAGGGGAGTGTAGTTTATACATGTGGCAGCCTCTTCTCAGGGGAGTGTAGTTTATACATGTGGCAGCCTTGTCTCAGGGGAGTGCAGTTTATACATGTGACAGCCGTTTCTCAGGGAGTGCAGCTTATACATGTGGCAGCCTTGTCTCAGGGGAGTGCAGTTTATACATGTGGCAGCCTTTGCTCAGGGGAGTGTAGTTTATACATGTTGCAGTTTATACACGTGGCAGCCTTTTCTCAGGGGAGTGTAGTTGATACACGTGGCAGCCTTTTCTCAGGGAAGTGTAGTTTATACATGTGGAAGCCTTTTCTCAGGGTAGTGTAGTATTAACCGATAGCAGACTTTTCTCAGGGGAGTTGTAGTGTATACATGTGACAGCCTTTTCTCAGGGGAGTGTAGTGTATTCATGTGGCAGCCTTTTCTCAGGGGAGTGTAGTTTATACATGTGGCAGCCTTTTCTCAGGGGAGTGTAGTTTATACATGTGGCAGCCTTTTCTCAGGGGAGTGTAGTTTATACATGTGGCAGCCTTTTCTCAGGGGAGTGTAGTTTATACATGTGGCAGCCTTTTCTCAGGGGAGTGTAGTTTATACATGTGGCAGCCTTTTCTCAGGGGAGTGTAGTTTATACATGTGGCAGCCTTTTCTCAGGGGAATGCAGTTTATACATGTGGCAGCCTTTTCGCAGGGGAGTGTAGTTTTTACATGTGGCAGCCTTTTCTCAGGGGAGTGCAGTTTATACATGTGGCAGCCTTTTCGCAGGGGAGATGCAGTTTATACATGTGGCAGCCTTTTCTCATGGGAGTGTAGTTTATACACGTGGCAGCCTTTTCTCAGGGGAGTGTAATGTATACATGTGACAGCCTTTTCTCAGGGGAGTGTAGTGTATTCATGTGGCAGCCTTTTCTCAGGGGAATGTAGTTTATACATGTGGCAGCCTTTTCTCAGGGGAGTGTAGTTTATACATGTGGCAGCCTTTTCTCAGGGGAGTGCAGTTTATACATGTGGCAGCCTTTTCGCAGGGGAGTGTAGTTTATACATGTTGCAGTTTATACATGTGGCAGCCTTTTCTCATGGGAGTGTAGTTTATACACGTGGCAGCCTTTTCTCAGGGGAGTGTAGTTTATACACGTGGCAGCCTTTTCTCTGGAGTGTCGTGTATACATGTGACAGCCTTTTCTCAGGGAAGTGTAGTTTATACATGTTGCAGTTTATACATGTGGCAGCCTTTTCTCAGGGGAGTGTAGTTTATACACGTGGCAGCCTTTTCTCAGGGGAGTGTAGTTTATACATATGGCAGCCTTTTCTCTGGAGTGTAGTATATACACGTGGCAGCCTTTTCTCAGGGAAGTGTAGTTTATACATGTGGCAGCCTTTTCTCAGGGGAGTGCAGGTTACACATGTGGCAGCCTTGTCTCAGGGGAGTGTAGTTTATACACGTGGCAGCCTTTTCTCAGGGGAGTGCAGGTTACACATGTGGCAGCCTTGTCTCAGGGGAGTGTAGTTTACACATGTGGCAGCCTTTTCTCAGGGGAGTGCAGGTTATACATGTGGCAGCCATGTCTCGGGAGTGTAGTTTACACATGTGGCAGCCTTTTCTCAGGGGAGTGAAGTTTATACATGTGGCAGCCTTTTCTCAGGGGAGTGTAGTTTATACCTGTCACAGCCCTCCATGGTGAGCACAGTCTACACCTGTACCAGCACTTGCTCAAGGAAGTGTAATTTATTTGTGTTGCAGCTTTTTCCAAGGTAAGGGTAGTTTATACTTGTAGTAGCCGGTTCTCGGAGGAATGATGTTTATACCTTTCAAAGACTTTTTCAAGATGAGTGCAATGCATACTGTGTAAAAGCCACTAGAGGCATACATGTTTCTCAGTAGAGTGTGGGTTTTGCTTACAGTAGCCTCTTCTCAAGCAGTTGTGACTTACACATGTAGCAGCTTTCCCATCTGGATGTATTTTATGCTTCTAGTGTTTTTTTTTTTTCCAGGAAAGAGTAGTTTATAACTCCAGAGGCATTTTACTGGATGAGAGTAGTTTAATCTGTAGACACCTACCCTCTACTAAACTTACCTGACCGTTAATGTGTTTTTCAGGCTTTGAACCCGAAACCTATTGGGATCGCATGCACCTTCTGCAGGAGGCCATCGCGCACAGGTAAGTGCCAGGGTGACCAGCAGGCTTCCGTACCTCACCATACCCAGGCTGCCCAGCTTGTGCTGGGTGGGTGACTGGCTCATCTGCAGAACATGTTGTCTGATGTTACTTTTACACAATTCATAGTAACGATGGCAAAATTAAACGTGCTGGCTTTCCCTCTAAACCCACTCAAGAACACAATCAATTATTGGTATCAGTCCGTCGAATCCCTAACTAACCCGTTGCCAAAGGGCGCTAGACATTTATCTGATAGAAACATCTAGCCGCAGATTCCTTAACTTAGAATATCCCCAGGCGTCAGACTGGATCCGGAAAACTTTTACAGCAGCTCCTCTGCGCGCCGGGAGGCGGCGCCGCCTGGCTCCGCCCTGACATTGTCCCCGGACATGACGTCAGCGGAGCCATATAAGACCCTCCTGGCGCGCTGACATCAGTTTCCTTCTTTTCCACGTCCCGACGCGGATCCAGGAGTAAGCGGTTCCTCTGGCCTGTTCTGTCAGGCCTTTTCGACGCCTGTGGCGTCTGGTAACAGTGTGCGATGCCTTCGGGCTTTAAGGCGTGTGAGACCTGTGCGCGGCAGATGTCGGCCACTGATCCGCACGCGATTTGCATGTGGTGTCTCGGTGCACACCATGACTCCGAGGAGTGTGATGCCTGCTGGCAAATGCGTCCGAAGTCCCTGCGGGAGCGCCGGATGAAGCTGTTAGCCGCCCGGGTGTCCCGCTCGACGCCTCCGCGCCAATCGCCCTCTCGGGCTGGGTCTTCTGTTCGCGTCCGCTCCCGGAGTCGTTCCCGCGGACGTCGTTCGTCGGACACAGGTAAGCGTAAACACAAGTCACGGAGGTCGCCGACCTCGCGTAAACGTGACGCCGGGGCCCGTAGCTCCCGTCCCACTCCGGACTCGGGCCCCCAGGAGTCGAGCCCCGTATACCCACCCTTTCCGGGTGCGGGGGCGACTCGGACCCAGATGGAAGCCTACTTCAAGGCTCTGCACTCTATCTTTGGGTCACCTCCTCTCCCTGGCGCGCCTTCGGGTCCCACAGAGGAGGTAGGCATTGAGGTCGGGTCTCTGCCGGCGGGTTCGCCCTCGGCGCCAGCCGAGTGCCTCGACTCCGGTTCCGGAGTCGCTGCGACGTCGGGACACGGCCCGGAGGGGCATCCCAGTCAAACGTCGAGCCCTTCTGCCATGTCTCCGCATAGCCCGTTGCGGCTCCCTGCGTCGACGTCGGAGGCGGCTGCACCACAAGAGTTGACTCCTGGTCGGCCTCTTCCCTCTCCGCAGCTCTCGGTGGAGGGTGAGTCGACGCCGGTCCGAGACACGGCCGGGTCGCCTCTGGTTGAAGTCGACCTCGTTACGACGCCGTTTCGACGTCTGTCGACGCCGGCGCCGGTCCCTGGTGTTCCTCTGTTTGAGGAGGATACAGACCCGGAGCACCCGGGGTTGTCTCCGCGTCCTTTGGCTCCAATGCCCCTTGGGCAGTGGCCCTGTGCTGCTACAGCTGCGGGACGAGTTAGCCTGCAACCGTCTCCTACCGATGACCTGTTGTCACCACCCAGAGTGCCTACAGAAGCTGGCGCAGCATTTTCAAGGGCTGTTCGAAGGGCTGCAACTATTTTACACTTGCACCCCCCATCGGTCTCCTTGTCTCCTGATCCATTGTTGGATCTCCTCCACCAGGGTGCGGTGGACATGGAGCCCTTGCTGCCCTTTGACGGGTTGTTGTTTGACTCCCTTCTTGGCGCATGGGCACAGCCCCTCCTCGGGGGACCCTCTGGATCGGGCCGTTGCTCATAGGCACCGTCCGGCTCCGGAGGATCCTGCCTGTTTGTCCCTTCATCCTGGGGCTCAGGGTCGAGTACTCCAGGTGGCCTTTGCCACGCAGCCTTCCTCTCCTCTTCCATTGCTGCCTCCCACTAGGGAGTCTCGTTGGTTGGAGGCATGTGGCCGCCATGTATTTGCGTCCACTAGTTCGGGCATCCGCGCTCTGAACTCGGCTTGCGTGTTTGCACGGGCTTCTTGTGTCCTTTGGGACTCCGTCGAGTGTCTTCTTCCCACCCTCCCCGAGAGTCCTCGTGCTGACCTGGCCTGTCTCCTTCATTTAGGCCGAGAAATGGCACGATTTACCATTCGGTCGGCCATCGACACCACAGACTCGGTGGGTCGGGCGATTGCCAAGTCCGTTGCTCTGCGTCGCCATGCCTGGCTGCGCGAGGGGGGTTTACCGGTGAATGTTCAGGAGAGTCTTCGGGATCTGCCATTTGATGGAGTCTCCCTTTTTGATGGTCATGCGGACTCAGCGGTCGACCGCCTCATGTCTGACCTCCCATGATTTTGTTATGTTCTAGTCCGTTTGCGGGTTTTTCCATTCCCTATACGGTGTTGTCTTTGTTTAATATGGGCCCTGGGTTCCTGATGTGGTACCCAGACGGCCTGGAAGGTTTCTCACCTTGGTTACTTAGCTTTATTGCAGCTGGACGGCTGCTTTTGCTTATATTGATCCTCTGTCTATGCGTTCACGCTCAACAGGTGCCCCTAGTTGGGGTTGAGACTTACCCTATGTGGGGTGTTCGTTGGCTATTGTATAGCTACCTCCCTCGCACAGCAGACTTGATAGGCTTCTGTGGAGTCTTTTTCCAGGCATTGTCCTGCGGATGTGACTGTCGTCTTTTTCCGCTGTTGTGGGCCTTTCTCTTCCTTATTGCGGCCACAGGCTGGCATCGCTCTGTGGCCTTTCTGATTGGGCCTGCAGATGGTCTGTGGCAACCCCCTGCATCTGCCGATGCTCCCTTTCTTAAGGTTCTGCCTCGCTTGCCTCTTCCAGGAGGGTCTTTTCAGCTTGGCCCTCCTTAGTTTTTTCTGGCTGCCTTTCTCGTCAGCCGCTGACCCTTGGACCACCTTGTTCCGTTCCTTTCGTGCATGGGTCTTCCGTTACGGACGCCCCACCTAAGGTCGGCCTCGGGGCGGAGCCCTGTCGCTGTCCCTCGGCACGCAGGGCTCCTTGGCACGGTTCTTCTGTGTTCTTTGGGCGGCCGGTGGATGCCCCCTGGTATATTCGCTGTCGCGGAGGGCTTCCGCTTTCCTTCCGCTTCTGCGCTGCCTGGTTCTACTCTACTCTCCGCGCAAAGTAGTACTTTCTTGTAGTTCAGTCCCATCTGGACTTCGTTCTTACATGGTGGCGTCTTGGCCGCATTCCACATTGCTGTACATTGCCTTGTGCCCTACTTCATGGGCACTTCCCTGGCGTGGCCTGTTCCCCTGCTGCTTCCGCGCAGGACTTTGTCATGTTTCTACTTCGGGCTGCTGTTGCTGCTCTCTGTGGCAGTGTTCTCCCCAGGACGTTCTCTGTCCTGTGTGTGTTATTGTGCGTACACCTCCTGTTACTCTATGTACGCTCGTGCTGACCCTACTCAGCATTTCAATCGTTCTCGCGGGGGACCGTGGCTCCCCTTTGCCGAGAGCTGGTGTCGCTTATAGTTCTGGACATTGATTTGTCCGGTTGGGATACAACATGACTGTTGATACCTATAGTGGCTCTTGCTTTCTTTAGCAAACCATCATTCACATCTGCGTCCTTTCTTGCTGTATCTTCTGGCGTTCTACACACACCTAGGGGACACGCATGCTAGGTACTTGCTACGCTGCCCGTGGTCTTGGCCTCCGCTTCCCCGTAGGAGCCAGCCTTTTGTGTGTGTACGGTTGCCGGGTCCCCTTCACAGGTTGTCTACCTGGTGATGCATCTCTAGCATCTGGGCTATCACTTGCCTTCCCTTCCCTTGTGCTTGGTGTGGTTCTAGTGCTCCACCCGGTCCCTCCGGTGTACTTCTGTTCCCCGCATGCGTGGCTCTTTTTTCTCGCATGCTTCTCTGTCATTCTGCTTTTGGTCTCTGCCCTTTCCCACGTTTTTGTGCAAGGGCACTTGGGCGATGGCGAGTCTTGTGTCGCGTGTACACAGGCTCTTCCTGGGCATGGTCAGCATCCTACTGCTGCTGTCCACTGTGCCTGGCTAGTGCGCTTCCACAGTGTTTCTTCCACTGTTGTGCATGTTCGACCTTCCTGCTCGGGGCCAATTGTGCCTTCTTGTCCCCTCGCAGGACCTTTCTCTCTTGCAGTCCCATCGGGTCCTACGGATCCCTCGGCTCCTGCGATCAGCTCGTTTTCTTTTCCGGAAGTGCTCGACTGTCGCATTCTGCACTGACCTCCTGGTTCGTGTTTCATCACTGTATACACGAAAGGGCTTTTTGATGCCTTGCCTCCCATTGTTGGCCGCTCCCTACGGGGGGTTCGCTCGCAGACCCGCCTCCTATGGGGTATGGCTTTGGTATCTATTCTAAGTTAAGGAATCTGCGGCTAGATGTCTCTATCAGATGTAAGAGTTACTTACCTTTGGTAACGATGTATCTGGTAGAGACACAGTCTATCCGCAGATTCCTTAACGCCCGCCCATCCTCCCCGTTCTGCGAGAAACCTTTTCGGGTGGGGTTCTATGCATTCGCCTCCCTCTTGGTGGCTTTGTCGTCCTGCGGGGTGACATCTTTCACCTCCCGCCACTGTAGGTTCATTCCTTTTGTTTACTTGTTCTGTTCCTCCCAATATCGTGATTAGGAGGTGGATTCAGGTCTCTTCAACAATACCTACACTGTGGTTCTCCCAGTATAGGGCCTACTGATGTTCTTTTCCCACCCTCCCACCTGCTCCATTGACTCTCCTACGGTCGTTTGGCCTGTGGTCTCTTGGCCTGTGCCTCAATCCACTAGATCCCTTCAAAGGGGAAGGTGTTGCAGATCTTTAATAGTTTGTCTTTCATTCGGTGGTTCCAGGCTTCTTGCCTCTCACGGTTCGATCTTGTAGTTGCAGGCATTCTGTCGTCTGCCTTCACGTTCTTTTCGTATGTCCTTTTGCCTCGGGGGAGGGCATAGTCTTGCCTTGCGGGACTGCTTCTCAGTGTCCTGCTTTGCTTTTCTCCCTTCAATTCTTCTGGTGCGGGATTCTATCGCCTGCCTTGGCATTCTTTTCATATGTCATTTTGCCTACAGGGAGGGCGTTGTCTTCGCTTTGCGGGGATCCTTCTCAGAGTGCTGCTCTGCTCTTTCCCTTTACTTGCTTTCAATACAGTGCTTATCACTGTCGTTTATGGTAGTTTTCCATATACAGTGCTTGTCACTGTTGGATGTGGTGTTTTCTCACCATTCTATTCTTTTGGTTTCACTGATTTTCATATTTTTTCGCACACTGTTCCCATAATATCACAGTTTTTGGTGGTGGCTCCGCGTTGTGGCGCGGAAAAGTTTCTCCGAAGAAAACTGACGTCAGCGCGCCGGGAGGGCCTTATATGGCTCCGCTGACGTCCTGTCCGGGGACAACGTCAGGGCGGAGCCAGGCGGCGCCGCCTCCCGGCGCGCAGAGGTGCTGGTGCAAACGTTTTCTGGATCCAGTCTGACGCCTGGGGATATTCTAAGTTAAGGAATCTGCGGCTAGACTGTGTCTCTACCAGATACATCGTTACCGAAGGTAAGTAACTCTTACATTAGGAGAAAAACCTATGCAATGCTGATTCCCCCCCCTCCCACTTTATTTCTCCTAGGAAGGAGGAGCTTGAATAATTCCATTGATGCCTCTCAGTGCCAGGAGGCCATAACAATGCTCTAAGTGCACCCAAGAAATAAACTAGAACCCTTGCGATGCTTCAAAGACAAGGAGATCAGGTTAGGATGCACCACAAAAGCAATAAGACAGGATCTGTGGAGCACCCCCAGGGGAAGCACCTCATCGTGTGATTCTTCCTGTACAACCTGCCTGCACAAATGACTTCTCAGTAAAAGTTGAAGGTTGAACCTGGGCTCGGGCGAAGAATTCAGTATGTTACTGATTGCGATACAGAACTGCAATCATGATCCTAATTTTGTAGTCAGTCGTCATCCCTTGTTCCAAATGTTTGATTTCCGATGGATACTTCTACTTGCTGATTCCTCACTTTTTGAATATAGCAGAAGTCAGACTGGGTTCGGAAACTTTTCAATATCTCTCGGAGCCGGTAGGGGACGCTGGCTCAATCTCGACGTCAGTGGATCCATAAAGCTCCCTCACTGGCGACCTGACGTCAGTTTCCCTGCACCCTTTTGTCTGCTGCATTGACATGTATTCTTTAAACAGTTTGATTTGACAATTCTTTTTTATATTTCCTTAAACAAAAAAAATCGGAGCAGTGTATGGATGTCACCCCCCTAAAAGTTCAGGCTGTAAACCGTGCTGGGACTGGGATGTCCATCATCATAAATCATACAACATCTGTATTTGGTGCCGCAGCAAGATGTTGTGTGAATCATTCAGGAGCATGCAACCCAACTCCATCATACAAAGGGTGTCCACATTTTTCATGGCCCGGGACGATAAACGAAGCTTCACCTGAGGATGGAGTCGCCGTCGTCAAAGTCCTCCCAATGCAAGTCTAACCAAAAGCATTGACATGATTCCAAGCATTCATGGACTTCAATAGATAAGTCACCGTGGCGCTCTGATATGCTCCTCATCAGAACCAGAACTGGTCCCTATATGCCAAGAGGAGCTGTCGCCTGCAGTTCCTGCAGACCCAATGCCGATGTCTGAGTCCTCGATGCCTGTGGTTTCCTTGCCCATTCCTCAGCCCTACCTGGAGTTTCCTGCTCTGCCGGGCCCACCCTGTGTTCTTTCTGAACTCTGTTTGGCCTATTTTGCAGGTCTATGGTATCCTATGGAAAGCCTTCAGGCCCCATTTGCTTTCCCTTTGGAATGCTGTGGACTGGCTAAACCTTGGCTCCCTTCGCCCCTTTTCTTTTCCTAGTTCCATGACGCTGACGAGAACTTTGGCTGAAGCCATCCCCCATAGTGATTCAAGGGGGCTCTTGCCCCCCACTGACGACTCAGGCCAGCCTTTACTGGCACCAGTCCTGAGGCCTTGAAAAACAAGTAGAGGGGCTCCCCTACTTAAATGGGACAGAGCACCAGCAGACTCAAAAGTCAAATATCAATTTTCCCTTTTACGATACTTCCAATCATGCATTTGATTAAATATTTTCATAAGTGCCTTGACATCCTGAGCCGGTGTGTTACCTGAATGAGCAGTTGATGACTGTACAGAATTGGTGTGGATATCTGTTTGTGTATGCATAATTGGAAGTATCTTAAAAGGGAAAATTGATATTTGACTTACCAGTCCTGAGGCCACCAGCGCTGAGTTCTAGTCCCTCTCCCTCTGGTTGAGCACCCGGGCCCTGTGCATAGATCCAGAAGAGAAGCACAGAGGCCAGCAGAAGAACCTAGATTCTATTTCAGGAGAGATTCTGCTCCTCTGGTGAACCTGCTGCAGGACACAGACGCTGACAATGGGCAGTCTGTCAGATGGACTCTGATTTCCTCACACTTAGAAGTGCTAGTGGTATTTTCCATTTGGCCTTTCTCCTCCAGAAGTCACGTCTTACCATCTAATGATACATAATGTGGCAGAAGTGTTGGAGTTGCCATTACCATCTCTGGAGGTCAAGGCAAACCTCTTGTCTGAGGTCTTACACCCCAGATCACAAGCGTCAGAATCCCTGCTTCCCCTTAACAGTGCCAGCCCAGAACCAGTAATGGTGACTAGGGAGAAATCAACCTCTGCCGCTGCCTTTAGCCGCATAGTAGCCAAGAGATAGAGTCCGGCTTCAGGTGATCCAGCCTTTCTCTCAGACCCCCTTATCAACAGCGAGCCCTGTGGTACAGGCCTCCTGCTCTTGCAAACTCTCCCCTGGTGCATTTCTGACCACCCCATCAGATAGAGAATATAAGAAAATTGATCAGTTTGCCAAGAAGTAATTTGCAAAACATGTATTTTCATATACTGATTCTGCAATAGCAGAAGAAGTACCTATGCTTCACTATAGGATCAGTGCATTACCAGTTCAAGGTCCTTCAGTTCGGCTGGACTTCTGCTCTGAGTCGTCACAAAAGGAAGGCAGTGGTCATCACTTATCTCAGACATTCACAAATGTAGGTGTTTTCATGCTTGGAAGGTTGGCTCCTCAAAGTCGAGTATCTAGAGATGGTGTTGCGCCACCTGCAGGTCACAGCCTCCTTGCTGTTTCAATTGGGCTTTTCCATCAACATGCCCAAGTCTCACCAGAAACCCTCCAAGTGCATCCTGTTCTATGGGGCAGTACTGGGCACTCCATTGAATCGAGCCTTTCCCCCTCTTTCGAGGAAAAGTATATTCAGGCCATGATTCAGATATTTCAGAATGGAGCAAACATTCCAGTCCTGATTGTCTTACGCCTGCTACCTTCCTACATCCTCGTGGTCAACCACTCCCGCTGGCCACTCCAGTGGCGCCTCTGCAGGCTGTGTTTCAAACAGTGGGAAGGTCTGTCATATTCCATACTGATCTCGCAGGACGATGCAGCGGATTTGACATGGTGGAGTGTGGAGGAGAACTTTGCGAAAGGGATGCCCAACAAGTCTCCACCAACAGTAGCCATGGAGGTAATGGGCAGTTCCATTCTAGGGTATGGAGCACATCTGGAGGAATTGGAAATTAGAGGCCTTTGGTCTTCAGAGTTGCAGATGTTACACATTAATCTAAAGGAGCAGAGAGCAATATATTCTGCCATCCCTTTGCACCCAGTCTGTTCAGATCTTGTCAAACAACACGACTGCAATGTGATTTGTCAGCAAACAGGGAGGTATGGGGGTTGAGAAGCAGTACAGCTCTGCTCCTGAGCTCAGGATACCAGATCTGGTTGTTTGTCAATCATCTGGCTTGTGTTCTGAATGTTAGAGCGGACAGCCTGAGTCGGCGGCACCTTTCTGACCACAAGTGACTTCTTCACCCAGCAGTGATTCGGTGCATATTCACTCTTTGAGGCACTCCTCAGGTACACCTATTTTCCACTCGCAGCAGTGCCCAGCATCGCTGTGCCCTCAAATATCCAGGGGACACAGAGGGCCTCAGGGGACACATTTCGATTGAAGTGGACCTTTGCACTTCACTGTGTGTTTTCCCCATACCCTTAAATTCCTCGATTGCGGAAGAAAATTTGGCTAGACTGGACCCATGTCATCTTAATGTGGTATGTGGATCTGGTGCAACTGTGTCACTCCCTATGTCTCCCTCACAGGGTAGACCTCCTCTTGCAGTCTGAGTCTGAGGAACAGGTGCTGCACCCAAACCACTAGAGCTTCCACCTTCCTGCCGTGAAATTGAGGGGGGGGGCCTGAATTCTTTTTCTGACGGAGACTTCTAGCCCCAGACTCCTCCCCTTTTGAATATTCCCTAGATGTCAGACTGGATCCAGAAACTTTTCAGTTTGGACCCCAAAAGAGTGCTGAGCTTTTACATAGATCGTTTCAAAGAACACCAGCTGATGATCAGCTCTTTGTGTGGTTCTCTTGAGTGAGAAAAGGCAAGGAAGTACAGAAGAGAACCATCTTCTGCTGGATTGTGCTCTGCATTAAGATCTGTTACTCACCGGCCAAAAGCAGCCTCCGGAAGGTCTGCATGCTCATTCAACCAAGGCCAGAGGTGCTACCACTGTGTTAGCACGCCGAATCCCTGTCCTAGACATTTGCCAAGCAGCTTCATGGGCATGCCTCAATACTTTCATGAAGCATTATTGCCTAGACAGTCAGGTTCACCGGGAGGGGCAGTCTGCACATAATTTCCGGAGCAGAACAGTGTAATTGCAGAGCCGCACAGTGCCATTTACCGGTGCACACAGGAACTGCTGAAAATTTCCGGATCCAGTCTGACGTATATTCAAGAGGTGAGGTGCCTGCGGGCAGATAGAGCCTCCACCAGAAAGAGTGTTACGGAAGATAAGTAACTTGTTCTGCTCTGTCTCTTAAAGATGTGGGTAATTAAAAAATTAAGTCCGTTTTTATATAGCGCAACTACTCACCCTTACGGGTCTCAAGGCGCTTGGGGCCGTAGTGGAAATTAAGTGAGCTATTGCCCAGAGTCACACGGTGCTGAGCTGAGCTGCCGCCGGAGCCGGGGATCGAACCGTGAACCCTGTGCTCCGAAGTCAGCTGCCCTGGCCGCTGCACCACACCTCTCCACTCGGGTATTATCTTATGTGCCTGTACAGATTCCCCTAAAACGCTGTATTCTGGGAGATGGAGTAGGTTCATCAAGTGGTGGTCGGTAGATTCTCTCAAGCCTCACTTATCGGATGTTCAACAATTCACCCTCTTGTTAGCTCGGCAGGGTTGCGCAGTGGATACGGTGAAGGGCCACTTATCTGCTTTGTCGACATTTCTTTGTCTCACAGATCTTCCATTGTTGTTCAAGTCCTCTAAAGTCATGAGATTTCCGAAGGGTTTCACCAACATGCTTCTTCTTCTCCTCCTTTCATATTGCCTCATCGGACAATAATTTGGTCCTTACAATCGTAATGTGCTCTCCTTTTGAACCTTTACACAGTTGCCAGTCACATCGGTTCACTTTTAAGACTGTTTTTCTGATCTCCATTACGTCAACTTGACGTGTCAGTCAGTTGCAAGCACTGAGGGTCAAGCCCTCCTTTACCTCTTTCTATCCCAACAAGCTGGTTCTTAGAGCCAGAGCTGCTTTCCTGCCCAAAGTGGTCACACCCTTCTGTTTAGGGCAATCTATCACCCTACCTGCCATCTTTGCCTCCCCACATCTCATTAAAAAGGAGGAGCGTCTTCAAAGGCTGGACCCAAAGAGGGTGGTCAGTTTTTGTATTTTGACCAGACCTCAGGACTTCCTGCTTGATGACCAGCTTTTCCCTGGCTGCACCAATAAGAATAAGGAAAAAGCTGTCCAGAAGATTACGGTGTAAAGGTGAATCATTTTGAGCATCAAGGTATGTTATGCCTTGGTACACAGGGAACCTCCGAAGGGCATCAGAGCTCATTCCACCAGGGCAAAGTCTTCTATTTCAGCTCTGGCAAGGGGAGTTCCCATGGTAGAAATCTGCAAGGCAGCAAATTGGGCCTCCTTCCTTCACTAAACATTGCTGTTTGTATTCGGAGGTGCAGAGAGAAGGTCACTTTGCACGCTCGGTACCCTTGACTTTTTAGTTTAACTAGTCCTTTAAGTCCACCTCCTGGGTGGGTACTGCTTGGAGATTCTATTGAAAAGGTGGAGGTAGAAGTATCCGTCAAAAGTAAAAGTTACTTGACTTCACTAGCAATCTTTCTGGTGGATTCCTTACCAACCCTCCCAACCTCCCCTTCTTGAAGGCTTGTTCTCTATTACAGTCATTATAATAATATTTGTAATATAATAATAATATATAATTATAATAAGATTCCAAGTTTAAGTTTTGCAACGTATCTTGCTTATTTAATGTCATTTTCAGCCTGTCTGCCTCGAAGGCTTGTAAAAATGGATGGGAAACTGATGTCAGGGCACCAGTGGGGGTGCCTTATGACTCAGTGACATCACAGTGGCTTTGTTTCCCACACTGAGAAGCCTCGACCAGCACAAATACCTGTTTCTAGATCTAGTTTTATGCCTAGAATATTCAAAATGTGAGGACTCTGCAGGTAGATGGCGTAACCACCAGAAAAATCATTACAGAAAGTAGGTAACTTTTTCAGTGGGACTGTACCTCTCATTGCCATAGCACCTGTTTTAGAGTAGACTTATAATTTTTCACAGCTTGCTTATCTCCACCTATAGTATTATTTCCTATCGTTTTCAGTTTTCAACAATTCTTTATTGGATGTTTAGCCATACCAGATTGGAGCAACATTAAAATCCCATAAGCCTCCTCTGAGTAGCCATTTAGGAAATCCAGAGTGAGATAATTTCCTTTAACGCTGAGGCCTCCTTCCTCTGGGGCGCGCATGCCAACTAAGGAATGTTTTATGCCCCTCATCTCCTCTCTGCACTTCCCTCTTTCGCTGTAGACCCAGAGATAAATGTATGTATTACAGAGAGGCTGTGACTGCCTACAGTGTTTTGATGAAAGAGGCTGACTCCTGCCTCCAAGGAGCTCTCGCGCTGGCCTTCTGTAGTATCTATCAAACAGAGGCATCGGTGTTACATCAAACAGAACAAAGGTATAACCAGCATGAACCCGTTTAGTTCTTTTTCCAGCACCATGGTGCCAGGACTTCAGAACGCATAGCCATGCCTAAGGGCTCCAGTGGTCAAATGAGTTCAAATGTAATTTACTTTGTTTCTTGTTTTTGTTCAATGTGAGTACAAGTGCAACAAAGTAATGTCTAAAAGCGCTGCTCTTGGCGGGCTATGTGCTGCGTGGAGGTGAGATTCTTGCCTAGGCATGATTTCGAAGACCCACAGCTGTAGCGAAAGAGGAAGGTGATGGTCCAAAAAGCTTCCAGAATGCAAGGAGATCCTTCAGAGTGAGGAACGGGCTGCTCTCTGCTCTTAGAATGTCAGCTCTTCCTGGAGTTCTTTAGCAGCTCTAGTGCAGGAAAATCATAAGAGGTTTAGGTTCAAGAATGATTCTTTTAGACTCTGGAACCCCTCAGAGAAACCAAGGAAAAAGATCTCCTTCTGTAATGGTGGTTAAGCGACCCTGCCTCTCCTAGAGTTGTTTTGGTAATGGCTTTGGGCCAGATTCTGAGCCTGGTGCACAGTGGGGGAGAGGGGGTTGCATGGGATGGGGTAACTACTCCCATGTCTGTGGTTCCCTCAATGGCACATTTTGACTCTTTCCATTCAAAGGGCATTTCCTTTGAGTCACATAATAAAGCATGTGGTTGACATCATTGACCCTCATCCACTATATTTGTTCCTTAACATGGTTCCGAAGCTGCTGAGGATTTTGAAGTACCACACACACACACACCAATGAAAAGCTCACAGAGCCTCTGGCTTTGGATTAAGGAGTGGTGTTGGAGCTGCAGCATGGGAGGGCCATACTCTAGTGCTGCCTTTTGAGTTGATACTGCTCTGATGCCTTCTGGTGGTGCAGCTGAGACCATTGCTGACATCCACTGAGCCATTCTCAGCACCTAGCGGATGTTTGGTCTGAATGTGACTAGGGATGACTTCTTTCTCCTCAGTGGTCACTGATAGTGGTGATACAGTGAAGAAGAGAGGAGAGAGGGGATGTGATGAAGTGAATGTGACTCTCCATGACTTAAAAGGATGCACATGATATGGGCACCTTGCCAGGTAGTTTTCTGAATGAGGTGTTGCAAACCTCTCCATCTTATGACTGCCATTTTTTTATTGCTCCCTCGTAAAAGACACCTGCCACTATTTATTTAAGACCAGCTACAAACCAGATGGTGGACATATAGTGCAATGTTTCTGACATTTTACATAATTGTCCTTGGGATAACGCACTGTTTTTTACAGGGTCACTAACTCAAGTCAGTACAAAGGGAAAAGCAATGCAAACCCTCTGAAGAGATTTAAAATATGAATACGTTGACAAATTTGCTGCATAATCGTAGTTAAAATGTGTTTTTAAGGAAAATAGCAATTTCACAGTCACTGCTGGTTCGGTGATGGGTGAAGGTATTCCAAAGAAAACCCGAAGTTCACATTGGAAAACCACTGCTCTCCATTGTCTTCAAACATATTCACCCAAATCATATGGTAGAAACTTTGAAATTTTGATTTATCAACAGAACACAAAATGTATGTTGTCACGATGTGGTCTATGCCTTCCGACATTTTCCCATCATTCAAGTGCTTTTGAATATAGATTTTGTTGCAGCAGGGTGCGGTGTCCTTTGCATCCACAGAGCGGTAGCCTGCAAAGCCATGCTTGGCCCTTGAGAGGCTGAGATTTATAATGGCCTGTCTTGTGAAGTGCTCAATTCAGAGATGGACGCCATATCGAATAGTATGAGGCTTCACTATGGATATAGGCAAACAAGGTTCTGTAGTGTGCGAGTAGCCAGGCACGTATTAATCCAGTTTGCAAGTTCATTGTCCGAAGTGTTGATTGTTTCTTTGGAGCTTGCCAAGGAGGGGTTGTAGATGTCAACCATTAGAGCATATAGGTTTGATGAAACCTCTCTTATTCAGATTCTGGAGATTTCTTAGTTGGTGATCAGGTTACCCCCTCCACCTTACCTCACTGTTAAGTGGAACTTCAACCTGATATTGACTCGGTTGATGGCTCTGCCTTTTGAGACCTTACCTAGTTATGTCAATACGCTTACTCTGGTTTTCCTTGTGTCATTAGCTTCCTTCAAATTGGCTAGCTGTTGTTGCTTAAATCTTCAGAGATTGTGAATCTGCAGCAAAGTTGGTATCGATTTGAATAAAAAGTTAATGTATCATTAGTAATGTAGGTTTTGATAGGTGCTGTAATCCTTTATCGACCCTCACAGTCTACAGATCTTCGGATACACACTTGGTTGAAAGATTGTAGTATTTGAAGAGGTGTGAGTGGGTGTGCTTGGTGTAGTTATTTTTTCTTGGCAGCATTTGACGCCTGGAGCATAAGTGGCACCACCTGGCACGCTGACAGAGTGTTAAAAAGTTATACATATTTCAGAGATAAATAATCTACAGAGAGAGCACAGTATGAATCAGAACTATCTTTAACGAAGGCACATTACTTTTTTCTTACTCTGTCATGACCTCATTCCTCTCCTCCCCACCATAACTTACTTCCTCCAAATTTGTCATCCTCCCCTTTCCATTGCGGCACACTGTAAGCTGATTAGATGGGGTTTCTTATGGTAAGGTGCAAGAAGAACCACTCCATCAACAAGGATTCCCGCTACCTCGTACTCCTCCTCCCCTCCCCCCCCCCACAACTCCCATCTCCATCTCCCCTGCCCCCGCCTTGGCATTTTAAGACATCCTCAGCCTGGTGTTAAGAGGTAAACAAAAAAAGAAACAGCTCAACATAACAAATAAATAAATGAGTTTGGAGATTGTTGTCAAGATAGGATAGATAGCACTCAATTTATCTGACTCAGTGTTTATTTTATATAGCATGTTTATTGACTAGTGGTGTGGGAGCATTTGTTCCTCAGCATGAATGGTGATACTACAAGTAATAGCGGGCTGCTCACTCGGTGCACTTTCTTGCTCGCCTTGGGCTGGATTACCAGGGCAGGTGATGCTAAAGTCCTCCATGATGATGCAAGCTATCATGCATTGCTTATCTACGAGCAAAGGGAATATAGCCTGGGACTCTGGTACAGAAAAGATTTTGGAAACCATTTCACTTTTTCCGTCTCCCCAGAGAGAGTGAACGCCGTCAGACTTTTTGTTTGACAAATTCTGCCCCCCAAGTCCTTGACTACAACTGCCTCCAACCAACCCAAAACTGATTTGCTCAGGTTCCATATTTGTAGCAGCTTGGAGGACTTGAGGACATGTCAAAATGAGGTTGGAATTCATTGTGCAGGTGCATGTGTCGCAGTGTACAGAGGGTACAATACTGGATTTATGTGGTGGCTATGTTAGCAATGATGATGGTAGGAAAAGATGTCTCGGATGGTTTATAAAAATCAAACTCCTGTATCCTAAGAATTTTCCTCAGTAAAAATTGAACTTAAAGCAGCATTACCTGAGCAAATTACAAGTATATTGCACATACTAGAACAAAGTCAAAAGATGGACATTTATAAGTCAAGTGTTATTACAAAAATAAAACCTTGTAAGATTTTTGCTGGAAATGTTTATAATTTGCAATTAAGACAGAATGCACCAAAAAGAAAATTGAAGTACTAACCTTGGAGTACTTTGCCTTCACAGATCCCTCTCTTCCATCTCTCCTGTCCTTCCACAGCACATTGAGATGGCATGTACTGGCATCAAGTGATTTACACATTTCCCACCTGACATTATATATCCGTTCTGTGTTGCTTTCACTTCTACATTTCTGTCGCTCTCCGGTGTGTGGGGGAAGTAGAGCACCCTTTAGCGTAGTGTGGTCAACTTACTGGGCGCAATAGGACGGGGGTTGCTTTTGTTTTTACCAAGTTATCGATTTTAACCTCCCTCTTTACAGATTTGGCTTTATCCAGGATAAATATTCTGCATCTGCATTCAACTTTCCAGCTGAGAACAAACCACAGTACATCCATGTGACAGGTGAGTAGCCAAGGCCCTCGAAAGAGGAATGGGGACTGAGGGGGTCTTAAGTGAGGTTTAGCAATTAGTAGGTAATCGGAACAAGTGGCCCGAATCTGTTCTGAAAATGACATTTGTGTAAAGTGTTTGGAATTGCAATGCTATGTAGCAATATGTACTTAGTAGAGTTCTTCTCGAAGAGGAGGATGGTCTAAGTAAATTATTACTTTTACGAAGATGACATCCAAATGTACTGCTGCCAGTATATAAAGCAAAAACTGAATACATAATGGTGTGCCTATGTATTTCTGCAGCTTGGGTCATCAAGTAAAAGCAAAATCTCTTACCACCCAGCTCTTCTCCTCTGTAGTTCCTAGTCTCATCTCTCATCAACAAATTGACATAGCCTAACATCATACTCTGGCGCTGACTCAAACTGCTACTAAAATGTGCTTGTTTCTAATCTCCTCCATGTTTCCACCATCGGTCTGCTACCAAAGGACTTCCTAATGGCAACATGTTGCTTTCAGCAGTTTTTGAATTGAACTGTCCCGGCAGGTTTCAAACCTCTGCACGCATGCCATACCCACATCACCGGTATGCTGTCTTGTACAACCGCCATGTCAGACAGAGTTGCAGGGTACAAAGGGGATACCGGGCCTCAATCACAGTGTTTGAGTCCTTTTACCACTAATGTTCCAGGGCTGTCCTATTGGGAACACTGATAACTGAGTACCAAGTACACCCTTTAGCAGGGTCACAGTGCTTTCCTATACCACTTTTTTTCCAGACAAACTGATGTTAAAGACTTGAGCGTTCCTCCAAAAGGTGGTGATGCCTTTTCATGTTGGATAAGCAATCACCCTTACAACCTTCTTTGCTCCACTTTATCCATCGAAAGAGGAAGAGAGACTCCATCGTTCGGACCCCAAGAAGGCGCATTGCTTTTATATTGATCGTACCAAGGAACATCGGGTGGACGATCAGCTCTTTGTGGGGTTCTCTGGGTCAATAAAGGGAAAGGTTGTGCAGAAACGGATTATCTCGTCTTGGATATTCCTCTGCTTTAAAATCTGCTACACATTAGCTAAGAAGTACCCTCAAGAAGGTCTAAGGATTCACTCCACCAGGGCAAGGCTGCTACAGCTGCGTCCTGGATATCTGTCAGGCAGCTACGTGGGCATCTACGCATACGTTCATGAGCACTACTGCTTTGACAGCCAGGTCCATTGGGATGGGCATTTTGCCTACTCGGTCCTGGATTTTTTAGTCTGAACCATTTCACAGCACTTGAGCTTGTGAGGTGCTGCTTTGTTATCTATTCACAAGGTGAAGAATCTGCAGTTAGAAGTATCCATAAGAGGAACAAGTTACTTCCCTTTGGTAATGCTCTTTATGGTGGATACCCTATATAACCACAGATTCCTCACCGCCCTCCCACTTCCCTATTCCGTGGCATGGTCTCTTCCATCTAAAAAGATCCCAATTTAGGAGTACATACCCTGGTTCTTTCAGTTCGCCGATGGGTACTATGCTTGAGGGCATGGATTTGTTGATTAAAGAAACTGACTTCAGCGTGCAGGGGTTGCGCTTATACATGGTTCTGGAGCTGAACAGCCGAGGCACACAGCGCCACTTATTTATTTTATTTATTTATATGGTTTTATATAGCACGAACATGACCTGTGAGGGTATCGGAGCGCTTTACAAATGCTTGGAAAGAAGAAAAACAGGAAAGCAAACAACAACATAATGAAGAGAGGTATCAACTGTGTAAGTTCATGAAATATAGAAGGTTGTGTCTCTAGGACAATTCGACGAGACAATAGATATGGTCGGACAGTCTAGTGATAATCATCCTGGGTGTAGATCTTGAGTCGAATTTTATGACCTAGGACAGGAATTTGTTCATAAGTGGTAATTTCATTTTATTTTTGAAAGATGGAATCAGGTAATCAGTCTGATTTCAGGTGGTAGGGAGTTCCAAACAAGATGCTGTTGCTTCTAGAGGCTCTGCAAACACCATATAAATCTAGTTTTTGTTCCAAGTACCTTGGGGTGTTGTAATGTAGTGCTTTGTGGGTCATGCAGGCAATTGTTTACTGTATCTTTGCCTCATATGGGAGCCAGTTAAGGGCTTTAAGCTCCGGGGAAATGTGATTGTTTCTTTTTTATCCCGTGATGATCCTGGCAGCAGCATTGAAAGAGGCTCTTACAGGTGCCAACATGGATCTAGGAAGACCACAAAGGGTTGCACCTCCTTAGTATAATCTGGGAGTGATTAGGTCCTGGACCGCTGATTTGAAGTCGTCCTGAGGAAGTAAGGGTTTTAATTTCCTAAAAATTTTCCTTTGGTAGTTCGCACCTTTGACTGTGGAACTATTATGTCCCTGCATGTTCAGATTCTTGTCAGTGTTATTTTCAGAGATCTTGCAGAGTTTATAATGCGTGGTGTGCAGTTGAGAGCGGTTAGATTATTTATCCACAGATCGATCTCGGGCGAGTGATTGGGTGAGACTATTAGGAGGAATTCCATTTTGATGGCATTGAGTTTGAGGTGATTGCGGGTTAGCCAGTTTTGGGGTTTTAGTAGGGTTGTGTTGAGGGAGCTAATATCTTCTGGGGAAGAGATTTTCAGGTACAGTTGGGTGTCATCCATATACATGTGGTAGTAGGTGTTGGAGGAATTCAAGATTTCGGCTAGAGGCTCCATGAAAGGTTGACAAGCATAGGGGAGAGAGAGGACCCTTGTGGAACCCAGTGGTGGCCAGCACAGGCAAGAGTGATGGGGCAGGGTGGGTGTCGGGGAAGTCGACAGATGAATGGATAAGTAAAATGAAATGAAAAAATAAATAAAACCACTTGCCTTGTGCTCGCCGCATCGCCGACTTGGCAATGTGGTGAGCGCAAGGTAAGTGGTTTTATTTATTTAATTTTACTCATCCCATCATCTGTCGACTTCCCCTACCCCCACCCTGCCCCGCCCCACTGCTCTTACCTGTGCCGGCTGCCACTGGTGGAACCCGTAACGTAACCGGTGTGGCACTGGACAGAGACAGGTTATCCTTAATTTTTTGAGTTCTGTTGTGGAGAAATGAGGTGAACCAATTTAGTACGCACCCTGAAAGCCCCATCCTCCTTTCAAGTAAGTCTAGGAGACTCATGTTTAACCGTATCGAACGCGGATGATAAGTCAAGGAGGATTAGGCGGCCGGATTCGTTCTGGTCCAAGACTTTAGCAGGTCATCCACTATGTGCCTGAGGACCGATTCAGTGCTGTGGCCTTGACGAAAGCCGAATTGGAATTGGTCTAGAAGTTGAAAGTGGTCTGTGTGGTTGCAAAGTTGGACCTGAACGCATTTTTCAGTGAGCTTAGCTAGCGTTGGGATGTTGGAAATAGGGCGGAAGTTGTTTGGGTCCAAGCCATCTGCAGTGAGTTTGTTTGGAATAGGGGTTACCTGTCCTACTTTTAGGCAGTCTGGGATAGTGCCTTGCTGAAGTGAGACGTTTACTATCTTGGTCAAAATTGGGAGTAAAGAGAATTTGATCTCCCTGAAGATATTCGATGGGAACGGGTCATTGAAGTGGTTTGAGAGTTTAAGCGCAGTAAGAATGCTGTGAATGTCCTTTTCGCTGAGGGTTTTGAATGTATTTCACAAGGCATTGTTTTTGGGTATGTGCCTTAGAAGAGCCCAAGTGGCTCAGCTGTTCGTGCGGGAGGGAGGCTGTTTTTGAGTTTTCCGGATCCAGTCTGGCCTGGCGACATTCACAAGGTGAGAAATCTATAGTTAGATAGATAAAGTAACTCCCAGGCAGAGCTATACTGAAGGTAAGTAACTTGTTTGCTGTTTACCATTAGTTATACTGTTTCATTCTAGATGAATAACTAGGTTATACCCTTTGTACACTTGACTTGCCAAGGGCAGCAACAGCCAGCAGTTAAAGGGTTGCTTAATTTTAAATGTACCTTGTGAAGGTGTTGATTATGGCCCAGGGTAATGGTGTAACATAAACTGTTAAATAAATATCTTGTTGCTTCTGATGTTATGTTATGTTAAAAATGGATTTGTAGAGCGCGCAGCTACTCAATAGAGTATCCCGGCGCTGAGACAGAAAGATACAGAGGCCAGAAGGGGAACATCGGTCCCGGGGTGATTTCAGATATTTATGCATTTGCTTAGAACTCTTTCAAATGCATTAGACCACACCTATAGGTACACAAGCAGTGTCTTTTGGGGGAGGGGGTAGGTGATATTATATGTGCTTCTATGACCATACACTTTTTAAGGCCCCACCCCCTTTTATTAGATAAACTTCAGAGTGCCCACCCACCTTTTAAAGCCCCCATGACCCTTTTCATCCCTTTAAAACAGAATTCCTGCTCCAACACTGTGTTTGTTATGTAAAAATGTATATGTAAGAAAACTTTGTAGACTCAACCAGGACATTAAAGACTTTTTGGGTTTTAGAGTACAAACGGGAAAAGTTCCTGTGACCCTAAACAGTGGGTATTTTCCCTTCAAATCAAAACAAGATTTGGGTCAAGACCCTGGAATTGTTCTTAAAGCAGTATGGCTTTGTATGATGCAACTCTCTTATTGGTCGAGAAATGTGGCCTATTCCTATGGCAGCCTGTAAAGACAGAGTCACTTTATTCTTCCTATCGTTGAACTGCAGTCACCCAAATCACAGACTTGTACTGCATGTACAACCTTTATCCCACATCAGGATTTACTACGTCGGCACCTCTTGTACTTTGTGCTGGAAGGACCCACAGTAACCCTTAGCAGTGCAAAGTACAGCTGGCAGACAGACCAAGAAAGGGAATCACATCTCCCCTTTCTTCGGCTGCAATGAAAGAAAGCTTTTGCAAGGCGAATAGTCCTGGTCTTTTCAAGCTGGTGAATGTATTTTGTTAACGTCAGCATGTGCAAAAAAATATTTAAAAAATCATGCTGCCGCCCAAATGTGGCGACGATATGCTTTCAAAAGAAAATATAAATATAACAATAAATTAGCCACTGTATATAATTTTAATAGAACACTAAAGGTGCTTCCTAGCAAACTGGTTACTTAAAACAGTTCTAGAAAAACACTTTAGTTTTAATGCACATTATAGGAAAAAATAATTCTTATTGGCGCAAAGAAAAGGTAATATTAGCTTTGTATTACTATAATAGTTTAGTTTTAACTTAGTTTAATCAAAATGGCTTTCCAAACAAAAAGGGTAATGAATTGTAAGAAAGAAACCTTTCCAAAGTAAGGCATTGGGCCACTCCTTTTTAAGCAGATGCTCATGCTGTCACACAGTGCATGAAAGCCAATGGCTCAAGTGGGCTGACCAATAACGTTCTACAGTATACTGAAGTAAAATGTAAATGATAGTTGGACAGACCAAATGATGAACAGAGCTAACAACAAGCCCCTGTATGTACATATATAGTAATCAATTTTTTATTTATACATTTTTTGTTTACACAAGGCTGGCGAAACAGCTAAAGCTAAGGCAGACTTGAAAAACCCAGAAAGCAATTACCTTCAATGGTCTACACATAAGCAAGCAACCCACGGTTTACTGCTCCTCAAACTCCATTAGCGGTGTCCTGCTCGCAGGCAAGAGTCTGCTCTAAATACCTCTGCGTAACATGGCTGCTCCTAACATTGACGGGAGCAAAATAGCCTTTTGCAAAAACAATGGCAAAGGTATAGGACCTCAAGCTTGTTTCAGCCTTGCGTGGGACCCGTATCTAGCATCCAAAACCTGAAAACCTTGCCTTTAAAAGGTAATCTTCAATTTGTTTTGAAGTGTTTCTTATGTTTACTTAGTCTGTGCATTCATAAATACTAAGATACACGATTCTCGTCACTCGGTCAAAAAAATAGCAATTCAATACTTTTCTGAACACTATGGCTACAGGCCTTCTATATGTGAATTTCTGATGGATACTTCTATCCGAAGATTCCAGACCTTGTGATTATTCCCTAGGTGCTATACTGAATTTGGAAACTTCAAAGCAGTATTCCTGTGTGCTGGTAGGGCACGTTGTGCAGCTCCTCACCAATGTTTAACTGCTCCAGAAGTGATGTGCTGAGCCACATATAAGGTCCACATGCTTATCAGAGCTAATCCTTGATCTTTACAAGATCCTTTTTTAGAAAGATTTACCAGTGTGCAAGGGAAAATGTTACCCCCTTAGACAACAGGGTTTAAGCCATGTATGATCTGTCGCAAACAGATGTCTGTGACACCCTCACAAAGTAGGTCTATGATGCCAGGAGTAAGAGCACAATTCCAGGGCCTGTGATGACTACGCTCCCCTGAATCTGAAGACCATACAGGACTGCATGGCAAAGCCATATGTTGCCAAACATTGGAAGACTCCATGGCATGACCGGTTGAATTCGAAAGGAAGTCCCCCTTCCCCATCAGATCATTATCGCGGTCAAAGTCTTCAGGTAAGTCCAAGAAGGAGCATTAGAAGTTGAAGCCGAAATTGTCCCCTTCCTGCCACTTTCGAAGTTTAGAGAGGCGGTCAGCGTGCAACCCTATGTCGCTCCTGATCTCCATTTGAGCTGATTCAGAGTCTTTTCCTGATGCACCCTGAATTTTCCGGTCCATCTGCAACATTGCAGTAAGTGAAGGTCTTTAGGGAGGCCATTCTGCACATTTGTGGGCACTTTACTGGCTCCATCTGGCGTGCCTTCAAGTCTCAAGGATCCGCAGGGGCCTCCAGTTTGACTTCCATCAGCTGGTATGTCCTCTGCGCTGTCTGTGCCCCTCAAACTCCACTCGGGTTCCGCACCAGCTAACATGCCAACTTTGGTTCCAGTATCATCCACTTCAGCAGTTCCCTTCCCGGTGCCGGAGGATGGCTTGTAGCATTTCCGACTCCGAGCAGAATTCACCTCGACCTCAACTGAACTGCCCCCACTCCCACCAGATTACAGCAGACTGGCAACCCTTCTGATTCGGACACCTTGTCAACCATGTGGTAGGGCTCCGACGTTACCAAGTTTTTTCACCACTGATGCATGCAATGACAATTATGAGAAAAGTGATGATTTTGTCTCCCAGTATAATGAGGAGCTAGAGGATACTAGTGGGCTGGATACTTCACCACATACTGGCCTTGTGTCTCCTCCCGGTCCTAGGAATGAGGAAAGCACCCACTTCACTGTTTTATGAAGATGGCAGAAATACTAGACCTACACCTACCTCTTATAGAGGCATAGACTAACACCGCTAACCGAGGTACTCCAGCCTGGCCAGACACCTACAGACCTTCTATTTCGGTTCAATGACGCCCTTACAAACACTTTTTTGGAGACTTGAACGAAACCACGTTTGGAACCATCAGTTATTTGGCAGGTAGCTCGTTGTCATAGACCAGTCCCAGGCGATCCTAACTTTCTTATACAACATCCCACACCAGAGAACTTGGTGGTGCAAGCATCCACCAGTAAAGTTAATTGCCTTTCCCATCACTCCGCCTGATTGTGAGTGTAAGAGAATAGAGTGATTTGGCAAGCGCATCTTTTCCTCCCCTAGTCTTGTGAATGCCAGCTGCTCCTAAGCCGCTTCTCTTATGCCGTATAGGACATGGTGGCCCAAATATAACCGACAGTTCTAGGCGACCTTAGGGCGTCCCTGACCACAACTATCCAGGGTGGCTGTGCAGCTGAATTTGTAATTTCATCTGGCTTTGACATGACCTACTGCTTTGGTCGGGCTCTGCACGAGGAATGCTGCTGCGCCCGCAGGGAGTCAGCTATGGCCGCTGGGCCTTGAGGCACCCCCTATTGCCCGCAATGAATCATAAGACAGGGGGTGCCCAATATGGACTGGGGCATCCAGGACAAAGAACAGGTATGCATTGCCAGGCTGGACTAGAACTAAGAGCAGAGTGACTATTCCCCTCACAGTTACACCATGTACACAGTGGCACTGGAATCAAGCTGTACCCGGCTGATGGGCCCATAACTAGGGCAAAACCAATCCTCGGTTGCTTGTCTTCCGGTTCAGGGAGGACCTGGCTTGGCAGTTCGTGCTGGACTGTTCGTTTGGAGTCGGGTCAAGACTGATTTGCATATAGCTGAGTCCAATTTGAGGTGACATGATGTGCAAAATAACGATGGATTGGACTGCGACCCGAGTAATTACCAGTGGCTGAGATTAATTCAAGCATTCCATCCATCACTTTTTTGTATATATTTTAGTGTCTCTCCCAAAGCTGGGCAGGGACATCACCAATGTCCTAAGATGAATATGTGGGGGCTGCAAGGAGTGCAGCAGGCCCCAGAAAAGTATTTTACAAACTGACCCTATGTATACCAGGTCATTGGATGCATGACCTGGGGAAAATGCTTACTATTACCTTGAGCACTCCTATGACTAGATCTTTTGCTTTCTGGCTCCGGAGTGCAAGAAACCTTAGTGGTTGGCACCATGACTTCTTTATGTGGTTTATGACGTGTAAAGAAAGACTCAGGCACATGTTTGTGGTTGTTTTGAATTGCAATGCTTTATTTAAAATGCTTTACTGATGACACCCTTAAGTGGTTATTTTAATAATGTGGTGACACTCTCACTGAGCCAGTATTCCTGCTTTATATATATATATATATATTGATGTGGTAACCCCTTTATAAACCAAGTAGGCCTGGCTTATATATATATATTTATGTGGTAACAGCTAGACATCCCCTATAGTGTAACGGTACATCAGGTATAGGTGGGGGCATTGCGTTTATGGGGTTCAGCACCCACTAGAAGTGGAATATGATATGGGGGTATCACCAAAGGAATTTCCATCTACCTAATGTACATAGTTCTAATTGAATGTGTAGTATCTGATAGAGACATCTAGCCACAGATTCCTTAACTTAGAATATCCCCAGGCGTCAGACTGGATCCGGAAAACAATTTTTGTGCAGCAGTACCTCTGCGCGCCGGGGGGCTGTGCCGCCTGGCTCCGCCCTGACGTCGTCCTGACGTCGTCCCCGGAAATGACGTCAGTGGAGCCATATAGGACCCCCCCTCCCCCGGCGCGCTGACGTCAGTTTCCGTCTTTTCCGCGTTACAACGCGGATCCGGGATTCAGCTGTTCCTCTGGCCTGTTTTTCTTCAGGACCTTTTTCGACGTCCTTTGGCGTCGGGGAACAGTGTGCGATGCCTTCGGGCTTTAAATTGTGTGAGACTTGTTCGCGCCAGATGTCAGCGTCGGACCCGCACGCCATTTGCATGTGGTGTCTTGGGTCGCACCACGACTCCGTGGAGTGTGCCGCCTGCTGGCAGATGCGCCCGAAGTCCCTAAGGGAGCGCCGGATGAAGCTCTTGGCCGCCCGGATAGCCCGCACGGCGTCTCCCCGATGTTCTCCGGTTGGTTCTTCTCTCCGCGTCCGCTCCCGGAGTCGATCCCGCGAACGTCGCTCGACTCCAGGTAAGTTAAAGCACAAGTCACGGAAGTCGAAGTCCTCGCTTCCACGTGACGATGGGGGCCATGGTTCCCGTTCCCTCACGGAGCCATGCGCCCCGGAGTCGGCCTCCATTTACCCGCCCTTTCCGGGTACTGGTGCGACTCGGCCCCAGATGGAAGCCTACTACAAGGCTCTGCACTCCATCTTCAGGTCACCTCCTCACCCTGGCGCGCCTTCGGGTCCCACAGTGGAGGTAGGCATTCAGGTCGGATCTCGCCGGCGGGTTCGCCCTCGACACCGACCGAGTGCCTCGACTCCGGCTCCGGAGTAATGCCAGCGTCGGGTCCCAACCCCGATGGGCGTTACAGCCCCACGCCGTGCCATTCTGCCATGCCTCCGCATAGCCCCTGGCGGCTCCCTGCATCGACATCGGCATCAACGGCACCGGCGGCCGAGTGCCTTGACTCCAGTTCCGGAGTCGTGCCGGCTTCGGGTCCCAACCCCGATGGGCGTTCCAGCCCCCCGCCGTGCCATTCTGCCTTGTCTCCGCACAGCCCCTGGCGGCTCCCTGCGTCGACATCGGCATCAGCGGCGGCGCCGGCGCCCTGCCTGTCGCCTCCTGGTCCTCAGGCTCTTTCACCGCACCTCTCGGTAGTGAGGCCATCGCCGCCGGCTCGTCCGGCCGGGTCGCCCCTCATGGAGGTCGACGTCGTTCGACGCCGGAGCGGTCGCCGGCACCTGTTGGTTCTCCGCTTCCAGAGGACACAGACCCGGTGTGCCCGGACTTGTCTCCACGCCGGTTGGCTCCAATGCCATGGGGGCAGTGGGCCCTTGTTCCTCCTCCTGTGGGACGTGTCAGCTTGCAACCGTCCCCTACAGATGGGCTATTGTCGCCCCCACAACGCCCACTGAAGCTGGTGCTTTGTTTTTGAGGGGTGTTCGCAGGGCTGCAGCTATTTTACACTTGCGCCCCCCTTCTGTCTAATTGTCCTCCGACCCATTATTGGATCTGCTACACCAGGGTGCGGTGGATATTAAGCCCTTGCTGCCTTTTAGCGGCTTGTTGTTCAACGCCCTTCTTGGGACTTGGGCACGGCCCTCTTCGGGAGATGCTGTCGACAGGGCCATGGCGCATCGGCATCGTCCGGCCCCTGGGAGCCCAGCCTGTTTGTCCCTTCAGCCTGGGGCTCACGGCCTCATAGTGCAGGTGTTTTTGGCCACGCAGCCTTCCTCTCCACCTCTGTTGCTGCCTCCTACTAGGGAGTCTCGTTGGTTGGAGGCATGTGGACGTGGCATTTTTGCGTCCGCTAGTTCAGCCTTACGTGCTCTGAACACGGCTTGCGTCTTTGCCCGGGCTTCTTGTGCCCTTTGGGACTTTGTGGAGTGTCTTTTGCCTGCCCTCCCTGAGTGTCTCGCGCTGACGCGGCTCGTCTCCTTCACGATGGCCAAGAGATGGCGCGCTTTACCGTTCGGTCCGCCGTTGACACTACCGATTTGGTGGGTCGGGCAATGGCGAGGTCCGTTGCTTTGCGCCGCCATGTTTGGCTGCGCGACGGGGGTTTCCCCAAAAATGTCCGTGAAAGTCTCCGGGACTTGCCATTTGATGGTGTGTCCCTGTTTGACGCACATGTCTACCCTTCCGTAGTGTGTCTTTGCTTCATGTTGGCCCTGGGTTCATGCTATAATACCTCTACGGCCTGAACGGCTTCTCGCCGTATTTGCTTTCTTTCATGCAGCAGGTCAGCTGCTTATTTTTCTGAGTCACTATGGCCTAGTGGTCAGGTTGCACGCCCTTACTCCAAGGGTTATGTGTTCGGAACGTGTGGTTTCTGAGTTACCACTTACGTCCTCTGTCTATGAGCTCACGCTCAAGAGGTGCCCCTTGTTGGGGTTCATACTTACCCTATGTGGGGTATTTGTTAGCTATTGTATAGCTGCCTTCTTCCCACAGCAGTCTTTGTATGCTTCTGTGGGGTTCTTTTTACTAGGTTGTCCTGCGGCTGTGCCTGTCCACTTTTACTGCTGCTGCGGGCCCTCCCGGGGCCGCCTTACGGTCCATTTGTTGGGCTCTCTCATAGTGGCTGCTGCTGGTCTGTGGCACTCCCCTGCATCTCACTGATCCATTTCTTGAGGCCGGGAGGGCTTTCAGGTCCCTACCGTCTCGTCGTGGTTCTTTCGCTGCGGCCGTTCCATCTGTGGACTGCCTACCACAGGGCCCTGTCGCTGTGTTCTATACGCGTACAGTGCCTGCTCCCTAGTATGCTCACAGGCTGGTGCGTTTTTCGGCACCTTTCCGTTGCGTAGTTCTACTCTCCTCTATCCATGCTGCGTAGTCCTTTCATAGTTGGACTTCGCTCTCCATTGTGGCATTCTGGCCCCAGACGTTGATGCTGTTCATTGTCTTGTGCCTTGCTTTTTTGGCCACTTCCCCTGACAGAGATTCCCATTTCCTTGCTGCATTCCGCGCAGGTGTTGTCCTGTTTTCCTTCGGGCTGCGGTTGCTGCTCTCAGCGGGAGTGTTCTCCTCCGAGCATTGTTTCTCTGGTGGACTATTGTGCGTATATCCACTCTTGTTCCTCCGGAGCGTTTTGTACTGTCTCCTTCCGGTACTGCTCGGCCTCCCTGTCTGTCTCACGGTAGTCAGTGGATCTTTCCTACCGTCTGTGGCTGTTGCGTCTGGCTCTGGGCCGGTACCGCTGCTACTTAGCTGTTGGTGCTATGGTGTTTTTTCTTTCTCAACTCATCCACCGGGCTGGGCCCTGTCTTCTTTTCTCCTGTCCGGCGTACTACACACACCCAGACCTCCCGCAGGCGTAGTCCTCCTTGCGGTGGCCGTGGTCTTGTTCCTCACTTTCGTGAGCGCAAGTCTTCTACGTGTGTTCGTTTTGCCGGCTCTCTTTCACGCAATACACCTGGTGGTGTGTCTCAGCTTTTGCTCGTGGCGCTTCATGGGGCCTTCTCCTTTCCATGGTCTGGTTCTGGCGGTACATACGGTTTCTCTTGTGTACTTCTGTTCCCCACGTTCGTGGCACTGGTTGTTGCCATTATTCTCTCCCCTTCTGCCTTTCATGCCCGCCCTTTCACATGTCCGGTGCATGGGCGATGGTGCATTAGCAGGTCTTGTGTTTCCTGTAACACTGACTCATTCTGGGGGTCGTCAGCATCCTTCCGCTGCTGTTCCCACTTCCACAGTGCTTCTTTCCCTGTCCTGCATGTCCGTCCTGCCTGCTCGGACTCGGTACTCTGGCTAGACCTTTCTCTTTTGAAGGTCCATCAGATCCTGTGGATCCCTCATATTATACAATTGGTTCCTCCCCTTTACGGAAGGTATCCACTTTTATTCCACACTGCCCTTCTGGTTCTGTGCTCACTTTCTCCTCTGTTTAACCAACAGGGATTTCCTGCCGCCTCGGCAGCTTTTAATGCCTTTGCCTCTCATTGTTGGCCACTCCTATGGAGTATCCTAGTCCGGTGTTGGCCACTCTGGCAGTTCTGCCCCCACTGTGTTTAGTCAGCTGGGTAACACTTCTGTTCCCCTGGGAACTTAGTGGGGTTCTGTCGCAGACCCGCCTCCTATGGGGTGTGGCTTTGGTATCTATTCTAAGTTAAGGAATCTGCGGCTAGATGTCTCTATCAGATGTACAATCAATCAATCAATCAATCAATCACGGCATTTATAGAGCGCGCTACTCACCCGGGAGGGTCTCAAGGCGCTGGGGGAGGGGGTAAGTTACTGCTCGAACAGCCAGGTCTTGAGCTGCTTCCTGAAGGAGAGATGGTCCTGGGTTCGCCGAAGGTGAGTGGGGAGGGAGTTCCAGGTCTTGGCTGCCAGGTAGGAGAAGGATCTTCCTCCGGCGGTGGTTCTGCGGATGCGTGGTACGGTGGCGAGGGCGTGGCTGGTTGATCGTAGCTGGCGTGTGGGCGTGTAGAAGGTCATGCGGTCGTTGAGGTACTTTGGGCCCAGGTCGTGGAGGGCCTTGTGTGCGTGGGTGAGGAGTCTGAACGTGATTCTCTTGCTGACGGGGAGCCAGTGCAGGTCTTTCAGGTGTCCGGTGATGTGGCTGTGTCGGGGGATGTCCAGGATGAGTCGTGCGGAGGCGTTCTGGATGCGCTGGAGTCTTTTTGAAGTTTGGCTGTGGTTCCGGCGTAGAGGGTGTTCCCATAGTCCAGTCGGCTGGTGACGAGTGCCTGGGTGACGGTCTTCCTGGTTTCAGTGGGGATCCATCTGAAGATCTTGCGGAGCATGCGCAGGGTGTTGAAGCATGAAGATGAGACGGCGTTGACTTGTCTGGTCATCGACAGGGAGGAGTCCAGGATGAAGCCCAGGTTGCGTGCGTGGTCCGTTGGCTTGGGCGCGGTGCCCAGGGCCGGGGGCCACCAGGAGTCGTCCCAGGCGGAGGGTGATGAGCCCAGGATGAGGACTTCCGTCTTGTCTGAGTTCAGTTTCTTACCTTCGGTAACGATGTATCTGGTAGAGACGTTGTCTAGCCGCAGATTCCTTAATGCCCACCCATCCTCCCCGATCTGCGAGGACCTTTTCAGGTGGGGTTTCTGCATTCGCCTCCCTTGGAGTGGCTTGTCCTTCTACGGGGCGGTATCTTTCGCCACCCTCCCCGTCAGGTTTATTCCTTGGATTACTTGTTTTGCTTCTCCCAATCTCATGCTTGGGCGATGGGTTCAAGTGTCCTTCTGCGTTTTTCCACATCGGTTTCCTCCAGTATGGGGCCTACTGGTGTTCTCTACCCTCCCACCCACCTTCTCCGTTGCCACTCCTACAGTCCATTAGTTTTGAGGTCTTTCTGGCCTGTTCCTCAGTCCAATAGTTCTATCATAGGGGACGGAGTCTCCCTCTTTCTTTCTTCTCTTCTTTAATCCTGTGGGTTGGAGCTTTCTTGCCTGTCGCTGTTGGCTCCTTTCATTGCCCTTTTGCCTCAGGAGAGAGCATTCTCTCGCTTTTGTGGGGTTGCTTTTCATCCCTTCATCTGGTGCAGACTTTCTGTCATCTGCCTCGGTCTTCTTTTTATAGATCTATTTCCCTCTCGGGTGACATCACTTCGATTTTGCGAAATAGCTTCTCCATGTATTGCTCTGCTCTTTCCTTTTTAACACCTTTCAGTCGACAGTGCTTCTCACTGTCGTTCATGGTGCTTTCGCACCCATTTTCTTTTTTATTCGCACACTGTTCCCATACTCTCACAGTTTTGCTGGGGGCTCCGCGTTGTGGCGCGGAAAAGTTCCTCCGAAGAAACCTGACGTCAGCGCGCCGGTGGGGTCCTATATGGCTCCACTGACGTCATGTCCGGGGACGACGTCAGGGCGGAGCCGGGCGGCGCCGCCCCCCGGCGCGCAGAGGTACTGCTGCGCAAAAATTTTCCAGATCCAGTCTGACGCCTGGGGATATTCTAAGTTAAGGAATCTGCGGCTAGACAACGTCTCTACCAGATATATCGTTACCGAAGGTAAGTAACTTGTACATTTAGTTGTGTGTGTGTATATAATAAAAGTGCTTTTCTTTTTTTAAAGAAAAAGCATGCACTGGACAATAAATGTATTGAGTGTTGTTGTTGCATGCCAGCTAATTAGGATTTCTAGCCCACTCCACCGCCCCTGCTCTGCTTCTCTTCCCTGAGAGAGTCAAGTGCTTTTGTGGGGGTACTTGGCTGCCAGTTAAAAGACAATTGCAGAGACTTATTACTTGAGCACGACTCACATCCTTCACAACTAATAACCCAATTTCTTATATAAGTCACCTTACTGACACCCGATTGGGCCAGGAATGTGTGGTACCCGGAACTCCTTAGCATGATCATCTATCCTCCGATCAAGCAGCTGCTTCGAGAGGATCTTCTGTCACGGCAGGAGGGCAGAAGTCTTCTTAATTTGCAACTCCATGCTTAGAGTTTGAGCGGTGGCAGTTGACCTCCTTCACCATTCCTCCTGAGGTCATTAATATCATCTTGTTGGTGAAGTGTCCCTCGATAAAATCGATGTACGCCAGTCTTTGTGATAAGTTTGTGGCTTGGTGCAGCACTCGAGACATTGACCATCTAAAGCCAAGTTGTCTGACATTTTGTTGTTTTTTTTGTCCCTGACCCAGCAAAGACTTGCTTTGGGAACTGTTGAGGAATATTTGTTGGCTCTTTCTGCTTTTTTTGCGGTTGCTGGATCAGCCTTCTTTATTTAAATCACCTGTTGTGGTGAGGTTTTTGAAAGGGTTTCTACATTTATTTCCACCAAAACGATGTGTGATACCACAGTGTAACTTCATCTTAGTTACCAAATTTGTTATAGCTGCTCCTCTCGAGCTGCAGGCTCTTTTTGTCACCCCAACTAACATGACATTCTTTCCAGATAAGTTGGTGTTGAGGACCCAAGCTTCCTTTCTATCAAAAGTGGTCACTCCATTTCACGTCGAGCAGGCTATCACCCTTCCAGCATTCTTTGTCCCACCTCATCACTATAAATAGGTAGAGAGAAAGCTTTTATAGCGATCAAAATTAAAGAACACTGGGTGGAGGATCAGCTTATTGTAGGGTTCCTCAAGGCAAGAGCAGTGCAAAAACCAACCAGCTCTCAATGGATTGTTCTCTGCATAAAGATCTGGTACACACTGGTGAAGAAGCAGCCTCTGGAAGACGTGTGGACTAATTTGACCAGAGCTAGGGCTGCTGCCACTGCACTACAATGCAGAGTGCATGTGCTGGACATTTGTCATGTGGCTAAGTGGGCATCAGTTCATGTTCAGGAAGCATTACTGCCTCGATAGTCGTGTCTGTTGAGAGGGGCAGTTTCCCTTCTTGATCCTGTGGGTCTTTTTGGTATGCGTTTAGAAGTATCCATCAGAAGAACAAGTTACTTACCTTTGGTAACAATCTTTCTAGTAGTTACTCTATCTAACCGGAGATTCCTCACTGACCCTCCGCCTCCCCATTCTGTGAACTGGACTCTTTTTCTGTCTAAAACAAATTTAGAGAACTATACACTGGTGATGCCAATCTGCCAATAGGATCTGTGTCTGAGTGCACACACAGCCTAAGAAAGCAACTGATGTAATTTATCATGGGTCATGCTTAAATGCAGCACCGCTCTTCCCTTCCAGAGCACAACAGCATTGGCACAAAGCCTTATGATGCAACCTACCTGCCCACGGGAGTACTGCTCTTAAGTTTTCTGATCCAGTCTGATCCCTGAGGAATGCTCTAACAGTGAGAAATCTGCAGTGTCCACCAGAAAGGTTGTTATCGAAGGAAGTAACTTGTTCTTCTTCCATGACATCCCAGTATCCAGCTTTATTATTCCAAACATAATCAAGATGCCACTTACCTCTAAATCTTGTTGCCGAGTAGTGGAAATTATTCTACTGACAGTACATTTTTAGTGCAGGGTATGTGAAAAACATGTGCAAGTCGTCAGCTTTAGGGCTTCATATTTTGGGTACAATATTTCATCAACATGTCTGATCATGGATAGTTTTTATGGGTCCTGTAAGCCCTCTGGTGAATAAAGAAACAGTTTATCATAAGATTGGCAAATATACCCGCATATGGCATTTTAATTAATAGTTGCCATAATTCTTTAATTTTCCAGTGCTGGAAAGTATTGCATTTCCTCGTAAGGACCCAAAACAATCTGAGGTTGCCATGCAAATACCCAACTGATCCCACTCTATGTCCCTCGACTATGGACCCCAACAAATTAAGACCTGTTTTCTGTAATGGAAAGCTGAGAGTATTGTGAAAACAAGCAGGACTCTTTAGAATATCCCAGATTGGTTGAAGCTTTCAAAAATATGGGATTCCTGACCTTTTTCTAACCTTATGCCTCATTTTTGCAGCCAACAATAAAGCCTTCAGTCACACTTTTTTAAAGTACTTGTGAGAGGAGAATTTGTACAAAAAGTTCCCTTGGCAAGTATTAGACAGCAACACTCTAACAATTATGCTTATACTTCATTTATCTGGATAGTGCATCAAAAATCTAAAATCCATCCTTCGAGTGAAACACCCAACAATAGTACTGAATGTCTGGCAAAGCTAACCCCCACCCACTTTCTTAACTGCTCATCTATTTGTTTCCAGAGGAACTTTGCACTTCTAGATGCCCATACAAAACTACTCATTTTACCTTGTACCTTTGACATGCTCTTCTTAAACTTAAAGGGACTGAGTCAAACAAAAAACAATATTTTGTTAGACATTTTTAAAAGATTTACTCAAACGTTGATTGTCAGCGAAGCCATTTTCACGATAGCATGATAATGTTTTTATTAACTTTATTCAAATTGTTATCCACTTTTATATTTATATAATGAGTAATCATTATATCTAAATATTTCTTTACATACCTGTGATGGATCAAATCTTACATTCTAGGCAAAAACTTCTAATTCTAAATTGTTCACTAAATACCCAGATAGTGTACAAAAGATAAGAACTAAATCATGCACCAGGGATATTGTTCTATGTGGTCCAAAGTGTAAATTATTAGGTCATCTGTATATATTTCAACCTTTGTAGTATATTCTTTACACTGAAATTGAAATATACCTTCTTCCTGCCTTACCATTTGTGCGAGGGTTTAATAAATACACCGAAATGTAAAGGGGAAGAGAACAGCCTTGCCTATTACTTCTCTTAGTACTAATGGTTGCAGTGAGATTCCCATTTACTAAAGCTGTAGAGGATGTATATTGAGTTTGGTCTGCTTTTCTCTGACGTTACCTTTCTGTAGCACCTACAATAAATAAGCCCAGTTAATCCAATCAAAGTCTTGGCAGCATCTGATTCTAGCGTGTAGATTGCTGAAGGATGGCTATTGTCATGTCAATTGAGATAGAAGGTGTGTGAGCTACATCTTTAATATGACGAGCTACTATAAACCCTTTCGGCTCATTGCCGATAGCCTTGTTCAACCTCTTTGCCAAAATGCCTAAGAAGATCTAATAGTCGCAGTTGAGCAAAAAAATTGGCCCATATGATTCACATTGTTTAGGGCCCTTATCAGGCTTTTTGATCAAAAAGATTACTCCCCCATCCCATGACTGGAATTTTTCCTCAGAATAGTCTTGCATTAAATAAAACACAAATTTTGATAATCACTGCAAGGGCTTTGTAAACTTCAGGTGTTATGCTGTCAGGGCCTGCGGCCTTCCCTTTCTTTAAATTTCCAAGACCTTCTGGGATCTCCTCAACATAAATAACCGAGTTTAACTCAATCTGCTGCTCAAAGGTAAAACAAGGCAACTGAAAATTTGCTAACCATTTACTAATTAATTGGTCTTCTGGGAATGTTACCTTGTTATATAGACCGTCGGACAAATCTGCAACTAGCAAATTCAGTAGTTGCATACCTATGAGTTACTGGATCTTCAACATCTTTAGTAAAGTTCCTTGTCCTATCAACCCTCTACTTCCAAGCGGGCAAAGATCTTCTTAATTCACCATACTCAAAATGTTAACGCTTACTAATAACCCGCTGTTGACAGCACTTGCTGTTTAAATGAAATGAAATGAAATGAAATTTGTACTTGTAAAGCGCACTTATACCCCCAAAGGGGTGTCCTGGCGCTGTACGCATACCGCTGTGGAACCCTTCTTGGCTTTTCCCTGTGAAATGTCCACTCCTGGGCACCCCCAGGGTGAAGCCAGGCATCCCAGCGCTGTTGGGGCCGTTGTGGAGATTAAGCAAGCTATTGCCCAGAGTTGCAGAGTGGGACCCATGATTAGAATAGGCACCGAGGCGAGAATTATCAGGTCCGAGGAAATTGAGCCCAAGACCCGCCGAGGCGGGAATTGAACCCTGGTCCCGGGCCAGATCTCTGCATCAGGGTCTGCCGCTCTAACCATTGAACCATTGAGCCACACTTCTCCAATGGCTTTTGTATTCCGTTATGCATGTTCCTGAAGACTTTATAACCTTGGTGTCTATTCCTGATCTAACGAGTTCTCTAATAATTATAGCTCTAGTCTCTTTATTCTGGATTCTAACCTCACATACTTTTCCCTGTCCTTTCTTACTCGAAGTTTTGATAGTAGGGTTAAAACCCCTCTGGGGAAGGCCTTATATGTATCCCAGCCAGCAAACTGACAAAGATAAACCAGGATTGAACTCAAAGAAGTTGGCTATCTGAGATTTTGGTTTCCCTTTTCCTTGATTTAACAGTAGTTTCAGATTTTCAATGTCAAGAAGTGTTGCATTGTTCAGGTGTTAGAGGGAATATTAACCTTACAGCAGATAGGTGAGCTGGAAGATGAGTAATTTCTTTCACGTCAGTGATTTATCTATTAAGAAAACATTGTAATCTAGATAAATGTCTATATTGCTTTGAATGCAAGATATATCCCCTTTCTTCACTGGCACGGTCTCTCCAAATATCACTCAAGCCTAAGTCCTGGATCAAATCCATCAGGACCCTGCGTACCTCCGGGATATTCATCGTTGAAATTGTTGATCTATTGAAGGTGTTGTCTAATAGGGTATTAAAGTCTGCTCCCACTATACATGGAGCAGGGAAAGCAAACACATTCACAGCAAAAGTAGCCAGTGGGTTTATGTCATCTATAGTCAGTCCATAAAAGAACGCACTTGAGAACCTTCATGTTTTGTCTGCCCTTTGATCTAATATCTCAAACTTAGCAAGTGGACTGACCAGAATAGCAAACCCTTAATTGGACAAGATTAATCTGAGCACAATACCTTGTGCCCACTAAGGAGCTTTTTACAGTCTACGTCCTAGTCCATTTACATTCCTGGATAGAATCAATACTTCATTTAGTTCTAACTGGGAACCTCTTTTACTTGGATCACCTATTTGGGAGAGGCTGTTTTCGCTCTGGACCACCTGCCTAATAGCAGAAATTGCTAACTTCAAGGGTTTATATTTCTTTGTCCCGCCCACCCCCCACACACATATTCTCCCTCACTTTTTACCGTTGCTTCTAATCTAGTTTCACTAATGGAGTTGATATTTGGTTTCCTCTGTTTCAGGTAGAGAATATCACTATTTTTACCACACTGATCACTTTACCATACTAATCAGTTCTGTGTAAGACCTTGTGTTGCCTTCATTGTTAACCTATGAAGCTCATCTATACCTTGGATGACCATGCGTTATCGAAATCTGCTAAATAAATAATAAATGTAATTTAGAAAACTATTCAGCAGTGCTTTTTATAGAATGAGGTGTTTCTAGAGGCATAGAAGTGGACATAGAGTAAACCCCAAACTGAAGACCATTTCTAAAAGATAACTGGAATAAACAGAATAAAATAGGCATGTCTGTTCTTACAAGAAGTGTACACATATCTGCTTCTTTTTTAATGTGTGGCTGCAATGCTGACCTAGTCAGAGAAAGTGCCCAAATCTCGTAACACATAATATTTTACCTTTGGAGCAAATGGGGTGCAGTTAATAAAACAGTGTTTCTGAACTTCCAGGCAATGTTAGTCAAATATATTTTCAGTAGCATCTGGTGAATCTGTATACTTTTTATTGCTTGAGACACCTATGTTGATTGCTTAGTTTTTGGATACTTTTTAGGTCTCGCCTAGGCAGCGCGAATGCGCTGCTCTAGGAGAGACCTTTAGAAATCGGTCTGCTCCTTTTCAAGCACACTCGTGCTTGTGCTGGCATCCACCTTGCGGGAGCGAGCAGCGGCGCGCGTGCTAATTGAAAACATATGGCTCTCGCGCCGCCGCTGCTCGCTCCCGCAAGGCGGTGGCCAGCACAAGCACGAGTGCTTCAAAACAGTAGCTGCTTGTTACTCCCTCCCCTGGTGGCATCAAAATCAATATTCTGTGCGCCGAGCGGGAGCAAGTCCAGAGACACTGCATTGCACAGAGCGTGGAAGGTCCACAAATTATGGCCTCAAATACTTGAGTCTAGTCGTTCCTTCCCCACCCCTCCTTCCCTGTGCACTGATGTATTCGTGTATTTTTAAGAATTATACCCTGCATGTAGGCTAGCCACCTCAAACCACAGTGTCTTTCTTTCTTCCTCTTTCGGCAACATTTCGAGGCTTCTCTTCTCCTAGTGAATGTAGCATTTCTTACCTTTACAATCTCCTCCAAGTCCACACCTTCAACAATTAGTTTCAGCTGAGCCACCGCCATCTTGGAATAATCACTTTCATTTGGTAATGAAGTGTCCCCTTTGTATGTCCATGACTGTTTCCCTTTGGTTGATTCGGACACTTTGGGCACAGCGGAAAACAAACTTTGCGGCCATCGGTTCTGGTGAGTATCTGCTCGTCTTTCAGCTTCTCTCCCCCCCTCCCCCCCGTGCCTCCTCTCCAACAACTTCAGTAGTGCTCCGTGTTCGCTGCAGCCTTGGGATTCCTCTTGTTCCAGTAATACAGTATGAACCGGCAGCTCAACGGTCCGACCTCCCTGTCCCTCCATACTGCCTCAGTGACCCTTTTTTTGTTGCAGATTTTTACTACTTGGTGTCCTATTTGGAAACACTACACAGATTTATATAGCGCGAACTCGACCCGAAGGCATTGGAGCGCTTTACATGATTACCAGTTACGTTTCACAAGGACACAGTAATTTTTGGTAGGCATGAGGATATTAAGTGATTTGCCCAGAATCACATGATGCTGAGCCGAGGCAGGAACCTGTCCCGCGCCCTCCGAGCGGTCCACGGACCCACCCAGCCTCAGTGCTGCTTTGAAACCCTTTCTTAGGTCGTCCCAATCCCCCCCTGCTGGTACTGTGGTCTATTGACCCCCTTCCAGCCTCAGCTTTTCCCTGAGCCCCTCTGCTGGCCTCCCCTGCAACCCGAGCCCTCCCTTAGCTTCTGTGCTCCGTTGTCGCCCCCCCTTTCAGGGCTCATCTACAGCCCGTTTAACCCCCCGTCCGTCCTACAGCTGCCCTGAGCCCCCTACAGACCCAGGGGCGTCATGTCCTTTAAACAGCACTTCGTTGCCACCTGGGAAATGTTCTACTTTGATCAGGTGCCGCATGTGAACTCTTTATTTGATATCTCTTTACGCTGCTCCACGCGGTTCTATTTTGTTTTGGGCTGCTACTTATGCATTGCTTTGAGTGCGTTTAGTCGCTGCTTCTGTGTTGCTCTGCACATGCTGCTCCCTATTACTTTTACTGTTTATCCATATGTGTGATACCTCTGAATCGATTTACCGTAGACCCTGCTTGCTACCCATAAATTGTTATAATTTACATAATGGTGTAGCACGAGCATTATTAACATGATACCTTGCTGCTACCTAGGATTGTTTTGAGTTTGCATTTACTGGCTTACATGATCGCTACAACCAGTGATACTCTTCCTCTGTGAGTTGTGCATTCCACACAACAACCTGTGTCCACTCCCAGGATGTACCGTGATATTACCCTTCCCACCTAAAATCAACTCAGTTGGGGCATATTTTTGTCACTCAGGAATTGCCCCAGCGCATTCATCCGGGTCTCATCACTACACCTGCAAGCTCCTCGCTGCCAGCTTCTCACAGATATCCTTGCTACTGGCTTGAGCTTCTATCCTAAGCCCTTTGTTTAACACTGCTTTGCAACCACTCTACATGTTAAACCAAGTCAAATCCTTAGCATCCTGACTGTAGCACCTTTTTAGGTCTTGCCTGAGACATTGCAGGCGCTGTCGCTTGCCAGATCATTTAAAGAACAAGCATTTGCAATGAAATAGGTCTCGCATTTACGCGACTTTGAGCTATTGACATTGCAAATAACAATGCCTTTTTTGTTTTTGTTTTTAAAACATAAATAAAAGAAAAAAAACTAGAACACATTTTTGGTGTTAATTCTGGTTTTTATTAGGGTACTTCAGTTGTATATATTGTTTTCTAGGTTATATATAAGGTGACAAAAATGGTTATAACACTTTTTTATTATAACTTATAACTTTTAAACATGCTGCACAACATTCACAATGCTCTACAACACATATTAAAAACATTAACAAAGCCAATAGCTCTGTCTAAACACTTATAAGGCCCCAAAGGCGAGACCTATTGGCTATGCCAATGCTTGTTATCTGTATGTGTTAAAGCAACAAAATGTATCATAATTTGCCTTTTCTTGCTACATAATGCAGTCCTTATCTGACGTATTATTCCCTTGTCTCTTGACTGCACAATATACTCTGTGGAGTCCACCTACAAACAGCAGAGGAGCAACAAACAGGAATGAGCATTAAAGAACCAGCCATGGTGTGTGCGCTGATAGTTCACCCAGGAGAGACAGGGAACAGCACAAAGGAATAGACATCATATAACCATAATATATGCTCGGTGAAGTCCACCCAGGTGTGGCTAAGGAGCAACCCATAGAAATGGGTGTTACGCTACTTGCAATGCTATGTAATCCGAGAAGTCCACCCAGGAGGAGGACCGGAGCAACCCACAAGAATGGTTGGTGAACAGCCTGCATTGGTTTATGGTCTAAGCGTCCATGCAGAAGTTGCATGGAGCAAACGCCTCAGAAGGTGTAACATAACCACCCACAGTCTATGCACTGAGGGGTCCACCCAGGAGCAGTGCCTGAGGAGACCACCCAGGAGCAGCAGGGAACCCATATACTCTGAGGGGTTCATCCAAGTGTGGTGGAGGAACAACCCATAGGAATGGACGTGATCTTATTAGACATGGTATGTGGCCTAAGGAGTGCACCCAAGAGAGGCCAGTGAGAACCACGCAAGAATAGACCGCACCCATCCAGTCATGATTTTTGAATTCTAGATCCTCTTGGAGCTGGGGGAACAAGCTCAGTGGAATGGGCAATACTACCAGCTGTAGTGTGGGCTCTGAGGAGTCCACCCAGGAGCAGCAGGGAGCCACCCATAAGAATAAGCTTTAAACAACCAGCCCTAGTCTACGGTCTTTATTGTCCACCTGCACAACAGGGGAGGATCATATTGGTGGAGGCAGCTTTGAAAGTCACAGAGGGTAATATTTAATCCATAATGAGTTCCAGGTGCCCCCAGGAGCGTATGTGTGAATTGGATGGAAATTGCTGTGGAGGGAAATAGTTTGGGATGGATAAGAAAGGTATAGTTTCGGTCTGTGGGTCCACCCAGGCATGAGTTGATGCTTCTCACATAAGCGGGAGGTGAGAGACCATGGTAATCTCACTTGGGCTTCTCCCTGCCACACAGGTTCCAGGACTGCCTGTTTCATGAATCCTCAATATCTAAGCCGTTCAAGAGGTATAGGTGTTGCTGTGAGATGAGTTGTGTGTGAATTGTTAGATGAGTATTTTTTAATGTATATAGTCTGGTATGAATGTAGTACAGGTGAAGTGGTATTGCTGTCAACAAAATCTTGCCCTTGAGTTTTTGTGTTTTTATGATCAGACCATTGTATCCTGCTACTAGTGCTTTTTATCTGTCAATTCTCTGTGTCTTTCTTCTCTCAGGGACGGTGTTTCTGCAGCTGCCATACTCCAAGCGCAAGTATACCTCTGGACAGCAGCGTAGGCGTCGTAATTCCACCAGCTCCACCAACCAGAACATGTTCGGTGAAGAACGAATTGGTTACAACTGGGCTTGCAACACCATGCTTACCAAAACGTGGCGCTCCAGTGCCACTGGAGATGAGAAGTTTGCTGACCGGCTACTGAAAGACTTTACAGACTTTTGCAATAACAAAGACAACCGTCTGTATTCCTTCTGGACTACCTGCCTGGACAGGATGCATGCAAGTGCTCCCTGATGTATTGCGTGCTAACTCAGTGGAAATAAAGTGCCATGAACTTGAGTAGAACAACATATGAACCATGCCATTACTCTTTCGAAGGGGGATGGGTCAAAGTGCAGTAGTTGTTTCTGCTTCATCTATGGCTGCTGTTGATCAGCAGTTGCTTCTGTTCGACTTGCGATGTCTGATGAAATGCCAGGAGCCGTCGCCATCAGACAGAAATGAGCCAAAGACTGACATGGTGACCACCGTCCGCCAAGGATGCAAACGCCAACTGCGTAAGCTGAACGGGTCACCCTCCAGTGTGCATTAAAAGCGAAGTGAAAGGAGACAGCGAGTATACATGTGGCTATGATAATATGAAAAGCACTATCCATGTGCCAAGGTGACACTACAGTTTGTCATGTCCTTTTGTTGCATTGAAACTGACCAACCACACAATCATCTCCTTTTTTCATATGGGGGAAATGTACGTACGTGTATGTGTCTACCCGCGCACAATAAAGAAAAATAGTCTTGTCTGTTCTTCAACAGAAATAAGTGCCTATTCCTACAAATTAAAGGCATAAAAATATAAAAGCTGTAGTAATTTGGTGGTCATTGTCTTGGTGCTTTTAGGCACTACCATGGATATACATACATCTGAACATGGCGATTATGCACATATACAGATCAAATGCATTTATTCCCATGGTATATGATTGTTTCCTGAGAAAGCAATGTACAGCATAATATGAAATAGAGAAATGAGATGAAATAATTAATATTACAATTCCCAATAGCACAATATTTATTTCACAACCTATTTACTTTGAACGTATTAATGGTGCATTACCATTCAGTGATTACTGAAAAGAGTTGTAAAAATATCAGAGGTGTTCATAAGAGACTGATTGTAAAAATTGGTGTAGGGTGAGGAATCCTCAATATCTAAGCCGTTCAAGAGGTATAGGTGTTGCTGTGAGATGAGTTGTGTGTGAATTGTTAGATGAGTATTTTTTAATGTATGTAGTCTGGTATGAATGTAGTACAGGTGATGTGGTATTGCTGTCAACAAAATCTTGCCCTTGAGTTTTTGTGTTTTAATTTGTTTAATTAATATTACAATTCCCAGTAGCACAATATTTATTTCACAACCTATTTACTTTGAACGTATTAATGGTGCATTACCATTCAGTGATTACAAAAGAGTTGTAAGAATATCAGAGGTGTTCATAAGAGACTGATTGCAAAAATTGATGTAGGGTGAGGAATCCTCAATATCTAAGCCGTTCAAGAGGTATAGGTGTTGCTGTGAGATGAGTTGTGTGTGAATTGTTAGATGAGTACCATTCAGTGATTACGAAAGAGTTGTAAGAATAGAGAGAAAGAGTTGTAAGAATATCAGAGGTGTTCATAAGAGACTGATTGCAAAAATTGGTGTAGGGTGAGGAATTGGAGGTGTAAAGAGGGGAGTTTACTGATACATGTTTGTTGCTATCAATTTTACCTATTTGAGTACAATGTCATGCAATTGAAAGTAGAAGAGAATTTGTGTGACCACAAGTTTTCTTTTGTTAGTGAAATAGCTCCAAAATTTACTTGAATTGTGGCATGTTCCCTCAGATGGGTGGCCTTTTTCCTAAATGGTCCCTTTTTACCGGGGTAAAGAGTACAGCGAGTACGCTACATGTTATACCTTTGAATTTCATCACACAAACTCATCCTTTCATCTATCAGAAGTTAACATAATAGTGTGGACATAATAACATCTGTTATCAGTCCTCTGGGACCTTGGTGAGCTCAGACTGTATAAGGATCAGACATCTCTTCTACCTTCATTCGACCTACAATTTTGCTTCTTATTGTCCACCAAAATTCTCATATTTATGTCTCACGTTGCCTTGTCGAAGCACGTCTGCACCCCGAGAGTGGTCAGGAATAGGACCACCCATTATGGCCTTGGGGAGTCCTGGGGGTTCATCTCCCCTTTCTAGCATTCTCTTTCCCCAGTGGATCCCCAATCAGGCATTCACCCCACTAGACACCAGGGACTTATTATTGCAAGAGGGGGAGCAGCCCCTTGGGCAAGGACCAGTGCTCACCCACACCCAAGGGAAATAAAGTCTTTCTATCCACACTTGGGAGGCAGTTTGGAGGATTTACCCCCAATCTGCCCCCTTGAAGGGATAGAAAGCCCATTAAACACCATGGATTTCTTATTTTCTGAGAGGGGGAGAGGCCATTTGGGCAAGGGCCCGTGTTCCCCCTACTCAAGAGCAGAACACTTTCTGCCACTCCCCAGCCCCCGGGGGCCAGTATGGGGGTTTGCCTTCAGTCTCATCCCCCGGGAGGGTGGAAAATCCACCAGACACCACGGTTTAGACACAAATGTGGTGGGGGCATCCTATCGTGGCATAGTGCCATGCTCCCAACCCAAAGGGAACACAAGGAGATGATGGACGGAGTGCTGAAACTTTTCAGACACTCACCCCCAGTCACAGATCTGGGTTGAATCCATCATCGTTCTTTAGCTCACTTTGCCACCCCAGGTCAGACACAGCTATATGCAAATCAGTCTTGACCCTGTGCCTCATGGGAACAGTCCAGCCCGAACTGCCAAGCCATGTCTTCCCTGGTCCGGAAACAAGCATCCTGGGACCTGTTTCGGGCTAACAGCCCTCATCAGCCAGGCTAGCTTGAATCCAGTGGCAAATTGAGCAAGGGACCCACATCTGGGCATACCCTGCCAATTTAGGGCGAACAAAGCAAACACAAGGAGATGATGGACGGAGCGCTGAAACTTTTCAGACACTCACCCCCAGTCACAGATCTGGGTTGAATCCATCATCGTTCTTTAGCTCACTTTGCCACCCCAGGTCAGACACAGCTATATACAAATCAGTCTTGACCCTGTGCATCATGGGAACAGTCCAGCCCGAACTGCCAAGCCATGTCTTCCCTGGACCGGAAACAAGCATCCTGGGACCGGTTTCGGGCTAACAGCCCTCATCAGCCAGGCTAGCTTGAATCCAGTGGCAAAGTGAGCAAGGGTACAAAGTCTTTCTGCTTTCCCGGGATGCAGATTGGGGACATTTGCCCAATGTCTGTTCCCCAGGGGGCAGAAAGCCCACTGGACACCCGGGATTTCAAAATGGCCATATGCCCACCACAGAAGGAGCAATAGAGTCCTTCTGCCCCACCCGCAGGCTAGATAGGAAACTTGCTCTGTTAGGGGGTTTGCCTTTAATCTGCCCCTTGTTGGATAGAACGCTCACTAGACAGCAGGGAAAAAATGGTCCAAATAAAAGGAGAGGTGGTGAGGGACCACCCAACCAGGCATCAGGCTGTGCCACTACCCCAGAATGAGCGCAGCAGTCTTTCTGTCACTCTGTAGATTGATTGGGGGTTTATCACAGTTCTAGACTTAGAAGGGAACAAAATGCCCACTAGACACCAAGGTTATATTTTTGGTTTTAAAAAAACAAATATGGGGTGTGGGACGGACTGCCCTGGCATTAGGCCTGTCCTCAACCCCTAAAGCTCCAACAGTCTTTCTGCCCACTTGGGGTGCAGAGCAAATCCACAATTCCTCATACTTGCCATGCAAAATGGCTACACTATTTGGCAGCTGGAAAACCTAGCAAACCCAGAAATGTCTGAAAACTTGACACCCAGGGGGAATCTAGAGTGGTGGGCCTTCTGTGGATCCTATGACGTGTTCTTACCTATAATACCCTTCAAACCTCAAATTTTGACCGTTGGTAGCAAAACTGAATATTACCCGACACTGGATTGCACCCCTTGATAGCGGAGTGGGTTTGGGGCATGGACATTTGTGTGGCGGCTGAGCGAACAGTTTATAGAGCACATGGTTACCAACACAAATATCACAAGACATGGGATGTGTGGTGGGATCATTGTGGCTGATGGGGGAATGACCTAAAAATGACAAAGTAATGCACTAATACTGTCACAAAATTATGTATAATTCACCCTTTTCTTGCCACATAATTTAGTAAACTCTGCAGCATTATATGGTCCTCCCCTTTCACATAATTCCAGTGGCTCTCCCAATATGTTTCCTGATTTTGTCTGCCCTAGTTTTAATTTACCTATTCTTCAATAATTGATGTTTTAGTTGCTGTTTTATTATCACACCAATGTATCCTGTCTAAAGAAGAAGCACATTCGCATGCTGGATGAGAAGCAACTGAATCAGAAGCTCTCTTTGTAAACAACTGCTTACTCGGGGATATGTGCTATCAGGCTGTTAAAGTTTCCATTGAGTAATATTTTTATGATTATTGGGATATTCTGCGAACACGGCCATGATCAAGTGGTGCTGGAACAATTTTCAGAGTGGGGGTGCTGCCATCAATGTTATATCACTGAAGTCACAGGGATTGTGAAAAATTCAAGTGGCACACAAAAAGCAAGTGTACCAAATGGCCACGGCCATTCAGTAAGAGAGCGGTAAGGGTGTAGTATGCAGCCGGTAGTGAATTTCGGAGCACTGGCATGGTAGCTAACTGTCAATTACAGACAGCATATTTTCCATCAAAATGGTCACTAAATTTGCATATTTGATTTAATTAATATTTGTATAGCGCCACGAATGTCCGAAGAATCTTGGCACTCGCATCTGCCATTACAGAACAGCTAAAAACAAAACCATGAACCTTAAAAATGAGAAAAAAGCCAAGTTTTTAGATGCTTTCTGAAAATTAACAAATTAGATTGGGATCTTAGCGGCAGCGGCATTTGATTCCACAGCAAAGATGTGGCATGAACAAATCGCCTGCCACCCCAAGGGGTTTTAATGATCTTAGGAACCTGCATAGTCTTGGCTGTAGATGATCAATAACATCTTCTAGGAGAGTACAACAAAACACATTTCTTCAGGTGCTCTGGACCTATTTCATACAGGGCCTTGTGTGCAATACAGAGTGCTTTAAAAGCCACTCTGTTTTTTTATAGGAAGCCAGTGGGGCTCCTTCAGCCCCTTGGAAGCTGATTCATAATTTCTGATGTTTTTTAGAAGACGGACTGCTGCAAACTACAGCCTCTGGAGTTTCTTAAGTAAACCTTGCTGCATAGCCAGATGTACAGCATTGCAGTAATCCGTCCGTGATAACACTAAGGAGACAACCACTGTTGTCTGAAGATCAGATGAAAGGAAAGGCAAATTGTTTTTAGTATCTTTAAATGATAAAAACAGTAAGAAATAATCTGATTCTTCTGGTCTGTGAATGTGAGTTTAGAGTCAAAAACTACTCTTAAGTTTTTTACTTTAGTGACTGGAGTTGGTAAAGGACCATGCGTGGACGGCCACCAAGAGGACTTCCAGAATGACAAATCTGACCCAAAGAGGAGTACCCACGTTTTATCAAAGTTCAGTTTTAAGCACTGGCTATTCATTCAGTTAACGATCGCTCTCATACAGTTATTAAATCTGAGGGCAACCTCCTCTACGTTGCTGGTAATAGAAACAACTATTTGCATGTCATCCGCATAAGATATTGTATTAAAGCTAAAAGATCTGACCAATTCGGCCAGTGGAGCCACATAAATATTTAACAATGTACAGCTCAGCGAGGAGCCTTGCTGAACCCCACACGGCAAGGAGAAGGAGCTGGAGTTAAAGTCTCCGAAAGAGACTGACTGCACTCTGTTGCAAAGAAAAGACACCAGGAGATTGAGTGCTGCACCTTTAGTACCAATCTCCACTAAGAGCTGTTCATAACCATCAAGTTTACTGGTAAAACTATATAGCGCACAAACGATGTGTGGAAATCTGGTTCCGGCGAATATTTATCATTTGCATATAACCAAGTCAAATGTCTTGATTTGTTTTTATCTTATTAAAATCTTTTACAAAAAATGTTCTTCTTTCCGAATTGCAAATATATTTTGAAATGTGTGTATAGTTCATTTGCAGGTATTCATGTTTTTATGTGTTGCAAACTAAACTAAACTCCTACCGCCATTCCTTTCTCTTTCTGTACCAAATCAAGATTTTTACATAGGTCGCTTTAAAAAAATCCTCTCACTTTGCAGTCAGAGAAATTAAAGTAAACGCCAGTTTCCGAATAAGCAGCAATTTGTCAGAAGACAGAGCCTGAACTCCAGCTTGGATATATTTGGGGGTGCTGCAGCACCCCCTGCACCCATACTTCTAGCACCTAGGGCCCATCAGAAAATGATCAAGTGTTTTTTTGAAGAACAATGTTTTGACTAATAAGGAAGCCAGTATCCCCAGAAGAACTGTGATGGATTGTCTGAGATTAATAAAGTAGGTATATTAAGGCACAAAAATACAAGTAACAATTTTAGGTGATAATTTACATGATACTGAAAGATTTATGGGGATAGTGTGGCAATACTACATTATACTCTTCCTAAGCAAATTGTGTGGCCAGCACAGCTTTCTTCAAAAGTCACATCTGTTACTTCTACAACCAAGAAAAAATCCAAGGCATGTGGCCCACTATTATAAAATATTCTATATTCCCACAGTGCATTCCAATAGTAAACTTTTTTTTCATCAATAGTTTCAGTTCACTTTTTGGAATTTTCTCCAGTGTACATCCCAGGTATAAAGTGCAATGTCTCCTGTTGCACTGTCGCAAAGATAAACACCGGCCAACTCTTGACCCTGCTTGGTAGGTCGCTCCCCCTCCGCACAGCCCCGCCTGTGTGTCCCTGCCCCAGCTACCGCTGCTGAGGAAGTTCGAGGCCCTCCTCCACCTGCAGGCTACCACCTGCGCCTCATCCCTGGAGGCCAGTGGTAGGCCGTAGGTTTGTATCTCTGAGCTTGCCGATATTGTCTGCCTTATTGTATCCTTGTTTGCCTCCTATTGTATCCTTGTTTGCCTTTTTGCCTTTACTGTTTGCCTTCTGTTGCCCCTGTGTTTTTGAGCCCGTTTTGCCTTCTGTTCCCCTCATTGCCCCCGTGTTTTTGAGCCCGTTTTGCCTTCTGTTCCCCTCGTTGCCCCCGTGTTTTTGAGCCCGTTTTGCCTTCTGTTCCCCTCATTGCCCCCGTGTTTTTGAGCCCGTTTTGCCTTCTGTTCCCCTCGTTGCCCCCGTGTTTTTGAGCCCGTTTTGCCTTCTGTTCCCCTCGTTGCCCCTGTATTTCTGTGCCCATTTTTGCCTTCTGTACCCCTCGTTGCCCCTGTATTTCTGTGCCCATTTTTGCCTTCTGTTCCCCTCGTTGCCCCTCACCGCTCCCGCTCCAGCCGCTGCGTCCCCGCCCCCCTGACCGCCCATTCGATGCCCCTGCCCTGCCTCCCACCTCCCAGCTGCTCCTCCCTCCCACCTCCCCATATATGGCGGCCACCGCGCGGTGAGGAGAGCGACCCTTGACCCTGCTTGGTAGGTCGCTCACCCTCCGCACAGCTCCGCCTGTGTGTCCCTGCCCCAGCTGCCGCTGCTGAGGAAGTTCGAGGCCCTCCTCCACCCGCAGGCTACCACCTGCGCCTCATCCCTGGTGGCCAGTGGTAGGCCGTAGGTTTGTATCTCTTTGCTTGCCGATATTGTCTGCCTTATTGTATCCTTGTTTGCCTCCTATTGTATCCTTGTTTGCCTTTTTGCCTTTACTGTTTGCCTTCTGTTCCCCTCGTTGCCCCCGTGTTTTTGAGCCCGTTTTGCCTTCTGTTCCCCTCGTTGCCCCTGTGTTTTTGAGCCCGTTTTGCCTTCTGTTCCCCTCGTTGCCCCCGTGTTTTTGAGCCCGTTTTGCCTCCTGTTCCCCTCGTTGCCCCTGTATTTCTGTGCCTTCTGTGCCCATTTTTGCCTTCTGTACCCCTCGTTGCCCCCGTGTTTTTGAGCCCGTTTTGCCTTCTGTACCCCTCGTTGCCCCCGTGTTTTTGAGCCCGTTTTGCCTTCTGTTCCCCTCGCTGCCCCTGTATTTCTGTGCCTTCTGTGCCCATTTTTGCCTTCTGTACCCCTCGTTGCCCCTGTGTTTTTGAGCCCGTTTTGCCTTCTGTTCCCCTCGTTGCCCCTGTATTTCTGTGCCCATTTTTGCCTTCTGTACCCCTCGTTGCCCCTGTAGTTCTGTGCCCATTTTTGCCTTCTGTTCCCCTCGTTGCCCCGCACCGCTCCCGCTCCTGCCGCTGCGGCCCCGCCCCCCTGACCGCCCATTCGCTGCCCCTGCCCTGCCTCCCGCCTCCCAGCTGCTCCTCCCTCCCACCTCCCCATATATGGCGGCCGGTGCGCGGCCGCGCCTGGACCGCGCCCAGCGCCAGAACCCCTGGTCCCCGCGCTTGCCACGATGCCCGGCTCCGCTACGACTCCAGCACCCTCCAAGCACTCAACACCGGACGACGATCACGCACCTGCTTCCTGGCCGCCCCGAAGAGCACCCAAGGACCCTTCTCCTGCCGGAACTGCAGCTTCACCAGCACCTAGCCCGCCGACCAGGAAGAAACCCAACCACCTCAGTTGCATTCTTCTCAACACCCGCTCCGCCCGCAAACACGCCGTCGAACTCTGGGACCTACTCGACTCAACCTCCCCTGACGTTGCATTCCTGACGGAGACCTGGCTGAACCCCTCCTCGGCACCCGACATCGCCATTGCCATCCCGGAAGGCTACAAGATCTCCCGCAGGGACCGCACCAACGGAGTAGGAGGAGGAATCGCCATCGTCCACAGGAACACTCTCAGAGTCTCGACCAACAACGACACCCTCAGCACCGCCGAACACCTGCACTTCCAGATCCACACCGACCCCAGCACCACCCTCATTGGAACCCTCGTCTACAGACCCCCCCGGACCTCGACCACAGTTCAGCGACTCCATCACCGACTTCGTCAGCCCTCACGCCCTCGCCTCCACGGACTACATCCTCCTCGGGGACCTGAACTTCCACCTCGAGAACAACAACGACAACAACGACACCAACTCTACCACCCTGATCGACAACCTCGCCAACCTCGGACTCAGACAACTCGTCACAATTCCCACCCACTCCGCCGGCCACACGCTTGACCCCATCTTCTCCGCAAGCTCCCACGTCACCTTCAGTCACACCACCGAACTCCACTGGACCGACCATCGCTGCAGCCACTTCACCTTCCAGAAAGCCACCACGCACCACCGCACCCAACAGATGCCTCGCCGCTGCTGGAGCAAAGTCACCGAAGACCAGCTAACCACCACCCTAGCCCGGTGCCCACCGACCCCGACACCGCCGCCCGCAACCTCAGACAGTGGATCGACGACTGCGCCAACAGCCTCGCCCCGCTCAAGAAACCCCCCAACAGCCACACCAGCAAGAAAGCCAGCTGGTTCACTGAAGACCTCCGGGCCTCCAAGCAAACCTGCCGAAAGCTAGAGAAGAACTGGCACCGCGAACAAACACCGGACAGCTATGCAGCCCACAAGAACGCCACCCGCAGACACCATCACCTCATCAGATCCGCCAAAAGGGCCTCCTTCAAAGACCGCCTAGACAACAACGCACACAACAGCAAAGAGCTCTTCAACATCGTGAAGGAACTCTCTAACCCCAGCTCCAACACCAACGACCTCCCATCTTCGCAAGACCTATGCAACTCGTTGGCCGCCTTCTTCCATCGCAAGATCGCTGACATCCACGACAGCTTCAACACCACGATCGCCCCGACAACCACTGAGATCCCCCCCCCCCACGACCTACATCCGCACCAACCGCCTGCTCTCCTGGACCAACATAAACGACGACAACACCATCAAGATCATGAACACCATCCACTCCGGATCTCCGTCAGACCCATACCCACACCACATCTTCAACAAAGCCAGCACCACCATCGCACCCCATCTCCGGAAAGCCATCAACATCTCCTTCGAGACAGCAACCTTCCCGGATAGCTGGAAGCACGCCGAGATCAACGCCTTACTCAAGAAACCCAAGGCGGACCCTAAGGACCTCAAGAACTTCCGGCCCATTTCCCTACTCCCGTTCCCGGCGAAGGTCATCGAGAAGACCGTCAACAAACAACTGACCCGCTACCTCGAGGAGAACAGCATCCTGGACCCGTCCCAGTCCGGGTTTCGCAGCAATCACAGCACCAAAACTGCCCTCATTGCCGCCACCGATGACATCAGGACCCTGCTAGACAACGGAGAGACCGCGGCCCTCATCCTCCTGGACCTGTCAGCCGCCTTCGACACGGTATGCCACCACACACTACGCACACGCCTCCACGACGCCGGAATCCAAGAGAAGGCCCTGGACTGGACCACCTCCTTCCTCTCCGGCAGAACACAGAGCGTCCGCTCCCCCCCTTCCACTCCGAGGCCACCGAGATCATCTGCGGGGTACCCCAGGCCTCATCCCTCAGCCCAACGCTGTTCAACATCTACATGGCACCACTCGCCCACGTCGCCCGACTGCACGACCTCAACATCATCTCTTACGCCGATGACACCCAGCTGATTCTCTCCCTCACCAAAGACCCCCACACCGCCAAAACAAACCTCCACGAAGGAATGAAGGCCGTTGCCGAATGGATGAGGAACAGCCGACTGAAGCTGAACTCTGACAAGACGGAGGTCCTCATCCTCTGATCCACCCCCTCGGCCTGGGACGACTCCTGGTGGCCGACCGCACTGGGAGCAGCCCCAATACCCACCGACCACGCACGCAACCTAGGAGTCATCCTCGACTCCACCCTCTCCATGACTAAGCAGGTCAACGCCGTCTCTTCCGCCTGCTTCAACACCCTCCGCATGCTCCGCAAGATCTACAAGTAGATCCCCACCGTAACGAGAAGAACGGTCACCCAGGCCCTCGTCAGCAGCAGGCTGGACTGCGGAAACGCCCTCTACGCTGGAGCCTCTGCCAAACTCCTGAAACGGCTGCAATGCATCCAGAACGCCTCTGCACGCCTGATCCTCGACATCCCTCGCCGCAGCCACATCACCCCTCACCTGAGAAACCTGCACTGGCTCCCCGTCAACAAGAGGATAACCTTCAAGCTCCTCACCCACGCACACAAGGCACTGCACAACACCGGACCTGCGTACCTCAACAGACGACTCAGCCTCTACACCCCCGCCCGCCAGCTTCGCTCCCCCAACCTCGCCCTCGCCACAATACCCCGCATCCGAAGAGCGACCTCCGGCGGCAGATCCTTCTCCCACCTCGCCGCCAAAACCTGGCACACCCTCCCCATCCGCCTACGGCAGACCCAAGACCTGCAGACCTTCAGAAGACTCTTGAAGACCTGGCTCTTCGAGCAGTAGCAGCACCCCTCCTCCCCCCCTCCCTCCCCCCCAGCGCCTTGAGACCCTCACGGGTATGTAGTGCGCTCTACAAATGCTATGATTGATTGATTGATTGATTGAACTCTGGTCGCACTTAGCTTTCAATACCCAACGGTTTTGTCCACCTTGTTTTTGTAATGAGATCCCACTTTACTCAGTAGTTTATTCGTATATCCGTGTTAATTCACATGATTTCTTCAGTAATCATTCTTAAGCATTTGATACTCATTACAAACTTTCAATTTTAGAAATTTAAAATTTTAGAAATCCATTGTTTCAAAATTCTCCTGTTCAAAACTTTGCCGAATGCATTTCGGGTCGTGGACCCTTCTTCAGGGGCATCTGAACTGAAAATCCAAATAATACAATCAATATAAACGTCAGCTCAAAACAGCCCTTTCACATTCTGGTAAGCCGATGTGCACGCGACAGTGCAATGCAGTTTTACCATAAGTCAAAGACCCAATGTGCACACATTGATATGTTGCTCAAATATTAATTGAAATGTGTCTATTTGACACTAAACTTCTGAGTAAAGTGCTTCTAGTCGGGAGGTGGGGATCCATCTCCGAAATATTGTTTATCTACTATTATAAAATGAAATATTTGTTGCTGCCTTTTCTCAGGGAATTGTACAACAGTTGTTGGATTCTCAATATATTATAGCTTTGAAACTCAGTCTTTTGTTTGATAAAGCCGCAAGTGCCAAAATAAATCTTTTTTTTGATAATCAAGTTTATTGATTTTAAAACAAACCACAAATTTACATTGGCAGCAAAATCAAGCACATTGTCTGGATAATATACAACCGCACGGAAGATGACAGAGACCTGTAAATCATTCTTCAGGATAGAGTCTTGCATGAGGTTATCACGATTCATAAAAACACACACACACCCCTCAGGACAATAGATTGAACCATTTACCCCAAATCTTTTCGAATAGTTCAGGGCAGCCCCGGGCTTCAAAGAGGGGTTCCTCTTGAGTTCTGCACCAGTCTACCCCCCGTATCCACTTCCGTATAGTAGGGGACTTGGCCTGAGACCAGAGTGCTGCAATGTCGCGTTTCGCCACTGCAGTCCCAAAGAAGCGCTTGTCGGTCCAAGAGCCATCCAGGCCATCAAACACACCTAGAATCAGACGTAATGGGTCATGGGGAACCGTCCATCCCAGGGTCTGTGTAAGTTCCAGTTCCACACCCGCCCAGAATGGTGCAAGGACAGGGCATTGCCAGATCATGTGATAAAAGTCAGCTGGGGCGTGAGTGCATCGTGTACAGGTCGGGGAGGGCCGCAGTCGGGCTCTATATAGACGCGCAGGGGTTAGGTATGCCATTTGTAAATAATAGAGTTGGATTAGACGCAATTTGGAGGAGGTCGTCAAGGTCTTGGGGTCCATAAGAGCGTCCCTCCAGTCCGCATCCTCTAAGGGGCCCAGCCAACCCTCCCAGCGGGCACGCAATGAATCTAGGGTTGCGGGGCCATTGTTCACGAGGGAGCGATAAATCCGCGACACCCCCCCTCTACCCAGGTTCCCCATCATCACTTGGGCCTCGAGGGGACTAAATTCAGGGAGGAAGGTGGGAGACGGAATGTGCACCCTGAGGGCATGCCTAAGCTGTAGATATTTGTAAAATTGGGAGGAATGGAGAGAGTAGCGCTGCTGCAAGTCTGCAAAGGTTCTGATGTGGTCCCCAACCCAGACATCCCGAAGAAGCGAGATCCCAATGTGGTCCCACCGACGGAAGTCCCGGAGAGTCGAGGCCTCCCGCAGCCAAGTACCATGCCACAGGGGTGTCTGTTGGGTAACTTTCCCATCCCATTTCGTGTGGTGCAGGGCAGTGCGCCAAGCCAGTAGGACCGTCCTAGTGATGGCGGGGAGGACCTGTGGTATGGGGGCCCCATACAAGTAGGCTTGGAGCTGTGGAAAGTCCATTGATCGAAGCTCAACCTGGTATGCCGGATCGGACCAGCCGCCTGCGAACCAGTCATGAACCACGATGAGTCTCGTGCCCAGATAGTAAAGGTGAAGATTGGTCACACCCATGCCCCCGTCATAAGGAGGTATGCGGCAGTGCGCCAGGGACACTCACGGTCTCCCACCCCTCCATAAAAACCGGGTGAGGAAACCATCAATCTCACGGAACCAACTCCCCGGTAGGTGAAAGGTTATATTTTGTAGAATATATTCAAAAACGGGGGAGAACCATCATTTTAAAAAGGGCACTTCTAAGGGGATTAAGAGGAAGGGATTGCCATCGCCTGAGGTCCGCCTTGGCCTTGGTAACCAGGGGCGTAATATTGAGGGCCCATTCAAGTTCTGGAAGCAGGGTGACCCCGACCCCCAGGTATTTGAAGGACTGCCTACGCAGAGGAATGGTCGTTTGCCAATCGAAGCAGGCACGGGACGGGTGGAGGGGAACCAGAGTGGATTTCGACGGGTTGAGCCGAAGGCCAGAGACCCGTTCAAAGGCGGAAAGGGCGTCCAAGCACCGTGGGCCGGAGTTCTCGGGGTCCGCCAGGAATAGGAGGACGTCGTCGGCGTAAAGGGCGACCTTATCGACCTGATAAGGGTCCCAAGCCCAACCCCTGATGCGGGGATCTTGGCGTATGAGAGAGGCCAGGGGCTCCATCGCTAGCGCAAATAAAAGCGGTGAGAGCGGACAGCCTTGGCGAGTGCCCCTTTGGACGGGGAATGCCTCCGAGAGCACGCCATTAATTAGGACCCTTGCTTTAGGATTGGAGTATAAAACACGGATGAGGCGCCAAAATGGAAGGCCGAAACCCAACACCTCCAGCACGTCCTCCAGATAGCTCCAGTCAACAGTATCAAATGCTTTTTCAAAATCAATGATAAGCAGGGCCAAGTACGGAGTGAGTTGATGGCGGTGTGCAAGGGCGAGGTGGAGACGGCGTATGCAATGCCGGGTACCCCGGGCAGGCATGAAGCCACATTGGTCTGGGTGGACCAAATCGTGCAAGAGGGGGTGGAGACGTTGGGCCAAGGCAGTGGCAAAGATTTTCACTTCGGTGTTGATGAGGGAAATGGGGCGATAGTCCGCACAGGCAAGGGAAGAAGGCGGTTGTGTCTTCGGAAGAACCACAATAGTAGCCACGTCAGTCTCTAGGGGAAAGGACCCCGTGTCCACCACATGTTGGAACAGATCCACTAAGTGCGGAACCAACAAGTCGCGGTAGGTCGCGTAATATTCTTGAGGATAGCCATCCGGCCCTGGCGTCTTACCGGAATGCAAGAGTGAAATGGCCCCGTGTATCTCCTCCGGCGTAAGGGGGAGGTCCAGAGTCTCCGAGACTGCCTGGGGAAGACGGGGCAGTTGGGTCAGGTGAAATGGTGAGCGCCGGCCGCATCGCGAATCTCGGGGATTATGCGGTTGGCTTTGGGGTACGAGACTCGGTTATGGAGTAATTTGCCATTTTTGTCACCCCAGCCGTATACAAGCGCCACTGAGGAGCGCCATAGCATTTTAGCGGATTCCAGAGAGATCTGACAGATCTCCTCACGGAGCATTGCGAGCTGTCGGGTGGAGTCAGCTCTTTCAGCAGAAGCCTGGGCTGTTTCCAACTGTGCAGCGCGGGCCTCGAGCTGCACAAGGCGGGTGGTCTGAGCCGTGCGCTTCGCGTGGACTAAGCCTCTAGCCACGCCTCATACAGTGGCCTTGCCGGCCTCCCACAATGTACCCGGCGAGGGGACCGATCCCTTATTGATCAACAAGTACTGCCGCAGTTCCCGCCGGAGGGTTTCGACGAATTCCGCATCCTGCAGAAACCAAGCGTTCATCCGCCAAGTCGTACGGACTCCACCGGGGGAACTCCCGAGATGGAGGGAGACAGGGGAGTGGTCTGAGATACCTCGGAGCAGGATAGTAACCCCGGACACCAACTGACAGTCGATGGCCGGCAACAGGAGCAGGTCAATACGGGAGTGAGTATGGTGGGCCGCCGAAGTATGAGTATGTTGTTCTCGGCGGGGGTTCCACACCCTCCAGGCGTCGCAGAGACCTAGGGCGGAGGACCAATCAGAAAGGCGCTTAGCAGAGGCAAGGCGGGACGCAGAGGGAGCACCTGTTGTGTCGCGAGGAGGTTGCATAACATCGTTGAAGTCGCCCCCGATGACCGTCAGACCCTGAGGGAAGGTTGAGACTACTAGCGTAAGGCATCGAAGGGCAGAGGGCATTGTGGCAGGGGGAATGTATACACACGAGATTAAGAAGATGACCCTCGATCCTGCCGGTCAAGGCCACATAGCAGCCCTGTGCGTCAGTCTCGGCCTGTGTCAAAATAAAGGGGAGACCCCTGCGAATCAGTATGGCCACTCCCCGGGAACCCCGTGTGAAACCAGAATGCCAGACCCTGTCAAACCCATAACGGGCGAGGAAGGTGCAATTAGTTCCCCGAAGGTGTGGTTCCTGTAGAAAGAGGATGTCGGGCGCCTGGCGTTGGGCATTGCGAAGAACTGCGGTTCGCTTTATATGGTCTAGTAGGCCATTGACGTTCCACGACAAAATGTGGAGGGGTCTATTAAGGGTGGACGTCATCAGAGTGGGTAGTGTGTGTGGAACAGTGCGGGTAGACCCGGGTCCCAAGGGAGGTAACATCCCATAGCCGGGCGCGGGGATAGAGCTCATGTATTCTGATAGGTCTCATGCCGTCGTTGGTGACGTGTGTGCACAGAAAGCTGCCATGAAAAACAAAAACCATTGGCCCGAAGGCGGCCAAAAACAATAAACAATCGGGAGACAACTGTCTTCCCACCCACCCCCCCCTGCCCGCTAACACACCCCACCCTACACTTCTGAAATTGAAGCATCTGTCGCCCTGAAAAGGAAAACAACAAAACAGAAATACAAATAAGTCTGAGTGCTAAGCTAAAACGGATAGCGGAGCATGAGCGTGGCAGAGATGGACCCCTCCATGTAGACTGATATGGGAACGTTAGCAGCTGTAAGAACAATTAAGTAACAGAATTACGGACTCTAAGCCGGTGGGTCCCAGGGGTCAGACTCCGTCGTCCTCCCCGGATCCTCGAAGTGCGGGGCTCTTTGACAAGTCAGAGTCAGATATGGCAGGGCGCAGTGTCTCAGAGGGGTCTGGGATCCGGCTTAGATCAATCAAGGAACCAGTCAGGCTGTGGGTCCCAATCAGTCGAGGTGTTTCAGAGGTAATGAGCAATTGGGACATTGCATCCGGTGATCGGGAGGCCCCGCCGCGCCAGTCACCCTTCCTGCAGGACCCCGCACGACGTCGCTGTGGCTTGGGAAGGGTCGGATGAGGTTGCGTAGGCTCCCGTCGAACAGGGGGGAGGCAGGATGGGTCCGGAGAGGGCGCTCCTCCGTGAGCCAAGTCCAGGCCGCCTGGGGGGTATCGAAAAAGAGTGTCTTGTCTTGAAATACAACTCGGAGTCGGGCTGGAAAGAGGAGACCATAGCGAAGACCCAGGTTACGGAGCTTCTGTTTGACATCGTCATAAGTTCGTCGTTGGGCCTGTACCTCATTGGTATAGTCCGGGAAAAGCATGATCTTATTATTTTGATAAAGCAGTAGATCCTGTGTCCTCGCCGCTCTAAGGATAGCATCTCTGTCCCGGAAGTTGAGGACCCGCAAGATGATGGCCGGGGCAAAGCCCCTGGCGGAAGTCGTGGAACCAGGGAGTGATGGGCGCGCTCGACCGCGAACCTTGGGGAGAGGGACTCCTTGGGCATCCAGATCTCACCCAGGTCTCCACAAATGTGTCCGTTCGACCCTGTTCGGCCCCCTCGGGAAATCCTATGAGGCGCAGGTTGTTCCTCCTTGACCTATTTTCAGCGTCTTCGGCCCGACGGTGGAGTTCCGAGGTCTGAGTTTGGAGGCGGGCCACTTGGGTCTTGAGTTGGCTTATATCATCCTCGGCCGTGGAGATGCGCGATTCCGCCTCCGAGATCCGTGGCGTTGCGCAGGTCCTGACGAATGAGGGCCATGTCCACCCTTACCTCGCCAATCTCGTTCTCCACCGAGGCCTGCGACGCGCCAATTGCTTGGAGGATAGTGGAGAGATCTCCCCCCGCGGGGGCAGGGGTATTGGACGCCCCCCCCTCCAGGATCCCGGTCATTGGTGGTGTATTGGTCCATTTTTGTTTGGGTCTGTGGGGCAGTTGTCTTCGGGGCACGGTCTCTGCCCATCGCTCCCTAGAGTGGGGGGGCCCAGCCGCTGAACGGGTGAGAGAGGCAGACAACAGTCCCAAAGGGGGAGGAAGCCGGCACCCGACCGTCAATACTCGGGCCTGGGCGTCCAGGCCAAACCCCCCAGGTCCCCGTGAGCCTCCGGGGTCAACCAACACGAGTCAGTGAACCCCTCTCCCATCCCCGTCCGATGCGACGGTCGACAAAGGATAGCACCACCTCCCAGTCTCAAGATAGGCCACGGTGAGTTAATGATGAGGGGGCCCCAGGGAGCCGGTCCGTTATTTCACAACGCAGTCGGGCGAGGCCCAATCCAGTGCAGGGGTCCGGTGCCAATCGCCGGAGGTGTCCGAGGGCGGACCGCAGGCTCCAAGCACTGGGGTATAGGCAGGTGCAGGAGGTTGGACAGTGTCCAGCGATTCCCCTCTCCTCGAGCGAGTGGCGGTGAGACGATCCCGGGTGGGCCCCTCCAAGAACAACAGGCAGGTGCAGGCAGAAGGGGGAAGAGGGGATAAGTCACCGAGGAAGGGAGGGGGGGGCGGGAACGCCAACTGCGTCCCCCCGCACCGCCACCCGACACGGCAGCCGATCCTCACCCCATGCCCCACTCACCGGGAGCCCGTAGGCGAAGGTCACGGGGGCCTCTCGCCGTCCTCAGAGGCCAGCAGTGCCCGGGAGCCAGGGTTGATCCGCCGCACTACCTCGGTCCATGAAGAGCAGGGGGGGGCCCAGACAGGGCCAGGAGTGGCAGCAGAGCAACAATAGGGGTGCGCCAGCCAGTTGCGGAGCAAAGGCGGCCCCCAGTGACGGAAGGCCGCGCCAAGGGCCGAGTCCGCCATCTCCCCCCTCAAGACCGGCAGGACGCGGCGTCCAGAGGGCAAGAACGATCCTCCGCCACCAAACACAATGGATGGATCTTCTGGGCACGGAGTTGGGGACACAAATGCAGTAGGGGGGAGAGGGAGCCGATGCCCGACCTCCCGCGCCGCCACCCGACAATGGTGGCCGGGTCTCTCAGAGCCTCACTCACCGGGCGGGTGCAGCCGCGTAAAACCGGGGCCGAGCCTCACCGGGGACATCAGGCGGGTGCACAGCTCTCCGCAGGGCCAGGAGGGAGTCCTCTGGACGGCCGGGCCATGCTCGCTCCTCAGCTCTCCCCGGTCACCTCAGGCTGCGAAGCGATCCCCCAAGCGCGGCCTCGGGCGCCGCCGCGTCGCAGGTAGGCGCCGATACGGAGATGCAGCTTCAGGGTGTCTCAGGTGGGGGGAGAGACAAGCGGACCCCGGCCAGGCACCTCCGTCACTCCGCATCAGCAAGGGGGGAGCCAGGCGGCGGAGCGCCATGGCAGAGGCATTAGGGCCACGGGTGAAGCACAGTGGAGGCCGCCATTTTGCAGTTTCTAGGCCCCGGGAGGAGGGAGGTCGGATCCAGGCGGCGGGAGCCCAAATCTACCAGCAAAAGGGGTCAAAGCAATGCTGGCAGGACAGGGAATCTCTGTGGGCAGCCTAGAGGGTCCGATGGCAGCTGCAAACGGGCGGATAACGGAGGGGGTCCGGAGCACTCTTGGAGTGCGACCGCCATCTTGACGCCTCCCACACCTATTAATCGCCAAAATAAATCTTAAGCAACAAGTGGAGGCACTCTCAGCAGAATAGGCCCAATAACTATAAAGGAAGATGAAAAATGTCCTAGTTAGCGTGAAGCAAAATTTAAATTCTTTCCAGGACACAGAAGTCCAGATTATGCATAACTTTCTTTACTTCAAAACTCACAGCAGCAAAGAATTTAAGACTACAACTCCCATGAATAATATAATTATCTCATCAACACCACATGACGCAATAGCCAATCATAATGCCCCTCAGGCTATAATAATCCATGTGATCCTCTTCTTGTCCTCTTTTTTTTGTGCAATTGGTGGTATCCTTCCTGCTGCAGCGTTCATCGTTGTTTATCTTCTGTAACTAGAAGGCAACAACATTTGTTAATGCTCTTCTTTAATGAGGCCCTTAACATAACTAGTAAATGACTTGACAAGGTTAAAATGTACAAATCAACAATAGGAATATACATAAGTCCAATGTAATGTTAAGTAAAATACTAATACCCAACGTGACCTTCTGACTTTCAGACATCGGGATGGACACTTTATGGACTACAGAGGGGAGGATAATATGCGCCTTTGTGTCCTTTGTATAATTGAAAAGTTCTTTCACGCTAGCTAGGACATTTTTCATTCAATGACAGGACTGGAGGCTTGATTATGCTTGTTTAAAACTTACAAACCACCAATAAAGCCAATTGATCCATTAGTTTAAAATAGAATCTCTTAAATGTGTAATCTGCGGACTAATCTGCAGTTCATAAAATATCTTCCAATCTAGTCCCCAACATGAAGGAATTGGATACCATAGCTCCCTGGGTGGAGTGTGCCCCAAAAATGGAAACACCAACCCCGGCCTCCTGCATCACCCAGCTGGTCATGTTGGGTGTAGACACTGCCTTCTGGGGTATGGTAATAGAGCTCAATAACTGGTCAAATGCAGCAGATCAGAGTTCTTGAGACACACTTTCATACTCTCTCAAACAATGAACCACACAATCTGGAGTTGTCTGGAAAGGCCTGGTAGAATAATGTTCTAGTGTTAGATTTGGTCTGTTGTGGGACGGTAAACATTACACCCACCGAGATGTAGGATGTCCCTTGCAAGTCCAACGCCCCACATCGGTCACTCTTGCATGAAATGAGACAAAGTAGTATTGTAAGCTTACCAAATAGTTGTTTCTGATAAATGTCAGAATTGTCGGGCCATCTGCTGAGAAGAGATAATACCTTGTTAACCTCCCACATGTTAGTGTACCTAGCCTTTGGAGGATTCGAAAACCTGATGCCTTTCATTAGTCTGCGAACCAATGGATAGGAACCCTTTGGTTACCTGCTACCGGAAGATGGCCTGCTGAAATTGCAGAACGTGAGTGATTCATAGTAGAGTATGCTCTGCCTACCTCAGCCAGTTGTGATAGGAAATTCACTATAACCGCAACATCCGCCCCCATGGTATCCATGTTTATTTCCATGCACCAACTGCTCCAAGCTGACCATGCAGACTTGTATCTCTTATGGATGACTGCCACCCATGCCTGTTCCATGAAAGACAAAGCTGGCTGTGAAATTCCTGGCACCTGCCATCTTGCCCAGATATCCGCCATGCCATAGGATGTAAATTGTTTGTCCTGAATCATCTGGTGAAACTCTCTCTCTGGAGCCCATAGGAGATCCAGTGACATCGGAAGCAGTACTGGATAGTCGCATGACATCTCCAGAAGAATCAGAAACCATGTTTGTGACCTCCAAACCAGAGACACCAAGATCAACTTAGCTTGCTGATGTTTCACCCGTGTTGCCACTCTGGTGATATGAGGAAGTGGGGGGAAGGCATAATTCAATTCCTTGCCCCACTCCTGAAGAAAAGCATCCACCTCTGTGGCCTCCAACAGTAGAACTGTGGAATCTGAGCGTTCAGTCTCGATGCAAACAAGTGCATGAGAGTGGGTCCCCCATCTCTGACACAAGCAGTTGAATACTCGAGGATTCAGCCTCCAATCACTGGAATCCCTCAGGAATCGTGAGTTCCAATCTACAGTGGAGATAGAGCTGCCTGGGAGATACATCTCTTCCACCGGCCAGGGCTTTTGATCTCATTCCTGCTAATTTGTTGACATACTGCACTGTGGGGATATTGTCCTTTTTTAAAAGAATTTTTACAGAATGCAACATTCCACTTTGTCCTTTGCTAGGCTGAGGATGGCAAATTATCCCACCAACAACTCCAGGCAGTTTATATGGAGCTTCAGTTCCTCTTGCGACCATGTCCCTCCAGTGGATATGGATCCGCATCTGGCTCCCCAGCCCCAAGGGCCTGTATCCGATTAATTGACAATCTCGGGAAGGGAGCAAGAAGACTGCACAGCCGTTCCACACTTCCATGTGGTCCAGCTGTCACTCCTTCTCTGTCCTGGCCTCCGCTGTCAGTGCCTCTTCTTCCTCATAGGATAGGCCCCTCTGTAAATGCTTGATCTTTAGATGTTCCTGGAAATCTTGTTGATCGGTGATTCCATCGTTAATGTGATTGAATCGATGATAAATCCTAAAAACTCCAACTTGTGTATGGGAGTGAGATCCAGTTTGGTCAGATTGATTATGAATCCCACGTTTTGTAGTCTCAAGCTTGGCCCTTCAGAGTGGCCCTGTCCTGTGACATTATAAGCACGTCATCCAGATAGATGATCATGCGTTGCCTCCGCGATTGCAACCACACCACTAAATGTTTCAGCAGTTTTGTGAAGCTCGACAGTGTTGAAGCCAGGCCAAAGGGAAGTACCTTGAATTCCCAAACCTGATTCTAGAGGAATTCTAGGAAATGTCTGTGAGGTGGAAAAATTAGGATAGAAAGATAGGCATCCTTTAAATTGAGTCTGATCATCCAGTCCCCCTGTCGTAGGAGATCTCTTAGAAGATGGACTCCCTCCATCTTGAAATGTCTGTATACCAGCTAGCCGTTGAATTTCCATTAAGTTTATGAGCGCGGTATGGGGCGCTCTTACCAAAAAAACATTTGTTTGTCAAGTTGACAAACAAATGCTTTTTTTTGTAAAATTGCTCCATGCCGCGGTTTCACTTTAAGGGCAGCCGCGGACCTTCTTTAGGCATGGCTCGGCTAAAGAAAGGGGCGTGGCCTCTATTAACATGAAAGCGCAGCACAGGGTGCTTGAAAACAACAACCAAAAAAAGTGAATTAATAGTAAAAATAAAAACATGCGGCCGCATTCGGTGCCGCAAATAAACCAAAGGAGCGGGCGCCACTGTGGCGTGCCATGCTATAAAAAAAATAATAATACATTACTAGTAATATAAAAGCGTGCTGCGATGTTGTGGGTGGAATAGGGGTTAGATCATTAAAGAAAATAGTGCTCACCGACTACTTAACGCAGACTGTGTACCAACACAAGTAAAAAGTCCAGTCGTTACGGATAGTTACAAATGCAGACAAGGCGGTACCAAGGAGGCACTACTAAGTCTATTCACAAATGAAAAGCAACGATTTCGCAAGGACGGTAACAGGAGCCAATTGAAAAGATGGGCGGGGAAATGGGTGTGGCTTCTATGACATACCTCAATACAGCATGCCTCGCAGAGAAGCACATGCACTGCCCAGGCTCGACTTAAAAATGGCTCAATTAGTGAATTAGAAAGCCAAAAAAGTTGCCTCTGTTTGCAAATCGGGGCTGTGTTGAACTTGCAAAGACACTCTGTATTGGTATTCTTCAGGGTATGGGAGACTGCATTGATTTCAGCTTGCTGCGGGCAATGTATGTTTTAATATCAGGGAAGCCAACATTAAAGACCGGCCCAGCAGATCATAAACTGGCCCACGAACAGGCAAAAAAACGACCCACACCCTGACCTTCCGGACCAGACCTTCCGGTACTGCCTGATTGACCTGTAGACTAGCCTGTCCAGACAGGACAATGAAACAAGCACTGGTAAAGCCAATAGGTCGCTCCTATGCAGGAGCTATTGGCTTTGTCAATATGTTTTAGCCATGTTGTACACCATGTTAGTAGGGTAAAGGAGAGTGAAGTGTAGTGTCATATAGTGGAGTAGAGTGGAATGTTATGGAGTGGCGTAGAGTAGAGTTGAGTGGTGTGGAGTGGAGTGAAGTGAAGTGGCATAGAGTGGAGTAGTGTGGAATCTCTTGGATGGAGTAGAGTGGAAGGGCGTAGAGTAGAGATTTGTAGAGTGGATTGGCACAGAGTGTCATAGAGTGGTGTAGAGCAGAGTGAAGTGGTGTAGAGGGTGTTGCATAGAGTGGAGTACATTAGAGTGATGTAGCGCGGAGTAGATTGTCATAGAGTGGAGTGGCATAGAGTAGTGTAGGAAAGTAGAATGGCATCGAGCTGAGTAGAGTGGAAAAGAATGGAGTGGCATATAGTGGAGTGGGATGGCATAGAGTGGAGCAGTAGAGTGTAGTAGTGAGTTGTAGAATAGAGTGGAGAAAAGTGGCATAGAGGGATTTGCGTAGTGTCGTAGAGCGGAATAGTGGCGTAGAGTGTTGTGGAGTGGCATAGAGTGGAGTAGAGTGTCTTAGAGTGCAGTAGAATTTAATGTAGTAGAGCGTCATAGTGAAGTATCAGAGAAAGTAGTGTCGTAGAGTGGAGTGTCGAGTGAAGTAGAGTGGACTAGAGTGAAGTGGCGTAGAGTGCAGCAGTGTAGTGGAGTAGTGTGTCGTAGAATAGAGTGGAGTAAAGTGCCATGGAGTGGCATAGAAGGATTTGCGCAGAATGCAGCGGCATAGAGTGCAGTGGTATGGAGTGCATTGGTATAGTGGTGCAGAGGCGAAGAGTGCAGTGGTGCATAGTAGAGTGGGGTAGAGTGCACTGGCATTGACCAGAGTGGTGCAGAGTAGAGTAGAGAGGCATAGAGTGAAGCGGTGTAGAGTGCAGTGTCCTACAGTGCAGTTGTGCACAGTAGATTGGAGAGGTGTAGAGTGCAGTGGCGCAGAGTGCAATGGCATGCAGTGCAGTGGCATAGAGTAGAGTGGCGTTGAGTTCGGTGGCGGAGAGTGCAGTCTTGCAGAGTAGAGTGTCATAGAGTGCAGTGGTGTAGAATGCTGTGGCATAGAGTGCAGTGGCATAGAGTGCAGCAATGGAGTGGAGTAGTGTCGTAGAATAGAGTAGAGTAAATTGCCATGGAGTGGCATTGAAGGATTTACATAGAATGCAGCGGCATAGAGTGCAGTGGCATGGAGTGCATTGGCGTAGAGTGCATTGGATTACAGTGTAGTAGAGTGGTGCAGAATAGAGTGCAGTGGCACAGAGTTCAGTTGCAGTGTTGCAGAACAGAGCGACATAGAGTGCAGTGGTGTAGAGTAGATTGGAGTAAAGTGCAGTGGCATAGAGTGATGCAGAGTAAACTGACAGAGTGTAGAGTGCAGAGGCGTACAGTGCAGTGGTACAGAGTAGATTGGCGTAGAGTGCAGTGGCATAGACTGTATTGGTTTTAAGTAAAGTGGTGTAGAGTGTATTGGCTTAGAGGGCAGTGGCGTAGAGTGCAGCGGCATAGAATAGAGTGGCGTGGCACAGGGTAGGTTGCAGTGGCGTAGAGTCGAGTGGTGTAGAGTGGAATGGTGCAGTGTGGAATAGAGGGACGTACAGTGGAGTGGTTTATAGTAGAGTAGTGAGGGGTAAAGTGCATTAGCATAGAGTAAAGTGGTGTAGAGTAGAGAGGCGTGGAGTGGTGCAGAGTAGAATGCAGTGTGGAGTGACGTGTGGAGTGGTGCTGAGTATAGTGCAGTGACGCAGTATGGAGTGGCATAGTGTGGAGTGGTGCAGAATAGAGTGCAGTGTCGTGAAGTGGTGCGGAGTGGAGTGGGGTACTATGGAGTATGCATGGTGTGTTAGGGCACTGCTATTACAGACAGCACATCTTCAATTAAAACGACCATTGCATTTGCACAGACATACAGTTTTACTGATAAAAGTATACAGCGCATCAATGATAATGTGTGGAAATGTCATCACCTAGTGTATTGATTTGTTTTGATCGGAATCAAGTATTTGCTTCCACCACACTTCAGAATTACCAAAAAATGTGCTTCATTTGTGCTTTCCATATTCTGAAATATCTGCACAGTTCATTTACAGATATTTAAATTTTGTTTCTGATGGATACATCTGCCTGTGGATTCCTCACCTTTTGAGTTACCCCAATGTACAGCATTCCACAGAAACTTTTCTCCATAGCTCTCCCACGTCAGCGAGGACGTCATAATGCATCAGCTCCGCACGCGACTCTGTGTGATGTCATCGGAGCCATGAGAAGACCTCATCGGTGTGCTGACGTCGGGTCCCTTTTTTCTGTGCCGTTGACGTGTAATGTTTTTTTTTCCCAGGCTCTCAATTTCCGGGAGATTTCTTCGATTCTGTTGCTGCAACTTTGTTTCTGTTGAAAATGTCTCCTCCAACGAAGTTGGGTTTCAAGACGTGTAGGTAATGTGGTGGTCAGATGTGTTAAAGATTGCAGGAATCGCTGTTAGCATGAGCTGAAAGCCATTTTGTACTTGGCAGCCATTTTAGTTAGCCATGTGCTCGCCATGTGCTTTCTCCCTCTTCCAGAGTCTTGCACATGCTCAGAGAGGCCTAGCTGGTAGAATGCACCTGCTCCTAGTATAGAACTGTCAAGCTATTCTTACTCATGTAAGCAGTTTAGTCTCCCCTCCCACTTTGTGGAGCAAGCAAATTTTGTATGCCCATATTAGTCAATAAGCATGCTTGTATGTGCTAGGACCTCCCCTTGATTTTATGCTGACTATGTAACAAATACATATATAAGGACCCTGTTCTCTGTACTCATTAGAATGCCTCCTACAGTGGCCTGCGGGTACCGTAAGATGCAATCTCCCTCATCTGAGGTTAATAAAACATGTTTTTTGATATTACAGCTTCTGTGCCAATCTCTTCTTTGTTGGTTTTAAGGACCAGATGTATCAGTGAACCCCTAAGAAGGTTTTTATTTCTACAAATGGCGCCCGAAAGTGGGACTCATTCGGTGCAGCGGCTATCCAAGGGAGTGGTCTTGAAGGGAGACAGGAATCTACTGAGGAGTACAGGACAGGAATCTACTGAGGAGGTACCCAGCGCACGGAGATTGTTTGTTTTCCAGCCCAATATATTTCTGGTCTTCCTGATCTGATCCTCCAAGTGTTTGCCGCTCCCGACTGAGAACTTCTTTGGCGTGAGTATTTTAAAACGACCGTTAGGTCACTCAGAACTTGGCAGTTGGAACCTGGACACCATTTGATTGGTAAGAGCCGTTTTGCGGCACTTGCTGTTGGTTTGATGCCTTTGATTGGTAAGGTAGTTTTAGTAACACTTACTGTGGCTTTGTTTGTATGATTGGCCAATTTTGGAATTTGTTTTGTAATTATATATGCATTGCAATTCATATAGGCAGGTAATGAGGAGATTTTTTTCTAACTTTGAAAATTTGAACGACACAGATTGTGTTAAGTGTCACTTGGAGTATAATATTATATATGCTATAATATTTTTGGCATGCCTGTTACCAGTACACTTCGTAGAAAGTGTTGCTGTCTTGGAGGTACCGATATGGATTTAGGAAGTACTCAGCTGACTCCCTCAGAGGGGATACCTAAATAGGTTTAGGTATAGTAAAAAGATATTTCTTCCTTGGTGACTAAGTACCCCATGGAACTAAATATGTACATAAAACGGATCCGGATCTGCGCACTTAGTAACATTCATAAGTGGTGATATGCAGAGCGCTTTTTGAGTGTTCTACCAGCCAAAACTGGCGAATTTGGTGTATTTCAGCTTTTTGACCATGGAACAGTTTTTTTGGGCTACTTTTGAGAGCTCTTCTTGTAAATATGACTTACAATTAGTATTTACAAATAGGTTGGTCTTGCGTACACTTTGTAAGCTGTTCTAAGTATTGATTTGTGGGTTCAATGTGTGTTTAAATGTCTATGTGGGGTTTTGGTTTGACATTGGTAATACTTGTGTGAGTACTCTGTTTAAGAATGGCTAGCTTTAAGCGCGCTGTGTTGTGTCCTTCTGTAACTGTCTTGAATGAGCTCAATGAGTTTGTTTATGTTTTTTTGCTGTCATCATTCTGTTATGCAAACTGTCATTTAGTTACTTACATATTAAATAAAAATCCAGAAATAAATTATGTAACATATGCTAAACAGCTGCATGTTACTATTAAATTGACAGAGTAAGACACTGTACATGTGTGCAAATTGCCACAATGTTAAACATAAAATTAGAATTCGTATTCAATAGGATTAAAATAGGCCTCATACAGAGAGAAAAAAAAACGAAATTGTGTGTTTTGTAATCAATAGACTAAAATACATGTTATAGCCTTTTCCTTAAATACATTGTATTAGACATTAAAAGGCATGCACATCATTTGAGTGAATTTGGTCGTTGCTGAACTAAATACACATTATAGAAAGATAGATTTGACTGCATTGAAATGCCTCAGTTTTTAAATAGACTGTGACATGCTTTTCTTTCAGCACCCGAGAAAAAGCTTTCCGACAGCTGTGTTTAAACTGACTAACTGAAAAGCAACCGTTTGACACAGCAAATGGGGATTTAACTCTGTCAGTGTATTTCAAATAATAAAGGGGTTTTTTCCTGAGAAAGGCGTGAAAATTCAACGCCTGCTGACAAACAACAGCTGCATAAATAGCATATGGCTATTCCTGCTCACGGCCACAGACAGGAATGCTGTGTCAGCGACATTTTAAGTCAGTGTAAAACTGGTATAAGGGCCTGCCCTATTTTAAAAGTTTCAAAACACCAGTTTCATTATTTTGGATAACAGAGAACAAAATTGAAAGTAGGGATTTCCTTTCTTAATGCTTTTTCATAAGTATATCTATGGTTCTGATATTAAATGATAACTGTCCATTAAAAGTGGCGCAGACTTTTCCTGTTTCAAGTAAAGGCTTCTGTGCTTAGGGTTATGAATGAATGTGTTTAAATATGATAGGCTACAATGAAGCTTGCTTTTCCAATGTGGAATCATTAAAATGGTTGGTTTTATTGATAAAAAATAAAATTTAATTATATGGGAAAAAATATATTGTTAAAAACAAATGCTTTAAATTCGTTTTTTTCATCTTTATAAAGCCTAATCATCATACTGTGAATTCCTAGCATCAAAGTTGAATTTAAGCAGTGCTATACCGGAAAAAAAGGGAACTTAAATGTGAAATGTCACTTTACCCAGCCGTACAAAACTCATTTTTATAAGGGTATATCTTATACATTTCTGATTTCCCATTCCTGGGCTATCTAGAGAACACTCTGGGGGTTCCTATTATGCAAAAATATTGTAGGATATTCATTTTTAAGTGCCCCTACCACCAAAGTCGAAATTGAGCTAAATTCACAATTTTACAAGCAGTTCTACCACTCAAGGCAGTTTTAACGTGCTCTCAGGCTTCCATAAAGTATATGCAAGTATAAAATAAACAGCTGCCTCTGCATTACTAGATTGCACACCACTGTACATAAATGAAAATAAGTATAGGACTGCTTTTCGCTGTGATTCTCCAGAGTTGCTTTGCATTACAAACCGCATGGCAAGCCTTGCACGCAAAAATGAGCAGCTGCTGAACGGGTCAAAGGTCGGAGTTCTGTATTTAGCAACTTAGCAGAGTGAAGGGTAATGTTTGCTGGGACACTTCGACCTTCGAAAGATTTTTGAAAGACGAGATGATAGCGCAAAGAGAGAAAGAGAAGCTTTGCTTCCTATTTTTGGCAAACACACGTTTAGCGCAATCATATGCAACGAAGGAAAACAACGCTCAGTTGAGCATTGATCTGCCAGGTATATCAACATAATGGTTTTAGTTTAAAGAATACTGTGTAGGGGCTACGATAAGGAGGAAATGGATTTTAGTTTGCATTCATGCGCCCTCATGTTAATCTAGTACAATTGCTGTAGAAATTGGTTTAAAGTTAACTCAATTTGCATTGTGTTAGACTGAATCAGAGAATAGCCACTTTCTAAGATATCTCCTACAAGTTTGTTTGTGCCCAGTTGCTACAAATAGGGGTTGAAAGTGTTGACAGAAGTAAAACCTGTTTCAGGTTTTCCTACTGTCAAAATGGGGGAAGGAGGCTAGCTCCTCTACAAATTAAGGGTAGGCAAAATTATGTTTTCTCTCTTCTTTTTCTCACTTTTTTTTAGTCTGTCTAAAGCTGTCTAGGAAATGGCCATGTGACAGTTAAGGCACTTTGCATTGTTCATAAGGCGGCACACAAAATGGGGCCTAAACCATTACAGAGAATGTTTACTTGGTACTCCCCAGCTAGAAGTCTTCGTTCCTCGGCAGCCCACCTAGTATGTACCCCACGAGTCAAGAAAACCCGACTAGGAGGTAGATCATTTGGCTATGCAGCCGCAAGGCTATGGAATGAACTACCAAGTGAACTCAGACAGACTGATGACTTACTGCAGTTTAGAAAAAAGCTAAAAACCAGGCTCTTTCCAAAAGAATAGCCTTGAGAGATTGGCGCATGATGATTCATAGTTTTATAGCTGCACAGTGATTTAGGTAATCCCAGCGCCAGGATGCCCGTTGGGTGACAGCTGCGCTATATAAATGCTACTTACAATTACAATTGGCTATTCTGTAATACTGTTTTAAAATTGTTAGAATTAATAAAAAGATGAAACACATAAGCTATGTTACTGCCCATCCTGTATGAAAGAATGAGTAGAACAGATTGATGTTCCCTTATTTGATCTTTAAGGAAAATTGTATAGTGGGGTTTCTGTTCAAAAATCTCAGGTGGCAACACTATTATTGTTTATGTTATTCTCATGTTCTATACAGTTTTGCAAGGGCATTGCTAGTCTTTTATTAGCTAGCCTGTGTCAATAAGCTGACAGCCCTTATTAGAGCTGGAGATAGGTTTTTTTCCTTTTGAAAATGATGTTGCATAGTCCAGATCGTGAAAAGTACAATGCAGGAAAGACGCTCATGTGATCCTTAGCAAACATTTTGAAGGAAAATATTGTTTTATAGGAATTTGTTTGTCATAACATGTTCTGCTGGAGAAAATGTACTCACTATGTTGAAGTTTAGTTTTTTTTGCAATAAGAATCCCTGTTAAATTAGCAGTCTTAGATTTTCCTGCTGCACCTATAACATGAGAGCATGGTCCTAAGCATAACATGTAAGAGAAATTATTTTACAAGTGTCTGCAGTCCTGTACAAGTAATGTAAAATCTATGAGTAAAAGTGTAGAACATTTCCTTTTTCTTGAGGGTTCTTCAGATTAGTAATATAGGAATACACCAATGTAAGTATTTGGAGTATGTCTGTATTGTTTTTCTCTTTTCCTCAGAATTTAGTAAATGAACACAGACTTCCTTGGCTGCTTGGGATTGGGTGATGTATTACTCTTGTCAGTTCACCAAAACGTTCCTTTTATACTTGCCAATAGGTTCAGGGTTTTCTACTCTCAGATAGATGAAGTGGTTCTTGGGTGCCTTGCTAATGTATGGGGCGCCCCAAGACTAAGGAAGTATTCTGAGACTATCCTCTCTGTTGTTAGATTATTTCTGTGCCTTGTCTAAAGACCTCTTGTTCTGTCCACCAATAGATATTTGCTGCCTTACAACCATTGCCAGAGGGGCCCGGACATCAGATCCAGCCTGGGAGTCAGCGCCACTGCAGCTTGAAGCCAAAGTGAAAGGAACCAGCATAGGCGTTGCTGGCAACTAGGACCTCAGTGAAGGCGGAAACACTGGGACGTGAAGTGTGTACCCCTGCCACTGTCTTGGGCGAAAGACGGGGTTACAAATCAGGATGGAGAAATCTTTGTGTGGATCCAGTTTTTGATGCCCAGCTGAGAGAGTCACAGAACGACAAGGACGGCAAGGAGGCTTTTGCTTGAGGTGACCCCCTTTGAAACAAGGGTTGCTTCAGAGATCCTAGCTTCAGGCCTCTTAATCCTGGTCCCAAGTGAATGCAAGTCTACGCCTTTTGTTTGTTGATCAAGAGATGCCCGAGCACACTGGGTACAATTTGTGGCCCCAACAAAAGAGCAGTGCGCCAGAGGTGCAAATACAGGAGTTAGGGAAGGACTTGAGTTTAGGGTACAAGTGCTATGCCCTTGGTGCCTGTTAGATTAAAGTGAAGAAAACTGGTGCACTGCCTGAGACACTGGACAGGATCATTGAGGGTATTTGCCCTGGGGGGGGTGATTGCCCGATCCTGAAAGAAAGACTTTTTCTTCTCCGTGATTCTTGAGTTGCGAGTTGTGCAGCTCCACCGTGGGAACAACAAGAGCCTGCCTGTGAGGCTCAAAACGGACACAGGGAGAAGACTCCCCTCTGGCTGGTTGGTTTTAGAACTTTCCCAAGGACTCTTTTTTTTGTTAGTAATGTACCCCTTTGGTCGTCCCATTTTTGAGGAGGAGCAGCCCTTTGCGGCTCCTTGTCCTAATTCCTATGGCCCTGTGTGGTCCTCTTGGTCCCCGGAGCCAGGATTGTTTTTGTAATAATCTATTTTGACTTCCCTGACATTTGCATTACTTATCATTGGAAAATATTGAGATTTCTGTTTGAGATAATAGTCATTATTCTCTCTTGCTACCTGTATGACCCAATGCTCTGTTCACTTTGTACTCCTGCTTATACCTTGTATATACCTGCTTAATGAAATGTTTAGAATGTAAATACCCACCTAGCATAGGATGTTGATGAATTTATGAGAAGAAAATGTGCAAAATATTTTCTATGTCTCTACTAGATCATGGTAATGTCTTTAGCTCATGCTAAAAGGATCGTCTGTTAAAGATTGCAGGAATCGCTGTTAGCATGAGCTGAAAGCCATTTTGTACTTGGCAGCCATTTTAGTTAGCCATGTGCTCGCCATGTGCTTTCTCCCTCTTCCAGAGTCTTGCACATGCTCAGAGAGGCCTAGCTGGTAGAATGCACCTGCTCCTAGTATAGAACTGTCAAGCTATTCTTACTCATGTAAGCAGTTTAGTCTCCCTCCCACTTTGTGGAGCAAGCAAATTTTGTATGCCCATATTAGTCAATAAGCATGCTTGTATGTGCTAGGACCTCCCCTTGATTTTATGCTGACTATGTAACAAATACATATATAAGGACCCTGTTCTCTGCACTCATTAGAATGCCTCCTACAGTGGCCTGCGGGTACCGTAAGATGCAATCTCCCTCATCTGAGGTTAATAAAACATGTTTTTTGATATTACAGCTTCTGTGCCAATCTCTTCTTTGTTGGTTTTAAGGACCAGATGTATCAGTGAACCCCTAAGAAGGTTTTTATTTCTACAGATGTATATTACGGACCCGCATGAAGCTTGCCTCTGGTATTTGTCATCCGACCAGGACTTCAAAGTCTGCTCGTCATGTCGCCAGATAAACCCTAAGGCCTTCAAAGAAAGAGAGGCTAAGTTGTTTATGGCTAGGGCTTAAAAACAGAAGGGAGGTCGTCAGTGGTCTCGACCTCGTTGGAAGTCGCCGTATCCCCACAACTCAAGATCTTCCAAGAGAAAGCATAAGAAGAAGCGGTGCTATGGGTCTCAGCGTCATTCTTTTAAAGATGGTTCTCCGAAGTCGGCATCCCCAGATCCAAGGCCTCGGCGTAGAGAGGAGATATCTCCGAGGATGTCTCCTGCTTCGTCCCCTCTCCAAGGTCTAACACTCCACCTTCTGCTCCAAAGCCTGTGACTACGCCTCTGGCACCAGGGCCGATGACTCCGGCTCCACTACAAGAGCCAGATTTGGTGGTCCCTAAAACAGCACCAGAGCCCTCAAACCAGGGCCCGGTGTATCCGGCATTCCTGACTCCTGGCTCAGATCCTTCCAACTTTCTTAATGCTATGTTCAGCATTTTTGTGAGGGCGGCGACTCAATCTGGTGCACCTGCGAGCCCCATGGTTCTGCTTTCTTATTCGCTTGGAGGCTTTACAGCTTACTTCCAGCAGGCTCCCTTCATGCCGTTCATGCCTATGTCTCCATTGGCCTGGCCTCAGCCAGCGCCGAGATAGTCAATGCCGTTGCAGGAAGGGTGTGACCCTTTGGTGTTGAATGAACCATCTCCGGCACTGTCTAGATCCGAACCGGTGCCAGTTCGTCCACAGCCGACTCCACCGACTCGACCTTTGGATCGTCCTTCAGCACGGGTACTGAAGTCTCCAGTGCCACCTATGGCGTCGCCGACGCTGAGGATCAGATCCCATAGGGAGGCTCAGATGTTGTTGGAAGAGGTGAGATATCAGGAAGAGTATGAAGATGCTAAAGAAGGAGAAATAGTGGATTTGGATCCTGACTTTGAGGGCTTAGAGGAGGCTAGTGGACTGGATACCTCCCCAAGTGGGAGTTATTGTCTCCCTAAGGGTTTGCCGCTTCCAGAAGTAGCATCTCATGCAGTAATAAGAAAGGCTGCAGAATTATTGGAATTGCCTTTCCCATCTGCCAATATTCTTACAGAGGTGCTTCATTTGTCTGCCTCTTCTTCAGAGCCTATATTACCTTTAAATGAGGCATTAACAGAACCTATCCTGGAGATCTGGCAAAAGTCTATGACCTCTGCTGCGGTTTCTAGGCAGCTCCAGGAGACCCTGCGTTTTTATCATCACACCCAATGCCTGAGAGTCTAGTGGTTCAGGCATCCTGCTCCCCTAAGTTGTCTACAGGTTAATTCCCTACTGGGCCTGCGGATAGGGAGTCCAAAAGGATGGAGCAGTCAGCTAAGAAAATCTTTTCTTCTGGGAAAATGACCCTCAAGTCTGCTAACACGTTTGGGGCGTTATGTATATGCCTTGATGGACTCAGCGAAGGAGGTTGTCTAGAAGTCATGCTTGGTTGAAGGGGGTCTGGCTTTTCGCCAGATGTTCAGGCTACTCTCTTGGACTTACCATTTGATGGGTCTCGTTTATTTGGGTCCAATGCTGATTCTCCGCTGCAGCAATTTAAAGACAGCAGGGCGACTGCGAGATCCCTAAGGCTTGAGACCCAGCCTAGGGACTATAGGCAATTTTGCATATTTCAAGGATTCTCAAAGAACCTGTCCTTTCGGGGAAGAAGTTGACAGCAACAGCAGCAGTAGGACTCAAATCCCCTTTATAAGAGCTTCAGAGGAAAGGGTAGAGGTCGTCTGCGTGGTTCTGCCCTTCAACAAGTCTCCTCCTTCTCTTCTCCTCTTCCTTCCCTGCCGTTGTTGCAAGAAAGCAGCTCTAGCTTCATCATCTTGGAGCATGCTTACCCCATGGCAGGACTGGTGGCCTATATTCTGCCTCACTGGAGGTCTGTCACTACAGACCTCTGAGTTTCAGACATTGTGGAGAATGGGTATACCCTACCCTTCCAGGAGTATCCCCCTCCTTTTCCTCCCCGACAAGGCCTTTGCTCGGAAGAGCATCTTCTGCTTCTCCAGCAGGAGGTGCAAACGTTGCTTCAAAAGGGTGCAATATAGTTGGTTCCAGACCAGGAATGGGTTCAGAGATGCTATTCCCGGTACTTCCTGATTCCCAAAAAAGGACGGTCGTTTTCGGGTGATCCTCGACCTCAGGATTTCGAATTCTTTCCTCAAACAGGAAAAGATAAAAATGTTGACCCTAGCACAGGTTCTCCTTGCGCTGGAGAAGGAAGACTGGATGGTGTTGATCAGTTTACAGGATGCTTATTTTCACATTCCCATTTTGAAATCACATCGGACGTTCCTCCGTTTTACGGTGGGGTCTCAGCATTATCAGTATGCGGTCCTTCCATTCGGCCTTACTTCCGCACCTCGGGTCTTCACAAAGGTGATGGCGATGGTGGCAGCACATCTCAGAAGGTCGGGGATTCCAGTGTTCCTGGCTCTAGACAACTGGCTGCTCAAAGCAAAGTCGCCAGAGATGGTGTTGCACCATTTGCCAATGACAACGCAACTGTTGTTCAGCTTGGGTTTCTCAATAAATGTACCCAAATCTCACCTGGAGCCCTCTCAGGGCAACCTGTTCATAGGGGCAGTATTGGACACTACAGTGAGTCATACCTTCCCGCCTCCTCCGAGGATTCAGGACATTCAGGCTATGATTCTGCTGTTTCAGGATGGAGCTTTTGTTCCAGTCCAGAAGGTCTTGCACCTGCTCGGTCTGTTAGCTTCCTGCATTCTGTTGGTCAACCATGCACACTGGCATATGAGGGCTCTTCAGTTGTGCCTCTGCAGGCAGTGGTTTCAACACAACGGAGATCTCGATGAGTTAGTCAGGATCTCCAGAGACACTGAAGCAGATCTGCAATGGTGGGGTGTGTCTGGCAACCTGTCTCAAGGGAAGCCATTTCACCCTCCTCCTCCAGTGGCCACAGTGATCATGGATGCCTCCACTCTAGGGTGGGGAGCTCATCTGGGAGATCTGGAGGCCAAAGGTCTTCGGTCTTCAGAGGAAAGATTGTTGCACATCAATCTTCTGGAATTGCGGGCAATACGTCTTGCTCTCAAGGCCTTCCTCCCTTCCCTTCGTGGTCAACAAACATGGAGGAGTAGGGTTGTATCTTCTTTGCAGAGAAGATCTGCGGCTTGGGTTCTGGGCTCAGGACCAACAGATTTGTGTAATTGCAAATCACTTGGCCAGAGTTCTGAATGTACGTGTGGACAGTCTCAGTCGATCACGAGTGGCGTCTCCATCCGGAAGTGGTACACCACATTTTTGGGATGTGGGATTTTCCTCAGTTAGACCTGTTTGCCACTCATGCAAATGAGCACTGCTCGTCGTTCTGCAGCCTCCAGTATCCGATGCAGGGAGTATTGGGGGATGTGTTTCAGTTAGATTGGAGCTTCCAACTTCTTTACGAGTTTCCCCCATACCCTTGATTCCTCGAATTCTGAGAAAGAATCGCCAAGACGAGGCCTAAGTCATATTAATAGCCCTGGATTGGCCATGAAGGGTGTGGTACATGGACATTCATTACTTCTCATTGTGCCACCCCCTCCATCTCCCTCTCAGGGCAGATCTCCTCTCGCAATCGCAGGGGCAGATTCTACACCTCCAGAGCCTGCACCTTCATGCCTGGAGATTGAACGGGGCAACCTGAGTTCTTTCTCTCTCCCACCTGATGTGGTGGATGATATTTTATCAGTCAGAAGAAATTTGTTAAATGGTGTGGAGAGAAGTCAATTGATCCTTTGAAAGTCCATTTTTCAGATGTTTTAAGTTTTATGCTATCACTGGCGAAGCAAGGTTGTGCTGTTGTAACTGTTAAAGATTATCTATCTGCTTTATCAGCATTTCTTTGTTTGCCGGTTCAGCCTTGACTTTTTAAGTCTCCTATAGTTATGAGATTTATAAAGGTCTCACTAAAAAGTTTCCTCCCACACGTTTATAATGCACCAGTGGGATCTTAATCTTGTACTTACGTTTCTGATAGTTTCTCCTTTTGAGCCTTTGCATTGTTGCCCATTGAGGTTTCTCACCTTTAAAACTATGTTTTTAGTTGCTATTACGTCTGCTAAAAGGGTGAGTGAGTTGCAGGCCCTTAGCTCCAAACCACCTTTCACATCCTTCCATGCTGCTAAGATGGTGCTTAAGAGCAGAGCTGCTTTCCTGCCTAAGGTGGTCACTCCGTTCCACTTCGACAAGCCATTACCTTGCCTACTTTCTATTCTTCCCCACATTCATCTAAGGAGGAGAGACTTCTTTTGGGCCCGAAGAGGACAGTGAGTTTTTATATGGACAGAACCTGAGAGTTCAGATTAGACAACCAGCTGTTCCTTGGATATGTGGGCAAAATGAAGGGGAAAGTAGTCCACAAGAGAACTTTATCCAGGTGGATAATCCTGTGCATCAAGATTTGTTAAGTTGGCTAAGAAGGTAGTCAAGCTCATTCTACCAGAACTAAATATTCTTTTTCTGCTTTGGCTAGAGGTGTCCCTGTGATTGACATCTGCAAAGTGGAAACTTGGGCCACTTTTGCAAAGCATTATTGTTTGGATTCAGAAGTGAGGAGGAACGGCCATTTTGCTCGTTCTGTGTTACAGGTTTTTTGGTATAGGCAGGCAGGCACCCTCCTCCGAGTGCAGGACTGCTTGGGAATTCTATTCAAAAGGTGAGGAATCTACAGGCAGATGTATCCATCAGAAGAACAAGTTACTTACCTACGGTAACGTTTTTTCTCGTGGATACAGTATCTGCCTGTGGATTCCTCACTGACCCACCCGCTTCCCCGTTGCCTGTCTGCTTATACCGAAAATAAGTTTGTATATATCTTTCATATGAACGTTTCTTATGAGGTTTTCTATTTGAATCATGAAGATGTTATTGATTTGGAAATTCAATTGCATGTGGTTATTTCCTGTATGTACTGTATACTTGTTGGAAATGTTGTTGGTTCACCCGTTCGCTTCATAGGCACAGAAAAACTGGGTGGAACTGATGTCAGCACGCCGACGAGGTCTTCTTATGGCTCGAGGACATCACACAGAGTCACGTGCAGAGCTGATGCATTGTGACGTCCTCGTCGACGTGGGTGAGCTATGGAGAAAAGATTTTGTGAATGCTGCGCATGGGGTAATTCAAAAGGTGAGGAATCCACCAGAAAAAGCGTTACCGAAGGTAAGTAACTTGTCCTTTGTGCCAGAAAAAATACCATCGTACAGCACAATCGGTTCCTCACTACATTACACAACTAAATTCTCTGAGCATGTGGGTAAATGTGAAAAATAATTTACGCTGTTGAGTAAAATGTTTAATTAAGGTGGCACTCTGTTATAAGGGAGGGTATCACTAGCCTTCCGTAACACAAACGTGTAAGCGTAAAATACTCTTGTGTGCTACCGGCATGGAAGACACAAGTTAAGTTAGCGTATCTTTTGCGTACCTTCAGCGAGTTGCTCATATTCGTCATTAGACTATGACAGGCTACCCTGCTCACTATCTCACAGATGTGCCACATGGCTTGCATGTGAGAAGTAAAGTCTATAACAAAACCAGGGAGTTTAAATGATAATGGTTTACTCCGGGGCTTATTGCGCACTCTGATTTTTTGATTTATCTATCCAAGATGGCAGACGCCATTTGGATTGGCAAATAAAACAAGCATTGGCCAAACCAATAGACATAAAGTACCAACAAACGCAAGCACATGCATTCAATGCTGTTTGCATTAATTGTATGCACAAATGTTGCTTAGCACATTAAAACCTGCCCTCCTGGCTTTGACAATGTTTGGAAAAAGTAGAAAAAAATAATGCTTTCTGTGTAGCATGCATAAAGAGAACAAGAACATGACAAACAGCATAGCTGAGCATATTTTTCATAGTTAAAATACCCCTTGTGCATTCTAATGGAAGCACTTCCTCAAAACTGGAATAATACATCGCCAGCTGATAGCATGAGGGGAGACAGTAATACTTCTCTGGGTAGAGTACAGCCAAAGCCCTCGATAAGCCAATATTACGAAAAGCTCAGATGAGTCATGCACTCAAATTTGGTGTATTTTGTTATTCACAGATACACTACTTTGAGGGTCATTTAGAATATGTGAGAAGCTGTAAAAATCATCTGATGAAATGTGTAGTAAGTGGTTTTCAGTGCATTGGACGCCATGTTTTGCATTAAGAACAAAGTACTGTATTCTGTGCCTATTAGTAACAGAGCACAAGCAAAAGCTGCTATTTTTACGCCATTAATTGGAGAAAAAGAGACAATCAATGCACATGTATTTCTAAATTTGCTGTAATGTCATTATAACAGGATGTGGTAATGGTATATCCGAATTGTGGTATAATGGCAAAACCATCTGACATTCTGTACAGGACTCTGTTTGTAGTGCAGTGCTCATTTCTCCCAAATGGAAATGCAACACAGCTCCCTCCACTGGACATAAACAGCAGAATGTTCTCCTGAAAGTGCTTCCACTGATGCCTTGAAAACGTTCCTCTAACTTTTTAAAAAGGTAAGCTTTTCTGTGTTGCTCGAGGCCACAAAGGGCCTTATAGCAATGTCCCTGATATCATCTGATCTGAAAGAGACCGTAGTTATAGATTCCTTACCTTAGAATTACCCTCAGGCATCAGACTGGATCCGGAGAAATGTTTTCGTAGCAGTACCTCTGCGCGACGGTAGGTGACGTCGGTCGACTACACGTCCGTCGTCGGCGTCGTGGGATGACGTCGCGGTGTCTACTTAGACGCTGCCATCAGTTCTTTCTTTTGCTGCACCAGCCAACGCAGATCCGGAGAGAGCGTGCCCCTTAGTCACTTTTTGACTAACTCTTTTTTGACTTTTGTTGACATCTTTTTGAGTCTTCGACTCCTGGTGCATGAGGGATGTCCAGCCGTCGGCCCGGTTTCAAGCCCTGTGACTCCTGTCACAAGTTGATGTCAGTCACCGATCCGTACCTCGTGTGTCTCTGGTGCCTGAGCGCGACCACGACCCGAAGTCGTGCTCCGACTGCCGGGCCCTGAACCCAAAGTCTTTGCTGGAGCGGTCCCGAAAGCTTTTGGAGGCCCGGCAGTCCGCTCCGTGCCGTTCAAGGTCCCGGTCGAGGGGAAGGTCGTGGGACCGGTCGCAGAGCCACCACTATTCGTCCTCGAAGTCTTCGCACTCCTCGGGTAAGCCGAAGCACAAGAAGAAGGCGAAGAAGCATCATCGCTCTTCGCCTTCTCCCCGTCCGTCGGCCGACGCGGGACCCGGAGCGTCATCACTCTCCGGCTCATTCCTCGGAGCCCACTGGGATGGCTCCGCACTTCCCTCCTTTTCCCGGAGCCGGAGCATCCCCTGCCGGCTTTGTGCATTTTACGAAGCGCTGCACAACATCTTTGGGCAGCCCGACTCCGCAGGCGTGCCTTCAGGCCCCACAGACTCGGATGGGGGCCCTGGGCCTTCGATGCCGGCGGCTCCGGCCTCGGCGCCGCAGGGTCCCCAAGGATCCAGGCCTGGATCCGGATCGGTGCTGGTCGACCTCATGGTACCTTCCCCAGCACCGATTCCAGTGACGACACCCCCGACGTCGGTTGCGCCTCCAACTGGCGTCGACCCCAGCCACACCCCCAATTTGGACACGGCGCCGGACCGATGTCGGTACCGGCGCCGGAGGGTACTTTTGTACCACTGTTCATCCCTGGCGTTCCCTACCGCCCTGAGTGGAAGCCAGAGGAGGGTGAGGAGGACTAGGAGGGATCAGTTGGCCCTCTAGCAGACCAACTTGAGGAGCCAGACTGGTGAGAGGAGTAGGGTGATGCCAGTGGTCTGGATATCTCCCCAGACCTTGGTATGCTTTCTCCCCCTACCGTGGCTACGGAGGAGGGAGCTTCCTATGCAGTGGTGTTGCGTAGGGCATCTGAGGCCTTGGGCCTCGAGCTTCCTACGGTGGCTGTCAGGAATAACCTCCTGACTGAGGTGCTTCAGCTGGCAGCAGCCTCTTCGGAGCCCCTGCTGCCTTTTAATGAGGCTCTCACAGACATCCTTCTGGGCACTTGGTCCAAGCCCAGCACAGGGGCTCCTGTGGACAGGATGATTGCCCGACTCCACCGCCCGGCCCCGGCCGACCCACTTTTCATCTCCCAACACCCTACCCCTGAGAGCTTGGTGGTCCAAACCTCATCCTCAAAAGGCGCATTCCCTATTGCTCCCCAAGATAGGGAATCCAAGAAGCTGGACCATCTTGGGAAGAAGATGTTTTCTTCCGCCAGCTTAGGACTGCTGTCGGTGAACACCGCATGTCTCTTGGGCCGTTATACACACACGGTATGGGATACGGTCGCACAAGTGCTGCCACAGTGCCCGGAGGAGGCTCGGGCCGTGCTCACCTGCGCTGTTGCTGAGGGTCGAGACGCAGCTAAGTTCACCATCCGGTGTGGGCTGGATACCGCCGACTTGCTGGGTAGGACGGTTTCCACTTCGGTAGCCCTGAGGCGTTACACCCGGCTGAGAACATCTGGCTTCTCTGGGGATGTCCAATCCACACTTTTGGACATGCCCTTTGACGGCCGTCGTCTGTTTGGTGACAAGGCGGACAACTCGCTCGAGCGCTTAAGGACTCTAGGGCCATGGCCAGATCCTTGTGCCTCGAGGCGACTTCTCACCCCATGCAGTCTGCCTTTCGCCCCTTTCGTGGCTACGGAAGGGGTGCCCCACCACGTTCCACCAAGAGCCACAGGGCTGCGCAAGCTACCCAGCCTATGTGTGGCCGGGGACGTGGGACCCAGCGTCGCGGGTCTGGGGGCCAGCGGGTGGGCCAGTCCATCAATGCCCCCCCTGCAGCAGCCTCCAAACCTTCCTAGTCCGACTTTTCAGGGCCACCAGTTGCCAGTGGGCGGCAGGATCTGCCATCACCTCCCCCACTGCCACAACATCACGTCAGACAGGTGGGTTTTGCAGATAGTTTCGAGACTACCCTTCCGTCCATGCCACCGACACTCCATCGCATGTCGGAGGATCACTTGGCCCTTCTCCACCAGGAAGTTACGGCTCTCTTAGCCAAGGGGGCTATCGAACAAGTCCCTGTGCAAGAAGTAGGTTGTGGTTCCTACTCCCACTACTTCCTGGTACCCAAGAAGGACAAAGGCCTGCGTCCTATCTTAGACCTCAGAGATGTCAACCGCTTCCTCCGGAAGGAGAACTTCAAAATGTTATCCTTGGCTCAGGTCCTGTCTGCCCTCGACCCAGGAGACTGGATGGTAGCGTTGGACTTGCAGGACGCTTATTTTCACATCCCCGTCTTGCCTGCCCACCGGCATTACCTACGGTTCACGGTAGGCCACGAGCATTTTCAGTTTACCATGCTCCCCTTTGGCCTTACCAGCGCCCCTTGGGTGTTCACGAAAGTGATGGCGGTGGTCGCAGCTCATCTGCGCAGATCGGGGGTTCCAGTCTTCCCCTATCTCGACGATTGGCTGTTGAAGGCGGGCTCGCCCCAGGCTGTCGTCTCCCACCTCCAGGCTACAGCGGACCTCCTGCATTCGCTGGGGTTCACTATAAACATGCCGAAATCGCACCGGATTCCCTCTCAGAAGCTCCTTTTCATCAGAGCAGTTCTGGATACAGCGCAGTTTTGGGCTTATCCTCCCGAGCAGCGAGTCTGGGATATTCGGGCTATGAAACCGATGTTTCAGCCTCTATCCCGGATTTCTGTGAGAATGACTCTGAGGCTGCTGGGCCTCATGGCCTCATGGCCTCCTGCAACCTGCTGGTAGATCATGCCAGATGGCATATGCAGGCTCTGCAGAGGGACCTGAAGTTCCAGTGGGCACAGCATCAGTGCAATCTTTCTGATGTCATCCAAATCTCGGAGGGGACTGCGAGTCAGTTGCAGTGGTGGCTAACGAACCAAGATTGGGTCAACGGCAGATCCCTCTCCCTTCCCCAACCAGAGTTCACAGTAGTGACAGATGCGTCACTCCTGGGATGGGGGGCCACATGGGAGAGGCAGAGATCAGATGCCTCTGGTCTCTCGCAGATTCCGGGCTCCACATCAACCTTCTGGAGCTTCGGGCGATCCGTCTTGCACTGAAGGCATTCCTTCCTTCTGTCAAAGGAAGGGTAGTGCAGGTGTTCACGGACAACACCACCGCCATGTGGTACTGCAACAAACAGGGCGGGGTGTAATCGTGGACCCTCTGTCAGGAGGCTCTTCGCCTTTGGACATGCCTGGAACATCAGGGCATATCCCTGGTGGTTCAACACCTGGCTGGTTCTCTGAACGCCAGGGCGGACAAACTCAGCCGCCGGTGCATGATTGATCACTTATGGCGTCTTCACTCGGAGATGGTGCAAGGTCTCTTTCAGCAGTGGGGAGAGCCTTGGTTAGATCTATTCACCACCGAAGAGAACGCGCAATGTCAGCAGTTCTGCACGTTGGAGTTTCCAAGGTGGCACTCGCTCGGCTACGCCTTTCGTCTCGAGTGGAAGTGCGGCCTCCTGTACGCCTTTCCGCCTGTACCACTTCTACCCAGAGTGCTGAAGAAGATCAAGCGCGACCGGGCCCAAGTCATTCTTGTGGCTCTGGACTGGGCACTTAGAGTCTGGTACCCCGATCTCTTGAGCATGGCCATCGATCCTCCGATCAGACTGCCTCTTCGGGAGTATCTTCTGTCGCAGCAGTAGGGGAAGGTTCTCCACCAGAACCTGTCCAGCCTCCACCTCTTTGCATGGAGATTGAGCGGCAACAGTTGACAGCTTTCGAGATCCCCTTTCTGCCCCTCTTTCTGAGGTTCTCCTCTTCATTCTTTCTTTGGCCCAGCAGGGCTCTGCTCTGGGCATCCTTAAAGGCTATATTTAGGCCATTTCAGCCTGATCAGCCTTCTCTTGTTAACAGATTTCTGAAGGGCATTACTCATCTCTTTCCTCCTTCTCCTTTCGTAATGCCCCAGTGGAACTTGAATCTTGTCCTCACTTATCTTATGTGTGCTCCCTTTGAGCCATTACATAATTGTCCTCCTCGTCTTCTTACTTTGAAAACTGCTTTCCTGCTCGCCACCACATCTGCTCACAGGATGAGAGAGCTTCAGGCTCTTTCTTCCAAACCTCCCTTTCTTGCTGTCCATCCGGACAAAGTGGTCCTTCGTACGAGGCCTTCTTTTCTGCCCAAAGTGGTTACCTCTTTCCACATAGGCCAGACCATCACATTGCCCACCTTCTTCCCGCCTCCGCACCCTTCCAAGGAGGAGGTGAGACTCCACCATCTGGACCCAAAACGTGCGCTGTCCTTCTACCTTGACCGCACTAAAGACTTCTTGGTCAACGATCAACTCTTCATGGGTTATGTGGCCACCAAGAAAGGTCGGACAGTGCACAAACGTACCATCTCTCGATGGGTTGTCTTATGCATTAAGATCTGTTATTCTTTGGCGAAAAAGGACCCTCCAGTAGGGCTGCGCGCCCACTCTACCAGGGCGACGGCAGCCACTACTGCTTTGGGACGTGGAGTTCCGTTGGTTGACATCTGCCAAACAGCCACGTGTGTATCCGCACACGTTCACAATAACATTACTGCCTGGACAGCCAGGTCCGGCTTTTTCGGCCGTTCTGTTCTCCAGGACTTCCTGGTGTGAACTTAGTTTGCAGACCCACCTCCGGGGTTGGCATTGCTGGGGTATCTATATTAAGGGAAGCAATCTATAACTACGGTCTCTTTCAGATGAACAAGTTACTTACCTTCGGTAACGATGTATCTGTAAGAGGCATATGTAGTTATAGATTCTTTACCTCCCCACCCTTCCTCCCCGTTCTGCGAACTGACTTCTAGGGACAGGGACTCCCTTACAGGGCCCTAGTTATGTGCACCAGTGGTCAGTGTCTTGCATGGCTCTGCGCTTCTGGCGCGGAAAGTCGTGTCAGAACTGACGTCAGCGTGCAGGGGCGGCATCTAAGTAGATGAAAAAAATTCTCCGGATCCTGCGGGACGCCTGGGGGTAATTCTAAGGTAAGGAATCTATAACTGCATATGTCTCTTACAGATACATCATTACCGAAGGTAAGTAACTCCTCCTTAGTGTTCGTTACTCCTCCTTAGAGTTCCAGATACCGGGGGCATTGATAACTGCAGGGAGGGAGGTGACAATAGAAATAACAGGGGTCACAAGTGACACCCTGATGGTCTCCTTAGAAATTAGGAACTTCCAGAGGAATCAGTAATTTGATTCTCAGTTCTTTAGGCTCCCCCAGCTTTCGTCAGGCAAAGTCCCTAAGCGAGCATTAAGAGGTACTAAGGAGTTTGTAGAGTTCAGGAAAGGGTAGCATTAAGGGGAAGTAAGACATGTTTAGGGCTCAGGCAGGGTAGTGTTAAAGGGTAGCAAGAGCTTTTTAGGGTACAGGGAAGGGTATCGCTAAGGGGTAGTAATGGTTTTTATGGTTCAGGGAAGAGTAGTGTTAAGGGGTAGTAATGGGTTTTTTGGGTTCAGGAATGGGTGGCATTAAGGGATAGTGAAAGGTTTGTAGGATTCAAGAATGTGTAACATTAAGGGGTTTCTAGGGTTCAGGGAATGGTATCCTTAAGGGGTAGTAAGGGTTTGTACGGTTTTGGGAAGGCTAGCATCACAGGACAGCAAGGGTTTTTAGGGTTCAGAGAAGGGTAAAAGGTTTTAAGATTCAGGGAAGGGTAGTGTTAAGGGGATAGTAAGGAGTATTTAGGGTTCAAGGAAGGTAGTATTAAGGGGCTAGTAAGTGTTTTTTATGTTTCAGGCATGGTAGCTTTAGGGGAATTAAGAAGTGTTTAGAGTTCAGGGAAGGGTAGCATTAAGGGGTAATAATGGTTTTTAGGGTTCAGAGCTGGGTGGTGTTCAGAGGTATTAAGGGTCTTTATAGTTCATGGATCAGTAGTGTTAATGAGAGGAGTACCCTTTACTCCACAGTTTTTAGTTCGCACAGCTTTTACTCATCAGCCTTTACTCCACATGCCTTTACTCCACTGGTAAGTGCTTTCTTAGGGTTGATGTTTGGGTAGAGGTGAAGGAGCATAAGGGTAATTTTAGGGTTTAGGAGGGGGTAGAGGTAAAAGGGAGTAAGAGTGATTTTAGGGTTTATAGGTGGGTACAGTTATAAAAAAAAAAGGATAATGATGCTTTTATGGTTGGGTAGAGGTAAATGGGATAAGGGTAATTTTAGGGTTTAGGGGTGGATAGAGGTGAAGGTGGTAATGGATATTTTAGGGTATGGGGTGGGTAGAAGTAAAGGAGGTAAGGGAGTTTTTAGGATTAGGGGATGGGTAAAGGGAGTAAGGGTGATTTTAGGGTTTAGGGATCGGTAGATGTAGAAGTAAAGGAGGTAAGGTCGGATGGGTAGAGGTAAAGAAGGGCATGGGTGATTTTAGGGTTACGGGCTGGGTAGAGGTAAAGTGGAAAAGGCTTCGTTCGGGGTGGGCAGCGGTAAAGAGAGCTAATGGGTTTTAACATTAAAAGGGAGGTTGGGGAGGTTACACCCACAAAATAAAAAACACACTATGAAAAGGGGATTTGAAGGGCATCCCCCCTCAAAAAAAGAAAATGGGGCATTTGGGGAGTCACCATCCCCCCCTAAAAATTATATATATATACAAACATATACATACACACTTACGCAATTTTAAAAAGCAAAACAAATGTGATGTAAAAAAACATGTGAGAAGTAAAGTTGTGTTGTAAAGGCAGGTATCATTATTTTAAATTAAGCTGCTGAGCAAAGGCTTGAGGAGTAAAGTCTGAGGAGTAAATGCATGCAGACTGAATGTTTGCGAACTAATGTCTGATATTCATTAAGGGGTAGTATGAGTTTTTAGGGTTTATAAAAGGGTAGTGCTAAGGAGTAATAAGGGATTTTTAGGGTTCAAGGATGAGCTTCTTTAAGGGGGTAATAAGGTTTTCCTGTTCAGGGGAGAGTAGCTGTAAGGGTTTTTTAGGATTTGATGTAAACTAAATATATTAGTAATGCAATTTTTAAAGATTAAATAATAAATTAAAATTAATAATTAAATTAACTTTTAGGTACCGAGGAGTTTAAAGAAAAGTCTCTCAAACTCATTAATCTTAAAAGTAGGAATTAGGGAAAATAAAACACCATTCTCTCAAGGAGTGCCATGTTAAGGTAATGCTAAAGTTGTTGATGGAAAAGGATGGGGAGGTGACTGGAACTGCAGTACAGCAACATATTCCTTCAGTATGCCCGTCCCCCCATCTGTGCTGCTGCCAGAAAAGAACAAACACCATAATTATGTAAGAGACATATAAGCACTTTTTCTGTGAAAGCACACAACTTGTACCCAATCTAAACCTACTCATGTCCATCAACATGTCGGTGGAGCAAAAGCCCATCTCTGTAGTACTCCTGAAAGCTCTTTTTTAGGTTGATCACATAAGGTTGGTCGACAGCTGTGCTGTCAAGTCAGAACTAAAATTAAAGAATATTTTGCATGAAAGCGTAAAATCTTTCAAAAAATGAGTGCGGGGTGGTGAAAAAGAGGTAGCAGGTGGGTGTTGGTGGGGAAAGAAAAGGAAAAGCAGTGCATGAGGAACAGAATTAGAAAGGGGGAGGGAGCAACGTAGGGGGAGAAGCACACAATGGACTGGGGACGAGGGGGAGAAGGGCACGGATCGCGGGAGAGCTGGGGAGAAGTACTCGAGAGGGGAAGCAGCACATTAGGGTTATAGCAACACTGGAAGTGGAGGGAGATGAACATGAGGGAGAGAAGAACACAATGAGGGAAGAAGTACAGGAGAAAGAAACAGAGCACAAAGGTGGCATATGGGGAAGCACAACAGAGAGAGAGAGAGAGAGAGAGAGAGCTGGAACACACATGCACTCCTAAAAGTGAGCAGTGGAAGGATACACGAAAAGTGGCTATGCTCCAGGGAAGGAACATACCCAAAATGGATCAAGCCACGCCATTGAATGAGATGCAAGGAAATGAGAGTGAAAATAAAGCCAATCAATAGTAAGCAATGGGTGGGCTTTAAACACCTAAAGGTTTTGATAACAGACAATTGGTCTTTTTCAAGCAGGCAGCTTTGCTGTTTGGTAGCCTCAACCTAAAAAAAAAGGATTATAACACACCAATGAAAACATTAGATTATCCCCACATAACAAATGCCATGATTTATCTTTGTCTTTTGGCAATCTGCAGTCAAGAGCCAAAGGAACGTTTAAACTCGGCAAAAGGGACAGCATATTGTGAGAACATTTACAAAGGTGCCCACATGTAAAGACATTGGAAATGAGATTTTAGCCTTTTTGGGAAGTAGTGCTAGGTGCCCAAATAGTGCTAGTACTAAACAATGTAAATAAAATTTAAAAAATCATATGAAGTCATTTTTAATGGACCAAGAGTATTTTACTTTCCTTGAATAAAATCTTAATTCTAACACTGATAGACATTCAGGTAAGTCTTTCAGGACTTGGCAGAGCACTCTTCATGGATAACTAGAAGGTATAAATCTAAACAAATGTGTCTTATATATGGGAATTTGTACATCCATGCAAGACATGCCATTTGAATGTACACTCTTTCACTTCACTTAACAGTAAAGAATGCAAAAGCAAAAGAACTCCGATAGATCTATATGCTCAATGATTGGCAAATTGTAAATATGTAAATTCGAAAGAATGTATTGTTCTTTTGATCATGTTTATAGAATGAGGCTGCTGCCATGTGAAACAGTGGTATTCATCATAAACCTTGTTTCACTTACTAATCTACACATTATCATACAGATGATCATTTCAAATGCCACTGAATAAAGTGATTTTTTTTTATGTATCTAGGTCTCATGTCCTGATGATGGACAGCATGAATCAGCCTAAGGCTGAAACACCCTTTCCCACAGTTATGCCTTCTGGTATATTATTAGAGCTTTCCAATATGGACACCACACCTCATCTACCTTCTCATCAAATATTCAAGATTATCATGGTAGAGATTAGGAAGCTAAAGACGTCTCAGAGCCAGACAATGTCACAACTGCAGGGCAATATGAGTGTGTTGTATTCTCATATGGTCTTACATTGATGTATCTTGCTCTTTAAACATATTACATTCCATTGTTAGTTCTGGCGTTGCTATGCTCCATGACATAGCTGTGTTCCTTGCCTGTCAGTTGTTTGCTGGCTGGAGAGGGAACAGCAACGTTTTCTCTGGCGCTCCTAATAAAGTACTTATTTGATATTGATCAAGTCTTCTTCTCATCTTTGGTTACAACAGAATTGAGGCCCTAGATGGTAACGATTTTAGTGCAGCAAGAAAAAAAGCATTACTCCTAAGTACTTTAGGTAAGGAAGGGCAGCATGCATTTAAATACTTACCTGTTTTTACGGATTGTGAGGGAAGAGCGATTACTAACGTATATCTAGAAGCAAAAGCGAGATTAAGAAAACAATTTGCGAAAGAGGTGAATATTGTTATGTGTAGACATAAGTTTTACACGCAGCCTCAAAGAAGTGATGAAACGGTAGATCAGTTTGTAACACGTTTACGTGAGTTATCCATCAAATGTCAATTTGGTGGGATGAGGGATGAAATGATCAGGGATCAGCTCATCGTTCAGTGTCGTAATAAAAAAATGCATGAAAGGTTATGGGCTGCGAAAAACCCAACATTGAGCAATGCTATAGAAATAGCCAAAGTTGTTGAGCAGTCAGATACTTGTATGAAAGAAATGGAAAAAAAAGATAGTGCAACGGGAGTCTCAAGTGTAGAACAAGAGGATGTCAATGCAGTAAATTCAAATAAAAGTGGAGATACTTTTGGAAAAAAAAGCATACCTGGGAAAAGGTACAATAACAATGCGACGAAGAGTAAAGACTACAATAAATCAGATGAGAGAATGTGTACTAGATGTGGTAGCACGTATCACACTGCTGAGTATAAAAAATGTTATGCTATTGACAAAGTATGTAAAAAATGTGGCCGTAAGGGACATTTCTTTAAGATGTGTAGAACATATAACAGGTCTAAGATAACTGTCGTACAGAGTGAAGGGAATACAATATATATGAATGATGTAGAAGGTGCAGACAAAATTCTATGTGTTGATGAGGAGGATATAACATCCACACCTGGAAGGAAATTTAGACCTAAGGCAGTTTTTAAGATACAAGGGAAAGAAATTGAGTTGATGGTGGATTCAGGTTCATTTTATACCATCATTCCTCAAGATTTGTTTAAATGTAATTGGCCAGATACTAACTTACTCCCAAAAGACATCAATCCTGGAGGGTACCAGGGTGAAAAAATTGATATTATTGGCTATATGTCAACTGAAATTGCTTTCCATGACAGGTGTGTGAAGGGAAGGTTTATGTAGCACAAAGAGGACCACCAATTTTAGGATGGGCACACCAATATGATTTACATATCATCATAAATCCCAGAGCCAAACATCAAGTCATGGTTGTTGATGAGATCACCACTGACACTATTGTTGAAAGCATGGGTAATTTGTTCTCTGAAGAGATTGGTGAGCTCAAAGGGTATGTGCATAAAATTGTACACAAACCGGATGCTGTCTCCATGCAGCACAAAGTAAGACGTGTTCCCATTATTGCTAGACAGGAAGTAAAACGTATGCTTGATGAGATGGTGAAGCAGGGTATCATAGAACAAATTGAGACTTCTAGTTGGATTTCGCCAGTCGTAATCACAGGCAAACCTGACGGAAGTTACAGGTTCTGTGTGGACTTACGCACCCTGAACCAAAATATTGTGGTTGACAATTTTCCTTTGCCAAACATAAATGAACTTATTTTGTCCCTAAAATGAGAAAAATATTTTTCAAAATTGGACCTATGCAGCGCATATCACCAGATCAAATTGCACAAGGAGTCTAAACCATTAACAGCATTCATTACTACAGAGGGTGTATTCCAGTTCACCAGGATGCCATTTGGTTTAGCGTCCGCTGCTGGAGTGTTCGAAAGGATGATGGGTTCGGTCCCAAAAGTTACAAAGAATGTTGTGCATTTTCAAGATGATGTGTTGGTATTTGGAGACACAAAAGAGCATCATAACTTAGCTTTAAAAGAAGTTTTAAATAAAATGAATGGTGCTGCTCTAACTCTGAAGAAGGAAAAATGCAAGTTTTGTGTAGAGGAAGTAGAATATCTTGGCTACACATTGTCTGCTGGAGGGATTAAACCAAAACGTGACCTCCTAGAAGCTATAAGACCGGCCCCTGCACCTGTAGATAAAGATCAACTCAGGTCTTTCCTTGGGCTTATCGAGTACTACGCTAAATGTGTGTATAATTTTGCAGAAAAAACAGAACATATTAAGAAATTGCTGAGGAAAGGGTACAAATTTGTGTGGTCTGATGATCAACAAAATGCTTTTGATAAAATCAAAAATGAGATATGTGAAGCAAAAGTACTGACTCCATTTGATTCTAAATTAAAGTCTATTCTCACTGTGGATGCAAGTGCGGTAGGTTTAGGGGCTGTTTTAGCGCAGATACACACGTCAGGTGTAAAGACTGTAGCTTTTGCCTCCAGATCTCTCACCAATTCTGAAAGGAATTACTCAGTGATTGAGAGGGAAGCTTTGGCTGCAGCATGGGCGACAGAATATTTTTGCATGTATTTGTGGGGTTTTCAATTTACACTACAAACTGACCATAAGCCCCTGATCAAGATTCTATCTCCTGGTGGTGCGGGAAAAGGGTCAGCAAGACTTGCTAGGTTGGCTGCTCGTTTGCAAGAATATTTATACAGAGTTGAATACATTGCAGGTTGGAAGAATTGTCAAGCAGATGGATTGTCAAGATTGCCCCTACCTTGGTATGAGGTTGATAAAAGACAAGTTCAATCTTTTGATTGTGAGGGTTCAGTCGCTGCAATTGATGTATTGGTGGAAGCATGCAATGGTGCAATTGACAAAAGTTTGTGGATGGAATGTATGTCCAAAGATGTGGCTTTACGAATGGTCAAAGATTTAATTGTTAAAGGTGGCAGGCGTGAAAGTACCCTTCCCATTGCTGTGAGACCTTTTGGAAACGTTTTGGAAGATTTGTCTATATCTGACAAGGAGGGACATGTCATTATGAAAGACGATAAGTTTGTTCCTCCACAGGAATTGAGATTTGTTTTGTTTAAGTTGGCTCATGAAGGTCATATGGGTCAATCACTCGCAAAGAAAAGGTTAAGAGAACATTTCTGGTGGCCTGCCATGGACCAACAAGTGTCTGAATGGGTGGAAAGGTGTGTTGATTGTGTTGAGAGTGAGAAGAGATTGAAGGTTGGCAGTCAATTGGAAATGGGTACAATTGATGATACAGGTTTACCATGGCACACTGTTTGTTTAGATTTTATAGGCCCCTTTACTTCTTTAGGTTTGGATTTGAAGTTTGGTGTGGTTATGGTTGATGTGACATCTAAATGGTTAATTGTGAAATTTGTACGAGAAATTACCACAAAGAATACCATTCATGTGCTGAGTGAAATCTTCAGAGAAGAGGGTTATCCTGTTAAGCTAATTACGACAATGGCACACAACTTATTTCTTTGGAAATGACTACTTACTTAAAATCTTGTGGCGTTGTACATGCAAGGACATCTCTTTATAACCCACAGGGAAATGGTATTGTGGAAGGGCCAACCGCATGGTAAAGGGTGTCATTCAGATAGCTGTTGCGAACAAAGGTGATGTGAGAGAGATGGTTAATGATCTTGTGTGGGTTTATCGTACAACTGAAAATACTGTTTCTGGGAAGGTTCCCTCTGTGGTCATTAGGGGGCGTTGTGCGAATACCAAATTAATTCTGGCATGGATGAAAGACCTTATGGGTTTAGCAAATCTGGATTATAACAGTGTAGATCATGAGAAAATTTCAATGCATGATGGAACTATAAAACCTAATGATTTAGTAAAGGTCAAACCTGGTCGTGTGAGTGGTGGATTCACTAAATTTCGTGGTCCATACAAAGTTAAGTCTGTACATAAAGGACATGTCACTTTGCACAATGGTGAAAACTGGAATTTAAGGAGAGTCGCTCTGTATAAGAAAAACAAAGATCATGGTAAGGATGGTAGTTGTGAAACTGTTAGCAATTTCAATCCTCATTTGTTCATGAGTGATGAAGAGGTTATTAGTAGACCACTTAGTGATCACTCAAGGGATAGAGGTGATGGTCTTAGAGATGTTACAAATAGATCTGTTTCACAAAGAACCAGATGTCCCCCCAGGTATCTCCAAGACTATGTATGTGGGGACTTTTAAGGTAACCTCACATGTCATTATTTGTTATTATTTGCAGTTCATTTTGTTTTTTTTGTGTTTTCTGTTGTTGTTATTTAAAGGAGAGAGGATGTGTTGTATTCTCATATGGTCTTACATTGATGTAATCTTGCTCTTTAAACATATTACATTCCATTGTTAGTTCTGGCGTTGCTATGCTCCATGACATAGCTGTGTTCCTTGCCAGTCAGTTGTTTGCTGGCTAGAGAGGGAACACCAACGTTTTCTCTGGCGTTTTCTCTGGCGCTCCTAATAAAGTACTTATTTGATATTGATCAAGTCTTCCACTCATCTTTGGTTACAACAGAGCAATACTGATCAGAAACTCTCACTCTTCACTGAAAAATTCGAAGAACTGGAGCAAAGGGTCTCCGATCTTGAAGATCAGAGAAATTTTCGTCAGAAGCATTCCGTTGAGTATGAGAAGGAAATCTCAATGCTGAAAGACAAACAAGAAGAATTGGAAAATCACTCTAGCCGCTCCAATCGTTGGTTTATCGGAGCACCTGAAAGTTTTGGCACGAATGTGGAATCAATCAATCAGGGATTTGTGAAGTGCACTACTCACCCGTGAGGGTCTCAAGGCGCTGGGGATGGTTCAGTTGAAAGAGAGTCTAATACAAAAATATATTCTGCCTGCCAAATGAAACTTCTGATTTTACATTCATCAGGTTCCTGGGCAGATTTGTAATCCACAATCTAAGTTTTCACATGCAGTTTTTGTAAATATTTCTTATAATTGGATCAAGGTATAGATAGTAACTAAGGAAATACAGCAGAAATCTTTTAGATGTATTCAAATCTTTTAATTTTATTTTTTTCTGATCTAACTATTGCATCTACCCAGAGGTGGAACAATTTTGGGAACTTGTTAGATTCTTTCAAAACAGGAGGGGCACAGAGTTAACTTTTTCAGCAATCTAGGATAAAAGTACTCCATAAGGATAGATTTCAAATGTTCTCCTCTTTTGTGAATGCTCAAGACTTTTGAAAAGAGCTGCAAGAAGGGTTAGCCGGTTAGGTAGTTGGATGCTAATGTTTGCTTTGGGGGATCTTGTTATGTGAACTTTGCTATTTATTTCTTCAATTTTCGCAAGTTGTTTTTGGTTGGACAGTTGGTTGAATGATTTAAAATTTGGACACCCATCATCTTTGTTTGGCTGCAGTAGCTGGGGGCCGGAAACCATCCCACCCATATTCACAGATGCCTACATTACACTTCCATGGCAACGCACATTGCGGGGATGTCCTCTATAGTTAGAGGGTTTGGCCAGACACTGCCCTCCTAGTAGTTGTAGAGGCAGGGGGGCCCAAGGGGGGAAGGAAGGTTGGTACACACGGGGTGGCATTAATAAAAATTAGGAAGGAATCTAAAGTTGTTTCCTTTTTGTAGTATTCTCTGTGTTTTTTGTCATAATAGGTTTAGGCCATGGGTATAGTTAAAGTTGTATCATACAACATTAATGAGATCAATAACAAGCAGCAGTATCATGCAGTTGATGATTGGATTAACACTCTAGGTCCAGATGTATTGTTTTTTTCAAGAAACCTACCTGAAATCCAACAATCTGAAAATTTCTACCCCAGTTGGATTTCGTGCACCCTCTTTGCATCCGTTTGTGCTGCCCATAATTGGGTTGCTATTTGTTTTCAAGCATTCTTTAAACTGGAAGCTAATTGAATCAAAAACTGATCCTTTAGGAAGGTGTTTGTGGGAGGTTGTTTCCATAGGCACAAAAAGAAAATGTTACTTCCCTTTGGTAAAGCCCTTTCTGGTACAGACTTTACTATTTATGGAGAAATGGCCCACCCGCCGAAATATTAACTGAGCCCTAAGACTGTAAATACAGTGGCACAAGATCGTCTATCAGGGACTAAGACAGAAAATACAGTGACCAGAGAAGAAAGCAAGGCTAAATAGACACATGGTCCATAAAACAAGTGCCATTACCAGAGACACAATCTGGCAGACCATCACTGACAAAGTGGATGCTGTGTCCATCAGTGCAGGGAAGACTGTAAAAAATGTTTCCAGGCCCTCAAAGGACGTGTGAGAGAGCTACTAGCAAAGCACCATCATGACGGCTGCAACACTGGTGAAGGGCCAGCCTTGTTTTGGACCTTTAGGATTGGGAAGAGAAGGTGTGTGCAATTATCGGCCACAAAAACATAGAGCACATGCAGGGTGTAGATGAAGAACCAGGTGACAAAGATGCAGTGAGTTAGTCAATGTTGGCCACAAACAAGGTATAAAGATTGGCATTACCAGGGGAATAGTTTTGAAACCAATTTAAAGTGTGCTGGTGCACATTCAAAAGAGAATTCTGGATGCACTAAGACAGGGATATTTGTGACTAGAGAAACAGATATATTGTCAGAGAATACCATTTTACAGATAGGTACCCAGGCCACATTGCTATATCATTATCATGAACAAATGTTTATGCTTTGGTCACACCCTTTGGATTTAAAAAATATAAGTAGTTTATATAGATTTTATGACATATCAGTTTGTTTCATTAATGACCACTACACTGAATTATTTGAGAATCAACGTGTCCAAAATGTTACTTCAAGACAACACGTACATGAGTACTACTGTATTGGGTGACGCTGAAGAGTAATGATAAATCTACAAGGTTACATTTTATTGTATTGTAGACAAGCTGTCATTGCCCAGCTGAGCGGAACCACAATACCCCTAGCTTGTTGGGTACAAAATTCCTGAACCAGGCGAAAAGTCTTAGCTAAAGATCTGAGACTGTGGAACTTAATTAAATGACAGAAACTATGACCCAGTGAAACCGGTCGTTTGCTAGGCATTTTACATGCAGTTGTGATATTAAGCTGTTGCTACTTGTATGTTGTTTCTTAGGGATGGTAATAAAAGCAATCAAATTTTATCTAACCAGGCAATGGCTCGAAACCTAGATATTTTTATCTCGTCATTGCCGGTTTGGAGTACATTTCAAATTAATTTGATCAGAATCAGTGTACATCGAAGGGAGCGTGATGGCACTTCGATTTTGTGATGATTTTGTAACGGTTTTAAGTAACTTTGCAATAATCTTACTTACAAGGTTACACTTCTGGATGCTTGTATATTCCAAGCATATCTCATTCTATATAATATAACCATAGGTAACAAAGTTATGACTCTTATGTACGATGTTTGACTAAAGTAATCATTTCCTACACTCTTACCAGAATTGTTGTAAAACATTAGACCACCATAGAAATTTATAGGCATGACATTGTTCAAAGAAGTCACATCATGAAACAAACTTGTCTGTAGAATATGATGAGTTTATAGATAGAATTATGTATTTATAAAGGGGCAATAATCAACATTGCTCTATCAATATCTTGTTAGTGATGAGTGAAAAGAGTTTGAAGTCTAACCACTGAATTGATGTATCGCTATTAAATTTTCATTATATTTTGAGGTGACAGTGCAGAGGCCTGTGGTGAAGAACCATCAACCAGCCGTGGACCACCACCAAGAAAGTGAAGGTGAGATACTGCCAAACATCCATCAAAGCTCGTGAGGTTCCAGCTGACACCACAGCCACTAGTCTGAGTACCAGCAGCACATCCACAAGTTCAGCTCCCAACACAACCAGACCTGTGATTACACCAATCATCAGTGCTGCCAGTCCAAGCCCACCTGCCAGTGCTCGTGCCACAACAGGATTTTTAATCACCTACGTCACTGTAACTGCAACCACCATGCAATGAGCAGCCTACCCATTATAGATGTTTCTGCCACTGACATCCCACCTGGTAACCAGGTGCAAAACAATAAAAGGGCGGGAACTCACCTTGCAAACTTTTAAAATGGCTGCACTCTATGCTCTGGTGAGGAGGATGCGCATCCTGGCGGCACATCAAGGATGAAGGAGGAGAAAGGAAAGAATGTTTAGGATACGTGTAACTTTATTTGAGAGAGGAGCCGGTCTTTGCTAAAGGCTGAGCAGGCAGGTCAATATGGATGTTATTTATGAATTTAATGCAAGTTTAGGAAGGCAAACACGGTGTACCCAGGCTATACCTACGCGCATACAGGTGATTTGTCTCCTCTACCTTCTAGCTGCAGTTAACTACCAGGGGATAGTGTAAGTTGCTGGGGGTATATCACAAAGTAGCCTTTCAAGGATTTTTTGCAATTTGTTAAAATGCCATGTTTTCTAAAACCTATATGCACATTTCTTTTCCAAGCAGCCCAGTAGAAATGAATGCCACTCTGGTAGATTTGTATGCCATTGCTCAGTTTCCACTTATAATAGGATGTGTGGATGTCACGCACGTTCAACTATGCTCTCCTTCAGATGTTTTTTTATGAATATCGAACACATCCCCCTTCACTGAACATTCAAACAGTTTGCAATACTCTTTGTATTATTACAGGTTTAGTAGCAAAATACCCTTGGGGTACACATGACTCCCATGTTTCGTCATTCTGGCCTTTAAAAATGGCTGGAAAGGAGGGAGTTTGGAGATGGTTATCTTCTTGGTAAGTGTCATAACAATCAAACCTTTAGATAAAGTATGTATTATGTGCCCTTAAAGTGTAATGATGTTTTTCTCTAAACGTAGGCACCAGCGCGTACGCCATTCGTCCATGGGTTAAGACCCCTTACCTAAATGTAAGCACCGCAAGAAAAAACAGATAAAACAGCGCACATAAGCGAACAAGATCAGTAATAGAGAGCACTTTTGGAATTCTGAAGGGGAGGTTTCATTGCCTTCATAAGAGGGGAGGAGCATTGGAGTACACACCTGAAGCAAGTTGTAAAATTATAGCTACCTGTGCAATTCTTCATAACATAGCAATGAGAAAGGGCCTACCAATTGAAGCGGAAGATGACAGGTCTGATGAAGAGGAAGAGCCACCCCTCCCCCAACACAAGCAGGATAAGAGGCACCTATGGCAGCAGAGGGCAGAGCTCGCCGAACTGACATTACAACTCATTCGTTTTGGGGTAAGCATTAACGAAGGAATATCTAACAATTGATGCTGACAATTCTACTTCGTTATAGTGCACACATTTCTATTTCCACAGATGAAGAACACGAAGAAGAGGACATTTCCCTATAGTAATATTACATTTGTGAAAAAGAACTACTAGTAAATTGCACAAAAACTGTAAAAAAAAATTCACAACATTTTTTTTTTTTTTCCTTTGCCAGCGGTCTGATGTGTTTGCCTTAAGTCAATGTCACTACTTCTGTCCCTTCTTGGCCGTGCAACAGTAGCCTCTGCCAGTGCTGTGCTGGCCATATTGGACACATACCCACTTTAGCCTGGTGAGATTGAACTTTGCATAGTGACACTGGTGGTTTTTAAGGCTTCCAGGACATTTTTAATATAGCAGAAACGACGTTATAAATCCTCTTCAATATCAATCTGCAAGTTGGTTGTACGTCAACACAGAATATGTGGATTTTTTTTTTTTTTGATTTTTTTTCTGGAGTTTTAATTAGTGCAAACTTGACTCGAAAGTATCAGAGCACTTTACATGAGCACCAGTTGCGTTACAGATGGACACATTGATTTTGTTAGGCAGGGGGAGATTAAGTGATTTGACCAGAATCACTGGATGTTGAGCGTCCCTGCCGAGGCTTGAACCCGGTTCCCCAGCTTCAAGGTTGACCGCTCTAGCTGTTAGACCACATCCATTTGCAAGCCAATCCACACATCTAGACATAGCTGGACATAGCTTGTTGTTGTTGTCTGGACTGGCGCAGTTCTTGTCTGGTCTGAACAAACCCCTCCTATAATGATTGAGTCAAAGTTACTTTGCCACCGTGGCAAAGCCTTCATGCATAGTGTCATTTAAGCCACCAACCTTGCGACCAATTTGGCATAGGGTCTTACGTTGTTTTGTCTGCACCCTTAGCGTCTTTGTTCCCACTCTTTAATAAACAACCGGGGAAGGTATAGCAAGTACCACTTGAGTTGATCTTGTGTTACTCTGAGTGCTTCCTACACTTCTGCATACTGCTGGCGTACGAGGTGTTGAAATCACTGCTGCGCCTGATCCTACTAAGCATGGGAGAGCAGTAGTTGCTGTACCAGTAGCAGAGCAGACCACATCTTGGATGTCCAGGTGTATTTTTGCTGGCTCCTCTTGAGTGAGAACTCCACTGTCCCTACTTGTGTCACCTAAGCTGCTTGCCTCAGGACAGAGCAAAGCTACCTTCTTCCCCTGTTATTGGTTGGTTTGGGTCCTGTAAGGAGTGAGGGGGTGATGTCATTGCAATGTGTAGGGACATTAGATTTAATTACACATTAATAATGTTTACGATATCTTTGTGATGACTACTCAATAATTCCTGATGTGAAAATTGTGTATGCTCATTAGTAATCTGAAATATTTCATATAACATATGTTTACTTGCTAAACGCCAAATATAAAAATGTGTATAATAACTTGCTTCAAGAGCCAATATTCTATTTAATAACCTTGACTGCATGGACACAATGTATTGCAAGAGCCTAAATAAAGTGTGTACTACATTAAAAAAGTTATTTGACACATTTAAAATAATATATGCATGAGTGAATGGATTGCATCTGTGTATGATATGGTACACATATACAAGTATATTATTTTTTATAAACATACAGCACATTTGATTTGAAACTTACCGTCGGTACTTGGACTGCTTTCAGATGTGCCAATGGTACTGAGACCTATCACTGCTTCTGACTGGGGAGTGGATTCAATCAGTTGCTCCAGGGCTGTTAGTGGAGGCTCAGTACTTGGCCCTCCTCCAGAACAGGCAGCGTCTCGTCTTCTTACAGCATGTCTTTCCTTTGGATGCGGCCATAGGTCATACCATCTTTTTTAAATTTCTTCCACACTCCTGCAAGTCACACCAACCGTATTTATCCTCTGCTGGATACATGGCCAGCTTAGTTGCTTGGTAGCCTTAGAAACAGTTGCTGATGACTTTCCAAAAACTTTCTAATTTTCACTAACACATTCGTCAGTTAAAAGTTCCTGGTTGCTAAATTTCCTTTTACGCGTCCTACTTCCTTCATCTTGGGAATTTTGGCTAGCCAAGATGCAGGATGGGAGTGGATGGCAATGGATTCTTCCTTCTACCCCCGACAATGCTTCTCCCATGTGGCCTAATGCACTACTCTAGGGTCTTTTTTAGATTCTGTGATGTCATAGATGTAAGGCACCGTGACATTCGCTGTTTGTGAATGATATAGATTCCTACACTTCAATTCGGTATTCTTAAATAGTGATTCCTAAGAAATCGCTATTTAAGACACTCGTTGCATAGTACATAACATTTTGCGATTTCTAAATAGGGATTATATTTTGTTATTCAAAATGCACACTGAAAGAAGAGGTCAACATTTGAAATTTGAAAAATATTTATTTTCATTGCTGAGTGGTTAAATAAAGTGTTCACATAAACATTGCCTTTTTTAGCACTTTGCGAAAGAGGTGAATGTGAGCATGGACTATTTTTGGCCTTGTCGCATGGGGTAGGGCAGCAAGTGATTAGGGAGAGGATATTTGGTAACTTGAGGGTTGGTTAAGCATTTGCGGCTTGACCCATGCTTCAGAAATCGGATGTTTGTTGGCTAGGCTCTACAAGTGCCTACAGGCGATATTACAATAGCATATATCTCTACACTTGTGAGGGTGTGAAGTAGGAACCGGTGACAGCCACAGGATGGATGAAGGGGACTGCTGTGCATGTAAGGGGTAAGGAGGATCAGCTCTGACACATGAGGCACATTATCAGCTGCCAGCATGATAAAAGACATTTGTAAATACTATCATCAAACTAGTTTGACAGAGGGCATCCTGCTGCCATATCTGAGTGTATGTTACCAATTTAGAATTATAGTCCAAGATAATAGGAATTGAGGCAGACATTAAATGCAGGAAGACATAACTCATACCTTGTTGTCATGTTAATTTTTAAAACCTATAGAACTAGTGTATTCTCACTAAAAAATAACACACTTTTCTTGCAGGCAACACTGCAGACGTTGTCCCAGACATGTCCTCCACAAGTCGAGGACACCTGTCCACTGGAAAACCAAGGTCTGGGAGAGACATAATTTCTACAAGCGTTCCACTCACCGCAACTGCAACAGCCTCTTGTGCCACAGCCAGGGCCGGCTTTAGTGCTGGTGACGCCCAGTGCGACAATGTTTGTTGGCACCCCCCCAATGACCACATCCACCACAGATTCCCTCACTACCACCCTCTAAGAGTGCCCCTCAAGTTTCCATAACCACTCTATTTCAGATGCATTTAATTAGTTTTATAGTGCCACTCATACCAGTGTAGGGTGTCAGAGCACTTTACATCACACACACTACACAGAGACAATCAACCATAGGTGTGTAAATCAGTGTACAGGAAATGTTACATAAGACAGAAGACTACAAGATGTAGGAGTCACATTGTTGTATTCCTCTTAGGGTGTCCATACACGGGCTTTCCTGTATCATGTCCTTATATAGGCACAATTCGCCCTGCCCTTATATAGGCATAAAATCCCAGTCCTTATTTAGGCATTAAACCGTGCACTCCAAATACAGGCATGGTCTCCGACATCCGTCCACCCTAACGTCACAACGAGTTCTTGAAGAACAGACCCTTAGGCTTCGGGAATTTCCCTAGCACAGGACTATTGATTTCTTCAAGGACTCATCTATTATGCATGAACCATTATACCTTAGGGGTTCATTCATGACGTCTTCCGCTGTCCGATCCACGTCAATGCTAACATTCTGAGGTACCTCTCAGGTATAAATATACCTTCCCTAGCCCCTGTAAATCAGAGGAGACCTCGACTTCAGAGGAGCCCGTTTCCCGGCCTGACGCACTGAGAAGACGCTGTCATCCCTGCACGCAGAGAGTCCAGCTTCCAGTGATCTGACTTCCCTTGCGGGGTGTTGGAGTTCGAGTCTGGCAAGAGATTCCTACCTCTCTCATTCTTAAGGTATGGGGCTGACTAGAACCTAGAGGGACTCTTGGCATACTAGGCATACTAGACTTAACATACTCTTAGTATACCATAGTAAGGAATACTTCCTACCTCTCCCTACACCTAGGACAGGTTAGGTACATTGAGGTAGAACTAGCTTAGAGACACATCGTATGAGTACTCGCATTTTTAGTCTGTGTTATTTATGTAAATGAATATCTACTAAAAGATAATGCTATCGCAGTATTATTTATTTCTACTGCTTACGCTGTACATTATTTATCTTGCATACTGTCTTGTGATCGTAACAGCACATTTTACTTACACAAAAAACAAGACTGTTCAATAAAGCTTTTATTGAAACGCCCGTCTATTCTTTCTGTGTAACTTTGAGGAAAACTAAGCATGCACGATTGAGCTGAGTGAAATAGTTATCTATTGTTTCCACGACTCTGGGACACGTTCTGATTCTAAAGGGAAACAAAGTGGTCATGTTTTGCGGCTGCCAGAAACTACTCCTTCTTGTCGTCAAGGAGTTTCTAGTGGCCTCTGAGCTAGCTGGCACAAGTAATTAAGTTTAATATACTCGATAGGGACATACTGACCTTAGTCCTATGTCAAACCTATAGGGGATATTATTCCAATGCGCAGAGCCTATTAGGGAAATAGGAGCTACACTACATGGCGCCCAACGTTTGGTAAGGCGGTAATTTAACGCTAGATACTGAGTAACTCAGCCGTGCTTTTTCTTCAGAGACCCCTACCCATATACTCCAAAAGACGTCTGGAGTGGGCAGGGTTAAGTATCCGCCACGGCTACATAGGGAAGCACCCTATATATTAGCTGTTTGGTTTGCTCAACGTTGAAGGATACAGTGTTCCAAAATATTGTGCACCTTATCTTTGTTTCCTTGAAACTTGTTCTACATTTTTCAAAAATAACAAAATGTCCTTAAACGGGGACGAAGCCACCGGAAACGGTGGAGCTGCGGCTGATCCAGCCCAAGCAGCAGTTTTTAACATTACCGGTTTAAATGAAACCGAGGAGAGTGTTATAGACATCCATCCAAACTTAAGAAGAGCCATCGCTCTAAAACTTATAAAACATGGCCTACCACCAAGAGGCGGTAGAGCAGTTTTCGTGATAGAGGCACATGAATCCTTTCAGACAGAGGTATTCTATTCATGGGAAATATTTCCTGAATCCAATACAGTAACACACATGTTTCACTTCTACAAAGAAGATGATCCACCAGAGGAATATATTCCTTTCGAGGATATAGAAATTCCATTAACATACCAGGAGCGTCAGCCCTGGTTTAAAGGCGCCCTAAAACATCACAAAAACATTACCAGCCTCGGTCCACTAGGTAGACCAGGAGCAACTTGGCCGATTCTAGCCGGCTACACACCTCATCCTGACATTGAAGCGATGTCAGACGAGGAATTACTTACTCAACTTACAGAGTTAATAAAAATCTACAGACAATTAGTCCAATATGTCATGCGGACTTTCACAGTCCAACCACCACTGACACTTCCAAATCCAACTCCCCAACAGGGGAATACACTAAAAATTACACCACAGACTCTATACGCAGTCATGGGTAAAATGCCCACAAAACGTGAGCAAATTCCATTCTGGATAGCTCAAAAGATTACTCAAATCGAAGCAGTATTTCCAAATACTAGCCCGTATGAGAAACACAGAATACTAACAATAAGTTTACCAATGGGGATCACACCACAACTGGAAGACTGCACCACTTGGGGCTCAGTCTTTGCTGCCATCTATACTAAAACACATGGTATTCCGTCAATTGCGGTAATCCCAGAGGTCGTGAAACAAATTCAAAATGAATACGGGGCAGAGCCTGCTCTAAATTTAGGTATGAAATTACTGAAAAATTTCGACCAGGTCTCAACAATAATATTATCTAATATTAAAGGAGAGGCAGCAGCAGTGGCGATCCGCCAAAAATTAAGGGAATTCGATGTTACAGAACATCAGACAGAGCTACCCAGAATAATAGAACAATCTTATGCAGAATTAGGCAGAGATAGTTTGGGTGGAAGACCAGTGAAGCCGAAACTATCTGAAAGTCCTGAGAAGGACTCTATTAAACAAACTCCTTCATCTTCTAAAAAGAAGTGGGAGACTAATAAACAAAATTCAAATGAGAAACGTTCTCAATCTCGAGGTAGGTCTCCTCAAAAGGAGCCCTCTGAAAGGAGGTATAACCTCAGGAATAGGGATAATTTGAGAACGCCTGACAGGTATCAAGATACTGATACACGTTCCTCTCGTCCCTTTCAGATCTCATCACAGACTTCGGAAAGAAGAGGACGGTTAGAACATAGAGAAGAACGCGTGAAATCGAAAGACGAAAAACACGCTCCAAAAAATAAAGCAAAACCTCAATTCTCCAAAAAGAAAGTAGCAGGTCTAAAGATCAGACATGCCGAGAATACTGAGAACACAACTCAAGAACGGAGAATGGGCTCAGACAATGCTGGACAGTGCAGCAGAAGTCACAATAGCTCGCCAGAACCTGAAGGAACTTCTGGAGATAGTGGACTTGAATGAGTACATTACAGTAGAGACTGTAGACACCAGGGTTAGTACTCCACAAAAGTTATATGAAATAACACTCCGGATGGAGGGAGACATACCTAGACAGGTAAAAGCACTTTTTTGGGAAAAACTGTCGAGGGGCTATGACATACTTCTAGCAGAAAAAGACTGGCCACCACAATTTGTCAGGGAGTGCCCACATGGCGAGGACATTATTATGCCTGCCTTCTCCAACCATATTCCAATTCACCTAAAATATACATATGCCAGGAAATGGGCAGTGGCCCAAGCCCCAGCATTATATAAAAAGCATGTAGGATGGGATGAGGACTCACCTCACCATAAAATACATCTAAAACATGAACCAACTGCACAAAGGCAGTATCCAATAAAGCAAGAAGCTAAAAAACAGGTCAGGGAGATCTTAGATCAACTTGAATATCAAGGGGTGATTGAAACATGCACCTCCTCAATGAACATTCCTTTGTTTCCTGTCTCCAAACAAGACAATACATATCGTCTAGTTTTGGATTACAGACACTTAAACACTTGTTCTAAAACCTTTGCAGTGCAAAATGCCCATAGCACAGCATTAATGAATAACATTGTGCGTAAAAAATATAAAACAACATTAGACATCTCAAATGGTTTCTTTTGTCAAAACATAGCACCTGAAAGCAGGTACTTAACAGCTTTCTCCATAATGGGGACCCAGCGTCACTTTTGTCGACTCCCACAAGGGTTCAAGAACAGCCCAGGTTTATTCTCAGCGAGGGTAACGGAGTTACTACAAATTTATGACAATGAGGCATTGTCCTATGTCGATGACATATATCTGACAGACGATGACCTGGACAAACACTTGAACAGGGTGAGCACCATTATACTGGGATTCGCCTCTGAGGGCTACAAGTTCAACTTTAAAAAGTCCAGAATTGCCCATCTCAATGTCCTATTTTTAGGATATGAGCTTTCAAGTGAAGGCAAGAGCTTGGCAGCTAACTTTCTAGAGAAATGTGCGCTGCTCCAACCTCCAAAAACGCTAAAAAACTTACAATCCATCCTGGGTTTCTTAAACTTTGGAAGAACATACATTCTAAATTACGCAGAAAGGGTTAAACCTCTCTACGCATTAATCAAACCTGATTTTTCAATCAAAAACTGGACACAGGAACACACAGAAATCTTGCGTTCACTCCAGGCTAACATGTTAGCAACAAATCACTTACAAACACGCGTAAGTCAACGAAACCTGGTGATCCGAATAATTTCGGGTCAATGCGGATTCACCTACTTAACTTTCAATGAGGGTGAGAAAATACCAATCGCATACAAATCTCATTTGTACACACAAGCGGAAATGCGCTTCAGTTCCACTGAAAAAATTCTCACAGCAGTTCAAACCGCTGTAGCAAAAGAAAGAGCCTTAGCCCAAGGGAAACGCATTATTGTCATAACCCCGGTACCAGCTTTAGAAGCGGTCACAAAAGCAAGCATTCCAAATGCTAAAGCATTACTTCCAAGATGGATACAATGGGTTAATTCTCTTGCTGCAACAGATGTTGAATATGTTTTTGATCCTGATTTAAAAACACAAACATTCCTGCAATATGAACAAGAATGTCCTCTGCCTACTGAAATTCTGCCTCTCGATCAGTACGAATTCATAATTTACACTGACGGATCCGCACAGCCCGCAACAGGGAGTAAGCAAGCTTACAGTGCAGCGTGTGCAATCGTTAAAGGTCGAATGCGAGATGGCATCTTCAGACCTATGGTCACAAAAACTCAATCTCTAGGAGATTGTACAGCTCAGCGAGCTGAACTACAAGCATTCAAACTGGCACTTGAAAGTACAGATCGAGAATTCCCCACACTGATAGTGTGCGATTCCTTTTACTGTGTTCAGTCGTATAATGACTATATACGAAATTGGCTTGAAAATGGTTTCAAAGATGCGAAAGGTGGCACAATAAAGCACAAAATGCTTTGGGAACAAGTAGTTCAGTTGAAAAACGAACTACCAAAGGCTCACGTGATCCACACACTGAGTCATCAACGTGATGGCGTTGACGTTGCAGGGAATTCATTGGCTGACGAAGCCGCAAAGGGGCTGTTCAGACGGCTTCCGTAGCTGCGATCACTCGTTCAAAAACAAAAATAGACGGTGAGATAATGTTGGCTGTCAATGCTTCAAGCAAGGGCAGCAGTGCAGCGTTACCAAAAAGTTTCCACTCAAGTACTCTTATGTAATTGATGCGAACAACGTTCCTTTTGCTCGAATCCCTGGAGTGGGGGATAGGGTAATTCCAAACAAGGAACGCAGATTGGGACTAATCCTAGCAGCACACGAAGGGATAGCTTCTGCCCATGCAGGTGTTTCTGCAACAGTATCTTTACTCAAGCAAAGATATTGTTGGCCTGGCATTCGGAAACAAACTAAGAACTATGTTTTAGAATGTGATATTTGCCAACAGATGAAAGTCTCAACAGTAAAACGCCCTGCGCAGACACCCCTGTTAATTTCAGACAAACCATTAGCTTGTGTTTACCTGGACCACTGCGGTCCCTTGCAAAGGGAGGGTAACTATAAATATATCATGGTTGCAGTGGATTCATGCTCTAGGTTCCTATGGATATGTCCTCAGCGCTCGGCTGACGCTTGAACTGTTATAAAAGATTTGTGAGTCTTTATCGGCACATACGCAATTTTTAGCTCTCGGGCTTACAAAGAAGCCATGGCCAGTCTGGGCGTTGCATTGCGGTACTCCTCTCCATTCCATCCTGAGGGAAATTCGGTTGTGGAAAGGAAAAACCGGGACATAAAGCAGTCTTTAACAGCTAGGGTATTAGGTTCGGGTGATGGGTGGGTCAAACATCTTAATGGGGTCCAACGCTCATTGAATAATCTGCCAAGAAGTTCTCTAGGGGGGGTCACTCCATATGAGGTCCTATTTGGGACAAGAATGTGGGTACCAGATCTCGATCACGTAGGCACAGTGGTGGAAAATTAAATGTTTGATATCAAAGATCGTTTGGCTGTTTTACAGGAACTGAATGAGTTAAGAACGAAACAAAGCAACGTATTCCTGCAGCCAACCACCACTGGGGAAAAAACGGCGGTCCCAGCAAGGCCTGTCTGGATTCCAAAAGTTGGGGATCTAGTCAGAGAAAAAATTGCGGACAAGAAGGAATTTGGACCTTCTTACAGACAACCAGTACCTGTCCTAGCAGTTCAAGGAACAAGAACAGTACTTCTGCCGCCCCTTGCTGGAAGAAAGGAGAAAAGATTTGTGTCCATCGACCTCATCAAACCACAATATGTGGCCAATACTAAATAGTAGGCCTCGTGGACTCCAACCTAGTAGCAGATGCACTCCTCTTGCTACGATCCAAGAGGTTCAGACTGATAACAATCGAGAATTCAGCTGTAACAGATGGAGGACTAAGCAACAACGCAATGGAACTCATCCCTCTTGAAAACCAAGTCACAGTTCGTCCAAATACACCTGTCTACACCAATGTAGCAAGTGATGAACTGGTTCCAGTGATTTCTACAAATCCTGATGCAATTCCAACAATTGACAGAACTGCTTCTGGCTATTTCATTAACTTTGATACGTTCTCAGAAGATGCGAGTGAACCTGAAACGACGCCAGCATCATTCAAACTCAAGCAGCAAGTACAAGACTTTCTTCACTTTCTGAAAAAGACTTATCTGGTTTCACCATGGATTGAACTCTGGATTACATCTGGACTTTTTGTTTTCCTGCTCTGGCTAGCTTTGGTTACAACTGTGAGCGTGCTTATAAGTGGCAGATACATCCATGTGAACACTGAAGGAAAAGACGTGAACGTACTTTTGAAACCTCATAAATCTTCCCATCGTGAAGCAAGAGACTTGTCAACAGTGAACATCACAGCTGTTTCTATAAAGGAAGGTATAGTGTGGGACAAAACAGATTTTGACATCTTCGGCCCGACTGAACAATTGAACATTCCACATTTGTTTAAAATTTCACTAAGTGATCTAATTTCGTCCAGTACCTATTCTGATGATTGGGACTTTGAGACTGTTAATGACATAATGTTTGACCTAGAAAAATCTGCTGCATTTTCTAAAAATGAATATTTAGAGGGTTCATCAGACTATGAACAACTGTATTGTTATAACGACTATGGTCATCATTATTTGCATAAATCTGCATACCCGAGAAATGTGTTTATGTTTAACCAATGGGAGCATTGTCCTACACCACCACACGGTAGTTCAAAAACATTTGCTAACAAGTTTCCATATTTTTCAGGGTACAATACATCTAATCCAGAAATGTTTTACTATAAAAATGTAAACAAAACAGGACAGAAAATTATGTTAACTAACGAAAGAGATTTACTCTGCAATATTTATTGCCCAACTGTCTAGACAGGGTTTCGACTTTTGGAAAGACACAATAGACACAAAAACTGTCTGGGGTACTAAAGATTGGCAAGTGCAGGGGATAGAAGCTTTATTTAGAGCCTGCATCATCCCTGAACAAATAATGTTTTTGAATGAAACCGTCCAACAAACATCTTGTCTTGGATTAGCCAAGATCAAAGAGATGAACACACCTTCTGTACCAACACCTGCCACTGATAATAATACACAGGCAGTGGTGACAGTTGACAATATACTACAACTCAATAGATCTAATCCTAATTGGAAAAAATGGTTGATCTGGCCCATAGACACGAACAACTGTCAGGAAAGATTCCTGAATAAAACTCAGGGCTTTACTATTCATAGGCCAGACCCAAGATACGTCCAAAGACAGCATCCGGGGGTAGTAACAACATACAGTGTAGGTAAATTATGCCTTGATTGGCTGCAAAAATCTACACTACAGGATGTGAAACAACACTTATCCTTACTTAAAGAGGACGCAGACCTAAGGGAATTCTTGCTTGGACCAAGAAAACCGCGTCAAACACGTTTCATATATGCCGGCATTTATGCTGCCTATAATGAAGCATGGAAAGTGTCACAGATGGAGGCCGCAGAACGAATACGTGAACTTGATCGTATTAATTTAGAGAAAACCCTCTCTGTGGTAGACAATGGGTTAACAACTTTGTCCTCCAGAATATATTCATTGGACAACATTGTATCCTCTGCTATCGACATACTAGAACAAGATTTGGCGATGTTACAGCAAGGCCAATCTCAATTACGTTCTATTGTGTTATTAAGCTGGACGCTGCAATCTTTGCGTGCGGGCTATGTGCCTTGGCGTTTTATCAACACGTCAGCTCTGTTTGCAGAATACAATCTAACTGATAAACAGATCAAATTGGCACAAAGAGGAGCAAGGTATACAGTGCTGAGCATTGAAAAACTGGAAAAATTACCATTCACAGTGGCAGAAAAACCAGCTACAGAATGGCTCATTCATGGCAAAATCACATTACCTGTGACTACTTTTCAGTTTCAGTATTGCCTCGGACAAATGCAAGCAGGCAAATATGAAAGGTTGGGTAAGGAATACATAAAGACATCTTGGGATTTACCGTATACATATAGATGTTGGAGTGGGGATCGTGAAGTGTTTTTGAGCGGTACACACTGTAAACGTGCACTGAGCGGTTCACTTATATGTCAGGACATTTCTTTACACGGGGCTTGTAATGGTTCTGTGGCAAATTTGTCTTGCCATCAGCAGGGTACACCAGCTGCTGTGATTAATCCAACGTTTGGACAACTTTCTAATGGGAGTTACCTCATGTTGAATGATCAGAGTTGCTGAGGCATGTTGCCAGGCATCCCATATCTAGTAACGGTCAACTCCAGGGTCACTTGCTGTATGCAAGTATTGTTTGCCCCAATAGACACAGTCAGGGAGTCGCCTCTATGGCCTTCGCTGAACGTCTCTTTTATAAGATTTGATACTTTGAGCAGAATGAAAGCCATGCTTTTACAGCAAACAGTGCCTTTGACCTCGGCCAAAGAAACCTATGATCTACAAGTAGCAAGGACTTCGGCTGAGATACAGACTTTAATACGTACAAACTGCCCTATACATTTCGTGGAAATGATAGGACGTATCTTTAACATGTCTGATACAACCGGAATTGTACATGTATTTAAGAGCATCTGCTCCGGTCTGTTAGCACCTTTCCAGGCAATACTCGGTATCATCCCGAACTTTGCACATTCGGTGTTTGGTGGCATACCATTAATTCTAGCACTTGTTGCCGGAATTCTATTTCTCTTCTTGGTATTACGCTATTTCCAGCCTATTCGCAGACATCACTCCGAGCGAAATGGAGAAAGCTCTCCTTGAACGAAAGTGCCGTGAGCGAATAGTACAGCATTTGGGCATGACTCGTCTACGGGACCTTAATACCACGTGGTTCCTGTCATTCAGACCAATCTGGCAAGATTGCATCTTACCTGTTCTACGATGCCTGCTATGCGGTGAAGAATGCGTGTTGGACACCTGTCTAACATTTCCATAGGCTACGCCAACGGATGTCGATACTCTGCTGGTCCCGATAACGGCCCATGCTCCACAGAGGCTACCAATCCTGATGTCAGCATTCATTGAGATCTCACAGATGCTTCCGGCTGCTGCTGAGGTACGAGAAAGATCTACAGGCACACAGGTAACAACGGACGCGAACATTGCTGCGGCAGCCTCTGCTGAAAGCGGTGCTTCACATCTCTGTGCAATTAATCTACTACACGAGGTGTTCCAACTGACACCAACTTCAGTGGATGATGTTTTGTCTACAGAAATAGATGATCTCATGTTTACACCAGACCCGTAACCTGACTCTGATTCAGCATACAGTGTTCCAGAGATGCAGTAACAATTTGGCCTTCATTTTCCAAAACTTGGAACCCTTCCAAAATTGAACTTTTTCCCATTTTTCGAACTAAAATGGCACTTCAATCTGCTTAAAGTAGAACTAGCCTTATAGTACAGACTTCGCGGTACTTCCTCGGACACTTAGTCATCTTGTGTGTCTAGAACAGTTCATTAATTTTCATGACATGAAATGACTTTGATTTTGAAAAACTTTATCGAGCATTTTTTTTGTCACATGTAAATATTACTGCTTATTTCATTCAAATTGCATTTAATTTCAAACTTTATGCCTGAAATGAAAAGCATTGCTTAATATGTAGAGTACCTTTTGCATTCTAATGGGTTTTTTAAATGCCTTTTTAAACGATTTTAGGAAATATTTTAGCAATATGCGGTACTCCATTTAATGTTTAGCATTTTAAATGTTTAGCATTTTAGTATTATCGTACACACGAAAGTGGAGTGGGTGTTGTATTCCTCTTAGGGTGTCCATACATGGGCTTTCCTGTATCATGTCCTTATATAGGCACAATTCCCCCTGCCCTTATATAGGCATAAAATCCCAGTCCTTATTTAGGCATTAAACCGTGCACTCCAAATACAGGCATGGTCTCCGACATCCGTCCACCCTAACGTCACAACGAGTTCTTGTAGAACAGACCCTTAGGCTTCGGGAATTTCCCTAGCACAGGACTATTGATTTCTTCAAGGACTCATCTATTATGCATGAACCATTATACCTTAGGGGTTCATTCATGACGTCTTCCGCTATCCGATCCACGTCAATGCTAACATTCTGAGGTACCTCTCAGGTATAAATATACCTTCCCTAGCCCCTGTAAATCAGAGGAGACCTCGACTTCAGAGGAGCCCGTTTCCCGGCCTGACGCACTGAGAAGATGCTGTCATCCCTGCACGCAGAGAGTCCAGCTTCCAGTGATCTGACTTCCCTTGCGGGGTGTTGGAGTTCGAGTCTGGCAAGAGATTCCTACCTCTCTCATTCTTAAGGTATGGGGCTGACTAGAACCTAGAGGGACTCTTGGCATACTAGGCATACTAGACTTAACATACTCTTAGTATACCATAGTAAGGAATACTTCCTACCTCTCCCTACACCTAGGACAGGTTACGTACATTGGGGTAGAACTAGCTTAGAGACGCATCGTATGAGTACTCGCATTTTTAGTCTGTGTTATTTATGTAAATGAATATCTACTAAAAGATAATGCTATCGCAGTATTATTTATTTCTACTGCTTACGCTGTACATTATTTATCTTGCACACTGTCTTGTGATCGTAACAGCACATTTTACTTACACAAGAAACAAGACTGTTCAATAAACCTTTTATTGAAACGACCGTCTATTCTTTCTGTGTAACTTTGAGGAAAACTAAGCATGCACGATTGAGCTGAGTGAAATAGTTATCTATTGTTTCCACGACTCTGGGACACGTTCTGATTCTAAAGGGAAACAAAGTGGTCATGTTTTGCGGCTGCCAGAAACTACTCCCTTCTTGTCGTCAAGGAGTTTCTAGTGGCCTCTGAGCTAGCTGGCACAAGTAATTAAGTTTAATATACTCGATAGGGACATACTGACCTTAGTCCTATGTCAAACCTATAGGGGATATTATTCCAATGCGCAGAGCCTATTAGGGAAATAGGAGCTACACTACAACATGTCATCCATACTGGTAGACAGTGTAGTTTAATAGTGCTTGGTCTGGAGAAGCACAAACTCAGAATTTAAAATGTAACACCATGGTCATGATTGGGGGTCCTCTTTAATAATCAGAATTGATTTCTAACCAAATAAATCTTTTTTCCAATAGTAGGATAATGAAAGACTGGGGAAAAAATCATAGCGCTCGAATCTATACCTTGCAGTTTTCATGCAGCTCTTTGATGACAGTTAATAGCTCGCTGTTCTATATTAGGATTTTAACTTATAAACTGCAAGTAACAAAAGGATCTCTCAGACAAAAGCAGTAACCTACTGACTTATTTACATTATATGCACTTTGTGATCTGCATGGTGCACGTTCTTTGCAGCAGGCATATTAACCCTCTGCTCTTTACCATGAGTCAAACCTTCCACTAGACAAAACTCCGATCTTTCTCTAGGAAGAACATTAATAACCTGAGTTATCTTGACATTTTTATTGTTGACTGAAAATTGCTGGAGACAAGTAACGGGGCAGTAGGTGCTTTTCAAACCATAATATACTTACAAACACAACGCCCCCACCTGAAGTCAGTGCCCGGTGCGGTCGCACTGGTCGCACCACCCTAGAGCTGGTCCTAACCACAGCCATTGTCACAGCACCTGTCATCAGTGCGACAATCTTACAGGTCATCTTTCAGCCTGCTTGCTAGTGAAGGTGATCTAAAAACTCAAACAACAACAGCTGTAGCTGTCCCCACAAGCCATTCATAAACCACTACTTTGGTTGTACAAAGGACATCTTTTACAGTCACTCCAAGTATCACCACTGATTCTGCTGCTTTAACCATGTCTCAGCTATCTGCACGCCGCAAGGTGGGTAAGAGGCTGGTAGTGCCATTACCAACATGCCCATTGCAGAGTCTGGGGCAGGCACTGACGTCTGGTCTGCAAATGAAGAACGCCCACCATCATTTAAGGGTTGTACAGCTGAAGGGCGCGGGGAACCAGTGATAACCTTGAAGCACCTTTCAAGGCACATTACAGCAATGCAGGAGTGCAGTTCTACCTTGATAGGGGATTCAACTGAATCTGCAGCACCTGTTGCAGTTGTTGGTGAGAGCCTGGCTACAATAAGTGACAACATAGCTGACTTGGTGCGTCTGCAACCATGGACGTCATTTAGGGGTTACCAGGGGTCGCAGCTGCGACCCATGGCTTGTCCCTTGCAACTCCTGCACTGTCTTTGTGAACCCTGGCTTCAGAGGTGGCAAAATCAGTGCCAGGAACACAGGGGCAACTCGTCCTTATGGGCGTTGGTTGGGGCTCCACTTTCCTTGTAGTGTAATAAAAAATGTAGTAAAGTTAGCTGAAATATGACTCTCCCTGGACGCTGAGGAAAGTAGAAAATGCTTTTAAATGTATGTTGTGTGCGTGCTTGCGTGCGAGAGTGTGTTTAAGCGAGAGACACTGTGTGTGTACGAATGTGTGTGTATGTGTAGGCAGAGTGTCTGTCAGTGTGTGTTTATGTGTAAGTGTGTGAGTGAAAGTAAAGGTCAAATTGTGTGGGATGTCGCTTCCGCTACCCCTGGCATTTTGGTGAATTGACGTCCATATCTGCAACACAGAAATGTAGGTCTGCTATGAAACATCACATCAGATGCGCAGAGACCTGAGACTGTCTCAACAGCAACGTATGATTGGCACGGCTGAATTTTGAGCAAATCAGCATTACAAATGCAGTAGGCAACTTTACCAGCCAGGTTGCTCAAGCACCGACTTCTATATTGGCTGCAATGGAGGCTGTTCAAGAGGGAATAATGAGGAAGTCTACTGATGCACATCTGGCTGCACCAGCAAGCAGTGCCAACAGACACTCTCCTCGCCCACTACCTTGCAGCTCATTCACATCCTCCCAGCTGGCTTCTCTAATCAGGCTTCCCAGAAGGCCTGCCTGTTTTGCCCAGACCCTAGCAAGGAGAGTGCTCATTAGGGCCACGGTCAAATACATGTACCTAACTGTATATCATTTGTGTGAGGATAGCAAGAGTATATTGCTGGGCATTAAGTGATGGGTCATAGGTATACGTTTGGACTAATTAAGTGGGTAGGAAATATTTTTCAGGGATGAGGAAAAGATTGAGTGAGTGGGAGGTAGGTTAAACCAATAGGCTGTTGTTGGACACTCATTTAGCAATAGAATAGTGTTGGTCTTAGCTGGAGATTGGGTGGATATCAGAAAATTAGGAAAATTCTTATTTTTTCATTATGTTGTGCGAACATTTTAAATGTCACCAGCTAAGTGCATTGTAGTCCAGGGTAGTTTTACAGGTGCTTGTGCCTATCTACTATCATAACTTTGCTTGTCATCTGAATTTATAAATGTCAGAGTAATTGAGTTTTGAAAGATGCTTATGATTTTTTTGAAGTGCATGTAATGTCAGGTAGTTATTGTTGACACTTGTTATGTGTGAGACTGGTGTGCGCGATTGGAACTGAATCAGGAGATCACACCGGTCCTGATCGCCCCACCACCAGCCCCGACTGCAGCAACGCCCATTTTGGATACGATTCCAACACCCATCTCTGAACCAGAGCCGACATTGGCCTACACTAGCCCCATTTCATGCTATAAGATAACCAAGGCCCCAACCTTAGACTATCCCCAACCACTACCTCAAATCCAGTACTACTGGAAACTGAAGGCCCTGATCGTCTCGGATTCAGAGGAAGTTCAAGGGCTTCGAAACATTCCACATGATGATGACAATGATGAGCAGGAGGACAGATTCCTACTCCCTCACCATACTGATGCTGGACCACACCTGGGAGTACAGAATGCTAGTGGCCTGGACACTTCGCCTATGACTGAATTAGAATTGCCGCCAGGATCCCTCACCGAGGATTGGTTGGTTGTCTGCAGAGCGTCAGACGTCGCTGGACCCTCAACTGTTGAGACAAAAGCCAACTTGTTGACAGAGATCTTGCAGCTCAGACCTGCTAGGTCAGAGCTCTTGTTGTCATTTAATGAAACCCTAACTGTCACCATGATAACATCAGGGATGAAGCAGTGCTCGGCTTCCCCGGGAAGTTGCCCTGAATCCAGGTGGCATAGGCCAGTTCCTGGAAATACGGCCGTTCACACTCTGCACCAAGCTCCTGAAAGTTTAGAGGTACAAGCTTTCCACAAGCAAAGTCAACCCTAATGCATTCCTTCCTGCATTGCCAGATCGAGATCCAAAGCGCAGCAGTGCATTTGTTAAAAGAGTATTCTCTACGTCAGCTTGGCCCTTCGGTCCCTAAACGCTGCCTCTTGAGTTGATATACATTTGCCTTTTGGAACATGACCAGTGAGATCTTGCCAGTTGTCCTTGACTAATTTTGAAGCACCTTTGCCCAAACAATTTAGGATGGATAAACCCTGCAAAATATTTTCTGACACTGGAATGTGAAGGTCGAGCCATGAGTAGGCATCATCTGTGGATGCTGGCAATAGGTTTCTCAAATTACACACAGGCCTCTCTCATGAACATGCCTTTTGATGTTTCCCAACTCTTTGGACAGAAGGCTGACTCTGCTTTAGAGCATTTTAAAAACAGTAGCATTACACCCTGCTCTCTAGGCTTACTTTCACCGGCCTGTACATTTCACCAACAATACAACAAATTCAGAGGCTAATCATGAGGCATGACTTATCGCCAGAGTTAGGATTTGATTTCTCCTATACGGCTGGAGAGCTATTACTTCCAGTGGGTACTGCAAATTGTTCAGAGGGGTTACGCCCTGCCTTTTATATTGGCCCCTCCTGGCATTCCACCTGTTTTCACTCAACCATCAGGGGATCATACCGCCATCTTTCTGCAGGCAGTTTAATTACTGTGGCCAAAGGGGCCACAGAGAAAGTCCCAAAGGTGGAGGAAAAACGAGTGGTGTTACTCATGTCTTTATTAGTCTCCAAAATAGATGGAGGAAGCAGGCTGATTTTGGATCTTTGACTCCTGAATGCCTCCCAACTGAAGGAAAAATTCAAGATGTTCACTCTGGACCAGGTTTTATGCCCTGCATACGGGGGAATGAATTGTTTCCTTGGACCTGCAGGATATGTACTGCCATGTGCCCGTCATGCAGTCCCACAGATGCTACCTTGGGTTCGTGGTAGGATCAAAACATTTCCAATTTGCCGTCGTACCATTTGGTCTCACCTCTGTCCCTCTTGTTTTTACAAAAGACATAGCAGTGACACAGCCCATCTTCACAGGTCAGGAAATTGTATTTCTGAACCTCAAGGCTGGCTTCTGAAAGCGGGCTCGCTGCAGTCAGACAGAGGATCCTCGCAACCGCTGCCCATGCAGGTAAGAGCAGTGGAGCCGGGTGGGGGGGATTTCGATAGACGACGAGGGAAAATTATTTATTTATTTAATTTTACCTCGTGGTCGTCTGTCGAATCACCCCCAATGCGGCCCTACCGCCCCACCGCTCTTACCTGCATGGGCCACGGCTGGATCCTCTGGGTGTGTTCCATCAGCAGTGGGATGCATGACTCCTGTACACCTTTCTACCGCTACCTCCTCTGCCCTGAGTTCTGAAGAAGATCAAGACAGCCCATGCTTGGTCATCTTAGTACTCAAGATTAGGCAAGGCAAATGTGATACTCTGATCTGTTGACTGCATGAAATCATGCATAGCTGTTCCCTACAACTGCTTACCATCATGACTTTTTGTTTTATTATTTCAATTACGTCTGCACACTGTGCCACTGAGCTGCTGGCAATGTCAATGCGTCAATGCCACCCCCATATACCGTCGCCTTTCCTGACAAATTGGTGATGAGAACTTTGGGCCTCCTTTCTTCACCTCCACGTGGACCAGTGCATCACTCTTGCCGCCTTTTTTTTCCACCACATTCCTGTAAGGAGAGTTCTTTGTTTTTACATCGAGCGAATGAAGGAGTATCAGTCCGACTATCTTTTTGTGGGCTTTGCTGGGGCGAAGAATTGATGGTGGTGCAGAAGCAAACGCTGTCCCTGTAGATTGTCCCGTATATGTATGAACGTATGCATGGATATGGTATTTCTATTATGCAAACCTAGCCAAAAGGCAGTGGAGTGCAGTACATGGTGAAAGGCAAGCTTAAAGTCAGCGAGTAATTGGAGAGGAAGTTGAGTCATGGACAGTTAATGCATTGTGATGTAGTGTTCTCTAAAGAGGTGAGTCTTCAACTCTTTCCTAAATCATAACAGCATTGGGGCAGTCCTGATGAATACGAGGATATATTTCCAGATTCTGGGTGCATATATGGAAAAGACCTGTTGTCTTATTTTTTTCTTTTTTACACTTCTTAGTCTACAGTCTGATGTGTTGTGGATGTTAGTGTGCTAAGAACCACCAGTGTTAGTGTACTTATCTGCAAGATAAGCGAGTTCCTAGTCGCAATGGCTTTCAAAATGATGCAGCTGGTTTTGAAGAGGGTGTGGTCTGGCAAGGGGAGCCAATGGAGTTCCATCAGAGTGGGGATCATGTGATCATATTTCATCAGTGCTTAGATAAGACGTGCTGTGGTGTGTAGGATGCCCCTAAGAGGTGCGAGTGCGGAGTCTAGCAGGCTATGAAGTAGGGTGTTACCATCATCCAGATGCAAGAGTACAAGGGCTTGAACAGAATTCTGAAGTCACTTTCTGACAGAAAAAATTTGACTTTCTATAGAAGTTTGTCTTTATTTTTTAGGCAAATTGCTCCTTGGGGGAGATATTGATATCCAGGGTGAATCCAAGTGATTTGGCAGTCGGTGAGAGTTAGGGTTCACGCCATTGAGCCAGGTTTGTACTTTATCTTGTTTATTGTTCTTGGCAAATTATTTCTTGGAATTGTGTCTTGATCTGGATGAGCTTCAGGTAGGTGTTTGACATCCAGGCCTGGATGATGTGCAATCAGTGTTTCAGGTGTTGAATGTCTGAAGCAGAGGCGACTTTCACGAAGACTTGTGTATGAAGACATGCTGTGCCCTGGCCAGGAAGGAGCCCTCTGAGAGCCATCGGGCTCATTCCACTAGGACAATGGCTGTTTCAATGACATTGCCAAAAGGTGTTTTAGACATCTGCCATACTGCTACATGGGCATCGGTGCATATGTTTGAGGAGCACTATTGCCTCAACAGCCAAGTCTGCAGAGAGGGCCATTGACTTATTGGTGTGGATCCAATACTCAAGAACTCCACCTTTGGAAGGTGTTGTGAGGTGTTGTGTTGGTATCTATTGGAAAGATGAGGAAACAGCAGTTAGGAGTAGCCATTGGAAGGACAAGTTACTTACCTTTGGTAATCTGGGGATAGTCCACCTAACTGCAGCACCCTCCTCCCCGTTCTGTGGAGCGTAACCTGTTACTGTTAAAAAAGATCCCAGTTAGATTTGCCTCACTGTTACCTCCAGTCTGTCATTGCTGTTTAGTGTCTGTGGTCACAGAAAAGTTTGAAGATGGCTGACGTCTTACCGCAAGGGTCACATTTATATAAAGCTCAGGGCTTCTGAAGGAGATGCGAGGCTACTCTGGAGTCTGATGGTACCACCCGCTGGCATTTGGGAGCAATAACTTGGAAAAATCCAGATATAGTCTGGCGCCAGTGGATATTATAAAGGTGTGGAATGTTTGGTTAGATTACCAACCATAAAGATCAGAAAAAGCGTTATCTCAAGTAAGTAACTTGTTCTTCAGCACTAACTTTTAGAAATAGCAGCTCTGCAGATCGACAGCAATGTAAAAGTACTTGATCACAACCTTCTGATCCACAGCCAGACATCTTAGCTATCAGGCCCCACGGGTTTCTTGTCATTGGAGACCTTGCTTCAGACGCAAACTCCTTTTACTGCCATACAGTACAGTATAGCTATATTCAATTTTCACCTTAAACTTGCAAGGTCACAGGCAAGGTCACAGTTACAGAATAAATGTACAACCTTTTTTAATGAAAACCTCAAAGGATTTCAACAGATGGCGCTCCCACCCCATAACTCTAGAAAAGGGGTACTGCCAAAAAGGCAGGAACAGAGCAGGAGGAGGAGCTAACCGCTGACCTTGTACACTATAAAAGGGGTTTGCCCCCAACTCCCCATCAGCTTCTCCATGACCTCAACAAGGTATAACCTCTATAACCGAGACAGTACACCCTACACGTCAGGATCCTAGCTGCCTTTGACATTAGAGTCTGCCTCAGATAAAGAGACACACCTGACCTACAGTAAAGGTTTAGGTATTCATGTTGTGACATGTTACATCTTTTGGGTATATTTACAGGCAAGTGAAGTTAGCTGGTTCTTAGACATGATTCACCCTTATAATGTAAGGACAGTGATGAGGATGTGGTATGAAGAGGTAATGGATGTTAACATGCCAAATGCGACAATCTTTTAAAGATTGGCTATTTTGTGTTTATCCTACTTATGTGAATACTTCTTTACGTCCACTGTCCCCAGTTAATGAGGGTCAGTTTCTTTACACAGCGCAGTCAGAGAGGTACATGAATGCTACTGACTGACACTAACTCGGACATTTTAATCGTGGTAAAGAAACTGTTTTAAACTTGATAGCCGTTTTTAAAAAGCGCCGTATTGCACTTACCGAACATTTCCCCCTTGTTCTTTTCACTAGTAGAGCCCACAGCCACACAGATCCTAGCATTCTGCACAAACGCACCACGCTGAACAGGGAACTTTGTGAGTCAGCGTTTGCAGTGCGTTGGTAGTCAGGCAGTCAGGCAGGATTATAGAGTGCGGTAGAGAGGTAGAGTTACCCCTCTCTACCATAGAGTGCACTCTGGAAATGCAGGTCAACGGTCTAGTTGATCGGCCCAGTTAACCTGGCACCCTTTTAAATGAAGGCCGGGCAGCGGGTGCGCAGATGAGACAGCGGAGTCAGAGAGGTACATGAATGCTACTGACTGACACTAACTCTGACATTTTAATTGTGGTAAAGAAACTGTTTTAAACTTGATAGTCGTTTTTAAAAAGCGCCGTATTGCACTTACCGAACATTTCCCCTTTGTTCTTTTCACTAGTAGAGCCCACAGCCACACAGATCCTAGCATTCTGCACAAACGCACCACGCTGAACAGGGAACTTTGTGAGTCAGCGTTTGCAGCGCGTTTGTAGTCAGGCAGTCAGGCAGGATCATAGAGTGCACTCTGGGAAACGCAGGTCAGTGGTCTAGTTGATCGGCCCAGTTAACCTGACACCCTTAACCCCTTCGGTGCTTATGACGAGACCAGCTCGTCATGAGTCACAGTGGAGCTGTGCTCATGACGAGCTGGTCTCGTCATAACAGGTGCGCACCGCCCACGCGTGATTAATTCCCCGCCTGTGCGGGAGAATTAATAAGTGGGCGGGTTTGTGACGAGCCCAGCTCTTCATGAGCACAGCTCCACTGTGACTCATGACGAGCTGGCCTCGTCACGAGCACCGCGGCGCCGCATTCACCCCCCCGCCCCCCCGCACCCACGGGGGAATTACCCTCGCAGCGAAGGGGTTAAATGAAGGCCGGGCAGCGGGCGTGCCGCTGGTGTCCCGAAGGCGTGCCAAAGGCAAGCCCGTCTGCGCCCATCCGCGCCCGACCGGGGCCAGGAACCCTGCACAAATCTTGAGGATTACTTACTCGGGTAAGAAATTATATAACCTTAATAAACCAAGGGAAGTCGGATGTGATAGGGGCTGAGATTTTGCGGGCGAGTCAGCTTTAGATAAGTCCTGTCAACATTGCAAGCTAGAGGTGAAAGGATCTCCAGAGCCAGGGTTGAGCAAGACCGAGGCACCAAAGGAGCCGCAGGCCTGGAAGCTAGGGTTGATTTAATTGTCGCTCCCTGCCCAAGCATAAAACAGAAATCCGTTTACTGTTAGAGGAGACCAACCTAGATGCACTGTTTATCACAGAAAGTTGGCTTACAGAATGTTCCTCCCCTGACATAGTAATGGCCCTGCCCCCAGGCTATAAAATTCTTAGACTGGACCGGATCGGGAAGGTAGGGGGTGGACTGGCCATTATGATAAAAAGTGAATACAACTGCACCACCGAGGCCTTCCCGATCAAAGGGTGCGAATGCCTCCAATTCGCAATATCCTTATCACCCACTTACACCTTCTCAGGGCACTTAATTTACAGACCCCCTGGCCCATATGGTGAGTTCCTAGAAAGTTTACCAGACTCACTCGCCAGCCTAATACTAAAGAAAGCTAACACTACCACAACTAGAGATCTAAATTTAAATATGGAGGACCAGAACCTCCCTAGCGTTAAAAGGCTGCTGTTAGATCTTGAGGCTTTTCAACTCTCCCAGTTGGTATTGTCTGCCACACATTCCAAGGGACATATACTGGATCTAGTCATTTCAAACGACTCCAACATCAAAGTCGCACCATCAGTACCGGTCCCCTGGTCAGACCATCACTTTATTCCTTTTTACGTAGGGAAGAAAGGAAGTGAGCAACATGGGGCTCCCCCCAATGGCGAGACAAAGAAAAGGTGCTGGGCTAAGCTCAACGCAGAGGCGTGGGGCAATGTCCTAGTAGAAACAAATACACTAAATACCAAGATGCAAGTAACAGTGGAGGAAGCCTACTCAAGCTGGGAAACCTGGATCACCCAATCTTTAGACAAAGTAGCCCTCAAAGTCACCTCCAAATCTAAAGCCAGACCCAAAGCAGAGGGATAGTTTAACCCCCAACTGCTAGCGTTAAAGAAAAACTGCAAAAAAATTGAAAGGGACTGGAGGAAAAACTATGACCCACAACTTAAAACCTTGTATAAATCAGCCATTAGAATCTACCACAACGGCATTAAAGAAACACAGGCCAAGTTCTTTGAGGAGAAAATCAGCTTGGCCCAGAACTCCTCAAGGGAATTGTTTGCGTTAGTCAAGGCTTTAACCTCCCCAGCCCAGGACCTTCATCCAACAGAGACCTCGGAGGAGAGGTGCAATGACTTAGCCAACTACTTCCTCTCTAAAGTTACGAACATCTACAGCTCCTTTAGGGCGGGCGGGAAAACTACCACAAGGGGGGGAAAAGGATCAGGCGGTAGCTCCCCCACTAAACACTATCACCAACCTCCCGTTAGTGGAGGCAGAGGAGGTAGAATCGTTGATGGCCAAAGTGAAGTCCGGATCACCACTTGACCCAGCCCCCCCGCACTTCCTCAAAACAGTCACACCCGCCATTCTTCCTTCTCTAATTAAGATCATGAACCAGTCTCTGGAGAGGGGCATGGTCCCAGCGGCCTGGAAACACGCTATAATCAAACCCCTGCTAAAAAAAAACAATGCAGATCCAGCACAACTAGGGAATTACCGCCCTATATCATTGCTGCTGTTTGTGGGCAAGCTATTGGAAAAACACGTTAACAGATCATTGGCTGAGTTCTTGGAAACAAACCACTGTCTCCATCCCACCCAGATGGGATTCCGTGCACAACACAGCACCGAGTCTGCTCTTCTGACAGTGGTGGAGGAACTCAGAACATCATTAGATCGGGGAAGCTCAGCAGCCTTACTCCTCCTGGACCTGAGTGCTGCCTTCGACACGGTGGACCACCACACCTTGCGAAGCAGACTCTCGGCCATTGGGGTACAAGGCACTATGCTACAGTGGCTCACCTCGTCCTGGAGGGAAGAACGTTCCAAGTCCTGGAAAACACCACTCTGTCAAAAACAATGTAATTAAAGTGTGGGGTGCCACAGGGATCCTCGCGAAGCCCCACGCTGTTTAATGTGTACATGGAGCCACTGTCTCAGATTGCCCACGGCTTTGATATCTCAATGACGTCGTACGCCAACGACACGCAGCTGGTGATCTCTTTAGACCCTAGAACCAACGGGGATTCCCATAGGTTATCGCCATGCATGGAAAAAGTCATGGAATGGATGACTAAGAGCTGCTTAAAACTAAACGGGGACAAAACTGAGTTAATAATCCTCGGGAATAAGACAATTCCTAGGCCATCTATAAGCTGGCCGGACTGTCTAGGCAGCCCGCCTACGCCTAAAGATTCCATCAAGAACCTGGGCTTCTGGCTAGAAAAGGACCTTTCAATGATGACTCAAGCTAAGAAAGTTGCTGCCGCCTGTTTTGGATTACTTAGAAGTCTCCGGAAAATCCTAGATCGGATCCCAATACAGCTTAGGAAGACTGTAGTCCACTCTCTGGTCACATCACGTCTGGACTATGGAAACTCGCTATTTCTAGGTGCGCCGAAATACATGACCAACAGACTTCAGGTGGTCCAGAATGCGGCAGCTAGACTGCTGTGCAAGGCCCCAGTTCGGGAATCTGCCAAAAAGCACCTTAAAGGGCTACATTGGCTCCCGGTGGAGGCCAGAATCAAATTCAAGGTACTGATCATAACGCACAGAGCTTTACACAAGAAGGGCCCTAGAAAGATCAGAAATCTGGTATCCCCATATGTCCCAAATAGGAACCTGAGATCGAGCGGGGAGAGACTCCTAAAACCAACAGGCGCCAGTGAGGTGGGGGGGGAGATCCTTCTCCCGCCTAGCTTCCAAACTCTGGAACTCCCTACCGAGGGAATGTCGGACCCTGGAGAAGGAACCAGAATTTCGGAAATCAATCAAAACGTGGCTGTTCAAGCAGCATTTCTAATCTTCTCCCAGACTTTACCTGCCCCCTGTCTCTTAGCGCTGGGAAGCCCTAGGGCAGCCATGCGCTTTCCAAATCTTATATAATAATAATAATAATAATACACACCTATTATTTGAAGCTGCCTTAGTTGGGAGGTGGAGAAGGGATCATATTTTTGAAAAGGGGGAGGGGTACAACTGAGGACAGAGTGTGCCATCATCTTACTTTAGGATGGAGAGAGCATATATAGGGGAAATAGCCTTTACAATGCGGCATTTACCACACAATACCTTTACCACGCACTATGCCATGCACAGCTTTCTCATCAATAACCTTACAGCAAATGTTGCAGTGGTATTATTAATGATGCCATTGAAAGGGGGTTTAGGGTATTGAGTGGTAAGTGTATTTTTAGGGTTTAGGGGTGGGTAAGGGTATTGAGTGGTAAGGGTGTTTTTTAGTTTTCGATCGTAATTTTTTTTCCAAAAGAATATACATTTATTTTTATCACAGTATTCATGTCTTAGAGACCTCCACTCCAAATCTAGGGAGACAGGATGCCTTTCTCCTTCTCCCTTATGTAGCTTTTTTACTTAATTTCTACAACACCTTACATTTTTCTCAGTATACAGTAATGGCCGCCTTTCATTTCTAAACCTCCAACAACCAGCCAATCAGAGCACCCGCTCTCGTAGTACTTGCGGGAGGCTCTTGCTCCTACGAGAGTGTGAAGGCTCAAGGGAAAAAGGTGCCTCTCGACCAATTACAGGGCTTTATTTTTGGATTTGCACTCTTGCAGGATGCTTGCAAGACTCTCGTGACCCTATCCCTCCAAATATCTATTTTTTTTTAACCTTAATATCTCAAAAACTACTGAACGGATTTACATGAAATCACAAAAAGCATAATTTGAGGACCAAGATCTAGCTTCCTGATGAATTTGGCATAATTTCATTTAGCGGTTTTTGCTGTGGCCTTGTCTAAAGAAGTCTATGGAAGATGCATGGGGATTTTGTGTTTTAGGACCCCCCTTTTTTCTCAGCCCACACGCGATGGATCACCCCAACACTATCCAGGAAGAAGCTGAGGTGAGTGAACTTTTTTTTGGAAAGTTTTGTGAAGATTGGTCAAGTGGGGCCAAAGTTATTAGCAAACCAAAAGACGCTCTGTCTATGGAAAAGCAAACCTAACTATAACTACATAGTGGCAACCGCCACTAGGTAATAGACACACAAACACGCACACATATAAAATATATATATATATATATACACACACACACACTAAAAAAATAAAGGTAACAGGGACGTTATAGTTAGGAAATAGAATTTGATTTAAAAAAATTACAAGTTTTGTCACAAAGTCAAAATTTAAAAACATTGTAAAAGAAAAGATAAAATCGATAAAAAGAATTTTATAATGTTATAATGAGAGGAGCTGCAGCATTTATCCTACTTCCTTTTTTCACTAGGCTCACAGTCTAAACCCTCAGTATAGTTATCCCCATACTCCTGTAGTGGGGGGTTCTATAGCCACTTTGGACCTCTGCCATCAGGCGTAGAGGGGGTATCTACTTAAGGTAAAAACAAGCCATTTGGTCGTATCAGAACTAAATACACGCAGAGCATCTGAAGGGCGTGAGAATGACAACACTCGACATGCAGGAATGATCCATTTTTTCCTCAAATTTGCAAATGCAGGACAGAAAAAAACATAATGTGCAATGGTTTCAGTAGCAGATTTACAGGACGGACACATAGGGGTAGTGGTAGAATTTGCCCACCTGCTTCTCATAGCATTCAGAGGTAAAGTCCCAAGTCTAAATTGTATATAAAGTGCTCGTGCTTGGGGTGGTTCAACATCGTCCATATAGATTTCAAAGTTAAAACAGCATTTGACATTTAAAAAGCTTGTGGTTAAAGTGGCAAGTGACCTAGACTAAGTGCAAACAGTATTGGTGAAGTTCCAATACATTATTTTTAGCTGAGGAATCATTTTTTTGTAATGGAATGAGGGTCTTCCCACATATTCTCCAGCCCTATTTTAAAAGACCACCCTTTAACTTTTTCAAACCACGGCAAAAGACCTGACTTCTTTTGAAGGATTAATAATTCCTCCACAGCATCTTTCACTGGTATTTGAGTGTTACTAGTCCAGAGTCTTATCCAGAACATAAGCACCTTCAGGACAGCACAATGGGAAATGGATTTTAGCCCAAGGTCGAGGCGTAAAGGTAGTATGGGTATGTTCTTTGGGAGATTTAAAAGCTCTCTTAAGAATTTATTTTCAGTAACTTCTAGTTGGTTAATATGCTCCAGACCCCACAATTCTGCCCCATAAAGGGCTGCGCCCAAGCCTTTGGCCCTGTGTATTTACTAATGTAGGAGAGGTTGGGCGAAAAGCTGAGCGTTTGACTCTTTTTACAATTGCACAATCCACATGCTGGAGTGTCAGGACACTTTTCTGAATTTGGGGAGTCCATGCCAGGTTGTCACTAATTCTGACCCCCAAATAGTCGAAGTCCTTGACCTGTTCTAATAGTTGAGCTTCAAGCCTCACTTTCCCCTTAGTCGATTTGTAGGGATTAAAAACCATAAACTATGTTTTTGAACAATTGATTTTTAGGCCCCGAGCTTTGCACGCTGTCGCAAACTTGGTTAGCACATTCTGTATGCCCATTGGAGTTTTAGATATAAGTAACGTATCGGCGGCGAATAAGAGGGACGGTATTAACTTGACCCCCAATTTTGGTGGGTCACCTCCACAATCATACAACTCTTTTATGAGCTCATTCATATATAGGGTAAACATAGTCGGGGCCAGGACACACCCCTGGCGCACTCCTTTCATAATCGGTATATTTTCAGTCAAACTCCCATCGGGGTTCCATCTGACCCTAGCATAATTGTCATGATGTAGACGGATTAAAAGTTGGAGTAGGCCAGGGGGGAGACCCATGTCCCTCAAAACAGACCAAAGCCTGGTGCGATCGATGGAATCGAATGTCATTTTGAGGTCAACAAACACTACATAGAGATGACCCTTCTTAAGCTTGACCTCTTTCCATATGAGCATGAGAAAACAAAACACTTGATCTAGGGTGCTTGTAGCGGCTCTAAATCCTACCTGCAGGTGTGAGAGTATATTACTGTCCTCTATCCAATTTTGGAGGTGTGATAAAATAATTTTGCTAAAAAATGTTTGGAACACATCTATAAGGCTTATAGGCCTATAATTAGCAGGGTCCCCTTTGCCCCCTTTTTTAAATATTGGGATTATTTCGGCACCCTTCCATGTTGCCGGAATATCTCCTCCACGTGTAATAGCATTAAAAACTAGGTGGAGCAGAGGGCCCCATATTTTGGGTTCAGATTTATATAGATCTCCCGGAAGTCTATCTAACCCAGGGGCTTTACCGGTTTGTAGTGAGCTAATTGCATTCATAGTCTCCATACAGGAGAAGCTCACTACCCTATTTGGATCAGACACTTCATTACAAACCCCGATTTCCTCCTCTGCATTACCCACAAGCTCACAATCCTTCTCAGAATATAGTGCCTGAAAGTACTGTTCCCAAATGTGTGGCTGTATGTGAAAGTCATTTTCGCTAACCTGATAAATTACCCCTTTAGAAAAAAGGTGCCAGAATAACCGACAGTCCTTTTGCCTGGATGCTTCATCTAGGATACGCCAATTTTCTATCTCCCAGCTCCGTTTGGCCTCCCGTTGTATACTCTTATATAGCCTCCTTTTGTTATTTATATCGGGCCTTTTCCCTTCTTTTACTGCCACCATTAGTTCTGCTCTTGCCTTCCTGCATTCCTCATTGTACCATACGGCATTATTACATTTACACGATGATGACCTTCCCTGACTGCTAAAGTAGGGCGAGATGTTATTCGACAGATCTTGATAGCTGGCCAGAATAGTATCGTCATTCATGTTGGCGTTAGTCATCTTCGCTAAGGTCTGAGCCACCTCTTTATGGATTTTGGGGAGAAGCTTACCATCAGTGACTACATTTGCCCACTTGACTCTCCTGTTGTTGTTGGTCGTTACCACCGGTGCCTTCGTTAGATTAGACTGGGGCTGTAAAACCGGGAGCCCGGGGACACTTAAAAGCAATGCGTTATGATCACTGTCCTCACGATTGAGGATGCTCATATCACTTACTTGTGGCCAGAGATCGAGATCAACCATGATATAATCTATTCTGCTGAGAACACGGCGCTGATGTGGGGACCTACATGTCCTTCTTACGTGCTCTAGGTTTGGCTCATGACGAAGATCCACGGTTAAATGCGACGTGGACATCGGAACATAGATTTTAATTTTCCAGTGGGATGGAATTATCACCACTGATAAAGGAACATTTTGGACTCTTGTAAGCCTTGAGAAAGTCGCGGGACAAAATTCCTTTGTGCGACGAAACACGTGTTGGCTGATGCAAGAACAAAGAGAATAAAGAAAAGAAACCAAGCTCGAAAATGTCTCTGTATCATTTATGCTTGACTAAAACAAATTGGATAATTGCATATTACTTAAAAGATGTGTGCTGAGGATTGTGTTTATGTTTATGTTGGTTTCGACCACGTGTTTGGGGAGACTGGTGGTTCTTCTCACCTTTCAGCACCGTCCATATAAATTTCTCAGAAATCTAAATAGAGTGTAAGTGCTACTCATTCTTGGAGCGCCATTTTACCTATAACCATACCACTGCACCGTCATGAATTTCCTCCCATTGCATGCACACACCCCATAAGCAAGAGTAAATGATAGGACTTGCTGCGCAACACAAGCGCATCTTTTAAGGGTTGGGATCTGGAGCCTTTTAATGCCTCTAGCTTCTTCTTCCTCCTGAACTATTTCCTGAACTAACTCTACAGGCTTGTGTGTTGTGTTGAAGTCTCCGGCTATAATGAGGAGGCACTCGTTTTTAGCAGTTTCGAGGAAGTTAGTTAACATTGTCACAGTGTCAGAGGGCTTATGAGGGCTTTTAAACCGATTGTATATATTAATAATCCTGACATGGGTATCCCCTTTAAACGAGACCAAATCAATGCCGAGAATCTCCTGTGAGTCTGTCTAATCGCTTAATTTTACAAGCTAGTGTCGTCTTAACCCAAATCAGCATTCCTCCCGCTGGTCTGCCAAATGTTGACTGTCTTGCTTCTATACTAAATGTGGAAAAACTCACCCTGTGGATCTGTTCAGTAGACCAAGTTTCTTGGAAAAGACAGTTATGGCAGATAGCCACTAAATTACCCCACTCAGGATCATTAAGTTTAGAACGTAACCGTGCAATATTCCAGGAAATGACGTTCAACTGCGGGTCAGTAATAGGTCCTCCCTTCAGTGGCTGTCTTATTTGGGGGCTACCTCTTGTTATGTCTGTGGTAAAAGCCTTATTTTCCGGTGGGCTGACTGGAGTGTAATTCACTATTTCTTTGGGGCTGGAATGAATCTGTTCCTCCACAGAAATGCCAGCCTGAAATGTGCCCTGGGCTGTCATGAGAGCGACATTACTAGACTCTAGTCAATCTAATGTATCCAAATCGGTTAATGCCTCGTATCTGTTGCTAGTTACCAAGGGTGATTGCTCCTTCCTCATCTGCTTATACTGTGGTGGTCGGGCATTTTGTGGGTTTGCTGGCCCGCAAGGTTTTAGATGTCTATAAAAGAAACCCAACGGCATAATGCCTATCCCATGGTCTGAAGCCCATCTGGATTGGTTTCTCACACTCCTAATTATAGACCCTGCGAGATCTGGGTTTCAACAGTTTATCACAATACAATCACCGTCAGTAGACTTGCATAAGGGACCAACCCAACTTACACTTCTGACCATCAAGATGTCATGGTAACTGGAATTTTCATACTCCGTATTTTGAGATAGCCACTGACATACCTTATTTTTCAATTGGTCTGTGGTTTCTTGTAGATTGCCCTGAAGCGGAGGGACATTGGTTAGTATTGCAACATATGGACAACAGTCGGGTGGTAGATCCAGTTTGGTCTCATTTGATAGTTTATAAGAGTGAGCCAAAGCATTGGTCTGACAGAGAGACTGCCTCGCTGGACCATTACCTTTTGAATGAATTTTAGGGCTCTGGGTTTTAGACCTAGATCTACCGCCAGCAAGCTCACTGTCACCTGTGTGGTTAGTATGCTTCAGACCCCCATTTTTAGTGTGGGCTTCCCCCAAAGCAATCCCAGCCACCCCAGCAGGAGCAGATAGTGGGTTTTTGTTATTTTGATTCCCCATCCTATTATGGGTGCCTGTAAGACCATGTGTTCCCCCTGTGGTGGAGCAAACCGGATGTGATGCTCTATCTATTCCTACCCCTTCCAGAAAACGTGACAGATTTCATTAAGTTCCCCACATTAGCCTCATGCTTGTCAAGTCTAAACAAAATTGGTGAAAGATTTTTAGTTAATAGTTCTTCCAGCCGGATTAATAAGGAATCTGTGTCTTGCGGAGGTGAGGCCAAAGTGGCTGGTTGAGATTCTTGCACAGTGGCTGGTGCTAAATAGGTACTGTTAATCCCTTGTGGTGGTTCCTGTAGCTTTTTCTTAGACCTAGTCTTTGCACCCACTGAAGGTTCCATATGTTTCAACTTTTTCTTCCTTTTTTACGGATGGACCAGGTGACATAGGGACTTGATAGGAGGGGAGTGATTTCTCGGGGAGTAATGGTGGTTCAACTGGAGGAACAACTGGTAATTGTGTGCTTTCAGAATCGCTATTGTCAATGACCTCGAGCACCCCCCTGTGCACTAGGTCCTCGTTCAGAGTGACAAGAGAGCTACCTCCTAGGGATAACCGTCGTTCGACTGCCAGCATTTCTTTATCAATAGCTGTAGCAGCCTTAGTTAGGAAGCAGTCAAGTGTGGAGTTTTGAAGGATCTTGGATGGCTTAGGTGTCCCCTCCCTGTTTTGCTTCCCTTTAGCCATTTTTATGAGCAAAATTTATTGTGCAGTTAAAAAGTCACGGCCACAAATAGAGAAAGACTTACTAAGTAGAAGAAGCTCTGATAGTATTCTTTGAATCAGCTCACATCGCCTGGGAGCTCCCACAGAAACAGCAAAACCAAGAGAATAGGCCCAGCCTCTTCCGAGCTCAGACGGGCCCGTCTTGGCCTGGTCTTCGCCCGGGCCGAGCCCGGGAACGCCCCGCACGCTTCCCGTGCTGCGGGATGCCTCCGGTGATTTTATCACGCTCCTGCGTGTCGTCACGGTGTTGCCCCGCCTCCAGGTCAGGGATCAGGAACTTGGGAGAAAGTGCGGTGTGCTAGCAGCTTTGTGAGGCCTCCCGCGCTGCGGGATGCCTCCGGTGATTTTATCACGCTCCTGCGTGTCGTCACGGTGTTGCCGCTCCTCCGGGTCAGGGATCAGGAACTTGGGAGAAAGTGCAGTGTGCTAGCAGCTTTGTGAGGCCTCCCAAAGAAGATTTAAAAAACATAGAAATTCACTGAAAAAAAACAAAGGCTATAGGGATGTTATAGTTAGGCTCAGATTTCTCTCATACAAAACCATAGAAATTCAGCAGCTATAGTTACCTGAGCGAACTATAACTCATGCCCCCGCCATGCACAGTTTTCTCATCAATAATTTCACTGCAAATGTTACAGTGATATTATCAATGATGTCATAGAAGATGCCATGAGTGATGCAATATGTGGGGTAATTAGCGGTGCATGGCGAAGGCACAAGTTATAGTTACCTTAGGGCACGAGTTATAGTTACTTGAGATAACTATAACTGCGAATTTCTATGGTTTTGTGTGTGTAAAATCTGAATCTAACTATAATCTCCCTGTAACCTTTGTTTTTTTAGTCCATTTCTAAGGTTTTTTTAAATTCTATTTCCTATCTATAACGTCCCTGTAACCTTTGTTTTTTTCTGTGAATCTCTATGTTTTTAAATGCTATTTCCTAACTATAACGTTGCTGTAACCTGGGTGTGTGAGTGTTGCTGTGAGTGTGTGGTGGGTGTGTGACTGGCTGTGTGGCTCTGTGAGTGTCTGTGTGTGTGTGTGTGAGTGTCTCTGTGGGTCTGTGAGTGGGTGTGTGATTGGTTCCCTGGGTCTCTGAATGTGTGTGTAAGTGGCTGTGTGAGTGGTTTTCTGGGTCTCTAAGTGGGTGTGTGAGAGGCTGTATGGGTGTGTGAGTGGTTTTCTGGTTCTCTGAGTGGGTATGTGAGTGGCTGTATGGGTGTGTGATGGGTGTGTGGGTGTGTAAGTGGGTCTGTGAGTGGGTGGGTGTGGTTTTGTGGGTGTATGAGTGAATGTGTGAGTGGGTGTATTTTTTTTAATTGGTCTCCGTTGTGGTTTCAAAAGGGGGGCGTGCTGAGCGCCATGATAGATATGCGGATCCTCATACGCCCCCCAAAAAATATTTTTAGACAATTTCTTGCCTATGAGGGGTCCCTCACAGACCTCCTCCATCAGTCCTATGGGGTCAGGATACCTCTATCCTGAACAATTATATCCTATATACACTTTATTCACCCCCCTGGAACCATGTCCCGATTGACAAAATGGCGGTCGCAACTTTTCTCTCTAGATATACATAAATCTTTTTTCTTTAATAACTCCAAACCTACTGAATAGATTTACACCAAATTACAAAAAGCACTCTTTCTGGACCAAGAGCTAGCTGTCTGCCAAATTTGGTGTAATTCCATTCAGCAGTTAAGGCTATAGTCTTGTCTAAAATCCCTAGGGGAAATTGCATGGGGAAAACGCATTTTGGGTCCCCCCTTTTTCTCGGCCCCTGCTTGATGAATCACCCCCAAACTTTCCAGACAGCAGCTGAATTGACTAGCACACTAGTTTTGAAAATGTTGTGAAGATTTGTCAAACAGTGCCAAAGTTAATTGCAAAACAAAAAATGCTTTTTCTATGGAAACTAGGTCCTAACTATAACTACCTACTGACGACCACCAGTAGGGAGGGAGGGAGGGAGAGAGAGATTGTTAAGGTTTCACTTGTCTGATATATACTTACCATTTTGTTGTAAAGCCATGCATGGTAAAGGCTTATGCGTCATAAATACTTGCGTAGTAAAGGCATTGCATGTTAGGTAAAGGCAATGCGTAGCAAAGGCAGTGGTGGAAGTGGGCGGGATCAGCAGGGCACGGCATGCCCCTACTTCTTAAATTTAGTAGAATCCATTCCCCTACTTTTTATTTTTAAGAATGCATCCCAGGACTGCAGGCTCGGCGCTCGTGGACGTTCGAGGACGGGCGGGTTGGCAGAGAAGGAAAAGGACTCTGTCTTTTCCTTCTTGACCAGAGAAGACAAGGGCAGTGCCCACTTCTCCTGCTCTGCTGCTGGCAGCTGCCCCCCTTTCTTTCTTCCTCTTATTCCCTCTCTTTCTGTCTTTCTCCTCCTCACTTGCTGAAAACCGTGACTTCTAGAAACTCTTCTTACCCTCTTTTTCCTCTCCTTTCGTTTATTTGTTCCCCTGTGAAATGGAACCAAAAACAGAAAAACACTTTTACTTGAAATGTTGTTCTATTATAAAGTGCAGCCTCGGGATGAAGAGAAATAAAAGGTTTAATATATGAAAAATAACTAAATAAAGCAAGACAGAGTGGTCACAAAGTGGCCAGAACAACATTGTTTTCCCTGAGTGGGGAAGTGCACCATTCTTGGAGGTACTGCAATACCTGGTTGATGGGTGGATTGGAAAACAAAATGTGTACCGCGCCTCTGTGTTCACGGAAGTGGTCTTTTTAAACCATGCTGCTTACATTTTGTAAGGATATAAGGAATGGACATTGAAACTGGTCCCTTCTGGACCCTGTAGCCATGTCCTTAACTTTTCAGGCAAAAGCACTCACTGATTTCTGAATGAGTGTAGAAGCTTTATGGTAACCATGTTGTTTGTTGTTCCTGCTTACATTTCACATACTTTACCTAATTTTGCATTCCCTATGAGTATTTGTTTTTTCCAGGATGTTACTTTTTTTTTCAGGCAGCATATTACTCTTTTCTAGTGCATAATTTGAATTGAGTCGCATCCAGGTTTTAATAGCTGGGCACAATTGGGTTGTAGCTGAGCTGAAGGCGGTGCGAGTTTCTCTCAGTAGGGCAGTAACGTGTTCGGTGTGGGAGAGGATGTTGCACTATGGCCAGAGCTGGCGAATTTGGAACGGGGGAACCAGGTTCAGCCTTCATGACCAGTCCATCAGACCACTCTCCTGAGACAGCACATTCCATGCTACACCTTAGAAGGCCTTGCTAGGCCTTAGAAACCCTGGTGTCTTAGCACCAGCAGGTGGATCCTAGCCCCTAGCGGTGGCAAGTGTGAGTTAACCTTGAAGGCGTGTCCACTACAATCCATACTGAAGTTCATCTCCAGTCTTGCGGGCAGGCCTATGAAGCAGCACACCCTAGAGCGACAGTGACTCTGTCACTGAGGTCACAGGACCATTGAGGCCAGTCCGCCTCACCCTTTGGTACCTCCATTGGCCTTGTTTCAGCAGGAATAGTGCAACTCACCAGGGATCGGCAATGCAGGATTTGCACACACACCAAACTAAGTTTGCAAAATTCAAGGTCTCTCTGCTTCATGCACAAGCACTTTTACATGTGCTACCTACTTTGGGGCCATCAGAATTATAGAGCAATGGGGGACAAAATTAAAATTATGCCGCAGTGTTAACTAAATTATGCAGCATAAAAAGGCTTCAGCGTAATGCGGTATATTTTCTGATACTTTATTATTTTGACATTTTTACACATACTAACAGTCTCTGCAAAGATTTTGCCTTATTAGAACCAGTGCAACATAGAAATGCAGCAGTGAGAAAGGTGTCCAGTCAACCTTTGCAAAGGGCCATCCACTTCGCAGTAATACAAGTCACATTTTTTAGTAACTTTTGATCCATTTGAGCTGCAAACAATTTATTAGTTAAAATCGTCAGATTATGCAGCAGATGATGTATTATGTGGCAAATATGGCAGAGCCATAATTATGTGGAAAACATTGGCAAATCAGGATATTTTGCCATTCATGTTTGAACTGCTCTTGTGGAAAAAGGGAGAAGTGCTGATGACAGAAACTCCATGGCTCAGAGACAAATGGCTTGTGATTCCATTTTTAAGCGTATTTGGGACATTCTGTGATTGGGAACTTATCCCACTTTGTGAATGTATTTTAATGTCAATAACTCATATTAAACCTTAAATAAACATGTGTATCCATTGGTTGAATTAAATGACGCAGTAAGCTGTAACTGGTCAGTGAAATGCCAAACAAATACTAAAAATTGGGATGTTTTGCTCTTTCAGGCCACACCTCTGACTCCGCCCACTGACCCAATCCTCGGGTTATTCCTGCCCTCTGATTCTCCGCCCACAGTTCCCCTACTTTTTTTCCCCCACTTCGACCACTGAGCAAAGGCATTTGTTGTAACATTATACAACCCAAACATAGCTGTGTACGTTTACGCCTATCTTTTTGTTTATTGGGGTACATAGTGACAGGAGAAAATGTGGGAGCAAAGCCTGATCAGCAGTGAAGTTATGTCAGAGGGGGCGGGGTATGCCCGGGCCAGGCCTACAGAGGGGGGGTGCAAATCTCCATTTCTAACAAAGCATTGGACCTGGCGGGCAGGTGACTGAGGTGGGAAAGAGGACAATGAAATGAGAGAGGTTGGACTTGATAGTTCTAGTGGGGCGCGAAGGTGGAAAGCACCGGAGCCCCCACCCCTCTCCCTGTACATTTTGGTGTAGTCATGTCCTTTGCTTGCGTGTGAAGCGGGAGGTCCGGAACGGGAGCCCATCAATGCAATGTTTTCTATAATGCAGTCTTGCTGCTTTGAAGATCTGTACATAGCAAGTATTACGGTTATCCCTGTCAGCTATACTGCTCATTTCATCGTCCTCGGAAGGATGACAAGTTCAGTCGACTCCCGCAGGGATTCGATCATTCGCACATGTGATCTGCTAGTAGAACATACGTCTCTGCAGCAGGTGCAGTGACCCGCCGAGGTATTTCACTGTGTTAATAGAGGCAGCAAATCACGCAAGGCCTGGGCCTTACACAGAAACCAGAGTTGATTCAATTTAAACCCGGCTATGTACGTAAACGACCCCAAAACTGGGATCGGTGCGCATCTAAAGGCGAGCAGGGTATGGTGCTAGTGCCCTGTGTCTGTGAGGGGGGATCTTAGGCGCTACGTCCATTCTGAGGCCCCGCCCCAGACACAGAGGGTGGTTCCCAGGCACTTAGCCGTCTGGCAGAGCCATAACCCTTCCATCAGTGCCTCCTCATCAATAAATAACGGGCTGCAGAGAGCGCTCGCCCAGCCCCGGTAAAAGCCGCAGTGGCAGTGCAGGTTCCCCTGCTGCCCGGCTCCTCTCTGACTGGCTGGGAGAATCTGCTCGCCTCTAGTAACAGGGACAAATATACCCGGCTCTCCGCCGATTGGCTGCCGCGCCCTGGTAACTCTTAGCAACAGAAGCAGGAGGATGTGAGCCGGGAGCCTGGAAGTCGCGGTGTCTTTCAGCAGCAAAGTTTCAGCCATATCCTTCTGCATTACGGCAGTGAGAGGGAAATTGAGAAAGGCACATCCAGGCGTCAGTGCAGGAAAAACAGCAAACCACAACCCTTCCAGCCCCCTGTGATCTGACACGAGCAGACTCAGCAGAACGTGTCTCTTACAGCCTGCAGTGCACTGGCACGACAGAGCACGCCCCTTCCAGCTCTCTGTGCATTGCCACGAGGAAAGCATGTCCCTTCCAGCTCTGCTCTCTGTGCATTGCCACGAGGAAAGCATGTCCCTTCCTGCTCTGCTCTCTGTGCATTGCCACGAGGAAAGCATGTCCCTTCCAGCTCTGCTCTCTGTGCATTGCCACGAGGAAAGAATGTCCCTTCCAGCTCTCTGTGCATTGCCACGGGAAAGCATGTCCATTCCAGCCCTTTGTCCATTGCCACGAGGAAAGCATGTTCCTTCCAACCCTCTGTGCATTGCCACGGGGAAAGCATGTCACTTCCATCTCTCTGTACATTGCCACGGGAAAGCATGTCCCTTCCAACCCTCTGTGCATTGCCACGAGGAAAGCATGTCCCTTCCAGCTCTGCTCTCTGTGCATTGCCACGAGGAAAGCATGTCCCTTCCAGCTCTCTGTGCATTGCCACGATGAAAGCATGTCCCTTCCTGCTCTGCTCTCTGTGCATTGCCACGAGGAAAGCATGTCCCTTCCAGCTCTGCTCTCTGTTCATTGCCACGAGGAAAGCATGTCCCTTCCAGCTCTCTGTGCATTGCCACGGGAAAGCATGTCCATTCCAGCCCTCTGTCCATTGCCACGAGGAAAGCATGTTCCTTCCAACCCTCTGTGCATTGCCACGGGGAAAGCATGTCACATCCATCTCTCTGTGCATTGCCACGGGAAAGCATGTCCCTTCCAACCCTCTGTGCATTGCCACGGGGAAAGCATGTCACGTCCATCTCTCTGTGCATTGCCACGGGAAAGCATGTCCCTTCCAACCCTCTGTGCATTGCCACGGGGAAAGCATGTCACTTCCATCTCTCTGTGCATTGCCACGGGAAAGCATGTCCCTTCCAACCCTCTGTGCTTTGCCACAGGGAAAGCATGTCACTTCCAGCTCTCTGTGCATTGCTACGAGGAAAGCATGTCCCTTCCAGCACTCTCCAGCACTCTGTGCATTGCCACGAGGAAAGCATGTCCCTTCCATCCCTCTGTGCATTGCCACGGGGAAAGCAAGTCACTTCCATTTCTCTGTGAATTGCCACGGGAAAGCATGTCCCTTCCAACCCTCTGTGCATTGCCACAGGCAAAGCATGTCACTTCCAGCTCTCTGTGCATTGCTACGAGGAAAGCATGTCCCTTCCAGCACTCTCCAGCACTCTGTGCATTGCCACGGGGAAAGCATGTCACTTCCATCTCTCTGTGCATTGCTACGAGGAAAGCATGTCCCTTCCAGCACTCTGTGCATTGCCACGAGGAAAGCATGTCCCTTCCAACCCTCTGTGCATTGCCACGGGGAAAGCATGTCATTTCCAGCTCTCCGTGCATTAACACGAGGAAAGCATGTCCCATCCAGCTCTCTGTGCATTAACACGAGGAAAGCACGTCACTTCCAGCTCTCTGTGCATTGCTACGAGGAAAGCATGTCCCTTCCAGCACTGTGTGCATTGTCACGAGGAAATCATGTCACCTCCAGGCTGCAGTGCATTGAAACGAGCAGAGCATGCCCCTCCCAGCCCGCAGTGCATTAACACGGGCATGACATGTCCCTTCTAGCCGTAGTGCATTAACTCGAGCAGAGCTTGTCCCTTACAGCCCGCAGTGCATTGACACGAGCAGAGCACGCCCCTTCCTGCTTTCTGTGCATTGCTACGAGGAAAGCATGTCCCTTCCAGCCCTCTGTGCATTGCCACGAGGAACGCATGTCACTTCCAGGTCGCAGTGCATTGACACAAGCAGAGCATACCCCTTCCAACCCGCAGTGCATTAATACAAGCTGGGCATGCCCCTTCCAGCCTGCACTGCATTCACACAAGCTGGGCATGCCCCTTCTAGTCCGCAGTGCATTGACGCGAGCACAGCATGTCCCTTCCATACTGCAGTGCATTGACACGAGCATGGCATGTTGCCACGAGGAAAGCATGTCCCTTTCAGGCCTCAGTGCATTACCACAAGCAGATCATCCCTTACAGCGTGCAGCGCATTAACATAAGCAGAGCATGTCCCTTCCATTTTATAACACAAGCATTGCATGTCACTTCCAGCCCGCAGGCACTGACAAGAGCAGATCATCTCTTCCAACCTGCAGTGCATTGACATGAACAGAGAATGTCCCTTACAGCCCGCAACTTGACCAGAGCAAGCGCCTTCCAGCCGCGGTGCATTATCATGAGCAGAGCATGCCCCTTCCAGCCCACGGTGCATTATCATGGGCAAAGTATGTCCCTTCCAGTCCGTAGTGCATTGACATGAGCAGAGCATGTCCCGTCTAGTCCGCAGTGCATTGACATGAATAGAGAATGTCCCTTATAGCCCGCAATACGAGCATAGCAAGCTCCTTCCAGCCGCAGTGCATTATCATGAGCAGAGCATGCCCCTTCCAGCCCGCGGTGCATTATCATGGGCAAAGTATGTCCCTTCCAATCCGTGGTGCATTGACATGAACAGAGAATGTCCCTTACAGCCCGCAACACGAGCAGAGCATGCCTCTTCCAGCCCGAGGTGCATTAACACATACACGGCATGTCCCTTCCAGCCAGCGGTGCATTAACAAGAGCAGAGCATGTCCCTTCCAGCCCACAGTGCATTAACACATGCACGGCATGTCCCTTCCAGCCCGAAGTGCATTAACACGAGCAGAGCATGTCCCTTCTAGCTGCGGTGCATTGACATGAGCAGAGCATGTCCCTTCCAACCCGCAGTGCATTACTACTAATAGATTATCTCTTATAGCCCGCAGTGCATTAACACATGCAGGGCATGTCCCTTCCAGCCCGCAGTGCATTAGCACGAGCAGAGCATGTCCCTTCCAGCCCGCAGTGCATTAACACGAGCAGAGCATGTCCCTTCCAGCCCGCAGTGCATTAACACGAGCAGAGCAAGCCCCTTCCAGCCCGCAGTGCATTACTACTAATAGATTATCTCTTATAGCCTGCAGTGCATTAACACGAGCACGGCATGTCCCTTCCAGCCCACAGTGCATTAACACGAGCACGGCATGTCCCTTCCAGCCTGCAGTGCATTAACACGAGTCGAGCATGTCCCTTCTAGCTGCGGTGCATTGACATGAGCAGAGCATGTCCCTTCCAGCCCGCAGTGCATTACTACTAATAGATTATCTCTTATAGCCCGCAGTACAATAACACGAGCACAGCATGTCCCTTTCAGCCTGCAGTGCATTACTATTAATAGATTATCGCTTATAGCCTGCAGTGCATTAACACCAGCACGGCATGTCCCTTTCGGCCTGCAGTGCATTAACACAAGCATGTCATATCCCTTCCAGCCCGCACACGAGCAGAGCATGCCCCTTCCAGCCCGCAGTGCATTAACACGAGCAGAGCATGCCCCTTCCAGCTCGCAGTGTATTAACCCGAGCAGAGCATGCCCCTTCCAGCCCGCAGTGCATTAACACGAGCAGAGCATGCCCCTTCCAGCCCGCAGTGCATTAACACGAGCAGAGCATGCCCCTTCCAGCCCGCAGTGCATTAACACGAGCAGAGCATGCCCCTTCCAGCCCGCAGTGCATTAACACGAGCAGAGCATGCCCCTTTCAGCCCGCAGTGCATTAACACGAGCATGGCATGTCCCTTCTAACCATAGTGCATTAACACGAGCATGCCATGTCCTTTCCAGTCCACAGTGCATTACAACAAATAGATTATCTCTTATAGCCTGTAGTATCAGAGCAAGTGCCTTCCTGCCCGCAGTGCATTGACACAAGCAGACTATGTCCCTTCTAGCCATAGTGCATTAACACGAGCAGAGTATGTTCCTTCTAACCATAGTGCATTAACACGAGCAGAGTATGTTCCTTCTAGCCATAGTGCATTAACACGAGCAGAGCATATCCCTTCTAGCCACAGTGCATTAACATGAGCATGCCATGCCCCTTCCAGCCGTAGTGCATTAACACGAGCAGAGCATGTCCCTTCTAGCCACAGTGCATTAACACGAGCATGGCATGCCCCTTCCAGCTGTAGTGCATTAACACGAGCAGAGCATGTCCCGTCTAGCCACAGTGCATTAGCACGAGCATGGCATGTCCCTTCCAGCCATAGTGCATTAACACGAGCAGATCATGTCCCTTCTTGCCCGCAGTGCATTAACACAAGCATGGCATGTCCCTTCCAGCCTGCAGTGCATTAACACAAGCATGGCATGTCCCTTCTACCCGTAGTGCAATAACACGAGCAGAGCATGTCCCTTCTTGCCCGCAGTGCATTAACACAAGCATGGCATGTCCCTTCTAGCCGTAGTGCAATAACACGAGCAGAGCATGTATCTTCCAGCCTGCAGTGCATTGACACAAGCAGAGCATGTTCCTTCTAGCCCGTAGTGCATTAACACGAGCAGAGCATGTCCCTTCTAGCTGTAGTGCATTAACACGAGCACAGCATGTCCCTTCCGGCCGTAGTGCATTAACACAAGCAGAGCATGTCCCTTCCAGCCCGCAGTGCATTAACACGAGCATGGCATATCCCTTCTAGCCATAGTGCATTAATACGAGCATGCCATGTCCTTTCCAGTCCAGTGCATTACAACGAATAGATTATCTCTTATAGCCTGTAGTATCAGAGCAAGTGCCTTCCTGCCCGCAGTGCATTGACACAAGCAGACTATGTCCCTTCTAGCCGTAGTGCATTAACACAAGCAGAGTATGTTCCTTCTAACCATAGTGCATTAACACGAGCATGGCATATCCCTTCTAGCCATAGTGCATTAATACGAGCATGCCATGTCCTTTCCAGTCCAGTGCATTACAACGAATAGATTATCTCTTATAGCCTGCAGTAGCAGAGCAAGTGCCTTCCAGCCCGCAGTGCATTGACACAAGCAGACTATGTCCCTTCTAGCCATAGTGCATTAACACGAGCAGAGCATGTCCCTTCTAGCCCGTAGTGCATTAACACGAGCAGAGCATGTCCCTTCTAGCCGTAGTGCAATAACACGAGCAGAGCATGTTCCTTCTAGCCCGTAGTGCATTAACACGAGCAGAGCATGTCCCTTCTAGCTGTAGTGCATTAACACGAGCACAGCATGTCCCTTCCGGCCGTAGTGCATTAACACGAGCAGAGCATGTCCCTTCCAGCCCGCAATGCATTAACACGAGCATGGCATATCCCTTCTAGCCATAGTGCATTAATACGAGCACGCCATGTCCTTTCCAGTTCAGTGCATTACAACGAATAGATTATCTCTTATAGCCTGCAGTAGCAGAGCAAGTGCCTTCCAGCCCGCAGTGCATTGACACAAGCAGACTATGTCCCTTCTAGCCATAGTACATTAACACGAGCAGAGTATGTTCCTTCTAGTTGTAGTGCATTGACACGAACAGAGCATGTGCCTTCCAGCCAATAGGGCATGTAAAACTTAAAACCACACCAGTGCACGGGGAAAGGAAATGTGTTCCTTCAAGCCCTCAGTCCATGGGCAAGAGCAAAGCTCGGATATCCCGCCCCTCAGACCACAGGAAAAGTACAGCACACAGCTTTTAGCCCTTAGTGCATTGGCAATAGCAGAGCAGACTCCCAGCTCTCGATGTATGGGAACTGTGAGTGCATTTGTACAGTGCTTGATGTTGCTAATGTGGGGCCCAAACGCATTATTGCATCCAAGTTCAGAAAAAGCCAGGTCTTTAATTTCTTCCTGTATCTTCGAGGGCGCTGTATGTTCCTTATGATTCCTGGCAGGGAGTTTAAAGTTTTGTAGCCAGTACAGAGAACAAAGCTCCACAATGTTCTACTTGTAGGGTGGTTGTGGGGTGGTGATAGGGTGGGGCGCTCGTCTTAAGCTGAGTGTTCTGGGAATATCAATGGAATTTGGCAAAGGAAGGCCCTCGGATACAGAAGGTCTGGTTAACCTTAAATGTCTACGCCAGACGCTTCCCTTTGTAGCCCCTTGGACATCCAATTAGGATGGGATGGTATATCGAGGACAGAATATCTAGAATTAAATATTGACAGGCAAGTAAGTCTAGATTTTCTATACCTAACTGCCCATATATGTATCTACGTGGTACATAAATCTTCAAGGTAGATTGATGTGGAGATAGAATAGTAAATGTATACTTCCCCAAATGCGCTTACTTTCGATACTTTGTCCCTATATATTAGTATGCCACGATATTGTTGCAGTCGATATTTAGTAGTACAGTCTCTTACACGCAAGCTGTGGCAGTCCGCGCATGTGTGATCTCTCTTACACAATACTGCAATTTAGTTGGCCTTGAGCTTCCTGCCATGAGCATCAAGAAACTGAAGAAGGTTCACATTTTAATTCTGTTAGTTTCTGAACTGTCTTTTAGTGCTCCTAGCGCCAAGATGCCCCTTGGTGATTGTGTGCTCTAGTACTAAATAGATTCAAATATAAATATATCTTGCTGAGAAAATGGCCCGCTCCCTTGGACGATGGAGAGCGCCTTACATGCAGAGCATCTGCTCTAGGTGGCCAGTGGACTGCATAAAGCAGCAGTGTAATGCGTCCCCCTGGGTGGACAAGTAGCACCAGTTAAGCTGTGGTGTTTTGAATCAAAGGAAAATACACCAGTGCATAGGAAATCTCCAGAGCAACCATGAACCCTACAACAATTTGTGACACCACTAACTTTGTTAGCACTAGGGCGGACTGCAAAGCACAACAATGTGCCACTAGTGGTTATTGCAAACAAAATTCGATACTGAGTGTATACAAATTGGCGTTTACGGCATTCCCTATGCTTTGACATTTTATTATGTTTCTTATGCTGCATAGAAAAGAGCAAACCACACCCCCTTCCACCCGTCCGTATGTGGAGAAGACAGCACATCCTTTATGGCCTGGAGTACGTGTGGAAAGCAGAACACTCCTTTTAGGCCTAAGTGCATGGAGAAGAGCAGGATCCCTTACTTTCAGACCTTAGTGAATGTAAAAGAGCAATCTACATCCGTTCCGACCCTCGGTGTGTGCACAGAGCCCTCTACTGACAGTCCTCAGTGAATGCAAAACTGCAAACCACAGGCCTGAGGGCTAAGCATCAGTGATTCGCAAATCAATTGCAAACTGATCTGCCACAGCAAAATCTGCAGAAAACGATGCATGAAACATCAAAAAAGATGAAGTCATAAAATATCACTGAGAACTGAAGAAGGAATTTGTTACATGTGACTGTAAACAGGGAAAAACATATAGGGGCTTATTTACAAGCCCTTTGCGCCACCCGTACGTCACTTTTCCCATGTTAAAAATTACGCAAAAGTGGCGCAAGGGGCTTGTAAATCTGCCCCATAGTGATTTGCTAAATGTATTTATGACGAAACATTAGTAAATAGTGAACAGTATAAAACACAAGTTATTGACAGTATGTCTGACCATAAAGTACCTACACGGCACATTAGCCAGGTGTACTGCATGTTTGGCACTTGAAACTTCAAAGTCATCGAAGAATGTCCTGCGTAGTCAGACTTCAGCCTCTGTCAATGTCATACTAATCAGACAGCAGGAAACTTTCTTTATGCTAAAAAGTAGGCCACTAACTGACAGAAGCTATTAACTAGCGAAAGCGAATGTTTCCAGGACCCTTAGGGTCAAGGGAAAGTGTTGGCTCAATGTCAAAATCCATCACTGATGTGACAGATGTTTTGGATTCTATTAAAGATACAGAGAAGAAAATTAAGACATCATTTCTTTACTGAAATTCTCTAGCAGAGGAGATAGACATAACAAATAAATGTTTTCAACATGGATGCCAGTTGAACTGCTCCCGACAAGGCAGAGTTTGCAGTTCAGTCCTCCAGACTTCATGACATCACTGCCCTCTGCATAAATGTACAGAAGCTGAACACACTTCATCTCCCTTGACTGCCAGAGGACAAGCCTTCATCCCACGAAAGAAATCCAAGGACAAAATCCTGGCGAGAAACATTTACCACATCAACCAAATCTGAGGATCTTCAGATCGAAAAAATCACTTCATATAGAGGGAGGGGGGGCCTAACTGAAGCACAAAGAGCTATCGGAATGAAAAATAGAACATAAGCGGTTAGCCACACACAGTTCAGCGCAATCTGGAAAATATGGAGAGAGTATTGAAGTTGATATGTTTTGGTGCATCTGGTGACATAAAACGTACCTCCCTGTGGAAAAAAAGATGTTACCTACATCGAGGATCTTACATTTGAGACCATAGGGAAAGAAATAAAATACAACATGGTTAGTTTTGCCCAAAGTTGTTTTAAGGAAAGAGCTGCGTCAGGCCACAGTAGAAGGAAATCCAAAACTAGTGTAATACCCCAAAGTAATGAATACTTAGGCTTGTGTGGAAAAGATAAGATTAGGGGTGTCCTCCCATTGAGAATACATCCAGAGGACATCCTTCCGTTGTTTTACATGTGCTCCTTTATTCTTGGATAGATGGTTCCATGTTCTAATGAGCCGACAGCAGACAAGTGTTTCGCCCCCTGTGGCTGTTGAGCATGGGGCTTTCTCAAGGCTCCAAAAATGGGAATTCTGATTACATCTTCTTAGTATCAGCCTGAATGTAACAAATACTCCCTCTCCCGCCTAAACCAAGAAATAAATGCGCTGATAGAGGGCGGGCAAGCAGACGCTGATGTCCTTCCGAGAAGTAAAAAGTACAGTAACAAATAAATAGTAAGCAAAGCCCAAATATATAAACACCCTTACAAATGTTAACAATGTGACGTATGAGCACACAGCTGTAGAGCAGCAAAGAAGAGGAAGTGTGCTCAGCAGCCTCTGGACTATTTATGCAGAGGGCTGTGATGTAATAGTTCTCACTGTGATGTCATCGAGAATGGAGGCCTGGACTGCAGATGCTGCCTTGTTAGAAAGGGTTCAACTGATATCCATGTTGAAGAAATATATTCGTTATAGTTTATCTTTGCTGCTAAAGTATTTCAGTAAAGAGCTAAAGCCGTAATTAGGCCTCTGGTCTTGTAATAGAATCTGATCACTGCAGGGTGGGAAAGAAGGTTAACATCCCTTATGTTGCCTAGCAACTGGGTAGGGATTGCATTACTCATGGTTGATGATAATAAGTCGAGCAAAAGCCATAGCAAAATGTTTTTGGTCGTTTACTTCTGGATAGGACTAGGAGCTGCTGCAGGTCAAATTCACCTACCTTCACTTTCACCTCAACTAGCACCTTTTCATTGACAGGGGTGTAAGTCGCCTGGAGAAGCAACTTGTATCTGCAAGTTCTCCTGACCCCCCTTCCCCCCCATTACACTCATGCCCACATAACACACCTAGGTATCAGTAGAAACGTAACACACTGTATTGTATGTTTTCGTAGTGTTACAGTACTGGGGCCCCTGACTGTAAAATGAATGGAGTTATAACTATACATATTTTTTTGATAACATATTTTATTAAGATTTTATAGTACCACTTGGGCGGTCGCCCGACATAAACCAATTGGAGACAATATATTGAGATGTTACCAGACATGGGAATATCAATGGGTACAGTTCTTATATAATAACCAAGGTGAAAAAAAAACCCAGCAAAACCCAAAAACTTTACGCAGACTTTCCCACCCCACCCGCATTGGCAAGCAAATTGCGATACATTGAAATACCCAAAGGGACGAAGCAATACGTCATACATTATGAACCACAACCATCCTATGAAGCTGCTGTTACGGGGTTTGTGAAGGAAGAGGAGGGAGATCAATGCCCCGGTATGTAGCCCATCTAGACCATATTTTTCTGTGTTTTTGGGGGCAGCCCCTTGCTTGAAATACCGCTATCTCCGCGCCCATGCATTTGTCTAGCTCTTGTCGCCACTTTCCTATTGTTGGTGGTGAGGTTCCCTTCCATAACTGCGCAATATCACGTTTGGCGATAGTGAGGACAAGGAAAAGTAAGTGCTGTTTATATCGATTCCCACCTATGTCCTCCGTGCTATGAAGCAGGAACAATCTAGGATCGTGTGGAAGATCCCAGGACAGCACCTCTTTAAGGCAGGTCGATACTCTGCGCCAGAAGGGCTGTAATGCAGTGCAACTCCATACTGTATGGAGAAATGACCCCTCCTCCCTGTCGCAGCGTAAGCACTGAGGGGATGCAACGACTCCCATCCTCCAGAGACGGAGACTGGTGTAATACACGCGATGGACATACTTAAACTGAATAAGACGGTATCTGGAGGCTACCGCGGCACCCCGGGGACTTGCTATCGCCACCGCCCAGTCATCGTCCGTCAGGTCTGGGATGTCATCCTGCCACGCTTTCCTCGTTTTATGGAGAGTCGTGATGGAGTGAGTTATCAATGTTTGGTAGATCTGTCGTATTTTGTGTGCGCCTAGATCTCCCATTAGGAGGCGGCCTTCTAACGGATGAAATTCAGGGAGGTCAGTTAGGTTTGTAAGTGAGGGGGTCAATGGATGGCGTAACTGAAGGTACCTGTCGAACTGGGTTTTATGGAGATGAAACTCCTCCTGTAATTGCTGAAAGGATTTTAGGGTGGTGCCCTAATCTGGTCCCACTGACGGAACCCCTTCAATGCGACCACCTGGCGTAGATAATTACCATGCCACAAGGGCGTCATCTGCGTCAACCGCATATGCCACCCCATTCGTCGGACGGTATACCGCCATAGTCGGATCGTTGTTCGGCTAGCGTGTGGTAAAAAGTCAAGATTCTGTGCACTATACAGTAACCGTAAGAGGGGGGTCCTCTCCATGGCTGTGTGTTCCAGAGCGAACGCTGGGTCTGCAGGTGAAGTATACCACCAGTCATTAATAACTAAGAGGTGAGCAGCCACGTAATAGGAGTATAATAACTATACATATTTAATTAACAGAACCACACTTCATTTTACATCTATTCACCTTTTATTTGTGTGTCTACGCCTTCTTTAGTTCTTTACCTGGATGCAGCTGTGCATTCATGGTGCTTCATTGTAAGGGGGTACTTTGACCCAAAATGTCCCTCTCTGAAACAAAAGGAGGTGGCGTATGTATGGGGTGACAAATGCATTTATTCCCATAAGTTGGAAGAAGGGAAGCAGCAGTCCTACTTAAAACAGCCAGGAGTCCCCAACTGGGGTAAACCAGGACAAAAACCAGTTCAGACCGAGTCATCAAGGTATCAGACAGAGGGGAAGAACCTGGGCTGTTCAGGTGAACCTAGAACAAGTGGGAACTGTAGCATTCCTCTATGTCATTATCACGTTCCCAATGTCGTGTCCTACATAGACCCCTTTTCAGGTCACCCACAGGTCAGTTATTGTGCCACTCACATTTTTCTTCTGCCCATTACAGTATGGGGTAATAGATCACCCCACTTCAGCCATTGGCTACCTTCACTGAGAGTGATGCAATTGTGCCCTTTCCCAAGGAGCACATCCACACTCAAGGATGTTCCATTACGTTCCAGGGACTAATGTGACAATGTGTGTTTTTGTACCCCCCCAAAAAAAAAAAGAATATTTTTACTTTATAGTTATTTTTTTTTTAGATTGATGAGGGTGGGATAGCTTCCCAAACAAGAAAGTGTTGCAATTATTATGACAAAACAAGCACTGACAAAGCCAAAAGACTAGGGTGACTAGATTTTGAAAATTAAAAACCGGAACAGGCCAGACATAAAAGTCTTTAATCTATATCTGTCCGGTCCCGTTTTTTGCAGAACCTTGTGGATATATATATATATATATATATATATATATTGTTCTACAAACGCCCGAAAGCTTTCAAAGGACGCACTCGCAGCAGTTAACCAACGGTTTCTTTATTGGGAAAAGCCAGCATCTCCATCCCAGGTAAGTTCATTGCCGACGCGTTTCGAGGACACAGCCTCTTCCTCATGGGCAAGCTCGAGTATCGCACAAATTGTTCCAATCCTTCCTTTGAAGCATGCAGGGACCCCCAGTGGGTCTGCACAGTGCGTTCATGTAGTATGATGCATGCTGGGATATTGAGTCCCAATTGGAAAGTTATTGTTGCTCCCAGTGAGCTTCATGCGATACTGTTCTGTAAAGGAGTATTGTTACCCTCAGTGGGCCCTCGAATGGCATGTTGACTTCAGTGCCCCCAACTACTGCACTGACCGCGGCTTCTTCTGACAGTTCCAGCGAGCCGCGCAGCCCCTCCAGGTCTGGGAGATGGTGCGTCCTTTCACGGCAGGGCAGCCGTGTGGTAAATATTTTGTTCTACAAACGCCCGAAAGCTTTCAAAGGACGCACTCGCAGCAGTTAACCAACGGTTTCTTTATTGGGAAAAGCCAGCATCTCCATCCCAGGTAAGTTCATTGCCGACGCGTTTCGAGGACACAGCCTCTTCCTCATGGGCAAGCTCGAGTATCGCACAAATTGTTCCAATCCTTCCTTTTGAAGCATGCAGGGACCCCCAGTGGGTCTGCACAGTGCGTTCATGTAGTATGATGCATGCTGGGATATTGAGTCCCAATTGGAAAGTTATTGTTGCTCCCAGTGAGCTTCATGCGATACTGTTCTGTAAAGGAGTATTGTTACCCTCAGTGGGCCCTCGAATGGCATGTAATTCCAACTATTTATTTCATTCCAAAGGTCCACAAAGACCCTAGCAACCCACCTGGCAGGCCGATCATCTCTGCACAGTCCAGTTTGTTGGAAAACACTTCTAAATATGTTGATGCATTTTTGCAAGAACATGTGAAAGCATTGCCCTCCTTTATTCAGGACACCAGTGACTTTCTACGTAAGATCATGGAGGTGCAATGGCATAATGATTATTGGTTAGTTACATTGGATGTTACATCCCTCTATACCTGTATTCACCATCAGGATGGTATAAAGGCAGTTGAACGCTATCTTGGTACCAGGCCCATCCAAATGTATAACCACAACAAAATGCTGATGTCAATGATTTCAATGTGTCTCCATAATAACTTTTTCATGTTTTCCAATCAGGTGTTTCAGCAGGTCAGGGGTGTTGCTATGGGAGCCTGCTTCTCCCCCAGTTATGCTTGTTTGCATATGGGACTGTGGGAGGAGCAGGTTCTCCGTGGACAGCACGCTGATATTGTTAGGGACCATGTGATTGATTGGTATAGATACATTGATGATATCTTTTTGATTTGGAGGGGTAGTAAACAGCAGGCGGTGGATTTTATCTCAATGATCAACATCAATGCACTCAATCTCCACTTTACAGGTAACATCAGCAAGGAGAAGGTATTCTTTCTTGATGTGGAAGTGCTAATTAAGAACATGAAAGTTGAGACCAGTTTGTTTAGGAAATCTACAGCGTGTAACACTGTGTTACATGCTGCCAGTCATCATCCAGGGCACCTGATTCGCAGTATCCCCTATGGGGAGATGCTGCGAATCAGACGCATCTGCAGCACACAACAAACGTGTGAGTTGGCACAGAATGCCAGCAAACAAAGATTCCTAGCTAGGGGTTACTCGGCTGATTCAGTGGATACAGCAATCAGCAAAGTAAATCGCATCTCCAGATTGGAGGCCCTCTCTATTAAAAACAAAAACTTGAGTAGGGCAGATCCTGAAGGGCAAGTGGCCACTCCGACTCGTTTGATTACAACATATAATCGGCAACACCCAGCCATACGTAAAATCTTGAAGAACAATTGGAGTTTGGTGCGAAATGATCCAGTTATTGGAGACATGATGCCGACAACTCCAGATATAACGTTCAGGAAAGCTAGATCCATGAGCGATACCCTAGTGAAGAGTAGCCCAGAACTACAACCCCCAAAATCATGGTTGAATTCAGTTATGGGTTTTAAGAAGTGCACTACTTGCAAGGCTTGCAGGCATGGCATAAACAAATCCACATATACTGTCCCGTTCCATGAAAATCCTGTGCCAATTTCAAAACTGCTCACTTGCAAAACAGAGTTTGCTGTGTATGTGCTGGAGTGTCCGTGTGGCTTGCAATATGTTGGTAGTACCAAGTTGCAGGTCCACAAGAGGATACTCCAGCACATAAGGGCAGCTCGTGGTAGTGACGCCTCCTATCCGGTTGCGCGTCACTTTAAGGAATTCCACGGTAATGAGTCAGAACTATTAAAATTCTTTGTAATGGACTGCATTCCCCCATTGAGACGAGGTGGCAATCGAGAAGCTCGTCTGCGTTCTTTGGAGACCAAATATATATTAAATTTGGATTCCAAAATGCCAGGAGGGTTAAACGCCAGTGAAGATTTTTTTACATGCTTGTAGGGTAGCCATTCATGGCTTTTTTCTATAGTCTATTTCCTGCAGCCTCCTATGTATATATTTTTAAGACAGAATAATGGTTTATTCTGTTTTTTAATAATTTATTGCACTATTTTGTATTTTTAAGCACTAGCACTTTAATCACTTTAGTCTTGTTAGACTGGGTTAGTGGCATATGGTGCCCACTTGGGCAGAATTGTAAAAGAACACTTTATATCAAGTGAAACAATAGTGGCCATTCATGCATATTATGTGTTCCCTATATAGCTATTTTGCAGCTTTACATGGTTTAATTCTATTGATGATGAAGTTTCATTAATTCATAGAATTCCTTTCTCCTGATTTGCCTGTGGTCCTGAAGCATAAATATAGGGAGGCCTTACCCATTTGGGTAGTATATATCTGTATAAGCGCTGGACACACTTACCATCTTGTATACGTGATGTTGACTTAGATAATGAGTCTCTCTCTTTTCATGTAAAAATGACAGCAATGCGACTCTTTATTCATGTTGAGCTTTTTAGAGATATATATATAATGTATCTGACTTCAGTAGTATTACAACTGACATATCGGTTTAGTTGTGTTTTACTTGCGAGCAATAATTGTTAATATTATGTGTTCTGTTTGTCATAACCAAGCTCAATGATGAAAGTTTTTCTTTTATGTTGGTTATCATGTGCTTTGTGCTAGCGTATCAATTTGCACCTGTCACTTTAAATTTTACTCTTCTCAAAAAAAGCGTCATGTGATCAAGACCTTTCGTAGGTCGAAACGCGTCATGGCGGATTTCAAGGGCGTTTGATTAATAAATACACTGCACCTTACTTTTGGGTCTGTCTTCGTTCATCCAGCACGATTTCAGCAGCGGAGTTTGTTATATATATATATATATATATATATATATATATATATATATATATATATATATATATATATATATATATATATATATATATATATATATATATATATCCATATATATATATATATATATATATATATATATATATATATATATATATATATATATATATATATATATATATATATATATATATATATATATATATCCATATATATATATATATATATATATATATATCCATATATATATATATATATATATATATATATATATATATATATATATATATATATATATATCCAAGATAACTCCTCCACCAAGGAAAAACATGCCACTTCAACCAATTTGCAGCGAAAGTCAGTTTATTGCGGATAGTCCAAACAATGCGTTTCAACCACCACGGGTCTTGATCACGTGACTTGTGATTGTGCATCCCGAGTTTAAAAGAATTTCACAAAATAAACAGTGAAAACAGACTCCTTACGGTGTATTCTCAACTAGATTGTTCACAAAGGTACATTTATATTTCCACTTCATTTACACCATTGTTCCCTTTCTCTTTACATAACACTAAAAGTTCTTACTATGTTGTAACATTTTTGTCACCCGTGTGAACGTCCACCATTTACTTCAATAATCATAGCTATCCTCATCAATGAAAATAAGGTTAACCTACACATTGTATCTCAATTTGATATTTCTTTGTGATCAAAATTAATGAATAGGTGTTCCAAGGCTCAAGTAGCCTGTTCCATCTGGACGGTAATTCTATAGTGTATGGTGCACTCTCAGTAAATATGTCTCAAACATTTTGTTAACACAGTCTACTGAAATTCCTTATCTCAATATCTACAAATTCATGCTTTTATTGCTTACTCTCCAAATGTTTTACACATCAAGGCTAAAGTAGCCATACTCAATTATATAATTAAAGATTGTGAGATCACTGTACATCATCTCGTTATATTGCTGATGTGACTATATTGTATATTCTGTCCGAGAGGGAATCTGTAGGAAAAACACAAATACATTAACTTATCATTATTTCCCCATTGTGACCATAACCTTATTAAACACTATTTTAAGAAAACAGCAATCAATAAAACCATTAAAAATGCATCGTGTGCACAAGTCAAATCCTCATGAAAGTGGAGAAGCCTCTCCAAACCATATGTCCTAATGATTCTCAACCTATAAATGTACATGTAATTCCTCGTGAATATTCATCACCTCCGGGAATATACAACCAGCTTCAAGAATCATTTTGGATTTCACCCTTCTCAATTACAATATTCCAAAGTTTTGGCACCATATTAAGGCCAAAGAAACTGGCCTTCTTCCAGTCACCACCTGAAAGAAGTGACCCGATTAGGGCCACCCGGGTCACTCGCAACCTCCTCTTAGCTTTCCGAGAAATGAAGAGTCGGTGACGCAGTAGAGAATGCAAACCAAGTTAGTTTATTGTAAAATACGCTGCAGTGGAGACCAGTCTGACTAGCCTCCTTAGATGCTACCGAGGGGACTGACTAACAAACATTTGGTAGCACAGAATAAACCTTCCAACACCTCTCGAAACCCCGCCCCATTGGAAAAATACTGCTTGGGCAGAAAGGCGGACAAAGGAGGCGCTGAGGATGAGCTACCACCTGCGGAATGGGTACACGTTATCAGGCTCCCAAGGCCATCCTACTCTGTCTCATTTGTCTCTGGTGTGGGAGCATAGCTATGTCCAATGATAGGAATGCAGAGCTGAATAAACTATTCTCTTCGTGCATCTGGGTCCCGACCTTGGATGAGATATGGGAACCTTCTAAACAGCAGCTTCTGCAGAATCAGTAGGAGAGAGCGGGGGCACAGAGGCTGGGGATTAATCACAGCGTAACATGAAGACTCAAGGAGGGGAAAATGGCATCCCAGATACAAATTTGCAATCACAATTATATGACCTAGCTACATGAATGCTAACATAACACAGCATACATCATGGAGGACGGGGTGATGAGACATTTTCGATTCTAACAGACCCTCCTTTTAGCATTCATTGCTCAGTCTTTATTGGTTCTATCAGGTTAGGGTCTTTACAATTCTAATGTTGCATATATACCAGCGAACCATTGGGGCAATCATCAGCAACATGAGACAGGTACACATATCAATATTCAAAAATGCCCTCATCAATGGACATTAAATCTTGAACAGCCTGTACCATTATGATAGAATTCTTTGCGTTTTGTTCTTGAACTCTGGGCTTGGGTGTTAATTTTTGCACACAATGAGAACAACAGGCAGGGAGGCAATTGATGCACAGGCAACAGGTGAATATCACACCTGCAATAGCTACTAAGAATAGGAGTATTTTCCAGCCCCATGTTGCTAACAGACCCCAAAACCACCCAGACAGAGACCACGTGCCGTTTTCCTGGTGGTTGTCAGATGCTAATCTGTGTAACTTTTGTATGGCTGCATATACATTCGGGGTGTGGACTGGTATGTACACACAGCAACTACTACCAATGACGCGACAGGCCCCACCCCTATCAGCAAGGATGACGTCTAACACCATCCAGTTTTGAAGGGCAACAAGTCTCGTGGCCTGAAGCTCAGCTGTGAGGTTGGTCAATATTCCTGCGGTGGTGTTAATGACTCCTTCTACAACCCTTGTGAGTCGGCGTATGCTACGGCTGTTATGCATAGGGCCCCAAAATGGCAAACTACCCTTCATGGCATCTGTAAATTGCTGCAAGGTAGTGTCAGTCTGATCGATATCATTCGTGTCAAGAACCCGCCTTACTCGGGACAGGTGCGCACTCCTGCGCCGTAACCTGTGGTCTCTATGATAGTTGGAGGGTGCAATGTACACAGGTGGCAAGAGAAAGGACACATAGCACACACAAGACCACCCCCTAGGAAGCCATATGTAAGCCTGAGAACTGCAAACGAAGTACACATTGTGGGGCGGAAGCAATGGGGGGCTACTGGTGGTATTCAAATCATAAGTGTAGTTGCAAATAGTCTCTCCTACCGGAACCTTTCCAAAGCCTCGAACACAAAAACTAGTGGTGGTATTAATCACCGGCACCGGGATTGCCTTATCCTGAGAAATATTACGTAACTGAAAGGACCTGAAATATTCAGTGACATTAAGGTCTTGAAAAGCTGTCATCTCATCTAGAAGCCATGTTACATTTTCTTCCTTTCGTACACATTCATGCAGGCTTCGGGATGAAGTGTGTCAGCAGCCCCATTCTTCCCCGGAGTATATCCTTGGTGAGTTGCTATATAACCCAGTACAGTCTCATAATCAAGGTACGTCATAATCATTGCATCTGAATGATAATGGATATACACCATGGTGAACAACTGAAACCAGGCTTCGCAGCTAGCTAAATAGGAGAGGGGCAAGGACAGCAACAGGTCATTTTTATGCATCACTGAGGGGAGTAAACCACAAACCCAACAGTCGGTGACATTGGTGGTATGGTGGGCCTGGTGGAGCATCTGCATAAAGACATTGTCTACATAGGTCTGCCTATGCCTTTCCTTATGCGAAGCCAGGGTGACAAAGACATGCTCGGGGGGCTGTGGTGGTTGCAATCAGGGAGTGTACAGGATGTCTTTCTTCTAAAAACCATAGGATGCCTAACACTGCCATTAATGCTACAAAAACTATTACGAGGAACACTATCTTAGTCTTAGTGGGCCAGCTCGACCAAATGGGGCTATGTTGGTCAGGACGTCGACCCTGTAATGGCTGTTCCTCTTCCATAACCATACGACCAAAGGGATACATTTTCATCTATCAAACTACCAGAGGAGAGTCCGTGCTATGGAGCCAGGTATACGGGGAAAAAGGAAGAAAAATAGTCTCTAAGTGTCTCTCAACGGTGGTGCTAACGAGCACGTCACGGTGGGGCTGCACGATCACAACCCTTGCTGTCTCTTCACTCAGGATAGGGCAACTTCCCTCCTTGGAAAACACCCCCCACTTATCCTGTCCAATATCTCAGAAAATGCACCAATCTCCCTTTCCCTAAACTATTATCGGTACCATAGGCAGGGTACGCTGGCCCTATTCTTCATCCACAAGTCTATCTAACCTGACTGTCCCTTGGGTGCACTGTCCCTCCGCCGGGGACGTAAATTGTACCGAGCCACTCCAGGCACTGACTCGTCTCGGAAAAGAACCTTAAACTCAGGGGGATAAGTGGACTGAGACTCCTGTTCCTGTGAATCAGATGGAGGAGAAACCTGGGCAGCCCTTATTTCTGGGGGGACTACCTTGTTCAAAACAGCATCATTCTCCTCTTCCGTCTGTGCCCAGGTCAGTCGGGCATCAGAAAAAGGGACAAAGCGAGGGACCTTCTCCGTCTCGTGATCCCCGATTCCCTCTCGGACCCACTTGTCATAGGGGAGAGGAAGCGGGACCCGCTTTCAGTGGGATGAATGGATCCAGTTCTTCCGGCCGTCCACTTTCACAGCGGTCCTCGTTGCGAGGAGGACCAACAGGGGCCCCCTCCACCTCGGCTCCAAGCACGCTCGTCTGGTAGTTGCACACCAGCACATAGTCCCAGGGCTGGATACTGTGCCCTGGCCCCTCAGGTATTGGCGGCAGTGCCTCGTGGATCTGTTGATGAATAGAACTCTAATTTTTAGTCAATTCATAGAGGTAATCCACAAGCAACGGGTATTCATTATCAGAGAAATGGCGTGGGCGGGGGACGCCCCACACATTCGCGGGACGCCCAAAAACCACCTCGTGTGGGGATAACCCTGTTTTGGAATGTGCTGTCACTCTAATGGACAATAGGGCAAGGGTTGGTGCATACGGCCATTGCAACCCTGTGCTCTCCCTGATCTTTGCCATCTTCAACTTGAGACTACCATTGTACTTTTCCACTAAACCAGCCAACTGGGGGTGGTTTGCTGCGTGAAACTTCTGCTTGATATGCAGACCGTCGCATACCAACTGAATCACCTTTGCATTAAAGTGACTTCCGTTGTCACTCCAAATCAAACGGGGCAGGCCTAAGCGCGGGAAGAACTCTTTCAAAAGAGCCTTCACCGTCGCCATGGCTGTGTTCTCTTTAGTGGGGTAAGCCTCAATCCATTTACTGAATGCACAAACAACCACCAGCACGTACTTCAAGTTGTTAACTCGTTCCATTTCGATGTAATCCATTTGGAGAACCTCGAAAGGGAAAGCGGGAGGTGCAAAATTACCGGGAGGTGCAGGGGTACCTTTCCCAGGATTAGGTATCAGACAAACCATGCAATTCCTCACCAAATGGGCCGCTACTTTAGGGATGTTATCATTCTGCCATACGGGATCCAATAACTTACATATCCCTTTTACACTAATGTGGGCTGGACCATGCACCATTGTGACTACAGGGAATACATATGCATCTGGTAACATCCATCTTTGCTTTTCCGATTTATCGGTCCAGCACCCCTCCTCGTCTAAGCGTCCCGTACTCTCCTGCCACGTTGCCAATTCCTCAACTGTTGCCTCACTCTGAATCTCCTTCACATTTTCTAGCGTATCCTCAAACATCCCTCCTTCAGGCACCCATCGAGCTGGCCCTGCCACAAACATTCTCTTCATTTTGGACCTGGCAGTCTCTTTAGCTGTTCGGTCTGCAAACGCATTTCCCCACCCCACATCATCAGTGATCGCTTTATGGGCACTACACTTCACTATCGCCAATCTTTTGGGAAGTGCTAAGGCTGACAGGAGCCTATGTATCAGAGGGCCATGCTGTATCCTTGCACCCTGTGAGGTCAGGAAGCCCCTCTCCACCCAAAATTATGGGCGACTCCGAACGCGTACTGGCTGTCAGTATAAATATTGACAGTCAATCCCTCACTTAGCTCACACGCTCGCAAAAGGGCAACTAGCTCCGCAGCTTGTGCCAATTGGTAAGGGACACGTGATGTCTCAACTACAGTGCACAGCGTAGTAATAGCATACGCTGGGGGGGGGGGCCATCTGACAGTTTGAAACAAGAGCCATCGACATATAGTTCCCCTTGTGGGTCAGGTAGGGGAACATCAGTCAGGTCTACACGTCCCTTCGTCTCTTCTTCCGTCCGGTATAAACAATCATGGACATCTGTGACCCCATTGTCCGAAGGGAGGGGTAGTAACGTGGCTGGGTTCAGAGTGGCACATCTTTTTATTGTGATGTGTGGTGCAAACAAAGTCAATTCATAACCAGTCAGACGAGCACTGGTAAGGTGCTGCGTCTTTGTTTTGTTCAAAAGCGTGTCCGCAGCATGGGGTACCATTACTGTGAGATCAGTATTAAGGACGAGCCCTGCCGATTGTCGAATAGAGACAGCCACAGCCGCGGCAGCTCTTAAACAGCTCGGGAGGGCTCTAGCGACAGTGTCAAGAAGAGCAGAGAAATAAGCACACGACCTCTGCTTACCTCCAAAGGCTTGTGTTAACACCGAAAGCGCACATCCAGCCGTTTCGTGTACATACAGCACGAAAGGCATCTGATAGTCAGGCGTACCAAGCACAGGCGCAGAGCAAAGCGCAACTTTTAATTGCTCAAAAGCTTGCTGACATTCACAGGGATGTGGAATTCCTATAGCCCGACGCCCAGGACATATTGTTTATGGTCAAGGGCAACAAGTTTTCATGTGTATTTTGTCCTTGGGACATGTAGGCTCAACCCCCTGCAGCACAAACCCTTTGGCTGCCAGTTTGCAGTACCACATTATGGATCAGGGAAGGGCACTGTCTGCAGTTAAGGTAATATTATTGTCCATATGTTAATGCTGTTCAAACTTGTATTTATGGTACATTAATTGAAAGCCTTTATTATTAGGGTGAGCGCTGTAAGTAAATGTTGTAAGCTCTGACTGCACTACTGACAGTGGTTCCAGTATAAAAATGTGTACACACGTTTTAAAAGTTTAGCTATATGAGGCTATGTATAATGCTCCCAGAATGCTCTCTGATTTGATGCAAATATTTGCAGAAGCTTGAAAGCAAGATTGATGATTCTTTGCTTTCAAAATAAAATGTTCATAAAAAAATTAAAGCAGGAAAAAAAACATTTCGCTAAACCACTGTAAAATTTTAGGTACCATTTCTTTGCAGCATCATTTAGTAACGTTTTGATGCATGCTAGTATTTCCCAAAAATATTCATAATGGAAAATCAGTGTATCCAGTTTCAATAAGATTATGGGAAACAAAAATAAACAAGCATTGGCAAAGCCAGTAGGTCTGAAATTGGTGGTCAGCTTTTTAGTTTTATCAATGTGTGACTTGTTTTGGCATGGTTTTTGTAAAACCATATTAGTGTGGGAGCTGCCGGGCCCTCACCATTATAACAAACATTAGCAAAAGTAGTTACTGGCACCGAACAAAACTACTTTGTGTGCTGATATGCTCCTTGAGAAAGAGCAGAACGCTGTCACTCACAGTGAAGACAGACAATACAGGGAGAGAGACAGAATTTTAATAAACTCAAAAGCTCACGGTCAACGCCAGACCAAATTAGGGGCCCAATTATTAAAGAAAGTCTCAAAAGTGCACCCCATGGAATATGTCCTTGCATTAAGTGCAGCTATACGGCTTTCGTGAATTCCCAAGAAATTACAGGACTAGGATAAGAAATAGTACTCCAAGAAAATATGTGAACTGCATTTTAGCATGAGCAAATATGCATGTGTAGATATGCTCATGCAAAAATCTGAGTGTTTGCAAGTTCACTTTCCCTCCAACCACTTTTTTCCCAACTCTGGAGAAGGTTTACGTCTGCCATTGTCACGAGTAAATTGCCAACATTTCTCAGTATGGGAAGAGATTAGAGAAGAATTGTTGAAAACCCTTAAAAAAAAGCAAGTTAGTAGGTTGCACAGACTCAAAAGGGCATTCTAACCCTGGAACTATTGCTTACCACTACCTTCAGCCCCAGTATGTAGATCTGCGGAAACGTGGCAACATAAGGGATTTGCAAGTATTCAAACACTACTATGGTATGAGCCCTGGCATAATCAGAGAGGCTATATCGGAGCTCTCATATAATGAGATTGCTGCCATAATTTGTCGTCGCACTACATGGCACCAAAGGGACAAGTGGATTTTGTTTCAGGACAAGTAGATTTATGAAGCAACCTGCCCCATGGGCAAGTAGATATTTTATTAAATTCCACACCCCTGCATTCATGCGTCCAGGGTAAAGTCTCATGCACATCTTCAGTGGTTAAATAGAGCAGAGGTTTTGTTAGTAAGGAGTAACCGGGTATCCAGTGGCGACAATACGAGGTGATGTCTATGAAAGCACGCACGTCCCTCTGAGTCTTGGGGACGGGCATCTTAACAATGGCATCAACTCGTTCAGGTGTTAGCCCCCTTCCCTCCTTCGACAGTAGGTGACCTAAATAGGTGACCTCCTGTCGACAATATTGAAATTTTGAAAGGGACACTTTATGTCGTTGCTGTGCCAAATGTAGCAGCAATTTCACTGTGGCATCTTTGCAACCCTCTTCAGTATCGGAGGCTACCAACAGGTCGTCCACATACTGCAATAATACGTTACCTGGAGGAAGAGAAAGGGAATCCAACTGACCTTTCAGGGGCTTGACTATATATGCTAGGGCTTTCAGTATACCCCTGAGGAGCCCGACAGAATTGGAAACTCCGGCCTGCTAAGGTAAAACCAAAAAGGTGCTGGCTATTCGGGTGAATTGGAATGCTAAAGAAAGCATTTTTCAAATCAATCACGGAAAAGAATTTGGCTGTGGAAGGAATCTTTGTTAAAAGAGCAGTAATGTCGGGTACCACCGGGAACTGAGGGATCACTATTTTGTTAATCTCCCGCAAATCAATCACAAAGCGATAGACATCAGGATGAGCATCAGCAGAATCTGAGGGTATCTTTTTGAGGATGGGGAGAATAGGACTATTACACACATTGGCAACTGTCTCCTCGACCACCCCCGATTTGATCAAATCCTGTATAATCTGCAACAAAGCCAGTTCCCCTGCCTGCGGTATTTTGTACTGGGGAATACGAGGCAGCACGGCGTTGTCTTTAATCGTAATAGAGACCGGTGGTATATGCAACAACCCCACGTCCGTATCTCCTGTCGCCCACAACGTGGGCGGCACATCTTTGAATTCAGCAGGGAGCGGTGCGTCCTTTGAAAAACACTGTTTGGTACTGGCCACATCTGGTCCTATTGTCATATAAACGCCATCTGGGGAACATGAAATCTTAGCATGCAACTTTTTCAACAAATCTAAACCCATTAAATTTTCTCCACAATTCGTTGTCAACAAGAATGGCGAGTCCACAGTGAAAGGGCCAATAGTCAAAGCAAGGGGTTCAGAAATGGGGCTCACAACCGGTACGCCTGAAAAACCTACCGAAACATTGTTATGGCCAGACAGAGCTGCCCCGGGGACCAGTGAACGAGAAACAGAGCTATTCATGGCACCTGTATCCACCAGAAACTTCTTAGCCGAATCATGCAAATCCGCCGTGACATAAGGACCACGCTGATCTACAGGAATTTGAACTGGTCCCTCAACCTATCCCTGGCTGTCCTAGTTATAGATACTCCGAAAGCGGGCACATTATTCGCGCACCCAACTGTCGCACTGCAAAATGGGAAATAATCCCTCAAGATAAACCACTTCCTCCAAAGTTCACCATTTTATTATCGCTGCATACCAAATTTTATACCAGTCATTTTGTCAATGTTCTTTCATATTTAGTCACCACGGAGGCAGAATGGTTGCGCCTGAATGCTTTATTCACCAATTTCAAATGCCTCCTGCTGCCAATCCAGGCTTTCAACAGTGGCACGTGAGGTCAACCATATTTCAAAGAAGGCTCTTTGTATCATACCCAATGCATTTCGAGCCATGAACTTTGTAGGAAGTGGTTTATCTTGAGGGATTATTTCCCATTTTGCAGTGCAACAGTTGGGTGCGCGAATAATGTGCCCGCTTTCGGAGTATCTTGATATTAGCTGGGACCTGGGACGGTTCTCAGCAGCTGTTCGCACGCACTACAAGAATATGTTTTTGTGGATGAATCAATGAATCAATAAGGGAAGGAGTGCACTCTCACACGCATTTGTCTTTTGTCCTAGTTATAGGACATCCCGGACGCCTCGTCCAGGTCATAATCATCGTGATAGTATTGCCTTCCTCGGGGATCATCGAAATAGTTCTGGTCAGAGCGACCCCCCGAGGATGCCCCACCCTGGATCTCATCACGACCGCCTTCACCACGTCCCCGTCCACCAGCACCCCGACCCCTAGGGGCTGCAACCTTCTGCAACAAATCCGGACACTCACTCCGCCAGTGCCCCTCTCTCCTACAATACGCGCACTGGTTCGGCCCTACTGGACCGCCTCCTCTGCCTGTGCCTTGCGACCGCTGAGCCGGACCAGTACCACGTCCTCTGCCGGACCCCCTTGCTGCCTGTTGCATTAGTACCTTAGTCTTCAACTCCTTATTCTTCTTCTCTACCTTCTCCTTTTCCTCATTCTCCCTATGCTCATAATACTGGGCCATACTCAATATCACTGAAGGGGAGGATGTAGTCCAGGTGCTGTCAGAAGCCTGCAACCGAGCAGCTATCTCGGGGAGCAAATTCGTTACAAATCTGTTAACGAACAACCGAACACCGCCTTATACCGACAAATCCTGTCCACTAAAATCCCAAAACACCCCTTCAAACCGAGTGAAAAAATCTGACACACTTTCATCCTTCTTCTGTCGACATGCCGCTAACTTATCCCAATCTACTCGTCTGGGTGGGATGAGAGAATGCATGTAAGTAATGATACGACCCAGCAAAGCCAATATCTCAGCCCTAGGCTTTTCGCCAGGCTTCCGCTCATCATCCCACGCCCTAATCGCATTCCAAGTGCCACCCAGCTCCACAACATGGTCCTGCGTATGTACCTGTCTCCATATATCCACCGGTACCAACAGCCTGAAAAACATCTCAACATCGGCCAGCGTCATCATCGTCGACGAAGCGGCCTCTGTTAATTCTTTATAATATGCCGTAGGATTTTTTCTAGGGTCCGGCAGCTGACTTTTGAGGGAAAGCACCTCACTCCTTTTCCATGGAGTGTAAACCCATTGCTCCTGAAAAAGAGCTTCCACCAGTGGCTGAACTATAACATCCTGCACATTACGCCGTTCTGGGATCTCGGGATGAAAAATAGGATGAACCTCCCTCATTGGGAATTGGGACACTGTCGTCGGCGTTTTCTGGTGTAGCCTACCCCGGTACCCAATCATCGTTGCCATATTACTAAAGACGTCATTCGGGGCCATATCAGCAGCATATACACGGTCCCGAATGTCATAAATTATCTGGGGTGCTACACCACCAAAACACTGTTCCCATAACGCTATCAATGTAGCCGACATGTGCTTGAGAGCATGCTGCTGCACGAACAGCTCGAAATCCTTCAACACACTCTACACATCCTCTACACTGTAGATCGGATTCTGTGCCCACTGCGCAGCCTGGTTGGGGACCATTTGTTTTTCCTCATTTCCCACATCAGATCGAATCAGCACCCGCCCCATTCTTTCCCGTGCCGCAGCCCAACTCCCCTCATCCATTCCACGCACCGGTGTCCCAGCACCTAACGATACTGGGGACGAAATGTCGGGAAAAGACACAACAGATGAAGGAGCAGTCACCAAGGTGAGCAAGGACTGCATTGAAGGTGTGAGAAAAGGGGGAGAAGCAGGAGCGGGAGCAGCAGGTACAGCGGAAGGACCCGCAGCTGCTGCACTCACAGCTTGCGAAGCCAAGGGGGAAACAGGCGGGGCCGTAGCAGAAGCAGCTGGATCAGAGGTCGCAGGGCCAGATATAGAAACAGGGGGAGCCGCAGACAGAGGTTGGGACAACGGGGTATACCCTCTGCGGAGCGTAGGGAGGCGGGGGCCTGATGTCTAATAGTTCGTCCACAAATGCATCACTTTCCTCCCGGGCAACATAAGACTTATCACATTGTAATCGAAACTTCCTATCAGCACACTCTATACCTTTTTCTATTTTCTCTCTATCGTAGGCTACTGCTTTCTGAGTTACCGTTTGCATTTTTCCCCTCCGGGCCTCCTTTTCAGCCCGCATGCACCTTTCTCTAGCTTCCTTCTGCCATACCTGAAGGGAATCAAACATCAACTGCCTACTTCTTCTGGCAAATAATTTATCTTGCAGATAATTAAATTTCTGTTCGTCAAAGGTACCTGTCGGTGGCCACTGAAGCTCGGCATTGTCCCTCGTATATTTGTGCCATAACGTACTAAACATAATAGGGCCAATGCTGTGCTTAGTATACATATCGAAATTCGGGGTGCCTTCAGGAGGCACAGGTTGCCTCTCCTCCAACCGAGCGTCGGCAGAGCAACAGCGGCACCCCACACACCACAATTTACTCAAACAAGGCATGTTAACAGCAGACACATACACTACTCACACAAACCAAACGACACACCAAACAAAGGGAATCCCAAACAAGACAATCCGAGGACTGTACCAAAACAAGACAGTCCGAGGACTGTACCAAAACAAGACAGTCCGAAGATTGTACCAAAACAAGACAGTCTGAAGACTGTACCAAAACAAGACAGTCTGAAGACTGTACCAAAACAAGACAGTCTGAAGACTGTACCAAAACAAGAAGGCAGGCTCTAGCCCCAGGCCTTTTCAAGAGTAAACCAAATTCAGTAGGTGGCCTGGCAGAGCGTTCGCAACACTCTGCACCTCAAGGGTCCACAGACCCGCCAAGTTCTATTCAAGACTAGTCAAGACGGCGCCATATCTGCCAAGAGGCAAAACAAACTCACCTGGTGCACACAGGTCAAGAAAAGTTATTCTCCACAGCCGACTCTTCGGACCAAACGGTCAGATCCAAGGGTTTCGCCTTTTCAGGACCCCAGCCGAGATGGCCACTAGAGGAGGAGCCGCCCGATCTGACAGGCGGGGCAGCCACGAGAACCAGGCTCTATCATGTGGGGATCCTCGATCCGCCCATCCGACCAGACGCAACCCGACCTCCACAACCTGATTACGGGCGAGATGGGTCACCTGGTGGAGTCCCTGTTCGGGTGCCAACTGAAAGAAGTGACCCGATTAGGGCCACCCGGGTCGCTCGCGACCTCCTCTTAGCTTTCCCAGAAATGAAGAGTCGGTGAAGCAGTAGAGAATACAAACCAAGTTCGTTTATTGTAAAATACGCTGCAGTGGAGTCCAGTCTGACTAGCCTCCTTAGATGCTACCGAGGGGACTGACTACAAACATTTGGTAGCACAGAATAAACCTTCCAACACCTCTCGAAACCCCTCCCCTAATGGAAAAATACTGCTTGGGCAGAAAGGCGGACAAAGGAGGCACTGAGGATGAGCTACCACCTGCGGAATGGGTACACGTTATCAGGCTCCCAAGGCCATCCTACTCTGTCTCAGCTCTCTCTGGTGTGGGAGCATAGCTACGTCCAATGATAGGAATGCAGAGCTGAATAAACTATTCTCTTTGTGCATCTGGGTCCCGACCTTGGATGAGATATGGGAACCTTCTAAACAGCAGCTTCTGCAGAATCAGTAGGAGAGAGCGGGGGCACAGAGGCTGGGGATTGCTCACAGTGTAACATGAAGACTCAAGGAGGGGAAAATGGCGTCCCAGATGCTAACTTAGGCCTACACTACCATACAGAAGATGGGCACATACACATTTGCAATCACAATTATATGACCTAGCTACATGAATGCTAACATAACACAGCATACATCATGGAGGACGGGGTGATGAGACATTTTCGATTCTAAAACACCATGCTGTGCATCGAAGTGTTTAGCAGTACTGTAACTTGCATCGTTGTTGGTAAAAAAAAAAAAAAAAAAAATATATATATATATATATATATATATATAGAGAGAGAGAGAGAGATAGATAGATTACATTAGTTATGCCAGGTTCTCCACCCTGCTGCCCTCCTCCCCACTCGGTCTCTTCTATGCTGGGAACATGCAGTGGACCTCCTTGTGTGCTGCCTGACAGAAACTGATAAATTACTTTAATTATTTCAGTCTTCAGAGGCCCCTGTAAAAGGAGAGTAACGCTTTCAATTCTGCTTTGCAGAATGACTGGACCTTTGTCCCAAAAATAGGGACATGTATTTAAACCTAAGAAAAGTTTTGGGACATGGGAACAGTCCTCTGAAAACCGAGACGTTTGGTCACCCACCAAAAGGCTGGCAGGGGACACCAGAATCATTGGCTTTGCCAATGCTTGTTTTACCTTTGCTTCACTCCTAAGACGCACTCTCCTCTTATAAGCACCATACAGTGCACCCCCCCCCCCTCAAGCCCCAGCTTTACCTGTTCCCACTCATACCAGGGTCGGATTAGGAAGGCGGGCAGTCGGGTATTGTCCGATGGGCCGGTGCCTAAGGGTGTCATGTGGACCAGTGTTTAAAGTGCCTCTGCTTCATTCCTGCCCTCCTAGGCCATCGCACTTCAGGCTATGGTGTGCGGGCGAAGGTGTTAAGTGTGACAATCTGCCTTAATTGTGGCTAGGTGTTGCTCTATTTGTTGGGTCATTCTTACCTGGGCCACCCAGTGGGGCCGCAAAGCAGTGTCTTTTCCCCTGACCCCTATCCCTGCCAGGCAATGGTGGGTGGGGGCAGGTGGGAGCATGTAGGGGACTCACTGGGGGAGCAGGATTCTTGGATATGGGCCATCTACATCTCAGGCCCCACTGGAGCAGCAGTAGCTGTGTCCTTTTTCTTGACCCCTCCCCTGCAAGGCCATCACCCTGAGGCTATGGAGCGCTGGGGAGGGAGTGAACTAAGAGAAGCCTTCCTGGGGTGTGTGCGTGTGTACTTGCATAGGCCTCGCTTTGAGGTAACCTTTATTAGGCTTTTATTAAACTAGAGAGGATGTGGTGTTATGGCCAAAGCTGCCTACTTTGGCAGTCGTAGACCAGGTTCCAGTCCCAGCATCAGCTCAACATCATGTGATTCTGGGCAAATCACTGTCTTCCAACGCCTAAAGTAAAAATAAATTTGATCTTGTGTACTGCAACTGTTGCTCATGTAAAGCACTCCAATGCCCTAGCACCGAGTTCATCTTATGTAAAACTATAAAAAAGCAGTTAAAAAATAAAACGGCAACTTATCTATGTTATAAGATTCTGCAAGGGCCACGGCATGATAATTGGACAGAACTCTTTATATAAAAATATCCATATTCATTTTTAACATGAACATGGCTTTTCTGTCTTTTTTTAGTTTAACAATTAGTCACGGTTGAGTAAAGCAGCTTTAGAACATATTTTTAAGTGCTTTCAACTTAATTGACTGTTTACATATTGATCAGAGGGAAAAAATAGAGACTTTCTCATTTTTCTTCATTTTCGCACCGTCCAGGATATTAAAATACAGGTCTGTCGGTAAAAAAAATCCAGGTGGCATCCCTAGCCAGATCAGGTATTGTGGCCCTTTGGCCATTTTATTTCAACTCGCCCACCTGGCCAAAATACAGTGCTTCTAGTTTTCACCAATCTTACTAATTCTATGGGCTTTAAAATGCTACCAAACATTTCTCTAAAATGAGTCCAATGTGACTAATCAAATGATGTTTTCTGAAAGAGCACGACCCACAAATGTGGCCACTTTTTTGGGACTGCCCGGGCCTAATTGTAATGCCAATCCGACCCTGACTCATACCCCAAGTATCCACCTGGCACCCTACTCCCGCGTCCTTTTGCCCCCACACTAAACCCATCCCCTTGACTCCCTATGCACCCCTTCCCGAAAACCTCCCCAGGTCCTTAGCTGCCCTTTCCTCCCCCCCTCCCTACCTCTCCCTCCTTTGCAGCAGTGCAATGCAGCAGCCTCAGCGCGCACGCTCGCTGGGTGGCTATTTATAGTACATGACGTCACCTTGAAATAGAACGCAGGGGCCGCCCTCTCCCCACGTTGCCCCCGCCTTCCTTACACACACACACAGCGCATGCGCCAGATAGGCAGCAGCAGGAGCAGCAGCACTGGTGCGAGCTGCGGCAGCGTACGGCTAACGAATAGCGATAGATGTATTAGCTAGGCGCGAGCGGCCACCAGACAGAGGGACATCCAAGAACAGCGCATGCCACAGGCAGCCGCTGACAGAGACAGCGAGCCGCAGTGGAAGCGCGGGTACAGGGTGCGAGCCGCAGCCATAGAGGCAGGGTCTAAGGAGTGAGAGGGCGTGTGCCGCAGTCGCAAGCTTCCGCCAGGGGGGAGCGCGCGGGCCACCTCGAGGGCAGGTACAAGTGCAGCGCTAGGCGGCAGTTGGACGGAGCGCGAGCCAGACAGAAAAGGGCGGGTGTCGCGCGGACAAACCAGCCAGCTAGTCGGGTGGGGCGCGCGCCTGTGAGTTACGCAGAGTAACTAACGGTCAAGGCTTGGGGCCGCTCCCGCCAAGGGTGCGCCCATCCCTGTCGGTGACCGGAAAGGCGCTTCTCAAACTCCCCGAGACCGCCCGCCACCCACCATGGGCGACAGAGAGCAGCTCCTGCAGCGAGCCCGGCTGGCCGAGCAGGCTGAGAGATACGATGACATGGCGGCGGCCATGAAAGCGGTAAGTCTTTGGGCAACCGTGAGTATTGAGGAGAATACAGATCTGAGCTATGGGTCGCTGTGTGGATGTTGGGAGAGATCGGTTAGCAGATAGCTGTGGAATGTCCAGTTACCAGGGTGACGAGGGTGGCTGGGGAGGGGCACGATGGGAAAAAGAGTACGCGGGGTGGGAGCTGTGGCGGTAGAATGACAGTTATAGGGTGGGGGTTGAAGAGCCCCTGAGGTTAACCGGAGATCAGCCAGTATAGCGTGGGATTTAAGAGGGAAGTGACAACTGGGAGAGTGCGTGCCGGGGCCAGTAAGGGGCGAGTGGGCAATCAGGTTGTTGGAGGTCACGCCCGGGAGAGTGGGGGTCATGAGGGTGTGAGCTGTCAATGGAGCTGGGGCAGACTTCGATAAGAGTGCGGTTAAGAGATACCATAGGGTTGGTAGGCTGATCAACGCGCGGATGTGGGCTGGGTGGGTTGCATTTGTCTGTGTGAGTTTGCTGTTTGTCTGTTAAACTTGGAGAAGACAGAAGTTATTCGATTTATTGCATTCTTGATACAAAAGAAACAATTACACGCCTGCCCTTGAATCCACATGTAGATGGCCCTGTATCGTCTTTCCCATGCTAGGTATTGTGTTTTTCTCCACGTTAAAGTTCACCGGAGTCTATTGTGGAGCACCTGCATGCTAGCCCACATCCCCGTTCCAAATTTGTACTCCGTGATGCGCCCGTGCAGGCCCTGCCCTCCTTCCTTGTCACTCCTTCTGGAAAGATACCCCTACCCCAGAATTGAGTTCCTATGTAGAGTCTCGTGCTGTCTTCCTTGCAGATGACACGATCTTTGCAGGTGGAATTGCCATGCTTAAAGATAGCGCTCCAGTACTATAACTGTTCTTGCTCGTGAGGGCTGGTCCGACCCTTAGCTTGAAAGTAGAGCTCATCTTAATGCATTGCTTTCTACCTAGAAACAAGGTTACTATGTTAAACATAGAGAACATTCAGGAGCCGGTACATAACTGATGGATACGACTAATTTCAGATTCCTCAGCCTTTAGAACAAGTTTGAGCTGTTGGCATTGTAAATGGCTATGCCTTGTATTTTGGTTTTGGTTTTTAAAACATAAATAAAATACATTGTGATTTACAATGCCAAAAGCTCAAACTTGCGTAACTGCGAGACCTATTGCATTGCAAATGCTTGTTAATATTCTGTAGAAGCGTGGTGGCAGAAAAGGGGTAGTAGGGATTTAGCCTGCTCCGCTCCGGCATGGTTATAAAATACACCATTCCACCCTGTGCTTAATTTGAACCGGTGGTTGCAGGTGCATGCTGCATAATGATCAGTGGTGTTGTGAGTATGAACAAAGTGATATCAGACACCAAACGGGGAAGAACAATGAAGCCCACTTACATGCCTTGTAATAAATTAAAGAAGCTTTAGCAGAAAAAATGATAAAGCTAAAGCCCGCGCATTATCTATTGCATATTAGTACAGTGTTGGCACTTAGCAGGACCCGTTGCTCAGGTGTGCTTTGCTGCCTCTTATGCAGGCGCGCTGCATAGCGTAGTGCCCGATAGACTGACTGTTTGGTGTAAACGGCGTGCACGTGGTTTGTTGCACACTGCATGTAGGGGCAAAGCTTTTAGTAAATTGTGATGTACCAGAGCCGTATATAAAACAGAAATCTGGCGCTGGAGGGTCTCAGAAGGCTGCCCAGTTTAGCTCCATCACTTGTGTCTGTCCGGGCCTCAAGCAGCTGGAAGGCGCTCCGCCCGGGGAGCACCGAGAGAGGTCCCCTCACTTTGAGCAGGGGGTGGGTGAGCACATGAGGTCTTCCTGCAGCTCCCTCACAGCAGCACTGCTCAGCCGAGAACACTCACTCACCGAGATCCCTGTGCAGTAGCACACTCGAACCTAGTCTTCACCCTTCGTCTCTCCCCCTCTCTGTTTGTTTCTTTTCTCTATTTCACTCCCGTCTCCCTCCCCCCCAAATGAGACACTTACTGGCGGGGCTGACAGCCTCTGTGGTGTATGAGAGACCCCCGGCAGGAATCTGCAAAAGGAACCGACAGGAGCAAGTGTGTTAGACTAGCAGGGATGGAATGATCTCCGGGTAAAGAAAGGAGTGACGGACAGTGCCGGGGGCGGGAGTGACATGGAGGGGACGAAAGGAGTGACGCACAGTGCCAGGGACGGGGTGTCCTCGAGGAGGAAGAAGGGAGTGACGGACAGTGCCAGGGACGGGAGTGACATCGAGGGGAAGAAAGGAGAGACGAACAGTGTCAGGGATAGGGTGTCCTCAAGGGGACGAAAGGAGTGACAGGCAGTGACTGGGACGGACAGTGCCAGTAACGGAGATATCCTCGAGGGAAGAAAGAAGCAATCTGAAACCTTGGCAGCTACGTCTACAGTTGATTCTAAAATGCCGCTGTCAGAGCCTGTACATGTGAATGGTTTTGTATGTATCTTCTTAAGATACAGTGCCGCCAGGTGGTGACGCGCTATAGCGCTGCGCGACTCACCTCAGAGCTGCGCGATCCCTTCAGCACCTGCTTGGTGAAGGCGATGACGTCAACGCTACAGGTGTTCACCTTCTCGGTCAACAGTCCTTTTACTGACTGCCCGAAACGCGCCTGGCCCTCGGCGGTCGCCATCTTGGGAGCAGCGTCCTTCTCCATGACGGCGAACAGACCCGGAAGAATGACTCAAGGAAACGCGACATTGCGCAAAAGGCTCTGAAGCCCGCGAGCCGCCGTGCGTGTGCACATCTGCTGTCCGGCACCGGGCGACGTCAGTTGCGTGTCACATGGGCGGCGCATGGAGCGCGCGGCCGGTGGTGTCCGGGGCTCCCGTGAGCTGAGGGAGCCCCGTGTGTTGGAGAAGTCCGGCGAAAGCCCACCCCGCAGAAGGAAGTCCGGCGGGAGCCCACCCCGCCTTCGTGAATGCCACATGGTGCGGCAGGAGCAAGATTCAGCGCTGAGTCCCCACAAGAGCCGGTGAGTGGGGTTGAGCGGGAGGCATGCTGGACGCCGTGCCTGGACAGGACATGTGCACGCGTATGGTGCGAGCAGGAGTTGTAAAGAGCGCGAGCCGTACGCGTGCACATCTCCTGTCTGTTAAGCTTGAGCACAGACAGTCGATGTGCACGCGTACGGCTTGCGGCGTTATAACAACTTCTGCTCGCACCATACGCGTGCACCTGTCCTGTCCCGCATCGGAGCAAAAGTCGGCAACAATAGATCTCGCATAGCGAGCAGCGCTTTGCGCTGCATCGCTAGGCGAGACCTAAAAATCAATCCAACAGGCTGAATCTGGACCATTTGACAGCAGTGCTCTTGTGCGTCACTAGGTGGTGGTGTGCAGCTCTGTGTTGGCCTTCTTCCATCCGGAAGTAAAAGTGGAGGTGTGGTTCGAAAGTGCCACTCCCCTTTCTGGCGGCTGACAAACTCTTTCCAATTCTTTTTTCAATGTGCAAGGGAACAATGTACCCACAGAAGACTACCGAACCCCCTCTGGTTCCTGGGCTCAGGAGCACAACCCCCAAGTCGTGCAAAGAATGTGCTCTTATTCACCTCAAGGCGATCTGGGATCATTAAGTACAGCTGTCTCAAAACACCAAAAGAAGTCATGGACTTTAATATAAATCCCATTCCAAGTTGGGTTTGCAGACCGGTTTCCGTGACAGGTCTTCTTTGTGGTTGAAGTCACCCAGTAAGTCAAACTCCAAGTCGAAGAAGCAGTGTAAGACATTTGAAGCTGGGCTCAACCCTGTCCCACTACTCTGGCCAAAGAGAAGTTGGAAGAGCATCAAGGTGCCAATCAACTTCTCCCCCAGTTCCTAGTTGGGAAGCAGATTCCCAAAACTGGTCCAGTTGCGCTCTGAGTTTCTCAGACCACAGGCAACTTTGCAGCAGGTCGAAGCCCCTTAGAATTTTTACAAAAAAGAGAGGCAGCAGACACAAATTGTACTACAAAGAAGCACTGGCTCGTGAAATTTTGAACATTGGTAGATTATTTTCTTTATTACTGAGTGTAACGAACAAACAGCGCGACCAATGCGTTTCACCTACAAAGGTTTCATCCGGGCACAGAAACTTAGATCCGCTGAAAGTCACACTGATCTTCAAAGTATAAGCCAATTTAAAGAGACGAGAATGCGACCACAATAGGCTCGGACATCAGATCCTCAAAATAGTGTGGCCCAATGTGTACAGGGAAAGTGGATTTGTCTTAGTCCAGGGTTCACGTCAAGATTAAATAGTAGTAACAGATTGTTGTCCACTACAAGTATAATAGGTCTGTGATCCAACAATAAGTTACAAGAAGCACCCTGCTCCAAAGCTGATCGCGATCCAGTGTGTGCCGTGTTAGGCACCAAAACAGTTATCTTTTGCCCATCATGTTGTATACGCCCCTTAGGCTGTACTGAATATTTTTGGCACTCTTTTTGCTCCTTTTGGCGTGTCTTCAGGGCCTCTGGTCAGGTTGCTGCCGGAGGATCTGTCCTCAGTTCTGTATCCACCCCTAGAAACCTCTTCTGGTTCTGCACAAACTTCAGTCCTGACTTAAATTCTAATACATGGTCTAATCCCTTTTTTAATGCCAGTCCGGAGGTCAGGCTCTTACCAACTCCATTGTTTGAATCAAATGTGCCTCGATCCGACCCAAGGTAGTGCCTTGACTCCACTCCAGCTCACCCAGTTCCCAACACTCCTCTACCACCAAGCTTTCCTCAGAAGCTCCCTCCCCATCTTTCTCTCTGAATCGGATAAGTTTGTCACCACATGATTATGATGATGGGGACGATTTAGCCCCTCCACTTCCAATTACGATGATAGTATTTATATGGCCTTGCAGGAGGTCAGCGGGCGTCATGCCCCCCCCACCGATTCATGGTTAACTAACCCCTTTGGACCCCCCCCTCCTCCCACCCCAGAGTGGTTTTCCGAGGAGTACCTATCTTGCTGCAAGAGGTGTAGGTTCTGCTGGAAAAAGGGACCATTGGGAGGGTGTTTACATTAAAAATAGAGGCACGTTGTTAGTGTCGCTATTTCCATGTGCCAAAGGACTGATTTTAGATCTTCACCCTTTAAACGGCTTCCTTCTCGAAGGACAAATTAAAAATGCTCATACTGGTCAAAGTTATGTTTTCCCTGGATCCAGATGGCTGGATGATTTACTTTGACCTGCAGGACACGTGCTTTCATGTGCCCGTCCTCTAGTCCCGCAGACATAACCTGTGGTTCGAGGTAAGCCAGGGGCGTTTTCAGTTTGAAGTGCTGCCCTTTGGCCTTACTAGCGCCCCTCAGGCGTTCGCGAAAGTGGTGGCAGTGGTAGTTGCCCATCTTTGGACATTGGGGATACTGACTGGCTGTTGAATGTCTTGCAACAATAAGTTGTAGACCATGAAACTGCAGACCTTGTGATCTCATTGTGGTTCTCAGTTGGCGATCAGTCACGTCTGACTCCTTTGCAGAGGCTTTCTTTTTATAGGAGCTATTCTGGACACAGTGCTGTTTAGGTTCCTTCCCCTGTCACGATGAGGCCAGGACATTCGGGCTGTTATGCCAGGTGGCGCATACAGGCTCTGCAATGGGATCTGAAGTCTCAGTGAGCCTAGCACCATTGGAATTTGTTGCATGTTATTCAGGTTTCTGAGGAGACTGCACAAGATCTACAATGGTAGCTGCTCGACTGTAACTTGACCAGTGGCAGAACATCTCCCTTCCTTAACCAGAGCTGACGGATGTGTCCCTGCTGGGCTGGGGAGGACAGCTGGGGGAGTTGGAGATCAGCTGAATCTGGTCTGTGACAGAAGTTCAGCTCCAGGTACTGAGGTGGAATAGACACTTTCCAACAGTGGGCAGAGACCTGGCTAGATGTTTTCACCACCATCGAATGTGCAGTGTCAAAGAACTGGGTCAGAAGAGAGTGATACTCTACTTTTCCGGTCCGGGGAAAACCTGGCCTGGCAGTTCAGGCTGGACTGTTCCCATGGGGAATAGGGTCAAGACTGATTTTGCATATGGCTGGGTTTAAACTGGAATGGCATGGGGAGCAAAAAAAGATGTATTTAGGCCCAGATCTCTGTACTGCGTTGAAAACTTGACATTGTTCAATATTCTGTCTATCAATTGTACTTTTTGCATTTGTCACTCTTGAGTGGGACGGGTATGCCCAGACGTGGGTCCTGCGCTCTCCATGCTGCTGGAGTCAAGCTAGCCTGATGAGGGATGAAACCCCGAAACCGGTCCAGGATGCTTGTTTTCTGGTCCGGGGAGAACCTTCCCTGGCAGTTCAGGCTAGACTGTTCCCATGAGGAGCAGGGTCAAGACTGATTGCATATGGCTGGGTCCAAACTGGGGTGGCGTGGTGAGCAAAAAAACAATGGTTTAAACCCAGATCTCTGTACCGGGGTGAATGTTGGACATTGTTCAACATTCTGTCCATCAGTTGTTCTTTTTGCATTATGCTTCTAGGTAGAGATTACAACAAACTGGGGCAACCCTATTTCCCAAACCGCGGGTAAATAAACAATATTATAGCTACAAAGGTTCGATTAAAAATATTAGCCATCTGCAATTTAAAAAACCTTTAATGCATGAAAACACAGATCTTAACAAAAAATGTTAGAGGTACCCAACGCAGAAATTATTACAAAAACACATTTTATTTATACTGAGAGAGCAATTGTGAAAAAACCAGTGTCAGTGTAGGGTTAGGTACAATTTTTCAGAACACAGTGCACCCAAACAAATCAACTCAGTCTGCATCTCGCTCCCAGTCAATACTGAATTGACAGGGAGCGAGATGCAGACTGGGTTGATTTGTTTGACTGCATACGCGTGCTTTGTGCTCTGAAAAATTGTACCTAACCCTACACTGGCACTCAATTTGAGACTTGTGCCGGTATATGATTTAATCCTTCTTTTGGACTTCTGATACAGTTTCTATGAGGTTTCCTTTTACATTCCTTCTGAGAATGGTTATTTTGAAATACACTAAATATTTGTGATCGGATGCACTTTTAACAATTGCCTTGTCCTGATGATGACCTTGAAAAAATCATAGATCGAAACGCCGTCGGCGCCTGCCTTTGGCACATATTTTATAAGGAAGCATTGTTTGCGATTATCTGTTCCCGTCACCTGTCGGACTGATTCTTGTTTTAGTCTTGTCTCCTTCTGCCATTTTCTCGATTACACTGTATATTCAAAGTTCAAATATACTTTATTCGGATAGGACCATATCCATAAAAGCACATCACATACGACAAACAAAAAGCACAAATTCATATTCACAGTAAAACAATTTCAATAACGTTGATTAGAAATGCACAATATTTAAAAACGCATACAGCAGATTTCTAACGGGGCCCACGCGTTTCAAGACTCTTTTCATGGGCTACACATCGTTTTACGAGCCCATACAGCGGTTCTCAAAAAAGTGCCAATGCGAGAGACTAATTCATCATCTTTCAATTTGAGTATGCTCCTGTATGCATCTACTAAGTGAATAGGCAGGGTTTTTAAAAAAAACGGTATTAAAAGCCATTTTGCATACTTTATATAAAACTTGCAGAAAAATAAGAGATGTAAAATTGTTTGACCACTCTGTCCACCGCACGGACAAGGCAGTCAAGATTTGCGTTATACCCAAGGGGGAAACAACGCAAGAATTTTACACTGCCAGCCCTTAAACAGAAGAGAAGACCCCTCTCCCAGTGGCATATATGGGTATGGTGAGATAACTGGGCAGGGGGTGCGAGGTGTGCTCGATGGTAATAAAATTTGCAACAGTTAATTTCTTAGATTCCCTCTCCAGTCTTTCCGTGCTATAAAGTGTGTATAGTGCCGTCCTAAGGGCTTTTTTATGTACAGTCTCAATTGCATTTGGACTTGAAAAGAGCCTGCCATAATTAACGCTACTTGGGCTCTGATTCACCCTGGCAAGCCACGGGATATCCATCCCCTTCTCACAATTAATGCAGTCACCTATTATCTCTTTTGTGAGGGATGCTGCTGGGTTTTTCCATATGGTTAGCCAGAATAAAGCGGGACGGGCCCTTATGAAATCCTCAATGTAGCTTAATTTTAGTTCACTATGGCAAACATACTGATAGGTGGAGATCGGTGCACCCAATAGTTTCCGACGAAATCTATTTTCCTCTCGCTGAATGCTGTAGCTTTGAACGGTTCCCCAAACCACCGCGCCATAGGTAGCTGTGGGTATGCACTGGGATTTTAAAAAAAATGTACATCGCTAAAATAGCCCCTGGTCTCTTTGGCCGAGGAAGGCTAAGAATAGAGTTGGTGGCCTTTGAGAACTTGTTCTTACAAAACACCACATGTTCAGACCAGGTGCTGTTCGCAGCAGAGACCAACCCAACGCCGTTGACGCCTGCCTTTGGCACAGATTTATAAGGGAGCATTGTTTGCGATCTTCTGTTCCTGTCACCTGTTGGACTGATTCTTGTTTTAGTCTTGTCTCATTCTGCCATCGTTTTCTCGATTACACTGTATATTATGTTTTGAGTGATGTCTTTAGTGTAACTATGTGAGCACCATTGTTTTGTAATTGTTTTTTCATATTTGCTATCTCCGTATGCAAAAAATGTTTGTAACAATTTCTGCGTTGGGTACCTCTTTAACACTTTTTTAAATTTAGATCTTCTGTGTTTTCATGCATTTGAGTTTTTCTTTTTTTTAAATTGCAGATGGCTAATATTTTTCTTTAACCTTTGTAGCTATAATATTATTTTCTTTCTAGGTAGGGCACCCATAACCCCATCAACACTTGTAGGTAGGAAGGATCCCAGCCATGACACCCTGACTCCATCCTAGCAGATGGCATCCCCATTTCCCATAACTCCCCTCTAGCCTACAACTTAATTCATCCTGTCCCTTGTGAACCCCCCCAGCAGGGGAGTTCGTCCCTGCCCATGCCATGCTCCACTGCTGGGTGGCTCTGTCAACCCTCATGCCAGGTGGCTTCTCCACTCAGTGTTGCTGATCTAGTGGCAGCTCCCTCTCTCCCTTGCTTGGGACTAGAGCCCTTTCTTGCCTATACATGGGACACATCTCCAACCGCCTTAATGCCTCCCTTCCAGGTAGGGGCACCATCAACCCATCAACACTATAGTTGTAGGGTGCCCCCCCCCCCCCTTTCTCATGAAACTCCTTGTGTTTGGCACCCAGGCTTTGTCCTAGCCCCTGGCGTCCATTTTCCCAAGACTCCTCTAGTCGGCAGTTCTAATTCTGACCTCTGGCGCCCCTCTCTCAGCTCAGTCCCCTCCCTGTGATGCCCCTATAGCTGGTGGCTCCGTCCCCTCCCTGTGCCATGCTTCTTGCCAGTGGCTTACTCTGTCCCTTGCTTAGGTTTAGAGCCGGTGACTTGCCTCTAGATAGGGTCCCGTCCACAACCCCATGTAGTTCCCTCCTTATTTTGTATGAGCTTTCATATACTGATTCCATCTGTGACCTGTCCATTTCCAGTGGGCCCAACCACAAAACCTATTGCCAGGCGACCCCATCAACTGCTACACACGTACTGTTATGAAGGCCTAAAAAGGTGATACTGAAACGAGCCGCAAGTGTAAAATCACGGGTTCTAAATCTATAAATTACAAACACTGTCCATTGGGTTTCTGTTTTTGAAGAGACAATGTAAGAATTACAGTAAGTATCTGTGCAGTGTTAAATTTTCATTATTGATGGAAAATCTAGCGTATCCCACCTCCAGAATGTCGTCTGTAAAATGTTCAGTTTTAGGCAACCGTCACAAGTAAGTGGCCCAGTTGGGAAGAATTTAAAACAATATTTTTCCCACCTAGCCAATGTTGGCAGTGCTACTGATATGATTTTGAAATGTCCGTGCATTACTCTTGAAATGTAGCAATCAAAATTGAATATTATACTTGGGCCATGCAAGTCTTTTTTTTCCAGAGCGATTCCATTTTTGTGTTGGAATGCTCTTCAGCATTCAAATTAGTACTCCCATCCGGTTCAGAGCTGCTGATGCCCCCTGGTCAGAACCTGGAGAAATCAATCAATGAGCAGGTCATTGAGTCACTTTGAGTCTCGTATAAAATTATTGAAACGTGTCAGCTTTTTGCTAATACAACCAGCCCCACCTTTTGCCCCAATCTCCTAATCAACGTCTCCAGAGCAACCCCATGTCAGATCCTGTATAGACCAACCATGGTGAGTCGGAAGTGCATCTTTCTAGAGTATACTATGTCCTCTCAAGCCACTCCGATTATTTTAGTTGTTGGGCATCATAAACGCCTTTGTAGCAAGAAAATGTTCACTTGAAGCATTAAGCAACTTTCTTTTCGTTTCATGCTAAACAAATTGTGGCTATACCTGGAAAAATTTGTGGATCTCCTTCAGACTCAAAGAAAGCCAAATAAATTGGTAACTAACTGCTGTTTTAGTGGGTTATGTGGTTCTCTCTGGGCTACATTTTGCTCTCTGGTTTGTATTACAGTGCACTTTAGCATTTTTTTATAGCCCTGTGTTATTCCACATGTGGCTTGAATAAAATGGCATTTAACAATTTCCAACTGCCCTTTATTCAGTACTATTGAAAGTACTGGTGCTTATTGCGAACTGATACTATACTGTCTTTGGCCACTTTTTAGTTGTTGGTTTGAGAAGGAATATGAACATTCTCAAATTCGTTCTTTATCTTAATTAGGATCTTTAAGATTCAATGCACAGGGCCAGGCACGGTAGCAAATGCAAGCGTTGTGTGAATTTTAAGTGCCTTAGAGAAAGGGCTCAGATTTTCAGTTTTACAATACAGTCTTAATTCGGATGGGTAATGTGTGCATTGCAGACAGCTGTTGAATCCTAGGTTTTGCGGTATTGGATCTTCTAGCATATTGCATTGGGATATACATAGAGCAGACATTTTTCAGTAACCACAGGAAGATAGTAAACCACCTTCAACAGGCATTGCCTGAAATTATCAAAGGCGCACATACTTGTTAAATAGCATTCCACTTCCCATTTTCTGTCTGCATTGGACAGTGCGATTTCTATACTGTAATTTTCCCAGTTTCGGGAGATCTTTTTATCACTTGTGGAAAGCTGACTTCCTCATTCATCCATTTCCACCAGCTTTAAAATTTGCACTCTTTCCTCACACTGCTTTGCATGCCTGATACCAAACAAAGTACTATAATAAAGAACATATTTGGCTTATTTTCAGGAAATGTGTGGAGGGTCGTATAGCGTCCCTTTCTACTTGGAATGGTCCAGAGGGGAGCCTGGTACCAAAAACGCAGATGTCGCACCACCCACCCTCACAAAACCAGGTTGTTTTGTGATGGATAATTTTGATATCTCTGCAATACATTTTGGGCCCTCAAGTTGTTGGTACTTGGCCCACCCACACAAGCGAGTTAGCATCTATCGGGAGACCTGGCGCAATGCTGGGTGGTAGAAATTTTGTGTCGGCCTGGTGATCCCACACAGAAATGTAACTGAAATGTGCTTTTTTTAAAAGTAAAATTTGAGGTTTGCATGGGATTCTGTGTAGGAAAACATTGGGGGATCCACGCAAGCGACACCTCCATGGACTCCCTCGGGTGACTAGTTTTTCAGAAATGCCTGGGTTTTGTAGGTTTTCCTAGATGCCCGCTGAGCTTGTGATCAAAAATGCAGGTGACTCCCTTGCAAAACCAGGACTTTTTGTGATCGATAATTTTGAAGTCTCCACAGAATGTTTTTGTACGTTCTCCGTCGCTGGTACTAGGCCTACACACACAAGTAAGGTTCCATTTTGTATCGGGAGACTTGGGGGAATGCTGGGTGGATAGAAGTTTGTGGGTCCCCGCAGATTCCAAAAATTTCCATCACTTAAATGTGAGGAAAATAAGTTTTTTTTTAAAGCTAAATTTGAGGTTTGGAGGGGATTCTGGGTTAAAAGAGAACTTGGTGAGAGCCGCGCAAGTCATGCACCCCTGTACTCCCCTCGTCTACTAGTCAAAAATGTGCAAGTTTGCCTAGGTGACGGCTAAGCTAGGGCACCAAATCCCCAGCTACCCATATTGACGAGTTCTTACTAAAGGCCATCTTGCATTACAAATATAAATCTTGTACTAGTTTGTTAAAGTTAATCCACCAATTGCACTGGTTGGTTATAGCACGTCCAGAAACGCTGGCTTCAAAGCACAAATACTTATCAAAATATCCAAAAATTGAAACCAAGCCTTCTGAAGGTGAGCCATAAAGCCACTTGATGGCACCAACCTGCTTTATGGCCCGTTCATGTGCCATTCACGCACCACACACAAGACTTTCATACTGCTGGCCTAATCAAACAAATTGCTTGCACTCACATCAACACACCGCCGCCATGCAAGGGCCTATCACATTCATACGCCACAGGACGTAATGAATTTGACTACATTTTACCACTGGTCATGTATCTGCCTCCTCCTTTCTGAACATTACCAAGTGCATGCCTAGTGTACCTTTATTAATGGCTCCCATGACACACATGAGGCTCAGGAACACATGTCTTTCATGCACCTTTAGAGCACTCACTGCTAAATCCAACACCTTCCAGTTTGTGGATGCAAGTTGGGGGGTTTCAGTGTCAGTCTATAGAGCCGAGACGAGTTATGGGATGCCACGACTGCAGTGAATTAGGGGGCCCTAGTCACTGGCACTGCACAGCAAGATCTCTGCGCCTCCCAATGTGCTACCATTACGCCCCCTCACCTTTCCACTGAGAGACCCAGGAGTGATGTCGTGTTCTCTCACAGCCTTATTCTCCTCTCTGGGCTCCCATCCCCACTAGGATTCTTTTTCACAATGGAGATAAGTCCCGACCCCAATGGTTCCAACGCCTTCATCATCAATTACCCAACTGACCTCTCCAAAAATGCGGCAAAATAATACAAACATCGCATACTCAAAGCTAGACCAGAAACCCTATTCTCGGACCCCTACTTCTGCACCAACAAAGGTACTCTGGTTAATGACCATCTTCTATACCAGAAAACGGGCTTGCTGGAGAACTGTGCTCTACTTCATGCTTCGAATAACAGGATCTAAGAAAACCTCACATGGCCTCAAACTAACAACGTCTCCTTCGTCCACCCTCAAAGCCACCACCACGATCACCCTCTACAATAATGGTATCATCCTAATCCAAGCCTCTAATATCAACCTAGTTAAGATGGCCAATATTTACCCCACTCTCAGAAAAGCGGTGTACGGCAACTCCACTGACCCCTACTCAACCACCACGTCTCAGCTGGGTTTAACCAGTACTCCCCCCATAACAGTTGGGAGTACCCCACTCTCCCTAAACCCCACACCTCCTTTTGCTGATCCCAGAGCCGCCTTGTCCCCAGTCGGATTATGTCAACCCACTAGAACACCCTCTCGGCTGGTTGGCGGTTCTATGGGCTCTATCTCCTCACTGACTGTCAGTCCGATACAGGATGACTTTCGAGCTGAGAGGTTCCCTCAAGCCTTACAGTCTTCTCGATTAACAGACGATGTCCCTTACCCCATCCCTATAACTTTGCCACATGCTAGACTAGAGTCTGGGGAACGATCCTCCCCACAGGCCTCAACAGGCTTACACTGAGGCCCCCCGTTGCCGCTCGCTTTTCCCTCACACCCTCCACCCCTTGCCCAACACTCCGACTTGGCTGTGCGCCTTGATGATGTATCTCTACAGTTGCACCTTCTCACTTCTGAGCTACATGACCTGAAAGCCCTCTCAAATGATCTTTTCCCCATGATCAGCTCTCTCCTCACCTCTGCGAATTGGCCCAGAGCGTCCATTAGGGATAGTGATCACATGAGTCAGCCTTTAGCCCCCTCCATCTCGAAATCCATTCCCCTACCCAACGCCAGCCACAGGATGTGAGTCCCACCCGGCGTCCATTGATCTCCATGACAGTCACAACTCTTGCTCTAGTTGGTCCAAATCTAACATGATCCCACTGAGACAAATACATTCCATCCTTTCCAACCCGAACAGAGAACCTCCTTGCAATCTTAGATGCAGCAATACTGACAACCTCACCCGTGTGAACGTCAACCAGACTCCTTTCCCCCCCCCTTAAATGTGTACTACTTAATTGCAGATCAGCCAGTAAAACACGCCTCCGATATCTTCGACCTCATCCAACACAATGATTTAGACATTATCATCCTCACTGAAACTTGGCTAAATCCCGCTTCCACTGCTATCTTAGACCTCCTAGTACCTCCCACTCATGACATAATTAGGCTAGACAGAGCTCTGAAGTTGGGTGGTGGCCTAGCCTGTATTCACAGGAACACACTCTCGATTTCTCACTTGGAGTCCTCTACGCCTTCCTCCTGTGAATACCTCTGTCTCAGCATCTCAAGTAAGAACCTACCGGTTTGCAAACTTCACACCTTTTACCACCCCCCGGGAGACAATCTCCCTTTCATTGAGCAACTAATGGAAATCATCACTAGCAATGTTGACTCAGCGGTGTCCCAAATCTTCCTTGGTGATTTCAACCTTCACTTGTCTAACCCAAACGACCCTGTTGTATCTTGCCTTAAATCATTCTTAAATGATCAAGAACTAACTCAGCACTGTGACCAACCAACTCATATTAAAGGAGAAACTCTAGACCTCATCATCTCTAAAGGGCAGACTATCACCCTAGATTCCATTACCCCGTGTGACTGGTCCGACCACCACAGCATCCTCTTTTATATTAACAGGGAAGTGTTGATGAGGAAGGCTCAACCAATGAAATCAAAGCTATGGAAAAGGGACCTCAGATCAATAAACTCTGACTAACTAGCTGCCCACTGTAAAGCTGCCCTCTCCTCCCAAGCTGACTTGGTCGAGGTGCAATCAATCGCCGACGCCTACAATTCGACCATCTCCAACATCATGGATAACATTGCTCCACTCCAACAAAAAAATGCCTCAACAAAAATATCCAAACCGTGGTATAACGACAACTTAAACACGGAACGCCGCAACCTTAGGGCAGTTGAACGTTCCTGGCGATCCAATCCCTCCTCGGACCAACTAAAACTCCTTAGAGATGTCAGGAGCCTCTACAACAAACAAATCAAGAGTGCGAAGGCTGACTATTTCAGACACCAACTGGATCAAGCGGCAAACCGCCCCAAGAAACTTTTCGAATTGGTCAAACAGCAATCAGTCGTTGGTCCTAACCACTCTGATCCTGGTGGCAACCCACCCTCATGCGACGAACTTGCCGCTCTCTTCACTGAGAAATCAAGACTCATCTCGCCTCTAAGAAGGCTCTATTACCTTCTTCCAATATCGCCTCACCCATTGACCCCTTTGAAAAGAGCAAATCGAACACCAAGAACAATGCGTCATGGGGCATCTTTACCCCATTTAGTGAAAATGACATCAACAAGATTCTTCAGAATATCAACCCTTCCAACCACTTCAGTGACCCGTTGCCCCCGTCCATCTTCAAAGAAATCAAGAATGCACTCATCCCCACCTGGACAAGGATTGTAAATGCTTCTCTATCACAAGGCACGATCCCCGACTGCCTAAAAGCAGCTCAGGTATCACCTATACTAAAAAAAAACTAAAGCTGACAAATCTGATCTCAATAACTTCCGCCCCATTTCCAACATCCCCACCCTAGCAACTCCTAGAAAAATGTGTACAATCCCAACTTTGTGCTCAATCCCAACTTTGTGCTCACATAGATAATTACCAACTCCTAGACCAGTATCAATCCGGCTTTAGGAAGGGACACAGCACCGAATCGGCTCTCACTCACGTTATGGATGACATTTTAAAAATGCTTGATCAAAACGAATCCTGCCTCCTGATCCTCCTCGACTTTTCCTCCGCATTCGACACGGTTAATCATGACAACCTCCTATCCATCCTGCAAAACAGAATGGGTTTTTCTGATCAGGTGCTACAATGGTTCTCGTCCTTCCTACATCACAGATCACAAAGAGTCAAGGCAAACCACTCTCTCTCCCAGCCCTCTCCTGTACTCATGGGGGTCCCCCAAGGGTCTGCTCTATCTCCTATCCTCTTCAACCTTTTCTTGGAACCTCTTGCTAACTCACTAAACTCCATGAACGTTCTCTTCCACATGTATGCGGACGACACGCAACTCTATCTGAAAATCTCATCCCCGGAAAATATCATCTCACTCAACACTACCCTAACGTCTACTCAAAACTGGTTAACGGAGAACCATCTCCTGCTCAACACTTCCAAAACGGAATTCCTGCTCATCTCCCCTCCGAACCACATCCCCAAGCTAGACCTCTGGCTGAGTCACCTCACTGCTTTCAATTGCACTCCGCTCATCATAGACTCAGCCAAGTCTCTTGGAATCACCATGGACAAGCACCTGAATATGAAAAATCATACCAGCAATGTAAGGGAACAAACCACTTGATGAGGTCACTCAGAAATGTCAAACCTTTCCTCCCACTAAATGATTTCAAGCAGGTGGTCCAAGCGCTTGTCTTGCCGAGGCTAGACTACAGCAGTGCTACCCTATGTGGCCTTCCCAAATATGCCCTGGCTCCACTAAGGGCATCACTGAACGCTGCGGCTAGACTGGTTACAGACACGAAACGAACATATATCCCCAGTCCTAAAATCTCTCAAATGGCTGCCCTACGAAGCACGAATTCAGTTATATTGCCATTCTGACGCACAAAGCCCTTCACTTCAATACTCCCACGTACCTGGCTCAAAAACTTGAACTATCCTGTGGTGTAAGAGCCTCAAGAAGCGCCTCTACCTTCCTCTTGAAACCACTCATCCTTAACAAAAAGAGAACTTGTCACCGAGCCTTCTCCGGCGCTACCCCAAAGATATGGAACTCTCTTCCACCGGAAGTACGCAGAATCTCCTCAACGACGGCGTTCAAATTGCAAGCCAAAAGATTCCTAATGAACAAATTCTTACCCTAAGAGGGATAGGCTCACTTGCCCGTTGACTGTGTTCCTACTACCATTGTACCTCCATTTGATACGGCTCTTCTTTACTGCATACTGTGACCTCCCCCCCCCCCCTCGTTGCCCGCTTACACCTGTTTATTGTATTACCCTCCTGGGTGCAATGGTCCTGTAATCTGCGACCATTCCTGTTTTTTTGTTTTGTTTTTTTCCTCTCTCTCTTACTTGATGTGGCTATTGCATTTATGTGCTTCCATCATATTGTAAAGTGCTCTGATATCCCTCAGGATCTTGTTCGCGCTATATAAAACTTTATAAATGATTAAAATGTTGCAAATCCATTCCTTGAACTGAGCGAGCATATCTGCCTTTGAAAATAAGGCAAACATGCTGGAAATTTTACAAAGTTTTCTAAAGAGAACATAAACTATGAAAAACTATAGAATGTGAAACTCTGGTAGTCCGTGACAATGTAGCATATGTCCCAGCCACTGTTATGTGCAGTTCAGTCACTGTAATGCACTTATCATACAACAAACTGAACATCTATGTTCTGACGGAGGATGATCATGGCAAGCAGGTCAAGCATTGACCCATACGTACGATAGTAATACAATACGAGTGTGGCACCAATGATTTTGAGTCAAATGGTGAACATGGTCATGACGTGTATCTGTACTATCTTTATTATCTGCCTTTTACCTATGTAATATCCCTGGGAAAGCACACCTACCCTAAGCTTTTCTTACCTGTTCGTGTGTCTGTCCTCATTAGTCCTATAATTGTCAAGCGAACCTATACTAACGCCATCTGTCCCTAGCTACCGGAAGTTCGAGAAAATGTTTGTCATGCGCATCAATGCACTCGCTGTGAAATCCAACTCGTTCCAGTTTGTGGATACAAGTTGGAGTGGGGGAATTGTCTGAATATGACGCAAAGCCTTTCCTTGAACTGAGCGAGCATATCTACCTTTGAAAATAAGGCAAACATGGGAGGCAAGATGGCGTCTGAGTAGTCGCCGCTGCTGCTGCTCCGTTGGTCCGGGCCTTCGAACTTGAGGAAAAACAGTCCAGTCCCTCTAAACTAACAAATACCTTGAACATGCTCGAAAAAGCCTGATTTGATTCTTGGAGCAATTGTAATACCGTCACTGTCCGATGATCACCGGGCGAGGCGTGCAAGTGTTGGTCTTTACGGTGCTGGGGAATCTTCCCGGGCTTGCTGTGCTCCCGGTTCATTCCGCTCCTGCATCCTCTGGTTTCGCGGCCCTGCGGCGGGATCCTTCCGTGGCGTTGGCTGTGTGCTCTGCAATCTACAGAATCCTGCCGTGCGCGCGGGAAAGGAAGGTGAATCGCAGGAGTGGCGGTGTTTCCCGGACAGCAGCTAGGATACATTGTATCCAGTATCCTGATCAAGTAAGGATGGCAGGGCGGGGAGCCAAAGCGAGCAAAGGCAAAAGTACTTTACTGACAGGACTACAGGGGGAAGAGCCTTTACACCCTAATCCAGTAGTAGCTGAAAGCCGCCAGAAGCGTCTTGACACACGGGGAGCGAGAAATAGGGAACAAAATGAAAAAGCTGGCTCTATAGAAAAGACTGAACGGATAGTCAAACAAAAAAAAATACAAAGGAAGAACTCTAAAAGCACAGATAGCGGTCAAAACTTGCAGGATGGACAACCACTCATTAATAATATATTTGCTCCAATTGATCAGAAAACGCATGCTGTGGCGCTGGGAGAAATGGCTCAAACAGATGGCCCGGTTGATCAGATGGGTTTTCAGGACTCTGCGCTGCATTCAGAAAGTGCAATGGCTAGTAAAGCACCGATCTCACAGTCTAGCCCAGCTATCAGTATGGGAACTGCTCTGGAGGATAACAGCTATAAACTATTAATACCGTGTCCCATTGATGACCTTACAAATCCACAAATTTATAGTGTTACTGCTACTGAGAAAAGCAATTTAATAAATAAGGATATGCTGGCTCTCCCGCCCAAAACGCCTGATAACACGGATAAATTTTACTCGCTTACAGATGAATCTGAAATCTCGGCTGGAAGTGTATCCATTGTTAGTGAAGATGGAAGCCAAAACTGGGGTAGCAGCACAGACTCAGAACTATTTGTGAAAGCCTCCACGCAGGGGGAAAAATTCTTGAAAAAAGACCCAGTCGACATAAGAAATGCGAGATTTTAGATCAGGGTAGCTCGATGGATCTCAGATGGGATTACTCGGCTTCTCAATTATCAGCTTTGACAGAGTCAACGATGTGTTCAAGAGAGAACTATACACCCCCAGGAAACACTACTGAGGGGCAATTGCTTCAAAGGGGAACCCACCTTGACAGAAGTGCTACAATCCATTAAGAATTTTCAAGAGGATGTCAAGGTTGATAGTCGAAGATCGCGTCTTGCAACTCAGAAACTCCAAGGCACCATAAGGAAAGTGGGTAAGACGTGCAACGAAATTGCAGATCGTATGGCTTCAGTTGAGGTACGCACCGAAAACCTTGAGAAAGACACTGCTATCTTGAAAACGCAAGGATTGGGACATGATGGCATTGTCAAAGATCTTATGCTCAAAGTCGAGGAGCAAGAAAATCGACTACGTCGCAACAATCTTCGCGTTCTTGGCATCCCGGAGGGAGTGGAGGGGAATGACCCTAAGGCTTTCATGATTAAACTCTTTAAAGGAGCCTTCCCGGATCTAGATTCTTGGGATTGGGATAAGGAACTACAGCGAGTTCATCGCTTTCCATTAATACTCTCTAAACGATCTACCTCTTCCTCCTCTTCACAATACCCACGAGTTATGCTGATCTACTTTGGTAATTTTCTCCTTCGAGAGCTGCTCTATGATCTTGCAAGGCCTGCAAACAAAAAAGAATTTAATGGTATTACCTTTTTACTCGGCCTGATTTTGCTCATGCTACTGTGGAGCGCAGATGGAGGATGAGACAACTCTTTGCGCCATTTCAACAATTGGGTGCTACAGTCTATCTCCAGAATCCTGCACGTCTAAAAATCATATTTAAGGGAGTCACGCGTAGCTTCGCCTCCGAAATACAGGCTCAAGAGTATTTGCAAGAGATTACAAGCCATAAATAAGATAAAATGAGACAAAAAGGGGAAAAAAAAGAAGGGAGGGGGAGGGAAGGAGGGGGAAAAAAAGGAATCTTTAGACAAAATAAGATGTATGAAGAATTTTTTCACTAGGTGATGTGGATATCGGATACAGGATTTGATCTTTCCCGCCATCTTTCTGGGCGGTCTTTTTTTTTTTTTCCTCTCTAAAGATTTATACTTCAATGAAACTGTGGTTTTCTTTAAGAGCATGTTTGTTTTTAAGCTAGAATGCAACAGAAGAGGGGGAAAGAGAAGAAAGGAAAGGGGGGCATCATTCTGAATTCTACAGGATAATAAAGAAGGGTGAAGGTTCGGGCCACGGGGGGGGGTACGGGTCACGATTACTCAGACTCCATTATCCTGGCGCAGGCTGCGCCAGGTAACCTCAGTGATAGGTGGGGGGAGGGGGGGTTGGATTCAGGTTGGGTTAGGGTTAAGGGGGGGGGAAAGGAGGGAAGGGATTGGCACTCTGGGAGTTGGTGTCGGATATTTTGATTTTTTTTTTATGGCTACAGACTGCTATCATTAATGAGTAAATTGCGTATAGCGTCAATTAATATTTGTGGCCTTAACGATGTAAAAATGGCGGAACACTGCTGCAGGGCTACGATTGTTGAAAGCTGATGTTATCTGCATGCAGGAAACGCATATAGAAAGAACACAGATACACTTGCTGGAAACACTTGGCTACACATTGGTGGGGGCCACGACCCAGAATTTAAAAATGCGGGGGTAGCAATTCTGACATCTAATCGCGCTATTCAATTTACTCGAACAATTGCTGATCAGAACGGGCGATGGGTAATTACAGAATGTCGCAGGGATAATGGGGATCCATTCACAATTTGTACTATTTATGGTAGCACTCTAGACGATCCAACTGTATTTGACTATATAAACAACGAATTAGCTACTTGGCCGATACCCATAATTTTATGCGGGGATTTAAATATAAATTTGCCTGCCAGCCAAAATATCGCCCTTGATAATGGGTGGATTTATAATGGTCGGAAACCCAAGGTTTTTAGAGCCCTGAGGACTCTATGCTGTGAACAAGCACTCTTTGATGTCTGGAATTGGCAGAACCCCATGGACCCGGGTTTTACTTTTCCACATAATAAACACGCAAGATTAGATTTTTTTTTTTAGCATCACGTACTATTCTTCATGCGTGTGCGATCGAGAAAGCTCCACGCATATTGGCTGACCACAATCCTTTAATAATAGAACTTATGGGGTGGGGGTCTGGAAATATGGGCAAATCTAACTGGAGTTTTGAACGCTCGTTACTGCTGAATGAGGAATATTGTGAGCATATGAGGAAGTGGATACCCCAATTTTTAAGGAGAATATAGGAAGTGCTGGGTTGGATATAGTTTGGGACACATTTAAAGCTGGAATACGGGGGAGACATTGAGCTTTTCGCTAACTATGATTAAAGAAAGGTTACAGCTGGTTAAGGATATGCAATGTAGCTTGGCCGCCGCAGAAGAAGATTTGATTTTAGTACTCCAGCAGGGCGGAGATCCCTCAGAAGCACATTTAAAAGTGATGGTAGCTAGGTCAATAATTCTTGAAACGATAGCCAAGAAAGCTGCAGATAGGCTAGTTGTGTGGCGTGAGAAGGCATATGAATGTAGTGAACAGGTAGGGCATCATCTGGCAGTTAGAGCAAGACAAAGAATAACTCGGAATACAATAGCTGAGATTAATGATCCTGTTAAAGGAGAACCCTAGATCCAGAGGGTATTCGTATGGTATTTTATTCCTATTATAAAAGTCTATATCATGAGGATACTCCTGAACATCTGGGTAATGTTACCTCATATCTTAATCAAACTCCAGTGGCACAATTTTCACAAGAGGAACAGCAGCAACTTGAGGAACTCCCTCAGTGGTTGGATATTCTGCTTTGTATTAATAGTCTTCCCAGCGGTAAAGCCACAGGTTTAGATAACATACCCTTAGAGTTTTATAAAAATTTGCTACACAACTGAAAGAATGGATGTTACAGTTAATATTGCATGTATTTGAAGGGGGCAATCCACCGCAATCCTGGACACAGGCCAAAATTATCGTTTTCTTAAAAAACATAAATCACCATTAGAACCCGGCTCTTATCGCCCCATTACGTTGATCAATGCTGACAGCAAAATCTATTCTAAAATTCTTGCTACTCGTTTAGCAGCTGTTATTCATAAGGTTGTTTCACCTCGCCAACATGGTTTTATACCAGGACGTGGCACGACTGATCACATTAGAAGAGTTATTTCATTATTTGACGCCGCTAATATTACCGGCGAGCCAACAGCACTTATATTGCTGGATGCTGAAAAAGCCTTTGATAGGGTCTCCTGGTTTTATCTCTGGGAGACCCTGTCAAAGGGTCGGAATAGGTAAAAGCTAACACTTGCTTTTAAGATGCTTTATTTCCATCCCAGTGCGAAACTCCTCATAAATGGTGCTTTTACGGACTCATTTGAAATATCTAGGGGTACCCGGCAGGGTTGCCCGAGCTCTCCGTTGCTGTTTGCTCTGTATATAGACCCCTTTCTGCGACAATTGGAAAATAATGGGAGTATTAGATCTATCGCATCTAGGGGTGGGAAAACCAAAACTTTGACTTACGCTGACGATATTGCAATAGTTACCCCTGATCCTGAAGCAGCTATAGTTGAGCTAGAAGCGGCGGCGGTGAGATTTGGGCAACTCTCGGGGTATTCTCTTAATAGTACTAAAACTCAAATAGTTAGTAATAATGTTAATATGGTTAACAACATTAGGCAAGTTGAAAAAGCTACATACCTTGGAGTGGATATTCTAGCTAACGTCGATAAAATTGTTGATGATAATATTGACCCTTTGATCGCTAAAACAAAAATTGAATTAATGAGGCTACACAACTTACACTTATCAATCATCGGCAGATGTAATATAATTAAAATGATCTTTTTTCCCAAATTTTTGTATTTCTTAAGGGCAATTCCTCTAGAATTTTCCACTATCTGTTTGAAAAAATTGAAGATCTATTTTCTCGCTTTATCTGGGCATATGAAAAGCCTAGGAGAGCATATACATTTTTATCTTTATCAAGAAACAGGGGAGGGCTGGCTTTACCAAATATAAGATTATATTATTGGGCCACTACCTTATTATCTAATATAACTTTGATCTCGGAACAACCAAAAGATAGCAATATGGAGGAAATACCAACACCTATAGAACTCATAATGGGCAAAGACGCATGGGGTTGGCTTTGGAGGTATGTGAACGATAGTCATTACAAGAAGGTTAGTTTTAAATCATTAATAGGCGGGTATAGGATCATGAGACTGACCCGGAAATTGTTAGGGCTGGGTCGCTTGAGTCATTACACACCGATCAGTAATAATCCTAATTTGCCGGAAATCTTTAAAGGCCCTATTATTAAAAGATGGTGTGATGTCGGACTATCTAAACTCGGCGATTTCTACTCTTTAACCGATATAGTCAGCTTTGACAATCTTAAAGAGCCATATAATCTAGACTGGAGAGATTTTTATAAATATCTTCAAATCCGAGATTTTCTATCTAAAAAGGAGGAGGCCCAAGTGGTTTTACTAATAACTTTATGATAGATAGATTAAGAAGAAATGGATTGCTCTCTATTAGGGATGTGTATAGCTTTTTAACTCATTAATGCCAGATGATATGGAGGCACGAGCAGCAAAATGGAAAATAGAAATAGGTATACAGGAAAACTTATTTTTTCATTCAGCTAAACTGGCGCAGAAAGTCTTAATTCCAGCTCGACTTCAGGCACAATATTACAAATCCTGCTTCTCACTTTATTATACTCCCCAAAAAAATTCTAAGTGGGGGACGGGTAAAGGAACTTTGTGTCCTAGATGTGCATTATATCAGGCGGATTTAGATCATATGTTTTGCTCGTGTAATTCATTAATTAGTTTGAAGCAGGAAATCTCTAATTTTTTTAAAGAAGTATTAGGGGTCGGCTATCTTCTCTCCTCGTCTCTGATTGGACTTGGTGTAGACTCACAAATACAAGGACAGCAAGGAGAAGAACTTATGTTTATCGGTATGGCGATACTACGATTATGCCTGGCCTCGGCGTGGCTGGACCCAAATCCCCCTGTTTATCATCAATGGTTTTCTCGGTTGCTGACAAATTATAATTTTGAGAGGGCTATATATGCAAAAAGGGGAGTGCGGGCCAGATCCAAAGGTTTAAAAATCTGGGCACCACTAACTACATGGCTTGAGAAATCATTAGCTAAATAAACGAATGAGTCCAACTCCTTATGGGAGGGGTGAAGAGTTGAAGGGGTGGGGGGGTGGGTGGATTAAAGGATAACATGTGCATAATGATTCTTATACTTTATCTCTTTTTTTGATATATGTGATGATTTCTTGACAATGATTTGCAATGTTTGTTTGTATATAAATGAGTGTTTATTATGCACAAATAAAAAATATTTAAAAAAAAAATGAAAAGGCAAACATGCTGGGGGAATATTGCCAATAATCCCTAAAGTAATAAGCCAAAGTCACTGTGACTCATTCACTGACACTTTTACTTTGACAGAGTGAAAACTCAATTACTAACTTGCATTATACCCAATGTTATTGAAAAAGGGTACAGGGCACAATATCTTGTATGATGATTGTGTTCACATCTTATACTAAAGATGTGAAAACAATTATCATGCAAGATATTGTGTCCTGTACCCCTTTTCAATAACATGGTTATGATACACGTTATTAATTGAGTTTGCCCACTTTCAAAGCAAGTAGAAAGGCTGGTGAATAAGTTCCATTGGATATTTGACTTAATACGCTTACTCCGGTACTCGATGGCAATCAGGGTGGTCCTTGTGTAGCATACATAAGTTTCCTAACAAGCACTTCAAAATCCAGTCAAGCCTCTAAAATTTTGCCAAAAGGGGCCTCTGACAATGTGGTGCATGTTCTGTCCACCAGTATGTGCAGTGTGGGGACTACAATGCACTTGTCAATCGGCGAACAGAACACCTACCACTTTCTGAGGACCGATAATGGTGTCAAAGTCCATGATTTCCTGAAGTAGAGTAACAAAAATTCTGTGGCTGCTTGCTTAGCGAAGTAGTGGTCCACAGACAGTAGGTATCAATTCACTGCAATTGAAAGGTTTACCTAATGGCAGCTCCACCATAGTCAATATCCCCGTACTTTGCTTTAGTAAGATGCATTATAAATCGGGTAGGAAAACACAAGGCTGGCTCAAATGGGCACTGGGGGCAGTAAACGCGACTCTCCTGCCTCTTTCCCTGCTTCCAGCACACTTTACAACAACAGCATGGTCTCTCCTTTTTTTGGTGTTACAGGAATTTTATCAGCAAAGTGTTGCTCCTACAGCATTGCCACATCCTCCAGAACACATGAAGTGGAGGCTGCTGCTTCTGTAGCAATGAGACTTTCAATTGCATACAATTGAAAGTCCAGGAAAGACCCGAGTCTTCCTGTGGTTGTCTGACGATAAACAACATATGTATTGTATGTTGCCATCTAGATCAGGCGGGTAAACAGTTTCCTATACCAAGTATGAGTTTTACGACTTGCATTGTTTGGCTGAAGAACCTGGTTGTTCTTGTCCACTCCGCCCATGTACTTGTTGTAATCAAATATACAGGTGGGCTTGTGTACTTCGGCCATATGACCCCAAACCGGACAGAGAAGTGTTCTTGTCATGATTTGTAGTGAGCATGTACACATCACGCCTATCTGAGAACTTGACTGCGCGCAGTGCTCTGGGATTTCTGGAGCTTCTTGCAAACAAGCTCCTGCGGGAATCCTTTGTGGCGACAAAGAATTGTACTGCAGGCCACATTGCCAGCTTTGTAGAGCTCACTGAACAGCTCTACTCCTTTATAGATATTGTCCACATAAAGGTTATAACCTTTGTGAAGGAGTGGCTGGACCAGCTCCATACAATCTTTCCTGTGACCCCCTAGTGTGGGAGGGCAACCTACATGGTTTAGAGTTTAGTTCTTCCCTGCATACACTCTCATGCTGTACACATAGCAAGTCGAGCTCTCGCACAGCATGTACAGCTTGATGCCATAGCAAGGTAGTTTGCTCTGTGTACTGCCTGAACTGCAGCTGCCCTTTATACAGGATCAAGGACTCATCGATGGATATAGTCTTCCCAGGAGTATAAAACTCTGGAAACCTGGCAGACAAATGTATCACGACAGTCCGAATTTTGAGCAACCTGTCAGTCTGGATGGTCCCGGGGCAATGCAGCAGAATTTTCATTGAAATGACAATTCATGCTCTGCAATAGCAAAAATCGATCTCTGCTCATGTATGGTGCGAAGATGGGGGGGGGGGGGGTTACCCAAACCATGCGAGTAGACCAATAGGACAGCAAGGTTGGTTTATGCACTACGCCCCCTTTGAACATAACGGCCCCAAAATTTGTAAAACTCCCCATTAGAAGTGTGCCCTAGAATGAGGCCAGGGAGCCTGTGAGTAGGTAGTTAAGACCTAGTTTCCATATGAAGAGCGTTTTTTCATTTGTCAATAACTTTGGCTTTTGACGAATCCTCGCAAAATTCTCAAAACTAATATGCCAGTTGCTGCAGCTGCTGTCTTGAAAGTTTCGGGGTGATCAGTCAAGTGGCGGCCGAGAAAAAAGGGGGTCCCAAAACCCATTTTAGCCATGTTAATTTCCATAGGAATCTTTAGACACAACTATAGTCCGAACTGCTGAACTGAATCCGTGAATCCCGCCAAAATCTTTTACAAAACTAAGCTCATGTTCCCGCGCAGCTCCCCCCACGCAGGCCTGGGGAGTGCCACCATCCCGGGGCTAACTCCTACAAATGTGGAGGGCCATGCAGCCCCGGGGTCCGCCACCTCCCCGGGGCAATTCTATATTTAATTACATACGGGGCCACGAAGCCCCCGGGACCACCACTTCCCCGTGGCTTAATTCATATTGGAGGAGGCTGTGCTGCCCCCCTCGTAGAGCCATAGATGACGCTGGGGCCTGCCACCTCCCAGGGCCGGCTCCAGTAATGTCCCGGTGTGCTGCTCTCACAAAGTCATAGCAAACACTGCTCCGCTTCATGGAAGCGCGATAGCATTGAAAATGCTCTCGCTTCCATGAAGCGGTGCAGAATTGCTTTTGGACAGAGGAAGCTGCATGTTTGCAGCTCCCTCTGTCAGGAGGTGGGCAGCTGGCAGGGACCGTGGGGGCCTTCAGGCTCCCCCCGCAGTCTCCAACAAGGTGGCCATGCCCCAGAGGAATAGGGCCCCCTGGGCAGAAATAGGCTGGTGGGGGCGGGGTTCGCGGCTCCCCTCTCCGTTTAAAAAAAGATAATGGCCTGGGCCCGGGGAATTTGGGTCCCCGAGGCCAAAATTGGCCCAGTGAAGAGTCACACGGCCCCCCTTTTATTTTTCAAAAATAAAAAAAGAAAAGGCGGCCTCCCTCCCCATTACAACAAAAAAAGACTGGCACCGGGGGATAGGGTCCCCGGGGCAGAAGTCGGCCAAGGGAAAGGGGGCTATGCAGCCACCTTCCCATAAAAATATTTAATAATAAACTTTCAAGTCGCCAGAGGCTACGTCCCCTTCACCACTCCTGGCGAGTGGTGGTTGGGGGAATGAACTCCCCCTTGAATGCTGAAGGTCTTTGGGGGCAAGAAGCCCTCCTGCTACCTCCTGTAAGTCCTACACAGCTGGATTCCTGAGAGCTGGTCAGAGGCCCAGCCCCCTTTCTCCACCACTCTGCAAACACGATTACTGGTTAAAAAACATAGAAATTCACTGGAGAAAAAAACCCAAAGGTTACAGGGACGTTATAGTTAGCCTCATGTTTCGCTATTACAAATCCAGACAAATTCAGCAGTTCTAGTTAGCTGAGCTAACTATAACTTGCGCCCCGCAATGCACTATGCACAGATGTATTATGACCTCACATATTACATCATTGACATTTCTCTGGTTTTGTACAAATGAAACATCAGCCTAACTATAACGTCCCTATAACCTTTGGTTTTTTCGGGGTGTGTATATATAGATTTATCTATATATAACTTTTTTATGTGTGTGGTTTCCCTGGGGGCCATTCGCAGCCTAGATCAAGCCTGGGCAGCGCATGTGCTGCGAGGCATGCTGTATTCGGGTATGGACTTGAAGCTCCGCCCACTCTCCGACCCATATTTTTAATTGGCTTATGTCATTGTGCTTTGTAAATGTTTGCTTCTGATTTGTTGATGGGTTTATTAGTCCCTCCTTAGTACCTCCCTGTCTTCTGTTACCTCCCATGCGGCCTGGCCCTTTTACATGTGTCCTAACTCAGGAGCTTTCATTAGCAGTTCCAAGAACTATTTACTTAAAATGTTCTCAGCACTCACGGGATGCCAGCTTCAGTAATGGCGTCTGCTTCTTAACAGATTTTTTATTTGCATTTCTTGTTTTATTTGCGGCTCACTGCACTACTTTTATTTTTTTTCTATTTATTTACTTTTAATGTATGCACAGTTGTGGCCGCGTGGGTATGCGCAGCTTGCCAAACTTTTTACCGCTCCGCCGTTTTTAGTAACTTTCTTAATTAAAGAAATCTGCATGTTTTGTTTACAAGCGCCCCATACCGCGCTTTCACTGTAATGGCGGCCGCGCCCCTTTCTTTAGACGTGTCTCGTCTAGAGAAAGGGGCGTGGCCGCTATTAAAGTGACACCGCGGCATGGGGCGCTTCTAGAATAAAAATGCATTTGTTTGTCAACTTGTTAGTATGGTAGATGTTGTACCACCCAGGCTTTGCAATAAGTGTGCAGTGTCACAACCTGTTGCATAATTTACACCTTGCTTATGTACAAATTCCAGTTGTTTCTAGTATGCCAGACATGAGACTTTTTTTATGTTGACCTCATATTTCCCGAGCTGCAAAATTCTTAAGTGTCATGGAGTTATAGGAATGCATCACCAAATGCCACACAAGTGCCCCCACGGGACCAGCAGTGGTGTCTTACAGATAGTAGCAGTTTAAAGTGCGTGAGCTCTGGGCTTGGACCCCCGTTATTGGGCATAGGAAGTAACACAAGTCTAAACCATAGTTGGTCAAGAGGCTATTATGATGTGGGCTCAGGTGTTTTATTTATTGATTAATGCTGCTGTTTGTCATATAGTTGGTTTATGTTGTATTATTCATTTTATTATTTTAGTTGATTACTGTTTTAGAAAATAGTGCTGGATTTGTAAGCACATTTTTTTGCGCTGTAGAAATAAAATACGCGCAAACACGAAAGGTAAGTATTTACTAATTTTACTTCAGTCTTTAGAGAAGTGTAAACCGCTCTAAGTGCTTTGACGACAAAGGTATCGGAAGATGAGACGGCAGCCTGAATTTTTTATGCGGGGCACTTGCTCATTTTCAGAACAGTTTCAGGTTACATTGTTGCAACGTCACCTAAACATGTTCTTTGTTTAGCTGCCAGCAGGCAAGGTGTTAATTGCTTCAAGAGATTTTAAGAGGTTAATGTCACTGAACTGTCTTTTTATTTTCCATCCTTCCATGGAATGAGTCATAACAATTTGTTTTATATATGAAGATTTTTGCCAATTTGTCTGAAACAAACAAAAAGACAGAACCGGTGTTTTTGCTTGTAGATAGCAATGACATGGTGCATGGAACTCTGTGAATCAGGGAAGATTAGCATCGGGACTGAAATACTAATCCTTATAAAAGCCACAGTTGGCAATCGGAATAATATCTATCGATTTCAGCGAACACATGATCCATAACTGACACTGAACGTTTTTACTGTCCTATTAAATCCTGTTGCCTTCTCTTAGCTTTAGTCCCAATTTTATAAGCTTATCCAGGGCTACAAATCCCAAAAGCAAATGGGAAAGCCATTCTTAGTCCTCGAGGCAGTGCCGCAGCTGCGTCTCTAGTTCCAGTTATAATTCCTCATTCATAGTCCTCTAGAGAATGCTGCAGATGTGTCCCTGGTCACCTTAGTAGTTCCCAATTTGTAGTCCTCTAGGCAGTGCTGCTTCTCTGGTCCCACTGGTAATTCCCCATTCTTAGTCATCTAAGCAGTGCCACAGCTGCGTCTCTGGTCCCAGTTGTCATTCCTCATTCATAGTCCTCTAGACAGTGCTGCTAGCTGGTTTTCTGGTCCAATTGGTAATTCGTCGTTCTTACTCCTCTATACAGTGCAGCTACCTGCTTCTCTGGCCCTGGGTTTAATTCCTCATTCTAAGTCTTCGAGGCAGTGCTGCAGCTTTGTCTCTGTTCCTAGTTATAATTCCTCATTCTGAGTCCTCTAGACAGTGCTGCCACCCGCTTCTCTAGTCCCGTCTGTAATTCCTCATTCTAAGTCTTCCAGACAGTGCTTCTAGCTGCTACTCTGGTCCCGGGTGTAATTCCTTATTCTAAGTCCCCTAGGCAGTGCTGCAGCTGTGTCTGTCTTCCCAGTGGTAATTCCTCATTCTTAGTCCTCTACTCTCCAAGTAAAAAACAATTATTTACAACACCAGTAGCTCTAACTTTCAAAAATGCAAGACTGATTGCATTGCAAATGCTTGTTACAGATGAAGGCTCATTTGGGGTAATAGTTTAATTACACTTCACTGTCGTTGTCAAACAATTTACCACCTCTATGACGTGATTGTACCACATCCGAACAGCCTCAATCTTCCTCACTACCAATGTATACTTTGTGGCTCGATAATGTGTCAACACTGATGTACTTCTCTTAATTCGGGTTGTCCTAAGTTTGTAAAGTAGTTTTTATAGGAACACACAGTTTCACTCTTGACGCCCAGTGATCACTCCTACTAATGTCCATCACTAAGAAATTGCTGCACAGTTCAAAGAACCATGCTTGAATAAATGTGTAATCTATTGGGTTTTTCTGGTTAGCATGTATAAAAGTTTGTACGGCTGGGGTATCGCCAATAAAACGACAGTTTAAAAAATGCAAAACTAGCTTCAGCTAAATACTTGCTAACAGTGCCTGCCATTTTTCTGTGAGGGGCAAATTGGAAATATTTCCTGTGGGATTTTCTATGTTTCAAGGATTTCCAGATGATTATCAGTTGAAGCTAGGGGAAATCGCAAATTAAAATCACCCAAAATTACTATACGAGAAGTTTGAAATTGACCTAAATTGGACAAATCTCTGCTAAGCAACTGCATTTGCCTAGTGTTATAACTATTCAGACCGAGGGTCACATACACATTCATCACAATCATAGTATTGATGACGAAGGTACCTTTACAGAAATTTACCAGATACACAAGCTCCCACTCGCAAGTCTTAACACTGGCATATTTGGCACACTAAATCGAAATTAGCATTAGGAGGCCACCTGATAAGTGTTAACCCAATTTTCATTGCATCTTTTCTAAATTGTATAGATCTGTTCAGCTACAGGTTTTCACCAGTCAACCAAGTCTCCTGGAAGCAAATAATTTCATTTTCGTACCGATCTCCTGCTCTTAAGTAACTTATTGGTAAACCAGTTTTAATTTTATTGGTAGGTCATATTTCAAAGACCTGCAGTAGAGCACATTGTTTTGATCAGTGGTCTCAAACTTCTCAGAAGAATGACCTGTGGTGCTTTGAGAGCATGTGGTGGATAAGAGTTTGTGGAAAGTTAAAGCAAATAGAATACTTTGGTGCGTATGCCTTGAAATCAATAGTCTAGGGAGATGTGGTCGCTGTGAGGGAGGGGGGTTTGGGCCTATGATTAACTGAAGAGATGCAAAGTTAGCTTAACCAACATAATCTGAAATGGCAACCCTAGATGCCTGGGTCTCTGTATATTCTGAGTTTGGTAATATTTTTAACTTCGTTTTCTGTACCGTACAGACAGTATTTTACCGTCTGCAGTGTACCATTTGTTTCCGATTAGACCAGTACCGCAAGCTCTATGAAAGGCCTTTAAATCCGTCTTTCATGGGTTAGTTGAATTCCATCAGCTGATGGGTTATATACGTTTTTCTGTCATGTGGGTTGCTTTGTAGAAGTTGAAACTGCAAATTATGGGTAATTATTTTTGGAAGTGGCATCTGACTTTCAGTATACATGTGAAAAAGAACAATGAATAATATGGAAATGCCATTTCAAGATTGTAACTTTGCATTGGACAGTTTGCATATGTAAAGGATAAGTGCTTTCACACAGATTTATATAGATTGTCCTCCTAGATCGCATAAAATGCTAAAAAGCAAACAATGCACTTTGATCCAAATGCTCCTCTGTTTGCACAAGCTTTTACTTGACCGGGATGTAAGATAATCACACGATTTGAACCCTCTGCAGATTTAGATGTGTGTGACGCTCCTTGAAGTGAAAACTGGGTAAAATGATTTTCTTAATGTGGCCATAGTAACAAGAGCACATGCTTCTCATGGTTTAGTACACAGTATGTATGTTTGTGTTCTCTTTTGTCAGTGACTCTTACAAATCTGTCGGGTTATTTAAAAGGAATAGCTGCTTTGCCATAGTTCTGAAGAACCTAGCTGACTTATTCATTTTTTCACAGGTGACTGAGCTGAACGAGCCCCTCTCAAACGAAGACAGAAACTTACTGTCTGTGGCTTACAAGAATGTTGTGGGGGCCAGACGATCTTCATGGCGTGTGATCAGTAGTATCGAACAAAAAACTATGGCTGATGGAAATGAAAAGAAGCTGGAGAAGGTTAAAGCATATCGTGAGAAAATTGAAAAGGAACTGGAGACTGTGTGCAATGACGTTCTGTCCCTTCTAGATAAGTTCTTAATCAAGAATTGCAACGACTTCCAGTACGAGAGTAAGGTCTTCTACTTAAAAATGAAAGGTGATTACTACCGCTACTTAGCTGAAGTTGCATCAGGTGAGAAGAAGAACAGTGTAGTGGAATCTTCTGAGGCATCGTACAAAGAAGCATTTGAGATTAGCAAGGAGCATATGCAACCAACTCATCCAATTCGACTTGGGTTGGCACTCAACTTTTCTGTGTTCTACTATGAAATCCAGAGCACTCCTGAGCAGGCTTGCCTTCTTGCCAAACAAGCCTTTGATGATGCTATAGCGGAGCTGGACACGTTAAACGAGGATTCTTACAAGGACTCTACCCTCATCATGCAGCTGCTGCGGGACAACCTCACGCTCTGGACAAGCGACCAGCAGGATGAAGAAGCAGGAGAGGGCAACAACTGAGGATATTTGCCTTGCGCTGCTTTCCATTGTCCAGCTCATTATCCCCCTTCCCATCACCACCAATACCTCCTTGCCAAAACACAATATTATAGTGCTAAATTTATTCTTCTAGGCACGTATGCTCAGATCTGCTGCCTAAGAAGGCAGATCATGGTGCACTTGTGGGCATCGTTTGTGTTGGTGCATCAGGCCGCCTTGCTTTAGTCACACGTGAAGATTGTTAAAAAAAGAAAGATATTCACATATGAGGCATTTTATGTTTGCCTATTGATTTTAAATTATGTGCCCGAATGATGGAAAGTAATCTTTCCAGGAAATATTTTGAATTTCATGTTTTTAAAGCCGATAGTGTTTTGTTTCATAAGTACTTTGTGCATGCAGGTATTGATCCTCCCCTCCCCTGCCTTTCAAAAAAGCATCATTGAAACAGGCCATGTACACGGTGCTGGAGGAAGCTGGTGTTAAATTACTCCTCCGTCCTGCTTTATCTGCTTCAATTGACTGTTATGCTTGAGGATTGCATAGGTTGGTTTTGCCTTTTTAACTTATGATGTGCACATGTTTTTAATGGGATACACCTCCTTACTATTCTGATGATGTAATGTTGCTGTCTATCAGATCAAAATTGGTTTAGAGAATCAAGATTTTTTTTAATTTTATTTAACTGCAATCAGCTTGTTTCTTAGTTGTCTGTGTACCTTTCTGAACATGCCATAAATGTGTGCATTAGCCCATGGTAAGATGGATAATGGTAGTATGCCGGATCGGAAGAATTCAGTGGATACAATAAATGCTGCTTTGGGGATATTATCTCTGCACCAGTCTGACTGGTCTTTTTCTTTCAGTGGCTATAGCCTTGCTGTTCGTGTTAGCTATTCGTGTGTTGTGCTTTTTGCTTCAACGTCTGCACAGGAACATAGTATCATCTATCTTATTTGGTTTCAACTTCAAGCAACTTAAAACATCCCGAACAGGTTTCCACCAATACAGTTTGTTGTTAGGGGTGATTACCTCCCTCAATGAGTGCAGGTATGTCAGCATACTCGTTCTTACGTCGGCGAGTTCAGTAAAAAAAAAAACTGGAGCAAGAGCAATTGTATCTGCAATTGGTTGAGTACCTAATTACTAATCAAGAGCTATCGGGTGCTTCAGGTCCCAATGAGAGCAACATTCTTAAATATCTGTGGTCTATTTTAAGTAAATCGGAGGCATCTATGTACCCAACAGAAGCTCCATAAATGGTCGTGACTACTGCCTTTGATCTATATGCATACAATAGGAAGCTCAGATTGACACCGTCTTTTTTGTTTGCATCTAATGACAGCAGCTGCAGCTTGCCTCCGAGTATCCGCAACCTTTTCTCTATATTGATTCTATACCAGCTTATCAAAGCCTGTGCTCAGATAATCAGATTTTCTCACCTGATCTAATGATTCATTGTTAACGTAAAAAGAGCTGAAGTCTGCCTTGGGTTTTTATTGTCCTGACTTGTTTTTGCTATGTTGAAAATTAGCTGCTTTTCTGTATAGTATTCTATAACGACGTTTAAGTTTGTGCACTGGGAGCTCAGTCAGTGTAAGCAGAAGTGCATCATGTGCTAACAGTAGTACAAGTATTCTACTGCAAAGATTTGGATTGTCGATGTTCTCTAGATGTAAGCCAGCATATTTCAAGAATAACGGAAAAATCCGAGGAGATAGTACACACCCTTGGTGCTAGTGCACAACCACTACTACCGGAAGCTTGGGGATTACCAAACTAATACCGGTCTCTCCTGCTGCAAAAAGAGGGCTCCTCCACAGACTTAAAAAGGGTCCATATGTCTGAGCTGAATTAAGGAGGCAGGCATACCCACAGGTTTTGATGCCTATTTGAAAGTAAACCTAGAATGGATACTGATGCATGTACTAATATAGGCATTACCTCGCATAAACTGACTTCACCACAAATGACTCTCTCTCTGGATGCTAGAATGACTTCATGATCTAATGGGGGGGGGGGGGTGCTGGTAAACTGAACATCTGGCCCCATTAGTTAGCTGCTGCTTGAAACACTGATAATCCCATCAATACCTCTTCTTCCAAACGCACTGCATCTCCTAGAGTAGCAAAGGGATTTTCTTATACTCAAGTAAATAATAAGGTGGTGACTCCAAAAATGCTAGGAGACATAAACGGGATCCTATTTTTGTGGGTAACGCCTCATTAGGTATCTATCATAGTGGCTGCTTTGCAAAAGATACTCGATGGGCCCCTCTCTGCCACCTGACTGTGAAAGCGGACACTTGGATGTAGTCAGCTGATAGGCCTTTGGGAAAACAGCAATTTATAAAGAGTAACAGCAATAATTTATAAAGAGATGGATAGTTGGGATCCTTTGCCCTTTTTATCTTTATTCGTTTATTTGCTTGCTACATTGTCTGCCAGCAAAAAGTACAGCAAAGAGAAACCTTATGAGGTAATAGAAAAAGAAGCGTCCAAGGTTGGCTCTAATATATTGTTGCCAGTCTGGCTCCATTGTTTTCCTTATAAATATGTGGTTGCTTTTTAAAATGAAACTTAATTTATGACGTTCTTTAACGCTTCAGAAGAGTGTTCTAGGATATTTTCTAAAAAGAGGGCGATCACAGTGAGTTTCATATTAAAATGTTCGGAGTTTAAATCTGAAACTGTTGTAGCCCACCCCGGTATCTTTGAGTTAACTGTAGAAAAGTTAATGGGTAGTTCTTATGACCGAACTACCTGCGGTTTGCAGCAGTGATGGCAAGCTGATAGTTGGCTAGGCTCCACTCTTGAACCAAAAGTTCTTCTGAGGCCCTTATTGTCTCCGATTAAACACCAGCATTAATGTGAATAAAACAAATGCGATGAATATTGAGGCCTAGATGCTGGTGGCCTTTGATAACTAAATGGATGGCTGGCCGCCTACCAGCCGGCGGAACTCACCAGAATAAATGGGTTCTAGTGCTCGCTGACCTGTGTGTGTGTTCCATGGTAGTGTGGCTGTCCAGAAGGCAGGAGTCAGTCAGACAATATCCAGGCTGTGCTTTAGTACCTCGAACTAAAGGAGTAATTGGGATATTAGTGGTACTAAATTACAACATGCCAAAAGCTATAACTATTTGGGGTTATTAGTTGATCAAACAATGACCTGGAACGGTGAAGGCTATAAAGATGGCTAGACAAATGATTTGCTTTTATAAGGCCACCATATCTCCCCGGTGGTCAAAGCAGGACACCCCTGTTGTATTTCTGTAATTGAAACAAACAGTTGATGTTTGGATATCACCATCTGGAGAAAACTTGATCGCTATACCACAACCTTCTCATGCAGTTGCCTCCTTCTGAGGCAGTGTACTTTAAGCTTGGTCTGGTGTCCAGGAGTAGAGCACTTGGCCTCTTATTAAGCTGGTGTTTTAGCCTGAGCAGAAGTGTATCATATGCAGTGTGATGCCGTTTTGCTAGACTGTTAAAGGGTGGCAGACTAATCTTTGCTAAGGGTCTTTGTAAGCACAGAACTGTGCATTAAGGAGTAGTTGGGAAGGGAAAGGTAGCTTGACTAGTGATATTAAGCCAGTTTCTCAAGACTTTCCAACATTTTGATTTGGCCAAGCCAAGGTCAGGTGCTCCTGTGTAATATCAATTCTTCGTTTCACCTTGGCTGCTAAGCCTTTTCCCTCATTGCTGCTAAGCCCTCTTTTAGATGCTTGGAGTAGTTCACTCTTAAACCTTTGACTTTATTTTCACAACATTCTGGGTATGCAAAATGTATCCACAATTTGTATATCTCCCTTGCAGGAACAGTGAAAACAGCCAAATATAGATACATTTTTTGGGGACAGGGTTTAGGGTAGGAGTATGAATGTTTGGGGGGGAAGGGGTGGAGGATTTTGAGAGTGCAGCGCAAGAAAGAATATTTATATTTTTTTTTAATGGTATCAACCAAAGGTCTGCCATATTTGGATCAGGCCAATACTTGGCGGGGCGGAGGGGGGGATGGGGGGGGGGAAAGGGAGGTAGGGTGGGGGTTTGAATGAAAAAAATAGCACTTGCCTAAACGCCGGCTGACTCCTCTCGGTCCTCTTCCTCACTCCAGGAGCAGACACCAGGAAGCTCAATTTCTCCCAGCCAATCACAATGCTGCCTTACAGCAACATTGTGACTGGTCTGAGCGCTGTGGTTCGGCGCTCAGACGGACTGGGGTCCTGGGCATTTTCTCCACCTAGGCTGTAATGGAGCCTGGGGGGAGAACATGCAAAATGCGCATGACTGTTTGGCCGGTCAGAGATGGCCGCACTTAAGAGTGCCACCACTGTTCCGGTGACGTCCAGCCACGCCCTACCCCATACCAGCTGAGACAGAAAAATAAAATGTTCGTTATTTTATTTTTCCTTCTTCAACTGCTCACAGAGCAATGGGGCGATGCTCCTCTGCCTTAGTGGAGGAGCCACCCCTGATTAGGATTACCATCTTTTCTGCTTTCAGGAAAGCAAATTTTGTGTTGACTTTTTTTTTTAAACCATTTTTACTATTTTGTAGTCCTTTTTCTTAATTTTTTATGGTTTCAGCCTACTTAAGGTTTTGGGGTAATGAATGCGAAAACCATGAGTGATCGTTAGGACAATCTACATTTCTGAAAAGTGGACAAAATTCTGAATTGAGCAAGGGGTCGTTTGTGTAGATCCCTCAATGTTTTCCCGAAGAAACTAATTGTTGAAATGAAGAAATGAAAAAAATAGTTATTTGTGATTTTTAAGCTGTCATTTTTTGTCAAGATGGCAGATTTACAAGAGCAATTTACCGTTGCGTTCGATAGACCCATCTGTTCATAGGAGTACTTTTTGTTTGCAGAGTCTCAAAAGACACACAATACCCAGTCAACAACTGAGCTTCACTTATTTTTCATCGTGTACAGACTATATAGCAGTTTTATAAGTAAAAATATAATGAATGAAAAATGGGTATAAAGGTAACCGATATATTTCTAAAATGTATACAAGATGCTGAGTTGAAAACAGGTTATTTGTACATCTCTAAATTGTGGTTACCCAAACTATCTGGTGATTCCGAGGGCATTTTGCAAAATGCCTTTCTTTCACACTGGCTTACATTTGGAAGCCACAAATGAAGAGAAATTAAATTAATACTTGTTCTATTCTTTGTTAATAATGGCTCTTGACAAACATCCAGTGCACCACTTTTGTGGCTGTGCCTTGCTCCTGCAGCACAAAACGATCTTAAAATGCGGGCTGAAAATGTCCCATTTCACCCTGTAAAATCCCCTTTTTAAATATATTTTTTCATACAGCAACCTTTGAAATTTGTGCCATAACTCTGCTGCTCCCACCCAGGAAAACCTACCAAACCCAGATAGTTCTGAAAACTAGACACTCTGGTGAGTCCAGGGTGGTGTGAATTGTCACTCGAGATTTTTTTTTTCTTTATTAACCCAGACGCTGTTGCAAAACTCAAACTTTGGCTAAAACCACACATTTTTCTCCCATTTCTGGGGGGGCGGGGGATGGGGGTTGTGTTCTGTAATCTGCAGGAGCAGCACACAATAGTTGCTGCTGCTTCCGTGCCAGACGCTTAAGTGTGACCTCCATGCCCTTAGTGCCTGGTTGAGAGTGCTATTGTAGAGGTCATGTCCATAGCATCCAAGAGGTTAAATGTATACAATGATTTGTTAATAGTTTGAAAATTAAATTAGCAAATTATAGCCTTAAAATAGGGTGGTAAATTTATGTCATGTTGTAAAGTACTCCAGGATCATGGACATGAGGAGGCCTAATTGGATGTTTTTTAATCTTCAAAGCTCAGCATGATGAATTAGGTTCACAAATAGGAACTTTTCTGCCTTTTCATACTTCATTTGCATTGGGAAGCATTGTTCTGTTTTTAAGCCATGCACATTGCCCTCTGAAGTTGCTAGCCGTTATCTTGCATAACTGTAGCTAGCACCCCTTGTTTGGAAAACCAGTGCACATCTCTATGTTGGAAACTGCCTGACCTATATGAATATTAACTTAATGCTCTTGGGCATGAAGTGAGATAGAAAGATGTGAGAGACATAGTCAAGGTTGTGCATGTGTTCCATTTTCATCTTTACTGACCTGGCTGAATCGTGCATTGGGTGTTTGGCAACAGCCAAGTCCTTTCAGATATTCAGAACTTGAGGTAGTTTTGTAGCATAATTGGATGTGTTTCAGAGCTTCGCAGTCTGTAATGAGAATGAAGCACCACCAGTACAAGCCTTTCTGAATAAAAGAAATGTTATTTCCTTTTATATACATTTCATAGTCAAAAGATGAGTAGTATTTTTTTAAATGCCGGATACAACCTCTACAGCTTATCAAAGGCTCATTTTACCAAGATGTTCACTTCTCACAAGTAGAATTCCATGCATACCACTACATTGCAGGTGTTAAAAATGAAGTTGGTGTCCATAGCTTGACTTTCAGGATCAGCTAAAGTCCAACAAATGGAGTCTAATATGGACAATTGGTGGTCTTAATAGAAGCACTAATATGCACCAACATTTCCTCTTTTAGAAATAAAACCACATTTTAAAAAGCTCCAAATCTGCCCATTAAAATTGATTTCTTTTGTATATTTTGTTGAATAAAATGTAAATTCTAGGTATACTTATTTATTTTTGTTTAATATGTTGTGGTTTAAATCATGGGAATAACTTAAACTGAGGTACACAGCTTTCAGTAGTAATTCATTGGGGGGCACACAAGCCAAATAGTTAACAGCTGCTGAGGAAGAGATTGAGGCTTTTTTTTTTTTTAGAGTTTTATATAGCGCAAACTCTAACCTCGACCCAAATATATCAGGTATCAGAGCACTTTACATGAGCACCAGTTTCGTTACAGATGGACACATTCAATTTTTTGTTAGACACAGGGAAATTAAGTGATTTGCCCAGAATCACAGTATGTTGAGCGGCGTTGCCGAGACTTGAACCCGGTTCCCCAGCTTCGAAGTCGACCGCTCTAGCCGTAAGGCCACATGTGTTCTTTTCTGCCAATCATTATTCTGTCAGATCTTGTCCTCGTTTTAATGAACCCTCTTCAGCTGCTGCCTCTACCTGAGCTGAAACCTGGTGTCCAGGCAAGCGTTCATCTCATTTATAAGAAAAAGGTGTCCTTTGCCACCATGTTTGACTTTTACCGCCCATCTGACTCGCACTAGGGAGGCTAGTACTTCCACCAGTTCTATTGGACTAGTAGTGCTGGACTGTTGTCAGGACATCACTCAGGAGGTCCTCTTGACTGTGCCTCACCAATATAAAGCCTGAAGCATAGTTCATGCCTTCTTGGCTATGTAGTGATTGTACGAACAAAGCAAACACAAGGAGATGATGGACAGAGCGCAGAAACTTTTCAGACACTCACCCCCCAGTCACAGATCTGGGTTGAATCCATCATCGTTCTTTAGCTCACTTTGCCACCCCAGTTCAGACACAGCTATATGCAAATCAGTCTTGACCCTGTGCCTCATGGGAACAGTCCAGACCGAACTGCCAAGCCATGTCTTCCCTGGACCAGAAACAAGCATCCTGGGACTGGTTTCGGGCTAACAGCCCTCATCAGCCAGGCTAGCTTGAATCCAGTGGCAAAGTGAGCAAGGGACCCACGTCTGTGCATACCCTGCCAACTTGGGGCGAACAAAGTAAACACAAGGAGATGATGGACGGAGTGCCGAAACTTTTCAGACACTCACCCCCCAGTCACAGATCTGGGTTGAATCCATCATCGTTCTTTAGCTCACTTTGCCACCCCAGTTCAGAGACAGCATACAGAAGAAGTAATGCACAGTGTATGAGGAAAGAGTTGGAAACGTTGAAAGCTGTAGGTCTTTAATGTAAAAAGGTAAACACATCAAATCTTATTTCAAGCAAAAATCGCAGTTCTTGCCAACGTCTGAGTGCAATCCCCTCCATAGTCCTACAGCAAGGTCCGAGATAATCTTGCCACCAAAGATGGAGTGTCTAGAGACTACCACACCTAGCCATCAGGAAGTCAAACTAATACAAGGCAGTGACTTCTTTGCTTGCCTCCACTCTGGTAGTGGGAGTGTTAAGCAACGTTTTGAAGAGTTGCAAAATATCGCTAGTTAAATGTGGGTGCTAACTTTTGTGTGAGATGGCAGCACACTTCATTTCAAGGCATCTCCTTCACACATTCTACCAACTTCTACTCCAGCGTTCCAGCTTTCGGTTGTTAATTGATTATTTTATTCGCAAAGAAAAAATATAAATATTTCTTTACAAGCAAGATCACAAATACCTAAAATCCAGTTTTAAAACTATCTAGTTATGAGTTGATCATTTAAGTCCGAATATTGAAAGACTAGAATAGGCTAAATCAAAAAAGCTTAATCAATTTACCAATAAAGCCATTATCAGTCATAGAAAAGAAATATTTGCTGGCGTGCTGAATCGTTCTGATGTTGGCTTTAACAAATGACCCCTAAATATTTCCTCCTGATATCGAGGAGGGATGGGCATGAACAGATTAAGTGTTCAATTGAGTCTACCTTGTAACAACACAACCTGCAAAGATTAGATGCCAAACTCTGAGGGGTTCCAAGCTCCCTTGAACTTAAATATTGGGATGGTCAAACCTAAATAATACTTTTTACATACTGGCTCCAGTGATGAGATCAGAGAATGCTTTTTAGAGTTGGAATAGGTGTCCAGAATGTAGCTGGCATGTCAGGAAGACTGTAGAAAATGGAGATCGTGCAACTTACTGTTACTTCTCAGGCCTACCTTTTATTTGATCTTTTCAATTCAATCATGAGATGTTTATCAGCTCATTGAATGATGGCAGATTGTTCTCTAATTATTTTTTCAACCTTCCGAAGACTTGGGTTTGAATGGGAGCCTCTTGATTGAGACATTACCTTAAATATCAGCTCTTTCATAGAATGTTTCTTAGCTTTTGAGTTGTCACTAAAAGTTTATAAGAGCACTCTCCTGAAGTGCAATTAAAAAGGAAATTAAGCTCTAAACGTGCCTTACTATGGGATGTGGAAGAGTGTAAATTTAGTAGACCCCTGATATCATTCATGTAAACTTTATTTAAAATGTAAATTGTTATTATTGAAGATGATTAAGGGATATAAGATGATTGGAAAGAGTTTGGCTTTCGCAACCCCCACTGATTGGTCTATAGTCTGCCCTCTGAAAGATTCTGAAACATCTACAATCAAATTCACCATCAGGTTCACTTTCTGTCTCTTGCAATATGGTCATTCCATGCCAATTTATTGTCCCGTCAGACCAAGGTAATTATAATTAGTTGTTTAATACCCCTTCTGTTGATTTTCCAGTCTAATTTTATACTTTTCTTTGATTTTGGTTTTCCAAATGAGACAATTTTTGTTTTTGTAAATTCATCTTTGTCATTTGGCGTGTTAACTCTTGGAGTTTGAGATGTTGGTATTGTAAACTGGCCAGAGTTGAGATATCCTCGTATGCTAAATATGGAATTGGCTTCAAACCGAACTTTGGGGTGAGACCCTCAGGATTGTCGAGATAGGAGGACAAATCTGCTATGTAGAGGGAGAAAAGCATAGGTGCTGGAATGCATCCTTACTTTAGACTGTTAAAAGTACTGACCCTTGGTGATAGCGTTTTCTCTGCAAATTGGCAAGGGTGAAATGATACCAGAAAATGCAGCAAAGAATTGCTGATGCCCCAGTTCTTAGTTTCTCCCAGAGCTTGCTAGTTTGTGGAGTCCAATGCAGATGAATAATCAATAAATCAGATGTATAGTGGAAGTTTTTTCCTTTTATGAGTTTATTAATTTTCAGTGCAACAATGTTATCCAGAGTAGAACAGCCCAGCCTGAAGCCAGTGGCCAAGAGATTTTGTTCAGAAAGAACTTTCCAAACAATTTCCCTTCAGCGTCAAAGTGTGATTAGACGGTAGTTCTTTGGGTTGTTACTGGGACCTTTTTTATACAGAGGATGGATTAGGGACCCTCCCTGAGAAGAAGGAATTTGGCCTGTTTGGGGAATTGTTGAAAAATAAGATTGAACAAAAATTGACTACGAAGATGTAGATCTAACTTTAGGATTTTGATTGAAATCCAATTTAGGCCTTGTGCTCTAGAGGATTTAGCGGTTTTAATTGTTACATATATTTAATTGTTTGTAATCTTCAAGTCCTGGTTTATATAAACTGGCAGACTTCTTATCACCAGGAGTGGACCGATACAATTCTTTGTTGTATAATGGACATTTGTTGAAAGGGACATGGGAATCTGAAGTCGTTTAAGAGCCCATGCCATGGCCTACTACTGTTTTCCAAACTTAAGTCTCTTGACCAAACAGTGGTGCTCACAATGCTTCTTGATGAGATATCTGTAAATCTTTTATTATGGTCTTCTAATGGTTTTTCCTCCATCAGTTTGTCCCGTTTGAAGGATGTGTTCCTCTGGAGTAGCTTCATCGGTTTTCAGTATAATCTTTTCACTGTCTATTGCATTGTTTATTTGCTTATTAAAATATTTGAAGATATGAGATTGAAAACTGAATTCAAGAACTATTTGCAACTTTTACTGCTGTCAGCACAGTATAAGGCTATGATAACTCTAGATTAAGTAATTTTGTGATAAAGCCATGACATTTTAATGTTTTTTGCATTGGGAGTGAGAGTACTATTCCACTGTTTTTGTTTTTTGATTCTACCCTGAAAGGGAAGTGTTGTACTCATTACCTTGTTGCTAAGGTTGGTGATCACATCTTAAATGGATTGACTGGGGATTATGATCGCTCTCCCATCTTTGGAGTATTGTGAAATCGAAATGAAGGAGAGTGTAGTCAATTATACTCTAAGTTAGATCTAACAAATGTTGGTTGAGTAGGTTGGTTACTTGGAGTTCAACCGTTCAGAGTGCGATAACCTACCTCAAAGAGTAATTAAGACCATTTACTAGAAGTAAAATGTCTCTTTTTGACCCATTCTAGTATTATAGGGGCAGTTATATTAAAACAGATGTCAGGTAGATCAAAAAGGGATTTTTTTCCCCCCCCCCGAGGGAGAGGTGGTCATTGTTAAAATCCCCAGCAATAAAAACGGAACTTGATGCATAATCCTCCAGGATGGCTCAGCTTTCGGTTTGTGCAATTTTGGTGGAAAATATTTAAAGCTAATGATTTTTTTGATGCTTGCATCCAATTAACACCCCCCAGTGTTTATTTCAACCATGCAAGTGTATGCAGCAAGGCCATTATGAATGAAGGCCAGAAGACCTCCACTTGATCGCCCTATTGGGTTTTCCTTGCCAATACTTCATATGTCAGATAATTCACAATTTTAAAAGAAGTACACTTCTGAGATTCTTTTATGCAAATGAGGCAATTTAATAAGAATTCCTTGAATGTTATCTCTAGATTCGATGACTGTCCATTCCAGATGTTCCATGAACCAATTACTAGAACGTTTTCGGTCTCACTGATTGATGGGTAAGAGTTAGAAACACTGTAATGGTAATTCCTCTGCAGGTTTTGTAAACTTAATCTGTCGAACGCTATCCAAGCTCTTTCCAATGTTAACAGACTGATTATCAAAGTTGAATGAGCCCTTTGATTCAGCAGGCAATATAACTTTTGTGCAATAGTCTGAACTGTTTGATAAGAATCTTGTTTTCCTTAATATTGGTGGATATTTTAAAAGCATAGTTTTTTTTTTTTTTAGGATAATCCATCCGGTAGCTAATTTGGCTTTCTTTGACCATATTATTGATGTAATAGAATCCGCAACCCAGGTAGTTTGAGATGTTTCTGTTGATGAGTGTGGACCGATTACAAATTTTACATTCAGAAGGTTGCTGGCTCTGTGATTAGATTCTTGAAATTGGAATAATAAGAGTTTTGATGCTTCAAAATGTCAAATGGTCCCTCTTCATTTCAAGGCATCTCCTTCACCCTTCTTCCACCATCTACTTCAGAGTTCCAGCTTTGAGTTGTTCAAGGAGACAGACTTGGAACCTGGTATTCCTCTTGAAAGAAGAAAAGGCAATTTTTCAAGATACTTTCTGGTTCAAAAGAAGGGCCTGGAGGAGTTCAGTTCCATTCTAGATCTGTGACAGACCAACAAGTGGTCACAGGTGCTATGTAGGCTGGTGCTACACCAAATATTCCCCCAACTCAAAAGGGATTGCACATGCACTGTAGAACTACTGGAAACTCCTGCAGTTTTTCATGGCAAAGTCATATTTCCAGTACTCTGATCTGCCTATCAGTTTGCAGTCTGCGCTGTGGACCTTTTCCAAATGCACAGCTTTGGTGGTAGCTTACTTCCAACATAGAAGGATCTTTTTCTTTATCCAGTATTGGGGTATCTTTCATAGATTTACATGCCTAAATCATTCCCTGTTGTTGAGATGGGAGTCCCATGGTAACATAATCAAGCAGTATTTAAGTAATGCCACAGGCTATAATCGCCCTGAGCCATGTTTAACATAGCCTATCTGTCTTTTTTTTTAATTTTTATAAATCTAAAAAGGACCAAATGTTGGATGCAGCTGCTAGCACCCTGTAGAACTCTCCTAGCAGAGGCAGTTTCCCCTCAGATTTTCACTGCAAGTCGTTTCTGAAGGGAGTCTCCTCGAGTTCTACTCAGTTTCTTTCTGGAATTTTCCTACAGATTGATATTTTCAACATGTCCGATTAAAAAAAAAAAAAAAGCCTGTTCCTCCCATGCAAGACCAGTGGCAAGAAGAGTCTGTGTATGATCCACATAAATAGTGTATTTACTGCCTCCACCCTACTCATGAGGTAAGACAATGCAAGATCTGTTGGACCGTTTCTTCTAAAACTCTGAAGGATAGAGAGTGGAGACTCCTTTTGGGGTTCCAATCCACCAAGCATCAAAGTCTTCTGGAGAGGACCATGATGGCTTATCCAGACCACACAAAAATCAAGGTCTCAAGATGATGCCCCTGGGGAGGGCAAAAAACACCTCAAACCTCCCAGAAGAGCAGAGGCCATAGAAAGAAGAAACGGCTCCTACAATATCTGTTCCCACCTCTCTTGTGAGAAAGGAGAAGTAACGTCCTAAATCCTCATCCACAGACTCTACAAAGAAAAAAGACCAAAAAATCATCCAACTACTCCTGGACCGTGGACAAGTACGGCCATTTCAGGACCCATACCGTCGATGAGAATATCATAGTCTACATCTATCCTGTTGACGTCCATCCAGTCGACGAAGACTTTGTAGATGAAAAGTGCTGTCTACGAGCGCCCCGTCGATGACCCTGTCATCGACACCATCGACTAAGAATATTCCTTATTCAAGATTGTTGGTATCGTCATCGCCACCGATGGTCAATAATACCAGAAGTAACAAAGACTTTCCCCACCCAGATGTTTCATCCTTCGTGAAGATCTCCCCATTGCCCCCCCTCGCACTTATTGGACTTTCAACAATTAGAAGATGAGGAGGAGGACGACGATGGGGGTATATGGGGTGGTACATATCCCGTCTGAGTTGCATGTGAAATGCCAGGACGAAGAGGATGATTATGAGGAAGAGCAACAACGGCAATATTACCAGCCATATCTGGTCCCTCTACACCATTTTCAACCTTATGGCTATCCCCCTGAGCCTTGTCCTAGGGAAACGGCGCATTTACCACCCTCTTTGGTCCAAGACCTTCAAGTCCTGTTTGCGGACTATAGGCAGAGATTTCTTCCCCAGGATGTCCAGATTGAGCCACAGGCGCAGCTCCCAGCAATACCAGCCTTTCCCCGACCAACAACTCCTACGGTACTGTGCCCTCCTACACAGGCTCCTGATGAAGAAAACTCCTCTTTAGAGAATGAGCGCAAAGGAGAGATTCCGGAACCAAATCCGACAAACCCCTGGGGTGACCATATCATCCCTACACCCTCTCCTCCGGCACATCACCCAGCAGACTCTTCTCCAGAAGACATCGGGGGGTGTTCCACAACTTAATGGAGAGAGCGTCCAACAGGTTCCATCTCCCCATGGCTGTTAAACATACAAATTGCTTTCTGTATGATTTTATGGAGGAAGCCAGGAAATCTATTCGTACTATCTCTATAATAGAATATATCTGGCAGGAGGGAGTAAAAATGAAAACGCCGGCCACAATAACACCAGTACTCCTTTGAATAGACGAGAAGAACAGAGCCCCTGAAGATTCACCTTTTTGTCTGATGGATCACACTAAGCCGGATTCTGTCATTTCACAGGTGGCGCAGACGAGATCGAAAAATCCGGCTACCGCAATCTCAACTCCTCCGGACAAGGAGGGATGCGATTGGATGTTGTGGGGTAAGCGTTTTTCAACCATGGCTGCTGTTACCATTCGGGCAGGCAACGCTCTGGCTATCATTGGGCGTTACGACTGACGGATGTGGTCGGATATGGCAGCCTTATTAGACCTCATCCCTGAAGACAGGGAACAAAAGGTGAGAAAGATCCTTATAGAGGGTGAAAGAGTGGCCTCTCGGACCATGGACTGCTCTGGATATAGCTAATACAGGTTTCTGACAACTGGCAAGCGCAGCAGTGTCGAGACGCCAGTGGTGGTTGAAGGCCACCACCTTCAGGCCGGAAGTTCAAACAAAAATCCTAGACATGACGTTTGTTGATTCTTTATTCGGCAAGCATATCAATGATTCGCTGCTCTCCATCAAAATGGTCACTGACCGCAAAATTCAATATAGAAAAATGCCCTTCAGGGGAGCGAAAAGACGCAGATTTCCCGCATACAGAGGAGGTTTTCAGAGACAACAGCAATACCAGCACTATATCGGGTACTATACTGGCAGACCCATCAGCCCTCTACCTACTGTCAATCTGCGACAACTGGTTTCTCCTGTCAAGGAGCCCGCAAGAGGACACCGTCTCAAGGGCGGGACAACGGCAAGAAGCAATGATTGACGCTGGGTACCCTCTCCCCCTCCCTCAGTCCTGTTGTTGCAAAGATTTGCAATTTCTACCAGCAATGGGAGAACATAACATCAGACCAATGGGTTTTGGATCTAATTGCTCTGGAGTTCATACACTCTAGTTCACAAGCAAACCTCCAGCTACTCCACCCAAGGAACCTCTCCCTCCCCCCCTTTCCTGTCTTCACTTATTGCACAAGAAAGTAAAGATCATGCTCTCACAAGGTGCAATCGAGGAAGTTCCACCTCTACAAAGGGGTCAGGGTTTCTACTCCCATTTTTTCTTAATAATGAAGAAATCTGGATTGGAGACCAATACTGGATCTCAAACTCAACAAGTACCTGAAAAAACAAACCTTCAGTATGGTAACCTTAGCTGAGATCCTGCGTTGCTTCAACAAAGGAGACTTTGACCTCACTCGATCTAGAAGACGCATGCTTGCACATCCCCATCCATCAGAAACACTGAAAATTCCTCTGGTTTACGGTCGCTTCTACCCACTACCAATTCAAGGTTCTCCCTTTCGACTTAAGTCAGCACCCAGAATATTTACAAGATGCCTCGCACCAGTGGCCGCTGCCCTACGTTCTCGAGGTCAGCAAGTATTCCCCTTCTTGGACCATTGGCTACTGAAGGCACCAACAGCAGATCAAGTGCCCAGAACCACGGAGGTTTGTCTCCAGCTATTCAACAGACAAGGGCTGACAGTGAACATCAAAAAGTCTTTGTTTCTTCCCAGTCAGATAACACCATTTCTGGGAGCCAGGTTGGATATGATCCAATGCAAGGCCTTTCTATCGAATGAGTGACAGGCACGCCTATGGCGGCTTGCTGTGACTATCTCAAGAAGAAAGTCCATTTCATTGAGAGGGTACAAGTCGCTCCTAGGGATGTGTTCATCTGCAATCAACCTAGTACCCTTAGCCAGGCTCAAAATGAGGCCTGCACGAAGAGCTTCAGAAACAGTAGCTGCAAACATTGGGATAATTCAAAGACACCATTCTAATAACCCTGGCAATGAAAACGGCAATGTGATGGTGGTGTCACAGTCCACACCTTTCCAAGGGCCTCACTTTCTTACCAGAAATACCAGGCTACATATGGACAACAGATGCCTCAATGGAAGGCTGGAGAGGACATTTACAGGATCTCCGATTCCAAGGCAAATGGTCCAATTCTCAAAAGCAGTCATCTCAACAGCCTGGAGTTGAAGGCTATATTCCTCTCTTTACAGGCTCTTCTACCGAGAATAGCGGGCGCCTCTGTACTGGTCCGTACGGACAATACGACTAGTATGTTCTACATAAACTGGGAGGAACCAAATCTCTCTCACTTTCTCAGGAAACGCAAGAACTATGGAGCTGGGCAACAGAGCATGGGATTTCTCTCAGGGCCGAGCATGTTCCAGGCCTGCACAACACGCTAGCAGATGCTGTCACCAGTGCTACAGGCAATTGCTACGAATGGGAACTCAACCAATTCCAGCTGGATGGAGTATTTGCACTATGGGGAAAGCCAGCGCTGGACCTGTTTGCCATAGACAACGCCAAATGCCAGTCCTAAGCCAGCAGGTTCCCCCTCCCGCGCTCTCAGGGCAATGCCCTTTCGATGCGATGGTCAGGGATGTATGCCTTCGCCTATCCCCATCCCTTTGATTTCCCCCTCTCCCCCCACGAGTACTGACCAAAATGAAGGTGGAGAGATGTCGCCTGATTCTCATTGGGCCCAGGTGGCCCAGGCAACATTGGTTCCCGGAACTTCATCTTTCAGAAGTCAGACCCATACGTCTGCAGATGTCCCCCTCTCTTCTGACCAGGGACTACGGACAGGTGTGCCATCCGAATCTGGGGTGTCTATACTTGCATGCCTGGCTCCTGAGTTCCTGGCATTTAGGGACATGAACATTTCGCAGGAATGTAGAGCCATCCTCTCCAAATCTAGGGCGGAAAGTACCAATAAAATGTACAAGATGAAATGGCAAAGGTTCTGTTTTTGGTGCCAACGAAATGGCCTGCATCCATTTCAAGTATCCCCGCAACAGCTTGGTTTAGCTTTTGCCTCAGGTAAAGTGCATCTGGCCTCCATCTCTCGCTGTGGAAGAGCTTCCAGCGCCACTTCTCTTTGTGCCTCAAGCCTGATCAAACAATTTAAGAAGGGACTATTCCGTACCTTTTCTCCGGTGCGAGCACCTCCACCGGAATGGAACCTCAATGTGGTCCTTGCACAACTCATGAAAAGGCCATTCGAACCCATTCATAAAGCTGAATTGAAATTCCTAACCCGGAAAGTTGCCCTTCTGCTGGCCTTCATCTCAGCTAGAAGGGTAAGCGAAATCCAAGCTTTTACCATTAAGAATCCCTTTTTAATATTTAAAGAAGACGCTGTGATTCTAAGAACTAATCCTACATTTATTCCTAAAGTGCTGTCACAATTCCACCTCAATGAGCCGGTTATACTCTGGTCCTTTTTTCCGCAACCATTAACGGCTGCAGAGCAAATACTACATACACTGGATGTCAAACGTTGCCTTAAGTTCTACCTTCAAAGAACGAAGGACACTTGGAAAACTGATCAATTGCTAGTGGCCTATGGCCAAGACAGAGAAGGGGCTGCAATAACAAAGGCCACTATTGCAAGATGGATATCGGCTGTAATACAATTCTGTCATGTCAAAGCTAACAAACCTTTGGAAAGGGCAGCGAAGGCTCACTCCACCAGAGCAGTTGCCACGTCAGCTGCCCTCTTCGCGGGAGTGACTGGAAAAAATCTGTTGTGCTGCAACCTGGTGGACCACTCATACCTTCACGCAGCACTACTGCCTGGAGTCCACGCAGGATGCAGATGCAGCAGTAGGTCAGGCGGTGCTTCGCCATCTCTTCCAGCCTTCTAACCCTTGGAAAGAGTCTTTTGTTCTCATGGTGAGTTCAAATGCTTACATGTTCCTTAATGATGCAACACATAACTAGGTAAAGTGTATTATAAGTTGTGCTGTTTTTCTTTCCTTGCCTATCGCTAATGCTTTGCCTATGAAAATGCGAAGATATAAGCGATAATTTACATTTTCTTATGATTATATTCCGTGCATTTCTTTTCTTGCATCCTCTAATCCCCCCCCTCCTGAAAAGTGATAATACAGTAGGCACAGGTATCTCCTTCAAGGTGCCTCTTGTATTACCTCAAACTTTTGGGGTTCACCATGTTTTAGAAGTCGCCTACCATCCACAACAGACCAGATTAAAATTGGATGTGACTGCTTGCTACTCTGATTCAGGCATGTGAATCTATGAAAGATAACCCAATACTGGATAAGAAAATAAGTTACCTACCTGTAACTATTGCTATCCTGTATGGTATCTTTCATAGATTCACATGCACCCACCCTCCTCCCGTAGAGGCTGTTTCCATATTATTCAATAAGATACTCACTTATTACTTGTGCTGGGAAAATCTGAGGGAAACTTTCTCTGCTAGGAGAGTTCTAGAGGGTGCTAGCAGCTGATTGGCTGCATTCAAAATTTGTTCCTTTTGTTTTATTTTATTTTAAATTAAAAAAAAGACATAGCTATGTTAAACATGGCTCAGGGCCATTATAGCCTATGGCATTACTTAAATACTGCTCGACTATGTTACTGTGGGACTGCCATCTCGACGACTGGGAATGATTCAGGCATGTGAATCTATGAAAGATACCAATACTGGAAAACCGTAGTTACAGGTAAGTAACTTATTTTCGTCTGTACTAGTGCAAAATGTTCAGCAAAGTGGGCAGTCCTGCCAGATTTGCATTCACAGTATCCCATTTGTGTCACCTGGGTCTACAAAATCTACAACCATTTCTCTCACATGTAGGAGTTACTCTGGACACAAGACAGTGTTTCATTTGGAGGAGAGTTTAATTGATTTGGCAAAAATATCACATTTCATGTCTGAAATGAGGCTACCTGCTTGCCAGATTTCCCACCTGGAAAATCCATCTTTATCATCCTGAATGCAGGGATGCAACACATTTTTCTAGAAGGGCTATCACATTTTGTTTCTGCAATGAGCCCAATGGCTTCCCATTTTTCCAGTCCAGGAAATTAATCTTTACTGTCCTGAATGCAAGGCTGCAACGGCAATTTCTGGAAGATCAATGGTCTTCGTGAGAGGACAGTTGAAGGGTCAATCTACCATGGGCCCCTCTTAAATAACTTGTTGGTTCAGCGTCTTTGGGTGGAGAAAGCATTGCATCAACTTCCTAGAACTCAATCCAGCTTTTTAGGTTTTCCTGTTTGTAATGACAGTTGTAATTCAGATGAACAGAGCTACTTTGATGCACATGGAGGCCCCCTGGCTCGGAGGCTTTGGCCAAAGCTGTTAGTCAGGAATCTGTAAAACTGGTTCTCCATCTAGAAAACAGTCTACAAGCAGATGTGCTCAGCGGTTGAAGTGAGCGAGCCACTGAAAACCTGAGCCATAAACCTGGCAGTGGCTCAACTTGAGATCCTCTTAGAACCTTGGGCTGAGCTTTCACAGGAGGCAAAGTGGCATATTGGCTACAGCTGTCAACCATACAGCATGAGCAATGGGTTAGAATCCCGGCCTCTACCTCCTATGAACCCTGGCAAATCTCCCTCTGCCAAAACCAGTTGCAATTAGTCCATGTCTGTTGTCAAATGTTTCTATATCGTTGGACAAGGTTTGTGCTATGTAAAACTACCAAAAATAAAATGTAGATTCTGCTTGCCACCCAGAGCTCTAATTTCCTCCTAGAAGGGTTAAGGACACAGTATTAACCTTTGTCAGTAAGAGATGTCTGTCTCAGTTGCTAAATATCACCATGTTAATATGGAAAAAGTCAATACTAATATGAGAAACTATCCATTTATTTTTATGAATGAAATCGCATCCTTATTAACTCATTAGCCCGTTGTGAACTCCACATCAATCCTGACCCGCAAATACGTAGTCGGGCAAGCACAGACCTAGACCCAAGGTTGATTGAGAGGCCACATGTGGGGTGGCAGGAAATCCCAGATCAATCCCACAGGCAGGCGCAGTGACACCTCAATGGTCCAGGGAAGATTTGTCCCAATAAAGCACACATGGCTGGAGGGGTACGCCCACCCCTTAAAACACCATAAAGTCAGATGCCACAAGAGTTAGGAACATCTGTCCAATCAGGACAGCACACAGTGATCACATGCTCCCCATGATGGACATCTGGACATGTTACTCACTGGCCACATGGTGTCCACGCAAGGTTGAGGCCTACCTTGATTATCTATTGAACAATTAATTTAGACTCCAAAGATAGCAACTTGCATTCCTTACCATACAAGGATCACTAGAACTGTTTATGGCATACAGTGAACTGTATAAAAAAAAGTCTCAGATTGTAAATTGACAGTCCTCGGACCATATGCTTGTAGCTGGTTTCCTGGCTGCAATTTGTAATTGAATAAACTGTTAGTTTTGCTAAACGCCTTGTTTTTCAAAGGTATTTCATGTTCAAGCAACATTTTGGCGAGCCAGCCAGGAGCTGATTGGTACCTCGAACCAGACTGCAGCCAAAGTAAGGGGACCTCACCCGGACGGATTCATGTTTGCGCAGCAAGGAAGGTGAGCAGACACCGCAATCGATTGGAAGTTCTGCTGAATCTGCAGGGTGGAGGTCCTTCCTGAAGCAGCCGTCACAGAGGGTAAAGAGACTACATCAGAACCTAATTTTAAAGCATCTGGCATATGGCACACTAGGGAGAAGCTTAAAAAGATACCCTGAGCGTCCTGCCACTGAAAGAATGTGGCATATTACCTATTTTATATGTCCTAGCTGAGTAGTCGTAAGGAGGCCTTGAAGACACTCCCACGGAAGGCACCTTTTTTCGATAGCGCGCTAGGAAAGGTGAATATGCATTGTATACCCCTTCATGGCTCTCAGGACGCTATTTTTGTGCTAGAGCTATCCTGATTGGGCAGAGTTGGAACCTCAATAGCATATTTTTTTTAGTCTAAAAGTGTTGTGTAGTTCCTAAGAATACATATGATCTGCACGTTTAGACAACCTAAACTAAGGGATTGGTGTCCGGGCTGATTCCAGACACACCCCAAAGGATATGTCTGCCTTTAGACCAGCTAGCTCACAGTGCCACCATAAGCTCCCTAACCTTACCAAAGAGCGAATAGTTTCTGGCAACTATCGAACATGACAACCCTTGACTCTCCAGGGATAGTGGAAACAGTGCAGTACTTTTCGCTCAGTCAATCGTGCTCACTTAGTCTCAGAGAGCTACACAGAATAAACTATGGGGACGATTTCAATAAGCGTTTGTTGAACCAGCGTCATTCTAGTATAAAACATGTTTGCTGCGAAAATCATTAGACCGAAACAGATGTATAAGATTACAAGCACCAACAGAGTAAATAAGTTAAAATTCTACCATGGTGCTAGAACAGTGAATATATGCAGGCATATAGCTACATGACCGTAATTAAGCGTACTCCTAAGATGCAAACCCTACCTAAGTGTATCTAGCATGTATGTGGGTGTAAAGCCAACAATCCCCTAGGAAAGAGCCAACCCCATTACATGATGGGAGAGAACGAAGGACCCCATCTTGGTCTCGAGTTGGACACCCCACAAGGGACGTCAGACCACTGCGTGTTGTAGCTTCTGCGGGCTGGGACCTCAGCGTGGAAGCTTCTCTGCTTATCTAATGTTGGTATGGGTCTTTTATACCATAAAGATAGCCTTGGGTTCCTTACACAATATGTTGTATGATTATGCAAATGAGCCTAGAACAATACCTATGAATATGCAAAGCAGTTCTTTCGCACTAGGGTAAGATGACCATAACTTTTACACAAAATATGATCATGCTGTTATGTACGTCATGTGCAGGGACTTTTCTAAGAATCCTCATGCATAATAAATTAGGCTAGTTTCCAGGAAACTGATCGACATTTATTCAGCACATAACTGGGTAAAAGGTCAGTGCTAGAACCATTATGCAGAGCAAGGTAGACCAAATGTAGGTAAAGAGTTGTGTAGCTGCCTAGAATGGGGTACATAACACCCACTCCTCATGCAAAGGACAATAACGCTAAAATATGCCTGTTTAAAAGCATAAAAACATTATCATAAAAACATGGTATATGTTAAAAAATGCTATAAAAACTAAAAAAGCTCTAGAAGTCTAGAAAAGAGTCCATATAAAATCAGACCGACTGAGCACGCCGAAAGCCATGTTGCTCAATGAGAGCAGAAAAGTTAAAACAAAACTGTTTTCGCATTCCAATTTGGCTTGTTTTGAAAAAAGAGCTGAATTGTTCCCATCACACGAAGAGCCAAATGTTTATGAATCCTGTGTGAGAGATGCAACATCACTGTCGCTTGCATTTGCTGACGGTCTCCGTAACACCTTTTATCAGGTCAATGGAGCAAAGATGATCATCTTCAGTTCCCACTGCAGCTGCTGAGGGAACACTAGATACCTGTGAACTTGTTGCAGAGCCGTGGTCCGATCCGACAGGAGCTGAAGCATCCCGTGGGGGCTCCTAAAAATGCTGTCATCAACAGGAATACCATGAGGGCACTGTAACACGTGGGCCTTTAAGGGGTCCAGTAGTACATCCATGAACGGTGGCTCAACCCATGGAAGAGTCAGACATATGTCCAACATGCATTTGTATCCGCAGAAAAGGCAGCGGAGCACAGGCAGTATGCAGTCTACCCAGACTGGTCGGGATGATCGGAACCAATGCTCGCTTAGCTCCCAAATACGAGGTGTGCCCCGATGGAGTACCATGCGCTCACGGCAATGTCAGACCAGGAGTGCCTTTTCCATCTCTTGAGGAACTGGGCTGTCCATTGCTTAATAGGAAAATTAAAACCAGGATACCCACTACAAGTAGTAGGACCAGCGGAAGCCCTCCAAAAACACTTTCCAATACGGAGTGTCTAAATGCTGGGATAACTCTGAAGATTGTCTGAAAGGTGCTTAATAGTCCAGAACCTATGCTCTTAAATAGGTGCACGATCCCCCTCATATCAGACATATTAAAGATACGATGAACCATTTCCCCGAAATGGAGCGGGAAGTTCGTACGGACTCGCGCCTGTATCTCAGATGAAGACCTTGCAACCTGGTGATCAAAAGTCTCTTGGGCTTAGGTTAAGGCCACATCCTACTGCAAAAGCATGGCTTTCAGTCTGCCCAGAGAATCGAACCGTATAACGGAAGCATTCAATGAAGGCCATATCGTCGCCTCCCTAACTGTGTGGGTCGGTGGAAACAATACTTGCATACAACAAGTAACCCTAGAACTTACTGTGACTAGATACAAAATACCAAGGATGTACTATGCCTACTCGGAGACTTGGATATTGACCCCAGAGAAGACTGGTTGATCACAATGGACATAGAAGCACTATACACGAGCATCCACCAGAGACGCACCCTGGCTGTAGTGTAACATATCCTTCAGGAAAAGGAGTGAGTTTTCCTCACCCCTCGCAATTTCATCATGGAATGCGCAGAGATGGCCCTGACAGAAAACTTTTTTGAATATGACACCATCTACCACCAGATCAGGGATACGTCTATGGGAAGCACTTTTGCCCCAAGCATGGCGGGCCTCTATGTGCATCAGTTCGAGGAAGACTTCATATACTGCCAAGAAAATCCATTCAAGCAACAACTGAAGTTATGGCGTAGATACATTGATGACATCCTCATCGTCTGGCATGGGAATCCACAACAAGCTATTGATTTATGCGAGTGGGTCAACACAAGGGATGAACACCTCAAGTTCACAAACATCAACAAAAACGAAGCGGTTTTCCTGGACTTTGTGATCACCCTTGATGACGAAGGGATTAGAACAAAGGTTCACAACAAACCGACTGACAAAAACAGTCTTCTCTTGTACGAGAGTTTCCACCCGAGAGCACTGAGACAGAATCTCCCGGTGGGACAGTTCCTCCGCGTGAGGAGAAACTGTTCGTCGCTTGAAACATACGACAAATAAGCCCAAACACTGAAAAACAAATTGATATAACGCCACTACCCTAGAAAAATGGTTACAAAGGCGAGAAAAAGAGCCCGTAACAATAATCGAGAGGCGGCGTTGGAGCACCACGAGAAACAAGGAAATGACAAGGTAGTATGTGTTACTATGTACACCCCAATTTCCAACAAAGTCCAGAACATCATCCGCAAACACTGGCGTATACTCAACGGGGCAGGAAAACAATGGCCCGCACCGATGTTCGCGTTCAAAAAAACTCGAGCATCCGAGACGAGCTAGTACATTGAAAAACAATACCACAGGAAACGGAGCCAAACAACCTTATGGGATCATAACAGACCGGTTGGCCACTATCCTTGCAGAAACTGTGTGGCATGCCAATACACCCACCACACTAAAGAGGTTGACATAAACACAGATAGACCATGGATCCTGAGGAATTTAACAAATTGCAACAGTGAAAACGTGGTATATCTAATAAAATGCCCCTGCAACCTTTTTTACGTAGGCATGACACTCCGAAAAGTCAAAGTTAGGATCAACGAACATCACAGTACCATCAGGTGTAAAAAGAACAATACAAAACTAACGTGACATTACTTGGAAAAAGGACACGGCGACAAAGACCTGGAATGGGTTGTGTTGGAGAAAATGCACCCTGGCATCCCTGACATACAAAGGAAACTACACATCCGCGAACAAAGATGGGTGTACCGCCTCAAATCATGTGATCAGGGCCTGAACGACGAAATTCCATGGCTCGATATGACTTAGAACACCGTGAACCTAACAGAGGGGTTCGCCTCTATCAAGTCAGATAGAACACACCTGGATCCATCATCACTAAACTACGGACTCTATGTTAATTACTGCAATACAGTCTTTCCGTTTGACATGCACCCTTCTGTTGGGGCTCTATAGTACCATGTTTTTAATGACAAAATCCTGGTATATGTGCCACTGCACACGGAGGTATATACATATGTATGTAAGGGCACTATTACTTTTCCAGTGACTATAAAGCATCTTTGAGTGATTATAAAGCATCTTTTTTGACCACAGATGCTTCACACGATACAGCCCAACGAACCCTGGGAGCTTAAATACCCTCTATTTTTCCCTTTTCCGTGCTAGTTGCTTCCTTTTTATTATTTTTTCATCACTGCAATATCATCCAGGAGGAGAATTCTCCTCCACTTCCGCTCTGCGCAGGCGCATTACGCACAATACACCCGGGACTCGTTTTCCTTGGCGCACGTGCGGAACCTGGGACACACAGTTCCCCGCGAGAGTACACATGACCGCAGCGGCTCGCCTTCACTGCGATATACTTTCTTGAAGCATTTTTCAGGCCTCGTCACGCACTCATGACACGCTGGTCAGGCCGATTTCGAGACAACGGAAACTAATCTCGAGTTACCAGAGCGCCATTTGGCGCGATGGAAACATGATGGTAATTAATCACAGGTGCAACCTATTATGTACCCAGGAGGGGCCCATTCCCTAATTAATTAATGGATTAATTACTTCTCTGGCCCCTACATATACCGTGCTCCCGCCCTGAGCCAGTTCCCATCGGGGAAGCAAAGAGGACGGACCATAGGAGCACCACGAGGGACGCACCTTGAGGCAGTAAGGGGTTGAATGGGTGTCTGTGTAGTAACCTTGGAGCCAGCCTCCACTTCTAATATGAATGAATGCATTGATCTCTCCTAAAAACTTGATCCTTAGAGTGTGACTACAGGGGTCCCTCAAATCCTCCCTTCCCATGGGACATCCCTAACCCGGGGTAAGAGTGTGAGCTGGTCTCACAACTGTTTTTACCTTTGAGCACCACGTATGCAGTGACGTGTGCTCACAACCACATGCACTTCAATGCACCTTGTGCATATTTTCAGTCTGATTCGTTCCTTGCCAGTGTGAGACAATATTTTCACTTATGCTGTATTATATGTTTTATCTTTACAGGTTTTTTGAGAATTTCATAGTAGAGTTCGACCAGAGCCAACCTACTGAAGTGGATTCATCTTGGTCTCTTAGAGACGAGATAGGAGCCCCTTTTTCTTACGCCCTGATGAATGCCATGGACCCTCCTGGCCACCCCGGCAGAAACATGTTGGCAATACTGATGGGGTACTAAACCCCCAAGTCCCCACTATTAGTTTTAATATCGAGCACATTCTGAGCAATTAAAGTTTTCACGCAGTTTTTGCATCGATTTTTAAATATCGCCCACTCACTTTTCTTAACACGGGCCCCCACTTAGCTATAGAAGTGCCTCCCTGTCTCCAGGTGTAGACCCGCTCTTTATCAAACACGGTTTTTAAAGAGCGATGACTGCCGATGATGAAGCATGACACCTGGTGGTGTGTGAGGACAGTCCTTACATCTTTTTGAGATGCCTAACACCACATAAACCATTGGCATAGTGTGCCTCATCATTTACTAAGAATCACACACTAAGTCAGGGTAGTTTCTTGTTGTGTGATACTAGATATGCGATGCCTGGTAACATCCTACAGCAACCATGATCATTTAGCATCAAAATAGCTTCCATTCAAAAGCAGCTTGAACACCAGATGAATCACGGCAGCTGGAGAACCCTTCTAGTGACCGCATAAGTTGGCAATCGAAGCACTACAGGCCCCGTGAAGCAAAATATCCGTGTAAACTAGAGACCCACTTAAAGCAGTTTCACAGTCTGAACCACTGAGAAACTTCAGTGTCCCCATTCCTGCATCTAAATCTGTACGGTAATTCCCAATGCTCATGTATAAATCCCTCTCCCAACGCTTCATACCTGCCTACCTTCTGGTACTGTAGACAGTATTGGAATTGAAATGTCGTAACTGGCAGTGTAATATAGCCATGGATTAATCATTCTGTGAAAGGTGACTCAGCCATGGTAAAAGGCAATTGGTCCAATTTTTCAATGTGCAGCATTGTATATCTTACATCTTTTTGTGCCGTTGATATCTGTCTTTCCGTTGGATTGTATGCCGAAAACAGTCTCGTACTGTTAATGTACTGCCAGGGCATGTGGCCAGAACGCTATGATTGTAGCGTCCAGCTTAATAATAGAATGGATCGCAATTGTGATTGTCCATGTTGAAGAATAGACCAATCCTGTTCTATTATATCTATAGTAGAAGACACAATGTTACCCAGTAAATAAATTCAAGATGATGGTGTGGTCATGCCATTGTTGACCACTGCCAAAGCCTTTTCTAGGTTAACCTCATCAGTCTCACGCAATCTCGCAGCAGCCTCCTGCTGGGAGATTTTTCCATACCTCGTTGTAAATAGCGTACAAGAAGCGCTTTTGACGTGGCTTCTGGGGACCTAACAAAAATCCCCATGATCCATGTCATCTGAGAGTAAGGACAAGAGTTGTTTCACCTGGGACAGTGTTGAGGTTTTTAGCCACTCTAGGCATAACTTCCCAACACTGTAAGATGTCACCCCCCTCGAGTGTACATAGCGTTGGTCAGGCCTATGGATACTAAAACCTTCGGTGGTACCCCTAAATCGTGACTGACACCTGTTGGTGTCGATAGGCCAAACCAACCACCCCTTTCAATTGGGTTCAGATGAATTGTACGAACCATCATGTAGAATTGCATCTAATGTATCCTCACTGTGTTGTGTGTCATTTTGCCATCCCTCAAAGTGAGGGAATCCGAGGTAGGTTCAAATACGTAATCTTGGTTAGCCAAAACAGGAAGTTGGTTGCACTGAATTGTTCAGGAAGATCATCTGATGTTGTATGAGGCATGCTCTAAATAAGGCCTCAGTTCCCTGAACTTGCCAGTCTTTAGGCCCCCAGACAGATTTTGTGTCTGTGGTGTCCCTCCACAAGTCGAAACCCGGTAAAGGCATTTGGAAAATAAAGGAGGCAGAGTATATCTGCTTTTTGTTAGTGAGCATATTTTTCTTTGCAGGTGTTGGTGCACGCTTATAATAAGAGGTCGGGTCTGAAGCGTTAAACCCAGAAAAAAAGGAAACTTTTGTGCAAATGTGTTTTAACTATCTTTTGGTGGTGTTGGGCAATGTTCCCATTGATAGTAAGAGAAAACATTTCGTGGGATACTTGCTCTGTGCAAGAAATGACAACCATAGTGTTGGTAACAAAACATGGCATCAAAATTTGATATTTCATCATACAATTCATAATTTGAAAATGCAGGAGATTGTTCTACAGACAGCATAGTATTTACAGTTTCAAAGTCCCAATCAGAGAAAGTACTGGAGGTGGTGATATCACTTAAAGAAATTTTAAATAAGTGTGGTATTTTTAAAAGTTCAGTATGACCATATACATCATAGGAAACTTTGTCCCAAACTATTCCTTCGGGAACTGGAACTGCTGTAATGTTCACTAAGGACAGGTCTCTTTGTTCACGGTGTGATGATGCATGCGGTTTCAGGACCAAGTTCACTTATTGTGCTGCAGAGCGTTTTGGGAGATAATGTCCATTCAGGAGCAGGAAAAAGACAGTCACTATACCAATCCAAAGGACTAGGAACAGTAGACCAATTGCAATCCAGATTTGTATCCAGGGAGTAACAAAGTAAGTCTTTTTCAGCCAAAGGTAGAACTCACGAATACGTTGTTTTTGGGAAACCGGTGGTGGCGGTAGCTCAGGTTCACTTGGATCCAATGAGAAAGTATCAAAATCAATCAAGTAGCCAGACGCAGTTTGATCTATCTTTGGTAGCTCAGCAGGTTTTGTGGAACTGGCAGATGTCTCTGTTCGAGACATATTCAAATAGATGTCGGTGTTAGGCTGAATTGAGATCTGTGTTTCATTTGTAGTTTTTCTCTTCAATTTCAACAGGTACAAGTTCCATGCCATCGTTGGTAACTCCTTCACTTTGTAGAGTAGAGTCTTCAAACGTTATTAATCTTTCTGTTTGAACTTTCTGTATGTTAGCGAGAGGAGATCTGGTGCTACCCAGGAGCCCACGCGGCCTACTATTGAGTATCGGCCACATAGTGTGGTTTGATCAGATCAGTTGAGAAAATCTCTTTTTTTTCTTGCCGACAAGAGGCGGAAGAAGTACTGTTATTGTTCCTTCGACAGCCAGAACAGGTACATGCGCTCTGTAAGATTACCCAAATTCTCTTGTCCACTATCTTTTCTCTGACCAGGTCCCCAATCTTCGTGACCCAGGCAGGTCTTGCTGGAACAGCTTTCACTTCCCCCAGTGGCGGTGTTTTACTTGGACGTTGCTTTGTAAAGCCCAGAATTAATTGAGATCCTGTAAAACAGCCAAACTGTCATTGGTGTCAAATGGTTTTTCATCTGCTACTGTGCTGCCACAGTCAAGTTCAGGTACCCACATTCTACTCCCGAACTGGACTTCATATGGAGTACGGCGCCCCAGGAACCGTCCTGGCATGTTAAGTGCCTGCTGGACCCCATATAGGTGCTTGACCCAACTGCCACCCGAGCCAAATACCCTAGCTGTTAAGTTTTGCTTTAAGTTCCGCTTTTCCTCTCCACAATCGAATTTTCCTCGTGATGATACAGAGAGGAGTACTGCAATGCTACACCCAAACTTCTCATGGCATCTTTGTAAGCCCGTGAGCTAAACACCGGGCCTTGGTCAGAATGTAATGTGCCAATTGCGTATGTCCCTATGAAGACTCGCAAATCCTTTATAACCATTTGGGCGTCAGCCGAGCGCTGTGGCCAAACCCACAGGAATCTAGAGCATGAATCCACTGCCACCAGGATGTACCTTTAAGCCCCATCAGATTGTAAGGGACCACAGTGGTCCAAATAGACACATTTGAGAGGCCTGTCCGATATCAGTAATGGTGTTTGTGGTGGACATGCTACAGTGGAACATTTCATCTGCTGACAGATGTCGCACTTAAGGACATAACCCTTGGTCTGTTTAGTAAGACCTAGCCACCAATAATGCTGCTTCAGTAATGAAATAGTTGCAGCGATACCTGCTTGTGCTGAACCCAGACCCTCGTGTGCAGCTAGAATTAATCCTAATCTGCGATCCGCGTATGGTATTACTCTATCCCCCACTCCTGGTATTTGAGCATACAGAATATTTTGCGCATCTAACTTGTAGGAGTACTTGAGTGGAAAACCTTTTGGCAAGGCTGAGCTGTTGTTGCGCATAGCGTTCACAGCTATCATTATATGTCCGTCTATTCTCGTACTTGAACGAGTGATTGCAGCAACGGCAGCAGTTCACACTGTTGCCGTGGCGGCTTAATCAGCCAGTGAATTCCCTTCAACGTGCACACTAACACGCTGATGACTCAATGTGTGAATTACATGAGCCCATGGCAAGCCTTTTTTCAGCTCTGCAACTGTTCCCAAAGCATCTTGTGCTTTATTGTGCAACCTTTGGAATCTCGAAACCCATTCTGTCCCCAAAAGTGAAGGTATTCATTATAAGACTGGACACAGTAAAACGAATCGCACGCAATGATTGTGGGGAATTTCAGATCCGTATTTTTTAGTGCCAGTATCAGGGCTTTTAGTTCTGCCAGCTGTGCTGCGCAATCTCCTAGAGACTGTCTGTGTATTGCTAGGATGGAACTTGCCGTCCCGCATACGTCCCTTAATAGCACGTGTGCTGTATTGCTGTTTACTTCCGCACATGCGTGATGTATTGCTGTTTACTTCCTACGGCAGGCTGGGCAGTTCCGTCCGTGTAAACTATGTATTCATACTGATTTAGAGGCATTATTTCATTAGGGAGAGGATATTCTTGTTCGTACTGCAGAAATGCTTGTGTTTTCAATGTAGAGTCAAATTTGTAGTCTATATCTGTTGCAGTGAGAGAATTAGCCCATTGTATCTATCGTGGATGCAGTGCTTTTGAGTTTGGAATGCTTGCTTTGGTAATAGCCTCTAAGGTTGGTACTGGAGTCACGACAATTATGTGTTTTCCCTGTGCTTGTTCTCTTTCTCTCACTACAGCAGTTTGTACTGCTGTCAGTATCTTTTCTATGGATGCAAAACGCATCTTAGCGTTAATGTACAAATGAGATTTGTATGCTATGGGTACCGTTTTGCCTTCATTGAAGGTGAGGTAAGTGTACCCGGATTGACCCGCGACTCCACGGATCACCAAATTCGTAGTGTTTACAAGCGCGCGTAAATGTTTGGAAGCTATCATGTCCGCTTGTACGGAACGGAGAATTTGTGTGTTCCTGTGTCCAATGTTGAAGTGAAAAATCAGGTCTGATTAGGTCGTAGAAAGGTTTTTTCTTTTCTGCGTAATCCAAAATGTATGTTCTGGCAAAATTTAGGAATTCTAAAATGGATTGTAAGCTTTTCAGTCTTTTGAGGTTGGAGCAGCACATTTTTCTAAAAAATTGGCTCTCCGGCTTTTTCCTTTACCTGATAGTTCATATCCCATAAATAGGACATTTAGGTGGGCAATTTAAAAAAATTTAAAGTTAAATTTGTAGCCCACAGTGACGAACCCCAAAATTATGTTGTTCACCCTGTGCAAGTGATCCAATAATTTATCGGCTGTCAGATAGATATTATCTACTTAGGACAATGCCTCCTCATCACAATTTTGAAGTAACTCTGTTACTCTTGCTGAGAACAACCCAGGGCTATTCTAATACCCTTGGGGCAGTCTACAGAATTGGCTTTGAGAGCCGAGTGCTGAAAATGCTATCCAATGTCTTTCAGGCGCCATATTTTGCAGAAAAATCCATTTGCAATATCTAATGTTTTGTATTTCTTCCACATAATGTTATTCATTAATGCGGCACTGTGTGCATTTTGTACTGCAAATGTTTTCGTGCATGTGTTCAAATGCCTGTTGTCTAAAACTAGACGGTATGAATTGTCGGGTTTCATTACGGGAAACGGAGGATTATTCATGGGAGAGATTCAAGTTTCAATCACACCTTGGTATTCAAATTGATCTAACATCTCCCTGACCTGTTTCTTTGCGTCATGTTTTATTGGGTACTGCCTTTGTGGTGTAGGAGTAGTTTTAACTGGGATTTCATGGTGAGGTGACTCCGCAACCCACCCTACATGATTGCGGTAAAGTGCGGGAGCTAGCGCTAATGCCCACTCTTCCACGTGTGTATGTTTGAGTGACTCTGGAACAAGGTCGGAGAAAACTAGTAATATTACATTTTCTCCCTTTGGGCACTCCATGACTAACTCAGGCGGCCAATCTTTTTCAGCCAAAAGGATATCGTATCCATAAGTCAGGTTCTCCCAAAAGAGACCTTTCACCTTTCTTGGTATGTCCCCCCCTTCATTTGCAGCGTAATTTCGTGTAACTGATGTGGGACACTTAACCTTGTATCAGGTGTTTCCACCGTGATATGTTCATTCAACGCTGCTGTCACCGGAAATTCCATCAGGTTCTGGCGAGCTGTTGTTACTTCTGCTGCTCTGTCTAGCATCGTCGGAGCCTATTCCCTGTTCAGTAGTAGATTCCCCAGTAGCCTGGGCATTTCTTATTTTAAGGCCAGCTACCTTTTTTTAAATTGAGGTTTACTTTTGGGTTTATCCTCTTGTTTGATGATGTAGTCTGAAGTGCGATGTCTCTCTCTCTTGGCTTTGCTCGCTCTTCTGATCTGCGTTCTGACCGTCCTTCCTCTCTGAGTTTTTTTATGAATCCTGAAAGGAATGAGAGGAACGTGTATCAGTATCCTGATGCCTGTCAGGTTTTTTAATATTTTCAGGGTTTCTAAGATTATATTTTCTATCAGAGGGCTCCTGTTGAGGAGACTCACCCCGTGATCCTGATGCATTCTGCTTATATTTTGATTGTTTGTTGTCCCATTTCTTTTGAGACGAATCAGGTGCTTGCTTTGAGTTGTCCTTTTCAGGATTACCTGTTAATTGTGGTTTCACAGGTCTAGCTCCCAAGGTATCTCTACCCAGCGAAGCATAGGTATCTTTAACAATCTTAGGTAGTTCTCGCTCCTGTTGTGCAGGAGTGCATTCCCTCAGGCGTTGGCGTATAGCCACTGCTGCCTCCCCTTTTATGTTAGCTAAGATAATTGTTGATACCTGAGCAAAACTGCCTATCAATTTCATCCCCAAGTCCAGGGCAGGCTCTGCCCTGTACTCATTCTGTATTTGTGTCAATACTTCTGGTATGACTGCTATTGAGGGGATACCATGAGTTCTGGTATAAATGGCAGCGAAAACTGTGCCCCAAGTGGTACAATCCACTATCGGGGAGCTATTCCCATTGGCAAGCAATTCGTTAATATTCTGGTTTTTTCCTGCGGGCCCGAATGGGGAAATACTGCCTCAAGCTGTGCTATTTTCTATGCTATCCAGAACTGCATTTGCTCACGTTTAGTGGGCATTCTTCCCATAATCGCGTTCAGCTTTTGTGGGATATTTTTGTCGAAGTTCCTTATGGTTAACCAGCTTGAATGACCCTTGTAGGTTGAATTGTAAGTGTTCACATTACGAACTGTGTAAGGTTTCTGTATAGTTTCACTATCTCTTTGTAAAGTGCACGTAAATCTGCTGCTGGCAATGTATCGATCTCTGGATGCGGTGTGTAAGCAGCTAGGACCGGTCAGGAAGCTCCTTTTCTGCTGAGCGGACCGAGTCTCACATTTGTTCTAGTGTGGGGAGGGCGCCTTTAAACCAATTAATATGTTCTTTGTAGGTTATCAGGACTTCTATGTCCTTGTATGGAGAGTATTTTTCAGGAGTCTCATCTGGAATGTATTTATGAAACACCTTGGTGTGTGCATCTGCAGGTGGAAATTTGATCCATGAATAGAATGCCTCTCTCCTGAATGCCTCGTTGTTAGAAATGGGGTTTCTGGTTGGCTAGGGCATACGCCTAAGCCAGGCAGAACCCACCACTCTAGTCGGGGTAAGGGAGTAACACATCCAAGATAACCCCTGCTCACCCCCTTGGTAGCTTGGCAGAGCAGTCAGGCTTATCTCAGAGGCAATGTGTAAAGCGTTTGCGCAACACACTCACACAGCAGTGACACACTAGGCACACCGCAAAAGAGATTCCACACAAGGTTATTAAAAAAATCCTTTGTATTATCCATATAAACACATTAGATCACAATCACATATATTACTGTGCCACTAGGCACTTGTCATGACTTCACAGGGATTACATAAATCACTTGGCCAATCTTGCCAGGGTCATAAACATCACGGTTATCACAACCCAGTAACTACTGGCAGGATCACTTTAGCATAGAACATGACGCCTAAACATCATCAGCAGTGCACTATAATAATTACTAGTAGCATGCACACTTTGGAAAATCACCATTACGGTACATATCCCTGCAATAGGCAACATTACATCAGGGCACAGCACCTATGAATTGCCAGATGTCCTCAAACCATCAGCTGCGCATATGCAGCAGGTGGTGCGTACAATTACCATCAACGAAGGGCCTAGGGTGTAGCTTCTCCACACTCATATTGCCCGTTATCTGGTAATTTATTTCCACAGCGTGGAGCACAGAAGCCTCCGGACCTCTCTTACGGGAAATGCGGTAATTACCGCTCTAGACGGCGACCTCCAATATTACTCCTCTTTCCAGATAAGGAGCAGGGGCCTCTGAGGTTTTCCCCGAGCCAAGGAAATGGCCCCCCCCACCCCCCACAGCAGGTAAGCGTGCAGCTGCCTGCGTCCATGCGGTGCAGCTGCGATAATATACGGAATGCGTTGGATTCCCGCGGGGAAACGGAGACCTCCGTTGAGGTTCCACTCTGTCCCCAACGATCCCGCACAATGCCCCCGGTAGGTCCACACCTAAGAGGGAGGCACCCACACTGGCCACACACAGCGGGAGCCCTCCATAGCCAAGGTCTAGTTCCCGCAACCTCACAGTGCCGGCACACCCGGGGGTGAAATGGAGCTGGCCGCGCTACCTGGCGGTATAGCTCGTTGCCGTGGGGCTACTCTGCCCTCAACCCGGACTTTCCTGAGGCCCTTGGGGGCGTCCCTGTCAGCAAAAACACCAGGCCTCCAAAGCTGCTGCGGCCCCCCAGGCTGTACGACGCAGTCTGAGTCGGGAGAGCGTCCTTAATTGCTCTCGGCGATCGGCTGCGTCTCTGGCTGGGCGGGGTTGTGGCTTCCTCTGGTTGCTAGGTGATGCCTGGCTCTCCGGTGCTCGATCCCTCGGGAGCGGCCGCGCTTGGTGCCTTCTTTTCGGTCAGGTGGGGACTCGGCTGGCATGAGGCCCCACGAAGCGCCCACGTTAGTTTACCGTAAAAAGCGATCCCAAGGCCCTGTACAGCGCTCCACATGCGCTCTGCAACAACAGGGTGGGGAAACACAGCACTCACCACGTGCTGGGTAAAAATCACACAGGGTGGCCACGAAGCCCTGGGAGGTCACTGGTGGCAGAGAACAGGGCACAGACAGTCCAGCGCACAGGGTCTCAGCCCAGTCCGAATCAGTTCTGCCCTCACTGGTGTAGTTTCCTGGCAGGAGGTGGAGACATCATTGTTCTGGGCAGACCAGGCCTATTCAAGTACAGAGAAATCTCCTCCCACTACTTTAAATGTAGCCCTGTCCTATTCAGCCCAGCCCTGACTCATCCAGGAAAGGCAGGTCACACCTCAACCCCCCCAGCGGCTGTCCGAAAAGAGAATTCACATCCCCTGTCTCTGTCACTCCAAAACCAGACAGTCAATTCACAAACTAGCAGAGGCACAAAGACACATAAGCACACAGAAATGCCCACTTCTAAAAGTGGCATTTCTAAAATAGTAATTTGCTTTCACCAATAAGCAGAATTTATCACTATTCCAAACATACCAAACATGGTCCCGCTACCCCTCTCAGATCAGAAATTACCACTGAAGCACATATTGGGGGAATCCCCAATGCAAAGAAATGAGGGTAGCCTCACAGCAGTGAGAAACCAAATAATAGACTTTGTCACTACCAGGACATGCCACACAGTTAAGGCACATGTCCTACCTTTTACCTACACTACCCCCTGCCCATAGGGCTAGCTAGGGCCTACCTTAGGGGTGACTGATATGTAGTAAAAGGGGAGTTGCAGATATGGCAACCACTTTATATGCCACGTCACGGCGGCAGTAAACTGCACGAGCAGGCGCGGCAGTAAACTGCACGAGCAGGCCCTGCAGAGGCCTGAGACAGATTTGAATGGCTACTTCGGTGGGTGGCGCAAGCAGCACTGCAAGCCCACCAGTAGTATTTAATTTACAGGCCCTGGGTATATGGAATACCACTGTACAAGGGACTTACAGGTAGATTAAATATGCCAAACAGGTGTACACCAATCTTACCAAGTTTACAAGAGAGAGCACATGCACTTTAGCACTGATCAGCAGTGATAAAGTCCCCAGAGTCATAAAACCACCACCACAAACAACAGGTCAGAAAAAATACAGGAGGAAGGCAAATAGTTCTGGGGTGACCCTGCAAAAAGGGCCAAGTCCAACACTCGTGTGCCTCAATCACGAAGGTAACATGTCCAATCATTGCTGGGAGGCCATAATCTATTAATTTCATGGTGATTGCATGTCTGCAGTTTTCTGAAATGTTAAGAGCACCTTCCTGCTCAGCTCCCTCCGCACTAGTACCACTCGTACCAGCGTCTCCATTCTGAGACATTATGGGAGGAAGTATTAAAAAAGAGATAAGGTTTTCCACAATGTGTGGACTATAATCCTTCAAGCTTGAACAAACGTACAGACAATACATAGGATATACCTACTTAGCTGTGGCAGATTTTTCCCTTCCCACTCCAGACGTCTTTGGTTAAATATGAGTAGGGGTCTCTGAGAAAGCACGACAGAACTACTCAGTTTTGACCATTAAATAAGAACCAAACCAACGTTGGTGGCGCCATGCCATGTAGTTCCTAAGAATACATAGGATCTGTGCGTTTAGACAACATAAACTAAGGGACTGGTGTCCAGACAGATGCCAGACACCCCCAAAGAATGTCTGCCTTTAGACCAGCTAGCTCACAGTGCCACCATACGCCCCCTAACCTTTCCAAGGAGCGAATAGTTTTTGGCAACTATCGAACATGACAACCCTTGATCCTTCAGGGATCGTGGAAACAGTGCAGTACTTTTCGCTCACTTAGACTCAGAGAGATACACAGAATAAACGATGGGGACGTTTTAAATAAGCATTTATTGAACCAGCGTCATTCTAGTATAAAACATGTTTGCTGCGACAATCATTAGACAGAAACAGATGTGTAAGATTACAAGCACCAACAGAGTAAATATAAGGTAGAATTCTACCATGGTGTGAAAACAGTGAATATATGCAGGCATATAGATACATGACCGTAATCAATCGTACGCCTAAGATGCAAACCCTACCTAAGTGTACCTAGCATGCATGTGGGTGTAAAGCCAAGAATCCCCTAGGAAAGAGCCACCCCAATTACCTGATGGGAGTGAACGAAGGACCCCGTCTTGGTCCCGAGTTGGATTCCCCGCAAGGGATGTGAGACCACTGCTTGCTGTAGCTTCTGCAGGCCGTAGCCTCAGTGTCTAGTGTCAGCATGGAAACTTCTCCTGTGCTTATCTAGGTTGGTATGGGTCTTTTATACCATAAAGATCGCCTCTGGCTTCTTTACACAATCAATATGTTGTGAGTACGATTATGCAAATGAGCCTAGAACAATACCTGTGAATATGCAAAGCAGTTCTTTTGCCCTAGGATGAAGATGACAATGACGTTTACATAGAATATATTCATGCGGTTATGTACGTCATGTGCAGGGACTTTTCTAAGAATCCTCATGCATAATAAATTAGGCTAGTTTCCAGGAAACTGATCGACGTTTATTCAGCACATAACTGGGTAAAAGGTAAGTGCTAGAACCGTTATGCAGAGCAAGGTAGACCAAATGTAGGTAAAAGGTTGTGTAGCTAACTAGGACTAGAATGGGGTACATTGGGTTACATAATAAAAGGGTTTCTCAGTGCTACCGGTTTCTTAACACTGTTGGTATCTGAAGGGAGTGAGAGGTGTTGGTCGCTTGGACTGCTGGGCGTGACACAAGGTGCGATTAGGATATTTAGGGAAAAAGATTTAGACCTGGGAAACTAGGTGTAACTTGTGTGTGGCCAAGAGGGGCCTCTGGTTCTCGAGTTATTTACCCACAAACAATTGCAATTAGCTTTGTCCTGGAGCCAATATTGGCAGACTATCAGGCTCACTTAGTACCGTGCAGAGCTTGCCCTGGTCACAGGATAGCATATGCTAGAAGCGGTCGAAGAGATTTTTGACAAAGCAATCCTTTTTTCTCGGTCAGTTTTTGTTGAGTTGGTGTAATGTATATGTGATGTTATGGGCTATTATTTGGTGTAAACCGTATTGTGTACAAGAAGATTTCCGCGATTGTCCTAAAACATTGCATTTTCTCGACTATGTCTCAATATTTCATATGAGGGTACTGTTATTTCATGCAACTGTATTTGATGCCAAAAGTTGATATCGTTCAGATACAGGTTTTTTTTTTTTTATTTAAACAATTGCACTTTTTACCTTTTGGGACCCTTCAGATGCATTGTCATCTGTTATTTAAAATGTTCATATGGACATGTTTGATGCATCTGTAGATAGCACTGAGCTCATAGAACGCAATTATAAGAGTGCACGATGTATGTTTCCCCCGATTAGATCAAAACAAAAACTTCCCCCAAAAACTACCAAACGTGTCATGGATTCCCGATTAAAATGCATGCAAACCAGGTTCCCCACACAGGCTAAGAAACGTATGCGGTTTTGCCATGCACACGAAGGCACACACATTTCCCTGGCTTAAGAAGGGAACTTTTGACACTAACCCTATTGAACACACATACAAACTAATACACAGGTCAAAAGAAAGACAGGAGAGAGGCATTATTAGAATTATGGGCCAGCTTCAAGGAGCTCCAGACCGCTGGTCCTACACTACTGATAGCAAGCAAGGCGTCAGCACCTCCCCACCATATGGGGGTGCTCACTCCAGCTCCCCCCCCCACATTAGGATATTCCAGCCCACCAATAGTAGGAGCCGGCAGGCCCCCCACCGAAACACGAACTGTTAGGCCCAAGCTTGAGAAACTAACAGGCCAGCATGCATAAGACCATTCCAGTGAAACCAGAGTCCCCTAACAAAGTCCTTAGAAGCTCGACCCCTCCCCCGTCTACTACATAGAACCTTAGCAGCAGGAAGAACGCGCACTCCCACTGGTTCGAACAAACCTACATGAGTGAGGGGGAGATTTGTGCCAGTTCTAGATAGTGACACAGCAAGTAAAGGTGCGGAAGGGAGCCTCAGTTCCCCGGGAACCAATGACGAGGCCACACAATTTGCCCATGAAGCCAAGGAGATCACAGAGAGCGAGTTTGAAGGTGAAGTACAGCCAAAAAGAACAGCGCATAGTTCAGAGCGAAAGAGGCAATCTAGATGGAACGAGGAGGAAAGGCGTGAGCTAAGGTTAGAGAGAATGAGCATGCACTCTGGAAGCACAGCGAGAAAACACAGCAGCATGCCCAACCCCCATTAGAGAGATCGGTGGGGGGGGGGGGGGGGAGAATGTGTACAGGGAACCAATCGGGGAAGAATCGGGCAGAATTAACTGAGGGGCTTCTGGCAGGGATCAAAGCTTCACCAATCAATGGACATAGGAGAGGGGCTGACCGGGAAATAAAAGGCCATGGCAGCGTGGTACTGCCCCAACCAAGAAGCAGGAAAAATAAGATGGCACCTTTACGTGTGCCCGAGGGGAGCAGCGACTAGGATGTACACTGCTCCACCCGAGCGCCGCACGGCAAGGATAAGCTGACCCTGGGGAGATCTTTGCCTATATGTTCTGCCACCTACTAGCTTGCTGGACTGAGGAAAGAACCAATACAATAGACCTTGGACGGAGGAAGGATCCTTTGAACCAGAGGACATGGCTATAGCGAAAGAATGCATCCAACATGGAGGAGGAGATCCCAAGCGGAAGTACACCTACATGCAGGAATGCCTAAAAAGATGGGAACACCATGTCAGAGAGAAACCTGTAGAGTTACTTGAAGTAAGAATGTACCTGTTCTCTTCCAGGGGATACTCATCAATAGTCATAAGCACTGAACAATCCCCGCCCACGTGCGGGACCCCGGAGCATATATAAAAAAATACATATATATGTGTATGTTTAGACAACCAAGTACAGAGTACTTCCAAAACATACATATATACATGTATACATATAAAAATATATGCAGCCTAATGTATTTCAAATAGGCTAATATGCCAAAATTACATGGGTTTTTTAGGAAGAGAAAATAATCTCTCATATAAACACTGCAACAGAGAACATACACTGTAATAGTGTTCCAACACAGCCCTTTATTTTCAGAAAAAGGCAAGTAATAGCAGGCAATTAGCTCATAGGCTGCATAGAAGAGAAAACATCACAGTATCAAAAAACTGGCACCCTGCCTTTAAGGATTCCAAGAGCCTGGACACCGTGCCTTTAAGACCTCCAGGAGCCCTCTGCTCCCATCATGCACCACAGGTGACAGTTAGGTCAGTTCTTTTTTCCGGCTCCTTCTGTAAGGACCCTGGAGCTTGCGCTGGTCAGTTTTCGGCTATTTCTAGTCAGAAATTGTTTTTTTCCTTCTACATTTTTCACTGCTGGTAACTGTTCTCAGTTATTTTTCTGACTAACGTATAACTTTTTTCTGTCAGAAATGCCAGCTTTATTCAATAAATGTCCTTCCTGTGGGAAGAAGATGGCAAAATCGGACCCACACTGTGTGCATCGTGTGTTTACCATCTTCACACAACCCAGAAAAATGGTATTACTGCCTGCAATTCTCCAAGAGAACTCTGCGTGACAGGGAGAAAATCAAGCTTCATGCCTTGCTGGAGAGAGGAAAGGGTCATTCCAAAAGTGGCCTTGGGAGCACTTCTGCTTTCAGAGAGCCCTCCTCTGAAGAAGAACGCAGAAAACGGCGTCGATCTGCTTCCCCAGCTTCAAAAAAGAAGCAGATTCCTGACTGTTCGCCGTCGGCGTCGAGATTGACGTCGAGAAAGCAGGCAAGACATTCATCACCGTCGAGGGACAGATCGCCGTCGAGACGGCGAAAGCCTCCGTCACCGACAAGTAAGTTGACGTCGAGGCATGCCACTCCGGGCTGGAAGTGTACTGGTCCTGAGAGGCCTAAGACGACGGCGAAGCACCCGTCGAAGTCGAGACACTCTAGATCTCTGCCTCCTTCGCAAAGGTCGGCGTCAAGAGGTTCGGAGGCGAAGACTCTGCCGCGAGCCTATAGATTGACAGCGTCGAAGACTCCACCGCCGCCGTGACGCGCGCCGTTTAAGAAGTCGGCGTCGAAGAAAGACCATAGACGGTCGACGTTGAAGACTCATTCTCGGTCCCCAGGACGGTCGACGTCGAAGGGGCCGACGTCGAGGGCATCTTCGCGGAGGTGAGAGTCCTCAAGCATCTCGCCCCAGGGGCGGTCAACGTCGAAGGCGGCACAGTCGGTGTTGTCGTCGAGACATCGTTCGACGTCGAGCGAGAAAAACCCTGCAGTTGCTTCAAAAGAAGTGTCAGAATGACCTAGATTGACGTCGAGGACCAGGCGTTCGACGTCGAGGGAGGTTTCATCATCCCCTGGCATTAATATCATTCAGGTTACACCGGAGGGATCTCCGGTTCCGGGTGAGAAGACTCCTCCTGTCAATCTTTCCCCAAGGTGGTTAGAAAACATAAGGCACTGGAAGGTTCCTGCTGATACCAGACACAGAAGTCCGGGCTCGGATTTCTCCAGGACATTTTCTCCATCCAGAGTCTCTGGTGGACAGTCTCCTGCTGCATCCCCGAGGGTTTCTCCAACTAGGACCCCGAGAAGGGATAGGTCTCCCTCAGCCCGTCGATCACGATCTCGTCAGGCTCCTACACCTAAAAGGAGGAGACGAAGGTCACCGTCTTGGTCCACCTCTTCAAGATCTTCCATAAGGGACTACTCCCCAACTCCGTCTGCAATGCCACCATCCAGAGTTTCCCCAATTGACGACATAGGGACTTTTAGTGAGGTTCTATGCAGAGGAGCCACCAAACTGAACATTAGTATGTCGGCTCCGACAGTCTCTACATCTGTCATTTTTGAAACATTGCATCATAGATCCTTGGTGAGGCCTTTGTTACCCTTAGTCCCAGGGATCTTGGAACCAGCAATGCAGACTTTTCTAACTCCTGCAACAGTGGGGTCAGTACCCTCCCGTATTTCCAAGAAATATAAAGCACCAGAGCAGGATTAACTTTTCTTGCGATCTGATCCCCCTCCGGACTCTGTCATAGTGGCGGCGGCCAGGAAGGCACATCCTGCGGCAACCTCTTCTTCAGTTCCCCCGGAGAAGGACAGTAAAATCATGGATTCTCTGGGCAAAAGAATGTGCAGCACTTCGGCTTCAGTGATGAAGGTGGCCAGTGCTTCCGCTCTCTTGGGAAGGTATGACAGATCACTCTGGGACTCCTAGTCACGGTTCACTGAAAAGCTGCCAAAGCAAGATCAGCAAGACTTCTAGGAAATCCTGCAGGAAGGTGGCTTGGTTGCGAACCAGGTTATTAGTGCAGCGGCAGACTCATCGGATCTGGCTGCACACGGCTTCTCCCACGGCATCTGTTCCAGACGCTCAGCTTGGCTGCGTCTCACGGGCCTTAAACCAGACACACAGCGGAGGATTGTGAACCTCCCTTTTAATGGCTCCTCTCTGTTCGGATCTCACGCGGACGATGAGATGTCCAAGATGAAGACGGAATTGGACACGGTTAAGGCTGTTGGGTTGGAGAAGCGGAAGGAATTCCGAAGAAGGTTCCATCCCTACGACCGGCGGGCTTTCCAGCAGAGGGTTCAAACCCCTCAGTGGTCCACCAAACATCAACAGCAGCCCAGGTCGCACTACCATCAGAGAAGACCGGGTAGAGGAAGGGGACCTACAAGACAGCCGGCGTCTACATCGAAGCCACCAGTAAAACAATGAACGAAGGCTTCCTCCATGCACGTTAGCCACTCCGGTGGGAGAAAGTATCACGTTTCACCTGGCAGAGTGGAAGACAATAACAAAAGACAAGTGGGTTCTGAATATTGTGCAGAATGTTTATTTGCTCTGATTCAAATCCCCACCCCCACCGGTTCCTCCACGAGGAAAGGTCCTTCAAAAACACCGCTTGTTGCAAGAGGAGGTGAACAGTCTTCTGCGAAAGAATGCCATAGAAACTGTTCCGGTTCAACAACGAGGTCAAGGTATATATTCTCGTTACTTTCTGGTACAGAAAAGAGGTCCCACCAGAGAATACAGACCAATACTCGACCTGAGGTTATTGAACAAATTCATCCGCAAAGAGAAATTTCGGATGGTAGCTCTGCACCAAATCTTCCCTCATCTACATCAAGGGGACTGGATGTGTGCTATAGACCTGCAGGACGCCTACTTCCATGTTCCGGTGTCCAAGAAACATCGAAAGTTTCTGCAATTTCAAGTGGCCCACCAGCATTTCCAATTCAAGGTTCTCCCGTTTGGGCTAAAATCAGCCCCCGAACTTTTTCGAAATAAATGGCAGTGGTGGCAGCTTTTCTTCGCAAACGAAGGATTTCGTTTACCCATATCTGTTTCAGAGTCATCTCTCATACTGCCTCCAGCTTCTGAGCAAATTGGGCCTACAGGTCAACTACAAAAAGTCGATCTTCAATCCGACCCAGAAGATCCACTACCTGGGTGCTTCCTTGGAAACCGTAAAGGCAAGCGTGTGTCCTTCGGAGGAGAGGTTATCCTCAATCAGAGAGAAATGTCGCAATCTTCTCATTTCTCAACGTCCCACAGCCTGGCAGGTGTCATCGCTACTGGGTTCAATGGCGTCATGCATCTTCATCGTACCGAACGCCAGACTGAACATGCGTCCTCTGCAGCAATCTCTGGAGGACCAGTGGATGCAGACATCGGGCCTCTGGGAAGACAGTGTGTCCCTCCCCCAATCGGCCAAGGATTTCATCAGATGGTGGATGAAGCGATCCCACCTGCTGAAAGAAGTTCCATTTCACCAGGACCCTCCTACTCAGACAATCGTCACGGATGCTTCCCTTCAGGGCTGTGGGGCTCATATGGGTCACCTCCAAGTGCAGGGTCTTTGGTCAGAAGCAGAGCAAGGATGATATATCAACCTTCTGGAGCTGAGAGCTGTACATCTAGCTCTCAAATCACTGTTCCCTTCTCTCCAGTCCAGCTCCCTTCTCTCCAGTCCAGCTCCCTGTTGGTTAAAACAGACAACACCACAACAATGTATTATTTGAACAAACAGGGGGGTACCAGGTCGAGACCTCTCTCTCTGGAATCGCAGACCATTTGGAAGTGGCTTCTCGCAAGAAATCTAAACATTGTGGCCATTCACCTTCCAGGAATTCTAAACGTCCAAGCAGATGCCCTAAGCCGGGACTTCGTCGAAGCTCACGACTGGGTGCTCAACAACGAGGTCACGCAGGACATCTTCCAGCAATGGGGAGTGCCAGACATCGATCTGTTTGCAGACGCGGCAAACGCCAAATGCCCCGTCTTCGCATCCAGGTTTCACCAAACAGGTTCACGGGGCAATGCCCTTTTGATAAAATGGTCTCAGACATTACTATATGCCTTTCCACCAATTCCGTTGGTCCTGTAGAATTTGTTGATCACTGCAGGAATCAACACCAGAATGATCCTGATTGCTCCGGAGTGGCCCCGTCAGTGGTGGTACCCGGACCTTCTTCAGCTATCAGAGGTTCCACACAGGAGGTTACCATGCCACCCAGACTTGTTGTCCAAGAACGAGGGGAAGGTGTTTCATCCCAATCTCTCATCTCTAAGATTGAAGGCGTGGCTCCTGAAGTCCTTCAGTACGGACATTTAGACTTCCCTTCAGAATGTATGAACATTCTCAAGGAAGCCAAGAGACCTTCCACCAGGAAATCGTACGCTTTCAAGTGGAAGCGATTTTACTTATGGTGCATGGACAATGGTCATGATCCTGTTCGGGGGCAAGAGCAGGTGATCTTGCCGTATTTGCTACATTTGGCCAAATCTGGCCTGCAGTTTTCCTCTATAAATGTTCATCTAGCAGCTATCGCTGCTTACAGAAAGTCTCCTACACAGGCTTCCTTGTTCCAAATCCGTTTAGTTAAAGATTTTCTGGAGGGAATAAAAAAGGTTTACCCACCGATTAGGTCTCCATCTCCACCTTGAGAGCTTAACATAGTTCTGGCTAAATTGATGGGTGCTCCTTTTGAGCCTATTCACAGGGCTTCTCTGCAGCACTTGTCATGGAAAGCTGCCTTTTTAGTCGCCATCACCTCTGCCCGCGAGATCCAGGCTTTGTGTTGTAAAGAGCCTTATACTGTTTTTCATGCAAACAGTGGTGTTAAGAACCCATCCCAGTTTTCTGCCTAAGGTGTTTTCGGATTTCCAAGTCAATCAGGTCATCACTCTACCCACATTGTTTCCCAATCCCTCAACTCCTCCTGAGAGGTCCCTTCATTCTCTAGACCTCAAGAGGGTTCTGAAGTTCTACCTAGACAAGACAAAGGGCTTGAGAAAGTCAGACCGACTGTTTATAAACTATGGTTCCATAAATACTGGTTCTGCGGCTTCCAAAAGATCTATCTCTAGGTGGATTGTGTCTTGTATATCTTCCTGCTACCAACTGGCCAACAAGGCCCTCCCGGGCAAACCTAAGGCCCATTCTACCAGGGGAAAAGCCTCTACCACGGCTCTCCTCAGGAACGTACCTATTGCAGAAATTTGTAAAGCAGCCACATGTCGATCAGTACACACTTTCACTCGCCATTACAGTTTAGACTCTGACACACAGGCGGATGCTCAGTTTGGGCAAGCCGCTTTAAGAAATCTGTTTGGATGATTCACCCTTAAAATGTTTATCTTTGATGTACTTATACTGCTGCTCGTCCGCAGGAAAGTGGGTATGGGCTTGCTATTCTATTCAGTGCTTATGACTATTGATGAGTATCCCCTGGAAGAGAAGGATAAGTTACTTACCTGTAATCCTAGTTCTCTTCCAGGGGTATACTCATCAAAGTCATAAGCAACCCTCCCGCCTCCCCGGACAAGTATTGACAGTATAGTATTGTTTCTACATCTTCTGCCATGATTCCTTTATGTTTGTACACCGTAAAAAAGAACTGCCCTAACTGTCACCTGTGGTGCATGACGGGAGCAGAGGACTCCTGGAGGTCTTAAAGGCACAGTGTCCAGGTTCTTGGAATCCTTAAAGGCAGGGTGCCAGTTTTTTGATACTGTGATGTTTTCTCTTCTATGCAGCCTATGAGCTAATTGCCTGCTATTACTTGCCTTTTTTTCTGAAAATAAAGGGCTGTGTTGGAACACTATTACAGTGCATGTTCTCTGTTGCAGTGTTTATATGAGAGAATATTTTCTCTTCCAAAAAAACCCATGTCATTTTGGCATATTAGCCTATTTGAAATACATTAGGCTGCATATATTTTTATATGTATACATGTATATATGTATGTTTTGGAAGTACTCTGTACTTGGTTGTCTAAACATACACATATATATATATGTATTTTTTTTTATATATATGCTCCGGGGTCCCGCACGTGGGCGGGGATTATTCAGTGCTTATGACTTTGATGAGTATACCCCTGGAAGAGAACTAGGATTACAGGTAAGTAACTTATCCTTACTTCAGAAGGGCATGTCAGGGACCATCTATGTGCCATGGGACCAAATGGATATTGAGGGATCAAGGACGAAGTTATAGCCATTGGTGGATAGAGCAGGGAAATGGATCTCATGCTTTGAGAAGAACACTGCAGGTATAAATCTAGCTATAGGTGATATTAAAAGTCTGATAAGTAGCCTTATCAGAGAGCAGACTAACGTAGTGTTCGCCCAAGCTTGCATCCCAGCAATCGGCTGACCGACACCGAGCAGAACGGGACCGCATTTAACTCATACAGGTGCTAAATATGGACGGCCCTGAGAGAGATGTTCCCCGACCACCCTGATGTAGGAGTGTTAATGGCAGATACTATGAAACCAGGGGAGAGCATAACAGATTTATTGATAGACTATGGGGACAAGAGATGGGACAGCCATGGATTGATACAGGCCTACAAGTTTCATTCTTTTACAACATTCTCAAAAGGGGGTTACCACTGAGATACTGAGTGAACTGGACAGTGTGGTTTGGCTAGACACCAGATCCTGGAGGGAGATACAAGCCTCCATATTACATTTCCACACAAAAAAACAAGAAAAGATAGGGAAAAGCAAGAGCAAGCCCAGAGGGACACTGCGAAGTTGGTCCAACACAAATTGAAAAAGACCGCCCTCGAGGGGGTTGTGTTGGCCGCGAGCGTAGAACTGGCACCAGTCTTAAAGGGGGCTCCATTGCAGAACCCCAGAGGGTTCTAGCCCAACTATGGTGAAAGAGGCCAGGGAGATAGAGAGCAAACTGACCCAGGGAGTACTATTGTGACAGGATGGGCCACCTGGTAGACAGATGCTGGCTAAAGGCGTACCATGAGCAGAGATCGATGGCCCAGCCACCACAAAACCCTATGAATGATCACCCAAAAAAACCAAGCACAGGGGAATCAGAATGCACCCTACACTCAGCCGCAGGGAGGTCTGACAGCCGCCACACCCTTGCAGCAGGGATCAAGTAGTTGGGCAAAAATGTGGCAGCAGCAACCGCAGACATGGAACTCAGCCCAACCGGGGCCACAACCTCGGCAGAGAGGGGGTAACTGTCTGGGGAGGTAATACCTTCACACACTCACTTAGTCAAAATGTGCAGTTAGGAAACCCCCCCCCCCACCCAGCATAAATCAGAATAAATAGCACCCATTCACCCTCTTCCCAAAAGAATTGTACCAAACAAGAAGGAGGACCAATGAGACAATGTTGGGTTTTCAAACTTTTACTGGCGTTCATTGCTGCTGTATGTGTTCTGTCAACCGGGTATCTTCACTAAAGTTCGACATCAAGAGTGCCTCTGGGAGGAGGGGCTTCGTGACCCGGGCCTTACCATGAGTGACACGTTGGTTCATTGGAAGCCCGACACGTTCCGCTACCTAGGAATCCAGATCTACCGCCAGTCGAATGATCTTTTCGATGGGAACCTGGGAAGAGCGGTGACGTCCATAAAGTCGCATATGCGATTCTGGAGCACGCTGCCACTGGCTGTGATGGGTAGGATAGCACTCACTAAAATGGTGATACTCCCGCGGCTCCTGTACTATTTTACGAATTTGCCACTGTACGTGCCAGCTTCCTTTTTCACCGCCCTTGAGAAACAGATCAGGGACTTCATCTGGGGCAGTGCCAGACATAGGATGGCACTGAAAAAACTGTACCTGCCGACAGACCAAGGCGGGCTGGCGGCTCCTTGTTTTGAGCACTACTACCTAGCCTCTCAATTACAGTGGATTGCGCGGTGGATGTCAGATCGGCATTGTGCAAACACTGCAACTACGCAGCTGCCCTACCGTCTGGAGCATATAGTCAAGCTGTTCCACCCGGGGGCGCGACCACAACCACCAGAACCTCTGCTACTTGCTGTGGCCTACAAATGCTTCCGTAGGAGTCTATACATAACACGCAGCGTGACCCCCTATGTGCCGGCGATACCCTTAGAGGGAACTCCCAATGGGCAAGCGGTACTGGCAACACTTGCACTCAGGGAGTGGCAAGACAAGGGCATCCACACTCTCGGATACCTATATCATGAGGGGGCACTTACACCATACACAACGCTTGTAGACGAAGAGGGACTACCGCCTGGGCAATTTCTCATTCATCGTGCGCTGGTGGCCTTACGGCAAAATGGGAGGATATCACTACAGAGCCACAGACGCATCTCACCATGCAGTACTTACACATCATGGGGCAGGGTAGACACCTGACACACTGGTTTGCAGCCTCACTCAGAACTCACGCAGCGATCAGCCTTGATACACTTCGTCACAAGTGGGAACAGGATCTGGGTCACCAATTTGCCGATAAGGAATGGGTCCAGGTGCTCGAGAGCCCGACACGCATCCCTAGGAACATGCGCTTTCGGCAGATACATTTATACATAGTACATAGGGCATATCTAACGCCTGTGAAAATTAACCAATATTTTAATCGTGGAGATGCCACGTGCCCGAGGTGCGAGGGGACTGGGGCTGACCTGATACATATGTTCTGGAGCTGCAGGAGGGTGGGTGCATACTGGGGTGAAGTGGCCGCATTACTGCATGCTTGTACTGGTCAGGAGCTGCCGTTCGATTGGCCCACATATTTATTGCATAAGTTTCGCAGGACACCCAACACGAAAGTCACGTCCAGATTTTTAGATCTGGGACTGATAGTGGCCAAGAGACTGATCAGTAAAAGGTCCCCCCATATACACGCTTGGCGTAATTCCATGCTCGCGTGGGCCAAAGCGGAAAGTCTCGCCATCAAACGCGAAGAAACCCTGGGACTGCATAAGATCCCTATCGCCACATACTGGGACGCCATCTACACCGAACTACAATGCAATACACACACCGCCCACGGACCCCTCCGATGCACAAGCCGTAGGTCACTAGCATGTATACCGACTGAAGCAGCGTATACACCACGTCACTCTCTTACTGGCAGGCATATGCTGGCTGTAACACTATACAAATACACATCTTGGAAATGGGGTGGTAGCTATTAACTGTATGAACCACATGTAACAGTGTACATGAAAGCGCGGGGGTTTGGGGGCTGTACGTTTTGTTGCACACGGTTTTTTTTTGTTGCATTTCTCTTCCTTTTCCCCCCTCTTCCTTTTTGCAGTTAATGAATGCAAAGTTCTACTTTCCTCCCTTTTTATTTACCTGTGAATCTATTATTGACGCCTAACCGTATATGAGCGCCAGTGCAACCGCTCGCTCTGCAAGGCTGCACATGCAAGAACGTGCAGAGGTGGACATGTACCAGCATTCATGCTTCAGTGGACATTCAAGACTGTAAGATATGGTGTAGCTGTCATGCCTTTTTGTCCCCTCTTCTCCTCCCGCTTTCCTTCCCTCATCTACCTATTGGAGACAAGCTGCAAATGCACTTACAAGTCTTGTTCTCTATAGCTTTTTATACTGCCTTGTGAATGTTATGAGAATGAACATGAGTACATGTGCTGTGCGTTATGTAACAGCTGAAACTCCCAACAGTGCTTGCTCATGTAAGTGTCATGTTGTACTAATATGAAAAATCAATAAAACGGATTCACAAAAAAAAAAAGAGTGCCTCTGGGAGCCAAGACTCCACTCTGCTGCTGATTTCTCCCCCCTCCCCCGTGGGCGCGGTTGGCTGGCAGATAAAGTATTTAAAAAATAGACACCCAGATGCCCACGTCCTAAGTCAATTGGGACGGGTTCCAATCACCAAGTCGAAAGGGCCCCATTCTCAGGCATCTGTCCCGGGACCAATGATTCCATCATGGCGTATAATCCCAACAGTGCCCCCTAAAAGCCTCTGGCCAATGGAGGTCCCCCTTCCAATTCTAAAATGAAGCTGTCCTCTGTGGCGGGAGCCAGGATTCTCGTACACTTGGGATGGTAAAAACCACTACAAACTACATGCTGCACGCACAAAGAGCTGATAAGCTGCGAGGGGTCTGCATGGTGTCGAGTCAGTTGGGGGGATCACCAGGGTGACCAAGTGTCCCAAAATTGCTGAGGCAGTCCCAGTTCATCATCCGGCAGACTTCGGCAAAGGTTTTCTGGTCAAAGCCCTGGGTCCTCCATGTTTTTGTTCCCAACCCTGTTTTATTTTATTGTTTTTTTTTCTTCTTCTTTTCTTGATTTCCAAAGTCTGACCACCATGCGATCACCCTCCAAAATAGTGACAAAAGCATTCCAGCTCATTAGAAGATCCTAGCCACAAGCCAGGGACAGCAGGCCCAAATGCATCGGAAGCCACCAGGATGTGGTCCGAGGGAGAGGGGGGGTACCTGGGAGAGGGGGGGTCCCAGTGCCCACTGCTGCTCCAGATGAGAGCAGGACACCCGATGCGCTCACCCCCATTAGGCCTAGCACCTAATAGACGCCCTAAGCCTTGCATGCACTATCCAGAAAAAGTAGTAGGCCCGACCTCGGAAACCGCAAGAGGGCATAAGCAGGGGTAAATGGGGGCCACGGAACATATCTCTGACTCCCTCTGCCTCATGATAAATGAGGTAGTAGATCATGGGAGACCTAGAGAAGTGCCCAAAACCCAACAAGCGCAGCCCAAAGTTAGCCCAAGAAGAAGTCTCTAGAGAAAGGCCGGATTCGAAATATCTGGCTCCACAAGGGAGGTTCATGTTGCACATCACATGCTGGGAACTGAGGGATGCACACACACACACACGTGATCTTGGGGCATGTTGCAACCATCAACAACACTCAATAGGGACATGCCCCCTCATTGCACAGTCCCATGCACATGTAGGCTGGAAGACAACTCACACCAATGCCCCACCGTGCGCACACCAGGCAAGACACAATCTTAGGTAGCTAGTGGTGCCCCTACTAAAAGATGAGGAGATCAATCCCTATGCTCATGAGACACCCCATAAATATTTTGCACCAATCCAAGCATCCAGTTAGATATGGAGGAGGGGGGAGGGGCGGGGGTTCAGCGGCTCATAATAAAAAAGATTAACCTGTCCAATGCCCAATAATCTCACTTAAATTTCCTCCTAACTATCATAAGAAACCCCAACAGGAGCCAACTTCTGGTGCCTCACTAAAAATCGCAGCTAGTGGAGTGTGAAGAATACACCCGTAAGAAAAAAACAGGAACCCTAAAAAAAGCCATTAGTTACGGCGGACATGTAATGTTTCTGAATTAACAAATTAACCGAGTTCTTATCCAAACAGTTTAACCACAGAGTCTACAAGTGCACCACCACCCAACTGCCATATCAAACACCCCAGTACGGATAAGAAGTGTGCAAGTCAAGACTTTGAACCAACACTGCAAACTTTTTGTTTCAACTGATACAGGAAACCACAGTACCTGGGGACCACCAAAGCCTCTTTGGGGATCCATACCAAGAGCTGCACTGTCCAATATCAAGTTATGTATTATTGTACCTCTATATACCCTCTGTCTATTATGGGTGCTCCCGCACCTATTCACTGCTAAGGAGCTGCCTAGCCAAATGCAGTCTGTTCAAAAATTGTCCCAACTCTAGCTTAGGGATCTCTCCCATGTCACCTACAATTACACTAATCCAAACAATAGCATCCCACATGCACTACACAGTGCCCTCTTGCACAACATGTGGTATCAGCACTTGATTGCAGTGGGCTCCCAGACATCAGCCAGGTCATGTTACATCTATTTGTTGATACCGCATGCAGTTGGCACAGACAGACTTTACTTATCCCAAGAGGTAGCCCCTAAAAAATCAAAATACCTTCTTCACTTGTATCTATGCAGAATTAGGGCCAAACTCCAACCCAGCAAAGTAGAGTTCCACAGTGTAGTAGTGAATCTGACCTGATACAGAAACCAACCCAGCAACTTTCTACCTTTTCACCGAGCCTAGTGAGATCCAAACAAAGCTGGACAGGATGCGCAGAAAGGGCACAATAGGGGAGGACACTGTTTAGCCCCAAGACTACCCAGAAAAGAGATTCTTGGAGGTAGCAAAACCCCCAACTCAGTGCACAAACACGTCCGCTCCCGCCTCCATTTGTGGTCCAAGGGTGGCCCTTAGAGTATATGGGGTAGTCTTCTTTCACAACAAGTGGACCCCTGACATGGAATTCCTGTGTAGGGCATTCAAGCTTGAGGATAAAAAAGGGAATGAGTCACATGGGGGTGGGTTGAATGAGAACATGACCACCCCATGTCAGGAAATCTGGGATACTGAGGAGGGTGGATGCACTTGGCTAGAAGGGAAGGGGTGACCCCTAAATGTACAGAATCTTACACTGTATTCCTTGTGTTTCAGAGGTAAAGGAACACTTCCATTGGGCATAATTGAGAACTGTGGCACAATTATGAACATTCCGGGTATGCAATGGGGCACCTCCATGCTGATTTCTACTGGCAATGTGGCTAGTTTGCCTATACTCAGCTCGTCCCCGGATTGCGCGGGCTTTGCTCCCTGGTCACAATACACACCCAACCATTTCCTGGAGAACTGTCAAACTTGTACCAGCACCCGTTAAGGAAGAAGACAACGTAGCTGCATCAAGCTTGTGAGAAAAGAACTGCATATTATTTTGGCTGGGCTCAGTACAAGGACATTCCAGAAAAATTCAGACTTTTCACTGGCATACAAGTTTCGGCAGGAGGGTCGATGCTGTTCTTCACTCGCCAGGCAAAAATCAGCACCCTCTGGTTGCAAATAACCAGGTGGGAAATGCCTAAAATGATGAACAGCACTTACCTTGGTCTTAATTCAATCAAGGAAAAACTGCGAGCAATCCGCCTCATGGTAATGCAGCATCAACATGTTTTGGACTTGATGACCGCGATAGATGGAGGGAGGGGTGTGTGCAAAGATCAGTGCAGACTGATGCACCTTCCTTCCAGGGAATGACACAGACAATGGGACATTGACACTTGCCATCTAAGCACTGCATCAATTATAAAGAGACATGAGTGAAGAGGGAGGTGCTTCTGAGTAGGAGTGGTTTTTGAATTGGTTCTCCTGGCTCCCCCGGTAGATCCCCTGTTGTGAACTCTACATCAACCCTGACTCGCAAATACGTAGTGAGGCAAGCACTGAGACCTAGGCCTGAGGGTATTCATTGATAGGTCATAGGTGGGGTGGCACAAAGGTGGCAGACAAACGCACTAATAGGAAATCCCAGATCAGTCCCACAGATAGGCGCAGCGACACCACAATGGTCCAGGGAAGATTGACTCCAATAAAGCACACATGGGCAGAGGGTTACGCGCGCTCCTAAAAACACCATAAAGTCAGATGCCACATGGGTTTGGAAAATATAGCTAATCAGTACACCACATGCAGTGATCACGCGCTCCCCATGCCGGATATCTGGACACATTACCCACTGGCCACATTGTGTTCACGCAAGGTCGAGGCCCACCTGGATTATTTATTGAACAATTCATTTATGACTCGAAAGGCAGCAGCTCGCATTTCTTACCATACAAGGATCACAGGAACTGTTTATGGCCGACAATGAACTGTATAAAAGAATGTCTCAGATCGACTGTAAATTGAGACTGTCCTAAGACCCTATGCCTGTAACTGATCTCTCTGCCGCAATGTTTAATTAAACGAACTGATCCTGTTTTTCATGCTCTTTCAACAACATCATGACATAAATATCTGGGATCATTCCAGGCATAACCAAATTGTGTGAACCTAGCTCAGTACTGTTTTTCACTGATAATCCTTTTTGTTCATTATCACAAATGAAAGCACCTTCAAATATGCGAGTTCATGATGTGCATTTGACTCTTGTGTTTGAGTTATTAGCCTATAATTTTGCTCCATCTGTAAAGGGAGTCTCCAACCATTTCTGTAATAAGAGCTACTTATGGTCAATGAAAATCATACTGAGCAACTAATATTATTAGTGTTGTGATGGTGCTCTCAAGACAAGATTATATCTGTAGCCACCCTATGCAAAATTACTAGTTGTGATCACCTCTGTGCATCAGACAGTGTAGCCAGCAGTAATGTGAACAAGCATTGACAAAGCCAGTAGGTCTTGCCTATGCGATAGCTATTGGCTTTGCCATGTCTTTTAGCCATGTTGTACAGCAGCATGTCTAAAGGTTAGTGGTTTGGCGTAGAGTAGAATGGCATAGTACAGCTGTGAGTAAAAATAACTTATGGAACCAAACTTAAAATCAATGCATCCGTGGCAAGCATGATGAAGGTGTAAATGTGTTGTTAGAGTGACATTTATACAATATGATGACTGAAACCGACCCACGTAAAATGTAATTTTATTTTAGTTATACGAGTAAGCCAAAAGATGCAGACATAGCTAAACAATTTCACAAACTGTGTTTGATAACAGAATGAATGTAGAAAGCAGCATGAGGACAGGAAACCGAGGAAGTGTCCTGAAACACATACCTCAATCTTTGCACAATCAGCAGATGGACACTAGTTAAGATGACTCAATTTGTGCTTGGTCCATGCTCCACAGAAGGAAAAGTAACTGAGTGCCTGGCACGCACTGGCCAATTAGGAGGCAGCAAAGAGTGACAATGAGGCCAATGAATGGTAAGAAATGGGCGTGCTTCAAGTCCTTTATTGTAAACAATACCCCTCACAAGTGAAAGCACATGTGCTATTGCAGGTGAAACCTAAAAAGGCTTTGTCGGGCTGGAATGCCTTTACATATGTAATATGTAACAACCATATATTGAATGCCCCTGGCACCAAGGTAATACTATTGGCAACAAGAGTTCTCAATGCCACATCATTTATCACTCAAATGTTAGCTTAGAATATATTTTGAAAATGTAGCCATTTTTCTCCAAACATCAGCTTGTGAGTTCTGAAAATACACACATTTTCGGCCTGATTACACACTTTTCAATTTTGGTATACATATATTAATTCAGCCATGCTTCTTACTTAATGGTCTGGACTAGACACGAGAGCTACTTACAAGTAGCTGGAGAGCTGTCAGTGGCTTGGGAGCTACTCTTTCGGGAAGCCTGATCTATAATAATCTAGGCCACACTCAGGGTACACATTACAACTGGCTTGCCTCTTAGTTCATTAATAGCATTGTCATCATTGCAGGACTGTTTCTTAGTGTATGTTTAAAAACTCATTTATAATAAATACTTCTCAAAGCAGAGATGTGATCTGTTGTACTAGGGTGAAGTGCTTCCTTGTGTAAAAGAAATACACTTTTTTAATTTTGAGGAGCTATCATATTTTTACATTTTTGTTGCATGATTTACATGCCAAATAGTTTATAGACCTGGCTCGTGCAGGTCTCTTAGAGCCAGAGCCAACCCATTGCTTGGGCCTCTCTGTTCTTGGCTCACCCAACTTGTTCTTGGCTCACCCAACTCCACTCAGCAGGTACTGCAAGGAAAACAGAATATGTATCAAGGAACTGCTACTGGAAGTTTTCTCAACTGGGACTTCCCACCAAGAAGAGATGTTTTCCAAGTCTCAGAACACCAAATGCCCATGCTTCCTATATAGAATATGGAGACTAGGCTTTCTGGCCAGTGCCTTTTTAATGAGCCCGTGATGAAATGCGTACAGGCTTGGCCACTTGTAAACAGTCTCCTGATTATTGGATTTTATCCTGCTTCATATATTATAACCTATCAAGTACCTGGAAACTTGAAAGCCAATTCTACAAAGGTCGCTACAGGCTCGCTCAAGCAATTCGTAATTATTCTAACCTTTTGGACTTCAATGGCAATTTCTATGATACAGAAAAAAACAAAGTTTCTTCTAAGATTCCAACTAGGAAGTGCAGTTCCTTTGCTTTCTTGTGTCTAACTGTTCTGCAGTGACATTAGAGGCAAAGATTGAGGTTTTTTAAGAGGGGGTGGGCTTAGGGAGTTGCATCTATGTATTTGACCTATCTGTATAGCTTTTGAGAGTGTGTGGGCAGTAATGTATTTAATTCAGCAGATGCCGTGGCTACAACTGCTGTACTGTTATCTTAGGGTTGCTAGGTGTGGAATACACAAACCGGGTCTTTATCTTGGAGAAAATGTGCTTGGATGCTCAGACTCCATTGCAATCCGTGTTGTGTGGCAGTACCTACCTTGCTTCCTTTAAGGATCTTGGAAGGTCAGGAGTTTGGCAGTAGAATTACAGATTTGCTCTTGGCATCCTCTATGTTTACAACTAGCAACAGCGTCACATCAACCTAACATTCTTCTTGCTCTTGCGTACCAATCCTACACTTGTTTTGATAAGTGACTTCATGGAAGAGAGGTTGTGCTTCTGGCCTGTATGGTCAGAAACATGTACATTCATTTAACTAACTGGCTGATCTGCTTTCTTCACATCCAGCCGAAGTACTACACCATGTGCTGCTGTTGAATAAAGGCTTGTTCTCTTAATATCTTGAGTACCAAACGAAATGCAACTATTGACATTTTATCTGAAACAGTACTTTACCAACTCCTGGTGTCTCCCTGTAATGTTTTCAGCATCAGTATGCCCCTCCCAGCTCCAGTTCTGTGCCTCTTCAGACACCACCACCTGTTCTTGTCAACCTAACTGTAGCTTCACTCACCTGTGCCTGTCAACGGAACTCTAGCTTTGCCTCCAGTGATGAATGCTTCTACTATTCTCCCGCAGTGTTTGGTCTGGAAATAGCCGTAGTCTGAACCAGGCATCTCAAAGTGTCTGAAAAAAAGAGTACTTGGAACCCAGCGGCAGCCCTGTTTTTGTTTTGTGTACTCACCAGTCAGCTTCCCAGAGAGGCAAGGATTTGCCCTCTCACATGGATGAGACAAAAACGTAGTCCTATGAGAGGCCATTCAGGGAATCTCGCTCAACAAGCTAAGAGCAAAGCAGTCTAGGCCAGTACTACGTTTGTACTCCTACATAATACCCCACAGTGGTATGATTTTATATTAACCTGGGCAAACCAGCATCTGGAAAAAACCTGTTTGCCTCTTTTCTTCTGTCAAGGCCGTGAATAGTAGTTTGTCCATTTTGGGGTGACTTTTTCGAACCTAAAGTTTTAGGAAGTCCTCAAACTCCTCTTTAAGGAAATAACTTTTTTTTAATGCACTCCACCAGTGTGACTCTCCCTCTTCTGCCAGTGAGGCCCTACAGCACTGTCCTGCAAGACTAACAAGTCGTGACCTTCTACGTTCACTAATGAAGCGAAATCACCACTGATGCATGTGTCCTTTTGGTTCTGGATTGGCCATGCTCACCAGCTCCTTTAATGACCTCCACTTAGGCCATCTTTGTCCAGGCCGTATGCCCGAAAGTCTGCAGGATGTAGTCCTTTCCTTCAAGGAAATATTTAACTGGTTCAATCCTGGAAATAAAAACTGTATGTCATGGTGACTACTCTGCATTCCTGATCGGGAGGTGGTTGGGGGCCAGGAGAATGGGTAAAGCGGTGGTTGGGGGCTTGGAGAATAGGAAAAGAGGCATGCTTTTGTATTGTGCTTAGGCTATCCTGTTTTAGGTTTATACCTATAATAACTGATAAAACCCCACCGAAAGGGAAATAGCCCTCACCAGTGAAAACATATAAACACTGAAAAAGCACCTGCACAAACTAAATGCCATTCAAAGAAAGGAAAAGTAAAGTGAAGAGTCATTTTTATTTCTTCATGAAGGGGCCAGTGCAGTGTAACTTTGTTATACAAGGTAGCAGCAAGAAAGACTGGGCTAACATTATTCTGTTTGAGTCTTGTTGTTTAGGGATGTCATTAAAATATTGTTTTTTTTTTCAGTTATGTGGTCTTTTGTCTCAAGATGCAGGGTTTAGAAGCATGTTTTAGGTCTTGATTAATTATTTTATAAACTGCAGAGAATCAAGAAATATCAAAATCATATTTGATATTTTGGCTACGTTTGAGTCTTTCACTGTTAGGTTAAATGGCTGGTTTCATGATAATCTTTCCTAATATGTACCATCACATTTACTCACAGAGAATGGGTAAAACCCCTTGATACATCAGCCCCCTTTTCTAGTGAGTCAGTATTGATAGTAGGCGGATCTCGGCTATTTCATGCCGGCCGCAGCGCGGGAGCGGGCGCATTTTAGATAGCGCTGTTGCTCGAGTCACTCTTGTTTTAAAACCACTCTGCTGCTAATTGTGTTGTAATTGTGAATTTGAACTGTTTTTAGCCTACCTGCTATCGAGTTAATATTTCTGGCACCGGCCTCTGTCTTCAGCTACCGGTCCAGTTCACTTCCTCATTTTATCGCTGGGGCCAATCACTGAGGGCGGGAGGCGGGGCTAAGGCGGATCTCGGCTATTTCATGCCGGCCGCAGCGCGGGAGCGGGCGCATTTTAGATAGCGCTGTTGCTCGAGTCACTCTTGTTTTAAAACCACTCTGCTGCTAATTGTGTTGTAATTGTGAATTTGAACTGTTTTTAGCCTACCTGCTATCGAGTTAATATTTCTGGCACCGGCCTCTGTCTTCAGCTACCGGTCCAGTTCACTTCCTCATTTTATCGCTGGGGCCAATCACTGAGGGCGGGAGGCGGGGCTAAGGCGGATCTCGGCTATTTCATGCCGGCCGCAGCGCGGGAGCGCAGCGGACGCGCGCAGCGGGCGCGCCGAAGGCGCGCCAAAGGCAAGCCAGTCTGCGCCCGTCTGCGCCTGGACGTCGCCAGTCGCTAGTCACTCTGCCAGCGTAGACGAAAACACGCGTCTATATTCTCGGGATAAACTCATGGCCATTAGACCAACAAGGAACACGGGCTGTTCTCTCCCCCTAGCCCTCCCGTGGGTCCATTCTGCTGTAGGAACTGCGGTTTTGACTCAGGGGTAATTACCTTTCCTTCCCCTATTCACCCTTTGGTAGTGGGTCAAGATATCAAAATGTTCAGTCTTAATTGCCGGTCACTGGCTAAACATTATTTAGATGTATATGACCTACTACAAGGCGATTCACCAGATGTTTTCTTTCTGACGGAAACATGGCTGTCAGTAGACACGGTGGCTGAACCTGGTCTTGCACTCCCCCAGGATACAGTATTGCAACCCTTAACCGAGAGACAAGAGGTGGTGGTGTGGCAATCGTGTTTAAATCATGCTACACCTGCACACTGATTAAGGAAACTGTAGCGGGTTGTGAGTGCGGCCGTTTCAGGATTACTTTTAATTCCAATTTTACTATGTCTGGCATCCTGGTCTATCGTCCCCTGGCCCCTCTAAGGAAGGTAGGGCTGCCTTGGCTGACCTAGTGGGCGCCCTGGTTGTGAGGTATGCCAATTTCTCTGTTATTGGGGACCTAAACTTGCATTTTGATAATTCTCATGATTCAGAAGTGGCCAAGTTCTCAGCGGACCTAGCAGCCTGTCAGCTGCGCCAATTGGTGCTGGGCCCTACACATTCTGCTGGTCACTTACTTGATCCAGTTTTTTCGAACCTTCCGCGTCTCTCTGTCTCGACTCCCACTCCCTTATGCTGGACTGATCACTATCTGATTCCTATGACGCTTTCGGGGGTAGTGCCCTCACGAAAGTCACTTCAGAAATGCACGCTCCGTCGCCCTTGGCATAAATTAGACTTCGACCAACTTAGTACTTTCCTTTCTACGAGTGTGCCTAGTTGGCCAGAGGATCCAGATATCGCCAGTGAGGCGCTCTATGATTGGATAAGACAGCCTTTGGATGATATGATCCCGGTTCAACAATCAAAATGTCGAAGCACCAAGGCCAATCCATGGTATAATAACAACTTAGCCATTATCTGCAAATCGTGCAAACGACTGGAACGGGAGTGGAGGAGAGACTTTGACTCTACTCGGAAAGGTCTTTATCAGTCAGCCATTAAGAATTATCATAGGGCCGTTCAGAAGGCACGTGCCACTTATTTTTCTGAAGAGATCAGAAACAGCCAGAATCCCTCCAAGAAGATCTTCGCTATTATTAATAATCTTAAAAACGCAGGGGCGCCTGTGACTTCTGTCATTAAGTCTAATGAACAATGTGAGGACCTTGCCACCTTTTTTATCACAAAGGTGGACAATATCTATAAAACCTTCCCCCAGATAGCCAATGGCCCCGATTCTGAGGACCCTGCTCCCTCTGCCCATATATTGGCTGCTTTTCCACCAATCACTGAAGAAACGCTTAGCATACTCTGCAGGAAGACTAAATCGGGTTCTCCAGCTGACCCTATGAAGCCGGAACATCTAATAAGACTTTTACCTGTGCTTCTCACACCTCTGGGCCAGGTCATTAACCTATCCCTGGCCACAGCCACAGTACCGAGGACATGGAAGCAAGCCGCGGTAAGGCCGCTATTAAAGAAGCCCATTTTAGATCCTACAAAATCCGAGAACTATCGTCCCATCTCCTTGCTTCCCTGGATTTCTAAAATATCTGAAGCTTATGTTAACACCATTGTCTCAGGTCACTTGGAGGAGAATTGCATATTGGACTCCTCTCAGTGTGGCTTTCGCCCGGGTCTTAGTACGGAGACCGCATTGCTAGCTGTGACCGAACACTTGAGAGCAGCTCTGGATGAGGGACGTACTTCGGCACTGATCCTATTGGACCTCAGTGCCGCATTCGATACGGTTTCCCACCAGATCCTGATCCAGAGACTGAAGGATGCTGGTATTGTGGGCCCCGCCTTGGCGTGGCTCACCTCCTTCCTCTCGGACAGGTCCTTTCAGGTGTCGGCCCCCCTTTTTCTTCTAAGGTGCATTCCGTCAAACAGGGCGTCCCGCAGGGCTCTGCTCTAAGTCCTATGCTTTTTAACCTGTACGTCCAGCCCTTAGCTGCAATAGCTAAGAGGAGCGGGTTGACTATAGTGTCATATGCCGACGACACTCAACTGGTCGTCGCCCTGTCTAATGACTGTCTAAACGATGCTGCTAAGTTTCGAAGGGGGTTGGCGGATGTTGCAGGGTGGATGACCGCCAATTGTCTCCAGCTCAACGCCAGCAAGACTGAGGTCCTGCTGGTAGGAAAAGATCCTGAGCTATGGAGCGGACATTGGTGGCCCTCCGCCCTGGGACCGGCTCCCACTCCCAAACAGGTGGTGAAAAATCTCAGCATCTGGGTAGATTCGGCGCTTAGTTTCTTAGATCAAACTAAGAGGGTAGCGCCGACCTGTTTTGGTATCCTGCGCAGCCTCAGGCCTATTTTGGGCTTCTTTGACCCCTCTATCCGGCAGACGATCGTGCAGGCATCTGTGCTGTCAAGATTGGACTATGCCAGTGTGCTCTACCTGGGGGTCAACAGGGCCGAGATTGCAAGATTGCAGAGGGTCCAAAATGTTGCCGCTAGAACTCTTCTTGCCATGCCCAGATGCTGCTCTACCTCTAGTACTATTCGCCGGCTACATTGGCTGCCAGTGGAGAGGCGGGTGGAGTTCAAGTCTCTCTGTTTCGCGTTTAAGATCTTGAAACATCCGATCCCTGGGATATTATCTGGCCTACTTTCTGCCTATATTCCCACGCGTCAGTTACGCTCCGCAGATCAACAGCTGGCATCGATTCCACGTGTGAGGAGGGCACGTGCCGGTGGGCGCTCTTTCCGCGTGTTGGCTGCTAAGCTGTGGAATGGTCTTCCAAGTCATATCCGGTGCATGGATAACTATTTTGCTTTTCGAAAAGCACTGAAAACCCACCTATTCCCTCTCTAAGTTACCTGTCCCCCCGTCTGTCTTTTTTTCTCCTCTCTTGGTTTTCTTTCTTTTGCTAGATCGGACTCTTGCAGCCAGTTGCTATTATTGCTCTTAGCGCCGGGACGCCCCCTTGCCGGGGCAGCTGAGCGCTCTACAAAACTGCTTAACATAACATTAACAGGTGAATTGCCAAACACCCCAGGCTTTAAACATTCAATGCAAGATGTAGTGACCGGTATATGTGAAAAGAGTGCAGTCACAAAGCATCTAGGATACGGGTGAAAACATGACACCAGACTTTTGGAAAACATGGAACGCAGTGTCACTTGGAATGCTGCTGCAAAAAGTTCTTACCAAGTTCAACAAAGACGGGAGTGATATTTTTTATATTTGCAGTGATTCAGCTACGCATATGAAAAAGTTGTGTGATTACCTGTCAAAATTGATACCTGAGCTGAAGTGCTTCCCTGTAAGAGATCCTTGCCACTTGCTAGATGGTATGCTGAACGCATCTTTACAATCCCCAGAGTTAATGAAGAATGCTATTGACTTTTTAGTCCATTCTGGTGCACTTTTGTGGTATGCACAGGAACTAAAATGTAAATATTTCTCATTTTGTGCTTTGTGTGTCATTTAGCTGGTGGTTCTTAGTCCTAGAGGCTTTGAATGTTATAGTATCCATGTGGCAACCATTTACAGAATTTCTGCTGAGTGATGATGCCAAAGGCAAGAAATGTGAGGATCTTCGGTTGCATATTGATAGTGATGTGAAAAAAGTACACTCTACTGCATTCTTAGATTTTTACAGAAAAACATGACTGCTGTAGTGGACATAAAAAACTAGAGTCTGAAAACGCCCTTGTCTACTAAGTGTTCAGCATAATTGGTGTAGATGTGAAACATCTCCTTGAGAGTAGGCTGGGCAACACTTTTAGTGACTGCAGCACTGCAACATGTTCCATGTTAAAGTGTTTGCCAATTGGTAAGCAAAGAAAGGTTGAGGAGCAATTCAGGAAATTTTATTTTACAATGTATGAGAAAAGGCTTGCAATGAAGCATAGAAATGTCTGTTCACCAACCATGGTATTTGAAGTCAATGAAGCCTCACTGTGGTACTCTGCACAAGTTCTAGATCCCTTCTGTAAAGGGGAATTTTCTTCGGACTTTCAAAAGTGCTGCTTAATTTTTGACCGCTTCAAAAACACTGAGAGCAAATGCGCCCAGTTCAAAGCATTTATTGCTGAACCCATCACAGAGAATCGCAATCTTCAGGTGCACCAGTATTGGCATGGAAAGCTATACCAGTGGCCAGAGTTAGCAAATTGCATACTGGCTGTTTTGGCGTTGCCTGTCTCAAGTGCCAATGCTGAGAGGGCCTTTTCACAGATAAAAGTTTACATGGGAAGGAAAGAGCAAGCTCACATGACCAAAGACTCACTGAAGAAGTACTGTATGGTGTACTTCAATAAGTTTGATTTGTAAAAATGTATTTGGACCTCATATACGCTGTATGTACACTTGCTATATACCATGCACTATCAGTGCATAGAGCAGTAATAAAAGCAAAACATTCCATAAACACTAGAAAAACACTGTTTCTGTTGTTTTTAATGGCGTGAAAATGTATAACCACTGTTTTTTTAAGGTATTGGAATCACTTGAAAACACTAAAAAATCCCCACCAGAATTTTCCCAAAATAGAAACTGAAAACAGGAAAGCCTGTGCTTAATATCGTTATGCGATTATTATGCGTTCGCAATATAGCCATCCTTTCTTATGGATATGGGAGTTCAAACAGTCAATCACATGTCAGGTTGTGTGCTGTTAATAGAATTTATGTAATGTTTACGTTTAGTGCCTTTTTTGTATGATCACCCTTCCTCCCCACTCCAACCCCATTCCCCCAAGATTTTGGACTGCTACTGCTGGTTTTTCGACTCTGAACTGATCCCTGCTGTCTAGGCCCCAGTGCATGTGCTCTGACCCCAAGGTTTGTGTACAGCTGGCTAATACCTATCTGGAATATTTAGCTTACCTATAAGTCAGTCCCTAGTATATAGTACAAGAGGTACCCATGGCTAGTAAGTTAAATGTCACTAGTACAATGCAACACTGAATTGTGTAACCATTAGAGTGACCAGGTGAAAATATGACTCTAGGCCTGCCTCCGCAGCCTAGTCGGGCAGCTTTAAAACTACCAACCTGACATGGCAAAATTAACCCTTTTGCCAGGTCAAAACCGTCCCTTTTAATATAAATAAGCCTCCCCTCCCCCAGGGAAGGCCTTGGTAGCCCATAAGACAGGGTGCTAAATATTAGAAAGAAGGGTATGCTCCTCTTGTGTTTAACATAGCCTGACAGCGAAAACACGAAATTGCTGTTTTCACTGTAGCAAGGCTGGTGGTCCCATTGGCTAACATGAAGTTATACTAGGCCCCTCGCTAAGTGCTAACTTCCACTTGGGACCACAAAAGATATTAGTGCAAGGTATCAATTTAATTGTTACATTAAATCACTATCATTACTGAGGTTGAATATATAGTAACTTTTGATAGGAAGATGACTTTAGAAAGTCACCGCTTTATTTCCCAAACCTCTGGTAGCCCTTTCTTGCTATGTGCAGTAGTTGTCACCTGATACTACATGCTGCCCGCCTGATAGAATCACTCCCAGGAAAAGGAAACAAAGAAAACTGTTGGTGGGAGGAGACGTGATCTCCTTCAACAGGGCTGCTACTCTGTGATTGTTTCTTGCCAAACCCCCAGGAAGTGATGTAAAGTAGGAAGGGTTGCCTGTGGGAATTGTTACCCCATTGACTTGTGAATCCTCCCCTCCCACAAACACAAAGTTGGCATGAAGGTGTCACCCCTAGCATACAGTCCTCAGATCACTACTGGATTGGAAATAAGACAGAAGAATTACCCTGCTGCCCCGTGGACCCAGCAAAGAGATGCTGCACCAAAGAAGGGACTATACCTGCTGAATCCAAGGGATCTACAAAGAGGACTGGGCCTGCTGTGCCCACTCATGGAGAAGATCCCCACTTGGGCTAGGACAGAAGAAGTGACTCCAAGGGCTAGGAGGCTAGCCCCCTGTTAAGCATCAGGGCGACAAAAGCTAAACACGCCTGCACCCTCGAGAGCCCAGCTGCCCAGGAATGGCTGCCCCTCGGAGACAGAGTCCTCCTGACCTTCAAGAGGTGCCCCCTAGGTTGTTGGACCCATGATAGAAGTCAGTGTACTCTGGTTCCCCTATAAGAAAGATTTGCTTACCTACAAATAACTGCTGTAACCGGGAGACTAGTTGACCAGTTGCAACTGGACCTGTGCTGAACTCTACTGGTATCTCATGGGAGATCAAGTCCTGAGGCCATAGACTATTCCTGATGTTTGTGGATCCAAGTATCCTCAGCATGAAGTATTCTCAGCATCCCTAGTATCAGGACCACTTATTTTCTGGACTGTGGTAAAGAATAAACCTACAGTGAAGAGCCTGAGTCTGTTCGCCCAACAGGTAACTGTCCTTGGTCTGAGTGGTCCCTGTGACTGGCTCCCAACCCATTCTGGCCCGTCCAAGAGTGTGCAGGTAGCCGTTCTAGCCCGTTTGCTCAACACCGCTACAATGATTTATTGCATTCTGAAGAAAAATGTAGTGGTTTATTTTAACTCTTAAAAATCACATACCGAGTTTCCCTCAATATACTTTTGTTATTTTGGTGTCTATTTAGATCTAAAAATATACCCTGTTTTTACAAATTGGTGTCAGATTTTTGCTGTGGCATGTTTTTTACTTACTGACCGTTTTGTTTCCTTTCCTAAGCATGACTGCTCCGTGCCACAGCTACCCAGGACTGAGCTAAGGTGTTGTGACAAACCTAACTGGACCTGATACAGATTTATGACATTACATGGTGAGGCCTCACAACCATGCCACATAATCCACTTTCCTACTGTTTAGTTTTAATGGATATGTGCCCCTGAGGATTGCTTAGCTGAACCCCTTCCCAGGTATCAGACTGGTTTATGTTTATTTTCTCATCACTGCCTTGCCATTGACACTGTGTGGCAGCCAAGCAGAGATGCTGAGGATACTGTGGTGTGCTGTGAGTCTTCTGTGGGCCACCCTTGAGTTCACCAACATCAGGGATCATCTCATTTATTTGAAGCATCTCCAGTAGTTGAGGCTTGGAACACTCTGGGCGCTGCGGCAGTGGCGAAACTCTGTCTTCTTGACCTGAGCGCCACCTCTTTCCCCACTGTTCTGCATTTCGTTGGATCCACTCTGCCAGTGGCTCAACGACGAGTGCAAAGAGGAGCTGTGAGAGAAGACCACCCTGCATCGTACCCCTCTCTTTTGGAAACAAGGAGGACAGTATCCTATTAAGTCGAACCCACGCCCATGGAGCCTAGTACTAGGTCTTGACATGTTGCAAGAACTAGGGCCCAAAGAACAAACGCCTCAGGATCTTAAACATGAAGAAGAGATGAACTGAAGCAAACACCTTTTCCAAGTCTATTGGGACCAATGCCCTGCATTTTTTCATTTCAGCCACCCTGACCATGACCATCGGCAGCCGCCATATACAGGGCTGAGTCCCACAGTCTGGCGTAAAGCCATTTTGGTTGGGGTGAATCAGACATCCTATTACTTGTGGTAGTCTTCTAGCTAAGATTTTTGCCAAAGTCTTGGCCTTTAAGTTAATGAGAAAGGCTGATGTAATGAGTAATCTTTTGGGTCCTTCCACTTCTCACCTCTAGCCGTGTCCTCGGTGAAGGCCCGGATGGAGTGTTTCCCAGGTCGTCACTGCATCTCTACCATGCAGCCCGTCTCCCCTCCAATACCGGCTAGTGGGCGATGCAGGACCCCTAGATCCTGGTGGAGGGGCATGAGCAGCTGCACCCAATGCATGCAGGAGGATGTGAAGTTGCCCGGCAGTCGTCCCCCCTAGCCAGGCCTTCAATCAGTGCACTCTGCTCTGCCGGCTGCCTCTTTCGTGTGCAGTTCTGCTCAAAGTCGAGCTTCGGTGGACACCAGTTACCAGGTACCACATCAATCCAGCTCTAGCCCTTCATATGAGCCACCCAGGAGCATGAGACGGCAGGATAATGTGTGGATTACCGGGGCTCAGTCGGAGATTTACAGTACCACGACTGCCATCTAGGATGAGTAGACCATGTCCCCATGTAGGTCCTATTCTTGACCCCATTTTCACCAACTGGAACTCATTGACATGGAGCACTCTTTTACCCCTCCAATGGACTAACAACTTCGCAGTATTTTCACATTGCTTTTTCTCAATTGTTAATTCCCAAAAGAAGCAGCCCCACCCCAACCAGGATTGCAAGCACCTGGTCTAAAATTAAGACAATTGCTCACAAGTGTTAGCTATTGGCCTCCCACTTCCATTTCTTAGGTTTCGGAAGCCACAAATAATTTTGATGACTGGCTGTCATCAGCCTTGGGCAGCATTGCTCCTTGAAAACCAAACCGCCCATCCAGAAAAGCACCTTTTTCCTCATTGACGTTCAGATGAACCAAGAACACCTAAGCGTCAGTGTAAAACCCTGGATCAGGTCTGGAGAAACTCATATGATTTAGAAGCTAAAGTAACCTAAAAGAAGGCTATTATAAATATAAAAGTCTTATTTGGACCACTCACGCCTCATACTGTATGCTGAGAATAGAAACATCCAACAACCCAATTAGTGAAATGTTCTCAAATGTGAAAAATATACTTAGTACTGATGCCTATAACAACACGTCATGGATTTACCTCTCCTGAAGAAGCCATCAGCTGATCCCAATCTGTTAAGCAACTATTGTCCAATATATTTCTCTTTGAGACTTTAAAGGAAGAAATTATTAGTCGGCTCTCAAGCTACCATGAATCTAACAATCTTCAAGATGCCACCGAATCTGGATTCCGACCCCAACACAGCGTTAAGTATGGAGTGCCCAGGGCTCCTTGCTCTCCTCCCACTATTCAACATTTATATAACGCCTTTCTCCGTGCTAATTAGACCATTTGGATTTGACATCCTGTCCTACACAGAGGATACCCAAAATGTGATATTTGTGTCAGACTGTATCTAAATGAAGGACACTTCAGTGCCTGCAGGTATACAGTAGCCACCTGAATGAACAACAACTGCCTGATACTTGTTGCTCTTCCATCTGGTCTCCTTGCTGGTGGCCTCCTGAGTTGGGGGCCCATTCCTATGCCAGCCACACCTACAAAAAGATTTAGATGTCTACTTTGATTCCAGTCTTTTTTTTTGCTTTCTAGGTTAACCAAGTTGCAGCAGTGATTAGGCAAGCTCTCATAACATCTAGACTAAATAACAGGTAATAGTTATATCTGAGTTTACTGGAATATCTTATTCACTGCCTGAAAGTGGTTCAAAGTGCATCTGCCCAGGTGATCCTGAAGCTCGCCCCACGTCGACAGTGTCCCGTTTTTAAAGACCTCCACTGGCTGCCTTTATGCAAATACTCCACCTTCAAGGTATTTGCCTGGCTCACAGAGCCTTTCTTACTGATCCTGTGCAGATTTCTACTTTTCCTCCCATTCCACATCCTTCGGTTGGCCAACACCTACCATCTACAGAGTCCGTGAGTCCAGAGGATTCAGCTAGGCAGCCTCTCCAAACTGTGGCACCTCCTCCCATCTACTGGTTGTTCCATCACATTGACTGTTTTTAGGAAAGAGCTAAAAACCTGGCTTTTCCAGCATACACTGTATGGCCTTCAAGATGTTCAAGAAAACTCTAGCACTAGGGTGTCCAAGGGGAAGCAGTTCACTATACAGATTTCATTCATTTAGCAGGTTATTGACAAGCAGAGAGAAATGGTTCCAACGAAGGGCATGATTCACAAACTGAAAGACAAAACATTAAACCAATGTACTGCTGAATATGACACAAACATTTCAATTTCTCATCACTCCACGCTAATGGAGCATGAACAAGATGAGTAGTACTTACATAAAATGGAGCACCCAGTCCGGCTACAATGGACTGCATTAACTAAGGGAGGTAGTAGTATTGGGGTGGGGCTGTCAAAGACAAAAGATTTAAATATATCCTTGTGCAGACAATGGCAGACATATTGATGCTGCATCGCCAATGTTGACTGTGCTTCGTGCTTGAAATCACCAAAATAAAGAAAGGACCATTAGAAAGCATCAGACAGGTCACCATATTGGGAGAAGGTTCTTAATTAAACGCCATGACAGGAAAGTGAAATTGTAAAATGTTGTAATTTAATCCATAATAAGTCAGGAAAAAGCTGACCATCCAAGAAGCACAATGAGGAAATAAATAGATATGCAAAAAATTATTACCAATTGTCAAATTCTAAAACAAACAGTTGAAGTTGGAAAGTGCAGCCATCTTTGAATGGTATTATAGATACTTTATAATTGTTTTACATTTGCAAGATTTCTGACATGGTGATTCTAAAAGTATCTGCCATCTTGGAATGATATAACAATGGTAAATATGTGCAGTACTTTCAAATATGGCCACCCGGTTTTTAAGCAGTGGCCGCTTCCGGTGCAGTGCACTACCTATTTTTTTTTTTTTGTTTGAGTTTTATATAGCGCGAACTAGACCCGGAGGTATCAGAGCGCTTTGCATGAGCACCAGTTATGTTACAGACAGACACATTCATTTATGTATTTATTTTTTTAAATGAGGGGCAGCACAGCAAGCCTAGTACCAATGTATTGGGAGCTGCTAGGCTCTAAAAAAAAAAAAAAAAGTAAAGTGATGACAGTACTAAAGCAAACACTTGCCGCACTAGCCCTGGCACGGAAGGGCACTTATTTTACACAAATGTGATGTGGCAGAATATTGTCGTTCGCAGTGCAATACAGTGAATTGCTGAAGTGGGCTGATCTACTGCCCCACGCAGGATACTTTGGTGGACGAAAGCAAAATGTGAATGACATTTGAACAGACCAATGGTTGAAAAGTGTTGTCTAAAAACCGCTCTATGGATGTGTATGTATTATTTTGATTTCTCTTTATTACATTCGTCTGGCTAGGCAGCTAAAGCTATATGAAAGCTAGTCCTAAAAAGGGTCCCTGTAACTTGCCAGGAGAGATTCTGCCCTAATGATGCAAAAGGAGGGACACTGTCCCTCCTTTTGCTGCCTTTGATTTGGGTCCCAAATGGTCAGTTAAGGTTGATGTGCACTCAGCGCGCTCGACAATCATATTTTGCCATTGTGAGAAGTAACAGTGCTGAGTGACCCATTGCTGCAGCGTGAGGAATCATTACGTTCTGTGATTGATTATGTGGCCCTCAGTGGTTCGATGTTGATAGGACTGGCAAAGAGATTCAGAATCCGGAGAGTCATTGCCTGAAAGAATACATATGTCCAGCCTTAAAATAGTAGGGCAGAAGGACACGGTTTATGATCCTCTGGAGACACAACCAGCTTCCTTTCCTTTTAGATCCATTTAATGACTGTCTTCTAGAACCCACGGGAGATTCTTTTGGGGATGATGGTTGGCAAGCCTTTGAGTGTGCTTGCCATACGTCCCTTTTACTAATAAGGAATTCCTTGGATGATCTTCGACCATTTCTGAGCTGTTAAAACCGGATTCAGGGAGTATAATATTCCTGTGTGTAGCAGTGTGTTAGCCACAGCCTCAGGAATGTTTCCTCATTGGGAAATTGGATCCGAAATCTCCAAACTGCAAAACAGAGCAGTGCATATTATTTTCCCGCCAAAAAAACAGGATCATTGAGACGCATGGTGCTATGGACGACTATTGAAATCAAGTCAAATTAAATAACTTTATTCAGCCCCAAAAAAGGACATAAAAGACAAATACAAATAACAAGAGGAAAATAATCAATCAATAAATACATATCACAGAAGTAAATAAACATAGTAAATTAGAAAAAAGTAAAAACAAATTAAAACACCATAAAAATTACAGTAATAAAAACGGCACGACAAACAGCCCGGAGAATTATTGAAATCAAATACAATACAGCACCCTCTGCCTGATATGTAAAGTAGAAAACCAGAAAGCACCCAAATATCTTTCATTAATTTTTGTGTATCATCAACCAACTAAGGGGCATATTTTAAAGCTCCTATCGCCACTGGAACGTCACTTTTAGTGACGTTCTTATGGCAATATGGGCTTCGCCTTATTTACAAGGTAGGGTTAAGCCACTTAACATGGCTTAAATGCCGTCTTGTGAATAAAGCCCCCTTTCACGCTATACTTAGCGTGAAAGGGGTAGGCAATGGGTGTTGTGGTGGGCGTTCCAACACAACACCCATTGATTTTGACGCTGCCCCCTATTTACAAGGGTGGCGTAAATATGTTCTTACCCTGGCGCAACGAGGAGAAATGTTTAATTTCTGCTCATTTTTGCTGTTTCAGTGTGTGCTGCGTTGTGCAGCACACATGGAAACAGCAAAACGCCAATGATTGTTTATGTGCAGAACGGTGTCCCTTCCTACACATGAACAACATTTTAAAAAAATGATGTTTTGCAACTTCTATGTGTACTACATGGTACACTGACAAAATATCGACACCCAAAATATCCCCATACAAAAATATTGTGACCAAAATATCGATGTCAAAAATATCTGCATCCTATACTTATAATGGTAAGTACAAAAATATCGGGGGGAAAATATCGATATCATAAATATAATTGTACAAAATATCGTTTTTTTAATATATATATATATATATATAAAATAAATTAATAAATATTAAATATATTAAAGAATACATTTTTGTTTTTTAAATAAATTAGATTTAATATACATTTTAACAAATATAACAAATAAACTTTATTTAAAAAAGCTAAACACATATATAATAATTAATATATATATATTTACTTTAAAACAATTATAAAACTAATAATTTTAATGTATTTTATAATTTTAAAATTATATAAAAATTTAACAAATGAATATATATATATATGTATATATATATATTCATTGTACATATACCAATAACATAAAATCTATTTAAAAAACATTCTATTATAAATTAAAACATTAAACTATTTAAAAATCTTTAAACTTAAATTTCCCACTCCTGTGAGTGAAACAGTAGGGAAAGTGTTGGATAGCGGAGGGGTAAAAATTACTATTCCCACTCCAGTGAGTGCAACAGTAGGGAAAGTGTTGGATAGCGGAGGGGTAAAAATTACTATTCCCACTCCAATGAGTGCAACAGTAGAGAAAGTGTTGGATAGCGGAGGGGTAAAAATTACTATTCCCACTCCAGTGAGTGCAACAGTAGGGAAAGTATTGAGTAGCGGAAGGATAAAATCTACTATTCCCACTCCAGTGAGTGCAACAGTAGGGAAAGTGTTGGATAGCGGAGGGGTAAAAATTACTACTCCCACTCCAGTGAGTGCAACAGTAAGGAAATTGTTGGATAGCGAGGGATAAAATTTACTATTCCCACTCCAGTCAGTGCAACAGTAGGGAAAGTGTTGAACAGCGGAGGGGTAAAAATTACAATTCCCACTCCAATGAGTGCAACAATAGGGAAAGTGTTGGATAGCGGAGGGGTAAAAATTACAATTCCCACTCCAATGAGTGCAACAGTAGGGAAAGTGATGGATAGCAGAGGGGTAACAATTACTATTCTCACTCCAGTGAGTGCAACAGTAGGGAAAGTGTTGGATAGCAGAGGGACAAAATTTACTATTCCTACTCCAGTCAGTGCATCAATAGGGAAAGTGTTGGATAGCTGAGGGACAAAATTTACTATTCCCACTCCAGTCAGTGCATCAATAGGGAAAGTGTTGGATTGTGGAGGGGTAAAATGTACTATTCTCACTCCAGTTAGTTCAAAATTAAAAAATATATATATATCATCAACAAAACAAAAATATATATTTTAAAAAAATATATAAATATGTTAAAAATAAAAATATATTTAATATTAAAAATAAAAACATATAATGTTAAATACTTATCACTAATACCTACAAATATTATATTAAATAAAATAAAAAATAACTTTCAAACAAATAAATATTTTTATTTAGAAGTTTTTATTATCCAAAACATTAATTAGTACATAACTTTAGTCTATTTACTTCCTAACCTATAACACCACACAACTCACAACCCACACCGGAAAAAAAATGTATTTGCATATTTAACATAATTAACTATCAATTTAACAAATATTAATTAAAAAACAAATTAAAACACATAAAATTTAATTAACTTCCCACCCTTTACACCTATAATCCCCACAACACACACCTAAAATTAAACTGTAAAAAACTTTTTCAATTAAATACCTAATAGTAATTAACAACTAATTATAAAGTAAGTAAAATGAATGTACTCCCCACTCTTCATTCCTATAAACCCAAAACTCAGACACAAAAAAATAATTAAACAATTACACTAATTAATTATCACTTAGGGGCCCATTACGATACCCGGCGTAAATAAATCCGCCAGGCATGGAAGCGGCAAAAATCCGCCCGCACACACCGCCTGAACACCGACCACGCCATTACGATTACACAAACCGAAAACCGCCATCGGCGGAAAAATCACACAAAATACCGCCCGCCATCGTCCGAGTCGGAGTCAAACCGCCCGCCACGGACGGAAACACGCACGACAACACAAAACCGCCCGCCCACACGGCCGACACACCGCACGTGAAATTACGATCGCACCGCCATGAGCGCGGAAAAACCACAAATATACCGCCCGCCAGCGCAAACAACGCCGATGAGAATCGACACGGCAGAAGCCATGGCGCCAACGTACCTGCACAGAAACCATCCGCACACAAAACCAATAGCACACAACATGGCCAACAAGTCCACACAGCAAGGCACGCACAAATACACAAGCACAGTACACATCCCGAAAACCCCCCCGGACAAACAAAAAATACAAAGGCCAGAACCCCAGACACAACACACCTGAAAACAACAGACCATGAGGACACACCCACATAGGTGAGTACAAAAGCAGCACTCCCACAGACCACAACCCCTTGCTACATTGCAAACCAGAGAGGAGAGGAGAGGACACAGTGACACAGCAAGGACAGCAGCACACCACAAAACGCACACATCACTACCACCACCACCACCACCACCACCACCACCACCAAACACCACCACCACCACCACCACACCCCGGCACCACAAACCCCCTGCACATTACACAACACACACCGCACCAGCACCACAAACACCATGGCACCACAAAGGATGCCCAAGTTCACGCCCATGGAGCTGACGGTCATGGTCGACGAGATCATCAAGGTGTACCCACAAATCTATGGGAACATGGTCCAGCACACACCACTAGCCACCAGAAACAGAATGTGGAACCGGATCGTAGACCAGGTCAATGCAGTCGGGACCCTGCCCAGGAACAGAGTCGAGATTAACAAACGTTGGAATGACGTAAAGAGCCTGGTCAAGAAGAAGGAGGGCAAAAACAGAGAGCTGGCTGCCGTCACTGGCGGAGGGAATCCCGCGCTCTTTAAGACCTTCAAAGCGTGGGAGGAGAAGGTGCGAGTCGTAATCCATCCGGAGATCCTCGCCGGATTAGCAGGGGGAGTGGAGGCTGGTAAGTACAAACTAATGTATACCAGCACACCGCTATGTACTCACATGCGCAACTACCATGCCACAGCTCCCAGGGACAAACACCCCCATGTCCAGCACACAATACACAACACATCACACACACATGCAACAGACACTACCACACACAGCCCAAACCGAACAACTGTAAGATGCGTGGGGACATGTGTACACTAAGCCAGCCACGTAACCACCAACAGGTCCCCAAATATGCCAGAAGCGCCACAACGAGCACCCACCACACCCATGTGTCCGCCACAGCTGCACTAACCGACAAGTAACAGGTAAGTGGCAGGAACACAAAGTGCAGTGGGTGGGACGGTGGACAGCCCAAGTACAACACACACCAGGCCCCAGTCCCACAGCACAGCAAGGAGGAGCATCCCCCACACCCCACAGCCACGTGTCAGCCACCGCAGTGCACAACGACAGCCGAAAGGCAGACATCACGGTCCACAGCAATCGGTGTCAGTGGGTGTCCAGCCACCCCCACGACCCACAATACCCCCCACCCCCACAGACCTGCAACATGGAGCACCCCCGCTTAGAGCCATGTGGCATCCAGTACAGTGCACGCACGAACAACTTGCAGGTGGGAAACTGGACAGGGCTGGATTACTGGAGGCATGAGGACCATAACACGACCAACACATGGGACATGTCACGTAGCAGACGAACACGCAGCACCGCCCACCGTCACGAACAAGTGAACAATGTGCACACGGACATGAACAACAGACTCACACCCCACATGACCCATCACAGACATTGCAACACCCAAGGAGCCACGTCTGCATGCACAAGCCACACTGAATATAGTCCCACACGGCAGCCACTGTGCAACTCATCACACACAACCGAAACACCATTGAAGTCCTGTCCATGTAGCCCCTACTGCCTGTCAACCACACACCCCACAACTACGCCTATGTAAGACAAACAACACTAGACGCAACAGAGCGGAACAACATAAATGCACACGAACACCACTGAACCCATCAAACTCACAGACACACCATGCACATACAACATACCATCCATCCCATCCGTCAGCCCCAGTCTCATGAAAGGCATGTCATCCGCACAGCTGCCACACATACAGCAGTCACGCTAAGACACATGCCCATGACCAACCATGTGCCAGAAGTCAATTAAGCGCACGACACACTGTGAGCAACAACACACAACATGGGCCACACCCCCGAGCACTGCAGTGATGCACATGGCACAGGGCAGCACGCACACCAAGGAGATGGGACAACTGCAATACGTTGGCTGGCACACAACTATCACTCACTCATAACGATACGTCCAATGCCATGTCCAGTAATCACAACAGACAGCAAATATGCAGGCCATGTCAAGCATGCACACACCTCAAACCATGCACTGTCATGCTGCCACAACACATGTCACGTTCGGCACCCATGGCTCACAGCATGTACCCCAAAAGCATATCCCCTCCCAAATGCGAATCTGGGGCATGGCCCCCATGTTGCCATATGCGTACTCTAAGCGTTCCATTTGAACCCCAAATGCATATCCCCTCCCAAATGCGAATCTGGGGCATGTCCCCCATGTTGCCATATGCGTTCCTAAGCGTTCCATTTGAACCCCAAATGCATATCCCCTCCCAAATGCGAATCTGGGGCATGGCCCCCATGTTGCCATATGCGTTCCTAAGCGTTCCATTTGAACCCCAAAAGCATATCCCCTCCCAAATGCGAATCTGGGGCATGGCCCCCATGTTGCCATATGCGTTCCTAAGCGTTCCATTTGAACCCCAAAAGCATATCCCCTCCCAAATGCGAATCTGGGGCATGGCCCCCATGTTGCCATATGCGTTCCTAAGCGTTCCATGTGAACCCCAAATGCAAAGTACAAACCAGACCCAGGATGGGCCAGGAGCCCGCATACACCAGAGTCACAATGAGTAGGGGCACAGCAACACACCCATCGGCATGGCCAATCCGTCCCATGCCACATGTGCACAGCACACAGTCCCATTGCCTAGCACACACAACTACAGATGCCACAGCCACACACTCGCCTCCGGGAAACCCATGTACGAGATTGCACGAACTGCCAATGTCAGACGACAAATACATACTTCGCCAGGTGCAACACAATAACAAATCTCATTCTCTCCACAGGTGACGAACTGCCGGATGCTGGGGATGGAGACAGCAGCCAGCACAGCCAGCCCACAAGCCCCCAACGAGGACACACGGATCTGGAGGATCTGTCCTCCTCTTCGGACACGGACCACCAAGCAGGCCCATCTGGCGTGGCAGGGCCCAGCCGCTCCCAGGACCCCTCCTACCCACCAACCCATCATCCAGGGATGCTGAACAGTCCCAGCCCCCTGCTGCCACTGTCGTTGCGGCCACACCCACGGTCATTGTGGCCACTACCACTGCCGCAACCGCCACCATCGCCGCACCGACCACCACCGCCACCACCACCACCACGTCTTCGCTGGCACCAGCCCCAGCGCAGGTGGTGGCCCGGCCGACTGGATCCACCCTGGGAGCCACAGCGAGGACCGTGGTGTGCAATGTGGCTAGTGGGCAGGGCCGGTGGCAGCAGGACTGGTAGGAGGAGCAGGGTCAGGGAAACGCCAGCCTCCCCTGGGAGCCATGCCCTGCCTCAAATGGCCAGAGTCCTTGGGGCCTATGAAGAGGCCCAAGGACAATGGGCCAGGTCTGCTACAGACACGCGGGAGGTGCTGGGGGTGCTGAGGTCCATGGACGCTCATATGGGCCAATTCGTGTCCCGTATGGACCAACTCGTGGACCTCATGGGCCAGCTGGTGGTGGCGGTGGGGTCACAGGCAAGGCCAGCAACACCACCTCCGCCACCACCTGCTAGGGCGCAGGGTCGGGCAGCAGTGTCCACTTCCCTGCGTCCACAGCCAGTGAGCACACCTCACCCACCACCAGCAGGTCGCCACCACACACCCCCTCCCAAACGTGGAAGGGGCCGTCCGAAGAGGAAACAGATCTCCCGGGAGGACTTCGCACGCTCCAGTCGCAAGTGAGGCAGCCAGCCAGCCTTCCGCCAGCCTTCCTTGACCAGCCACTGCATTGACTTGCTCTACGATCCCACTCCACACAGCCATCTGGATGGCATGTGTGTGTTGGACTATGGACATAGAACCAGTGGGTACACCCTGATCATCACGCAGCCATGACCGACAGCTCATTGTCACTGCACGCACCACTTTTGTCATCACCTTACACACAATCACATGTCACAGTTTGGAATAAATGCACCTTTTTCACTAACTGCTGTTTGTGCCCTGTGTTTTATTTGTACGGAATACAACGGCCACCTTGGGCGGAAAGGCACCTGATGCGTGGCATGGCAATGGAATCCGGAGGGCCTGTAGGGACCTAGGGGTGGGAGACAGAACAGGAGCACATTCAATGAGTGTGTCACACACCCATCACACAGTACATGTCAACAACTACAAGCAATGTACACACATCGCACAGAGCAATAGGGCACAATGCCACAGTCACCAACAGTGGCATACTACCCTGGCCATGGAGCGTTGACACACTGCACGCAGTGAACATACGGCCACCCTGACACAGCACACACACACCTGCACAGATACAGACACATCATCCGTCGTACATGGACACTCACCGTCAAGTGAAGTAGCGGGCGATGAGCTGCTGGCGCACATTCCCAGCTTCCTCCTCTCCGCTGTCCACCTCACTCGAGCTGTCCTGGTCTGCGGGCTGGGGCCCTGGTTGATCTCCGTCATCCACAATGAGGGGGATCTGCTTCCGAATGGCCAGATTGTGCAGCATGCAGCACGCCACCACTATCTGGCACACCTTCTGTGGGGAGTACGCCAGTGCACCCTCGGTGCGGTCCAGGCACCTGAACCTGGACTTGAGGAGGCCAAAGGTACGCTCGACCACACGTCTGGTCCTCCCATGTGCCTCATTGTATCGATCGTCTGCTGGGGTGCGAGGATTCCTCAATGGACTGAGCAGCCATGCCCCATTCGGATACGCAGAGTCACCTGGGTGTGAGGGACACAGAGAACCGTTGCTATTCCAACTGGACAGGGGACAGCATCGCACAACCAGCACGCTACACCACTCCACATACTCACCAACAATACAGCCACGATCCTGTTGCAGATTGGCCATCAGTCGTGGCAAGATGCTGTTGCGCATTATGTGTGCGTCATGTGCCGAGCCTGGAAACTTGGCACACACGTGGGTGATCACCATGTCCGCAAGGCACACCACTTGCACATTCAGGGAGTGCGTGTGCTTCCTGTTGCGGTACAGGTGCTCAGTGGCCTGTGGTGGAACAAGGCCAACATGTGTGCAGTCAATGGCTCCCACGACGTGTGGGATTCTGCCAAGGGCATAGAATGCACCCTTCACTGCCGCCAATTCACGAGCCCTGGGGAATCTGATGTACCTGTTCCGGTACAGCATCATGGCTGCCAGTACATCCCTCAGCACCTTGCTGAACATGGGCTGGGACATCCCTCCTCCACTGCCCACTGTGTGCTGGAATGACCCAGTGGCGAAGAAATGCATGGCGGCCATCACCTTAGCCGTGGGGGTGACAGCAGTCGGATACACCCTGCGGGGACGGAGATGGGGCTCTAACATGGCACACAGTCGATGCAGGGTTGGCCTGTCCAGCCGAAACTTCCTGATTACCTCTGTATCGTCCATGTCCGCCAGCAATTGGTATGGGCGGTCAATGTTCGGTCTCCGCCTGGGTTAAATGGCAGAGGACACATGTCAGAGCAACACGGCACATAGCAATTTCGCATACACATCACTGACATGACTGAGCAAGCACATGAGCCACAGCCCAGCTGTCAAGCTGGGACGGCACGGCCACAATACACTTACACAGGTCTCCCAACAATGGCAATGGCAAGTGAGACATACCACTGCCATGTGCATGCACATGGGGATCTAGGCCCCAATGACTTGCGGGGCGTGCTGATGGGGACTGACTGCATATTCGTCAAGCGGCAACGCCACGGCAACATGAGTGTCTGCTGAGCATGGAACTGCTTCCGAGGCTGGATGAGTATGGCACACGACGACGACGATGTGGGCACGGGCTGAGCGGCCAATACAAGTGGGACCTGTGGCACGAGGGGATATGAGACAGTAGTAGGTGTCAGCACTGCACCCTATGTACAGCACTGTACGGATCACAGCTCCCGAAACATTGACTGGTGTCCACATTGACAGCCCCATGCCAAGACGGCTGTGTGCTTGCAGTCACACGTCACAGGTGAGAGGTTACATTGCACGTGCCAGGTGGCAGACGTACATAGTGGGAGCTGGCATGTGTGTGCATGTGTCTCCTGTTCAGGATCCACCAGATGGGCGCTGACTCTGTACTGACCATTGGACACAGCATGTTCCGTGGAAGGCTTGTGTGTGTGGGATGGTGGCACTGGATGTGCCTCCGTTGGGTGGGGGCCATGCACAGGGCGGGTACGTCGATGATTGCGCATTGTTGGTCACGGTGGGTGCACCAACTAAGATGTGTTGCCCTGTGTTCAATTCCTATGTCCGCATGATGATGGACTGTGGATGTGGGCAGACTACACATTGGTCGATGTGCTGTCTATATGCATGTGCCTTCACACCAGGCACAGCTGCCCCTGCACATGTGACCCCTGCTGGACTCGCTGCTGGGTCTGTGGAGCTGATGCACCTTCTGCGCGTGGGGCGGACAGCTCTCCTCACTTCCCTCATTGCGCATGTCATGTCTTTGCCGCAGGTGACATGGATCATGGAGGGCCCACATGTACGCGTGGGTAGGCTACACATGATTGTTCACTGGTCGCCACCCCCAGTCAGTGTTTCGAATGGGAAGGTTGTCGTGCTGGTGGTATGTTCGATGTGGCGGATGGGCGGGCCTAGGTGCGGGCTTACATTCCGGACATGGGGGTAGTTGGATTGGCGACTAGTTGCAGTACACACGGGACACGTCTCTTCCTTTCCACATCTGGGTCATCCCTTGTACTAACTGACAGTGATACAGTCATCTTCGCCCCAGCCCTCATGTCCTCCCTCGCCCCCCAATATGCATGCTCACCTGCGAGGCTAGCGCTTGCACAGGCAGCCCCAAGCTCGCACCAGAGAGGGCAAGGAGTGTATGTGTGGGTCCAGTTGCACGAGTGGGCTGTCTCAGGGTATGATGTGTGGCGGGACGCCGTCCACCTGCGTGGTGCCCCAAATGGAGACCCGGCCTGCATGGACTATGCATCACAGTCTTCGCCTTCCGGATCCGCCACCTGCGACACCCAGTGGCTGTGGCTGCCCTTGCGGCCAGGCCGCGTCCGTCTGTGGCTGATGGCCCACACATTCACTCTTTGGCCTCTCTGGGGAGGGCTCGGGGGTGGTGGCGCACGCGCTTGCACTTAGTCGCAATGGCATGTGGCGTGGTTGGTATGATGGGCAATGGATGGGATGGTGCGAGCCACCTCCCGTGACGTCAGTGCTGCTCGTGCTGTGGTGCGTCCCCCCTACACTTCCATGTGACTTGTGCCATGCTAGACGTTGAGGTTCTATTGCCTGCGTGATATGACCAGGAGGAGCGCGAGGAGACCTCTCACACACACTTGCTCCACTGCCATCCCGTGCCCTGTATCGCCTGTGCGGATTGACTATGTTGGGGTTACACCTGGTCGACTGGGGCTGTGTGTGCCTTGTCAAGGGGCATGGCGGGCGCACAACAGGATCCAGCTTGTCCACAGAGGGTGGGCTGAGGTGCGCCTGGTACCGCTTTGTACGTGTGCCCGGCTGCTGTGCACACACGTGTTCACTCCCCCCGACAGGTGTCCTCTCACAATGCCCTGGGAAGCGGTGGTGTACTGTTCATGACCCCTCCCAACACGGCGTGCTCCAACTTGTCATGTGCGCATCTACCCGTCGCACCCACCCACCTGAGCACTGCGTCCATACGACTTCACACGACACATGTGTGTCTTCCACAGTAGTGCTACTCATTTGCGTTGACATCCAATACCAGTGGACTACATGGTCATGTCACGACTGCCGTGTACTTCACATACTCTCATCCTCTCTCATTCGTACTTGTGAAATGAGTCAGCGGAGACAGTTTTGGTTTCAAACATTATATTGAGTCTTCTGTCCTCTGTGATGCAGTATAGTGGACACTACTGGCAGCGGGATACATGTTGAGGATATACTGAGCATGATTACAAATGGGATAGGGTGTGGGGTTACATCTGCTTGGCCAAGGCTGTGCTAATGTACATTTACGTATAGCTGCGGAGCTGCGGACTTTGACACAGACGGTATACATGTAGCCTACCAGACCGCTCGGCATCATGGGCACAGTCCATCTCAGTTCCATGTGACAGGTTTGCTGCGGTTGTTCCTCATGCACGCGTGCATGTGAGATGACATCAGGGCATGTGCTTGCGTGCATGCAGCGGCGTGCCACTTGTTGTTGCACTGTGGTGGTTACTGGACATGTCACAGTCACTGGGGTCGTGTTGTTGTTGTATGCACTTGTCGTCCATGCAAAGGTCCTGGTATGGGATTCCCGGGCGGGGGTGGGAGGGGTGCAGCACCCACAGACTCCAGGCGACCTATTCATGTCCACTGAGCGGTGTGTGTGTCCATGTGCGCTGGATCCATGTCGTGTCCTGGTTGTTCGTGCAGTTCCGTCCATGTGGGTGCGATACACAGAGCCCATGCCACTGCCTCCCACGATGCATGCGGTGTTCCTGGATGTGATGGGGAACAGTGTGCATGTCCCGGTCATATCCGATGTCATGGCGATGTCGTTGATGGTGTGGTTACAGTTGCCGGTCGTTTGGTATGGCTGTTGTGGTGGTGACTGGCCAGTCCGTGCGGAAGCTGAGCATGGGTGCGGGGTTGGACTTCATAGGTCACTCGGGAACCTGCGTTGTGGTCCGACGTATTTACAGGTTGTCAGGTATGCGATGCCGTCCAGCAGGGCTTCCATGTCATTGGTGGTGTACATGTTTGCCAGCCAATGAAGCGGATGGTGGCTGTCAAGGTGTTGTTCGTAAGTTGTCCCTTGGAGGACCATGATGGGGCATGCTGGGTGACATTCGATGTAGCTGTTCTCGATGATCCGTCGTGTGGAGGCACAGTGGTCCCATTTCAGTGCGGGTGCGATGTTGGCCACATACGCCATGCCCCCATAGGCAGAGCAGGCCCTGTCGTGTGCGTCCAGAGGGAGGAGTAGTGGTAGCAGGTCCGCCTTCAGACATGCCGGGTTGGAGAGGCATATCTCGACGGGATGCTGGTAGGGACACCTCCGACAGTAGAAGACGGGCATGACGCAGCTGAACAATGTGATGCGGTAAGTCAGTCGGTAACTTACGTTCAGCAGGGACAGGAGATCGCATCCCAATGTATGTATCGTGTTGGTTTTGTACAGCTTGAGCTGTTCGGCGTAGTTGGGTAGGTGTGTTGCGGTTGCCATTTCGCAGCGGTTCGTTGAGGTGGCGTGCTCCGGCTGTGTGTGCAGTCTGCAATGTGCACGCTCCGGGGTTGCTGTGAGCTCTGTGTAGTCGTAGGGAGACAGGACTTGTGTTCTGTTGGCTTGTTTGGAGGACACGGGCCCTCTTCCCACATGCTTTTCAGACAGTTCAAGGTCAGTGCTGTGTGACTCCTTCCAATTAACTTGCATGTGGCCGACATGGGGGAGTGTTTTCTTCTTTCTTCCCCGTCCGTTGTGTGCTTCTGTGATATGCGCTATCTGCCGTGTGGTCGGTCTCCTCGGCATGCCTGTGTTGGTCTATTCTTGGACAATGGCTGTATTCACCGGCTTCTGTCGTGGGGCTGTGGTTTCGGAGTTGGAATGGAAGGTCATTCAGTGCTGTCTGCTCTCCCTTGTGTGGGCGGCAGGCTGCCTTTCCGCTCTGCGTTGGGCCTTGTGTGTGGATGTTATTCTTGGGCCACCTGTTGTCGGTCCCCGGGCTCTTTGGTGTTCCGTTTCATGTGTCTTGTTCATATGTGCAGGGTGGTATGGGTTTTTCAGTGTGGTACTGGCGTTCCTCTTCCCGAAGGGGCCCTGCTTCTACTAGTTGGTGTTGCCGCCGCTGTGTGCTTCGCCATGTTTGTTACACTGGGGTGTGTCCTGCTGTTGCGTGACTTCACTGACATGTGTGCGTCGGTTGTGTGGCGTTGGGTGTTGTCCGTGAATTGGGCGTTGGGGACATGTCTGTGGCAGGCCTGTCACGTGTCATGTGCGTTCGGGGTGGGGCTGATGTGTGTGCTGCTTGGTTGTGTCCCTGTGTCTGTGTGCGACGCATGCATGGCGCTGCGGTTGGCCTCTGCGTTGTGCGCATGTGTGGCGGCGTCATCGGCGCTTTGTGGCCGTGACGGGGTGGTTGGTTCCTAGTCCCAGGTGGTGTGTACACATGTGTTCCGCGATGTTAGGATTTGGCCTGTGTGTCATATGTGGATGCAATGGTGGATGTGTAGTGTACACGCGCTGGTGGGGGTTGTCCGCTTTTCCGCCCTTGCACTGTGTGCGCTGTTTGCGTGCACTTGTTGTGTGTGTGCCTACCTGCGTCTCCGCGGTACGTTGCGTCCTTGGTGGTGCATCAGCAGAAGCATGGGAAGGGCCTGCAGTGCTGGATTCATGCCCGGGTGCCGCTTCTTCGTTGTCCGTGCTCTGCGTCCGTGTTACCGCCTCTCTTTCACGTGCGGTGTCTCTTAGCCGTGGGAGCCGTTTGTTTGCGGCATCGTAATTTATGCGCCGGGCGGGACGTGTTTCGTCGGACGGTGTGTGTCAGTTGAGCTGCGCCGCCACGTGTACGGGCGCACTTTGATGGCGGACGGTGTTGCTGGCTTGCCGGCGGTGTTTGGCCTACTTTTCGCATCGTAATTGTGCGGGCGTGTGGACTGCTGCGTGCCGGCGGTAACTGGTGGTTTTTGCATCCGCCAGCACGGCGGTTGTGCTTCCGCCCGCCATCGTAATGTGCCCCTTAATTATTTAACATTAATTATCAACTAATCATTAATTAATTAAAAGGAAATTACATCCCACCCTTTACCCCTATAAGCCCCACAACCCGCACCTAAAATTAATTACACAATTACCATAATTGTCAATTAATTAATTAATATTAATTAACAACTAATTATTAATAATTAAAAATAAATTACTTTCCACCCTTTACCCCTATAAACCCCCACAACCGGCACCTAAAATTAATTACACAATTACCATAATTAATTGTCAATTAATTAATATTTATTAACAACTAATTATTCATTAATTAAAAATATATTACTTCCCACCCTTTACCCCTATAAACCCCACAACCCGCACCTAAAATTAATTACACAATTACCATAATTAATAGTCAATTAATGAATTATTATTAACAACTAATTAATTGATTAAAAATAAATTACTTCCCACCCTTTACCCCTATAAACCCCACAACCCGCACCTAAAATTAATTACACAATTGCCATAATTAATTGTCAATTAAGTAATTAATATTAATTAACAACAAATTATTAATTAATTAAAAATAAATTACTTCCCACCCTTTACCCTTATAAACCCCACAACCTGCACCTAAAAATTACCCCAAAAATTAAAAACACATTTAACATTATAAAATCTCAATTAAAAAAATTACTGTACATTACTGGTGTTCCTGGTTGTACCAGGTCTGTATCAGCTGTCAACAATAAAATTATGTTATGAAAAAATAAATAAATAAATAAATTCATTAATTTATTATAATTAAATTACTTCCCACCCTATTCCCCTATAAACCCACAACCCGCTACGGAACTAAAAAATGCAAAATTTAATAAAATAAAATTATTAACTACTAAAAATGTAACACATATATTCAAAAACAAAGAATACTTATACAAAAAATACATCTCATACATTTAAAATATATACTAAAATACATAACACTAATCAAACAATAGATATTTTAAACAACTATATTTTTGCAAACGATATTAATGACTTCTATATTTTTTTTAAATCGATATTTCTTACCTTAAAGTCGATATTCTTGACCACAATATTCTCGCTGTCGATATTTCTGTGTCACGATATTTAAAACTCGATATTAGTCTAAGTCGACATTTCAAACTCGATATTTTGACTGAATACCGTGCTGCATTAAGCAGCACACATAGTTACAAAACGCCATTTAAAGATTGTTTATAAACAATCTTCTCCTGCAAAGCATACACCCTTGCACTATGGTGCAAGGGTGCCTGCGTTGGCGCTAAATTTAGGGCCCGTGCAGGGGGAAACGCAGGGTTGCACCATATTGTTGTAAATATGGTGCAGCCCTGCGTTTCTGAAGTGGCGGAGCGCAGCGTTAAGCCAAGAAGGCTAACACCACGCTCTGTTCCTTCTTAGTAAATATGCCCCTAGATTTCTTTGTTCCAGCACAGAGCTGTCCCAAGATGGTGCCTCAACAAAAGTGAAAGTTACTGGAGCGAAAACGCTGAATGCTCTACCCAAAGCCCTTAAAATGGAAAATATTGGACAAGCTTTAAAAAAAAAGTTGACACTGCATTGACTTTTAAGTTCTGAGCGAGGTCAGATCATCCTTTGTAGACTTAATTCACCTTCTGGTGCATAGAGGTACTGGGGAAAAGTTTCTGGATCCAGTCAGGCGTCTGGGGAATATTCAAAAGATGAGGAATCTGCAGCTAGATAGTTTCTATCAGAAAGAGTGTTACCGAAGGTAAGTAACTTCTTCGCCTGTCTCCTTTACCCTTTATGTTTTTAGTTGATATCTTGGTTTATCGGTTTGGTTGTGCTAAGTTTAATTTTGTATATTTTATTCTCCTGCCCATTAAAGCTGAGTTTTCTGGCATTTGCCTGTGTGCTATAAATAAATTAGCTAAACTAAACAGTCTCCATACCAGGGCTGACTGGATGAATCTTAGCTACATACACCCTTCTTGGATATTTACTAACCCTGGGCGTAGCAGGCGTAGTGCCTCTACGCGTATTTCCACGGAGTTTGAGAAAAACTCAGTGGAAATACGCTACGCTCCCTCCCCCTTCCCAAATTCTTTAAAAATTAAAAAAGAAGCCACTTACCTGTGTGTCTGCTGCCTCCCCTGCCTGGCCGCTCTCCTTCCTGCTCCTCGTGTCCTTCTGTGATTAAAAAAACACTACGTTGTACGTCTTGCCATGCTGGCATAGGTACTCTGTGCCTGCGCAGCTGGTAAGGGAGAGTGAGACTTATCCCCAATGTGGGGTCGATCACAGAGTTAAAATCTCCTCCCACCAACAGGGGCTGTACAGACCAAGGATATGTAACGGGGACCCGTCCAGTTGCCCAGACAAGTATCTGCATCATCCCTTAGGATGCACCAGATAATTCTCTGGCTGATGAAGGACCCCTGGCCTGATCCAAATCAGGACTCCTCTTGCATATGCAGAATATGTGGTGCAATAAAGTTGACCCCCACCTAGCCTGCAGGCGTTGGCCTTCACTCCTGGTGAGATGCGCCTCTTTTAGTATTGCTATGTGGTCTAGTGGTATAAGAGTATATTTGTTGGCGTTTATTTGGGCGACCCATCCTCCTCATATTCTATGTTACAAAGTTATAGATGGTAAGATGAGGCGTGTTGCATCAGTATTGTGCAAGGAGTCTTTCCTCCGAGGTCCACTCTTCCCATGTCTCTGAGGTGGCCACCTGAAGGAGTCAAAGTTCCTGTCTGGGAGTCACCTCTGGACCAATTACGTCCGTGCCCGATGGCCTTGTTCGACAGTGCTTCCAAAATGATGTTCATGAGCAATACTCAAAAAACAAAATATTATACCCAATTACAAGTCTCTGACCCCATTCCTTCCTGGAGCTGGTACACAAACCATACTCTGCTCAGGTGAAATGTAAATCAGAATGAGAGAGAACAGAATCCCCCCTGCCCCCCAGCAAGAAAAGGGTGGAGGAAAGTAGAAGAAGGGAGACCCCGGCTTACAATATTGAAGCAGAGATAGTGAGAGAGAAGATTGGGTTTGTATAGGAAAGGGAGATGGTGTGGAAAGGGTTAAAGAGGAAAAGGGTAGAGAAGAGTATGTAGAGGTGAAAAGAAGTTTGTAAATACAACAAGACAAGTGAAAGAAATATAAGACTGAGTGGAGAGATACAAATATTGATTAGCGTCACCAGGGTGGTGCCGCCTTGTAGACAATGTCCTTGTGTTGTGGTTCATTCTCCGACAGCTTGCTGCAGAGGCAGGATCAGTTCGTGGAGGTGTCCGATGAGCCTTTAAGAATGCAGTCTTCAAAACTGGTCAGTGTGGGGCCTGTCATGGCATTACCTTGGACTATATCAAGTTATCTGCCAAATGTGACGTCACCTTGGGGAATGGCATTGTTTAGTCTTCGAAGCTAGTGGGGGGCGTTTGGATGTTGCTAGTACTGAAGGCAAAGCCGCTATCACACGCAGTCCCAACGTGTGTCTTACTGGGTGTAGCACAACTGCCTGCAGCTGAACACAGACAAGATGGAAGTACTGATCTTTGGCAACAGCAGCAACACATGGCACGACTCCTGATGGCCATCCGACCTAGGACCCGAACACGCACTTACTCCCTCCGACCATGCCAGAAACCTCGGAATCATCATTGACTACCTAACCATGAAATCACAGATCAATGCTGTCTCCTCCGCCTGCTTCCTCACTCTGCGCATGCTATATAAGATCTTTAAGTGGCTACCCCTACACACGAGACGCACCGTGACACAGGCCCTCATCACTAGCTGACTGGACTATGGCAACGCCCTCTATGTAGGAATCGCCACACACCTCCTACAGAGACTTCAGTCCACACAGAAGGCCGCTGCCAGACTCCTCTTCGGCCTTCCCCAACAAACCCACATCACACCACACCGCAAGCAACTCCACTAGCTCTCTGTACAGAAGAGATGCCAATTCAAGCTGCTGACCCACATACACAAGGCTCTACACAACCAAGGACCCGCCTACATTAACCACCGCCTGAACTTCCACCAACTGTCAAGAAGACTATGCTCCGCCTCCCTCTCCATTGCCCATACTCCCCGCATCTACCGAAGCAGAAGTGGAGGACGCTCCTTCTCCCACATCGCAGTAAAGACCTGGAACAGCCTCTCCACGCAACTCCGAACCATCACCGTAGATGATTAGCCATGCTTTATAAATGCTGATTGATTGATTGACAATTTAAATGAAACAATGAAATCATTACATGATTCTAATGTTGAGGAGACACAGCAACAAACTAAAAGACATTGACATGTTGGCAACAGGGACACTCAGTCGCCGCACCATACACATCCAACAAGAAGTGTTCCATTGTTGCAAACATGTGGCAAAAGGTTTTGCGCAGATTACATAATGTCTTGAATTTTTACAAACGACACAAACACATTCTAGTTGTCTGCCTACCCTGCTGTAGAGAATGAGGAGACTTATTGCCAAAGTAGTATGTCTGTGTGTGATAGACTGATGCCATAAGATCTAGGCGTACACAAGTCATGCTGCTCATGTATAAGTGGGTATGTTAGTAATTGACCTAGATAGCCCCCCCAGCAAATGAATGCATGATTTGTGACAATCATGTGGATTTCAAAATGTTATGAAAAAATCAGGAAACAATCCCTGTTTTTGACTCTTCATATTTTCTTTGAATAAACATAGAAATAAAAAATACTTTTCAGCATTTTCACTCTGGCTATCCTATTTTACATTCCATTTTTTAATTGTTATACACTTACCTTAGAAATCATTGTTGGTAATAAACTGCATCCCTCCTTTCCATCTGTGGCTCTGCTGGCATCTTGGGATGTGTTTGGGAGAGAGGTCTCCCTCTTCACCAGGGCTTTCCTGCTCAGGCTGCATTGGACATCCCTTGCACGTAGCTATATTGTGCAGCATAGCACACACTGCCACAATCTTGCATGCCACTTGAGGTGAATACTGAGTGCTCCCCCACTCTTATGAAGGCAGCCAAACCTCGCCTTAAAGCAGGCCAAAAGTGTGCTGTAAAACTGCTCCTGTCTGTTTGTGGGCAATATTATAACAGCTTTTTAGTCCTCGTACTTGCATTGAGGTATGGGGTTGAAATTCATGCGCATAGTGCATAAGCACTGTCACCTAACACAATTAAAACATACAATTACCACCACTAATATATAGTATGGAATTATTACATATCACTTTGAAATGTAGAAATACCAAAAAGCTAATCATCCCTAAAGTCTCCTCTGGCAAGCTGCTTTAAATAGGCCACCGTGCTGAAAGATATAGGAATCATGGTTGGAACCTGAAAATATAGCCACAAGGTCAGTAATTAAAGAGGCAGCATTTCTAACTATTTGAATGTTTATGGAGTGCTGGCTCTTTCGACTAATATACAATTCAATTCAGTTCCATTTTTATTAAAGGTTTGGGACTCAAAAGAGGTCCGCGTAAAAACAGAACGATACAACACTTGACATAAATAACATTATACGTTTAACAGACATTTTTAAAAATCTAAAACTTTTTGACAAATAACTTCATTCTTAGAAGAAAATTAAATTTGTAGAGCCTCAGCTGCCATCTTTACATTACATTTTAAAAACATTGCCTCAAAATGTGACAGAAGAAAGGGCAGTGCACGACAAACAAATAACACTTCCTTAAGATTCTGAATCCTCCTATTACAAAAGTTCCAAACCTTCCTAACTTTGCTACCTTTAAAAATCAAGACTGATTTTTGACACTTTGATTTTGAAAACATGGGGAGTGAAGATCTGTTATAGTGATTCCAGCTGATTAATCAGACCCTTAGGAGTTACATGTAAAATGATAATGGTGTCCGCGTACATCAAACATGGGAAGGAGCGGCCACCAACACTGGGAGCACCCCCCTTACTATTAGATAAGCTTTCAGGGATGTCTGAAACCTAAAGAGAGAGAAGAGTAGGGGCCAGTAGGCAAGCTTGTTTTAAACCATTTTTAGTTGGTATCATAGAGGAAAGACCCTGATCTGCACCCAATAATACCTGGCACGAGGTGGAGGAGTGGAGGACAGTAATTAATGTGAGAAGGATTTTAGGCATCCCTATGGTCTTACATTTTGTTCCACAGAGTTGGGCGATCCACTCTATCAAATGCTGTGGTAAAATGTATGAATGCAACATATACATGGAGTCCACGAATAGACACATCCTTTTCCACAATTAGTGTCAGAACAAAGATGTTATCCAGTGGGCTGTGATTCTTCCTAAAAAGTGCTCAGTCAATAGGGAGATCTTTTCCTCCTCAACCCACTTAGAGGTGATCAAGTATACTTTTGGCAAATATTTTTCATACTACGTCGAGGAGGGCAATTTGGTGGTAATTAGAGAGAAGATTTTGGGGGCCCTTTTCATATAAAGGAACTATTTATTTGTTTTGTACATGCGCAGGTATTAAAAACCATTGCATACAAAAAGGGATAGAAATAGTGCAGTTATTGAAATCCATTGCATACAAAAAGCGATAGAAATAGTGCAATAATTCATATCAGTGCGACTCATATAGAGCTACTTGTTTTACCAAAGATTCACAAAACCAAGTCACTAAGGGGCATATTATCAAGAACGGCGTTAAAATTATCGCCGCTTTAGCGGCAGAAAACTACCGCTAAAGCGGCGATAATGGGCTTGATAATATGCCCTTGAGAATTCCAATAGAAGCCCATGTTTACACCAGAACATGGGCTTCTATTGGAATTCTCAAGGGCATATTATCAAGCCCATTATCGCCGCTTTAGCGGCAGTTTTCTGCCGCTAAAGCGGCGATAATTTTAATGCCGTTTCTTGATAATATGCCCCTAAGCTTTAAAATGTTTGGGTAAAAGTTCAGGCAGAGGGATGCGGAAGATCACGCTGTTATTAAAACCGTTGCATACAAAATCGTAAAAAATTGTTCAGTATTACACGTAAGTGCTATTCTTGTAAAGCTACTTGTATTGCAACCGATTCATAAAAATAAAAGCAAGCTGCTAGGATTAGGGGGCATATTAGCAAGACCGGCGATAAAATTATCGCCGTTTTAGCGGCAGGAAACTGCAGCTAAAACGGCGATAATGGGCTTGATAATATGCGTTATAGAATTCAATAGAAGCCCAGGTTAGATGTGCAGGACATCTAACCTGGGCTTCTATTGGAATTCTATAACGCATATTAGCAAGCCCATTATCGCCGTTTTAGCGGCAGTTTCCTGCCACTAAAACGGCGATAATTTTATCGCCGGTCTTGCTAATATGCCCCTTAGAGTTTTTAGATAAAAGTGCAGCAGTGAGATAAACAAGCATTTGCAATGCAATCGGTCTCGCCTTTGGGACCTTATATGTATTTAGCTATGCAGCACATTAGCCTGGGTGCTGAAACATCTACTGTTCTTTAACATGGAGGGAAAGTAAGCACCAAACTGCATGACACGCCAGGTATGGAAACAAATGGAGAGAAATATTGCCTTACAGCGGGAAATGGTATAGTCCAAAGCTCTGTTTTTAATATACAATCAGGGCCTTTGGTGGTCATAGCACTGAAAATACAAGATTTGAAAAAAATATTGTCTTACGGGTGCTTGTGGAAGACAATTTCTATGGACTGGAATCTAGAGAATGCTAAAGTGATTCTGGTATTTTACTGACCTCTGCTGGTCGTTTTCTATCAAAAAAGTTAAATAGAGGCAGTTGCCAGAAAAATAAAAAAAATAAAGTCCCTCAGCAGAAAGCAATTCTGGTATTTTACTGACCTCTGCTGATTGTTTTCTATCAAAACAGTTAAATAGAGGCAGTTGAACAGAAAAAAAGTCCCTAAGCGGAAGCAGACAAGTCCTAGGGCTGATCTCCAGAGCCCACAAAGTACATGCACATATAAGTATATACTAAAGTATATACAAGAGGTCTCGAATGCTCGACCTAAAAAAGAGCCATGGGGCCACTAACCGGGTTGATATAATGGTTGTCTTCGTTCAAAGTTTTTAAGAGAACACAGCCGATCGGGCATTCAGTCTCTTTGCTGCACGAGACAAGAATTTAAGAAAACGAGAAGTTAGACTGAGGTCTCTGGCTAGCAGGGACTCGATCACAGCTCTTCTACATGCTCAGATTCCTCTTGTTAAAAAGAGTGATTTGAGCCAGTATCTAGGCTCTGTCAGGAGAGCAGGGCAAGTGCATGTTATTTGTTCAATGGTTTCGCAATGATGGTTACATAACCAGCATGTCTTCCTACCGCCTGGGTCCCGCCAGCTCGGGGCCAGGCCTAGAGTCGGTAACTCTCTGAGTCAATACATGATGAGCTGCCATTTAACTCTTGAGGAAAGACCGGCTGCCAGGTAGGATTGTGGGTGCAAGACTGTGCCTCTATTTATTACCAGGTAGGCGTGTGATCACCTTGCCAGCGTACTCTTGTCGGTGATGAAGGAAAGACGTTGCATGGCTTTGTTTACTACAACTTTAAAGGCTGGAAATAAAATACCTGTGTCCATAGATCACCTAGTTGTAGGTTTGCAATTGCCTGAAAGGAACTAGAATACTCCCGGACAAGGAATGGGGAATTAGACCGTGGTGATAAGAGTGTGCAAAAGCCAGCGTAAGAAAAGTAGCCCATAGCGTTGCCACTCTCTTAATTACAGAGATAGGAATCCCATCGGGCACCTTGCCCCAGAAGCTCTCATTCTCTGAATAATGGCCTCAGTGTCCTTCGTGGAAGGAGGAATCGGGGAGCATAGGCAAGTCTCCTCCATCATTGGGTGCATAGAGATCACAAGTGTAATTGCTCCATTTATCTTCCTTAATTGGGATTGGAAGAGATTTTATTCTACAACCGCAGCTGAATATACATATACAAAGATTCAGTTGACTAGGAGGTCAAATTAAGATGTGTTCCATCAACACAGCCTACAACCTGTGGGAAATGTGCCACATGAAAAAAAATCTAATCTTGTTTGCTGCAAGTGTTGTGAGCTGGGGAAAAAACATATCTCTGAAAATTTACCAGCAAAGCATCTAGAAAATTGCAAAACAAATACAAAAGAGCACTTTGTGAAACACCTATAGCTGTGTAACAACACCCTGATAACTTCCTGAGGCTACAAGGTGTAGGCAGTAAAGTACATGAAAGTGGGTTGGTGTAGAAATACTCCTGTATGTGGCCTTACACAACACAGAGTCTAACTCTGCAATTAAATCTAAAATAACAGCGCTGCTGAGCCTATACTTGCCATATATCTCCTGCTCAGTCTGCTCTCCTGTCTGCCTTCTCCTGTGGCGGTGTGGAGCTATCAGCCTCATCCTCCTTGCCATGGCATACAGAGCAGCCCTTCTGGAATTTTTTTTTTTTTTTAAAGTTTCCACCGCTTTATAGTTTGCACTTGATCACTACCTGCTGCCACTTGATGCTAATGTGCGGGTGCAAAAAGCTGTTTTTGCGACAATTCACAACTAGCAAAACAATAGTAAATTCCAAATTGGAAAAGCGCGTACTATAAGGAAGCGCGCCATTAGGGCACGGGACCCCGGGATCCCGGCCACGCCCTCGTGGCTCCTGACCGAGGGAGTGGTTGACGCTAAGGCAGGAATTACTTCCGGGGCAAGACGTGGCGTCACTTCCGGCCAGGGCCGGACATGAGGGGGGAGGAGATGGCGGGGGCCTATTTAGGGCACCTTGCCCAGGCCCTCGTCCTCTATTCCTTACGGCGCCGGCCCCGTGTTCAGTGGACTCCTGTGAATCTCAGCGCTGGTGCAGGAGCGGAGGAGTCACGCGATGGGAGAGGCGAGAAGTCAGAGTCAGACGAGAGAGGACGGCAGGGAATCCTGATCGGTGTCGGAGTTTTTCTCTTTCTCTTCCATTTCTCGATCTCACCTTGCAGGGTAATAAACATCGGGACCCTGGGCGCACCGCTGCGGGAATCCGTCGGGGGGCGTCGCGCCGCCTGACGACCGGGAGCTGCACAGGCTTGAGTGTGACTCGCCCAGCTCGAGTGAAGTGCTCAGTGGAGGCTCCATGCGGTGGCGGGCGGGCCCGGTTTGTTGTCGTTATCTATCCTGTAAAGATGCATTCAATGTGATGATCAGGTGGGGCGTTTGGAGTGGTATTTATTTGTCTGGCTGAGGAGTGCGATAGTTTCGGCCCCCTTTTTTGACTTCATAGCGCTCCAGATTGTGGATCAGGGTTACGTTTGGGCCTCATAGGCGTGGGGGGACCGAGTGGCATCGGATATTGGTTGAGGGCGGTGAACACAGCCCTCCCACGCCCCCCCTTTTTTGTTGTCTGTGGCGAAGAGATCGATGGTTTGCGTCGGGGGTCTTCGCTTTTCCATTAGATGAATCCCGGTTTCACGGCAGGCGCTGCTGGCTACTGCGAATTCCGGCTTGGCCCGCCCTGCGCCATGCCTAATGTATGCATTTCACCTGGGATCCCATTTCATTATTATTGTATTGTGTCGTGCGTGAAAGACAACGAGTCACGCAGACTTGGGTTTTTTATACAGAATTCTGAAGCACTTGCAGATCTTTTGGCGGCAGCGCTTGTGCGGTGAGCACGCCACCCTCAGCATTTCACAGGGCGGGAATTTTCTAGTTGTTTAGCCTAGTTTCGGGAATCTGGCCCTCCTGTTCCTAGATTGGGGCAACTGGCTTTAAAACTTTGGGCTGAAGGGGGCATTGGGCTACGAATCGGCCTTTCGCTGTACCCGAAGCGGTCCTGAGCAGGCGCAGCTATTGAGGCTTGTGTTAACCAAGCGGGGGGACGGGTGTGATTCTGGTGGCACAGCATCGGAGTCCGATCCCGAACCACCTCCCCCCGGGCAGTGTTTCCTCCGGTTGGGAGGAGAGTCGGGGAGACAGCCAGCTCAAGGTGGGTATGGGAAGCAAACGAGCGGCACGGTTATTCAGAGGTCTCCTGGGGAAATTGCGTGCAATCTGTTGTTAGAATGGGGGTGGCTGGGGCAATTGCCCTCACCCAGTCGCTATGCAAATCGTCCCCGCTACACCAGTGAATGCGCGGCGGATGCCGCGGGAATCAGATGAGGTTCTGTCATTATTTGCTGATATTGGATGGTCTTGGGCAGTTACACTCGGTACAGGGACAGTATATCTGCCACGGGAAGTACGAGGGTCTGTCGCTCTTCATTCGCAGGGTCGGGTGTTGACTCGCTTGTGAGCTCGTAGGGATCGCTAGCTCAGGCATCACGGCGCTGTGCCCATTCCGTTGAGCTGAGGGGGCTGTACACATCTCTGAGGCGCTGCCGGTTCCGGAGGTAGCGCCAACGGGCTCAAGGAGAGGAACAGGTAACAGGTGGGGTGCTTGCGTTGGTAGCTTGTGATTATATCAATTGGTGATACCGACGGCTGGGATCAGGAACTGGTGGCATACAGGTTCCTGTGATCCCGACGCACAATTTTTGGGGGCAGTTCAAGATTGTCTATGCAGGGGGAGTCATTAGCGAAGGTACGAAAGGCAGGTTCAGCCACTTGGGCAGAGGACCTGGCCTTACGGCTAGAGCGGTCGTCCGCGAAGCGGAGGAGCCGGGATCGAGCTTCGGCGGGAACGCTCAGCATTTTGCGATTCTGGGCAAATCACTTAATTCCGCATTGTGTGTGTCCTTCTGTAACACAATTGGTGCTCATGTGAAGTGCTCCGATACCCCCATTGCTAATCGGTTTTCGGTTGTAATAATTTGGTTCCTAGTGTAGAAAGCGGAATTGGCACACCGATGATATGGTACCCCAGCCGGATACTCAAAGCTCAGTGCGTTTAGGGCGGGGTAGCTTGGCTGAATCGCAACAGTGTTTTGGATGGGCCATTGTGGGGGACCCCGTGATTGGGTTTGAGTTTCGGCGGGGATGCTCAACATTCTATGATTCGGCGGCAAATCACTTAATTTCGCCTTGTATGGGCCTTTTGTAACGCGATTGGCTGATGTAAAGTGCTCTGATACCCCCATTGCTAATCGGTTTTGTGGTTTAGATATTTTGACAGTGTTGCTAGTGCTAAATTCATCTGAAAACTTATAGTGCAACACATTGCACTGGTACGCGCTTTGAGGGGGTTGCGTTGCATTTCTGTGGCTTAGTCCTCTGTGAAGTTGGCGTCACCAGCGTCATGATGGCGTCCATAGCACTAGTGGGAGAGAAGTGCAGTAGGGACACATAGTGTTGCAGCGGGAGAGGAGTGTGTGGGAGTAGTAGGCGCTTCATGAACCTTGTGAGGGGGGAAGCGAGTTGACAGTGAGGACTAATGGGGTAAAACATAATGATGCACAGTCCTGGGAGAGATGAATGTGTGGTAATGTCCTAGATTTACTCTCCAAGTGTTCCTACAATACAGACATTAATGTTGGGCTGGAAATCACGCTTCCTGACTGCGCTGAGAAATGACGCATGCGGTGAAACAACCTATTTCTCTGGCCACAGATTGGGTAGTAAAAGGAATGAGATCTAACATCAAGTGTACGCTGCTCTTAGGGAAATATTTGTATCTGCTTGGAGGAAGCGGGGATGGAAAGAGCGCGATGGGATCAGTGTGGTCATTTCTGATATGCACTATGTCGTCAGTGGAGCATTGGGGGTAGCGGAAGTGGCGTCTTCCTTAATGCTCTGTCCATTCTCCATCCCTGGGTCCCCTGCCCCCCCTGCTGCATTATTCCCTCCAGTGTAGAGCGCTCGTGTGCTAGGGGTGCGATGTATACCTTGTGCATGCATGCATGCTGACATAGAACATGCTCAGTCCCTTTCTTTCATGAGTTTCAGAGGCGCCCTGATCACAGGGTCCTCCATGCATTCCAGTGTTGCAGCGTACAGACAGTTAGCATTCTTTCTTAAAATGGGGCTTCCTTGGCAGCATGTTCAGGTTACACGATTCCGTAATTTCCCTTTCTGAATACCAGTCGGCCGTGCTGCCTTTCTTCGGATAATTAGTGTTAGGTAAAGCGTCCTGCTTTGCCACCCATCTAAGCATCATTTAATTCGTTTAATTAGCCCCATCTCTTCTGTTTCCCGTATTTTCCGTGCCTACCCCAGCTTATCCCAGGATCAGATCTTTCATAGATCCATTGCTTGATTGAATCCCTGTTGCCCGGCTAGGAATCCTCCCCCTAGTTTAACAGTGCAATTAATACACTCTTGTGTAGCCCGTACATTGTATTGTTGTAGTCTCTTTTTCAGCCAATGAGGTAGATTTGCTGCTACTAGCCAGTACCAGGGCACAAGTCGATGGTGCACGCTGGTAGATGGCGTCTACCCATTATTTTCGATGGGGGGACGCTGTCCACCCGGCCAAGAGGTGGAGCCCCACCAAAATATGCTGGACGTATTTGTCCTGGTGTAAGTTTCGGACACTGAGACACTTTCAGCTGCACCGGCAAATTTTTCGTTTTTTTGTTCCGAGCAGCAATGTCAGCCGGGAAAGAGGCTTATCCGATTCCAGCTGCGCCCATAACAAAAGCTGGAACTAAGGGACCATCAGGTCCTCCTTTCAAGCAGCGGCTCAGATGGCTAGGTTCTCGACACCTCTTTGGTGGATTGGAGTCCGGCCCTATCACGGTTGGTAGGGGCCTCGCTCTGCGAATGCACTCAGAAGGCATGCCAAAAGTGCTTAGGGCTTACAGGGCCTTTGCGTGTCTGCGGGGATGAAAGCCCCCCCCTTTTTTCACTGGAGGCTCACTCAGGGCTGCTTGCAATTATGGAGAGCACAAAGCAGGCTGGTGCCTTACACGTGAGCCCATTGGATGGTGATCGGTTTCTACGCCAAGCTTAGGGGATGCAGAATGAGGGCAATTCCTTCTTGGGGATTAAGATCTTAGCGGGATACATGTTGGCTATCCCCCACTTAGGGGGCAGTTCTCCCGGAATTGCCTTATTTGCTGCCGCATGTTTTGTGGCATTTTTGGGGGCTTTCAGAGGGATCAAATTGGTAGGGGCATCGCGACTTGGCACACTGGAGAGGTCTGCAGTTCCCGGGCACTGGGATATATGCAGACAGGCTCACTCCCAGGGGGAGGTTCAAACCTGACCCTATGGGAAAGGGGACGATAGTGAAGCTCAAAACGGCATAAAGGGATAGAGTAGGCCTGTTGATGCTCATGGGGGGGGGGGCGTACATGTCCATCTGTCCTCAGGTTCAAACTCATGCATAATTGTACATAGCATATTTTGGACTACCTATCGCAGCTGGGGGATTGAGCTAGTCGGTTACTCAAAACAGGATTGGGGCTGCGACATGCGCAGCGGGGCAGATATTTCGCCGGATGAGATTAAGGTAGTATGTCTTCCAAAGTTGTGTTGGGGCTGGGTCACTTGTTCGTGCGATGGGCCGCTTATCGTTTGCAGCAGCTGCGGGTGTCGAAGCTGGGGGGCTTTGAGAGTGTCTCCCTATCGTTTGATTGATGTCGGGGCCTTTCAGATCGCACACATTCGGCAGCTGGTGGAAGAATCCGTGTGCCATGGGGGACTGCAGTTTCCAGAGTTGGTTATCCTACACCGAGGAGGTAAGGATATGTTTGGGTGAGGACACAGGGCCGCGAGGGAAGCTCTGTTGTCTGGATTCGCCCAGTTGGGTATGACGTTTCCAGGATAGCGTGGTCTCATGGTGCCATGGCGTAAGTGGGGGCCAGGACTACGGTCAAGGGCCTTTTAATGTTTCGGTCAAGGACCTTGAATGCCGGAATAGCCCTGCGGTGCCTGGGGCAGGGGCCGGCTTGGGAATACACCCAAAAATTACGCAGGGTGATCATATGTTCCACTGCAATGGTGTGTACATGTCTACCTGGGACTCAGACTTGTGAATTCGTGGCATTTGAGTCTGACATGGCTATGGGCCTGAGGATCGATGGAACTTGGTTGTTCGGAAGTTGGCTTGTGGTGGGGAGGGCGAAGGACCGGTTGGCCCTGGTCGCCCTTGTGGCGGTAAGGAGGCCACATAAATTGCCTTACATTGTTAAGGGGAGTCCTCCTGCATACTCCCTAGGCCAGCACTGAGGGGGAGAGACGCTAATCTCACCCCAGAGAGAATGGAGACACCGGCTGGGGGCAAGGGCACCAGCTTATAATCTAGGGCATGGGGCTGCAGCCCCTGGTTATACCCTACAAGCACCCTTGGGCAGCCTGGTGGTGGAGGGGTGGGCCCCTAGGGTGGCGGACAAGGTCCAGATGACAGGGGCTCACCTCTCAAGGTCGCAGGTGGGTTGCGCCTTGCGTGGTTCTCAGTTAGGGGGCGCGAGCCAGAAGGCCCCTTAGTGCTGGAGCGATAGAGAACATTCTTTGTATATAAATTAAGTTCTATCATTTCTGCTGATGGATTATGATCAACATAAATGTAAATATCGTTTAGTGATCAAATTTGAGAAATCTATATCGTATGGAATGTGAATTTTATTGGTTATATATTGTCATGTTTATGAGTGATGGTTTGTAATAAACATGGCCTCTTTTACCCACAGCTCTTGTCGTCAAGTATTGATTTGTGGGTTCCGATGGGGGCCGGGCCGGGAGCAACCTAGGGGGTCCGGGTCCTATGGAAAAGCGCATACTATAAGGAAGCGTGCCATTAGGGCATGGGACCCCGGGATCCCAGCCACGCCCTCGTGGCTCCTGACCGAGGGAGTGGTCGACGCTAAGGCAGGAATTACTTCCAGGGCGAGACGTGACGTCACTTTCGGCCAGGGCCGGACATGAGGGGGGAGGAGATGGCGGGGGCCTATTTAGGGCACCTTGCCCAGGCCCTCGTCCTCTCTTCCTTACGGCGCCGGCCCCGTGTTCAGTGGACTCCTGTGAATCTCCCATCCACCCATCCCTTGGAGTTAGAGCTTGGGAAGGTGTAGGAATGTGAACTAAGAGTGGCGGTAAGGAGGCCACATAAATTGCCTTACATTGTTAAGGGGAGTCCTCCTGCATACTCCCTAGGCCAGCACTGAGGGGGAGAGATGGTAAGCTCACCCCAGAGAGAATGGAGACACCGGCTGGGGGCAAGGGCGCCAGCTTACAAACTAGGGCATGGGGCTGCAGCCCCTGGTTATACCCTACGAGCCCCCTTGGGCAGCCTGGTGGTGGAGGGGTGGGCCCCTAGGGTGGCGGACAAGGTCCAGATGACAGGGGCTCACCTCTCAAGGACGCAGGTGGATTGCGCCTTGCGTGGTTCTCAGTTAGGGGCCGCAAGCCAGAAGGCCCCTTAGTGCTGGAGCGATAGAGAACATTCTTTGTATATAAATTAAGTTCTGTCATTTCTGCTGATGGATTGTGATGTTATGATCAACATGTATGTAAATATCGTTTAGTGATCGAATTTGATAAATCTATATCGTATGGAATGTGAATTTTATTGGTTATATATTGCCATGTTTATGAGTGATGGTTTGTAATAAACATGGCCTCTTTTACCCACAGCTCTTGTCGTCAATTATTGATTTGTGGGTTCCGATGGGGGCGGGGCCGGGAGCAACCTGGGGGGGTCCAGGTCCTATAAGAAACACAAATTGGTAATCAATAATAGGTAATCCCAAATTCCAGTTCCAAAAACAGCAAGTCCTTAAGATTGGGTCCACATCAGTTTTTTGCGACTGGAGTCGAAAACCACTTTGATACATTCCAACCTTACCTTTTAACTTATGCTAACCTATTTGCAACTGAATTGCAAGCGCTTCGTACATCTGGCCCATAGTGCCTCATCATGTAAGCACTATAAAAGGTGTACGTGCTAGTATCTTCCATTTTTTTTATTCATCAGATTAACTCTCCAATACATACTACATGTAAATAAGGACATGCTTTTATTAACAAATATAGTTCTTGTAAATATTGAGTTAGTGTGAATTCTGTGTGACACCATGTCCCAGTTCTACACCTTCCACCCCTCCAGGAGAAAGCCTTGGTGACTTGGTCTAGTTAACCTTAGAGAGAAATATACAAAGGTAGTAATTTGTTTATCTGGTCCAGTAGTACACACAACCCTGGGTCACCAGTAGTAAAAAACACAGTTCCCACCGCAAACACTGCCCAGTAATTACAGACTGCCCTATGATCCAGTGAAAAGGTTTCACTTTGGTGCAAAGTGTTTTGGCAGTGGTTAGTGGACGCAAACGTGTTTTTGCAAATAGTGGTTGCAAGATTCTGTCGAATGGTCCCATTTGTGTCCTCCCCTTGCGGATCGCTTCATCGACGCTGTTAAAGGGCCACATTGCCTCACTTACTGACAGTTCCTCCACCTAACGCTCTCCAGAGGATAACTGGCCCTCACAGCTCAGCCTGTTGAAGAAGCTGAATTAATAATAACTTTGTTGTTAGAAGGAGGTTCCGAAAAGCGGAAAGAGAACATTCAAACGAGTGAGGGGAGGGCCACAAATATCCATTTGTAAAGATGCTCTTTTACCGAAAGTCTTAAGGCATGGCCTTCAAGGATGATAACAGATACTCATTTGGTGAGAAGCCCCAAGGGATGTCCTTTAGAGTTAGCCCACAGGTAGCCTCTGCTACCCCAGGCTAGCTCTTTGATACCTCTGACACCGCCTTTGCTGTACCTGGTTTCAGGGTTTGCAAGGGCAACGGCAGGAACAGGAAGTATAAGCAAGAATCCCAAGCACTCCCAAAATAATCCAATGCAAAGTTCCTTCGCGTAAGCTCTACCAAAATCCTTTATTTGTATATGGTGTTTCAGAAGTCTTGACTTTTTCTAGTCAACACGTGTTACATTTATGCTGTAAGTACACCAGCAGACTTCATCAGGGCTAGTGTCAAATCAGCAGTATATGTATATAATAGAAGCCTGGAAAGGGGCGCTTTTGTATCGCCCTCCAGGTGCTAAGAAGGACTTCTCCCAGGCATTAACTGACTTTCTTGCACCATATGGCTTGGCCTCTCAGAAGTTCCTAGTATTGGGTGACTTTAATTACCACGGTGAAAACACTGATGATCCCGGCGTCACTCAACTTTTAGCGGATCTGGAATCTCTAGGACTGAAACAGATGGTGTCGGCCCTACACATAGGGCAGGTCATATGTTGGATCTCATTTTTACTAATGTTGAGGAAGTAACATGTGACTCTCTGCTGCCTGTTACCTGGTCAGATCATTTTCTGATCCATTTTTCCATCTTGTGTAACAAGGCTTGTGACAAACGAAAGTGGCTAACAGGCTATGGCGTAACTGGACCTCAGTCAATTCCTCTGCCGCCACAGAGGTCTTTAACCCCCCTTCACCTTACTCCTTTGCAGATGTGGACACAGCACTGTCTATTTTTCATGACTCTTTAATGACTTTTATAGAATATATTGCACCTCTCAGGAAATCATCCCTTGTCTCTTCTAGACGTTCTTCTCCATGGTATTCAGATGCCCTGCGTCAAGAGAAATCTATCTGCGAACATCTTGAACGCAGATGGCGCTCCACCAAATCCCTTAAAGACAAAGCAGAATACCGATCCAGGCTTGCAGTCTATCATAATCTGATCAGGTCAGTCTGGAAAGCTTTCCTTGCAATCTCAATTGAGAAAGCAGGGAACTCCACTCACTAAAGAGCTTTATAAAGCATTAAATTACTTTGAGAAACCTCGTGCCTGTGTCTCCATCATTGCAGCCTCCCAGGATTTATGTGATAATTTAGCTGACTTTTTATAAAGACAAAATCCAGTCAATTTACGAGAATCTGCTAGCTATCCCTGATAGCTTTCAGTAAAACTTCTACTTAGATCATCCTCCTCCTACGGCCACGGGTAGCCTGAACAAATTTACACTCTCCTCTGAGGTTCAGGTGTTGGATATGCTACCCCACCCCAAGTCTGGCTCACCTCTGGACCCCTGCCCTCCCAGAATAGCAGCTAGCTTAGCAACCTGTGTATCTCCTGCTGTTAAAGATCTTTACAATCTTTCTCTGACTACAGCCAAAGTGCCCAAGGAATGGAAGCATGCATTGGTATCTCCGCTGCTTAAAAAAGCTACAGCAAAAATCCAAATGTTTTCTCCAACTATCGACCACTTTCGTTGTTACCTTTACTTGCTAAACCTCTGGAAAAGTTTATTAATAAACAACTCATTGCCTTTCTTGAGAAAAATCACATTCTGGACTCTTCCCAATCTGGCTTTACAGAGCTCCACAGCACAGAGAGCGTGATGTTGGCTGTGGTTGATAATATCAGACTCTCTCTAGATACGGGTACCCCAATTATGCTGGTGCCGCTGGATCTGTCTGCAGTGTTTGCTACGGTCTCTCATTCAATTCTAATTCGCAGACTTTGCGAGGCTGGGCTGCATGGTGGAGCGCTACACTGGCTCTGCAACTTCCTTACAAATCGAACGCAACACGTCTGCTTGGACTCCTTCAAGTCACGGCTGATGCAACTGAACAAGGGAGTACCTCAGGGGTCGTGCCTGAGCCCTACCCTCTTTAATATCTACATTGCGCCACTTGCCCAGATCGTGAGAGCCTGCAGTGTGGAGATCGTGTTGTACACTGACAACACCCAACTCCCTATTTTATTTGGCCCCGATCCAGCCAAAATGAAAAGCAAATTTGCTAATTGCATGATGGAAGTCGCTGGTTGGATGACTAGTAACTATCGTCAATTAAACAGCGCCAAGACAGAGACCATGCTTTTTGGAAAAGCGACTCAGCTCTGGTCTGCCGACTGGTGGCCGTCTGAACTTGGCCCTGCACCTTCACCTAAGCGGTCCGTGAAAAATCTCAGCCTGAAGCTTGATCAATCACTCTCTATGAAAGACCAAGTTAACGCCACCTGCGGCTCCTGCTTTGCCACTATGAAGCTTCTTAAAAAGGCCCTCCCTTGGCTTCCCGACAGCGCTAGGAAAACTCTTGTCCAGGCTCTCATCACCAGCTGCCTGGGCTATGGGAATGCTCTGCTGACATCAGTAAATGACACCCTGCTGTCCAAGTTGCAAGTGGTCCAGAACACTGCCGCTAGACTAATCTGCAACCTTCCTTCTCGCTCCCCATCCTCCCCTATTCTTCGGAAGCTTCATTGGCTGCCAATTAGAAAACGCGTCAGCTTTAAACTCTGTTGTCTGACACATAAGGCACTTCACAAATCCTGCCCTGCATATCTGGCTATCCGATTACAACCCTATCTACCCTCCAGATGCCTTTGGTCATCGGATAAGTTGCTTCTGGCTATCCCTCGCATATGGACCTCAAAACAGAAGGGCAGATCGTTCTCCTACACTGCCACCTATCACTGGAACAAACTTCCCCTCAGTCTCCGCTCTTGCTCAAACTTTACCTCCTTCAAGAAGGGGCTGAAGACCTGGTTATTTTAGATATATCCCCCTCTCTAAGCAGTGCAGCACCGAGATACTCCTCCGGGAGTGATTTGTGCGCTATATTAAATGTTTTTATCATATATCATTGCTTTAAAGTTCACTAGGATACGATAGTCAAATACCATTGGAGAGTACTCCATCGACACAGTGTGCAACAGTCCTGTAACGGCATCACCCAGCGACCTCTACTCGTTGGAAGGAACAGGAAGTACATAGGACTCTTTGAGTCTCCTTTGCGTTCAGACGTTTCTTCTCTCTGCCCTTAGAATGGCCCCACTGATGCAAACCGAAGGCTGTGGAGAGTCGAAGGATGGACAATGCTTCAACCCTCTGAAGTCATCGTGAGTCAAATGGTGATCAAGGTCCCTGCCAATATCCATGGTGTTTTGGTGAATCGACAAACATGGCCACTCCTTGTTAGTGCCAATATTGTGTGGACTCTGGGCCTTCAGTTCCTGAACCCCTTCATTTGCAGACCTGGCTGCCCAACTGCCTAACTTGGCACACATGCAGGTAGAGGCCGCCATGTACAGGGCCCCTCTCCCTGGAACTCCCTTCCCCAACCATTGACCTTGAAAAAAGGACTTCCTCAAGGTCAAAGAATGCCTGCAAATGCTTCTTATCCTCTCCTTGTAGAGCATGGACTCCAGCCTTCAGCCATCCTGGTGGTCCTTCTTGTACATTTATACTTGTTTGCGCGCCGGATGCCCAAGATTGACTTGTTAATGTATCTACCTTCACCGCAAATGCTATAATTGGAGATAGTTAAGGCTTCTCCTGATGGAAATGTATTCTGTTTACTTTCGAAATGTGTTCCCCCTTGTGGCAGAGCTGGGGAACCACCGATCTACTTTTTACAACCGACTCCCGCCTTCTTCATCCCAACACTCTTAGGAGACTTGTTTAAGCGCTTTACGAAAACGATGAATAATGTATCTGCTGTGCCGCTCCAAGCATCCAATGCTACCTGTCCTAGGCTGTCTGAGGATAACGTCTCCGCCCCCTTTCCCCTCTCCTCGCCCCTGGCTTCGTCGTTTCCTCTCTTCGTCTTCAATTGCTTCTTTTTACCTTCCTGCTCTCCCTGCATTGTTTCTCTCACCAGCTACCTCGTCATTTCTTTTCCTTTCATGTTCAATACCCGACCTCTAATTTTTGACACATTCTGATTAGTTTTTCGTTTTTCCTTTTGTTTCGTATATTCACATTCCATGCTTCCTTTCCTTTCATCGTCTATGCTCACTTTCGTCTCTCTCGCTGCCTCATTTTGCCCTTTTCCCCTCAGTCAACTTTTCTCTGTTTCCTGCTCCTTGTTTTTCTACTCACACCGGTCTCCCTCTGTTCTCGTCTCTGTTTCACGAGTAGTATCCTGAAGTAGGGCTCCTTGCCACCTGTCACTATGGTGACGGCATGATGTCACTACTGTGGGGCCTGTCACCTAGGAAACACTTTGATGTCACTCCTCTGGAGACAGTTGCTAGGGTTACGCACTGCTGGTAAGTGAAGAGATGTCCCGTGAGAGGTGGCGTGTAATGCAAGCACACTTGGAGGTGAAAAGGCCAAAAGGGGAAGGTGGGGTGGTTGTTCAATTACCCATGACCTTTGGCCCCACAAAATAGGGAGCTAGGATGTACAGCTTCCTGCTTGCTGTCTCTACTGGTGGCATTACTGTGCCGTGTATGGCTAGAATCGTGTTTACAGATGCTTAAGTGTCTGTTTGTGTGAACGGCAATGCACATGACAATGTTTGTAGATGCACAGATGTGTGCCGTGACAATTTGTGCATGTGTACGGTTATGCATTTTGGTTGCAGGGGCGCAACTAGACTCAAAGGGGCAGATTTACAAGCCCCTTGCGCCACTTTTGCGTCACTTTTCCCATGTTAAAAGTGACGCAAAAGTGGCGCAAGGGGCTTGTAAATCTGCCCCAAAGTTCGGTTCGGGGGTGTAACAAGTCAAACAAGTGGGCAGAGATCACTACAGCCATTTTAAAATTAGTTATGGGGTGTCTGCGTTTGCTGTTCAGGTGCAATGCGTATTAGTTCTTTTGAACTACATGTGGTCAATAGGAGCATTCAAAAGTAAACTATGTCAGCAATATTGTTCACATATAAGTATTTATCATTTTCAGGTTTTTTTTTTTTTTCAATCAAAACATTTTAGAACAATGAATTACAAATGTGTTTATCTTGCATCGTGCCAATCAACCTAGTGTGATGTGGAATATTAGATTCTACTTTTTGGGACTGTCCATGACGAGTAGCCGATTCCAAACACACTGCGTCAGTTGCAGCAACTTAAAAGGACAGAAAAAACCACTTTAACAAGATATATGATCATCATCCCCCAAAAGAAGTTTTGGGAAATTGGTAGTGTGTAGGAAAGTTTAAGCACATTTCTTTTAATATTGTTCTGTAATAATGGATATACCTGCACATATTACTTTTATATTATTTGCAGAATAGGATGTTAGTTTAGTTCACAACCCTCTTGATCTATGTGGAGATGGCTCATGTCTAAGCTCTACAACACACACAATGTTGAGTATGAATTTCCTGGTATTTCATGACGCAACTTCCATTAGATATTCTTGTTATTGAAAAGACTGGGCATTCATGAAGCCTGAAACACAACTCATGTTTGGAAAGATGCGCTGTAATAAGATGCAGGAAAGATAGAAATGGAGCACCCATCCTCCATGAATGTTGTTATTGTCACTGAGGAAGAGGGCGTTGTTAACCAGCTGGAACATGAATGTGCTAATTCTGCAGCATGGTCTGAACCCCAGTTGACAGTCTTGAAGTATGTTATTATTACTGATGTGCCCTCCGCTGCTGGATGGCAACTGCCTTCTCAATTTTTCCAACAAATGGGAGGTGGGTTATAGAACAGAAGCTGCCGGGGTCAGGTGAATATGGTCTGGGCTTTATTAGCAAGGGGAGGATATGAGCAGTTTTGAGGCTCTCGGGAAGGCTGCTGTGGGTGAGCTGGGCATTGACAATGTGGAGGAGGGGTGTGAGTGCTTTTCCTTGCAGAGACTTGATGATGGAGGAGAGGAGCACATTATTTTTGTAGGAGGTGGCTTCAGTGTGTTCAGAATATTAGAGAGGTTTGTGTGGGAGAGAGTGTCTGATCTGTTAGTGGCCTGACGACTGGGTATAGGTGGTAGTGTTGATGATGATGGTGAACTTGTGAAGTTAGATGTGATTTTGTTGATATTGTTCATGAAAAAGTGGTTGATAACATTGCTTCTGTTGGCTGATGGTGAGATAGTGGGTTCTAGGATGGGCTTCACACTGTTTGATTGCCTTAAAGATGGCTTTGCTTCTGCTAATTTCACCATGGATGATGGTCTTGTAGTCAATGGCTTTAGCTGTGGTTATGCTGGCTGGAGATAATTCTTTCAGAAGGATAAGGCCCTCCTGTCATTTCAATCTCCATTTCATCTCCTGTCTTCGTAGGACATGCTTGTTTTCCGTTGGTTCTTGGGTTTACCAGGGTGCTGATGGCTTGGGGGCACAGGTTTTCAGAGGAGCATTGCATTTTACATGATTCTTCAAAGTGGTGTTGTAGATTTTTACATCTGTTGAGGGCTGGAAGTGCCTGGGATAGTTTGATTAGTTCTTCTTGGAACTCTTCTGAGTGGGCACCCTTGAAAGAAAGGATGGTAACTTTTCTTTCAGCTCCCTTCCTTTCGGCTTGATGTGTGTAAGTAGAAGCACATAAAGCACAGTTGCCCTGTCCAGGGAGATAATAAAGTCTTGGGGTCATTCCCTCTGTCTTGCATTCTCTGTTTCTTTTCACTATACCCCTCCCTTAGCATTTTGAGGCAGGAGTATACCTTCTACATACATTAGACTAAGCTCAGCTTCATCACACTCAACTCTCTCCTCATCACATCCTGGTTATTCCAAATGTATAAAAGAAGAAAAGGCATTTCAGAGACTCCAATAGATTAATAGTAGTCAAGACCTCATTTTGCCTAAACGACGGACCAAAGACAATGTGGCTTAATACAAAAGTAAAGACGTTGAAAACAGAAAACAGAACCTTGCAATGTCAATTGACGGAAGTGAAGTGACTGTGCTGACAAGCTCCTCTTCTAGTATCACACAAGGATGTATAATTAGCCAATAAAAAATGCAGAAGGACCATGACTCCCATTGGAGCTCCAAAGCAGAATTCCACTAGAAGTAACTTTGCAGACTCAACTCGGAAGTTCAAATCATTGCCTACACCACTATCAAGATTACACTACCTCCAAACCATGTAGGACCCCCCTGCATACCAACGTGTTGTGAAAACCAATACACTGACACATTACCTCATAAGTAAATCACCTAGTAGCCTTTATCCTTAGACCATACAAGAGAATCTGTGGTGGCAGGCACACATTGTGGCAATTTTCAAGCAACTCTTCTCCATCCAGTTCAAGAACCTGCCCGAGACCAGCCTCCCAGCTGGCTCCCCATCAGAGACACTTGTCCATCTTGAGCTTTCAAATACAACCAAGTCTCCACTAACACCTCTATCTAGGCAAGAAGCATCCCCGCAACTCCATAAACCAATACATCATTCCAAGTGACCTCAACATCTCCAACACCAAGACATCATTCCAAATTACCTCAACGTCTCCAAAACCAAGACATCATTCCAAATGACCTCAACGTCTCCAAAACCAAGACATCATTCCAAATGACCTCAACGTCTCCAAAACCAAGACATCATTCCAAATGACCCCAACGTCTCCAAAACCAAGACATCATTCCAAATGACCTCAACGTCTCCAAAACCAAGACATCATTCCAAATGACCTCAACGTCTCCAAAACCAAGACATCATTCCAAATGACCTCGCCAACACCAAGCCAATCATACAGAAGAAGAACCTTGATTCAGCTTGATATTGCCCAATAGCAAATTCCTTTGCAAACTGATTGAAAGGGCTGCTTTTAATTAAGTCTCACAATTCCTGGAAGAAAACAACCTTCTCACTAATTGCCAAAACAGCTTCCATCCTGGCAGAGGAACACTACACACCCTCAATTCCACCTAAAACCACCGCTGATGGGAATGGAGTTGCCACATACTACACCTGGGATTGTCTGCTATTCAGTCCACCACTACACCCAACTACAGAGGCTAGAAGATTTTATCATGGAAGGAATCATTTTAAACTGAATCTTCCCTTACCTTTTTGGCAGATAAAGCACCATCATGCTCCCACCATACTCACTGCCTCCATTCTATACTAACTCTGGGGTGCCGCAAGGTACTCTCATCTTGCCAAACCTCTTCAATACTTACTTCACTCCATTATCATCCTCTTCAGGTACTTAAATTTACCCTGTTAAAACCACACAGATGATACCTAGATCGTCCTAAAGCTGGAAAACCAACTGGACCTACACTGCACCAGCACAGATGACTGCATTTAAGCAATGGACCTATGGATGCTAACCAACCACATAAAACTCTAGTCATCCAAAACTGAGGCCCTCACAGGTAAAAAGTGAAGAATTGCCATTTTAGGACCATCTGACTTAAGGAACTTGGTCCGCCCACAATGACATCAACTGAAGTAAGAAATTTGACTGGTTATCCATATATAGTGCAGCAGACAGGATAAGCCAGGGAGGTGGCAGTGAAGAGAGTCCTGAAATAAAGCTGATACACTAGAAGCCTGGTATTTGGGCCTTGCAACAATTCCAAGAAATTACTTGCAACATTATTGTGACAGAATGGAGGGAGGAGGATGTTGCACACTGGGTGACATGTATCCAGGAGAAACCTACATAACATTTAAGAAAGCCCAGAAGCTCTTGGGCTGCGATCAGGCCATTTTTTGCAGTTTGCAAAGTTATCCAGGATGGTGAGGGAGATCTGGACAGAATTCCCAAAGGTGTCTGAGTCATCACCAACACTTGAAGTGATTTTACACTCAAGAGGGAGTTATACATTGGTCTCACAATTATACAAGGCTTTGAAGGTAGAGAGAAACAGGCAACAACTATGGGAGGAGGGCATTCAGGAACCATTAACATAAAAAATGGGAAGTAACTGCAGGCTAAGAAAATATAAAGCAAAGCTAGGTTCCATTTGATGCACTTCCGTTTCCTACATCGTACATACTTGACTCTGTATAAGACTAAGAGTATACACCCAGATAGATCATCTTCATATCTAAGATGTGGGAAGGTAAATCCTCCTTCACATAATATGGTCCTATAGCACGGTGGTGGAATATAGGGAAATGGTGGTGGCAAGGCTGCGTACAGCAATGGATAATATCCTGGAGGTCACTATAAAACAATGCCTCTTGGGAATAATCCCAAAACCCAGAAAAGATACGTTGCAATACAGGTGTGCGCTTTTGGGATCAGTCTTGGCAAAACATTGAATTGCAGATCACTGGATGAATCCTAAAGTGCACGGGGTAGAAATCTAGGTGAAAGACATGACCGAGTAGGTCCTGGTACTGGGTTCCCACATGAGAAATACTAGAAAGGATTAAGAGGTGGCTGAAGACCTAGAACTCTGGGCTGACATGATCCACACTATTCAATGTGCCAGGTGACTATTCCTCATAGTCCCAAGGGACATACATGGTTAACTTTGGAGAAGAGACAGAAATAAAGGGCTCTGAGCCTTGCCAGCAATGATAATAAAAAGGATGAGGCCTTGCACATTAAGAGGGAATAATTAATCCTACAGATAAGTACCTAATGCAGAGTGTGTAGTGAGGGAACAGATACATTTGTAACAGGCAAGGTAAACAATACCAACATTGCTAATAAACCACCCTTTCCAGAGGGAGCAAGCGACCTGAAGTGTTGTGTTGAAAAGTGATCTTTTCTTTGTCTGTTTGTGTTATGTAGGAAATGACGAATAAAGATATTTTTTTTTAAATGAATACACTTCGGAGTAATCCGAGATTTTTATATATCAGTCGTCCTTCAAGTGAACAAAGTTATCAAAAGCATTTTCCCTACCATTCCAAGTATCTCCGCATTTTATCACATTTAGGTTTCTTATTGAAGGACCACCTTCTACCTGGTTTGATAGCAACTGGAAAATGCATGCAGATTTTATCTGAACGCATCAGTATACCTACTCTGAAGACTACAAAAAAAGCAGCAGGAAGACAAGTACTGCACCAACACGTAGGCTACCGCCCAACTCCGGCTTTTCAACTGTTTGACCAGGCGCTTCTCCTTCAAAGGATATTTAGATCAATTAATTTTCATTCACAGAATAAAATGTGCGTTTGTAAATGTGCGTCACATTTACTTGAGGCAAATAAACATGTACGGAATGAATAAAGCATAAAAGAATCCATGTTTTTTCACAAAAACATTGCATGCACATCTTCTCCCCTGAACAAGCATGGTAAAGGATACTATTCAGACTGCAATACTTTGTACCATGCATAACATAACTCTACTTGGGTCCAGATTATAAATGCCCCGGAGTGCAGCGCGATATTTAAAACAACTTATAAAATACAACATCATTGGATCTGAATTTGTTTGTGCTTGATAACTAGCACCAATTATGATTTTGCCCAAAAATGGGACATAACAGGTGTCATTGGTCCTTTCCACACTAAAGCCATATATTTTGGTATTTACCTGGCCTTTTTTCCCCTGGTAAATTTGGTCAGGTTTGACATTCTGAGATTTACCTGCGGAAAATTGTGGAGTTGCAGTTCTAGGTGCAAAACGTATAATTCCAATACGTTCTGTGCATGTAGTTACCATGCATTTTGGAATTGACTAGGCCACCTGTAATCAGGGCCTTGTTCACTGGAACTCACTGTAAAGTTTTCAACAGGAGTCAAGGGTACAATAGTGTAGACTACAACTCTTAAACAATATATAGTACAGATCTTGACATGGACCTAATTCTGAATGACCAGCATTACTCCAAATACACGACCTAGTTCTGTGCATCTTTCCAGGAAGATTTACAGTACTTTGAACGGTTTGAGTAATTTTGCGACTTTTTATAGGTGTTGTAGGATACAACGGGATGTAATTTTAACCTTTCCTGAAATCTGTTTTATCTAAGAAATATACAATTTATAATCTAAAAAGTTATGCCAGACCACAAACGTGTAGTGTTACCTATTGTATCAACACCAGAATGATGAAAGGCTAAGATGAGCCTGGTGGAAACCAAACTCATGTCATGGGGGCCTTAGAGCCCTTGCATATGCCTACCTATATACAGATGCATATTTTCTGCATGTTTTCTAATAGCATTTATATAAAGGGCCTCATTTATGAGGCCCTACTGGCACTTTTGCGCCGCCGGAACGTCACTGTTTTGACGTTCCGGTGGTGCATTGTGCCACGGCATATTGATAAGGACACATAAAGCCACTTTACGTGGCTTTTCATGGCCTTATTAATATGTGTCCCTTTTATGCAGAAAACTGTGTGAAAGGGGCGTTTCATGGGTGTTGCTGTGGGTGTTCTCATGCAACACCTATGGAACCTGTCACATTCCCAGATTTATAAGAAAACATAAACCTGAGAATATGTCAGAACCTAACGCCCCCCCCAGGGTTGGTGTTAGGCAGGCGCAAGAAGGAGAAATATTTGTATTTCTCCTCGTGCTTTCCTTTTTCTGTGTGCTGCATTCTGCAGCACACATAGAAAGAGGAAATCACCTCAATTGATTGATTTTGTGCAGGAAGATTTCCCTTCCTGTACAAAATCAATCAGCCCCGCAGTTCAGGCACCCTTGCAATATGGTGCAAGGGTGCCTGTGTTGGCGCATGGCGGCCCATTGTGCGCTATCTCTGGAGAAAAGGACCGGAACGCACCGTATCTTATAGATACGGCGCATTCCTGCCCTTTTGTTTTGACGTAGGGCAGGGCAGCAAGATTCCTCGCAGCGCTGCCCTGCGCCAAAACCTCATAAGTGAGGCTCAGAGTTTAGGATGCTAGATTACATTTCCAGTTATGTAGTGGCATTGCACGTTGCAAGTGGTTTCACTACTACTAATGCTCATTTATTGGGGCTCAGTGCCTGGTTTTTAGGTCTCGCCTGAGCCAGCGCATGCGCTGCTCTGCGAGACATTTAGTAAGTGGGTTTTCAAAGTGCTACCCCACGCTTTTGCTAACCTCCAGCTTGCGTTCACGATCGCGTGCACGCGCGCAGCCGACAGCTTTCAGCGCCCGATCAGGCGCCATCTGGCTTTCCTCTCGCTTGCTGTCTGAACGCTCCTCCGCCCCTCCCCTGCTGCGTCGCGTTAATTGGAAACATATGCTGCTTTCACTTTCGCCGCGGCGGGCGCTCGCACCACTTTTGAAGCCGGGCTTGTCTTGTTATAGTTAGTCGTGCGCGCACCACTCGGTCTCTCCATTCACCCCTCCCCCCTCACTTCTCTTCCCACTTTTGTCTCGCTCCCGTTGTCTCCCTCCTTGTTTCTCCATTTCACCCAGTGCAAAGGTCAGTGTGTGCTTCAGACCTCACACCGCCAGCTTTGTCATGCAGATGTCAGAAGCTTCACCGCCCTTCCCCCCCCACCTTCGCTGTGTATTAAGGGCTCCCTTCACAGCTCTCCGTTCTCGAAAGCGGCGAGGCTGTTCGACAAGACCACCAAAGACCAAACCACCCACCCTCTCCGCAGTATATATGCCGATCACTCAATATGCCAGCTCCTGCGCATCCACAAGCAAAGAGTGCGTCACAGAATGCGTGGTCGGTTGTGCTTAAATCACCACACAGCAACGCGTGCACACACCGCATTGCAAAGATCATTTCGAAACAAATGATACCAAAACCAGTTTCCGTCATCTTCTCTCTTGCTTCCCTCCCTCTTCCACCCTATCCCATTGCCAGGGCTCCCGCCCAGCGCCTGTTCCTAGCAGTCTTTCTTGTCTCCTCTCTCTCGCTGTATGTCCCCTCTCCCTCTTCTTGCCTCCTCTCTCTCTGTATGTTCCCTCTCCCTCTCAGTCTTTCTTCTTGCCTCCTCTCTCAGTATGTTCCCTCTCCCTCTTTCTTGCCTCCTCTCTCTCTCTGTATGTTCCCTCTCCCTCTTTCTTGCCTCCTCTCTCTCTCTGTATGTTCCCTCTCCCTCTTTGTTGCCCCCTCTCTCTCTGTATGTTCCCTCTCTCTCTTTTTTGCCTCCTCTCTCCGTCTTTCTCTGTATGTTCCCTCTCCCTCTCAGACTTTCTTGTTGCCTCCTCTCACTCTCTCTCTGTTTCCCTCTCCCTCTGTCTTTCTTCTTGCCTCCTCTCTCTCTCTCTCTATGTTCCCTCTCCCTCTGTCTTTCTTCTTCCCTCCTCTCTCTCTCTCTCGGTTTGTCCCCTCTCCCTCTTCTTGCCTCCTCTCTCTCTATATGTTCCCTCTCAGTCTTTCTTCTTGCCTCCTCTCTCTCTCTCTTTCTTGCCCCCCTCTCTCTCTGTTTGTTCCCTCTCTCTCCTCTGCTGGCTCCGCGGTCGCCCCTTCTCGCCCTGCTCCCCCCCCTCCCTGTTCCCACTCATCCCACGTTCTCTTGCCGTCTCAGCTCCTCCACCCCTCTCTCGTCGCTTGCCCACTCTTTCTCCCGCTCTCTCTTCCATCCCTCTCTTCCCTTTTTCTGTCTCCCTTCCTTCCATCTCCCTCGGCGTCCCTCCTTTCTCTCGCCAGGTGATGCATCTCTTGTGTTTAAATTGCCAGTGGCAGCTGGATGCTGCGCTCCCGTTCAGCTGGCGCTGGGCTTGATTAATTCCCCCCCTCCCCCCAACACAAACAGTAATACATAAATACCTGGCAAAGCCTCAGCCGGTTCATTACAATGGAGTCACATAACAGCATTAACACCGCTGTACATGCCTGTTAATAAAAGCCTGGCAAAGCCTTCATCATTGCAGTAATCAGTCAACTATAAAATAGCCTTTGCAGAGCTAAAAACAAAATGCATTCCTCTCATAACTGCACATATCGAATAGGTCTCGCCTTTGATTAAGTTAAAGCCATTTGCTTTGCTATAAATACCATTAGCAAAGCAAATGGCTTTAACTTAATCAAAGGCGAGACCTATTGCATTTTCAATGCCAATAGGTCTCGCTTTTGGGACCTTATAAGTATTTAGTTATGCAGCACAATATCCTTGGTGCAACAACATCAAGTGTTGCATGGCTAAACACTTATAAGGTCCCAAAGGCGAGACCTATTGGCTATGCCAATGCTTGTTATTCCAGTGAGCATGTTGTAGAGTACCCCTGCTGTGTATTTGTAGCAAGGGTGGGCCCTGATAACAGCAGCTTTTTATCCCCTGCTGTCTTGACACCTCCCAATCTTCTTTGAAAGGGAAATGATTAGGCAGGACGGGGCGGGTGTAGAGGCTCCCGAGCTGGGGGGGGAGGGGGCCTCGCGAATGCTCTTCATGCCAAATATGTTCATATTCATTTATGCGTGGGAGCTAGGCTGGCAGCCAGCAGCCCCAGCCCAGTCAGCCCTGCTCACAGCAACTGACGGGGGGGCTGAAGACCGATCGGCCCTATGGGTGATGCGCGCCTGTTTGGTTGCATGTATGGATGTGTTCATTATGCAGAGCGTTGAATACATAGCTGTGTATGTGCCTGTAATTGTTTCTTTACAGATACTCACCTGGCAATGAGTGTGTTGAGCGGTGCACGTGTCAGATGCGTGCCAGAGGCACTGTGTGCAGTGGTGCATTTAGGTGAATGTATGGGTGTGTATATCTGCAGACGTTGGAATACGTTGCTGTGTATGTGTAATTGTTTCTTTACAGATACTCACCTGGCAATGAGTGTGTTCAATGGTGCACACGTCAGATGTGTGCCAGTGACACTGGGTGCAGTGGTGCATTTAGGTGAATGTATGGGTGTGTATATCTGCAGACGTTAGAATACGTTGCTGTGTATGTGTCTGTAATTGTTTCTTTACAGATACTCACCTGGCAATGAATGTGTTCAGCGGTGCACGTGTCAGATGCGTGCCAGAGGCACTGTGTGCAGTGGTGCATTTAGGTGAATGTATGGGTGTGTATATCTGCAGACGTTGGAATACGTTGCTGTGTATGTGTAATTGTTTCTTTACAGATACTCACCTGGCAATGAGTGTGTTCAGCGGTGCACACGTCAGATGTGTGCCAGTGACACTGGGTGCAGTGGTGCATTTAGGTGAATGTATGGGTGTGTATATCTGCAGACGTTGGAATACATATCTGTGTATGTGTAATTGTTTCTTTACAGATACTCACCTGGCAATGAGTGTGTTCAATGGTGCACACGTCAGATGTGTGCCAGTGACACTGGGTGCAGTGGTGCATTTAGGTGAATGTATGGGTGTGTATATCTGCAGACGTTGGAATGCATATCTGTGTATGTGTAATTGTTTCTTTACAGATACTCACCTGGCAATGATAGTGTTCAATGGTGCACACGTCAGATGTGTGCCAGTGACACTGGGTGCAGTGGTGCATTTAGGTGAATGTATGGGTGTGTATATCTGCAGACGTTGGAATACGTTGCTGTGTATGTGTCTGTAATTGTTTCTTTACAGATACTCACCTGGCAATGAATGTGTTCAGCGGTGCACGTGTCAGATGCGTGCCAGAGGCACTGTGTGCAGTGGTGCATTTAGGTGAATGTATGGGTGTGTATATCTGCAGACGTTGGAATACGTTGCTGTGTATGTGTAATTGTTTCTTTACAGATACTCACCTGGCAATGAGTGTGTTCAATGGTGCACACGTCAGATGTGTGCCAGTGACACTGGGTGCAGTGGTGCATTTAGGTGAATGTATGGGTGTGTATATCTGCAGACGTTGGAATACGTTGCTGTGTATGTGTCTGTAATTGTTTCTTTACAGATACTCAGTTCAGCGGTGCACGTGTCAGATGCGTGCCAGAGGCACTGTGTGCAGTGGTGCATTTAGGTGAATGTATGGGTGTGTATATCTGCAGACGTTGGAATACGTTGCTGTGTATGTGTAATTGTTTCTTTACAGATACTCACCTGGCAATGAGTGTGTTCAGCGGTGCACACGTCAGATGTGTGCCAGTGACACTGGGTGCAGTGGTGCATTTAGGTGAATGTATGGGTGTGTATATCTGCAGACGTTGGAATACGTTGCTGTGTATGTGTAATTGTTTCTTTACAGATACTCACCTGGCAATGAGTGTGTTCAGCGGTGCACGTGTCAGATGCGTGCCAGAGGCACTGTGTGCAGTGGTGCATTTAGGTGAATGTATGGGTGTGTATATCTGCAGACGTTGGAATACGTTGCTGTGTCTGTAATTGTTTCTTTACAGATACTCACCTGGCAATGAGTGTGTTCAGCGGTGCACGTGTCAGATGCGTGCCAGAGGCACTGTGTGCAGTGGTGCATTTAGGTGAATGTATGGGTGTGTATATCTGCAGACGTTGGAATACGTTGCTGTGTATGTGTAATTGTTTCTTTACAGATACTCACCTGGCAATGAGTGTGTTCAGCGGTGCACACGTCAGATGTGTGCCAGTGACACTGGGTGCAGTGGTGCATTTAGGTGAATGTATGGGTGTGTATATCTGCAGACGTTGGAATACGTTGCTGTGTATGTGTAATTGTTTCTTTACAGATACTCACCTGGCAATGAGTGTGTTCAGCGGTGCACGTGTCAGATGCGTGCCAGAGGCACTGTGTGCAGTGGTGCATTTAGGTGAATGTATGGGTGTGTATATCTGCAGACGTTGGAATACGTTGCTGTGTCTGTAATTGTTTCTTTACAGATACTCACCTGGCAATGAGTGTGTTCAGCGGTGCACGTGTCAGATGCGTGCCAGAGGCACTGTGTGCAGTGGTGCATTTAGGTGAATGTATGGGTGTGTATATCTGCAGACGTTGGAATACGTTGCTGTGTATGTGTAATTGTTTCTTTACAGATACTCACCTGGCAATGAGTGTGTTCAGCGGTGCACGTGTCAGATGCGTGCCAGAGGCACTGTGTGCAGTGGTGCATTTAGGTGAATGTATGGGTGTGTATATCTGCAGACGTTGGAATACGTTGCTGTGTCTGTAATTGTTTCTTTACAGATACTCACCTGGCAATGAGTGTGTTCAGCGGTGCACGTGTCAGATGCGTGCCAGAGGCACTGTGTGCAGTGGTGCATTTAGGTGAATGTATGGGTGTGTATATCTGCAGACGTTGGAATACGTTGCTGTGTATGTGTAATTGTTTCTTTACAGATAGTCACCTGGCAATGAGTGTGTTCAGCGGTGCACATGTCAGATGCGTGCCAGAGGCACTGTGTGCAGTGGTGCATTTAGGTGAATGTATGGGTGTGTATATCTGCAGACGTTGGAATACGTTGCTGTGTATGTGTAATTGTTTCTTTACAGATAGTCACCTGGCAATGAGTGTGTTCAGCGGTGCACATGTCAGATGCGTGCCAGACGCACTGTGTGCAGTGGTGCATTTAGGTGAATGTATGGGTGTGTATATCTGCAGACGTTGGAATACGTTGCTGTGTATGTGTAATTGTTTCTTTACAGATACTCACCTGGCAATGAATGTGTTCAGCGGTGCACGTGTCAGATGCGTGCCAGAGGCACTGTGTGCAGTGGTGCATTTAGGTGAATGTATGGGTGTGTATATCTGCAGACGTTGGAATACGTTGCTGTGTATGTGTAATTGTTTCTTTACAGATACTCACCTGGCAATGAATGTGTTCAGCGGTGCACGTGTCAGATGCGTGCCAGAGGCACTGTGTGCAGTGGTGCATTTAGGTGCATGTATGGGTGTGTATATCTGCAGACGTTGGAATACGTTGCTGTGTATGTGTCTGTAATTGTTTCTTTACAGATACTCACCTGGCAATGAGTGTGTTCAGCGGTGCCCGTGTCAGATGCGTGCCAGAGGCACTGTGTGCAGTGGTGCATTTAGGTGCATGTATGAGTGTGTATATCTGCAGACGTTGGAATACGTTGCTGTGTATGTGTAATTGTTTCTTTACAGATACTCACCTGGCAATGAGTGTGTTCAGCGGTGCACGTGTCAGATGCGTGCCAGAGGCACTGTGTGCAGTGGTGCATTTAGGTGCATGTATAGGTGTGTATATCTGCAGATGTTGGAATACATAGCTGCGTAGGTGTCTGTAATTGTTTCTATACAGATACTCATGTGGCAATGAGTGTGTTCAATGGTGCACGTGAGTATGTTTGTTGATTTACAGATGTGTGCTAATGACGCTGTGCACACATGCGTGTGTATATCTGCAGATGCTGGATTACAATGTCTGGCATTGTTTTTATACAGATTCGTATGTGGCAGTGAGTGAGCATGTTTGTAGATGGACGCCGGTGTCACTGTGCATCAGTGCAGTCATGCACTTTGTTGCGTGTGTGGGAGTGTATTCCCAGCAGATACTGTGATGCACAGGTGAGCAGGTGCCTGTGCAGATGCCTGTAATTGTTTCAGACGTGTGCCGGTGACACTGTGCATGTTGTTAGTTTAGGTGCATGTGTGAGTGTGCAGATCTGCAGAGGCTGAAATACACCGATGCCTGTGGCTGTCATTCTTTACAGATGCACTGCATGTTCATAGGTCTCCCCTCCAATTATCCGTGGCTTCCACGCTGCATGTAATGATATGATCCATCACCAGGGCTTCCCTCCAGTGATTTGTCCATAGAGATGGCACTTGCAGTCGTTCTCACTTCAAGCCATCAGTCTGTGTCTCCAGAGGCAAGTCCCATGTCCTACCCACAAACACTAATGGATCCTTGCTGCCTCCCTCCCAGCTCCTGGAATTCATCATCCCCTGCCCTACCCTAAGCAGACAATTGATTTCACTCCATACCAACTAGAGGTGGGCGAGCTATTAAATGAATGTCCAGGGAGAGCCGAGCCCAGCGGCTGGCTTGGCTCGAAGAGCCTGTACGTGAGCAGAGCCCTGAAAATAGTTGGATAGTAAATCACGCAACTAGCATCATGTAAACATATCAAAAAAATCTCTTCAAATTCAAAAGTGTATTTGTTTAACATGCAGAAGCGTCGTTTTACCTTAGTACATAAGATTATATCACTGCATTGAGAGGTAATTATTAAATGGGATCCCTTATAAACATGAACTTAGACTCATTCATGCCCCCACCCTGAAGACAATGCCATTAATGAACTAAGAGGAAAGTCAGTTGTCATTTGTACCCTATATGGGGCCTGGATTCTTATTATAAATGGAGGAGCATTCTTTTTTACTAAATCAAACACAAGGGGTTTTTGTACATTGCATATTCCGAACTCACCTGTTTGAACGTGCTTGCACATGCGATAATGAAGAAAAAGGGAGGTGTAGTGAAATAAAATAATTGCCTGGGATCACACAATTTAACCAAGCAGGGAAGCCAGGATTGATTCTAGGTTTTCTGGTTTTCCGTTATAAAAGTCAGCCAATAGATGGCTATCTTTTTCTCTCCTCTTTTAACATAAAAGGTTTATGCTTTATTTTTCATTCTTGGGGCATGACTTTAGAAAGTGCTGGCAGGTAAAAGCCACATGTAAACTGGGCTCGTTTTGGGCTCGAGGATCCAAGAGGAATCGAGCTGAGCCAGAGGGCTCGAGCCTTCAGTGTCTCGCCCACCTCTAATACCAACACGTGTCTCCCCTTCACCACTTGGGGATTGTATGCTGGTTGTAGGCAATAACAGTTGACTGCTGATAGTTGAGAAGCATCAGGGTTGGAGGGTGATCAGTGTGCTACAGGCATGTGTTTGAATCAGTTTGGTAAAAGAGGATGCCAACATTTTGGTCTGATTTATTTATACATTACATGAGTTAAAAGTCAGTCTAATGTCCATAAAAAGACAATAATTACTAAATAATTTAATACAAATTATACATTAAAAAGACCCAAAGCAAAAAGAATAAGTACAAATAATACATTACACTTGTTAGAAAATCGGAGAGAGGATGAGGCAAGATGGCGGCCGTCTGGACGGCCGAGTGAGCTGACCACCCACTCTCTCTTGCTGACCTGCGATAATGCAATTCTGAACACTGCCGTCTAAGGGGAGAAAAAAGGACGGGGATCAAGTTCAGCCCTTATTCATCTCGCTAACTTACCGACGCTGTCCTCGTTTGGCTGGCCTGGATGATCTGGAGGACGCTGCGCTGGATGTGGAGTGTCCCGCTCCCGTATCGCTTGGCATCTCTCAGCCTGAGCTGCTTGGCAACCGCTCTTTCTTGCTCATCCACACAGGCAGGGAGAGCCGAAACAATGCCGCCGAAGTCGAGCAGCAGAAGTGTTAGAGGACGCGGTATGCCGGCCAGCCCGGAGGATCCGGGGAAGAATATCTCTGTCGGCGGCGGGGATAATCGTGAGACTTCTGGCAGGAACAACACCACCGGCCGTGGAAAACAGACTGTGCCGGCGCTGTTCAAAGCCCACAGTCAGAAAAGTAATACAGTGCTCAATGCTCCCGGGGCTGGAACTTCTGGAACGGGGAAAACACAGGAGGCAGCTCCCCTCGTCTCTGAGGTGATCAACGCGCAGGCAGTCATGACTGAGGAAGACTGCACGAGAGATTGTGCGAGTGGTGAACTACCAGCGCGAGAGTTGCTGAGTCAGGGGGGGGGCACCCATTGTCATTTGGACATCAGGACTCAGTTGGGAAATCTGGTGACAACACGGAGGATCTCACTGCAGTGGCGACGGTATGTACAACCCATGTACAGCAGTTGCAAAGCATTGTGGGAAATGGAGTTCCCATAGGTCAGGATCCTGGAAGTTCAGAATTAACTATACAACCAGGCACAGCCATCCAGAAAGAAGGCAACGATCCCACTGGTAGGGAGGAAGATGTTCGCGACAAATTTTTTTCGCTATCGGATTTATCGAACTCCTCTGAGGATGATATCCCGGATAAAGACTGGGCGGGTGAAGGGAGCGACATAAGTAGTTCACAATGGGAGGAAGAGAATGATAGATACAATTCAGAGACAGTAAGGAAATTGAGAGATTTGCCTACTTTTCCCAATTTGGCGGAGGGGGCCACCGGCACTTTGTCTTGGGACTACTCTTACTCATCAGATTTGGGCGGGAAGGAGAGTAACAGGGACGGACCAGTATCAGGAGATCCATCTGGAGGCCCAGCCACCGAACCTAAGTGCCCCGAGGAAGTCACTCTGTCTACAATTTATCAGGTGGTTATGGCCCACAGGGAGGAGACAAGGGCTGAGAGCTCTCGCACACAAGGGGCTTGCAGGAAACTGCAAAATTCTATCCGAAGGATCGCTAAAACATGTTCGGACTTTGCAACAAGAATTGGGGAAGCAGAAACTAGGATTTCCCAGCTTGAGGACGAGCTGGCCTCGCAGAAAACTAAGACTGATCTAATACAATCTGCTAAAAATGACACTCTGTTGAAATTGATTGATTTGGAAAATCGGGCCAGGCGAAATAATTTAAGAATTTTGGGTATCCCTGAGGGCAAAGAAGGCTTGGACCCCCGTCAGTTTGTGATCGAGCTTTTTGAAGAGGCTTTCCCGGATTTATTACAATGGGACTGGAAGACTCAAATTCAAAGGGCCCATCGCTTTCCTTTTAACCAACGCAAATCAGGGGGTCAATCAGATAATCGCCCTCGTGCCATCTTAATATCCCTCAATAATTTCCTGGCCAGGGAATCCCTATATGATCTTGCCAGGCCAGACCGGAAAAGGGCTGGAAAGGGTTGTGAATTTTTTGTGCGCCCCGACTACTGTCAAAAGACAGTTGAAAAGCGCTGGCTTCCCCGTCAATTAATTCCTGAATTCCAGGCAAAGGGAGCGCAGATTTTTTTGCTAAATCCGGCTAAATTGAAGGTGATCTATCATGGACAAACACACTATTTTCAATCGGAAGCTCTAGCCAAAGAATTTTTAATGTCCATTAAGCCTGTGTAAAATCCTATTGACAGAATTATGCTTTAGAAGAAATCTCCCCTTTCCTTTTTTTTTTTTTTTTCTGTTTCTTCAACTCCGGACTTTAAGGACCTGAAGGTCTTTTATGATACCTAGTATCATGTCTGTGGAAAATCTCTGTTTTTTTTCTCTCCTCTCTATATTGTATTGGTGGTTTTTCTCCCTGTTGCTTTTCAATACATGTTTGACCACATGTAAAGGTCTGGCAATGTGAGGGGTGGGTTTTTCAGCTCAGCATCACCAGGGACCGTCGGTCCCCATGCCTCATGTGGTGGGTGTGAGGGAGGGGGCGGGTGGGGTTTTAGGCGGGGTGGGGGGTTCAGGGAGGAGGGGGTGGGATGGGGGTCACACAGTCTTTTCATCACTGGTGTAGTTATGGCAATTGTTATAATGCTGATAATAAGCAATACACATTTGATTTTTTCTTTTCTGGAATTCTGCTTAGAAAAACTGGAGCAAAGTATCTGGGTGGCATTGGACAGTCAATGACAACTTTCAGGGATGATGGATAGGAGTAACTATATCCGTATCTGTTCTTTAAATTGTTGTGGCCTCAACGATTGGAAGAAGAGAGGTATTCTTGCAAAACTTATAAGGTATTTGGGTGCTGATGTATTATGTCTCCAGGAGACTCATCTTTCCTGGAATAATCGAGCTTGGTTAAAAGATTTGGGGCTAGATCTTCTTGCATGTACTCGACAAGCAACAACCACTCGGGGGTAGCAATAATGGTAAGACATGGTATATCAACAAGTAAGCGTGTCAAGGAGGATAACTTAGGTCATTGGGCAATTGTTGAAGCGATCATCAAGGGCTCATCATACACTATCTGCTCCCTGTATGGTTCTAATTTGGACGACCCCACTGTTCTAAATTTTCTGAGTATTGAACTTGCCTCATGGTCCTCTCCTATAATTTTGTGTGGGGACTTTAATATTCATCTGAATGCTAATTTCAATCTCTATAGCAATACCCCATACTCAGGGAGGAAGGGCAAGACATTTAAGGCTTTACGGGGGCTCTGCCAAGAATACGGCCTGGTGGATGTCTGGCAAAGACAGCGTCCGCCGAGCCTGGATACACGTTTTTCTCTGCCCCTCACTGCAAATTTGTACGGTTAGATTATTTTTTTGTATCCAATCTAATTGTTGAAGGGGTTAATTGTGAATTGTATCCTAGATTAATATCGGACCACAATCCATTAATAATACAACTTCCATCAATCAGTTCGATACAAGCTGTGTCAACTTGGACATTCTACAGGAAGTTATTATTGGACAAGGAATATTGTAGTTATATGGCAAAATGGATGGTCGAATTCTTTGGTAGAAATAAGGACACTGCGTCTGAATTGGTAGTCTGGGATGCTTTTAAAGCAGCAGTAAGGGGGGAGACTCTAAGTTTTTCTCTTCACCGGCAGAGGGTGATAAAAGAGAGGATCAATGGCTGGGTTGATCAACTTCGGGACATAGAGGAAGAGCTTATTCGAGTAATTGGTGATTCGGAGAAAAGGGAGGCATTTCAAAGACAGTTAGCAATTGTAAGAACTAAAATACACCAACATTATGGAGAGGAACTTGCCATAAAATTTACTCAACACCGGGCCGACATATACGAATTTGGTGAAAACACCGGCAGATTGCTGGCCAAACGACTACAACACAAGGGGGTCTCTAATAGAGTCCGTCGTATTAAAGATCAAAGGGAGCAAATTCAGGATCGGCCGCTAAAAGTTTTGGAGGTTTTTCAGGAGTTTTATAGGGGGCTCTACTCTCCTGATGGGGAAGACCCAGTGTCATCGGGTGAGGAGTTTCTTTATGACTATATAACATCCAAGGTCACACTAGAAGATAGGGATTTGCTCTCTGCTCCGATCACGAGGGAAGAAATAGAATTCGCTATAACCTCATTGGCAGCGGGTAAGGCTGCCGGCCCTGATTTTCTACCTCTGGAATTTTTCCGCACTTTTAGGCAAACCCTCTATGGTGAGCTTGAATCCCTGTTCTTACTAGCTCAGAAGGGCCAGACTCCCGAATCTTGGCACAAGACTACTATTGTAGTCTTCAAAAAAAAAGATAAACCAGAACTTAGTCCTTCCTCCTATCGCCCCATTTCTTTAATTGGCGCCGACAGCAAAATATATTCTAAAATTGTGACTTTAAGGCTCGGGAAGGTTATAGCTCCCTTGGTGTCCATTCGCCAGCATGGGTTTATACCCGGCCGGGATACCTCTGATCATATCAGACGGGCAATAGCCCTATTTGATTGGGCCCAAGGCTCTAAGGCACCCTTGGGGATGATCCTGTTGGACGCAGAAAAGGCGTTCGACAGGGTCTCCTGGGGGTTTCTCTGGTTAATGCTAAAAACTAAAGGATTCCCGCAGGAGTTTATTACAGCCATACAGGCTCTGTATGTTTCTCCGGAGGCCCGTGTTCGGATTTCCGGTCAAGAATCCAATCTTTTTGATATCAAGAGAGGAACTCGCCAGGGGTGCCCGTGCTCCCCGCTATTATTCTCGATATACATCGATCCGCTTCTTAGCAAATTGGATGCTAATCTTCAGATTAAAGCGGTTATGGTCAATGGTGTGGCGTATAAAACATTAGCCTACGCCGACGACGTTGCTATTTTTACAACGGATATAAGATCTGCTCTTCCGGCAGTGTATGATCTAGCGAAGCAGTTCGGCTCTGTGTCTGGCTATAGGCTAAACGTCGATAAAACCCAGGTCATACATTCAGACACTTTAAAGCCAGTAGAGATTCCGACAGTATCAGTAGCAACTTATTTGGGGGTGAAGATTACGCCGTCAGTCGAGCAGATACTGGAAATGAATTTACTGCCGATATTGAAAGATGCTGATCAGACATTAGCAAGATTAGATCATTTACATCTTTCGCTACACGGACGCTGCAATGTTATTAAAATGTTGATTTTCCCTAAGTTTTTATATTTATTTCAAGTTATACCTTTGGAATTTTTGGCTTTGTGTATTTCAAAAGCAGAAAGAGCCTGTATAAGATTTCTATGGGGATACCATAAAGCTAGGAGGGCAGCAAAATGGCTAATACTTCCAAGACTAAGGGGGGGTTGGGGACTACCCTCCTTAATGTTATATCACTGGGCAGCACTCCTACAGCATATGGGGATATTGCTGGTTGGGGCCAAGGCGGTAGTTCCTGAATCTGTTAGACCCACTATTTTCGAAATGTTACTAGGGGAAGATGCCCAAAATTGCTTAACAAAAATTGTTGAACCAAGCTACTACATGAAAACTAAATTTTAAGTTATTCAATCAGCCTATGCTGTTTGGAAAAAAAATGCGACATCGGCTTGGGATCTCGAACGTAAATGCTTATACCCCTCTGTCTGCAAATGGGCTTTTACCTCCAATTTTTCAGGACCAGATAGCCATCAATTGGGGGTTCTGGGAATAAATGCTCCGGGTGATTTTTTTTGTGAGGGTCAGATCACTTTGTTTTCTAACTTACAAGGTAACTATGGGCTCCCTGCCTGGCACTTTTTAAAGTTTTTACAGATCAGGAGCTACCTGGCTAAAATTATTGCACAGGGGAAAGTCCAGTTTGGGAAAATACCCTTGGTGGGCACTATAGTGAATAGATCTCGGATTGGGAAGATCTATCAGATGCTGATAGCTGGTCTCCCTGATGATTTGGCCATTCAAAATGATAGATGGGATAGGAAATTCGGGCAGGAGGGTACTGATCTGGAAGTATCTCTTGAGCTAGCTAATCGGGTTTTAATAACAGGTACTCTGAGGGCCCAACATTACATGTCGACATTTGATCTATATTATACCCCGGGGAAAATTGCCAAATGGTCTGGATCCCGTGGGAATTCGTGTAGCAGGTGTGGGATATTGGCAGCTGATACGATCCACATGTTTTTTACCTGTCCTACACTTAATAAATTTCTACAAGATATTGAATCATTTCTAGGTCAGATTCTCGGTAAGACTATTTTGTTAACACCAGCTTTAGTGATCTTAGGGGTCGACCAAATGCAAAATATGGTAGGGTTGACCAGATTTGAAACAGATTTTGTGTTTATTACAATGGCTATCTTGAGAGCGGGAATTACATCTCAATGGATCAGTCCCGACTCTCCTACATTTATTAATTGGAGGGCCCGGCTCCTAGCTATTTTCAGTATGGAATTAGAGGTATATAGACTAAAAGGCCGCAGGAGACGGGATATAGGGGAGAAAATTTGGGCTCCAGTAATTAATTGGATTGGTTGAATAGTGTTTTGTAAATTTTCTGTTTTCTTTGCTTTTTCCTAGTCTATAAATATTTGTCAATGCTAAACCACATTGATAAAAAAAAAAAACAAAAAAAAAAACACTTGTTAGAAAATCTCTGATCCTGTTTACACTTGTGTGTATCTCAGTATCGTATATAAAAACAGATGCGTTCTAAAGCTGTTTTTGTTCTTAAAAAACATTGAGCAACAAGTAACAAGTGCCACAGGTTGGTGGAAGTTTTAAAAGGAGAGCTTCAATTTTCTTTATACATTATAGAGGCATTTACAGATCTATATTGATGCCGCAGAACCAGGCAGAATCTCCTATCAATATCAAGCGACACGCAATGTATTGGGCACCATATTTAAGCACCCTTTACATCCCAAATTTGTATTAGTGAGTATAATACATTATAAATTTGTTTTTTTACTCAATGTAACTAAAACTACCAACGAAGTAACAAAATTCTGCTATATAGCTTATGGGTCTTTTCTCTGTTCCATAGTCTATAGTTGCATAGTTCTCCATAGGCCCCCTCCCACCTGAATTGATCGTGGGTGGGGTGATTGGGTGGAGGTGGTTGGGCGAGTACTAGGCCCTAGCCAAGAGAAGCAATTATCTGATGTAGACTTCTAGCTTTAGATTCCTTACCTTAGGGTGTTCCCCAGGCGTCAGACTGTATCTGGAATTTTTTTAGCAGTCCCTTGCGCGCTGGTGGGTGGCGTCGTACGGCTCCTATATAGGCGCCACCCCAGCGCGCTGACCTCAGTTACTTCTTTTCTATGCCATCAGTGCGAAACTCTATTGAGCTCCCCTCAGTCAATTTTTTTTTTCACAACTTAATTTTATTGTTGACAGCTGAAACAAGTGTGGTGAGTGCTTGCAATGTTCAACACTCCGTCCATCATCCCCTTTGGTATTGCTTTGTTCACCCTAAGTTGGCAGGGTATGCCCAGACGTGGGTCCCTTGCTCACTTTGCCACTGGATTCAAGATAGCCTGGCTGATGACGGCTGTAAGCCAGAAACCGGTCCCAGGATGCTTGTTTCCGGTCCAGGGAAGACATGGCTTGGCAGTTCGGGCTGGACTGTTCCCATGAGGCACAGGGTCAGACTGATTTGCATTTGGCCATGTCTGAACTGGGGTGGCGGAGTGAGCTAAAGAATGATGATGGATTAAACCCAGATCAGTTGACTGGGGGTGAGTGCTTGCAATGTTCAACACTCCGTCCATCATCCCCTTTGGTTTTGCTATGTTCGCCCTAAGATGGTAGGGTATGCCCAGACGTGGGTCCCTTGCTCACTTTGCCACAGGTTTCAAGATAGCCTGGCTGATGACGGCTGTAAGCCAGAAACCGGTCCCAGGATGCTTGTTTCCGGTCCAGGGAAGACTTGGCTTGGCAGTTCGGGCTTGACTGTTCCCATGAGGCACAGGGTCAGACTGATTTGCATATGGCCATGTCTGAACTGGGGTGGCGGAGTGAGCTAAAGAATGATGATGGATTAAACCCAGATCAGTTGACTGGGGGTGAGTGCTTGCAATGTTCAACACTCAGTCCATCATCCCCTTTGGTTTTGCTATGTTCGCCCTAAGTTGGCAGGGTATGCCCAGACGTGGGTCCCTTGCTCACTTTGCCACTGGATTCAAGATAGCCTGGCTGATGACGGCTGTAAGCCAGAAACCGGTCCCAGGATGTTTGTTTCCGGTACAGGGAAGACATGGCTTGGCAGTTCGGGCTGGACTGTTCCCATGAGGCACAGGGTCAGACTGATTTGCATATGGCCATGTCTGAACTAGGGTGGCGGAGTGAGCTAAAGAATGATGATGGATTAAACCCAGATCAGTTGACTGGGGGTGAGTGCTTGCAATGTTCAACACTCCGTCCATCATCCCCTTTGGTTTTGCTATGTTCGCCCTAAGTTGGCAGGGTATGCCCAGACGTGGGTCCCTTGCTCACTTTGCCACTGGATTCAAGATAGCCTGGCTGATGATGGCTGTAAGCCAGAAACCGGTCCCAGGATGCTTGTTTCCGGTCCAGGGAAGAAATGGCTTGGCAGTTCGGGCTGGACTGTTCCTATGAGGCACAGGGTCAGACTGATTTGCATATGGGCATGTCTGAACTGGGGTGGCGGAGTGAGCTAAAGAATGATGATGGATTAAACCCAGATCAGTTGACTGGGGGTGAGTGCTTGCAATGTTCAACACTCCGTCCATCATCCCCTTTGGTTTTGCTATGTTCGCCCTAAGTTGGCAGGGTATGCCCAGACGTGGGTCCCTTGCTCACTTTGCCACTGGATTCAAGATAGCCTGGCTGATGACGGCTGTAAGCCAGAAACCGGTCCCAGGATGCTTGTTTCCGGTACAGGGAAGACATGGCTTGGCAGTTCGGGCTGGACTGTTCCCATGAGGCACAGGGTCAGACTGATTTGCATATGGCCATGTCTGAACTGGGGTGGCGGAGTGAGCTAAAGAATGATGATGGATTAAACCCAGATCAGTTGACTGGGGGTGAGTGCTTGCAATGTTCAACACTCCGTCCATCATCCCCTTTGGTTTTGCTATGTTCGCCCTAAGTTGGCAGGGTATGCCCAGACGTGGGTCCCTTGCTCACTTTGCCACTGGATTCAAGATAGCCTGGCTGATGACGGCTGTAAGCCAGAAACCGGTCCCAGGATGCTTGTTTCCGGTCCAGGGAAGACATGGCTTGGCAGTTCGGGCTGGACTGTTCCCATGAGGCACAGGGTCAGACTGATTTGCATATGGCCATGTCTGAACTGGGGTGGCGGAGTGAGCTAAAGAATGATGATGGATTAAACCCAGATCAGTTGACTGGGGGTGAGTGCTTGCAATGTTCAACACTCCGTCCATCATCCCCTTTGGTTTTGCTATGTTCGCCCTAAGTTGGCAGGGTATGCCCAGACGTGGGTTCCTTGCTCACTTTGCCACTGGATTCAAGATAGCCTGGCTGATGACGGCTGTAAGCCAGAAACCGGTCCCAGGATGCTTGTTTCCGGTCCAGGGAAGACATGGCTTGGCAGTTCGGGCTGGACTGTTCCCATGAGGCACAGGGTCAGACTGATTTGCATATGGCCATGTCTGAACTGGGGTGGCGGAGTGAGCTAAAGAATGATGATGGATTAAACCCAGATCAGTTGACTGGGGGTGAGTGCTTGCAATGTTCAACACTCCGTCCATCAACCCCTTTGGTTTTGCTATGTTCGCCCTAAGTTGGCAGGGTATGCCCAGACGTGGGTCCCTTGCTCACTTTGCCACTGGATTCAAGATAGCCTGGCTGATGACGGCTGTAAGCCAGAAACCGGTCCCAGGATGCTTGTTTCCGGTACAGGGAAGACATGGCTTGGCAGTTCGGGCTGGACTGTTCCCATGAGGCACAGGGTCAGACTGATTTGCATATGGCCATGTCTGAACTGGGGTGGCGGAGTGAGCTAAAGAATGATGATGGATTAAACCCAGATCAGTTGACTGGGGGTGAGTGCTTGCAATGTTCAACACTCCGTCCATCATCCCCTTTGGTTTTGCTATGTTCGCCCTAAGTTGGCAGGGTATGCCCAGACGTGGGTCCCTTGCTCACTTTGCCACTGGATTCAAGATAGCCTGGCTGATGATGGCTGTAAGCCAGAAACCGGTCCCAGGATGCTTGTTTCCGGTCCAGGGAAGAAATGGCTTGGCAGTTCGGGCTGGACTGTTCCCATGAGGCACAGGGTCAGACTGATTTGCATATGGCCATGTCTGAACTGGAGTGGCGGAGTGAGCTAAAGAATGATGATGGATTAAACCCAGATCAGTTGACTGGGGGTGAGTGCTTGCAATGTTCAACACTCCGTCCATCATCCCCTTTGGTTTTGCTATGTTCGTCCTAAGTTGGCAGGGTATGCCCAGACGTGGGTCCCTTGCTCACTTTGCCACTGGATTCAAGATAGCCTGGCTGATGACGGCTGTAAGCCAGAAACCGGTCCCAGGATGCTTGTTTCCGGTACAGGGAAGACATGGCTTGGCAGTTCGGGCTGGACTGTTCCCATGAGGCACAGGGTCAGACTGATTTGCATATGGCCATGTCTGAACTGGGGTGGCGGAGTGAGCTAAAGAATGATGATGGATTAAACCCAGATCAGTTGACTGGGGGTGAGTGCTTGCAATGTTCAACACTCCGTCCATCATCCCCTTTGGTTTTGCTATGTTCGCCCTAAGTTGGCAGGGTATGCCCAGACGTGGGTCCCTTGCTCACTTTGCCACTGGATTCAAGATAGCCTGGCTGATGACGGCTGTAAGCCAGAAACCGGTCCCAGGATGCTTGTTTCCGGTCCAGGGAAGACATGGCTTGGCAGTTCGGGCTGGACTGTTCCCATGAGGCACAGGGTCAGACTGATTTGCATATGGCCATGTCTGAACTGGGGTGGCAGAGTGAGCTAAAGAATGATGATGGATTAAACCCAGATCAGTTGACTGGGGGTGAGTGCTTGCAATGTTCAACACTCCGTCCATCATCCCCTTTGGTTTTGCTATGTTCGCCCTAAGTTGGCAGGGTATGCCCAGACGTGGGTCCCTTGCTCACTTTGCCACTGGATTCAAGATAGCCTGGCTGATGACGGCTGTAAGCCAGAAACCGGTCCCAGGATGCTTGTTTCCGGTCCAGGGAAGACATGGCTTGGCAGTTCGGGCTGGACTGTTCCCATGAGGCACAGGGTCAGACTGATTTGCATATGGCCATGTCTGAACTGGGGTGGCGGAGTGAGCTAAAGAATGATGGTGGATTAAACCCAGATCAGTTGACTGGGGGTGAGTGCTTGCAATGTTCAACACTCCGTCCATCATCCCCTTTGGTTTTGCTGTGTCACAAGGAGCACCAGCCATTTACAGTAAATGACAGTGATACTGATCTCAACATTTTCAGTGATATCATATCTGCGTTCATATAGTAAACACGTTTGAAAATAACTCTTAACAACAAACAATAGTGCCATACCAGTATCGCAGAAAGCACCCAGAGGTCTAGAAAATTTAAGTCTGAACCATTCAGTGTAAGAGCAGTTATAGTCCACATCTATATCACAACACAACACAGTCATCCCAGCACCTCCTCGACAGCAGAAACAGAAGGAGGAGGTTCCAAGTCCAGTCCCCTGTAGTCCGCCCATCTCTTCCATATTTTATAGTGTTTCTGGGGGCACCCTCTTGCCGTAAAAACGGGGATCTCCATACCCATGCAGAAGTCAAGGCCCTTCTTCCATATTGCAACAGATGGCGGGGACTCATTCTTCCATGCCCTAGCGATATCACGCTTAGCCAGCGTGAGGCCAAGAAAGAGCAGGTGACGCTTATATCTATTACCGCCCAGTCCCTCAGTGATATGAAGCATGAGCAGTCGTGGCGAGAGCTGGATATCCCATCCCAGGACCTCCGACAGACATGTAACCACCCCCCTCCAAAACCTCGATAGGGTCACGCACTGCCATACTGTATGAAGGAAGGTACCCTCAGCGGCCCCAAAACGCAGGCAGCGAGGTGGAGTCGATCAGCCCCGCACGCCACAGCCTATGCCTAGTAAAATAAACCCGATGCAGATATTTGAATTGGATAAGTCGCAGACGGGCCGCAATCGCCGCGCTGCGCGGGGATTCTAGCGCTTCCACCCAGTCATCCTCATCAAGGGGACCCAAGTCCAGCTGCCAGGCTTCCCGGGTCTTATGTAGTGTAGTGGGAGTGTTATTCAGAAGTGTGCGATAAATTTTGGTTATTTTGTGATCCCCCAAATCTCCCATAAACACTTTGGCTTCTATAGCGTTGAAATCAGGTATATCTTCTTGTTGTGCCAGATATGGGGAAAGAGCATGCCAAAGTTGGAGGAATCTATAGAATTGTGAGTGGGGCATAGCGTATTCTGTCTGGAGTTCCTGAAACGACTTCATACTCCTACTGTGCATAACAGCTCCCACTTTGTCGAACCCGATGGCCTCCCAGCCCCGAAACCCAGACAGCTGCTCCAACTGTGGCAGTTGACCATTATGCCACAGGGGGGTTTCTCTCGTCAATTTACCCCACCACCCCATCGTGCGGAGGGCTCGTTTCCATATCACGAAAACTGTTTTAGTTGCCGGTGGCAGCACCCTAAGCATTGGGCCAGAATACATGACCATATGTAGCGACATGGCTCCCATCAGCCAGCGCTCGATTGCATACCCCGGGTCTCTCCGGTCCCCGTACCACCAGTCGTTGAGGACGAGTAGGTGTGAGGCCGCATGATAAGCCTGGATATCTGGGGTGGCAATGCCCCCACAATAGGTGGACTGAAAGCAGGTCCTCAAAGCGCCGCGCGCTGCCCCAAAGAAAACGGGCGAGAACCGCATTGAGCTGCCGGAACCAGGACGGCCATATTGGATAGGGGTGATTTTGAAGCTGGTATAATAGGCGGGGCAGAGAGATCATTTTAAATATGGCAGATCTGCCAAATAGGGAGAGTGGCAGGTGGGAACAAGTACGAACCTGGTCTCCTGTCTGCACCCATAGCGGAGCCAAATTTCTGTCCCAGGAAATAGATTGCGAGGCAGATAAAAACACCCCCAAGTATTTAAAACCATCGGGGACTACCGTTACCGCTCGCGACCATGCACTCAGCTGTTCCCCCCCACGCAGGGGCCATAGATATGATTTGCCTTGATTCATGTAGAGGCCAGAACTTTCTCCAAAGATCTGCATGATTCTGAGGAGCCGCGGGCCAGTCCTATCAGGCCGGGTAAGGAAAAACAATACATCATCCGCGTAGAGCGCTATGCGGTCTGAAACCTCCTGCGACCACTCAAAGCCACAAACCTGGGCGTCTATCCTCACCCACGCCGCCAACGGCTCCATGGCCAGTGCAAATAGGTATGGGGAGAGGGGACATCCTTGGCGGGTACCCCGTCCTATATTAAAACATCCAGAAATGGAATCAGCAACCCGAACTGATGCTGTAATATCAGTATATAGGAGGCATATGAGAGTTAATAGGCGGGGCCAATATTTAAGCGGCTGAGTAGAGCAAAGAGGTACACCCAACTAAGCGAATCAAAGGCCTTATCCATGTCGGCGAGAAGTAGTTCCGCTGGCTCCCCAAGTTTGTCTACCGCGGCAATAGCGTTGTGCGCGCAACGTATGTTATGTTGTGTAGCACGGCTGGGCATAAAGCCCGCCTGATCGGGATGTATAAGATCTGTAATATGTGGAACCAAGAGGTTTGCGATTACCTTAGCCAAGAGCTTAACCTCTACATTAAGGAGAGAAATCGGGCGATATGACGAGTGGTGTTCCGGCGGTCGGCCTGGTTTGAGGAAAACTACTATTTCCGCATGTCTCCAGTCACGCGGAAGGCCGCCGTCCTCGACTGCGGCATTAAGGGCCGCCAGGTAAGGCTCCATCAGCCGGGACTGATTGTGTTTAAGGAATTCGCATGGAAAGCCATTTGGACCGGGCGCTTTACCCGAGCACATATCCATTAATGCTGTTTGCAATTCTTCGATCAACAGTGGGGCGTCCAGGACCGCCTGTGCTGTGTCAGAGAGAGTCCGCGGGGGGAGATCATCGATGAACTTGCGACTGGTATCCACAGGTAGGGTTTCCCGGGGGGCGTATAGGGCTGCAAAGTAGGTGGCGAAACTAGCCGCTATTTGCAATGGGTCTGTGAGAGTCTCCCCATCCAGGCCCGTATAGTCGGGAGGACCTGGGGGCGCATCGACTGTTGACATAAGCGGTGCAACAGAGCGCTCGATTTGTCGCCCCACTGATATATCCGGCTACGCGTTGCGAGCCAGTAAAGTCTAGCTTCATCCAGTAGCTCGCTGGCATATGTTTGTTGGGCACTGAGCAGCTGTCTGCGCGCAGCGCCTCCCCCCACCCCCCTACTTCTACGCTCCAGATCCACCAGTCTGGCCTCGGCCTGTAATAGTCTCTCCCGATGCTGTCTACGCCTTGCAGCGCAAAGGGCAATATCTATCCCTCTAAGCGTGGGCTTCATAGCCTCCCATAGTGTTACAGGGATGTAACTGTTCTGGTGTTATGTGAATAGTAGTCTGCGATGGAGGTGTGGATGTGCAGCCGATATTGCTTGTCCTGGAGGAGCCAAGGAGAGAGCCGCCAACGAAGTGGAGAGCGCCTCGGGCCTAAGACCAGCTGTAAAGACACAGGTGAGTGGTCCGAGAGGCCCCTTGGCAGTATCTCAGCGGACTTTAACCTATGGATGTGGGTTTCTGATAAAAGGAGCTAATCTATACGGGAGAAGGACTCATGTACGCCAGAGAAGTATGTGTACTCGTGTTCAGTGGGGTGCAGCGCCCTCCAGGAATCTGTCCATCCCATCCCCTGAATCATGGGCATCAGTTTGGATTCTCGAGTCACCGGCGGTCGCCCCCCACCTCACCACCTGTCCCGTGTCGGATATAGCACATCGTTCCAGTCGCCTACCACCACCGTCAATCCCAGCGGGATCTCAGTCCAAAGCGTTGTCAATCGCTCCACAAGGTTCCATGCCAATGGAGGGGGGGGGAGCGTACACGCTGCCAAAGACAATAGGCTCCCCATATAATGTTCCGGAGATTACTATGTATCTACCCTGGGGGTCGGGCCATGACTTACTGTGGACAAAGGGAACGCTACGATGAATAAGAATCGCTACACCCCGGGACCCCCTCGTGAACCCAGAGTGAAAGGTCTGCGTAAACCCAAATCGCACCAGGCACGGTGTCTTGGTGCCCAGTAAGTGGGTCTCTTGTAGGAGTAGGACGTCGGCTCTATAGCGTTTCGCCTGTCGCAGCACAGCGCCCCGCTTAATTTTATCTAGGAGGCCTCGAATGTTCTAGCTAACAACCCGGAGTTCCCGGCACCCGGACGTCACCGGGCTAGGCGGTATGTCAGGCATAGGAAACCCACAAAGTAATGTGCGTAGTTGATACGTCTGACCGGCCTGGGACTGCGCGCACGTTGATTGGCAATGGCACTAACTAAAAACACGAACTTCAAAAACTTCTCATTGAACCTCCCACAAACCTCACCCCCACCTCAATACCTCATAAACATTGAAGTATCTATCGCTGCACACTGTGCGCCCGACCTCCAACGGGGTAGGAGCAACATGTAGCCAATGGATCCCCAATAGTAGTCCCCTGCACATGTTAGTGTCTTATGGCAGAGGTAGGTATGTACATTGTAGCCCAGTTATCCTCTTCATCCAAAATGTTCAGTCATCAAGTAGGTCTCAGCGAGGTATCGATCAGGATGCTGTAGGTTCCGGTTGGTCATCTGTTAGTCACCGACGGGACTTGCTGCAAGTCTTGGAGCATTTCTTAGAGCGCGACCGGCGGCGCTGCTTTTTAGCCGCCTCCAGGGAGTCTTGCCCATGACCCCCGGACAAGGAGTCAGAGTCAAATCTAGGTGGAGTGTGGGTCTTGGGTTTCACAGACTCGTTGGTCCAGCGGAAAACCTCCTCGGGTGTCTCGAAGAAATGTGTCCGCGACTGGTAGACCACTCTCATGCGAGCCGGAAACAGTAGAGAATATTGGATCTTAAGGCCCCGGAGACACGCCTTTGCCTCAACGAATGACTGCCTGCGCTGTTGCACCATCTTGGTGTAATCCGGGAAAATCATAATGTGTTGTGAGGTAAATGTGAGAGTCGCTTTCAATCTGGCCTGCTGCAATATGGTATCTCTGTCCTTATAGTTGAGAAGCCGCGCAATGATTGGTCAGGGACAGGCGCCCGGTGGCGGCTTCTGCATCAGCGCCCGATGCGCGCGCTCGATTATGAAGCATGGGGAAACTGTGTCGGGCGGGAGCCATTTCATGAGCCACTTAACCAAGAAGTCCTCCACACGGCCGCCCTCACAGCCCTCGGGGAACCCAACAAAGCGGAGGTTATTCCTGCGGGCACGTCCCTCCGCGTCTTCCACCCGCGTCGCCAGGCCTTTAGTAAGTGTTTCTAGGGTGGATACTTTCTTCTGAAGACTGGTCACTGTGTCTTCCACTGCTGAGATCCGGGATTCCGTCTCCGTAATCCGCTGCACAGCGTTTCTGAGATCTTGTCGAAGGAGCATAACGTCTGAACCGACGTCCCCAATCCTGGCTTTGAGAGTCTCCCGGGACTGCGTAATTGCCGCTAGCAGCGCTGCATTATTTGGCATGGCCGCTTCTTGATCACCCTGACTAGGCCCCTGAGCTACAGCCCCAGTTAATTTATCCATTGTGCTCTGTTTGGACGCCATACCAGGTGGTTTGTCTTTGGCCATATTGTGAAGATATACGTAGCGTGATGGTCTGGCGACAGGGCCCAGTTATATCTCCGAAGTACGATCTTGATACCAGTCAATGGCACCCAGCACTCTCCCCACTCGGCCTCCAGTGGGGGGGAGGCCAGGAGAGGGTACTGTGTCCACAAGCCGCACCGAACCTGGTCCAGCCGCTTCCGTGAGCAGGGCGCCCCCACCTCCCCTAGCAGGCACCGACTCACATCCCCAGGCCCGCCTACATCCAATGGGCAGTCGCACAGTGTTGAAGGTGCCACTAGAGATACTCAAGCAGCTTAGCACCACCTCCAACTGGGGGACTCAGTATCCCGATATGAGCAGGACAGCAGCCCGGGGCCTCACTCCTTCCTGAGGGTGCAGCAGGATAATCAGCGAGGTAGGAGGAGAATGGATCCAGTTATCAACAGCCTCCGGCAACGTTTAGCACCACTCGTGATGTAAACTATATCGGTTCGATATTGTCCATGCAGCTATAGCCAGGAGCTCCCACTCCTTAGGACACCGCATCCCTCACTAACGAATCTGGGACGGTGGGGGAGAAGGTGCCTCTCGTTGATCCAGCAGCGCCAGACCTCAGAATATATCCGGGCGACCCACTCCTGGTATAGTCCCCAGGAAAGGAAGAGAGGAGTTATCACCGTCTCTCCGGCCGTACCGCACCTCGAATCTGCGAGGTCTCCGGCACAGCCCGGCCAGAAGCAGCCAACCAAGATCTCGTCAGGGGCCTCGATCTGCCTGTCCTCCAGCCGCGCCGCGTCTCTCTCACCCAGTCAGGCACAGGCCACCACCGCAGTCAGCGAAGCCTCCAGCCTGTTCGCTGCGGCCCGAGATGGCCGCCGGAGTGTTCAGTGGGGCCCGAGCTAGGCCGCAATCCGCCGGAGCCCACGTCTCGGGACAGAGTGTCTCGGCCCGTCTATCCCTTCACCGTATGTCGGCAGCCCCAACCAGGAGGAGGGGGGGAGGTTTATTTCAGCAGGACGTTTATCAAATGCCCCGGGGAGCAAAGGGGACCCATGCCCGCACGCTCGCCGCGGCTCGATTCAGTCGCCGAGATCCCCAGCAGGATGCAGTTCGGATGTCACTGTCCTCCGGGCTCCCAGTCGCTGCCCCAGGCGATCCTACCTCCTCAGGCACCTCTATCCCAGCCACTCCTCCACTCCAGGTGCAGATCGCGGCACACCGGCCTTTCTTGCACGCTGCACGGACAACACAGCAAACACAGGCCGCACTCCACACGGTCCTGCCACAGCCGTCAAATGCCAAAAATGAGGTCATCGGAGCCCGTATTCCATAGTTACGGGGTGTCGCAGAGTCCCACCGGTACACTGGCTAGGTCAGAATGACTGGATGAGAAGGATAAATAAAGGATTACTATCGGGCTGCGAGAGCCCCACCAGGCCATGCCCCCCTCAGTCAATTTTTGACTGAACTTTTTCGACTGTTATGTCAAATTTGACAAGTGTGCCTTTATCCCACCTGTTCTTTGGACTATGTGTCCCCAATGAAACTGACCAGTTTCATGCCTTGTGTTGCCTGTCACGGGCAAATGTCTGTGAAAGACCCCCACATGGTGTGTCTGTGGTGCCTGGAATGGTACCACTACTCCACGGCCTGCGCAGGATTATAAATCCAATGGCCATCCAGGAGCGGGTCATGAAGTTTCTGGCTGCTCACCATGCGACTCCACTCTGCTCCAGGTTCCGTTCGCGAGGGACGTCCCGAGAGCGCTCTCGGAGTCACTCGTACCGGCATTGTCATGATCCTGGACTTCTTTAGGTAAGTCTCTGTTAGAAATGGGATTTTTGGTAGGCTTGGGCGTGGGCCAAAGCCAGGCAAAAACCACCACTCTAGTCAGGATAAGGGAGTTACACGTCTAAAATAACCCCTGCTCACCCCCTTGGTAGCTTGGCACGAGCAGCCAGGCTTATCTTAGAGGCAGTGTGTAAAGCATTTGCACATAACCGACAGTAATACAGTGTTCGCACCACAAAAGGACACCACACCAGTTTAGAAAAATATCCAATATTTTTATATAATTTAAGACAAGACCAAAAACGATAAGAATCCACAATACTATTATTAAAAGTTCACAGTTCCAAAAATACGCTGATTAAAAAGAGTTCCTTGTGTGGATAGCTCCGTCCGGGCTACCACGGGGTTGTGAACAACAAATCCAACAGTTCTGGCTGGTCGCGGGGTCGCGGGCCAGCTACGGTGTCGGGAAGACCCGCAAACAGTACCTGTGAGAGATGCAGGGTGTTGAGGCCCTTGAAGTCACTCGTGTTGCAGGTCGAGCTCCTCTCTGATGGAATCAGGAGCGCTGGCACCGGCAGGCGTCGGGTGCTGCAGTGCGAAGTGCAGTGGTGCGGCGTGTGGTGCCCCCAGGTCGCGGTGCGAGCATCGGCTCGGTGGCGGCATCAGATGGCGTCGTCGGTGAGACCAGGGTCGCGGTGCGAGACGAAGGCGGTGCCCGCCACGATGCTGGCAGGTCACGGTGCAAGCAGCGTCGTCGTCGTTGCTGAAGCGCTGTCGTCGGCTGACGAACTGGAGTCGATGGCGCCGGCGTCGGTAGGCCAAGGCTGCGGTGCGGGATGAGGGTGGTGCGTCGTGTGACTTACGAGCGGTGCCCTCGAACCACGGTGCAAGCAGCGGCGTCGATTTTGGCGGGAAGTGGCGGCATCAGGCCGGCCAAGGCGTCCTCGTGAAGCAAGGCGGTGCGGAGTGCGGTGCACACAGGTCGCGGTGCGAGCAGCGGCTCGGTGGCGGCATCAACAGGCGTCGTTGGTGAGACCAGGGTCGCGGTGCGGCATTGCGGCGGTGCTCTCTGCGGTGCCAAAGCTTTGGCGTGAAGCGAGGCGGTGCGGAGTGCAGTGCCCACAGGTCGCGGTGCAAGCAGCGGCTCGGTGGCGGCGTCCACAGGCGTTGTCGGTGAGACCAGGGTTGCGGTGCGGCGTTGCGGCGGTGCCCCCTGCGGTGCCAAAGCTTCGGCATGAAGGGAGGCGGGGCGGAGTGCAGTGCCCACAGGTCGCGGTGCAAGCAGCGGCTCGGTGGCAGCGTCAACAGGCGTCGTCGGTGAGACCAGGGTTGCGGTGCGGCGTTGCGGCGGTGCACTCTGCGGTGCCTTCAGGACACGGAGTCGGCAGTGGTGTCGTAGACATCGTCGAGTTGGTGTTCTTCGGGTGGCAGGACAAAACACACAGTCCCCAGTGCTGCGGGTCGAAGAACTTGAAGTCTTTGCTGTTCCTGAGACTTCGTGAACAGGGGGCAAGCTCTACCTCAAGCCCTTGGAGAGACTCACAAATTAGGTTGCAGAAAGTCCAGTCCAGGCCTTTCACTGCCCAAGACAGAAGCAGCCACTGCAGGTCAGCCCAGCAAAGCACCCAGCAAAGCAGTCGTTCCTTTTTGCAGCTTCTCCGGCTCTTCTTCTTGGCAGTCTTCCTGTTCCAGATGAGTTCTAAAGTTCAGGGGTCTGGGCCCCAGTATTTGTATCCAAAAATCCTTTGATCTTTCAGGCAGAGGGTGTCTGTGCCCGGCCAGAACCAGTTCTGCCTTCTCTGGTGTGATTTCCTGGCAGGAGGTGGAGACGGCATTGTCAGAGGCAGACCAGGCCCTTTGAGGTGCAAGGAAATCTCCTCCCCTTCCCCCATCGCAGCCCAGGTCTATTTACCCCTTTCCTGACCTACCTAGACTATCTGGAGCCCCTCCGGCCCCCAGCCTTCTGTCATCCAAAACCCAGACAGGCAATCCACATTCCAGCAGAGGCACACGGGATGACTGAGCAAGAAAATACCTACTTTCTAAAAGTGGTATTTTCCAACACAGAATGTAAAAATCACCTTCACTAAAAGATGCATCTTTAGATTCTGAGTTCAGGCATACTAAATTCTATTTTCTTACCGAATTCCCTAGGCCAGTTATGTTTATAAGATGTTATAAACAAACCTCCCATTCTATCCTATGGGGAACTGGTAGCCTTGCAATAGTGAAAAACGAAATTGGCTGTAATTCACTATCAGGACATGCCACACACACCAGGGCATGTCCCACCTTTCACATACACTGCACCCTGCCCACAGGGGTACCTTGGGCCTACCTGAGGGGTGTCTGACATGTAAGAAAAGGGAAGGTTAGGGACCGGCCAGTGTGTGCACTGGCCAAGTCGACATGGCAGTTACAAACTGCGTGCAGACTCTGCAATGGCAGGTCTGAGTTACCGTTTTCAGGGCTACTCACGGGGGTGGCACAACCAGTGCTGCAGGCCCCCGAGTAGCATTTGATTCACCAGCCCTGGCACACGCAGTGCACTTTACTAGGGGCTAACAGGTAAATCAAATATCCAATCATGGAAACACCCATCCATAACACAATTTACACAGAGAGCATATGCACTTTAGCACTGATTAGCAGTGGTAAAGTGCCCAGAGTCCTAAAACCAACACAAACAGGTCAGGGAAAAATAGGAGGAAAAAGCAAAAAGTTTGGGGATAACCCTGCAAAAAGGGCCATTTCCAACACAACCCCCTTCCAGCCTAAAGCCAGGGGAGACCAATCCATACCTTGATGGGCTTCCCTGCTTGGGGCGATAGAACACGGAACCTGGCCCGCAACAGCAGGGTTTCCTTCCCGTTTTACGCCTTCCTGCACCTAGTTGGATTCCTCTATCCATACTCTCAGGGCCCACTAAGCTGACCCATGGGGGACCCTTCTCCTCACCTGTGGACCCCATCTGTGCAGCACCTAAACTTACTTGGCTCACAGATGTGTCCCAACAGGCAGACAGGACCCTCATGGCCAAAACAATCGTGTGGCCCAGTCCACCTCCGGGGTGTGACTCCTTTCCCCCTCCCAGGGGCAACTCTGTCCCTCCGGACAGCCAGCCACAGTGGTCACTGACAGCTGTCAGTGATGAGAGCCAGGCCTCATGCCTTTCAGGCCACTCCAACCGTTGCGGCATCAGAGAGTGGGGGGCGGTAGCCCCAGGTGCCTGGCACCCTGTCTCCACTCTCCCCCCTTGCCAAGTCAGGTATGGCATTCTGACACTGGCCCACCAGCCCAGGGTCTGTACCCTGCGGCTGGACAGGAGGCGGGGGTGGGCTCCCCCACACCTGGTCCTCCTCCCTGGGACTCGGTACCCTCCCACCTGGAGCGGTACCCCCTTCCAGAATTGTTAGGGCACCTCTGGCAGGTGTCCTGCGCAATCCGCCCACCAGTTCAGGGGTGCTATCCGGCAACTGGTACACCAGCCCAGGGTCTGTACCCGGAGGCTGACCAGAGGTCTCGGGCGAGGTTCTCCTCCCAGGAGAAACACCCTCAGAACCAAAGACTGTCAGGACGCTGGAACCAGTCCTCCCAAACAATTCTTCCACCAGTTCAGGGCCTCGACCCTGGAACTGATCCACCCCCCTCGGATCCAAACCTTCAGGTTGAACCGGGGTCAGAGGCCAGGACTCCCCCCCCTCTGCACCCCATTCTAGAGTTCTGCACCCTCCCCCCGGGAGTGGTACCCTTAGAAGACAAACCGGTCAGGACACTGCTTACAGTCGCCCTTCCCTCCAGGTCAGGCAGGACCTGAACCCGGCCTCCCAACCCAGGGACTAACCCCTGCGGCTGAGCACCTGCCCGGCGCACCAGGACTTCCTTGGGAGCACGCAGGCCCCCCCTGAGGGTAACACAGGACTCCTGTGTTGTGTGACAGTCTGCCTGGCACAGATCTCCCGACCCCTGTCCATCCGACAGTGCGCGAAGATCCCCCAGGACCATGGTCACTCCTAGGAGGCTCAGCCATTCTGGCTGGCCCCTGACCCACTGGTTTTCCCACTGGGGAACGCATCCCCCTCTCACCCCTCCGTCCGGACTTCTGCTCCCTCCACTTAGGAGCGGCACTGCCAGACACCAGGACTGCTGGAGCTCTGTTTACAGACACTCCACATCCTCCTGCCACTAGGAGATCCCCCTCAACAGACGGCCTACCAGTACAGCCTAGGCTCCCCACCTGGTGTTCCCTCCTGGAACCACCCAGGCTCTGGGACCGGGTTTTGGGCACCTTGGGCCGGTGCCCATTCCCACTCCTTCTCGGCGGAGAGAGGACGTGAGTCCCTACACCCTTCCCACGACACCGGGACCTATCTGGGCTACCAGGAACCTTTCCCACCACCCTTGGTTGGGAAATACCTAAGCCACTTCCTTCCGGGTCACCCCCAGATGCTTCTCCAGACCCTCTGGAATCCACCAAAAGGTCTGCCTCCAGTGCAAGCTCCCTGGGGTCAGAGAACTCGCACTCCACTGGGTGTGGGCATAGCTCTGGAAAACAGGGGCTTAAAATATGCTCTCCAACAATTGAATCACACAGCCCCACACAGGTGTTAACCAAACTACCCTTCACCCAACCATCCAGTGCCTCAGAGAAGTACCCCCCCATCATTCTCACAAGACTGGCGAGACAGTGTCTGACTGTGGCTGTCTCTTAACCCATACTCTTCTGGTTGGTCTCCATACTCCCTTACGAGGGCTTCTATCATGGGGGAACCCCTCTCCCTGCACCTCTCATGTAGAGTCAGTAGAGTGTCCCTCCCACTACCAGGAAAAGAATCCCCTGTGCTAGTTCCCCAATCCACCTCAGGGACACTGCACACCACTGGAGTAATCTCATAATCCTGAACCCCCGGGTGTATGTCAACCCCCTCCTTGAAGCAGGGTCCCAAATCTGTGTGTGGGTGTACCTCATCCTCAGTACTGGACCTAACACTTTTGCTGCCACCATCTGGGCTGGGCCGAGCCCTACTGGCTGCCCAGTCCAGCTCTCTCAGTTTAATGTCATGGTCTAACATCATCTTCCTTTCCTCCATGGCTATTCTTTTGTCTTCCCTCTCACTTTCTATCCTGAGTTTCTCCAATTCCAGCTTCCTTGCTTCCCGCCTGTCCTCCAGCTCCTCTGGGGACAAACTGCTGCTGCCTGGTTGAGAGGGTGCCCCCCCTCCCAAGAATACATCCACCCTTGGAATAGGCTCCTCTGCCTCCATGCCAAGATCCCCAGACAGCTCACTAGCATGTCTGGCTGCTACCCAGGCCCTCAGCGCCTTTTGTAGCTCCTCTCTTCTGGTGAGGCCCCTGATTTGGATTTTGAGGTTTTTGCAGATCACCTTCAATTCCTTCACATTGTAGGTTTCTAACCTCTCCTCCTCAAAGGCCACTTCCAAGGATGCAACCAATGATGCAATTGATTCAGGCATGACAAAGTAGCAAGTTCAAACTGGCAAGACCAAAAACAATAGGCCAAAAAGAAAAAGAACCAGTATGTGGCACGTAATGGTCTGCGATATGGTAGTAGTGCACACCAATCACTGTAAGTCAAGTGCAAACGCAAGTCCTATCCTCACCGTTGACAACCAATGTTAGAAATGGGATTTTTGGTAGGCTTGGGCGTGGGCCAAAGCCAGGCAAAAACCACCACTCTAGTCAGGATAAGGGAGTTACACGTCTAAAATAACCCCTGCTCACCCCCTTGGTAGCTTGGCACGAGCAGCCAGGCTTATCTTAGAGGCAGTGTGTCAAGCATTTGCACATAACCGACAGTAATACAGTGTTCGCACCACAAAAGGACACCACACCAGTTTAGAAAAATATCCAATATTTTTATATAATTTAAGACAAGACCAAAAACAATAAGAATCCACAATACTATACTTAAAAGTTCACAGTTCCAAAAATACGCTGATTAAAAAGAGTTCCTTGTGTGGATAGCTCCGTCCGGGCTACCACGGCGTCGTGAACAACAAATCCAAAAGTTCTGGCTGGTCGCGGGCCAGCTACGGTGTCGGGAAGACCCGCAAACAGTACCTGTGAGAGATGCAGGGCGTTGAGGCCCTTGAAGTCACTCGCGTTGCAGGTCGAGCTCCTCTCTGATGGAATCAGGAGAGCTGGCACCGGCAGGCGTCGGGTGCTGCGGTGCGAAGTGCAGCGGTGTGGCGTGCGGTGCCCCCAGGTCGCGGTGCGAGCAGCGGCTTGGTGGCGGCGTCAGATGGCGTCGTCGGTGAGACCAGGGTCGTGGTGCGAGACGAAGGCGGTGCTCGCCACGGGGCTGGCAGGTCACGGTGCAAGCAGCGTCGTCGTCATTGCTGAAGCGCTGTCGTCGGCTGACGAACTGGAGTCGATGTCACCGGCATCGGTAGGCCAAGGCTGCGGTGCGGGATGAGGGCGGTGCGTCGTGTGACTTACGAGCGGTGCCCTCGAACCACGGTGCAAGCAGCGGCGTCGATTTTGGCGGGAAGTGGCGGCGTCAGGCTGGCCAAGGCATCCTCGTGAAGCAAGGTGGTGCGGAGTGCGGTGCCCACAGGTCGCGGTGCGAGCAGCGGCTCGGTGGCGGCGTCAACAGGCGTCGTTGGTGAGACCAGGGTCGCGGTGCGGCGTTGCGCTCTGCGGTGCCAAAGCTTCGGCGTGAAGCGAGGCGGTGCGGAGTGCAGTGCCCACAGGTCGTGGTGCAATAGCGGCTCGGTGGCGGCATACACAGGCGTCGTCGGTGAGACCAGGGTTGCGGTGCGGCGTTGCCCTCTGTGGTGCCTTCGGGACACGGAGTCGGCAGTGGCATCGTAGACGTCGTCGAGTTGGTGTTCTTCGGGTGGCAGCACAAAACACACAGTCCCCAGTGCTGCGGGTCGAAGAACTTGAAGTCTTTGCTGTTCCTGAGACTTCGTGAACAGGGGGCAAGCTCTACCTCAAGCCCTTGGAGAGACTCACAAATTAGGTTGCAGAAAGTCCATTCCAGGCCTTTCACTGCCCAAGACAGAAGCAGCCACTGCAGGTCAGCCCAGCAAAGCACCCAGCAAAGCAGTTGTTCCTTTTCGCAGCTTCTCCGGCTCTTCTTCTTGGCAGTCTTCTTGTTCCAGATGAGTTCTAAAGTTCAGGGGTCTGGGCCCCAGTATTTGTATCCAAAAATCCTTTGATCTTTCAGGCAGAGGGTGTCTGTGCCCGGCCAGAACCAGTTCTGCCTTCTCTGGTGTGATTTCCTGGCAGGAGGTGGAGATGGCATCGTGAGAGGCAGACCAGGCCCTTTGAGGTGCAAGGAAATCTCCTCCCCCTTCCCCCATCGCAGCCCAGGTCTATTAAGCCCTTTCCTGACCTACCTAGACTATCTGGAGCCCCTCTGGCCCCCCAGCCTTCTGTCATCCAAAACCCAGACAGGCAATCCACATCCCAGCAGAGGCACACGGGATGACTGAGCAAGAAAATACCTACTTTCTAAAAGTGGTATTTTCCAACACAGAATGTAAAAATCACCTTCACTAAAAGATGCATCTTTAGATTCTGAGTTCAGGCATACTAAATTCAAATTTCTTACCGAATTCCCTGGGCCAGTTATGTTTATAAGATGTTATAAACAAACCTCCCATTCTATCCTATGGGGAACTGGTAGCCTTGCAATAGTGAAAAACTAAATTGGCTGTAATTCACTATCAGGACATGCCACACACACCAGGGCATGTCCCACCTTTCACATACACTGCACCGTGCCCACAGGGGTACCTTGGGCCTACCTGAGGGGTGTCTGACATGTAAGAAAAGGGAAGGTTAGGGACCGGCCAGTGTGTGCACTGGCCAAGTCGACATGGCAGTTACAAACTGCGCGCAGACTCTGCAATGGCAGGTCTGAGTTACCGTTTTCAGGGCTACTCACGGGGGTGGCACAACCAGTGCTGCAGGCCCCCGAGTAGCATTTGATTCACCAGCCCTGGCACACGCAGTGCACTTTACTAGGAGCTAACAGGTAAATCAAATATCCAATCATGGAAACACCCATCTATAACACAATTTACACAGAGAGCATATGCACTTTAGCACTGATTAGCAGTGGTAAAGTGCCCAGAGTCCTAAAACCAACACAAACAGGTCAGGGAAAAATAGGAGGAAAACGCAAAAAGTTTGGGGATAACCCTGCAAAAAGGGCCATTTCCAACAGTCCCACAAGAAGAAATCCAAGAACTCGAAGTGCTTTTTGACTTTTCCGCATCGGTCCCATTCATCAGACGAAGTGCAGGAACGACTCCACAAATCCAGGCCCGCTCCAAGGTCGTCCCTGTGGAATCTGTGCCTGATGCTCGGTCCACTCTGCACTTCCCGGGGTTTCCCGAAGCAGGAGTGACCCCCACCCAACTCAGAGAATTTTATGAGGCCTTGAGCCTCATTTTGGCAGGAAGAACCCCTCTGGAGTGCCTTCGAGGCCCATCGGTCCAGTAGAGACTTTATCTGGGTCTCTCCACTGGGGAGTCCACCCCTGGTGCCAGTCGGGCTCTCAGGATCCGTTGGTGGATCCGGATTTGCCCCAGCCACAACTTCGTAGCGTCCTCTGGGGACTGTTTCAGCAGCGCTGTTCCTGATGCCGTCAACGCCCATCAGCAGCTTCAAATCCATTTTGATTCTCATCTCTGATATGTAGCTGGACAGCCGTTGCCTGATGTCCGTTCCGGTGCCGACCTGTCCCACAAAGCCTGAATTGGACATGGAGTCCTCTTTCACAGAAGGGCACTTTGAAGTACATGAATGGAGGGGATCTGACCCCCTAGCAGAGTCCATGGCGACAACACCTAGTATGAGGACCTGGCTGATGCCAGTGGTCTGGACACCTCACCAGACACTGACCTTTTCTCCCCTTCCACAGTGGCTGTGGAGGAGGGGGCTTCATTTGCGATGGTGGTCCGGAGGGCAGCTGAGGTCCTGGATGTTCAGCTGTCCACGGTTAAGGTCAAGGTCAGTGTCTTGACAGAGGTGCTTCAGCCTGGAGTCTACCCCTCAAGACCCCTACTCCCCTTCAATGATGCCCTCCCTGATATCCTGTTCAGGGCCTGGGCAAAGGACTGCACAAGCACTCCTGTACACAGGACTATCCCTGGCCAACATTGCCCATGACTGGAGACCCAGCCTTCCTTTCCCAGCTTCCCACTCCTGAGAGCCTGGTGGTCCAGACGTCAACCTCCAAGAAAAATCCTGACGCATTCCCTAACACAACACCGGATAGGGACTCCAAAAGTTTGGATACCTATGGAAAGAGGATTTTCTCTTCCACCAGCCTAGTACTATGGTCCGTGAACACCGCATGCTTATTGGGCCATTATTTCCATACTGTGTGGGATACAGTTGTGCAAGTGCTGCTTCTGCTCTTCGAGGAGGCTTAAGCCATACTCTCCAAAGCTATTGCTTTTGAGAGGGACTTGGCAAAGTTCACCATCAGCTGCAGATTGGATATGGCCGACTCACTGGGCAGCCATTGCTTCCACGTTTGCGCTCCGATGTCATGCCTGACTGAGGAAAACTGGCTTTTCAGGGGATGTCCAAGCATCTCTTATCAATATGCCCTTCGATGAGACTTGCCTTTTTGGTAACAAGGTGAATTCGGAGCTAGCGTGTTTTAAAGACAGCAGGGCCACTACTAAGTCATTGGGGCTACCCATGACCTGTGACAGCTATATTCCGTCTTCCACCCCTTCCGTAACAATGTTAGAGGCTATCGGCTGTGTCCCTTTCCCCATAGCCACCACAGCCAGCAGGCACCACAGTCCTTTCTTAAGCCATGGACACAGCTCCCACAAGCCTCGTGGGAACCAGAGTCAGAGGTTGACCAAATCGGCCCCCCTTCCCGGCAGCCGCAATCTCAAAGCCTCTTTAGTTTGCCCTGATATCATCATGGGCAGCTGGTTGGTGGCAGGATTCAGCACCACTTGTCCAAATGGCAGGAGATAACTTCAAACAAATGGGAGCTTCAGGTTGTCCAGTTGGGCTATGCCCTACCTTTCCAATAGACCCTGCCACATTTGCCACCATCGACCGATCGGCTGATGGAGGACCACCTTTCGTCCTTGTGCCAGGAAGTTCTGGCTAAAGGAGCTATAGAGAGGGTGCTGGCACCAGAAATAGGTGTGGTTGCAATTCCCACTTTTTGGTGCTTAAAATGGATGGTGGCGCCATCCTATCCTCAACTTGCGCCCTCTGAACTAGTTCCTGAAAAAGGGAAAATTGAAGATGATCACTTTGGCTCAGGTACTGTCGGCCCTCGACTCTGGAGACTGTATGGTGGCGTTGGATTTGCAGTATGCCTACTTTCATATCCCCATCTTGCCTGCCCAAAGGTGTTACCTACGGTTCAAAGTAGGCCAAGAGCATAATCAGTTAGCTGTGCTCCCTTTTGGCCTACCAGTACCCCTTGTGTGTTCACCAAGGTAATGGCGATGGTTACAGCTCCTCTGCGAAGGTCAGGGGTTTCAGTCTTCCCCTACCTCAATAACTGGCTGCTGAAGGTGGGATCGCCCCAGGCAGTTGTCTCCCACATCCAGACAGTGGCGGACCTGCATTTGCTGGAGTTTGCTATCAACGTGCCGAAGTCACACCTGACTCCCTCTCAGTCATCAGAGCTATTCTGAATACAGTCCAGTTTAAAGTTTATCCTCTGGAATAATGAGGACAGAGTGTTCGGGCTATGATTTCGATGTTTCATCCTCTATCGTGGATTTCGGTGAGTGTAACTCTGAGGCTGCTGGGTCTCATGGCCTCCTTCATTCTTCTAGTAAAACATGCCCATTGGTATATGTGGGCTCTGCAGTGGGATCTTAACTCCCATTGGGCACAGCATCAGGGGAATCTCTCCAACCTGGTCTAGATATAAGAGGGAACTGCAAAAGATCTTCAGTGGTTGCTCACGGACTGCAACTGAGTCTGTGGCAGACCTCTCCCCCACCTAGAACTCACTGTAGTGACAGATCCTGGTTTGGGGCGGCCATCTGGTAGAAGTGGAGATCAAAGGACTTTGGTCTCCGGTGGAATCTCAGCTCCACATCAACCTGCTGGAACTGAGAGTCATTCACTTGGCACTGAAAGCCTTTCTTCGTTCCATCAAGTGAAGGCTGATTCAGGTGTTCATGGACAACACTAAGTCTGGGCGGTGAACTCCACTCCGCTCGCGGAGTTTGTGGAGTTTTCCGCACTCCGCGTTATGCGGAGCTCGCGGAGTTCCGAAAATTCACATAGCAGAGTTTTTTTCGTGGCACGCGCTCATCAACATCAAGTTGGTGAGCGCAAGCGAGGAAAATCCACCTTCCGGTGAGATTTTTCAACGCGGGCAGTCAGATTTCTCAATGCGAGTGGCCGCGTATGCTCGCGTTGAGAAACCGCCCGTTTGTGTTGAGAAAGCTGCCACTCGAGCAGAAAATCTACTCGAGCGGCAGAAAATAAGCAGCGCCCGCTTGCGCTGTGCATGGTGCCGTTCGCAATAATTTCACAGCGCGGACAAACATTCGGTGCTGAAAATTACCGCACACGGCATTCTTCTAATGCACTCCGCCGCTTGCGGAGCTCCACGTAGTGCGGCAGAGTTTTTTTTGCACTTCGTGGAGTTACGCGCAGCGGAACTCCGCAAACTCCACCCAGGATTAGACAGCACCATGTGGTATTGAAACAAGCAAGGCGTGGTAGGGTCGTTGACTCAGTGTCTCTGGACATGGCTGGAATGTCAGGACATTTTCCTGGTGGTTAAGCATCTGGCGGGCTCACTGAATGCCAGAGCAGACACACTCAGCCGTCGATGCCTTGCGGATCACGAATGCTGTCTGCATCTGGAGGTGTGCATGGTCTCTTCCGAGAATGGGGAGAACCTTGGTTAGATCTAGTCGCAACTGCTGAGAACACCAAATGTCAGCACTTCTGCACGCTGGAGTTTTCAAAGCGGCTCTCACTCTGAGACGCATTTCAACTTCAGTGGAGCGCAGGACTCCGGGAACGCCTTTCTGCCAACACCACTCCTGTCCAGAGTTCTCAAGAAGATGAAGAACGATTGGGCCCAAGTTATCTTATTGGTGCTGGACTGGGCAAGGAGATTATGGTATCCCAAACTCCTGAGCATAAACATCTGTCCTCCAATGAGGCTGCCCCTTCCGGAGGATCCTCTGTCGCTGCAGTGTCCTGCATCTGAACCTGCACACGCTTCACCTACATGCGTGGAAATTGAGCGGTGACAGTTGAGGGTGTTGGATCTTCCCCCCGAAGTAGGTGATGTTATCCTGGCATGAACACGAAGGAAACCACATCTGGTCCCCGTCAAGCTGCACAGCCATGTCTGCCACAAATAAATCCAATGAATGTCAGCTCGGTTATGTTATGAGCTGATGGTTGTTTATGAATTTGTTTGTGTTTTCGATACCCCTGACGAAGGGTTCATCCCGAAATGCATTGGGTGTTTTTAATAAAAACGTGACATATGGAAACATTTAATTCTCCTGTGTTTTTGATGAACAATGATGAATAAGCATAAGAATGAATAAAATGAATTGATGAACACAGAAAAAGCGAAAAGAGAGAAGTCATGTAGAAATTGTGAATACAAAAGATGAGTGAAATAGAAATTCGATTCATTGGATTCATGTGTGGCAGACATGGCTGTGCAGCTTGACGGGGACCAGATGTGGTTTCCTTCGTGTTCATTCTACATTGCAGCGCAAGTGGGCGGAGCGCGGAGCAAGCGAGCACGCCAATATAGGTTCGAAAGAATTTAATAGAGTGAATTTGGAGTATAGTAAAACATGGAATACAAGGTGTGCATCCCGTCACTACTAATGTACATTAATGTTATCCTGGCAGCCAGAAGTCCCTCCACAGAAAATGATTTACGCCTGACTATGGGACAAATTTGGAGCTTGGTGTGCCGCCAAATCTGTTGATCCTCTGTCTGCACCCTTGTCTGAAGTTCTTTTGTGTGCCTTATCCTCTGCCCGGCAAGGCCTTGCTTCGGGCACAGTTAGTTGCCTATTTACAAGCCCTTGCGCTGCCGGTACGTCACTTTTTCCCATATTAAAAGTGACACACGTCCGGCGCAAGGGGCTTGTAAAGAGCCCCTTAAAGGGTACCTTTCTGCCATTTCAGCCTTCCTGCGGTTGCCAGAACAACCCTCCCTGCTTGTCACATGTTGTAACTCGTTTCCTAAAAGGTATACAGCACATCAGGCCTCAAAAAATCTACACGCCCACTCGCTATGGAGAGTCACATTTTATCAGGTTGAGCTATTTTTAGGACCTACTGGTCCGTTCTGATGAGTGAACTTAAGCTGGAAAGGAACAGGAGTTCTGTTCATTCAGAAAGTGATTGAGCAATAAAGATGCCTTTAAATCTTGTTTTTATCTTGACACATTTGCTGTCTGTTCAAGGAAGGAGGTCAAAAGTCAGTTTGTCTTGTTACCAATTGCTGTTTATCTTATCCTGGAAAATGGTGTTTACTTTTCTTTTTCTTACTACAGTTAGAGGTTTTTGTTTAGTAAGCTGTCTGACAATCACTGTGAAACAAAAGGCTGTAGGGTGTCAGTTTGTTTTCTAACACACAACATTTAAATAGCTTCTAAAAGAATAGCACAAATAATTCAAAATAGATCTGGAATTACAAAAGCACATGTTTTGTAATTCAGAAGTGTGATGCAAAAAAAGATTTAAATATAAACAAAACAAATGAGAACACTTTAGTTGGTGATGTGCAAAGGACAAATATTTGCAGAAACTCAATTTCCAAACATTATTGTTTGTACACTATATCATTTTACCATGAAAACCGCATGTCAGTGGGAAATTTTGTGGCCATTTTAAGGAAAATATGCTGATTGCAAATGACAGTGTGCAACCACTTCATGCTTTAGTTATGTATTTATTAAAAGTGGTAGTTTTTAAACATGATTTGAGAAAACTCCTGCCCCTGCCCCGATGACAATGCTGTTAATGAACTAAGAGGCAAGTCAGGGGTCATGTGTATCCTATATGTGGCTAGATTTGTAGTACATATGGAGCAAAAGGTTAATGTAATTAATCAAATAAAAGTTTCTTGTACAGCAGACATGCTGAACTTACGTATTTGGAAGTTCTCTCATATGTGATAATGAAGTAAATGGTGGCTCAGTGAAGTAAAATATTTGCTAAGGATCATAGAATTTGAGACCAGTTTATGGGTCAAGAGCTTTATAATTAGGTTGAGTAGATTATTTAAGTCACTAGACCTGCAGGTCTAGTAAAAATTTTATGATTATTCGAGGCCTGCACGTTTCCCCCTACACCTTTCACCATGCCCCAATGTGACCTAGATCAAGTTCTCACCTTCTTCACATGTTTGCCCTTAGAGCCCTTACATAGCTACCCTCTGAGACTGCTTACCATCAACACAGTCTTCCTTGTGGCTACAACATCTACCAGGAGGGTAAGCAAATTGCAGATGCTTTTGGTTCACTCCCGTACACAACCTTTTTCCCAGATAAGTTGATCCTTAGGACCTGTGCTTCCTTCTTGCCAAAGGTGGCCACACCTTTTCATGTTGGGCAGAACATCACACTGCCCACTTTCTTCGCCGCATCTCATCCTACCAAGGAAGAGGAAAGACTCCACCGCCTGGATCCAAAAAGAGCGTTGTCATTCTACATCGATTGTACAAAAGATTTCCGGGTGGATAGTCAACTCTTTGTTGGATTTATGGGTGCGAAGAAAGGAAAGGCAGTACATAAGAGAACCATCTCCAGATGGATTGTCCTCTTTATCAAAATCTGCTACACAATGGCAAAAAAGCAACCCGCTGAGAGCTCCTTCCACTGGAGCTAAAGCTGTAGCTAGATAGACTGTCTACCAGATAAAGCTCTATTAAAGGTAAGTAACTTGTTCATTATGTCCCTAGGGAACAGAGACAAACATCATGCTTAAAGCAGTGCTGTGCTTTTAATGAAGGAATACAGAGCTACATTGAGTCACTCAGTAATTGGCCATCAGCAATGTCTTATTTTCACTCAGGTCCTGGCTGGAAGTAGGTGTCAGAGTATGTGGGCGATAGATGGCTCCAAATAACTCAAAGTATCTCCCTCTTTTCTGATACAGGATTACACTGTGGATATGCTTACACTTTTAAGGAGTCCGTGTTTCAACTCACTGTTATAAATCATGTATTTGATTGCATTTGATAGGAGATAAATGAACATACCTACAGATAAATGAACATAACTGCAGTGTATGAACTGTGTAGTTATATGTGAGACAGAGTTTCCCTAGGAAGAGTGTTTTTTGTGTTGCTAATAACTTTGGCTCCGTTTGACAATTCTTCATGAAACTTAAAAAAAAAAAAAAAGGTGTATCAACCTCAGCTTCTTCTTGGAAAGTTTCGGGGTAACCCTGAAGCCGGGGCCAAAAAAACAGGGGTTCCCAAAGAAAACAATTATCTCCATGCAATTTTAATAGGAAAAATTAGACAACAATACAGAAAAACTGGCTGAACAGAATTACACCAAATTTGGCAGAAAGCTAGATCTTTACTCAAAATGCATGCTTTTTGTGTTTTGTTGAAATTCCGTTCAGCCGTTTTAGAAAAATTAGGGTTCACAATTTATAGAGATATGTTGCCATGGGACTCCCTCGGGAATCCTGAGGGGAAAATATATGTATGTGTTTATATACAATCCCAAAACATTTTAAAAATCACTGTTGGTCTTTTCAGCACATCCCACAGAAAAAGAAATCTGCAACAGACAATTCTGTTAATGTAGTGCAATCGATGGCATAGAGTTGACGTTTCGGTCCTGTTAAAATTTTATTGAGACCATCATCAAGACTGTAGTGATAGCCTGTAGAAGCTCTGGTCTCAATGCTGAAAAAATACCCACATTTATACTCTTATAATTATAACCAACCATCCATCTCAGTTAGGCAGTACAGTAAATGAAGCCACAACATCTCGTCCATACATTAATTATTCTCATATCTTGAGAACCAAGAAATTGCATTGGGTTACAAATGCATTTCAACAAACCTTATCTTATATTTAATATAAGATATTTCATAACTGTATATGACACAATTATCCAAAAACCCCAAAGGCCCCATTTCATAAGAGACATAACAAATACATTTCAACAATTCAAAATGACTTATCCCATTTTCAAAAACGGAGTCCATGAATTGATTATCCAAATAGGTCATATCTGATTATAAACAATTTAACCCAGGAAAATTAAATCATGTTGGCGTCCATATATTAATTCAATCAATACTTTACAACGATATGAGGACACCTGACCCATTTTTAAAACTCCTGGCATACACATTTTTATCAGAAAATGATACAGTTCAAAACACATAATAAGTACAAAGCACCTACGTAACAGATGCATACCTAAAGCAATATTTAATTTCACATATTGACTGCAAGTACGACGCTACGGACCAACCGTGCAAGAAGACACTCACAGAATTTTCAATTTGGGCAAGATGGAGAGAAGTTTGTGAAAACACTTGCAGTGGAAAAAGAATGCACACGTGGAATGGACAGTCAAATCTCAGTTAGGTAGGTGTAGAAATCTTTTGTTGTGACTTATTTACACAATGCTAACTTTCACAACGGTATGGTGATCGAAATTTCTATCATCAAACAAGTTTTCAGGTACGCACAAGGCCGGCCAAATGACTCAATCACACTGAAAAGAAGTTGAGTGGGCTACATATCAATGAACGAGCCAAATAGAATTTGTATATACTCAGGCATAAACCCTCCCAATAACTATCAAACTTACGCAGCTAGGCGCACGCTCATCTCGGCGTAACCCTGTCTTCAACCACAGCTGAAGGAAAGACACCACCAGTCTCCTTTCTTATAGGTGGGTATCTATTGCTAATGAGCGAAATGAGGAGCGCCCATGGTAATATTAATACTAAAACAGTGGCCATATTGGAATGGGCAAAACAAAGTTGAGACTTATGAGAAACGTCAAATACGACAAAAGAATAGAACTTAGAGCACTGAATGGTTGCCACCTCAGAGCAGTATGTCATTCTCGCATCTATTGCTAGTTAACAAGATAATTAATATCCAGTACATGAATTAAGCATGACCAATAACACTAAGAAACAGTTGCCATATAGGAAAAGGCAATCAAAAAAAAGATAGCCGACCCCTGCTACTTGTGTGCAATAACAAACCCTGTGGATAATCTGCGTAAACCCTGTTCTGTTGTGATGGTAAATCATAACGAGCTAATCAGTCACCTAGAACACCACTTTAAGTAATTCAAGGGAATTGTTTTAAAAAAATTGAATGATATAAAAAAAAATGGAGGCTGCTGATTGCAGGGTTCCCCTTGTGCTGCAGTTGCTTGAAGCTCCTCAGTGGCTGTCTGTAATGACTTGCTGAGTCTGTGTGCATGGACTCTGTGGACATGCTATGGGATGTGCAGATGCAGTGAGATGGGGCTATGAGTGGGATGTTGCGTCCTGTGTCCTGGGGTTGGTCAGGCAGTGAACTACAGGTGAAAGGGAATCGTTCTCTAGCTCTAACCAATTGCCTAACTGCAAGCCGGTGACCTCCTGCCTAAGTGGCCCCAGACTCATCTGTGTGAAGATGTGTCTTAAGAAAGTTTAGTTGTCTGGACTCATTGCAGCCTGTGAGGTCCAGTACCCTACAGCAACCTAACTAGAACTATCCTTTTTGTAGTTTAAAATGCTTTACTTAAAGAAAAGAACAATAAATGGAGAAAAGATACAACATATGTAGTTTGTAAGACTATATCAAAGATACAAAATGATGTTATACAGAGATAAAAGTATATGTAAGATGGTTGACCATATGAAACTAAAGCAGTTTTTTTAATTTTTAGAATACTAGCACCATCCTAAAGTAAGCACATTCAGGGTCTGTAGATGCTTCAATCCAGTAAGACGCATGTTACAGGTATTTGCACAGGACGCCCCACCAAAGGCAGCCTAGCCCCTCTGCTGTGCACATCTTACTACTCTGTGCCAAGAAAGGGACTCACTCACAGGTATTCGCAATAAACATGCATGCAGCTTTATTTCTCTTACTTCTCTATGCTTCACTCCACGCGTAAACGCAGCCACGCCCACAAGTTAGCCCCAACACCTCTGGAGGCATTCTCCAAACGTCAGTGCAAGTCGGCAAAACACTTCTCCCATAGGCCACCTTATAAACCCACACTCGACCATCCATGTGCAACCAGCGTATGGGGAAATTGTGACTCTCTCTCTTACTTCTTTACTTCATGCCATGCATAAGCACAGCTACAAGGTTAATGAGGCTCGATAGGATACAATTGCAGTACCCCGCTTGAACCATACACACAGCACCCAAACACTATCTATGTTGCCAACTCTTTAAACCAGTGGTTCTTAACCTGTGATCCGAGGACCCCTGGGGTGTTGTATTCCGCTTTAGGGGTCCGTATATAGGTTTTCCTGAATCATGTCCTTATATAGGCACAATTCGCATTGCCCTTATATAGGCATAGAAATCCCTGTCCTTATTTAGGCATTAACCGTGCACTCCAAATACAGGCATGGTCACCGACATCCGTCCACCCTAACGTCACAACGAGTTCTTAGAAACTAGACCCTTAAGCTTCGGGAGTTCCCCTAGCACAGGACTATTGATTTCTCCAAGAACTCATCTATTATGTATGAACCGTTATACCTTAAGGGTTCATTCCTGACGTCTTCCTCTGTCCGACTTCACGTCAATGCTAACATTCCACGACACCTACCAGGTATAAATATACCTTCCCTTGCCCAAGCAAGTTAGAGGAGACCTCGACTTCAGAGGAGCCCGTATCCCGGCCTGACGCACTGAGAAGACGCTGTCATTCCTGCACGCAGACGAATCCAGCTTCCAGTGGTCTAACTCCCTTCGCGGGGTGTTAGAGTTTCAGACCCGGCAGGAGATTCCCACCTCTCTCATTCTCAAGGTATGGAGCTGACTAGAACCTAGAGGGACTCTTGGCATATTAGACTTAACACACTCTTAGTCTACCATACTAGAGAATACTCCACCTACTTCTATCTTTCCCTACACCTAGACTAGGTTAGGCACATTGGGGTAGAACTAGCTTAGAGATGCATTTAATGAGTACTCGCATTTTTAGCTCATGTTATTTATGTACGTGAATATATGCCAAAAGATAATGCTAGCGCAGTATTATTTATTTCTACTGCTTACGCTGTACATTATTTATCTTGCATACTGTCTTGTGATCATAACAGCACATATCTCTTACACGAAAAACAAGACTGTTCAATAAAACCCTTTTTATTGAAATGCCCGTCTTTCCTTTCTGTGTAACTCTGTAGAAACTAAGCATGCAGGGTTGAATGAGTGAAACTGTTATCTATTGTTTCCACGATTCTGAGACACGTTCCGCTTCTAAAGGGAAACAAAGTTGTCATGTTTTTCGGTTGCCAGAAACTACTCCCTTCTTGTTCTCAAGGAGTTTCTAGTGGCCTCTGAGCTAGCTGGCACAGGTAATTAAGTTTAATATAATCGATAGGGACAAACCGACCTCAGTCCTATGTCAAACCTATAGGTTATATTATTCCAATGCGTAGAGCCTATTAGGGAAATAGGAACTACACTACAGGGGGTCCGCGACAGTTTCAGATAATATCAAAATGAATCATTCAAAATTAGTAAAGTATATCTAAACAAGCAAGCAACATTGACATTTTAAAACGTTTCTATATTTGATTGTGAATCACACAAAATATTCAAAATGTTGAGCATTTGCTTGGTGTATACTTGTTTTTGTGCTTTTGTGTATTGTTTTGAGGTCCAAATCATAGAAACTGCTTAGGCTGGGGGTCCCCGGATTCCAATAAGGTCAACGCAAAGGGAAAGAGAGATTAAAAAGAGAAAATACAATAAAAGCGCAGGGACAAAGTCGCTGATTAAATAGACTGCAGCAATTTTGCCAGTTGTCAGCCACCTGAGCTATTGCAGGTGGACGTTTTATACTGATGATTCCAGGGTTGACCAAGATGTCCAGCCCGAGAACTATGGATTATTCCTTGTAGGTCCAGTCCATTTCTGTCCAGTGCACTAATCACCAACTGCTCCTTTTCCATTCTCTCCATTCCCGACGTCCCATGACTTCAGAGGCTGTGTGGGAAGGAAGTGACCCGTTTAGTGTCACTCGGGTCACTCTCGACCTCCTCTAGCCTTCCATTCAATGAAGAGTCGATGACGCAGTAGAGAACACAAGCAGACTAGTTTATTCACAAAGTACACTGCAGTGGTGTCCAGTTTGACCAGCCTCCTATGATGGCTGACGAGGGACTGACTCTAGCAAACATACAGTTACATTATGTAGGTTGCGGAGCCCACAAAGACCCGCCTACTATGGAAAAATACTGGTAGCTGTCGTAATACAATGGTGGTACAGAGCACAAGTTTCGATTCCGCAGCCTGGCACAAGCTATCTACTGCCCAAGGTCGTCTGGCTTATCCTCCCTACTAGACAGGTGGGAGAGGGCCTCCATGTAATAGAAAAGGCATGCGTTAATGAGCAAGATTCGACATTGAAGAAACTAAACTTAGCAAGAGCCATTTCTCGTAAATGAACAAATAACAGTTTCGATTATAATACAAAATGGCGTCTTCGAAAACTAAAATGGTGGCACAGATGTCAACTTAACTAACATAACGTTTGCACTTTCTGATTATGTATGCACACAGAGAGAATATATATTGAATTAGCTACATAAATGCTAACATAGCATCGAATAAAATGCGAGTAATATGGTACTAATGCATTTCAATTCTAACAGACCCTCCTTTTAGCATTTATAAGCTACTACGGACATCTTTATTTGTGCTATAAGGTAAGGGTCTTTACAATTCTAAAAGTAGAGAAAATATATAAAAAAGAAACAGGTAATTATATGTTAAATACGGATGTATACTCGTATATATGCATAGCCAAACATATGGAAGGAAATAACACTATTCATTATCAGCACAAGGAACATCAGGAACAGAACCTGCAAGAGAAGTGGTTAAACCAAAAACACCTTCGTCCAATTGCATGATAGTATCAAGCTCCTGTTGGAGCATTATCTTCGCATTAGTGTCATGAATTGAAATTCTTTTGAGAGACAGATAAGTAGCACAGTATGAGCAGCATAAGGGAAGCCACTGGATCAAAACACAGCAACATATTAAAAGGACAATGACATATATCACCTTTTCTAGAATCCAACCCCAACCACCAAATAATGACCAGCTCCAGTTGCCACTCTCCATTCCTCGAACATTTTCCAGAATGTCTAAAATATGTTGAGTGATATTTCTCTCCATATTCGTGATACCGACTACACACTGCTCTCCTATTCCTGCGCATGCACCACCATTCTTAGCTAAAATAAAGTCAACGGCATATCTCGTTTGTTCGGAGTATATGCGCATACTTCCCAACTGAGTGGTGATGTCCCGTAAAGCTGCCACTGTAGAATTAGATAAAATTTGCAACTTACACACAAAGTACTCTCTAGCTCTTTCACCCCTGGCCATGGCGGTACCACCAAATGTAATAATAGAGGAAAGGATATATCCAAAAGTAATACCATTACTATAATTATTAACTTCCAAATCGGTAACGCCCTTACAAAATTCCTTGGTCAATGTTCTTTTTACCCATCTTATATTTGTTTTACTATACTTGCAAGGCACCCCCAGAGTTAACACCATCCCCAAGGCCACATCCTCTGTACCATTGTACATATTAGAATACGTACCATTTGATAAAAAATAAAAACCTGGATGTGCATAGAGTGGACCTTGATAATCTAATGGAGCATATCTAGTATTCATTCCCTTCATACTGGGATCATACTTTCTCCCTAAACGTATTACATTTTTGTACACTACTTCTCCAGAACAACTGAGATACAAATAGGCATCAGTACTATTTATTACAGGGCAACACGCAGGGTAAATACCTGCCTCTTGAGTGACAGTCAGATCTTGGTAGTGCCAACCTGTCAGGGTGATATTTCTTTTGCCAAGGTACAAATCACCACAATACATTTCGGGCATGCACCCTGGGTACCCTGTCCCCCTCGGCTTTCTATAGTATAAGCAAGGTCCAGGATATCCCAGGCCGAATTCACCTTTTACTTCTACAAAATGGGCAAGACGAACATATGTATAATTTACCAATGATAATGGATAAGCGGTCCATAAACTTGTAACAGAATCAGTTGGGTAACAAGCTGTGTTATCTCCAAAGAATTTCCGGTGTGTGTCTAAGAAAACATTGCTATGCATTGTTCTTTTACTACGATCTGAGGAAACTGTTTGATATAAAACACATGACGAGGTAACTCCAGAAGAACACTCCAATACCCAGAACAGCCCCCCTCCCACTAGGAAAAACAACAATATAACTATAGCCCAAAACATTTTCTTTCTGAGAACCCATTCAAAACTGATCTGCTCCGGTCGCAGGGCAACAAAAGACTGTTCATCTTCTACACGGGGACGACCAAAAGGATACATTTTTACTATAGAGCTACAAATGAAAACACCAGAGAAAGAGACGTCATATAATGGAACCAACAGTGGAAAGGACACAAAAAAAGGAAAAATAAAAAATAAAAGAAAACGGTGAGAAGATCAGGGTCCGTTACAAGCCTCCCTGGCAGGCCTCTATTGTTCAATCCTCGATGGTGCTATTGAGCACTGTATGGTGGAGCCACATTGTTGCAGCTCATCAGCAAATGTTCACAATCCTCAGGATAGGGCACTCTCCCTCCTCGGAAAATGCCCTCAACTTATCCTGTCCTGCTCCACAGGCAGTGCACCAATTTTCTGATCCCTAGTCTAACCGGAAAAAGCAGAAACAAGGGGGCATTTTACTAATCTTATCCATGAAGTCCATCCCTGCTACACTCACTTCTCTTTTGGTGCACTATCCTTCCGTCGAGGACGCAATGGGGATCCTTTCTACTCCAGGGTCTGTCTCATCGTGGAGAAGGATCTGAAATTCAGGGGGTGTCGGAGAGCGAGGCTCAGGCTCCTGTTGGTCAGGTGAAGAGGAAGCCTGGGCAGCCTTAATTTCCAGGGGAACTGCCTCGTTCAGAATCGCCTCACTCTCTTCTTCCGTCTGCGCCCAAGTCAGCCGGGCATCAGAAAAAGGAACAAAACGTGGAACCTTTTCCGACTCGTGGTCCCCTATCCCCTCTTGTACCCATCGGTTAAAGGGGAGGGGGAACGTCATTCGCCGGCAATGCGAGGTATGTATCCAATGCTTCCGGCCGTCCACTCTCACCGCTGTCCTTGTCGTTATGAGGACCAGGTATGGTCCCTTCCAGCTGGGCTCCAAACTGTCTCGTCTCTGGAAGTTTTTCACAAGAATGTAGTCTCCAGGCTGTATGGTATGCCTGAGCCCCTCTGGTGCTGGAGGCAAAGCTTCATGTATCTGTTGGTGAATAGAATGCAAACCTTTAGTGAGATCATATAAATAATCGACTAACAGAAGGTAATCAATTTCAGAAAATCTTTTCGGTCTGGGGACGCCCCACACATTTGCGGGACGGCCAAAGACCACTTCGTATGGTGATAATACAGTTCTAGAATGGGCTGTCATTCTGGTGGACAATGGGGCAAGGGGTAATGCATCTGGCCATTGTAGCCCAGTACTTTCCTTAATCTTAGCCAATTTTAGCTTGAGAGTACCATTGTACTTCTCAACTAAGCCTGCTGACTGAGGATGGTTTGCTGCATGGAATTTTTGCTTGATGTGCAGACCCTCGCACACCAATTGAATCAATTTAGCATTGAAGTGGCTTCCATTGTCACTCCAAATCAAACGGGGCAAACCGTAGTGCGGGAAGAACTCCTTTATAAGAGCTTTCGCCGTCGCCATGGCTGTGTTCTCTTTTGTTGGGTATGCCTCAATCCATTTGCTAAATGTACAAACCACCACTAACACATAGTTCAGATTATTAACTCGCTGCATCTCTATGTAATCCATCTGGAGTACCTCGAAAGGGAGAGAAGGTGGTGCAAAATTACCAGAAGGTGTAGGGGTACCTTTTCCAGGATTGTGCTTCATACAAATCATGCAATGTTTCACTAAGTGCACAGCAACCTTTGAGATATTATCATTTTGCCACACAGGATCCAATAACCTACAGATTCCCTTAGCGCTAATATGAGTTGGACGATGTGCCATTGTAACTACAGGGAAAACATATGCATCAGGTAACATCCATCTCTGCTTCTCACTTTTATCAGTCCAGCACCCTTCTTCATCTAAACACCCTGTACTCTCCTGCCACGCTGCCAACTCCTCAACTGTCGCCTCAGACTGTATTTCCCTGACACTGTCCAGTGTATTTTCAAACATGGTAACATCTGGTACCCATCTAGCAGGTCCTGCCACAAACATTTTCGTCATTTTTGATCTGGCTGTCTCCTTTGCTGTTTGATCTGCAAAGGCATTTCCTTTCCCTGCATCGTCAGTGATTGCTTTATGGGCACTACACTTCACTATTGTCAATCGTTTGGGAAGGGTCAAAGCTGTCAAAAGTCGTTCTATCAGCGGGCCATTCTGGATCTTGGTTCCATGTGAAGTCAAGAATCCTCTCTCTGCCCAGAGGCGTCCAAAATTATGGGCCACCCCGAAGGCATACTGGCTGTCAGTGTAGATATTGACAGTCAGTCCTTCACTTAATTCACATGCTCGCAAAAGAGCTATCAACTTCGCAGCTTGAGCAGATTGGTAGGGAATGCGTAAGGTCTCAACTATAGTGCGCAGCGTGGTAATAGCATACGCCGCTGTAGTGGTGCCATCTGACAATTTGAAACAAGAACCATCGACATATAGTTCCCCTTGCGGGTCAGATAAAGGAACGTCAGTCAAGTCTACCCGTCCCTTCGTCTCTTCCTCCGTACGAAATAAACAATCATGGACATCTTGGTCCTTTTCTTCCGAAGGGAGGGGTAGTAACGTGGCTGGGTTCAGAATGGCACATCTTTTGATAGTAATATGGGGTGCAAATAAAGTCAATTCATAACCAGTCAGACGAGCACTGGTGAGGTGTTGCGTCTTTGTCTTGTTTAAAAGTACATCCACAACATGAGGTACCATTACAGTGAGGTCATGGTTGAGGACAAGCCCTGCCGACTGTCGTATAGAGACCGCCGCAACCGCGGCGGCTCTTAAACAACTCGGGAGGGCTCTGGCGACAGGGTCAAGCGTAGCAGAAAAATAAGCACCCGGCCTCTGCTTACCTCCAAAGGCTTGTGTTAGCACCGAAAGCACACACCCAGCCGTTTCGTGTACATACAACACGAAAGGCTTCTTATAATCAGGCGTACCAAGCACAGGTGCAGAGCAAAGCGCAACTTTTAATTGCTCAAAAGCATGCTGACATTCATGCGTCCAGGGCAAAGGTTCATGCACATCTTTAGTTGTTAGGCGAAGCAGGGGCTGTATTAATAAAGAATAAGTGGGTATCCAGTGTCGACAATACGAGGTGATGCCTATGAAAGCACGCACATCCCTCTGTTTCACAGGGACAGGCATCTTAACAATAGCATCAGCTCGTTCAGGTGTTAGCCTCCGACCCTCCTTCGACAGCAGGTGGCCTAAATAGTTGACCTGCTGTTGACAATATTGGAATTTAGAAAGGGACACTTTATGTCCTTTGTTCGCCAAATGCTTTAGCAATCGTACCGTGTCATCCCGACAACCCTCTTCGGTATCGGAGGCTATCAAAATATCATCTACATACTGCAATAATACATTACCTGCGGGAAGAGAGGGAGTCCAATTGACTTTTCAAAGCTTGACTATAAATACTGGGACTTTCTGTATACCCCTGAGGAGCTCGACAGAATCGGAAACTTCTACCAGCCAAAGCGAATCCAAACAGATACCTACTGTCTGGATGGATAGGAATACTAAAGAAATCATTTTTCAAATGAATCACAGAAAAGAATTTAGCAGTAGATGGAATCATCGTCAAGAGGGCAGTAATATCTGGTACCACCGGGAACAGAGGAACCACTATCTTATTTATTTCCTGGAGATCAATCACAAAACGATAAACATCAGGATGTGCATCAGGGGAATCCAAAGGGACCTTCTTAAGTATAGGGAGAATGGGGCTATTGCATACATTCGCTACTATTTCCTCAACTACCCCCGATTTTATCAGGTCCTGTATAATCTGTATCAAAGCCTGCTCCCCTGCTTGTGATATTTTATATTGGGGAATACGAGGGAGCACAGCATTCTCCTTGATCTTTATGGAAACTGGTGGTATCTGCAACAACCCCACATCCGTATCCCCTATGGCCCACAATGAGGATGGCACATCTTTAAATTCAACAGGAAGCGGGGCATCCTTTGCCAGACACTGTTTTGCACTAACCACATTAGGTCCAATAGTCATGTAAACACCATCCGGGGAACAAGAAATTGTAGCATGTAACTTTTTCAATAAATCCAATCCAAATAAATTTTCCCCACAATTCGCCGTTAACAAAAATGAAGAATCCACAGTAAAAAGACCAACAGTCAAAGCTAGAGGTTTGGAAATGGGGCTCACAACCGGTACGCCTGAAAAACCTACTGAAACATTATTACGGCCAGACAGGGCTGCCCCGGGGACCATCGAACGAGAAACAGAACTATTCATTGCACCTGTATCCACCAAAAAGTTCTGTGCCGAGCCATGCAAATCTGCTGTGACATAAGGACCACGCTGATCTACAGGAATTTGAACTGGTCCCTTTCCCTGTCCCTGGCTATCCCAATCACAGGACATCCCTGCAGCGTCACCCATGTCATAATCATCATGATAATACTGCCTTCCCCGGGGGTCATCAAAATAGTTCTGATCAGAACGACCCCCCGAGGATGCATCTGCTTGAGCCTCATCTCGACCAACCTCATAACGGTCCCTTCCTCTCAAACCTCGCCGGCTAGGAACTGCAAGTTTTTGCAATAAATCTGGGCACTCACTTCACCAATGTCCCTCCTTTTTACAATACGCACACTGATTCGGCCCTAGGGGTGCACCACCTCTACCAGCACCCTGTGAACTTTGAGCCGGACCAGTGCCCCGTCCCCTTCCGGACCCTCTTGCAACTTGCTGCAGCAACACCCTCGTTTTCAAATCCTTACTTTTCTTGTCCACCTTATCCTTTTCCTCATTTTCTCGATGCTCATAGTACCGAGCCATACTCAATATCACCGAAGGGGAGGAGGTAGTCCAAGTGCTCTCCGAAGCTTGCAACCAAGCTGCAATCTCCAGAAGTAAATTTGTGACAAACCTGTTAACAAACGAACACCACCTTCAACTGACAAATCCTGTCCACTGAAATCCAAGAAAACCCCTTCAAACCTAGTAAAAAAAACAGACACACTCTCCTTTTTCTACTGACGACATGCCGTCAGCTTATCCCAATCTACTCATCTGGGTGGGATAAGAGAATGCATATAAGTGATGATACAACTCGGCAAAGCGAGGATCTCAGCTCTAGGTTTCTTATCGGGCTTTCGCTCCTTATACCATGCCTTAATCTCATCCCAAAAGCCACCCAATTCCACCCTGCGTATGCACCTGCCTCCATATGTCTACCGGCACCAACAGCCCAAAAAACATCTCTATATCTGCTAGGGTCATCACTGACGAGGAGGCTGCCTCTGTTAACTCTTTATAATACGCCGTAGGGTTTTTCCTTGGATCCGGTAACTGACTTTTAAGAGCTAATACCTCAATTCTCTTCCACGGGGTATAAACCCACTGTTCCTGAAAATGAGCCGCCACCCGCTGTTGGACCACCTCATTTCTTTGGTTTCGCTGCTCTGGGATCTCGGGATGAAAAATAGGGTGCACCTCCCTCATCGGAAATTGGGACACACTAGTCGGAGTACGATGATGTAATCTTTCTCGATAACTGAGTAGCGACCCAATATTGCCAAGAACCTCTACAGGGGCCATACCAGCTGAATATACACGATCTCGAATGTCATAAATAATTTGAGGGGCTGTGCCTCCAATACACTGTTCCCACAAACGAATCAATGTAGCCGACATATGCTGGAGGGCATGCTGCTGTACAAACGGATCAAAATCTTTCATCACACTCCATATATCCTCCACTTTATAAATCGGACTCCGGACCCACTGTGCTGCCTGATTTGCAACCATTCTTTTCTCCTCTTCACCTACATTAGATCGAGTCAATACCTGCTCCATTCACTCACGTTCTGCCGCCCAATTCCCTCCATCCGACCCTCGCACTGGTGTCTCAACACTACACAACACTGCAGATGAAAGGCTTGGGGAAGACACAAGAGACACAGACGTAGGGGACAGTGTCAACATTGACTGTGTAGTAGGAGTAAGAGAAGGAGGAGAAACAGAAGCAGAAATAGCAGATACTGCGGGGGTGCCTGCAGTCACCACACTCGCAGCTTGTAAAGCCGGAGGGGAGATAGACAGGTCTGGAGCCGAAGCTGCTGAGTCCACAGGAAGACCAGAAGAAAGCGGAAAACCAACGGAAGACTGAGACGACGGAGCAGCAGTATATATTCTCTGTGGGGCATAGGGAGGTGGGGGACGAGTTTCCAACAGATCCTCCACAAAAGGATCCTCATCCTCTCGAACTACATAAGACTTATTACATTGTAATAGAAACTTCCTATCGGCACACTCAATACCTTTCTCTGTTTGTTCTTTATCATAAGCTACAGCTTTCTGCACCACTGTCTGCATTGCCTTCTTCCTAGACTCCTTCTCGGCCCGTATACGCCTCTGCTTAGCTTCCTTCTGCCATACCTGCAAAGTACCAAACATTGTCTACGTCTACTTCTTCTAGCAAATAATTTGTCCTGTAAATAATTCAATTTTTGTTCATCAAAAGTACCATCCAGTGGCCACTGAAGCTCAGCATTGTCTCTCGTATATTTGTGCCACAATGTACGAATCATAATAAGGCCAATACCGTGCTTCACATACATCTCAAAACTTGGAGTGCCTTCTGGAGGCGCAGGATGCCGTTCCTCCAATCGATGCTCAGCAGAGCAACAGCGACACCCCAAGCACCACAGTTTACTCCAACAAGACATCTTAGCATCAGACACATTCACTATCCACTCAATCAACACATGCACACGCAATAAAAACACACACACACACACAAAAGAGCTCTCAAAAGCAGTCCGTAAACTGCACCAAGACAAGTCAGTCCTCAGACTGCACCAAGACAAGATAGGCTCCAGCCCCAGGCCTTTTCAAAACTAAACCAAATGCAACTAGTGGCCCGGCGGAACATTCACAAAAGCTCCGTATCACAAGGGTCCACAGACCCACCAAGTTAATCAAGACGGCACCGCTCTTACCAGAAATCACAATGAACTCACCTGGTGCACACAGGTCAAACAAGATTATCCTCCACTGCCGACTCTTCAGACCAAACGGTCAGATCCAAGGGTTTCGCCTTTTCAGGACCCCAGCTGAGATGACCACTAGACGAGGAGCCGCCCGATCAGACAGGGGTGCAGCCGCGAGAACCAGGCTCTATCATATGGGGATCCCCGATCCGCCCATCCGACCGGACGCAACCCCGACCCCTCAGCCCAACTACGGGCGGCATGGGCCACCTGGTGGAGTCCCTGTTCGGGCGCCAACTGAAGGAAGTGACCCGTTTAGGGTCACTTGGGTCACTCTCGACCTCCTCTAGCCTTCCATTCAATGAAGAGTCGATGACGCAGTAGAGAACACAAGCAGACTAGTTTATTCACAAAGTACACTGCAGTGGAGTCCAGTCTGATCAGCCTCCTATGATGGCTGACGAGGGACTGACTCTAGCAAACATACAGTTACATTATGTAGGTTGCGGAGCCCACAAAGACCCGCCTACTATGGAAATATACTGGTAGCTGTCGTAATACAATGGGGGTACAGAGCACAAGTTTCGATTCCGCAGCCTGGCACAAGCTATCTATTGCCCAAGGTCGTCTGGCTTATCCTCCCTACTAGACAGGTGGGAGAGGGCCTCCATGTAATAGAAAAGGCATGCGTTAATGAGCAAGATTCGACATTGAAGAAACGAAACTTAGCAAGAGCCATTTCTCGTAAATGATCAAGTAACAGTTTCGATTATAATACAAAATGGGGTCTTCAAAAACTAAAATGGTGGCACAGATGTCAACATAACTAACATAACGTCTGCACTTTCTGATTACGTATGCACACAGAGAGAATATATATTGAATTAGCTACATAAATGCTAACATAGCATCGAATAAAATGCGAGTAATATAGTACTAATGCATTTCAATTCTAACAAGTGGAAACCCTGTGTATTAGAAAACTGGAATGTTGAGCACTCCATTGAAGACAATGGAGTGCTCCGGGCTTCTAATGGCCGGTAGAAGCCCGGAGCTCTAACATTCCACTGTTTGTTCACAGCTGTTGCTGTGAACAAAGGCCTCATGGAACCTGAGGGGATTTCAATCCCCTCGGGCTCCGGGCTCCGTGGGGTCTTTGTTTTATTTGTTAGAACATTCTGCCCTCTAGTGGCTGAATGTTCTAATATAGCCATTAAAGGCCTGTTCCAGCGTTAAAGGCCGTATCCGAAGGCGAGTGCCTTTAAGAAGGGAGCGTGCCTTTAATGTCAGGTAGAGCCCACTATGGAGGATTCTAAGGCTATTAGAACATTCCACCCCTAGAAGGCAGAATGTTCTAATTAGTAAAAACAAACGCCTCACGGATTGTGAGGGCGTTTAAACCCCCTCGGGCTCCGAGAGGCCTTTGTTCACAGCAACAGCTGTGAACAAAGTCAAACATTGGAATGTTGGAGTTCCTGGCTTCTACCAGCCATTCGAAGCCCGGATCACTCCATTGTTTTCAATGGAGCTCCCAACATTCCAATGTTTTAATAGCCTTATAGCCCTCTGTACCTGGGCTGTACAGGCATTAAAGTACTGCTCACTTGTTAATGGCCCTCACCTTCAGCTTGGGCCTTTAACGCTGGAACGGTCCTTTAATGCCCAGTGTAGCCCGCTACGGCAGGCTTAAAGGCTATATAAGAAATGCAAGGACCATATCTTCATTGATTTACCTCATGCCATCCTGAATTCCAGTAAAACCTGACTCTCATGTCCTACATAAACACATTAGCGCCTCGTCAGGGGTATGAGGCTCTACACACTGCCACTGTACAATGCAATACAGGGCACAACTCTTTCCTACTGGAAATGGTGGAAAAAGTCCTATCAGCAAAAGGTACACGCAGGGCCAATTAAAGTTCATAAAGGTGCCCTGCGAATACTGTGTGCAAAGGCTTGTGACTGTTTCCAGTGTGGCAGTCTGGTGCTGCCCATAGGTGTAGGAAACTGTTTTTTTTCTCTCTCTTCTCTTTCTCTCTCGCTCTCTCTCTCATGCACGCAGGCCCTGGTATATCAAACCAGTAATATCGCCTCTACACATATATGGCTTTCCACAATAAACAATGCACGGCCGGCAGGCCTGATCAGTACATTAATAAGGTACATGGGTGGGAGGGGTTTACTACATTTGACAAGAACATTTCTATAACTTAACACATGTCTTAAACTCTTGCCATTAACATCAGGTCTCTGCGTAGAAGACCAAACAGATTTTCAAACGGACCTAAACTAGTGTTTAAAACAGAGGTGAAAAGTCTGTCCCCGAGAAACAATACAAGGAACCTCAGATCCACCACAACTCCCCTTTGTTTACTTGGTTGCCTAACAACCTTTCGTGACCATCCTGCAAGTGTGTTAACTTCCTCCAGGACCTTCACAACAGTTAGACCCCAGAAGATGGTTTAACACAGGTGCCCATAGCTCTGCCACCACTTTGCTGCTTTTTAACTGGCTTGCAGTATATTACTTGTCAGAGTAGACCGTCTGTTTGTGGTCCATACAGCTTTGTGTACTTTCTGCACAGGTGTGATCTCCTTTTGTAGATTACATCTTCCTGTAGGGATCTCTTCTAATGCCCCTTCTGCACAGTGAGTTGATCTCTTCCCTCTAGGCCAGTGATACTGAAAGTACGGCCCGGGGACCGCATGCAGCCCTCCTCACCTTTACATGTGACCTCTGGTCAACAGCAGCACTGGGCTGCTGTTTACTCGACTCAACAATAACATTAAAAAAAAGCTAAATAAATGGACAATAATTTATTTGAAGGTTAATTGAAGTTAAAGAAAGGAAGTAACTAGGGTGTCCTGCACTGCTAAACTTCAGAAATACCTTCTTCATTTTTAGAGACATCTTGAAGCAAAAGTGCAAAAGTATGATAAAGTCATTTCAAATGCCAAAAGTGTATTTCATCAACATGCAGAACCGTCTTACCTTAGTACATCAGATTATATCAGTGCGTTGAGAAGTATTTTTTTAAAAGTGATAATTTTCCAACATGAATTTAGAAACATTCATTCTTCCCTCCACCCTTACAACAATGGCAATAGTGAACTAAAAGGCAAGTCAGTTATGTGAACTCTTTGGGTGGCCTGCGTTTCTATTATACATGCCCATTATAGTTCATTAAATCAAACATAGAACGTTTTGTAACACATCCTGAAGTCATGTATGTGATAATGAAGAACAAGCATTTGCAATGCAATAGGTCGCGCATTTACGCAAGACCTATTACATTGCAAAATGGTAGGCATCATGGACAACGGGAGGAAGGACGGGGGGAGAAGGCATGGACAGCGGGAAGGAGGGCGGGCGGGGGGAGAAGTTAAGGACAACGGGAGGGCGGGGGGTGCGAGAAGGCACGGACAATGGGAGGGCGGACCGAGAGGAGGAGGCACAGACAACGGGAGGGAGGGCGGGGAGGGGAAAAGATGGCACGACAACGGGAGGGAGGGGAAGAGTAAAGAAGGCACCAAGCATGTTGTGCCTGCAGTAGGAGAACCTCATTAAAGAAAATAGTGCTCACAGTCTAAATAACATGTGCAGTGTAACAACAGAAGTAAAGGGGCCAGTCGCCATGGGAGGTGACAAATGAAGAGGAGGCGGTACAAAGGAGGGACTAACAAGCCTATTGACGAATCAGATCCAGCATTTAGGATGGACAATGACACAAGCCAATGGCAAATATGGGCGGAGAGTGGGCGGGGCTTCTATTCCCTGCTCCTCTACACTAAGTCTCGCAGAGCAGCGCATGGGCGCTGGCTCTGGGCTCGACCTAAAAAGGAGGAAAAGTGAAATAAAACAATTGCCTAGGATCCCACAATTTGGTTAAGTGGAGGAGCCAGGATTAATCCCAAGCTTTTGGTTTCCCATTGTGCAATTCAGACACTAGATGTATATGTTTCGCTTCTCCTTCACTAACCTTGCCAAAGCCCCCCACCTCCCATTTGCCCCCCTACTCCCCGACCGCCACCCTGCTGGCATCAATGCAGCCCTCGGTCACAAATCCAGACCAAACTTTGTGGCCCCTGGGAAAATGTTGGCAAGTATCCATGCTCTAGGCAGATGCAGCACCTCCAACAGGGCTAAGACCCATGTGGTGTTCCACAAAATTATACGGGAGACAGACAGACAGACAGACACACACACACGCATGCGCATGCACACACGCACTATTATGAACTTTGTTATAACTAGCTGGTATAGAACAGTTCACTGTGGAATATCTATGCCAATTCATCTACAGCCTCGCTTACTGTTATGCAATAAGGGCTGAAGTTGGAAGGTTGTCTCTCAGCAACTCTCTAGCAAGTGGTCCATCTACCCTGCCACGCCTCAATTGCCGGAATTACCTTTTTCTCAAATGGCAGTCTGTGTAGCGAGGGCGACCCTGCTCATGCTTGACTCTTGTTTCTGTTACTCTAAACTGTAAATAATGCTTTCATCACGATTTCATGGAACACACAGGAGCAGTCGCTGTTGTATCAATCAGTTTCCATGCAAGACTGTTTACAGTTGCAAGGCAGGTCCACAGCTACCGCAAAGACAAGATGCTGCATACAGTGGAAAAACGTTGAATTAAAGTGAGCAACGAAAATATATGTGACAATTGAGCACGCGTAATTAAAGAACGCTGTCATCTAGGCCTGAGACTACTACCATGCACTTCAATGCATTCTATGCACAAACAGTAGCCAAGCTGCAAGGCCTCTGCTGTATGTAACAAAAGATAAGCATCTAATAAAAACTGTGCTACACATGAGACCCAAGAACCATGCACAGCTGCTTAGTTACCAGGCAGCTGGGCTGATGACTCCACATGGCAGGCTCTCGCCTCTGGAGGATGCAGTCCAGGAATCCTCTTTCTTCAGCAGGCAGTTCCTCCTTCCCCAGGCAGTCTACATCTCCCTAATTCCCTAAGACGGGTCGTGCCCACGTTGTGCCCTCCCGGTAAGAAAGCTACCGATGGGGGGTACTGGCTGTGGACTCAGTGTGGAGCACAAGAATTTCTCACCCAGCACCCTCACTGCTATGTAGGTTCAGACTCTAAGTCAGTGACAATACTGACACAGTAACCTGGGCTTCTACACAAAATGTATCCTAGTTTTAAAGACATAGGTGTGGTTTCCAGACATCCAGCTCGGGAGCTGGTTCCAGGCAGTTCCTGAAATTGTGTTTATTAGCCCCAGACTGCAGGATAAAGTCTTCGGCTGGAAGAGGGGGTGGAACTGAGTTTGACCTGAAAAGGGAATCTGAGACAAAAACACCCTTTCCCCCTTGACTACTACACACGACTGTCTGCAGTGACCCTGTGGGGGAAGAATCAAGCAAGAAGGGGGCAGGAATTGCCCTTATGCTTTAATCACAGGAGCCTCAGGAATATTCCTGCAGTCTACACCCCTGACTGACAGGCTCTCTCCATCCTCCATCTTGTATATCATCCACACCCAGTAGGTCCAACACTGACTCCTGTCCCTGTACAGTAAAGCACAACAGACACACTCCCCTGTGTCAATCCACACACGCACACCATGCACAGTGAACACAAACTCTCTATATGTCACCTGCAACCTACCAACACCCCCAAATCCAGATGTCCACTGATAGTTGGCTTTATGTTAAAAAGGAGGCGCTATACGTTGCAGCTCATAATCCTATTTGAACAGAGCTTACATATGTTTTTATATTATCTCTTCATAATTCATCACAAATATTTGGTTTCCAGAACCCAAACCGTAGGCAATTCCCTTTTGAATGCTCAATGCCTTTTGGGAGCTGAAGATCTCTTCGACAGAAGCAGAATCGCTATCTACAAATATATAAACTCGACATTTCTTAATATGTTATTCATTATTAGAATTTCATTGAAAGCATAACAGAAAAACATTTCTATTTCATATTCAGAGAAATGAACCTTGCAGGTTGAGAACAGTGGCGTTCCCAATGCTCAAGGAAAGGGGGCCGCTCGGCCCCCCGCACGCATGGCGGGGCGCCGGCCCCCTCCTCCCCTGCACTCGGTGGTGGGGCGTGCCCCTCCGCCGCGCTCTTGATGACGCGGCGGGCGCGCCCCACCGCCGATTGGTGCTGGCTCCTGTATTGACCCGGAAGCAATCTAATTGCTTCCGGGGCAAAGGAGGGGAGCCAGAGTGGGCGGACCAGTTGGAACTGGTCTGCCCCCGAGGGGTTAAAAGGCCGGGGGAGCGCGGGAGGCGCCCTCTTGTTCCCGCACTCCCCAGGCTTGCCCCGCGCCTCGCAAAGGCGCAGAATAATCTTTTTTTTTTTTATTTGCAGGTGTTTAGGATCCCGGCGGTCCGGATCGGCGAATTGAGAGCTGCGGGCCCGGGTTGGCGTGAATCGAGGGGAGAGGACGTGGTCCGTCGGCTAGATTGCCAGCCTCGAGGAGGAGAGCGAGCGGATCGTGCTCCCTGCTGTCCCGGCCAGCGCAGACTCTGTTTGACTCCAGCAGCACAGTTGGTAACTGAGGGCGAAGCAGGGTAGGCAGGGGCAGCACATGGATGGGAGACCACAGGGGCAGATAGGCATTTTTAGAGGGGGAAGCAAATAATTGCAGGTGAGCAATATTTTGCTAAAGTACTTGGACTGAAAGGTTTTGACAAGGGTTCAAAGCCCATAACTTCTGTGTTTAAAATTAAAAAAAAAAAAAAAAAAAAAATGTTTTAAAAATTGATGGTGATAGATAGGAGATGTGAGGTGGTGGTGGCACTGTTTTAGTGAGGGGTGATCTGCTAATAAGGCACAAGTCGGTACCTTAACTTACTTTTGGGCAAGGTATTTAACGTGGGGGTGTTGGGACCGGCTGCACACAAAAATAAGGGCTTTTTTTGAGAAGATTTGGCAGTGCTATACCCTAACTTACTTTTCACCCTAGGATCTCGGTAACGCGACTGAGCCAAAAGAGAGGGGCGCGGTGGACGATGCGATCCGGGGACACAGGCAGGCCTGCATTTCACTGCTTCTGTTGGGCCGCCGGGCTAGAGTGCGCTCGCCCAACACCCAGGTTAGCTGGTGTGTCGCGGTCACAGTTGCGTGGTGCTTACGGCCAGTCTGTGTACCTCCAACTCGGAGCAGGTAAACACCAGGCAGGCGCTAGTGGGCACTGAGACACAGCAGGGCTTTCAGTGTAGGGGGTAAGTGCAGGTGGTGTACTTGTTGCAGGGATGACTAGTGGTCGTGGCGCTAGGCGCTCCCGCATGGAGCATATGCTGGAGGGCATGATGCGCAAGATGACAGCTATGGACAGGAGATGGGGGAAGGTTGACCAGATAGGCAAGAGCGTGGCAGAGCTCAGGCAAAGGTTCGACGAACAGGTTGGGCCATCTGGGAGACCCAAGCGAATAATTGTGCCCCCGCAGCCAAGGGGGAATTTGGATGCGTTGCCCAAGCGGGTCAGGGCCAAGAAGGGTAGCGGTCGGGTCCCCAAGCCACACGAAGAGGGGGGGCCTTCTGGGGTGGTCCCTGAGGAAGGGCTTGGACCGCCGGTAGCTCCTATGCCCGCTCCCATTATCCCGACAAACCTACCGGTGACACCGGCTCCGGCCTCTCCGGCGCCAATACCAAGCATAGTGCCTCCGGTGGTCCCAGCGGTAGTCCCGGTGGTACCCGCGCCGATTCCGGTACCCGGCTCGGGATCCCCATGCCAGTTACAGCACCCCCAGTGGTTGGTCGGGTACCTCCAGAGCTGGCAGCGCAGATAGCGGCTGTACTGCCTTGGCTAGGGATAGGTGGGATGTTACCTTCTTCAGTGGGTGCCAGGGAGGTGGGAGAGGACCCCTCAGCGGAGGCGCAGAAAATGGTGGCAAAGATCATGATTGCACAGGGTGGCGGGGGGGGGCCAAGCACCCCCTTTACTCCACAAGCAACAGGTCCGGGAATCGACTCTGGAAGGGACAGGATTGTTGAACCAACGCGACCCGCAGAAAGTGGTAAGGAGGTGGCATTACCAGTGCTGGGGGAAGGGACAATACCCTCCAGGAGGGAAAATCTGGCTCAACATGTGACACAAGAAGTGAAGGATTTGATCTGGGCGGGAAAATATGTCAATATGTTTTCCTTGCTAGTTGATAACAGAGAAATGGAGTATGCTAGGAAACAGAAAGACTGGATGTTGCCTAGCGAATGGCGGGGTGAAATGGCGAGATTCAGGGTGGAGGAGACATTGATCAACTGGATTAGAGCCTTTTCTGTGTTTATGGCAATCACAGCTGAGCGCTTCCCGAATTTGCAGGCCGAAATGGCTTGTTACCAGAGTAGGATCACCACTTTCAGCGAGAAATATGGAGGGGATGGGTGGAAGGAGTACGACACTACTTTCAGGAAGGCTAAGGAGTTTGACCACGCATTATCATGGGATAGAGTGGATTCAATTTCATGGTATGGCCAGTTTACGGCAGGGAGTGCGGGGCCAAGCTGGAGCAAAAGCTACCACTCCAATCACCAGCAGCCCTTTCGGTCACCTCAGGGGGTGGCACAGCCACTAAGACGGGGAGCAGTGGTGGGCGAAAAGGGGTGTGCTGGGATTTTAACAAGCGTACATGCACCAGGACACAGGGCACTTGCAAGTTCAGGCACGCATGTTCCATTTGTAACCATCCTTCCCACCCAGAAACAGTCTGCCACAATAAATGCCTCGGGAAGCAGGGGAAGAAAGAAGCAGGAGTAGGGGAGGAGGCCGTTTGGTAGCTCATTCACCCATCGACATTCTGGCTATGACCCCTTGGCTGAACAGGTACCCTGACCATGCCTCGGCGGCGATGTTACAGGAAGGATTTTGGCAGGGCTTTAGGATCCCAGCGGTGGGATATACCGGAACACCAGAATGTAGGAATCAACTTTCAGTTAAGCACAACCCAGATGTGGTGGCGGCAAAAATAGCGAAAGAGCTGCGCCTGGGTAGGATAGCGGGGCCGTTTAATGACATCCCTGTACCAAATTTTGTTTGCTCGCCCTCGGCATGGTCCCCAAAAGGAGGAGGGCGAGTACAGGCTCATTCATAACCTATCAGCACCCAGGGGCGCATCATTAAACAACGCCATAAATGAAGACATTTGTAGTGTTAAGTATGCGTCTTTTGACCAAGCAGTGGATATGTTGAGGGCTCTCGGACCGGGAGCCTTGATGGCCAAGTCGGACATAGAATCGGCTTTTCGGCTACTGCCAGTGCATCCCCTTGATCAGCATCTGCTAGGTTTCTCATTTCAGAACAAATTCTATATGGATATGTGCATGCCCATGGGTTGTTCGGTTTCATGCGCCTACTTTGAGAAATTTAGTTCCTTTCTGGAATGGGCTTTTAGGCAAACGTCAGGGCACCTCCATGTCATGCATTACCTGGATGATTTTCTCTTTCTGGGGTCGGCGGGCTCACAGGAGTGTGGGTGGGCATTGCAGGAATTTTGCGTGCTCATGCGGGCTTTTGGGGTCCCGCTGGCACCCGGAAAGACGGTGGGCCCTGCAACCACATTGGAATTCTTAGGCATAGAATTGGACTCAGTGGAGGGCTGTTTCAGGTTGCCAAAAGACAAAATCACGAAATTTAGAGCAGCTCTCCAGCAAGGTTTGGCCAAAGATAGAGTGACGCTCCAGCAGCTACAACAGATTGTAGGCCAGCTGAATTTCGCATTAAGAGTCATACCCATGGCACGCCACTTCTCCCGCTCAATCTCGCAGGCCATGACGGGCCTGCGAGAGAAACACCAACATCACTAGATTGCTGGCTGAGGTCCGCCAGGACATGCGTATTTGGATCGCATTTCTGGAGGGCTTTAACGGCAGAGTGGTGTGGTGCGGTCCCCTACTACGTCTGCAGAGTTAGGTCTATGGACGGATGCTGCAGGCAGTGTGGGTTTTGGTGCCATACTGGGAAACAAGTGGGTGGCCCAACGGTGGCCGGTTTGGTGGGATGCGAGCGGCCTGACAGCTAATATCGGTTTCTTGGAGCTATTTCCAATATGGGTTGCATTAACAGTTTGGCCTGATCAGTTGTGTAATCGATCTGTAATCTTCTGGTCAGATAACATGACGGTAGTCGAATGTATCAACCAGCAGGCGGCACGATGTAAGTTTATACTCCGCCTACTTAAGGAGATTGTGTTGGTTTGCATGAAACTCAATGTACAGTTTAGGGCCAAACATGTCCCAGGGGTGTTGAATAACGCAGCCGATGCACTCTCTCGCTTTAAGATGCAGGTATTCAGGGAACACCTACCATCCGCAGAGGCGACGCCTGCACACTTCCCAGCAACACTCTGGCAAATTAGTGCCCCCAGCTACAGAACCTCGTGGCAGCTAGCCTAGCGCCCAGGACCAGGACAGCTTACGAAGGGGCGTTTTTGTCTTATTGCTCCTTTTTGGGACGGGACTGGGCAGAGAAATGGGAGCATGAGGAGAATTTCGCTAAGTACCTAGATGCATTACATAAGGAGGGGTGCTCAGCAGCGACAGCTAGCAGACACAGGGCGGCCGTGTCTTTCATGGCACAACTCAGGGGGCCAGAGATCCCACGAATAGTTTCGTCGTGCGGAAGGCACTAAAGGGGTGGCGGCGCCTGCAAGCAACCACCGCAGATTCCAGGCAACCGATAGGCTTAGACCGGCTGGCATCATTATTGAATGCCTTGTCCGACACCTGCAGTTCATATGGGGAAGTACTCTTGTTCAGAGCCGCCTTTACTTTGGCCTTTTATGGGGCATTCCGGGTAGGGGAACTGGTGGCTAGCAGCAAGCAGGACATGCTGGGGGTCTTCGACTGGAACACACAAAAATATTGGGCGAGGTGCTGTTGATTACCATACGTAAATCAAAAACTGACCAGGAGGCCCGGGGGACGGGCTGGTACTCCATCGGGCACGGGCTAATCCTTGCTGCCCAGTGTTCCACGTAGAAGCCTTTATCAAACAGCGAGCGGGCGCGAAGGAGGGAGCATTGTTAATGCATGCAGACGGTACCCCACTGACCAGGTTCCAATTCCAAAGAGTACTGTCGATGACAATGGACAGGGCTGGTTTCAATCCAAAGGATTTTGGGACGCATTCCTTCAGGATAGGTGCGGCCACCGAGGCGACTGCTAGAGGATTGCATGCGAGCAGCGTAAAAAGGATTGGGAGATGGTCTTCCAACTGTTACAAACGTTATGTGCGGATGCACATGCTGTGAGGTGACAAGTAAGTTACGCTGACGCCTGTCTTGTTGTTTGCTTCTATTTCAGTTTCTCGAACCTGTCACGCAGGGCGGAAACTGTTGCCGGGTCACCAACAGCAAGTACCTTCAGCACGGCGGTCACAGGAACGGAGGAAGGAGACACAAGTGGTATGGGTGGTTGGTCACTCATTTGTAAAGCGCGTTAAATCTGTTTTCTTTTCAGGTAGCTATAGACAGAGGGCGGAACAAGGAGGTTTCGAAGTTTCCTTTCATGGTAGGGGGGCCTATGCCTCAGTCAGTTTAGGGGTTCTTTACAGAGTTGCTCAATAGACACACCCCGCCGCCTGCAGTAGTTATCCTACACCTGGGGGCAACGATCTGGTGAAATTGGGCAGGAGGGTCCTGATGGAGGAGATAATATCGGAAGTAAACTGGCTAGCTAAAACATGCCAAGGCTGCACCATAGTGTGGTCTCAGATGATTCCCAGGCTCAAATGGAGGGGGGGACTCGGTCAGGGCGTTGAATCACTCGGTAAAGAGGATCAACAACAAGATAGAGAAATTATTTCGGTCACCTCAACTACAGAATATACCACATGGGTGTATCTGGGGGAACAGTTCTTCTTGCAAGACGGGGTCCATCTGACTGGGGCAGGTAACCAACTTTTTCTGGAGAACATTTTGGCAGGGCTGGAAGGTTCTAAGTAGACATGACCTTTCGGAAGAGGAGGATAGGGGGGCCAGATAGTCGGTCAACTATGCTGGCCTGTGGCGGTAAGGTCATGATCGGTGAGCAGTCAATTTAAGGTCCTTAGGGGGCGTCACCATTCTTGAATGGGGTCGCCCAGGGGAGGGGCAAGTGGTCTCTCCCAGAACTCCAGGGGCGGTACATCCGCTTGGTTGGATGGGTGCGGGGGAGGGGGAGTCACGCTTTCTCTGGGCTGGTTAGCCACCCCGCACGTGCACGATGACGTCATTAAACGGCGCAGAGTGCAAGGGCCCCCCTTTGGGTAATGGAGTTCATGGAGCGTACGGGGGTAACCGGGAGGGGGGAAGTACCCTCTCGGTAAACGGGCCCTCTGCGCATGCGCACTCATACGTGAGGGCGTAGCTGGTTAATAAGGATTTGACACCGGTTAGCGACCTTGCCGTAGGCCCAAAACTAGGATATGCAGAAAAGTAATAAGTATGATGTTAGATTCGGTTAGGAAACACGCTGTATTAGACATTTGTTAAGGTTAGCCATTGATACCTGTCTACATTGATTGTACCTAATGTCTAATTTTCTGCATAAAAATGCTTGTGTAAATATTGTTTATTTCAAATTTTAATTTGTTTTCATGTTTTAATAAATACGGCCGGGGGGTCGCGAGACCCCCCGCCTTCCAAAGAAAACTCCTCTCATGTCCAATTGCTTTAATTGTTTAACGGTGGTAATGCGCAGGACAGGGAGGGGGATTGGCGGTAGTCCCTGACCATAAGGAAAGGGGGGGCCGCTCGGCCCCCCCGCACGTATGGCGGGGCGCCGGCCCCCCTCCTCCCCCTGCACTCTCGGTGGTGGGGCGTGCCCCTCCGCCGCGTCTTGATGACGCGGCGGGCGCGCCCCACCGCCGATTGGTGCTGGCTCCTGCATTGACCCGGAAGCAATCTAATTGCTTCCGGGGCAAAGGAGGGGAGCCAGAGTGGGCGGACCAGTTGGAACTGGTCTGCCCCAGAGGGGTTAAAAGGCCGGGGGAGCGCGGGAGGCGCCCTCTTGTTCCCGCACTCCCCAGGCTTGCCCCGCGCCTCGCAAAGGCGCAGAATAATCTTTCCCACCCACCAGCCCCTGAAGCAGATTCTTGCGTTTGTATGTTGATTGTATCATTTTAGGTTCGTTTTCACTGTAGTTTGTGAGTTGGTGTGAGTTTTCCTTAGGCCTTTTTCCCGTTTACAGGCTCAAGTATCAAGCTATGGTTGCACAGTAAGGTTTTGTGTAAACTTTGTCCTTAGGCCTTTTTCCCGTTTGCAGGTAACATAATTGTCGTATTTATTGATAGTCCTTGGTCAGGCGGTAAGGTCATGATCGGTGAGCAGTCAATTTAAGGTCCTTAGGAGGCGTCACCATTCTTGAATGGGGTCGCCCAGGGGAGGGGCAAGTGGTCTCTCCCAGAACTCCAGGGGCGGTACATCCGCTTGGTTGGATGGGTGCGGGGAGGGGGAGTCACGCTTTCTCTGGGCTGGTTAGCCACCCCGCACGTGCACGATGACGTCATTAAACGGCGCAGAGTGCAAGGGCCCCCCTTTTGGGTAATGGAGTTCATGGAGCGTATGGGGGTAACCGGGAGGGGGGGAAGTACCCTCTCGGTAAACGGGCCCTCTGCACATGCGCACTCATACGTGAGGGCGTAGCTGGTTAATAAGGATTTGACACCGGTTAGCGACCTTGCCGTAGGCCCAAAACTAGGATATGCAGAAAAGTAATAAGTATGATGTTAGATTCGGTTAGGAAACACGCTGTATTAGACATTTGTTAAGGTTAGCCATTGATACCTGTCTACATTGATTGTACCTAATGTCTAATTTTCTGCATAAAAATGCTTGTGTAAATATTGTTTATTTCAAATTTTAATTTGTTTTCATGTTTTAATAAATACGGCCGGGGGTCGCGAGACCCCCGCCTTCCAAAGAAAACTCCTCTCATGTCCAATTGCTTTAATTGTTTAACGGTGGTAATGCGCAGGACAGGGAGGGGGATTGGCGGTAGTCCCTGACCATAAGGAAAGGGGGGCCGCTCGGCCCCCCGCACGTATGGCGGGGCGCCGGCCCCCTCCTCCCCTGCACTCTCGGTGGTGGGCGTGCCCCTCCGCCGCGTCTTGATGACGCGGCGGGCGCGCCCCACCGCCGATTGGTGCTGGCTCCTGTAGTTGACCCGGAAGCAATCTAATTGCTTCCGGGGCAAAGGAGGGGAGCCAGAGGGGCGGACCAGTTGGAACTGGTCTGCCCCAGAGGGGTTAAAAGGCCGGGGGAGCGCAGGAGGCGCCCTCTTGTTCCCGCACTCCCCAGGCTTGCCCCGCGCCTCGCAAAGGCGCAGAATAATCTTTCCCACCCACCAGCCCCTGAAGCAGATTCTTGCGTTTGTATGTTGATTGTATCATTTTAGGTTCGTTTTCACTGTAGTTTGTGAGTTGGTGTGAGTTTTCCTTAGGCCTTTTTCCCGTTTACAGGCTCAAGTATCAAGCTATGGTTGCACAGTAAGGTTTTGTGTAAACTTTGTCCTTAGGCCTTTTTCCCGTTTGCAGGTAACATAATTGTCGTATTTATTGATAGTCCTTGGTCAGGCGGTAAGGTCATGATCGGTGAGCAGTCAATTTAAGGTCCTTAGGGGGCGTCACCATTCTTGAATGGGGTCGCCCAGGGGGAGGGGCAAGTGGTCTCTCCCAGAACTCCAGGGGCGGTACATCCGCTTGGTTGGATGGGTGCGGGGGAGGGGGAGTCACGCTTTCTCTGGGCTGGTTAGCCACCCCGCACGTGCACGATGACGTCATTAAACGGCGCAGAGTGCAAGGGCCCCCCTTTGGGTAATGGAGTTCATGGAGCGTATGGGGGTAACCGGGAGGGGGGGAAGTACCCTCTCGGTAAACGGGCCCTCTGCACATGCGCACTCATACGTGAGGGCGTAGCTGGTTAATAAGGATTTGACACCGGTTAGCGACCTTGCCGTAGGCCCAAAACTAGGATATGCAGAAAAGTAATAAGTATGATGTTAGATTTGGTTAGGAAACACGCTGTATTAGACATTTGTTAAGGTTAGCCATTGATACCTGTCTACATTGATTGTACCTAATGTCTAATTTTCTGCATAAAAATGCTTGTGTAAATATTGTTTATTTCAAATTTTAATTTGTTTTCATGTTTTAATAAATACGGCCGGGGGGTCGCGAGACCCCCCGCCTTCCAAAGAAAACTCCTCTCATGTCCAATTGCTTTAATTGTTTAACGGTGGTAATGCGCAGGACAGGGAGGGGGATTGGCGGTAGTCCCTGACCATACTGTGCTATGCTGCACAGACGTGATCTCCTCCGCTTCCCTTTTACCTGACGTTATTACCTCACTTCCACTTTTCACATGAGCTTCAATAATAACAATAATTAATATGGAAGAAAGCTGCGAATAAAAGGTACTCAATTAACCTTTTAGGATATAGTCTGTAAAAATCAGTTCACACAGCTTCCCTTTGCCATAGTTTTTGTTTCAAATCTCCCCTTTCATTGACGGCCTCACTGTCTCCCACATCTGAAATTTAGAAGATGCTTTAAATCATTAAAGTGTCTCCCTGCATTGGGCTTGTTGTTGCTTGTCCAGATATCCGACTTATGGCCATTAATTTGAGTTCTTGTCTTCTTAGGTGTCTGACCAACCTACAGTTTCATGCATGGGCACTTTGATGATTAAATCCTATTTTCCGTTGTACAGGTTGCATAGTCCGTCAACATGATCTTACCAGACACTGACATTCCAGAAATGGACCTTTTACCAATTCTATTATTTTCAGTGTAAGCACCAGAAAGTACCTGTCGTTTGTTTTTTAAACACATTTTTTTTTCTTTTCAGTCATTACATCTGCTTTTACATTTTGAGCTTAGAACATAGAATACATTAAATTTAGGAAATCGCTAATTCAATTAAGGAAATTGCTCAAAACCTGGTGGTTTTCAGATTCAGAATTCCAATAGCCTCATATCCCGGTCCAGAGTATTCGCGAGTGCCAAGTCGGCTTTTTGGTATATGTGCGCTCTATAAATTATTCATTCAAACCGGTCCTAGGATGCTTGTTTCCAGTCCAGGGAGGACCTGGCCTGGCAGTTCGGTCTGGACTGTTCCCATTGGGCACAAGGTCAAGACTGATTTGCATATGGCTGGGTTCAAACTGGAATGGCATGGGGAGCAAAAAAACGATGGATTTAGGCCCAGATCTCTGTACTGGGGTGAATGTATGACATTGTTCTGCATTCTGTCCATCAATTGTTGTTTTTGCATATGTCATCCCGAGTGGGACGGGTATGCCCAGACTTGGGTCCCGTGCTCTCCATGCCACTGGAGTCAAGCTATCCTGGTTGATGAGGGGTGAAACCCCGAAACTGGTCCTAGGATGCTTGTTTCCAGTCCAGGGAGGACCTGGCCTGGCAGTTCGGGCTGGACTGTTTCCATTGGGCGCAGGGTCAAGACTGATTTGCCTATGGCTGGGTTCAAACTGGAATGGCATGGGGAGCAAAAAAACGATGGATTTAGGCCCAGATCTCTGTATTGGGGTGAATGTATGACATTGTTCTGCATTCTGTCCATCAATTGTTGTTTTTGCATGAGTGATATTTACAAGCATACATAAAGCCACACTGCGTGGCTTTACGTGTGCTTGTAAATATCACCCCTTTTCACGCAACATTTTGTGTGTTTGGGGCGTGACATGGGTGTTGCTGTGGGTGTTCCCACGCAACACCAATGTCCACTGATGCATTTCCAGATTTACGAGCAATCGTAAACCTGGAAATGCGTCAGAATGCTATGCCACCCCAGGGGTGGCGTAACGAGGCACAACAACGAGATATGTTTTCATTTCTCCTCATTTTTTTCCTCTTTCAATGTGTGCTGCATTCTACAGCAGGCATTGGAAGAGGAAATCACATCAATTGATTGTTTTTGTGCAGGAAGGTGCCCCATCCTGAACAAAAACAATCTCTCCACGACGCAGGCATTCTTGCACCATGGTGGAAGGGTGCCTGCGCCAGCGCATGGCAGCAATTTGTGCGCCAGCGCAGGGAAGAGCACAGAGATGCAACATATTTTTGTAAACATGTCGCATCCGTGTGCTTCGAAACTAACGCAGCGAGGTGCAGCAAAATGACTTGCGGCACCGTGCTGCGTTAGTTTCTCGTAAATATGGCCCTTTGTTCGTAAATGGCCAGGAATCCCTGGACCCCTTCTCCACTGTCATGGAGTCACACCATTACATTTCAAAATCTGTTTCACCATTAAAGATTTCTTCACTTATTCAACCAGCACCTACTTAAGATCTTCTGACCACCGATGTTCAGAAAAGAAGGCAGACGTCAATGTTTCTGAACTTGTTGGTCCTCCAACTTCACCAAGTCAGAAGCTTTTTTAAGCTGAAAAAGGGAGGCTAAATTTCAGCAGTCTTCGTGAAGCTGCATTGTCTTCCCATGAGGCAATGTGTAGAGTGTGAGCCGCTGTGCATTTCTCTTAGAGGAGCGTGGAACATAATCCATGCCTATTACTAGAACGTGTTCTATAGGTATTCACAAATGATCTACCAGAACACCAGCTATGGAAGTGTGGTCAAAAGATCTTAAACTCTACTCCCCTAAGGTCAACTACGTCTGCTTTGGGGGGTAGAAAAAAGCAATGGAGGGGCTCTCAAGTGAAAAACATTGCCCAAGAACCACCAAATCACAGAATTATTGCTCAGGAGAATTTTCAAGGTCTCAAAACCTAAGCAGACGTCATCAAACAAAGCAACATTCTAGAATGCCTATTATTGCTGATGGTTTCATCGCTACACTCAATGGCCCCTTTCAAGATGGTTCTGTAAAGCATTGTACATTGCACTAGAATAGCTGTTGATCAAGTCTATGCGAGTTTAAGGACAGTTGCTGCATGAGACATAGTAGGCACACATGACCTGAGTCCATTATATTGAAGGGCCTGTCACATTTGCACTAACCTGATAATCCAGATGCAACAGGATCGATGCCACTGTAATCTTCCCTGAATCCACTGACGACCAGACAGTGGGTCCGATTCACAAAGGTAAACTGAGACGAAAGTCTAACTTTATGACTTTCGGTATTCACAAAGGGCATTTACGAGTAGTAGAGTTAGACTTTTGTCTCAGTTAAACATACGTTTTGCTCTTAAGTTTAAATGAGACAAATAGTGCTTAAAGGAAGGAAGTAGAGAAGACCTAGGGCCTTATTTAGAGTTTGGTGGATGGGATACTCTGTCAAAACAAGGCAGATATCCCGTCCGCAATATTACATGGGCCATAACCTACAAAGCACTTGTAATACAGCAGACTGGACATCCGCCACGTTTCTGGTGCAGTATCCCCTCTGCCAAACTCTGAAGAACCCTGGCCTTCATCCATTTAAAGGGAGCAGGCAACAAGATTACTGGACTTTGAACAGTCTACACTATCATTATGTTGTGACGTGTGTTAGTATTAAGGGAAAGAAACCCCCCATCAAAGGAATTCTTGGGCAAGGATTCCAAACAAGGAGAATCAGACCGCAAAGCTCCCTCCAGGGGACGAAATCCCATATGTACTAATTTTCTTTTCAATTCAACAATATTGACAGCTCTACGTGCACACAAACCCCAGTGCGTGTTTGCTGTATTCGCACTCCACAGGTCCATAATATCTTCCTCCTTATACACCACATAAGACTGTAGAAAATTGTGACATGATTACACAACAAGATTCTAATTCACAATTCTATTGTGCTTGGGGACTGAGCACAACCAAGGATGTACGATCCATTAATTACAGTGATAAGGTGGATATACAGTGTTTAACAATTCATGTATCCACCCATTGTCTTTCATGCCTGTAATCTGATCCGAATGTGATAGGGTATATGATGCATGCAGTCACCCACAGACCCTGCATCTGTGGTTTATTGAAGACCCATAAGTCCTAAGGGACTTTTCCAGATTCCTCTCAAACTATTAGTGAGGTGATCAGCATCCCATGGTGCAGATGTCAAGGCATTTCGGCAATCATGCCATGTGCATGCCTTTGTCAGCTGACTGGACTAGCCGAAGGCAGAGGCCATGTCTCTGGATTTTTTGGGGAGTATTGAAACACTGCAATTGCCTCGATTCACTCCAAGGTTTATTGGCTTTTTTCACAGATATCAGCCCTTGTAATGAGTCTCACATGGCCATTTCATTGAGTTTTTTCTTTGGAAATACAAAATACCTCAGCCTTTTGGTAGAGGTCCCTTCTCATTTGGCCTTGAGAAAACAAGTGTTGCTCTCTTCTGAGGAGTAAGATAAGCTAGGGGGTAAACCATTGAGAAGCTGTTATAAGTGAAGTCTGTTTCTTAGTAAGCAGCAGTTAGGTAGTCACTTGCTTACATAGGTTTCAGATTGGGAGGAAAACTATTATATGGTGTAGTTGTGCAAACTCATCATGTAATAAAGTCACAATTCTGTATCAAGTCCATTCAGGTTTGTTTGTGAACCCTAAGCTCACTCCCGGGTAGCTGTGGCTCAGAGCAGTAAGACTTAATCAAATAAACAAGAGTAAATCATTTAGAAGAACCAAAGCAGATGAATAACAAAAAAATCCAACACCAATTTATAAAATTTGCTTGTATTTTTATCTTTGCGTAGACTCCTCAATGACAAAAATCCACCCAGAGGATCTGGAGATATGACATTTTTAAAACAATAAATTATAGAATTTCAGTTAGCGCAATAAATCATTGTGATCTACCGCAACTCGAGCTTTAGGGCTAGCCACAACATATAACTCGAAAACAACTATAAGGGCACTCTTGTAGTGACCAACTCTGGTAAGGAGCCCGACAGAGGGACCAGTACGGCCCAACAGAACAGCTACATCACAAGGAAAGCAATCCCAAGTCCAGTTACAGGGTCAATGGGCAAACTGTTTAGGAATCAATGGAGTGGTTCCAATGCAAGTGATGCAGGATGCTGATGATGCTCAAGAATGTTGAGTCGGTGTCGAGGGTCTTCATGGGGTCCACAATCATGGTGGAGTGACTTTGGCCACCAGGCTCAATGTCCCTCGAAGTCTGTGCGCAGCCCTGTCAAAAACCAGTAGCCACTGTTTTCTTGGTCGCTGATTACAGCTAAACCAGTGGCTCCCTTTAACTTACAGTAACTTCCTGCTGGGCGACCAAACTGCACTCCAAGGACTCTGCCGGGTCCAGCAGACTCGGGTTCAACTTCTGAGGGTCGGGACTCGGTCTCCAAGACTGCACTTCAGCAACCAGGTGTTCTTGGCCACCAGCTTGCAAGTTGCTATTTGTGCAAAAGTTAAATTAAATTCGACTTGAGCATCAAGTTGAGTTTAATGCAATGATTCTTTTGATACCTTGAAGTATCATATTTAGTAGTCCCATTCAGAAGTTAGCACAGCTGAGTTGTCAGCGTGTATCTCTGTACTTGCCAATGGGGCTATTAGCCTTTCCACTGTAGAAATGACAAGGTGGGGTTTTTACTGCTTGGACATGTAAAGTTACTAAAACATATGTCCATCTTTTTATTATAATGTACCCTGACTTTAGGGCTCAGTAGGCCTGCCTGCCTGCCTGCCTGCCCGCCTTAGGGGTGACTTACAAATATTAAAATGTAAAGTTTGGGCTTTGACATTACTTCAAATGGCAACATCGGGTTAGCAGTGTAAAACTGCTCTGTCAGCCAGCAGCGGCAGGCTCGGAGTCATGTTCTTTGTCACGCTCGTGGTGGTGCAATAAGTACTGCAGTCCACAAGGTACACTTTAACTTACAAGCCCTGGGTACACATTACATAAAGTGCCCCGGGGTGCAACAAGCGTGTGCACCGCTTTCTGGGGAAAAAGGTCCCATGAACCCACCAGACACCCTCCCACCCCCTGCAAGTGGGTGCAGCCACTCCATCCGCCGGCAGGAAGATTTTCCAGGTGCCGCCTGTACTGTGAAGGATGGATCCACTGCTTCAAACAGCCTTTCACTAATGTGCTGCCTCCAGGTAGGCACACAATCGGGGCTCTCCCAGGGGCACTGCATTATCTGTAATAGAGCACACTGACCAAGTCTACGCCTGGCACACATATTTAAAGGTGCCTTGCAGATCAGGGCAGTGTGTGCTATGTATAAGTCGGCCCCATGTATTACTTTATTAATATTTGGGCAGAAGAGGCAGTGAAATTAAAGTGGTGGTGGTTTGGTTTTAGCAGGATTTAGTTTGATCTCTCACTTCTCACACCTGTCTATCATCCTTCACCAGTCTCTTATCATTCAATCAATAGTACAACATGTCTAAAACACATTGGCAAAGCCAATAGCTCTTCCATAGGGGAGACCTATTGGCTTTGCCAATGCTTATTCTTGATGAGTCTGCCTTACTATTTTCAGCGTCTTTCTCTAGCACCCTTTTTGTTACCTTTTCCTGAACTTCTTTATTTTGCATTTATTTAGGCATTATTTAGTTTGCTGCAGTGGCGGCTGGCATGTCCCGAGGTTGGTTGGAGGGGCACACTACAAATAAAAAAAAAGTATCTTTTCTCGCGCGCAACGTCCTCCTCGATTCTTCTCTCCTCGAAGCAGGCAGGCTCCCAACTCCCAAGCCAATCTGGGCGCCGCTCTCATGCAGCAAGAGAGCAGTGCTAGGATTGGTGGGAGCGGCCTCTATCAGCGCTCACAAGAGCACTGGAGGCGTTTGCTTTCTCTAATCCAGCTCTCTTAAGACAGTTGGGTTAGAGAGGTTTAAAATGCGCATGCCTGGCTGCCCGTCGCAAGACGGCCGGCCAAAGAGACATGCACATTTTAAACTCGAGAGCACAAAGCTCCCTGCTGCTATTCAGCAACAATGGTCCTGCCCCGCCCTGACGCTCAGTTCGGGACGGTCGGTTGCTGAAAAATAAAATGGTAATAAATAAACTTTATTACCCTTCAATTTTTCAACTCTGGCCGGGGGCTTTTGTTTGTGGGGCGATGTTCCTCCGCTCAAACGGAAAAGCCGTCCCTGGTTTGCGGTTACATACTACATGCATTTTTGTGTGTTTAGCTTTCTTTATTGTTTAATGCAAATGTATCTGGATCATAGATGCTAATGTTGAGAACTTCAGTTGTAGCCTTTACGGACCTTGATGTGCAATACTTTTGCGAGTGGAGTCAGAGGTCTGACCACTGATGGTTTCAGATGGTCTTGACTGTCTTTATAGCCTCAGCCATGGCTGTATTATACTGCACATAGAGTCCTGTGTCTGTAATCAACTCCAACAGTTCAACTAATCAACATTCATCCATAAATGTCTCATTATTAGCTCATAATATAGAGTTTCCTAGGGAAAAAGGTTTTGTGGAAAGTGCTCAAAAACTAGTGCTGTCTGTTAAATCAGCATTTGGAATCCAGCTCAGGGCCCTGCCCTTCACACTGTCTGCTGGCCCTGACATTGCAAAGTGACAACTCATCTTCAATACGTTACCACAGTAGAGCAGGTATGCCACGCTCCTATTGTAGGGGGCTAGTGCGTCACATCTAGACTGTGATAAGAGCATAAGAGATGTTCCTTATACAGTTGCTGCAGACACTGATTTATTACATATGTAATTATAGGGATGTTGATCACTGAGTGGTTCTGGCTGACATCAAATAGACAAGATCAAAGCTAGGATTGTTTATGATGTTACTAAGATTCCCGGTGAAAAACATCCATTTTATTCAAATCTACAAATGTATGTTATTTGTGCCTCCCCCCCCCGCCCCTAAAATCCCTCTCGCCTGCTCAGATTAGCAGCTCAGAGGTAGATGAGTCGGGGGTTGGCCATGAAGAACATGGTCTCACCTGCCTCAGGCCTTCTACCCCGTGCTTTATATGCATACACATTCACCAATATTTGGTGCCCTGCCACCGACCCCCATCACCGATTGGCCATTTTTCTCCACCCCAATCAAACTAAAAAACACTTGGCCTCCTTTCACCCTCCTGCACCAACCTCAGCAGTTCTATTCTCTTCTCTTCACATATATTTCAAATACCTGGTGTTCTGCCACTCACTGCCACCACCTTCTTTTTAATGTTCCTCCTAAATATGAAAAAAGCAGTTTCTGGTGTCTGACTGCCCTTCCCACCATGGCCTCTACCTTCCTTCCACCTCCCTGAAGCTGCGCTGTAGAGCTTGCACCTGAAGCAGGGCCGGCTTTAGCACTGTTGGCGCCCTGTGCGACAATGTTTGTTGGCGCCCCCCACGGATGCCCCCCACAGACTCCCTCACTACCACCCTTTAACAGTGCCCCCTCAAGTCTCCTTGACCACTGTCGCTCAGATGTATTTAATTAGTTATATAGCGCCTCCTATACCAGTGTAGGGTGTCAGAGCACTTTACATCACACACACATTACACCAAGACAATCAATCATATGTGTGTAAATCAGTGTATAAGAAACGTTACCTCAGACAGAAGACTACAAGGTGAGTCACATGTCATCCATAGTGGTAGACAGTATAGTTTAAGAGCGCTTGGTCTGGAGAAGCACAGACTCAGAATTTAAAACATAACCCCATGGTTGGGGGTTACATTTAATAATAAGGTTTTTTTTTTTACCAAAATGAACCCTTTTTGAAACATTAGAATAATGAAAGACCGAGGAAAAAATCATAATTCTCTAATCTATACCTTACAGTTTGCATGCAGCTCTTTGATTACAGTTATTAGCTCACTGTTCCATGTTAGGATTTTAACATCTACACTGCTAGTAACAAAAGAATCTCTCTGACAAAAGCACCGATATATTTAAACTATATGCACTTTGTGATCTGCATGGTACACGTTCTTTGTAGCAGGCATCTTAACCCTATGTGCTACCATAAAATGAGTTAAAACCTCCACTAGACAAAACTCCTTCTCTCTCCAGGAAGAACATTAATCACTGGAGTTATCTTGACATGGTTATTGTTGTATGAAAATTGCCGAGGCCAGCAATGCAGCAGCAGGTGCTTTTAAAACCATAAAATACTTCCAAACAGGGCGCCCCCTCGAAGAGTCAGCACCCGGTGCGGTGGCACCGGTCGCACCGCCCTAGAGCCGGCCCTGACCTGAAGTTCGCTGTAGAGCTTGGACCTGAAGCTCGCTGTAGGGTTTGCACCTGAAGCTCGCTGTAGAGCTTGCACCTGAAGCTCGCTTTAGAACTTGCACCTGAAGCTGAGCTGCAGAGCTTTTAGCACCTGTAGCTCGCTGTAAAGCTTGCACCTGAAGCTGAGCTGTAGAGATTGCACCTGATGTTCGCTGTAGGGTTTGCACCTGAAGCTGAGCTGTAGAGATTGCACCTGATGTTCGCTGTAGGGTTTGCACCTGAAGCTCGCTGTAGAGCTTGCACTTGAAGCCCGCTGTAGAGCTTGCACCTGAAGCTGAGCTGTAGAGATTGCACCTGATGCTCGCTGTAGAGCTTGCGCCTGAAGCTCGCTGTAGTGTTTGCACCTGAAGCTCGCTGTAGAGCTTGCGCCTGAAGCCCGCTGTAGAGCTTGCACCTGTAGCCCGCTGTAGAGCTTGCACCTGAAGCTGAGCTGTGGAGATTGCACCTGATGCTCGCTGTAGAGCTTGCGCCTGAAGCTCGCTGTAGGGTTTGCACCTGAAGCTCGCTGTAGAGCTTGCGCCTGAAGCTCGCTGTAGAGCTTGCACCTGAAGCCCGCTGTAGAGCTTGCACCTGAAGCTGAGCTGTAGAGATTGCACCTGATGCTCGCTGTAGAGCTTGCGCCTGAAGCTCGCTGTAGGGTTTGCACCTGAAGCTCGCTGTAGAGCTTGCGCCTGAAGCCCGCTGTAGAACTTGCACCTGAAGCTGAGCTGTAGAGATTGCACCTGGTGCTTGCTGTAGAGCTTGCGCCTGAAGCTCGCCGTAGGGTTTGCCCCTGAAGCTCGCTGTAGAGCTTCCACCTGAAGCTCGCTTTAGAAGTTGCGCCTGAAGCTTGCTGTAGAGCTTCCACCTGAAGCTCGCTGTAGAGCTTGCACCTGAGGCTGAGGAGTAGAGTGGCCATCTCTGAAAGGCCCTTCAGCAAGGCCTGAAGTTCCCCTAAGAGCTGTCAGTGATGGGTCTCTGTGGTGTGGTAATCCGCAGGAATTTACATCCAGAAGTTTTAAATTGAAGCATCCAACCACAGGTAAGTAGAAAAAGGTATTTATTTCAAGTAATATCCAAAATACAAGGGGCATCTGTGTGCACACGCATGTTTGAACATAAACAAAGGGAACCTGGAATGAAGCCCGCTCTGGCGCCCGTGGAGCACATAGGCGCGAGAGCGGTGACAAAGCAGAGGAGAAGAGAACATTGCCCTCGCGCCCGCAAGCCGCAGAGCACGAGAGCAAAGACAGCAGGAAGAGAAGACATGGTACAACACCTTCCCCCTTAAAAAAAAAAAAAAGCAAACAAACAAAGAGAATGCACAAATGAGAATGACCTAGAAGGAAAACTATATTAGTCCATAAAAAAATCTTTACATTTAGAAGGCATTCCCACATTGCGACCAACTCTTTGTTGTAAGTCAGACGACATGCATGCCGCATTGCTGCTACAACTGGGAACCCAAAAACTAGAACCAACTGTCCACACCAGAGCCAGGGATTACAGAGTCTGAAACAACGCTTCAAGAAGCGCCAACGGAGTCACATCCGGACAAATCTAAGAAATCAGAATCATCCGCCCTCCTAATGCCTGCAATGTTTTCTGCCTGCTCACTGGCATAGCTGCCAAGGTTTCAGATTGCTATGTGTGACATTTTCATAACTTCAGTGTAATTATGAGTGACATTTCAACGACTATGAGTGACACTTTCTCACAAGCAAAATCAAGCACTGAAGACGAGGGAAACATACAAATATCAGAAATTACAGCCATTTGAGAAACAAGAAACTCTAAGACGTTCTTAAAACTGCAGAGCATCACAGCGACAGTGTGGACTCCAGGGCCTCTCTGTCCCACGTGGGACCCAGCCCAAACAGTATTTGAGGCCCCAACAACATTCTTTTGTCAGCCTCCTAGTAGTGTTGCAGGGCAGACTAGCAGAAAAACAATAACATTGATTCCTGCCTTAGCAAGCCTTTGCCTACTGGGCCCCTGGATCCTCCTAGTGGCAATCAATCAAATCAGATGCTGCAGAGCATCTCTCAGTGGACTCCAGGCCACTCTCTGTCCCAAGTGGGACGGAGCCCAGGATGTGAGCCCTCAACAACACGGATCTCTCTGTCTTCTCAGCTGCACTGCCTAATTAAAATTACAAGTTAGTCAACACAGTCAGCTGACTAGTCGGGGGCAATGAATGAGCATTGGGCAAGCCTCAGGCTAAGCCACACAGGGGCATATTAGCAAGACCCACGTTAAAATTATCGCCGTTTTAGCGGCAGGAAACTGCAGCTAAAACGACGATAATGGGCTTGCTAATATGCGTTATGGAATTCCAATAGAAGCCCAGGTTAGATGTGCAGGACATCTAACCTGGGCTTCTATTGGAATTCCATAACGCATATTAGCAAGTCCATTATCGCCGCTTTAGCGGCAGATTCCTGCCGCTAAAACGGCGATAATTTTAACGTGGGTCTTGCTAATATGCCCCACAGTCTCTCAACCAAATTATTAACTTGAAGTGGTTAAGTCGGTCGGTGTACCACTGCTGGCTCCAGCCCCACAGTCAGCAGCACAGATGAGCTCTCAGCTCAGCTGCCTCAATATAGTTAGTTTTAATAGTCTAGCTGCCAGCACACACAGTCAGAACTACCCGCTGACTGACTCCACAGCAGCACCACCGGCCTGCATTAATTAGGCAAGCCTCAGGCTAAGGCACTACAGCGCAGCAAGTGCTGTAATATCAAAATGTACGTCTTCGCGCGGCTCGTCCCTGAACTACATGGTGTGTGACCTGACTGAGTCCAGACAGAATGAGACTCTCGCTGTCTCACTGTGTGTGACTGCAGAGAACTTAGTTTGGCTGTGTATCAGGACAGGCAGCTGATGCAGACTGCGCGCTAAATTTATAAAGCAGATTTTAATAACAATCAGTGACATGATTAGTGCGCTCTCACACTCACAGTCTCACTTATTTATATTTGCAGCAAGGCGGAGGGTGCGTCAGCCCGGACAATTCGGTTTTTGGGCCACCTACAGCCCTGGCAGAGTGGAGTGGCCGCAACGAATCCTCCCGCGGCAACACGGTGCTCGGGCTTGATTCTAGAGTCAGGCTCACCACACAGCAGCAGCTGCACACAGTCAGGGCTGTGACTGCTGCTCCGAACTTTAGCAGCCGCCCGCCGTGGTTCGTGGGCTCCCATTTGCGCGAGACAATTATGTGCATTTTAAAAATTTCACAGCGGCGGTGCAAGCAGCACTGCCATTTGCCGCAGTTCCACTCATCTGCCTATGCAGCCACCCCCGCTTGCGCCACAGGTGACAGCAGAACGTAACGTACGTACTGCCCTAGTCGGCCGGGCCGTGACCTCAGGCTGTGACAGTGGCGCCGCGCCGGCGGGAATGCACTACGGCTTTCAAAAAATACATTGTAGCAGCCTCACTGCTGTGCTCTGTGCTACTGGCAGCGCTCGCCCGGGCCGGCAAGTGACGTCTGCGGGAGCAGCCCCAGCAGAGGCCAGCCACACAGGCGTGCACGCAAGCTAGCAGCCTGGAGTGGCCAGTAGTGTACTAGTTTAGCGCTTTGTGTGACAGCACAGAGAGTGGCATCAAATGCGTGACAATGCATTTCAGTGCGGTGATGCGGAGCACCACACTGAAATGCGTTAGCGTCACGACTGATGCGTGATACTTGGCAGGACTGCACTGGACACTTTCACCAAACCCCTCTTGCTCCAGCTCCACAAACCCTTGAAAAATGCCGAACTCCTAGAAACTTTCTCCACACACACAGGCACTGACCATGTATTCACCCTTCATGACCATGTTGGGAGTTCTCATCAAAACTAAATCACCTACTGACAGATTACAAGGGCTTTGTGTCTAACTGACTGCAGGGAGAAGAGTAGACATGGTACAACTATTCACACGTACAACAGTCTCTGTAGACCCATGGATCACAGGGAAGACTGCAAGAGACACACAACCCAGGTTTCTCGACCTCCCACGCACGGGAGGCAGTAGAAGGCGGGTGAGAGGAGCAACAACCATCCTTTCAGCCTGCCGCTTCACTTGAAGAAATATAATTACAACTTGTTCACAGTTCCACCCTGCATGATTTCACTGCCTAATTCTGAGTTTGCGCCTCCTTTTTTCAATTTAACCACAGCGCACATGAATATTTCAGTAGTCTGGTTTGTTGTACCATACTGCCCCCGTGTGGTAAGTCACAAGATTGAGCTAATGCCATCCATCAGAAATATTCAATTCAGCAAGCTTCTTTTCCTCTAGGTCCTTTCTTGATCCCTCAAACTCTTAAAGTGTTGCCCTTCGCCTAAAGCGTATAGCTAGCTACTCATCGTTGCAAAACTAATACTCTTTGCCAAGCTATGTATTAGATTGAAACTTTCTGAAAAATATGATCGTTTACGGTCAACGTTCAATAAACTTAATGCTTGAATGAGTGATTTTCCTTTTTTTCTTCTTTTTATGTGTTAACTAAAAGATGTATATCTCATATTATCAAGTATGTTGGAATTATAAGTAGAACCCAGAATAGGCGCATTCATGTGCTAGGGAAAGTGTAGTATGCCATGTAAAGGCAAAGTGTACAGTGGGGCGGCATCTACAGTCCTCTCCTAGTCCTGGGTGGGAGAGCGAGGGGTGGCTTCTACAGTCCTCTCCCAGTCCTGGGTGGGAGAGCGTGGGGTGGCTTCCACAGTCCTCTCCCAGTCCTGGGTTGGGAGAGCGTGGGGTGGCATCTACAGTCCTCTCCTAGTCCTGGGTGGGAGAGCGAGGGGTGGCTTCTACAGTCCTCTCCCAGTCCTGGGTGGGAGAGCGTGGGGTGGCTTCTACAGTCCTCTCCCAGTCCTGGGTGGGAGAGCGTGGGGTGGCTTCTACAGTCCTCTCCCAGTCCTGGGTGGGAGAGCGAGGGGTGGCTTCTACAGTCCTCTCCCAGTCCTGGGTGGGAGAGCGTGAGGTGGCTTCTACAGTCCTCTCCCAGTCCTGGGTGGGAGAGCGTGGGGTGACTTCTACAGTCCTCTCCTAGTCCTGGGTGGGAGAGCGAGGGGTGGCTTCTACAGTCCTCTCCCAATCCTGGGTGGGAGAGCGTGGGGTGGCTTCTACAGTCCTCTCCCAGTCCTGGGTGGGAGAGCGTGGGGTGACTTCTACAGTCCTCTCCTAGTCCTGGGTGGGAGAGCGAGGGGTGGCTTCTACAGTCTTCTCCCAGTCCTGGGTGTGAGAGCGTGGGGTGACTTCTACAGTCCTCTCCCAGTCCTGGGTGGGAGAGCGTGGGGTGACTTCTACAGTCCTCTCCCAGTCCTGGGTGGGAGAGCGTGGGGTGGCTTCTACAGTCCTCTCCCAGTCCTGGGTGGGAGAGCATGGGGTGGCTTCTACAGTCCTCTCCCAGTCCTGGGTGAGAGTGCGAGGAGTGGCTTCTACATCTCTCCTAGTCCTGGGTGGGAGACTGTGGGGTGGCTACTTTACTCCTCTCCCAGTCCTGGGTGGGAGAGCGTGGGGTGGCGTCTACATCTCTCCTAGCCCTGGGTGGAAGAGCGTTTGGTGGCCTCTACAGTCCTCTCCCAGTCCTGGGGGGGGCGGGGGCGGGGGAGAGAGCGAGCCATGGCTTCTACAGTCCTCTCCATGTGGGGTGGCTTCTACAGTCCTCTCCAAGTCCTGGGTGGGAGAGCGTGGGGTTGCTTCTACAGTCCTCTCCCAGTCCTGGGTGGGAGAGCGTGGGATGGCTTCTACAATCCTCTCCCAGTCCTGGGTGGGAGATCCTTGGGGTGGCTTCTAAAGTCCTCTCCCAGTCCTAGGTGGGAGAGCGTGGGGTGGCTTCTATAGCTCTCTCCCAGTCCTGGGTGGAAGATCGTTTGGTGGCTTCTACAGTCCTCTCCCAGTCCTGGGTATAAGAGCGCGGGGTGGCTCCTACAGACCTCTCCCAGTCCTGGGTGGGGGAGCATGGGGTGGCTTCTACAGTCCTCTCCCAGTCCTCGGAGGGAGAAAGTGGGGTGGCTTCTACAGTCCTCTCCCAGTCCTGGATGGGAGACAGTGGGGTGGCTACTAGAGTCCCCTCCCAGTCCTAAGTGGGTGAGCGTGGGGTGGCTTCTACAGTCCTGGGTGGGAAAGCATGAGGTGGCTTCTACAGTCCTCTCCCAGTCCTTGGTGGTAGAGCGTGGGGTGGCTTCTACAGTCCTCTTCCCGTCCTGGGTGGGAAAGCAAGGGGTGTCTTGTACAGTCATCTCCCAGTCCTGGGTGGAAGAGTGTGGGGTGGATTCTACCGCTCTCTCCAGCCCTGGGTGGAAGAGCATTTGGTGGCTTCTACAGCCCTCTCCCAGTCCTGGGTGGGAGAGTGTGGGGTTGCTTCTACAGTCCTCTCCAAGTCCTGGGTGGGAGAGCGTGGGGTGGCTTCTACAGTCCTCTCCCAGTCCTAGGTGGGAGAGCCTTGGGGTGGCTTCTAAAGTCCTCTCCCAGTCCTGGGTGGGAGAGCGTGGGGTGGCTTCTACAGTCCTCTCCCAGTCCTGGGTGGGAGAGCGTGGGGTTGCTTCTACAGTCCTCTCCCAGTCCTGGGTGGGAGAGCGTGGGGTGGCTTCTACAGTCCTCTCCCAGTCCTGGGTGGGAGAGCCTTTGGGTGGCTTCTAAAGTCCTCTCCCAGTCCTGGGTGGGAGAGCGAGGGGTGACTTCTAGAGTCCTCTTCCAGTCCTGGGTGAGAGAGCGTGGGGTGGCTCCTACAGCTCTCTCCCAGTCCTGGGTATAAGAGCGCGGGGTGGCTTCTACAGTCTTCTCCCAGTCCTGGGTTGGGGAGCTCGCGGTGGCTTCTACAGTCCTCTTCCAGTCCTCGGAGGGAGAGAGTGGGGTGGCTTCTACAGTCCTCTCCCAGTCCTGGGTGGGAGACAGTGGGGTGGCTACTAGAGTCCCCTCCCAGTCCTGGGTGGGTGAGCGTGGGGTGGCTTGTACAGTCCTCTCTCAGTCCTGGGTGGGAAAGCATGGGGTGGCTTCTACAGTCCTCTCCCAGGCCTTGGTGGTAGAGCGTGGGGTGGCTTCTACAGTCCTCTCCCAATCCTGGGTGGGAAAGCATGGGGTGGCTTGTACAGTCCTCTCCCAGTCCTGGGTGGAGAAGCATAGGGTGGCTTCCACAATCCTGGGTGGAAGAGTGTGGGGTGGCTTCTACAGCTCTCTCCCAGCCCTGAGTGGAAGAGCATTTGGTGGCTTCTACAGCCCTCTCCCAGTCCTGGGTGGAAGAGTGTGGGGTGGCTTCTACAGATCTCTCCCAATCCTGGGTGTGAGAGCCTGGCGTGGCTTCTACAGCTCTCTCCCAGCCCTGGGTGGAAGAGCATTTGGTGGCTTCTACAGTCCTCTCTTAGTCCTGGGTGGAAAAGGATGAGGTGGCTTGTGCAGTCCTCTCCTAGTCCTGGGTGGAAGAGCGTGGGATGGCTTCTACAGCTTTCTCCCAGTCCTGGGTGTAAGAGCCTGGGGTGGCTTCTACAGCTTTCTCCTAGCCCTGGGTGGAAGTGCGTTTGGTGGCTTCTACAGTCCTCTCCTAGCCCTGGGTGGAAGAGCATTTGGTGGCTTCTACAGTCCTCTCCTAGTCCTGGGTGGAAAAGCGTGAGGTGACTTGTGCAGTCCTCTCCTAGTCCTGAGTGGGAGAACGTGGGGTGGCTTCTACAGTTCTCTTCTAGTCCTGGGTGGGAGAGCGTGAGTTGGCTTTGACAGTCTTCTCCTAGTCGTGGGTGGGAGAACATGGGGTGGTTACTACAGTCTTCTCCTAGTCCTAGGTGGAAGAGCATGGGGTGGCTTCTACAGTCCTCTCCACGTGGGGTGGCTTCTACAGTCCTATACCAGTCCTGGGGGGAGAGTGTGTGCCGTGGCTTCTACAGTCCTCTCCATGTGGGGTGGCCATCCAAGGAATGCCGCCTCTGCGGTCAAGGGGACGAGTCACTATTACACCTACTATGTACCTGCCCTTTTTTATTGGAAACTCGAAAAACCATCCTTCGGGAGGCTCTAAGGAAGGAACAAATAAGAACATGTAGAGCAGCAGTCATCAGGTGTCTTGGAGGGTCGTCGATTCCCCTGTCCTGTAGAGCCATAAAACTTTGGAAAATCGCGGCAAAAGAACTGGAAAAAAGCGACTCTAGCCAAGTAGCCAACTAATATCCTGTTGGCACATATTCTTTAAATGTACTGTTACACTTGTCATTATTTTAATTTAACTAGTTGTCTCCTATTCGCCTTAAGGCCTTTTAATAATACACTTTTAAAATGTACACTTAAAGTATTGAGTTTCATGATGGTTCTCCATCCTTTTATGATTTTTAACGAATCAAATAAAAGTATATTTGACTTGACACTTCATTTGCGACCGTAAAACCGAATTTATTTCTATATGGTTTTTGTTTGTAGTAACTTATAAAGAGCCCGGGGAGCTCTTACTAAAATCCCGTGCACAAGGAGCATCGAGGTAAGTAAGCATTGGTAAGGTCACGAGGGTGTGCAGTACGCTATGGACGTGTCGGTACTATTGTGTTGTCTTAAAGTAGTGTGATTTGGAAGGTGCGTGTGTCCTTGCCATGTTTCCCTTTGTGTCTGATGTCCTTGGTGCCTTCATGCCAAGTACTTAGGGGCATATTATCAAGAAACGGCGTTAAAATTATCGCCGCTTTAGCGGCAAAAAACTGCTGCTAAAGCGGCGATAATGGGCTTGATAATATGCCCTTGAGAATTCCAATAGAAGCCCATGTTCTGGTGTCAACATGGGCTTCTATTGGAATTCTCAAGGGCATATTATCAAGCCCATTATCGCTGCTTTAGCGGCAGTTTTCTGCGATAATTTTAACGCCGTTCTTGATAATATGCCCCTTAGCTTCTCTTCCTTGAACTGACACCCTTTACATTAATTATCTTTACTGCTTTGCAAAGAATACGTATATCTGCCTTATGTGCCCCGCACCCTGTTTGTGTGTGTGCGTGTGTGCGTGCGTGCATGCGTGCGTGTGTGGAGAAACGTGCAGTGCATTGGATGTGTTTAACGTGTTCTGATTTTCAAACATGCATGCAATTGTGTCATAAGCTGCGTGTTTTTTTCTGTCAGACGACCGTGCTGTAATATAACTTGCTGTTCTTTAGGAAAGGGGGGGCCGCTCGGCCCCCCCGCACGTATGGCGGGGCGCCGGCCCCCCTCCTCCCCCTGCACTCTCGGTGGTGGGGCGTGCCCCTCCGCCGCGTCTTGATGACGCGGCGGGCGCGCCCCACCGCCGATTGGTGCTGGCTCCTGCTTTGACCCGGAAGCAATCCAATTGCTTCCGGGGCAAATGAGGGGAGCCAGAGTGGGCGGACCAGTTGGAACTGGTCTGCCCCAGAGGAATTAAAAGGCCGGGGGAGCGCGGGAGGCGCCCTCTTGTTCCCGCACTCCCCAGGCTTGCCCCGCGCCTCGCAAAGGCGCAGAATAATCTTTCTGCTTTTGTTTCAGGATTCAAGGGGAGCGGAGGTGGTCCGTCGGCTAGCTTGCAGGCTTTGGGTGCTGGAAACCGCGGTGCGAGCATCGAGGAGGAGAGCGAGCGGATCGTGCTCCCTGCTGACCCGGCCCCGCGCAGACTCTGCTTTCAGCTACAGACACAGTCGGTAACAGAGGGCGAAGCAGGGTAGGCAGGGGCAGCACATGGATGGGAGACCACAGGGGCAGATAGGCATTTTAGAGAAATAATTGCAGCTAGAGGGGCTTTGTAGCTCAGTGGCAGAACACTGGTCTTGTAAGCCAGGGGTCATGAGTTCAAGCCTTATCAGGGCCTTTTTTAAAGAGTAATATTTCGCTAAGTAACTGGATTTGACAAGGGTTCAAAGCCCATAACTTTGTTGTTTCAAAAAAAAAAAATATATATATATATATAAATATAAAAAATTGATGGTATTCAGATAAATGTGAGGGCTGGTGGCACTGTTTTGGGGAGGGGTGATCTGCTAGTGAGCACAAGTAGGGGGGACAAGGTATTTAACGTGGGTGTGTTTGGACCGGCTGCACACAAAATAAGGGCCTTATTTGAAAGATTTGGCAGTGCTATACCCTAACTTACTTTTCACCCTAGGATCTCGTAACGCGATTGAGACAAAGGAGAGGGGCGCAGGGGACGACGCGATTCGGGGACACAGGCAGGCCTGCATTTCACTGCTTCTGTTGGGCCGCCGGGCTAGAGTGCGCTCGCCCAACACCCAGATTAGCTGGTGTGTCGCGGTCACAGTTGCGTGGTGCTTACGGCCAGTCTGTGTGCCTCCAACTCGGAGCAGGTAAACGCCAGACAGGCGCTAGTGGGCACTGAGACACAGCAGGGCTTTCAGTGTAGGGGGTAAGTGCAAGTGGTGTACCTGTTGCGGGGATGACTAGTGGTCGTGGCGCGAGGCGCTCACGCATGGAGCATATGCTGGAGGGCATGATGCGCAAGATGACAGCTATGGACAGGAGATGGGGAGGGTTGACCAGATAGGCAAGAGCGTGGCAGAGCTCAGGCAAAGGTTCGACGAACAGGTTGGGCCATCTGGGAGACCCAAGCGAATAATTGTGCCCCCGCAGCCAAGGGGGATTTGGATGCGTTGCCCAAGCGGGTCAGGGCCAAGAAGGGTAGCGGTCGGGTCCCCAAGCCACACGAAGAGGGGGGCCTTCTGGGGTGGTCCCTGAGGAAGGGCTTGGACCGCCGGTAGCTCCTATGCCCGCTCCCATTATCCCGACAAACCTACCGGTGACACCGGCTCCGGCCTCTCCGGCGCCGGTACCAAGCATAGTGCCTCAGGGGGTCCCAGCGGTAGTCCCGGTGGCACCCGCGCCGATTCCGGTACCCGGCTCGGGATCCCCCATGCCAGTCACAGCACCCCCAGTGGTTGGTCGGGTACCGCCAGAGCTGGCAGCGCAGATAGCGGCTGTACTGCCTTGGCTAGGGATAGGTGGGATGTTACCTCCTTCAGTGGGTGCCAGGGAGGTGGGAGAGGACCCCTCAGCGGAGGCTCAGAAAATGGTGGCAAAGATCATGATTGCACAGGGTGGCGGGGGGGGCCAAGCGCGCCCTTCACTCCACAAGCAACAGGTTCGGGCAGCGACTCTGGAAGGGACAAGATTGGTGAACCAACGCGACCCGCAGAAAGTGGTAAGGAGGTGGCATTACCAGTGCTGGGGGAAGGGACAATACCCTCCAGGAGGGAAAATCTGGCTCAACATGTGACACAAGAAGTGAAGGATTTGATCTGGGCGGGAAAATATGTCAATATGTTTTCCTTGCTAGTTGATAACAGAGAAATGGAGTATGCTAGGAAACAGAAAGACTGGATGTTGCCTAGCGAATGGCGGGGTGAAATGGCGAGATTCAGGGTGGAGGAGACATTGATCAACTGGATTAGAGCCTTTTCTGTGTTTATGGCAATTACAGCCGAGCGCTTCCCGAATTTGCAGGCCGAAATGGCTTGTTACCAGAGTAGGATCACAACTTTCAGCGAGAAATATGGAGGGGATGGGTGGAAGGAGTACGACACTACTTTCAGGAAGGCTAAGGAGTTTGACCACGCATTATCATGGGATAGAGTGGATTCAATTTCATGGTATGGCCAGTTTACGGCAGGGAGTGCGGGGCCAAGCTGGAGCAAAAACTACCACTCCAATCACCAGCAGCCCTTTCGGTCACCTCAGGGGGTGGCACAGCCACTAAGACGGGGAGCAGTGGTGGGCGAAAAGGGGTGTGCTGGGATTTTAACAAGCGTACATGCACCAGGACACAGGGCACTTGCAAGTTCAGGCACGCATGTTCCATTTGTAACCATCCTTCCCACCCAGAAACAGTCTGCCGCAATAAAGGTAATGCCTCGGGAAACAGGGGAAGAAAAAAGCAGGATTAGGGGAGGAGGCTGTCTGGTAGCTCATTCACCCATTGACATTCTGGCTATGACTCCTTGGCTGAACAGGTACCCCGACCATGCCTCGGCGGCGATGTTACAGGAAGGATTTTGTCAGGGCTTTAGGATCCCAGCGGTGGGATATACCGGAACGCCAGAATGTAGGAATCAACTTTCAGTTAAGCACAACCCAGATGTGGTGGCGGCAAAAATAGCTAAAGAGCTGCGCCTGGGTAGGATAGCGGGACCGTTTAATGACATCCCTGTACCGAATTTTGTTTGCTCGCCCCTCGGCGTGGTCCCCAAAAAGGAGGAGGGCGAGTACAGGCTCATTCATAACCTATCAGCACCCAGGGGCGCATCATTAAACGACGCCATAAATGAAGACATTTGTAGTGTTAAGTATGCGTCTTTTGATCAAGCAGTGGAGATGTTGAGGGCTCTCGGACCGGGAGCCTTGATGGCCAAGTCAGACATAGAATCGGCTTTTCGGCTACTGCCAGTGCATCCCCTAGATCAGCATCTGCTAGGTTTCTCTTTTCAGAACAAATTCTATATGGATATGTGCATGCCCATGGGTTGTTCGGTTTCATGCGCCTACTTTGAGAAATTTAGTTCCTTTTTGGAATGGGCTTTTAGGCAAACGTCAGGGCACCGCCATGTCATGCATTACCTGGATGATTTTCTCTTTCTGGGGTCGGCGGGCTCACAGGAGTGTGGGTGGGCATTGCAGGAATTTTGCGTGCTCATGCGGGCTTTTGGGGTCCCGCTGGCACCCGGAAAGACGGTGGGCCCGGCAACCACATTGGAATTCTTAGGCATAGAATTGGACTCAGTGGAGGGCTGTTTCAGGTTGCCAAAAGACAAAATCACGAAATTTAGAGCAGCTCTCCAGCAAGGTTTGGTCAAAGATAGAGTGACGCTCCAGCAGCTACAACAGATTGTGGGACAGCTGAATTTCGCATTAAGAGTCATACCCATGGCACGCCCCTTCTCCCGCTCAATCTCGCAGGCCATGACGGGCCTGCGAGAGAAACACCATCACACTAGATTGCTGGCTCTGAGGTCCGCCAGGACATGCGCATTTGGATCGCATTTCTGGAGGGCTTCAACGGCAGAGTGGTGTGGTGCGGTCCCCCTACTACGTCTGCAGAGTTAGGTCTATGGACTGATGCTGCAGGCAGTGTGGGTTTTGGTGCCATACTGGGAAACAAGTGGGTGGCCCAACGGTGGCCGGTTTGGTGGGATGCGAGCGGCCTGACAGCTAATATCGGTTTCTTGGAGCTATTTCCAATATGGGTTGCATTAACAGTTTGGCCTGATCAGTTGTGTAATCGATCTGTAATCTTCTGGTCAGATAACATGACGGTAGTCGAATGTATCAACCAGCAGGCGGCACGATGTAAGTTTATACTCCGCCTACTTAAGGAGATTGTGTTGGTTTGCATGAAACTCAATGTACAGTTTAGGGCCAAACATGTCCCAGGGGTGTTGAATAACGCAGCCGATGCACTCTCTCGCTTCAAGATGCAGGTATTCAGGGAACACCTACCATCCGCAGAGGCGAAGCCGGCACACTTCCCAGCAACACTCTGGCAAATTGGTGCCCCCAGCTACAGAACCTCGTGGCAGCTAGCCTAGCGCCCAGGACCAGGACAGCTTACGAAGGGGCGTTTTTGTCTTATTGCTCCTTTTGGGACGGGACTGGGCAGAGAAATGGGAGCATGAGGAGAATTTCGCTAAGTACCTAGATGCATTACATAAGGAGGGGCGCTCAGCAGCGACAGCTAGCAGACACAGGGCGGCCGTGTCTTTCATGGCACAACTCAGGGGGCCAGAGATCCCACGAATAGTTTCGTCGTGCGGAAGGCACTAAAGGGGTGGCGGCGCCTGCAAGCAACCACCGCAGATTCCAGGCAACCAATAGGTTTAGACCGGCTGGCATCATTATTGAATGCCTTGTCTGACACCTGCAGTTCATATGGGGAAGTACTCTTGTTCAGAGCCGCCTTTACTTTGGCCTTTTATGGGGCTTTCCGGGTAGGGGAACTGGTGGCTAGCAGCAAGCAGGACATGCTGGGGGGTATTCGACTGGAACACACAAAAATATTGGGCGAGGTGCTGTTGATTACCATACGTAAATCAAAAACTGACCAGGAGGCCCGGGGGACGGGCTGGTACTCCATCGGGCACGGGCTAATCCTTGCTGCCCAGTGTTCCACGTAGAAGCATTTATCAAACAGCGAGCGGGCGCGAAGGACGGAGCATTGTTAATGCATGCAGATGGTACCCCACTGACCAGGTTCCAATTCCAACGAGTACTGTCGATGGCAATGGACAGGGCTGGTTTCAATCCAAAGGATTTTGGGACGCATTCCTTCAGGATAGGTGCGGCCACCGAGGCGACTGCTAGAGGATTGCATGCGAGCAGCGTAAAAGGATTGGGAGATGGTCTTCCAACTGTTACAAACGTTATGTGCGGATGCACATGCTGTGAGGTGACACGTAAGTTACGCTGACGCCTGTCTTGTTGTTTGCTTCTATTTCAGTTTCTCGAACCTGTCACGCAGGGCGGAAACGGTTACCGGGTCACCAACAGCAAGTACCTTCAGCACGGCGGTCACAGGAACGGAGGAAGGAGACGAAAGTGGTATGGGTGGTTGGTCACTCATTTGTAAAGCGCGTTAAATCTGTTTTCTTTTCAGGTAGCTATAGACAGAGGGCGGAACAAGGAGGTTTCGAAGTTTCCTTTCATGGTAGGGGGGCCTATGCCTCAGTCAGTTTAGGGGTTCTTTACGGAGTTGCTCAGTAGACACACCCCGCCGCCTGCAGTAGTTATCCTACACCTGGGGGGCAACGATCTGGTGAAATTGGGCAGGAGGGTCCTGATGGAAGAGATAATATCGGAAGTAAACTGGCTAGCTAAAACATGCCAAGGCTGCACCATAGTGTGGTCTCAGATGATTCCCAGGCTCAAATGGAGGGGGGGGGGACTCGGTCAGGGCGTTGAATCACTCGGTAAAGAGGATCAACAACAAGATAGAGAAATTATTTCGGTCACCTCAACTACAGAATATACCACATGGGTGTATCTGGGGGGAACAGTTCTTCTTGCAAGACGGGGTCCATCTGACTGGGGCAGGTAACCAACTTTTTCTGGAAAACATTTGGGCATGGCTGGGAGGTTCTAAGTCGGCATGACCTTTCGGAAGAGGAGGAGAGGGGGGCCAGATAGTCGGTCAACCATGCTGGCCTGTGGCGGTAAGGTCATGATCGGTGAGCAGTCAATTTAAGGTCCTTAGGGGGCGTCACCATTCTTGAATGGGGTCGCCCAGGGGAGGGGCAAGTGGTCTCTCCCAGAACTCCAGGGGCGGTACATCCGCTTGGTTGGATGGGTGCGGGGAGGGGGAGTCACGCTTTCTCTGGGCTGGTTAGCCACCCCGCACGTGCACGATGACGTCATTAAACGGCGCAGAGTGCAAGGGCCCCCCTTTGGGTAATGGAGTTCATGGAGCGTACGGGGGTAACCGGGAGGGGGAAGTACCCTCTCGGTAAACGGGCCCTCTGCGCATGCGCACTCATACGTGAGGCGTAGCTGGTTAATAAGGATTTGACACCGGTTAGCGACCTTGCCGTGAGGCCCAAAACTAGGATATGCAGAAAAGTAATAAGTATGATGTTAGATTCGGTTAGGAAACACGCTGTATTAGACATTTGTTAAGGTTAGCCATTGATACCTGTCTACATTGATTGTACCTAATGTCTAATTTTCTGCATAAAAATGTTTGTGTAAATATTGTTTATTTCAAATTTTAATTTGTTTTCATGTTTTAATAAATACGGCCGGGGGGTCGCGAGACCCCCCGCCTTCCAAAGAAAACTCCTCTCATGTCCAATTGCTTTAATTGTTTAACGGTGGTAATGCGCAGGACAGGGAGGGGGATTGGCGGTAGTCCCTGACCATACACATTCTATAGTGAAACTCTCAGCCAGCACCGGAAGTGGGCGGACAAGATCTGAAGCCCAGAACTAGAGGGAACTGGTCGGAGCGTCACTTTTTTGCCTCCAGAGCTATTGGACACTGTTATCTGCAAAGTCACTCATATGTGATCCAAAATCCAGCCCAGTTCCATAGTATTTTTGCTGTTTTTAACTTAAATGTTCAAGAATTTAGCACAGTGTTAAAATGATAATACATACTCTCTCAAACATTGTGCAAAACACTGGTATACTCCCCTTACATGGGATATCACAACAGCAGCTTGAGTAGTACCTACCTAGGGAGTTTTTTCCCTTTTCTTTATAATCTTGATTTAACGTTTTGATTATGACAAGAACAAGAATTACAACCGTTGTCGCTTAGTTCTTAAATTCCTGCCTTCCTGCTCCATGTCATGACTGTACCCCATATCGTGAGTGCATAGAGTGGTCTCAGTCATTCTTTGTCACGCGTGGAGCTTTCGTACAGTACAGTACACACATCACTGCACAGTCTCGGTTCGGGGCTCACGCCCCCTTTGCTCAGATGGAGGCAGCGCCTCCGAGAATTTCCACATCCCTGCCCCCACACTACTAAGTCGCCCACCACCCGTTCATCCCTCCTGGTATCTTTAATATGAACTTCCTCAGCCAAAGCTCACTCCATTGTACCCTTAAACTAGAGGGCACACTGGGGTCTCTCCTGCCCATTCAAGCAGTGGCCACTCGTCTCCTGGCCAATAGGAGGGCCATTTGTAGAAATCTGTATTGCATCTTCAAGTGATGCGAGGAGGGGAGTGTTTTCCTCAATAATCTTAGTAGGTCCTCTGACTAGAATCACTGTTGCCACCTACTGCAAGGTCTCCACCCCGTCTACCATCCTTCAAGGCCAGCGGCGTAGCGAGGGTGCCATAGGCCCTAACGCACTGAAACCAAATAAGCCCCCCATTCCCTTGTTTGGTATTAAAAAAAACAGCCACTAATGGGGTGCAGTCGGCCCCTCACACTCCTGGGCCCTGTTGCCCCTGCATCTGCAGCACTATTGATAGCTCCGCCCCTGGTCAAGGAGGGTAGACGCCTAGAACGCCTCTCCTGGATGTTCCTGTCAGAGTCCAAACACGAGGAGGGATGGATTTACAGGAGTGAGGACTCGAAAGGGACGACTCAACTGGAAAAGAGGTGAGGTGAGAAAAAAATAGAGCTGGGGGGAAGGCTTTGAGTTTCAAAAACCTTTATTTGTGAGTTCAAACAAATACAGACAGCGACCAATTGCAATAAGGAAGAGCAGGAGCATACATGTGGAACAGGATGCGCACTATCCACTCAACGGTACAAGACAAATCAACCTGTTAGTCCATAGAGACCACCCTGTCTTCCAGCAGTCGGTGCTCAGCACCAGCCAATGCAGTCGCTCGCTAACAGAGGGGATGCAACTTAGCATCCAATGCAGAGAAGGAATAAGGGGGGGTAAGGGGAGAATGGGGGGGCCTCTCTGGTCATATAGAAACAGAAAAGGAGAAAGCGTTTGGGGCTCAGAAAGCAGAGGGTGACCCCCTCCCAACGGACGCCCAACCCATCTCATTCTCGTCTACCCCTCCACAGCAGAGGCTTGGGCTTGATCGCTGCGGTGTTCTTGCAAAACCCTGCGCAAGGGTTCCCATATATATACAGGGGTCGCGCCTGCGTGGGTATCAAATCCCAGAACTCAGACAATTGTGTATGACAGAAAGCAGCATCTGACAGCCAGCCATCTCTCCGCGGCCTGCGCCTACGGCTCAAGCAGATCGCCACTCGCCTCTTCACCAGCAGCAACAGCATGGCTGCAAGTCGCCTGACGCTTTTAGGTAAAGGTTTAACATAGCCTAGCAGGGCAACTAACGGGGTGCGCTCCACCCTATACTCCAGCATTTCATCCAAAGCATCAAACACACGCCCCCAGAAATTCGCAACCTCCTGGCTGTCCCAAGCGAGGTGCATGAATGAGGCCTCAGGTGCTCCGCATCGCACACAGCGTGCCTCCGCACTAAACCCCGCCCTGCACAACCACACCGGGGTTCTGTAAAGCCTGTGGAGAAACTTGAAGTGGACTAATCGAAGTCTGCAGTTGGGCGACAGATCCCTAGATTGCACGCAGCAGTATGTCCACACACCCTTCTCAAACGGCACACCCAGGCACTCCTCCCAAGCAGCCTGTGCCAAGGGCACACGCACAGGGTAGTCCCTCTGCATACCGGTGTACAGATGTGTTATAAGTTTACGGGGTGAGGGATTTGATAAAAATGCTTCCAGCACATGAAACGTTGGTGGAGCTACCGGGAATGAGGCAAACCTCGCCCGCATGGCCGCCGGTAACTGAAAATAAGTCATCCTGTTCAGGAGTCCCGTATGCTCATCGCCCAGAGCGGCATCCAGGTCTATAAAAACCCCATCCGGAAATGCCTGACCCAACGTGTGCACCTGCAGGTTGCGCAGCCACCAGCAGACCCCTGCCTCCCCCGCGAAAGGCAACTCCGGGTGTCCCTTTAGCGGCACTGAGGGCGCAAATAGGGTGTCCAAACCCGCCCGTCGGCGAAGCATTTGCCATGCCCATATCGTGCTGCCGACCGTGTCTATCCCCGCCCGCGGGCGACTCTGCGAGCGGAACATTACCATAGGTAGTGGAGTCGGGTATGCCAGGTCGCACTCAGGGGCCGCATGAGCCAGAAACGGCGTCGGAAAAATCCAATAACATGCGAATTGCGCCTGGGTGCATGAATGATACAATTCCATATCTGGCGCCCCCAAGCCCCCCTGCTCGAACGGGAGCGTGAGAGTTTCCCAGGTGACCCGCGGTTGCTCACCCGCCCATACCAGGGAGATCAAGTTGGACCGGAGTCGCTTCTTAAATGCAACCGTGAGTGGGAGCGGGAGATTTACAAAAGTATAAAGGAACTTGGGCAGTATCACCATCTTGGCGATGGCAAGTCTCCCCGTGAGTGAAAGAGGGAGCACCCTCCAGCGGGGAAGCCGACCTTCAAGCCATTCCATGAGTCTGCCATAGTTGTAGCGCCACAGTTCCTCATGGTCCCTACTAATCCAGATCCCCAAAAATTTCACGGGGGAGTCAGCCCATTTTAGCGGGAATTCTGATTGAAATGCAACAGTGACTGCCGTAAGTGGGAAGATTATGGATTTCCCCCTTTGATGGTAATCCCCGAGAGGCCGCCAAACCGAATGATCTCCCGTATGAGAGGATCAAGATTATCTGAGGGGTGCTGGACGTAAAGAGTCACATCGTCCGCATACATTGATTCAAGGACCACCCGGGGTGTGAAATCAAGGCCTCTCTGCGCGTGGAACTGTCTCAACTGGGCCGCCAGCGGCTCCATCTCGACCGCAAAGAGGAGGGGCGACAGCGGGCACCCCTGTCTAGTGCCCCGGGCAATCTCAACTGGGGGGAGACGACTCCATTGATCCACAATCTAGCCGAGGGGGAGGTATATAGCAACGCGATTTTTCTGAGAAGCGCAGGACTCAGGCCTATTTGGGCAAGCAACGAGATGCCATTCAAGTGTATCGAACGCTTTAGTAGCGTTGAGGAACACCGCCGCCGCAGGGAGGTCGGGATCGACCCCCTGCATTACAGCAAAGAGGGTGCGGAGATTGTGGGCAGTGCTCCTACCCGGGACGAAGCCGCATTGGTCCGGCCGAAGGATCGTAGGGAGCAAGGGAAGCAGACGGGAGGCAAGAAGCTTTGCGAGAATTTTATTATCAATATTAATCATGGAGAGAGGACGATAAGAGTCGCACAATAACGGATCTTTATCCGGTTTAAGCATGGTCACGAGGAGCGCCTCACGAAGGGAGGGCGCCCTGCTCCAAGGAGTCCTCGTAAATGTTAAGCAGATGGGGCGCGAGTAACGGCGCAAACTCCTTAGAAAAGGCTGCAGTGAGCCTGTCCAGCCACGGAGCCTTGTCCCCAGGCATAGCACAAATTACACCAATCACCTCCTCTACGGAGAATGGTTCATCTAAATATCTGCGGTGGGCATCACTGAGCCAGACCAGCTCAATCGAATCAAAGAAGGAAAGTAGGTCCGCTGGGACCCTCGATTGATGCGAGGCATATAACGAGGCGTAGAACGCCATCATTTCAGCCTGGACTGTGTCCTGCCTAACCACTAACTCGTCCTCGCCCGAGCGCAGCTCACTAATGTAATCATTAGCCCAAGGCTTCCGAAGCAGCCCTGCAAGGGTCTTACCGGCTCTATCGCCCTCACCGTACAGACGGGCGTGTGCCTCCTTCCCCAGATAGTGTGTCTCCCGTAGCGCAGCTTCCTCAAACTCTTCCAGCTTGGACTTGAGCTGAGCGAGGAGAGAAAGGCGATTAGTGTCAATGTATTCCCGCTCCAGCAGCCGTATCTCGCCTTCCAGGCGCCTCAAGTCCCCACGGAGGGTACGAAGGATGCCAGCCTGTTTAGCAATGCATTTACCCCTAATTACTGTCTTAAAAGCTTCCCATAATGTGGACGGGGAGTCCACCGAGCCGTTATTGAGCTCAAAGTATTCTGTTATAGCAAGTTCGATGTCTTCCCGAAAGACCTGATCACGGAGAGCTCCAGCCGGGAGTCTCCAGCTGAAGGACCTGCTCGGCGCGTCGGGCAACTTGAACTCCAGCAACACTGGGGCGTGATCCGAAAGGGTGCGTGCGAGGTGCGTACAGTGTCGAACCCAGGTATCCACGTTGTGGGAGATGAGCCAATAATCTATCCTGGAACTTGTGGGGCCCGCGGTGGAAACGCAGGTGCCCTCACGGCCATGCGGGTGGAGCCGTCGCCAGACATCCGTCACGCCATAGTCCTCCATCAACACCCGGAGCTGCGCCGCAGCTCGAGGGTGGGGCCGGCGCGAACCTCCCAATCTGTCCCTGTCAGGATTAAGCACTACGTTGAAATCCCCACCCCACAGCACTGCCCCCGGGCCCAGAGATTCCACAAGCATCCACACTTCGCTAAAAAACTGGGGGGCTTCATCATTAGGCCCATATACCGACACCAGTCTAACGAGGCACCCGGCCAGAGTTCCCAAGACCATAACATAGTGACCCAGGGGGGTCCAGGATAGTATCACGCGTGTGCCAAGGAAGGCCCTTTCGAAGAACAATGGCTGTGCCCGTGCGTAATTAGAATATCCTGCAATGAATTTTTCCCCCATCCAGCCCGCCCACAAGCGCGAGTACGTGTCACGCATCAGATGTAACTCCTACAAGAAACATATATCCGGCCCGTGGCGATTCAGCAGCGCCGCTATAAGCCGCACCTTTCTGCAGTCGTTCAAGCCCCGCACATTCCAGGTGATAGCTTTGAGCGTACGCTTGGTGTTAGAGTTATCAGCCATTACCACAGCACCTCAAGTCGCGGGCAATGAAGGAGAGAGGGCCAGAGAGGGGAAAAAAGGGGGGGAGGGAAGAAGACAAGGGAAATACAGCCAAAAAACACCACATACAGGACGACCACCACCCACCCAACCCACCCCCTCCCACTGCAGCCACCCAACTAGGCTGAAGAATAGCCACCCATCTCCAACCCGGCCGCAAAGGGCCAACATCAAATCACAACATGGGACTCATCCCAGGGGGGTAGCACCAGGAAGCTCGGCGTATCCCAGCCCAAAGAGCTGGGTGGCTGGGCAAGAGCCCATAGGGAGCTCACAATATCAGGCGGGCGGTCAACCCACGCAACACCCAGTGGATACGAATTACCAAAAAGAGCAAGTGCCAGTGTGGCAAGGAACAATGAAACACTATTGTACAATGGAACCAGTCAAACAAGGGAGGTTGCTGCACAATAATCAGTCATTCTCGTTGAGCGTATCTCCTGCCAGTCGATCGTCATCCACAGTGGCGGCCGGCTTCGATCGTTTAAGAGTGCGGGCGAACTTGGCGGCCAGCTTGGGATCCGTAAAGTAGGATGTCTTGCCGGAGTGAAACACTCGCAATTTCGCCGGGTATAGGAGAGAGTACTTAATGTCCTGCTGCTGTAGCATCCGCTTGACAGGCACAAAATCACGACAGGCCGCCTGGACCGACTTCGTGAAGTCTGGGAAAAATGAGACAACATTGCCCTGATATCTGGAGTCCGGCAGATCGCGGGCCTTGCGAAGCACTGTGTCCCGGTCCCTATAGTTCAGCAGCCTCGCGATGATGGGGCGGGCTGGGGTGCCCGGGGGAGGCCGCGGGCCCTTGGATCTGTGGGCGCACTCCACCAAGCACACAGACGACAGGGCGTCCCCAAAGAGGGCCCGAAGCATGTCCTCCACATAGTCCTCCACCCGAGTCATTGCGGTGGACTCGGGGACTCCCAGAAGCGCAGGTTATTGCACCGGGACCGGGCCTCAAGGTCCTCATTTTTGGCGCGGCTGACCTCGAGTACCTTCTCCATACTTTGAAGTTTTTCTCGTGTCGCTGTACCCTCATCTTCCAGTGTGGAGGTTCACTGCTCGACCTCCCCGATGCGCTCATCGTGGTTGGCCACTTTATCTTTTAGCCGGTCCAGGCGGTCGGACATAGAGTCGATTTTTAAGTCAATGGCTGCAAGGGAGTTCTTCAGCTCAACAAACATGGTGCGTATGCTGGGCTCCGGGTCCGGCGCAGACGCCATATTCTTTCCTTCAAGCTCCTCCACCAGGGGGTTGATCGCCCTGGGGGTTTTGCGAAGGTCAAAGGAGAGTTTAGGTTGTTTGACATCGGCTTTGCCCATGATGCCCAGACTGCACACCGTCCGCCGGTGGGCCCCCCACAGCGCAGTGTGGACCAGGGTCAGCCAGGCAAGCCACACTACGTGAAGCACAAGTCACTCACCGGGGGCCAGGGGCCTCAAGGCCATCACAGAGCCTGCCAAAAGTGGGGGGAGGACAGCTCCCATTGTCCCCAGGGCCAGCCAGATCCACCAAACACCACGACGGGCTGTCCCCCGATCGAACCCCCAGCCAAAGCAACAGAGTCCGCCCAGACACAGGGCAATCAGACGAGCACGTGTAGACAATGCGGGGGGTCCACCCGCCCCCCCGAATCTGCCCCTGCAGTCCGCCAAGGTCCGCTGATGTGCAAGCCGTAGGAGGCCCAAAGGCCGCCCACCGCAGGGGACCAGACTACTCACGTCCCAGGGGTCAGCTTCACAAGTGCGCGGAAGAGGCCACACACCGCACCCCTATCGCGGTCCGCAGCCAGGCCAGCGCCATCCGCCCAGGATCAAAGCAAGCAGAGCAGGCAGACAGATCAGAAGCGGGGGCCCGCCAGACCCCCCCCGGAGCCGTCACTTAAAACTGCCAAGCGGCGCTAGTGGGCAGGCCACAGGAGGCACAGAGTCACTCAACACAAAGGGCAAGGCCCGATCCCACGCGGGTCCCAGGGGGCCTCTCTCACTGGGGTGCAGGTGAGGCTATGGCGCGCGCCCCGCCGATCCGTCCAACCCGCTCACACTGCGCGAGTGTGCCGGAGGGCCCAGTCCGCCACCCGAGTGGAGAGCAGAGACCCCTGCCCCCTGAACAACGGCAGCACAGTCCAGGCAAGCGGGGGCCGGGCTCTGGTAGGTCCGCTGCACCAGTCCTCCGTAGAAGAGGGCCCACCTGGCGCCACACCAGGCGGAAGGAGCGCACGACTAGGAGAGCCCGGCCAGGGGCGAGCCCCCCAGATCTAGGGCCGCAACCCAGCGGGCCGGCCTCCCACCGCTTCTCCGCTCCTCACGTGCAGACCGCAATGGGGCACCCCTGCCGGGCGATCCCTAGGCCGACTCTCCCCCGCCCGGTACCACCGCCACTCACTGTGTCTCTCTCAGGGCCGCAGGGGACTCCACGGAGAATCAAATCGAGGTCCGGTAGGCAGTGCCGCAGGCCGCTCACCCCGGTCGTCCCTCAGCAATCGCGGGCCTCTGGTCCTCACCACAGCCGGCGCCGGTCCTCACCGTCAGCTTGCCACAAGAATGAGGCCTCCGCTCCCCCTCCGGTCAGAGTTGCAGGCACCACACGGGCCCTGCCAGACAGGGCCGCAGTCAGGCCGAGGCCGCCAATTCACCGCAGGGAGGCGATCCCGCTTCAAATCACCGGAGCCGGTTCCCCGCCAGAGCCAATTTCGCCATCAGAGGCAGCATCCCACACCAAGTCAATCCCACACCTTTGCGGGTTGCGATGGGCAGGCCACCCGCAGGATAAATGGCGGATTAGCTGCCCAGCCTGCAGAGCCTCACAGCCTGGCGGCCATCTTGCAGCCGGCTCGCTAGCACCCCCACAATTAACATACTTGTGATAAAGAAGGGCGACAAAGGTTATCTGTGAAAACTGCTTAGGCAAATAAGTGCTCCCTGAGAACTAGGAAGAATGCCTGTGCCAGTCAAGTCAAGTTAAGTCAAGATACGCTTTATTCGATTACAATATATGTAATCATAAAAGCACAAGACATATCAAAAACGACATACATACAATATAAAACTTTAAAATGCAATAACAGCCAATTAAAAATTACAAGCAAATCTTTGGGATAGCATAGGTTAAAATGTTACAATCAATACCATGATCTCGCATCAATATACAACCCTAGCGTAAGTGAACTAGTAATCAGTTAAAATTAGGTTGTGCCTTGCATTGTTTTCCTGGTTCTGACCACCCCTTTCAGATATTTTGCAATGTGGTCGGTAACAATTTCATCATCCAGAAACAACAACTTTATATAAGCAGGTCGACAAAGTCTCAAGCCTTGCAGTTTCAGATGAGGCAAAATCCACCTTTTCCTGAATAAGATGTAAAATTTACAAAAAAATATGATGTGGATTGTTGACTGTACTGCAGTGTCATCGCAGGGGCACGGACAGAGAAAGCGTGACCAATCATTTGGCTGAGGAAAGGTAACTAGATTATGAAAGTTGCCTAGGCGTAAACGTGTCAATAATAACCTATCATAATTACCATGAGTAGATAATAAATAAGGTTGTATCCCCGCCTTAGTCAAAAGCAATTGATTGGCCCGGACCGATGGTTTCATGATGTTAGAGGATAGCCTAATCGACTCTAAATGATTTAAACATAATGCCTTCAGGTCCCTTCTCATGAGACGGGACAGGGTCTTAGGATTATCAAAAAACGCAGAATGATCTAGATCCTGCATAACATTTTTGATGTAGACAAGCCAGGGAATGCATTTTGCCTGATGGAGGTTCAGGCAATCTTTTATGACATCCCGATTGAGACCTGTGGTTGCACCTGTCCACACCCTATGCCACAACAAGATCAGCTGGATTTTAATAAGGTCGGACAGGTACGGCAGCCCCAACTCAGCGTGACAAGTATACGTATCCGTGCTGTTTGGCACAGCTAAGAGATACCTCAGGAACCCGTTCTCGACTTGCTGAAGAGACTCCACATTAACATGGCCCCAGATACCAGCTCCATACAGAGCGACTGAGACACATTTAGCTTTATTAATTACCAACAAGTCATCAATAGAGTGCTTTCCCAGTTTCCTAGCAAAGTTTATTAAGGCACTGATGGCTTTAGCAAAAAGCAATTTTCTGCAATTAACAGCTTTAGACCAAGAATCCCTTTTATCGAATACGATTCCCAGGTATGTGCCAGTCAATTGGTTCATAGTGCACACTGAGCTGTGCAGCAGGCACTCAACCCACCAATCTGCTATAGCGGACGCATTTTTGCAAATTGTTTCGTAAATTGCACCAACTGGTGATGTGTACGCTTGTCTAAAAGCCCCTTTTATGCGTGTTTTTATGTTCATTCGTTTTTTGTTGCAGCATTTGACTGTGATATTTAGTTTTTTATTTTAACTGTTAGAACTAAGAACGGCGGAGGCAGTTCTGCCAGACCCGGATCTGTGCTTTAACGATTTCACACTAACTTGCCCAGCAGGCGCTCAACCCATTGAGCCCCTACAGTGTACATACTTTTCATAAAGCATCTTTTACTTCCTTGCAGTTAAGTTCATTTTCCATACTGAGCTGCGCAGCAGGCGCTTAATCCACCAAGTTGGCATAGCAGACACACTCTTTATAAAGCATCTCTTGGATGGTGGGTTTAACTTTTTGTTGTGCTTTCAGCAGTGTGTGTGTTTGTAGCCTGTCTTACGTTTGGTCGCATTTCGTGTTTTTGCTTTTGTCCAAAGATGAAGTGATTTGTCCCAAATCACTGGATGTTGAGCCGATTCGCCGGGATTCAACCTAGTTCTCTACAGTTCCAATATCAGCAGCTGTGTCCTTATAACCACATCCTTACAATTAACATACTTGTGATAAAGATGAGTGACAAAGGTTATCTGTGAACGTTGCTTAGGCAAACAAGTGCCTCCTGCGAACTGGGAAAAATGCCTGTGCCAGTCCATTGGTTCACAGTGCATACTGTGCTGTGCAGCAGGCGCTCAACACGCATTCCAGCGATGGCATAGTAACTCATTTTGTGTACGGCATCTTGGTGAGCCCTCACACCTTAGCGTGGTCTCAGGCTGCAGCCAAAGTCAACAAACCTCAAAGTTCACAGGAAGAAACCAAAGCACCCAGTCAGTTTGACGGTTACACAGAGGAGGAGATCGCCAGGTACATCAAGGCAATAAGAACCGATGGGGCACCAGGACCAAACGGCATTCCTGCCCAAGTTTTTAAGTCTGCACTAGCTTTTTTCGCACCCATTCTCACTCCGCTATATATCCACTCATATGTCACAGCAATAATACCACAATCCTGAAAAGGTTCAATCCTGTTTCCAATACACAAGAAAGGACACCACTCGAACCCTGCCAACTACAGGCTAATAGCCCTCCTCATCATCGAAGCAAAGGTCTATGCCCGTCTAATACTAAGGGACCTAGAGGACTGAGTGGACAAGAACGGCATTCTACCGCCTTAACAAACTGGCTTTAGGGCTAACAGCTCAACTATGGATAACATCTTGGCGCTTTCTTACCTTTCTAAGCAAGCAGTAAAGAGACACAATCTGCCCTTGTTTTGCTGTTTTATAGACTACTCTACGGCCTTCGACAGGGTCAACCGAGGAAGACTATGGGCAAAATTCGAATCCTGGGGGATTCCAGCAACCCTTTTAAAAGCGATAAAAGCCCTTTACGAGGGGACATGGGTCTGGGTCAAACTAAGTCCAACAACTGCAACCTCGAGAATCGAAACTAACATCGGGCTAAAGCAGGGCTGTGTTTTGGCCCCACTATTATTCAATCTGTATACGGCAGACCTGGGGCAAGCTCTGAAAGATGCCAGCCTAGTACCTCCGATATTGGGTAAGATGACCCTCGCAACCCTACAGTATGCGGACGATACAGTGATCATGGACCACACTAGGGTGGGGCTCCAAAGAGCCTTAAAAAGTCTAGCAGTGTATAGTAAAGAAAATAGCCTGCAAATTAATGAGAACAAGAAATAGGTAATAATCTTTGGCAAACATCCTCACAAAAAGCAAGCATCCTGGTTGCTGGGCGACCACCGAATTTGGACAGCTACACCCTACAACTATTTGGGGGTATGGTTTACAGAGAGGGCAACAGCAGCTAAACACATAAAGGAGCTAACTCCGAAAATTAATAGAATAATCCTTTCACTCAGACGTTTAAGCTATTGCCTAGCAAGCCCATCCGTAAAGCCCATGCTGACAGTACTCAGGGCAAAATTAATTCCAGCAATCACTTACGGTCACCTAGCCTTCCCTGGTGCACTGGAGAAATCCATTACCGCAGCCCAGATAAAAGCGTATAAGATCGTGCTACAGGTGCCCAGACGAGCAAGGAACACCAGGTTAAGGCTGGAAATAGGACTAAACGGACCGGATTTGGCACTACAGGGGGACCTAATAAAATATTATATCAGAGTGCTTAAATCCCCCGAAACTACTCTTAAACACTTTCTAAAAACAATCTTCATGGCAGCGGGATCCCCATTGTACTCTAAGCTGGACCAAGCAATAGACTCATTGAAAATAGAGGCAGAGAGCATGCCCCTACATGAAATTCCACACATTGCCTGGGCTAATGAAGTGAAGCGCCAAGTCAAGACCATCTCGTTTGAACTGGATCGATCCTCACTCCAGCACAACTCCCTTACACTGGCACTTGATAATTCGTATATCCCTGGGAAAGCTCAACCTTATATGCGAGACCCACTCTCAGCCCAAGCTAGAAGGAAAATCCTGTTTTTGCGCCTTACCGCCCTTAAGATCCCGGAGTTCAACCCAACATGGGCGAGGAAAGACAACACTGTCTCCGGTCGGCTCTGCAATTATCACAGAGAATCCTGGTTTCATCTTTTATGCTGCTGCCCCAAGATGGCCAGCGATTGCTATCGTTTGTTACGCCCGGTCCTAAGGGATAAGGGCCTCAGAACTTGCAAGGATGCTTCAGATTGGTGCTTTTCAGAAACTGCCACCTGCTTACTTTTTTCAAAAACACAGAGATCCACCCTTAAATAGATTACAGAAAAATGGACTCACAGGTCACGTGTGTTTCCTACAGTGGTTGGAAGCACACAGTGTTTATTTAAATACCCCTCACACACCAATAGGGCCCTTGGTGTCATGCTTCATCATGGGGGTCTTCCCGCCCCGCTGCGGGACGGGGCGTGCTACGACCTACGACTACGTGGGAGCACTGATTTTCCAGACTATGTGTGGTGTAGGAAAATGTGAGTGGAAGGGTCAGGGGTGAGTGATAAAAGTGTATTAAAAAGTACCTGGCTCCTATGGACTAGAAACTTTAATATTCCTTAGAGCTGGTACTGCTAAAAAAGTGGGTCGGAGGTATCCTGCTTTAATGAGCGATCCCTCCTGTGTATGTCAACATGTTTCGAAGCTCACAGGCTTCTTCTTCAGGACAAAAACAGATCCCTTCTGTTCTCACTATGCTATCGAGACAATGTCGGTTGAATAGGTGAATATGTAAAGTGATATATATACAAGTAGTGTTACTAAGTGAAGAGGCAATAAATCATGCACAAGATACAATACCCACAGGTATTCTATATGGTAATTTGTTTTTTTGGAGTCAATGCTCCATGAGCCTTAGAACGGGTGGGAAGGGTGCCTACAGTCATAATTAACTCCAGGACACTGCCTCGCTTAGGTATCGCCTCCCCGCGGCTCGGTTGCACCTGAGCAGGCAAGTTTATTCATCAAATCAGAATCGCACTTGATTTCCAGCAACAAGCAGCAGAGTCCAGGGTCGTAACTATTCAGCAACTAAAGTTAAGATTAATAAAGACGTAATTAGCAAGGCACCAAATTGCCCTTAATATCAAGGAAGAGGAAAGAGTCAAACAAGGACATCAGGAAACTGCTTGCCTGCATTATGGGAGGGACTACGAATCCCCAAACACTGCAGGCGACCGACGAGCCCCGCAATTGCCCGCTCCTTCTCCTGATGTCTTTGGCACTTTAAAGCGCAGTTAGAAGACCCACGCCACGGGACGTGAACGGGCAAAGCATGGGCCAAGGGCGGGCCCGTCTGCGTGTGTTTGCAGCTGGATGAGGCTGGGCTGGGCCACCCCCATTGGCTTTATCTTGTAAGGTTCTCACTCAAGTACAGTGTAGTTATTACTTTGGCATTTGAGTAATTCTTTCTCTGCCCCACCGAATGATAGTGAAATGCAAAGCTCACCTTCTGTGAAGACTGGTGCTACCACTCTGATTGGCTACATTAGGAAGTTAGTAGGCGCTATAAATAAAGAAATAGAAAATGCAGAACGAGGCCTATCTGCCACCATTGTGTTGGTTCCTGGCCCTTCACTACTGCCTGAGCCAACAGCACAGACCGTCATTGAGTCTGCTCACTCTATCACTGCCCTTTCGCAAGCCCCACAAGTAGCATCCTGTGCAGCCCCAATGCCTACTGATCACAGCCACGATAGTAGTCTCCTATCAGCATCACCCCACAATAAAGCTCCACCCGCCAAAGCGGAAAAGACGCCGGGGGCAAGGAAAGGGTTATTGCCCTCTGATTCTCAGCCTGTTATGAATACTGCTACCAGCTCAGTTCCTACTAACGTGCATCTGCCTGGGGATGTAGACACATCCCATGGTAAAACGTCTTGATATCGTAAGGTGACTGATGGAAAGCTTTCGTCTATCCATCACCAAACGTCGGTCCAGGTGTACACTTACATCTGTCTGGGGCTGTGCAAATGGTTTCCACTATTCCTGTTAGTAGCTTAAGCCTGGCTTTGGGCGATGTCACCAATAGCAATACAAACAGTAGTGTTCCTGTGCTGCTCCACTCTAGTCATGTCCGTCATGCCCCTGATCAGAGTGCAATGGAAGGTTCACTCCAGCCGGAGATAGGACTGTCTAAGGCCAGTCATCATCAGCCCTCGCTACTCACTGATATGAACCAATGCTCTGTATTCGCTTCTGGCAGCTCAGTGGGGAATGGGAACAGGAATGGCACAGAAGATCCCTCTGATCTAGTGACCATCAATCTGCCACCGGCTTGTTGCCCCTATGTGATAGTAATGGTCAATGTTCCCCCTTTGATACCTGGCACAAATGAAACCCTGGATCAGTTAAATTGGCTTCAATCTAAGGACATATTTCTGATTGACAGGGCTGATCAAATCCTGATGACTAGAAGAGTGGGATGGATTGGACTGTCAGAAAAAGCTCTAAAGGGGGGTTGTGTGATTATTAATTACATGCAATCAAGATTTGCGGGTCAGTCTCTGTCAAGTTCGGCGTCAATTATCCCATTTGCCCGAAACATTGAACTCCTCCCATTTAGCTACTTTTACTGACATCTACGCTGTGCCCCATTGCCATTTTTCTGCAAATCACACAATCAGACGCTGACTGCCCATAATTCATCTCACTCCCCTTATATTGCCTTGTCTAACAGGTTTCAAGAATTGAGTTCCCTGCAGGACAATGACTGACTCTCTCCTACGAAGGAACTTTCCCTTTCTAGCACCATGGACCACTGTGTAGATAAATTGACGGACCAGGTCACTGACCCATTACGTACAATCCAATTTACGGGTCCTCCCACTGTTATTTCCTATCAACCATCGGTGCATGCTAACCGACTCACTGAGTTATCCTTGAGAGCTAACCAACAGGTTCACGAAGGAGCAAGCTAATTTGCTACATGGAATATGTGTGGGTTTCAAAATAAGTTGGATTCCCCTGATTGGCTTTATATTACTTCTATCTCTGATGTTAACTGCATCCAGGAAACTTGGTATGTGAACCCAATTGATGTTGAGGGTTTCTCTTCCCACTTCCTGGGTGCTACACCATCTCCAGCAGGGTGGGCCAAAGGGAGCTTGCAGATCCTTATATCGAATACACTATCTGTTAACCCTAGAAGGCTGGTGTTTGCCTTACCCCATTCCTCGTTTCTGTGGTTGTTATCAAGGGTGGCCCGAGTTAGCGGTGGTCAACTTTTATAATAATGTATTTGTCTTCTCCCGCAGTACGATGGTACATGCCCTTGATGCAGGGTTGGAAGCCTTCCTGCACCCAATCCATTGTAACTTCTTTATATTATGGGCAGATGATTTTAATACCCAGGCATGTCCCCTCCCGGCAAAGCAGATAGGTGGAATTACCAATGTAGAGGGTATTTGTATCCCACATTTCCCACATAATGACTATGGGAATGCACTGAATTCCCTAATTTTGAAATATGATCTTCTTTTGCTGGAGAGTAGATGCACAGGTAATGGTGAGCAGACTCCCTTTTTGATCAGCAGAGATGCCCACACTATTATTGACCATGTTTTGATCTCCTCTTCTGCAAGTGATTTGGTCTGTACACCTTGTATTATTCCGACATCAATGTGTGACCACAACCCACTAGTCTTGTCAATGTCCTTCTGGGTTAAAGGCGGCAAAGAATCTGTATGTGTAGCTAATATTGCCCCAGCTAGGCCTAACGGTGTTCGTGTGAAATGGGCAGGAAAGGATCCCATAGTGTATTACAACAATTAGTAAGTAGGAACTCAGTTGTGTTTAATTACTGTTTGGAGAAGGTGGTGAACCATGAAAAGATATTGTCCACCTTTGATCAGATTATCGGGGCACTAAATTCACTACTCACATGACCCCTACGATCTAGCTAAACTAGAAACTGTGGGTGGATTGACCACTCGTGTAATCAGGCTTCCAAACTTTTGCAATCGGCCATGCACTGCTCCCCCAGGGACCATACAGTTCTTAAGCTTCTGCGTAAGAACTGTAGTGAGGTACTAGCAGCCAGGAAGAAAGTGTTACAGGAAAAGGCCTGGTAAAAAGTGCTTCCGGCTGCTGAGAAGAAAGACACAAATTTGTTCTGGAGTACGGTTAATGCCCCTTTCTTAAATAGTGATACTATCCTAGAGTTCAATTCCTTTGTCTCTTGCGAATCATGGATGGCACATTTTTCAGGGATTTTTGATCCGAATTAGGAGGTTAGCTGGCTAGCCGTGGGCGAGAGGGAGTTCGTAGGAATTATCTCCCATTAGACATTACCCATGAGGAAGTTCTCCTCGCCCTAGAACAAAGTGCAGGTGGGAAAGCACCAGGTCCTAACTGGGGTACCAGTCAATGCGTTCAAAGCATTGAGGGATTTATGGGGCCCAATTTTGACACAGGTGTTCAATAAGGCTGCAGAGTTCAATAAGGCTGCAGAGTGTACGTTCCCTCCAACCTGGGTAGTCTCCATTATAGCACCCATCTTCAAGAAGGGAGACAGATCAGACCCCAAATGTTATCACCCCATTTCCCTCCTAGACTCATCAGCAAAACTGATGAGTAAGTTACTTCTAATGAAATTTGAGGAATGGACACTGGATAACTCTATTCTATCAGAGGTACAATTTGGATTTAGGAGGGGCCTGGGGACAGTCGAGCAATGTGTGAATCTCGAGTTGCTGATTGGAAAGTATACCAGGGCCAAGGTAGGATCCCATTATCTTTGTTTGGCTGATTTAAGCAGCACATTTGACTTGGTTGACCACTCAATTCTTTGGTCAGACTTGATCTCCCTTGGTGTCCCAGAGGGTATTAACTGCTTGCTTGCACGGTTGTGTGAAAACTTGTCATCCAAGGTCCAGTATGGTCCCAATGGGGAATGTTCCTCCCCCATTTAGAGTAAAGAGGGGAATTAGACAGGGCTGTGTATTGGCACCATTTTTGTTTTCACTCTTTATTAATGGTGTTGATGGCTTCCTTCAGGCTCTGCAGGTCGATGTGCCCAGTGTCGTCGGCCGTCTTATTCCTGTCTTGTTATATGCCGACAACAGTGTCCTACTATCTAGGACACCCATTGGCTTGCAGAAACTGATGAATGCATTTGGGGTCTTTATGGAATCTAGGAAAATGGTGATTAATAAATCAAAAACGTATACAATGGTCTGTGGGACGGGTTTTATTGGGGGCTCACCAATAGCAAGAGTAAACTCCTTTTGCTATCTAGGGATACTTTTTTCGAGCAACCGCACATGATCCCAACAGATTTTAAAAGTCAGATCAAAGATGAGCAGGTATTGCAAGGGGGTTTTTAGGTTTTCTTATAAGTGGGGCAGCCGGCCGATTAAGGAGATGATCAATATATATATGACAAGAGGGTTGCCTACTGCTACATTTGGGGAGGGCTGTGCGGCTATACCCCTAGTAACTCCCTGCAGGTTGAGAAGAATGCCTTTCAAAAGTGTCTGCTATGTTTACCAGACTCTGCGTCATCCCTGATTGTTCAAAAGGAGTTTGGGTTGCAATTTTTGGAAAATTTGCTCTTATTAAAACACTTATTACTTTGGTTTTCCATCTGGTCTAAAGTTGAAACAAGTTTTACCAAATTGGCTGTTTTAGATTGTCTTGCTTTGGACCATGTTTTTAATATCCCTTGGCTTTCTTATATAAATGAGTCTTTTAGAACACCATTTTTCCGTATTGCTAGACCCACTCCAGTCTATCCCTTGACAAGAATATAATTAAGGTATCATTTTCTAAATATAGGCAGGATCATAGAATCATAGGATGATAGAATGTGTAACGAACTGAGAAAGCCAACAGTTGCCTTTTACATGTCGACTGATTCACAGGTTGGATGTAAATATTACTTGTCTTGGGTGAACAACATTCAGCACACTTTTGCTCTGACTAGGTTCTGTTTGGACACAGTACATCACCTAGTTGCCTTTCCCGAAAGAAGGTACAACCACCGGATATGATCCCTTGTCCCTGTGATGGTCGGTCTAAGCAAAGCACACAGCACTTTATATTATTTTGTGAATTTTTTAAGAACCTGAGGAGACATTATCTTAAACCAATTCAATGCACAGAATAAGAGAGACTACAAAATTACACTAAGCTATTTGTTTGCACTTGAAGACCCATCTGTATGTGTTAGTGTTGCACTTTTTATAAGGGGGTAATACAGCTCAGAAAAGCATTGTATCCTAGACTTTAATACAAGGGAAGACATGGCTGTTTCTTACTTACATGTTTTTATTCTTACCACTTTTATGGCTGTTTTTTAACTATGCCAAATAAAGTTTTGAATCTAATCTACGACATCCAGTAATATATACAGTAGAAGTTCCAACTGCCAGATGCAAAAATCAGGGCTAAAAATAGAGGCAGGTGGGCTAAGAACTTGATGAAAAATTGGGGCAATTTTGCATTGCCATGCATCCCCCACTTGTAAAGGCCTGTTTAAATATTCAAATAGGATCAGACGTCACAGGAAAAGACTCTGCTTCATCTTGGATGGGGAACCACAGATTAAATTCTCTGGACAGAACACTATCTTGGAAAGGGCACTTTATAGGCTTGTCCACACCCTTTCCTGGAAGTCATGGATTCGGTGTGGCTCACAGAGAAAAAGACCGAGATTGATGCCTTTGGCCGAGTGCAATTCTGCACAAGCCACAATTGATTAAAAGAAAACCTAGCTGCAAAACAACTTTAGGCAAAATCACATTTAGGTGAAAAATGACCCTTGTTGCAAAATAATCAGGAGTAGGCTATACTAAAGTTTTATGCCAGCTTTGCATAACAAAAGTGACGCAAATCCGGGCAAAATGTTTAAAAAAAAAATGTTGCAGTGAAAAACTTGTTTTGAGCTGGAAAGTCACCACAAAGCAGTGCTTAGTGTTGCTATGCATTTCTTTGCGTCAAGGGGGCGTGCCATGTGTGGTGCATGAGCGTACCCATGCAATCATCCATGGTTTTTGACACAAAGCCTTATCTTCTAAAAAAAAAAGTAGACAGGGTTTTGCTTAAAAAAATAAAGCCATTTTGACATTGGCGTTATCGAGGAGAAATGTTTTTATTTCTAAAAATCTTTTCTGGCTTTGCATGTGTGCTGCTCTGTAAAACACACATCGAAAATGGGAAAAGTTTCAAAGTTAATCAAAGTGTCATGTATTTTGTACTGGTATTGTACCCTTTCAGTACAAACCCTATGCTACACATGACGCAGACACCTTTGCACTATGGTGCAAAGGTGTGTGTGTGCTGCTGGCTGCCTGGTTGTGTGTCAGTGCTAGGGAGAGAGCAGGACAGTGCTATAAGCTCTGTAGATATGGTGTTTTCCTGCTCTCTCCCTCTCATGCAACACATTAACTTTGGTTGCTGTGCTTCGTTGCAAAACATTTGAGTAAATATACCCCATAGTATTCGATTTAGGTGCAAACTCACCATGTACAGAGGCAAAAATGTGGTAGCAAGATGTCAACATTAGGCTTAAAGGCTGTGTACCATGCATTGTGCATCAAAAGTGCTTTATTATGCTGAGGTCCATCCGACTGATCAGATCTAAAATCGGCAGATCCCTTAGGAAATATCAATTTCCCCAAAATCCGGAACTGTCACAAAGATTATTTAGGGACAGGAAAACCCTGAAAAGAGAGGTGTAGGCCTTTAAGAGAAATAGACAAGAAATTCTATGGGCTAAGCTCTTACACGCCTCCAAAAAACAAGATTCGAAGAAGTTTTTGAAACTGGTTAACAAAACCGACAAAGGTACAAGGGCAGCAAATAATGCTAACATCAGTGAGGATGCCTGGATAGAGTACTCGAAATCGCATTTTGCAGGGAGCTCAATTGGTTAAGCCTCTTCAGAGCCACCCCCAGAATACTCTCAGGTGGTGAGTACTGCCTTTGGCCCGCTGGATTACTCAGCCTTAGCAATAACTAAGATTATTGAGAATTCACAATCTGATTGCGCTCCTGGACCAAATGTTATCCCCCAAGCTCTCTTCAAACAAAATACACCTGCATGGGTAAGCTTTCTGGTGGGGATGTTTAACATCGTATTTGCTGATGGGATCATTCCAGGTAGTTGGAGAGTCTCAATCACCCATCCAATCTTCAAAGGAGGATCGGCCTCGTCCCCAAGTAACTGCAGTCTAATAGCACTGTTGGACGTGGACCTCAAATACTTTTCATCACTGCTGCTTCAGGATTTAACAGCATGGGTGCTTGAAACAGGCAGGCTACCCCTAAACCAGACGGGGTTCACAAAGAGCCAAGAGACGCTTTCAAACTTGATGGCTGTAGGACTAATCACGAAAAGAGCAAACAACACCCCTTACATCGCTGTATTTGTGCTTTGTCGATTTCAAAGCGGCGTTTGATCATGTCCCCCGGGACAAGCTGTGCGAAAAACTTCAGTGTTGGGGATCCCGTACAAACTTATCCACACAAATACTTGGGTTAAGATCAAGGTTGGAGACAGAACCCATTTGTCAAGGGAGGTGAGGACATCGATTGGCCTAAAACAGGGGTGTGTCCTTGCTCCCCTCCTATTCAATCAATACATCTCGGACCTTTCTCTGGCTCTTGATGAGTTGGCATCTCACGCCCTGAGTCTTGGTGGTCTTCTCCTGTCAAACATCCTTTATGCAGATGCCTGCTTCTTCTCAGCAATACTAGAGTAGGGCTACAAAGGTTAATCAACTGCTTAGCGGTGTTTGCAGTTGCCAACCAGCTAAAGATCAACCTTAAGAAAACCAAGGTCATCCTGCTAAATCGGTGCATTTCCAAGCAGAGCAAATGGCTCCTTAATACATCTACAATAGACGAGACAACCAGTTATGTTTATCTAGGGGTCAAGATAGACTCGAGGACCTCGTTTGCACTGCAAAAGGAAGCTGTCAAAGGAAAAGCTCTGGCTCTAAATTTTGCTTTTTCGACTCTAGCAAAATCTTTCTGGGGTCATAATCTTAAACCCCTGTTTACCATTTCAAGTCAAAATTGATGCCAAATCTCTCATATGGAAAAAGAACAATTGATGGACAGAATGCAGAACAATGTCATACATTCACCCCATTCCAGAGATCTGGGCCTAAATCCATCGTTTTTTTGCTCCCCATGCCATTCCAGTTTGAACCCAGCCATATGCAAATCAGTCTTGTCTCTGCGCCCAATGGGAACAGTCCAGCCCGAACTGCTAAGCCAGGTCCTCACTGGACCGGAAACAAGCATCCTGGGACGACCAGTTTCGGGGCATCACCCCTCATCAGCCAGGCTAGCTTGAATCCAGTGATACAGTGAGCCCGGGACCCACGTCTGGGCATACCTGGCGCACTTAGGGCAAGAAAGCAAAAGACACACAGATGATGGACGGAATGCAGAACAAATCAACACTGGCCTGGCAGTTCGGTCTGAACTGTTCCCATTGGTTGCAGGGTCAAGACTGATTTGTATATGGCTGGGTTCAAACTGGAATGGCATGGGGAGCAAAAAAACGATGGATTTAGGCCCAGATCTCTGTACTAGGATGAATGTATGACATTGTTCTGCATTCTGTCCATCAATTGTTCTTTTTGCATTTGTCACCCCGAGTGGGAAGGGTATGCCTAGACATGGGTCAAGTGCTCTCCATGCCACTGGAGTCAGGCTATCCTGGCTGATGATGGGTGAAACCCCGAAACCAGTCCTAGGATGCTTGTTTCCAGTCCAGGGAGGACCTGGCCTGGCAGTTCGGGATGGACTGTTCCCATGAGGCACAGGGTCAAGACTGATTTGGCTGGGTCTAAACTGGGGTGGCATGGCGAGCAAAAGAACGATGGATTTAACCCAGATCTATTGACAGGGGGTGAATGTTTGATTTGCTCTGCATTCCATCCATCATCTGTGTGTCTTTTAACCCTCTCATATGGAGGCAAAATAATGTTTTTTAACAGAGTTTTATATAGCGCAAACTTGTCCCGTAGATATCGGGTATCAGAGCGCTTTACACGAGCACCTGTTACGTTACATGAAGACACATTCATTTCTGTTAGGCACTGGGAGATTAAGTGATTTGCCCAGAATCACAGGATGTTGAGCGTCCTTGCCGAAACTCGAACCCGGTTCCCCAGATTTGAGGTCGACCGCCCTTGCCGTTGAATGTTGGGTTCAGACGCCAGCTTGCTGGACAAAATCACAACACAGACATTTAAGCAAGTCTTCCAAATACCGAGCACGGCATTGTCAACGCAAGTTAGGCTCGAATTCGTGCTGATAAGGCAATCCCTCGCCAGGCCTGAGGGATTCATTAAATGCTGTCACAAGCTGAAGAATGCTGCCAAGGAGTCATTAGCCTATCACATCTGGTCTTAAATTAATCTCTAAAGAGGGAAGGGTGGCCATAAAAGGTATCATGAGGACAGCATCAAAAAACTTGGCCTGAGTGACCTTTGGCAGTAAGACACAAGTGAGCAAGTGTTTCAGAGAAGGGTGAACAAAAGTGTCAGGCTGCAGAGCCAGGTGGAGGATAAAGGAACAGTGGCCAAGCGAGCGCATGGAGGCTGGTGTTAAACACATATGACGATCAAAGGGACCAGCCTTTCCTTGAGGCTGCTTACTATCTTAAAGTCAAGAAGAAGCTACTGTCAATGATACTGGGTGTGCTTTCCACTCTAGACTTTAAGCCTAAAGGCCAGGAGGAAGGGCAATAGGGGGACATGAAGCGCCATTTATGCCATCAGTCAAAGGAAACGCTGCTGCACGCCCTCTGCCCCTGCCCCTGTTTAGGCTTGCATCGGAGGGCTATGTTGCGAAGTGAATTTAAGACCCTAGGAATTAGGACTTGCAGAACTGCAGCAATAGAACCATCAAACCCACGGAACATCATGCTTAATTTTCGGCTGGTGCAGTTTATTGATACTTTCAAAAACTTGTGAAGGCCAAAGACTTCACATAGGGCCCTAGGTCTTTGCCTGAGGCTGGAGCCTTTGGGGGGTGGCAGGGGTTTACGGATGGTCTGAAAGGGGATGCAGTAGGAATAATAACGCTCCAATCCCCTACCCGCCTTGTTTTGGTCAAAGGTGGGTTGCTAGGTGGGGGCGGGGGCGGGGTGGTAGTAAGAACAACAATGCCTTAATCCCCTATCTCGCCCAGTTGAGGGTTTGGCTATTGCAAGCTTTACAGTACGCACTTCATCGCTTCATGGATAGCGGCTGTCCTGCCCTGTTAAGGGTCAAAGGTGGGCTGCTAGGAGAGTAGTAAAACCAACAATGCTTTAATCCCCGATCCTGCCTTGTTGAGGTTCTGTCTATATGGAGGCTTTATATATGCACTGCAGCACTTTATGTATAGTGGTTATCAAGCCTTGTTTAGGTTAAGGGTGGGTCACTAGGGTTTGCATTATGCACTTTGCCACTCTATGTATCTGCCCCCAGCGGGTGCCATGGTGCCGCTTTAGCAATATGTATTTTACCCTCTGGGCGCGGCGAATGAGACTGGTCCCCGGAGTAACATAGTCATGGTGGGGAAATGTGCAGCAGAATCTGGCTCTCACGGTATAGCAGCTGCCCCCATGCTCCGTGCTTAGTTAGCAGTGGGTGCACGTGGCTTTGCATTTTACCATTCCATCTATTCTGGCCCCACCAACGTAATTTGGCCTCCCCCGCTCAGTAACATCATAGCCTGGGCTGGTCAGGGAAGCAGCATTTAGGTATCCTTGTTCCCACTAAAACGCCACCGCCCACCTGAGGCATTCGGGGGAGGCCTCGCTGGGGGGCCACGGTAATGAACCAAGCACTTTACGGACATTAGCAGGTTAGGCCTTTTTATTGTTTTTTATTGGAGAAAGGTAAGGGGAGGCTTTTAATGTGATGTTTATGTTTTTATACTTCTTCTCTTTTTAATAATTATTTGGAAGGTATGTTAAATGTATGGTTTGTATATGTTTATGGTTTTTATCAACTAATAAACTATTTTCACACACACTATGACATCGCATTTAGTTGACATTACTTATCACTGCCAATTCATCCCTGGTGCAGCATCAGAATGTGCGCAGAAAACATTTAGGAGCACACATTCAATTTAAGTGTAAATTACTTATTTTTAGGTGCAAAGTCACTTTTTGTTGTTAAATCATCCTTCCTTTGTCCAAAGAAAGCTGCGTTGTTCTATCACATTTAGAAGCAAAATCACGTTAAAGTGCAAAAGGACCCTTTCCGCAACATAAGCGAGAGTGTGGATACACTTTTAGGAGAATATAACATGTTTAGTAGCAACAGTACATTTAGGTGTGTAATACTCTAGGCGAGTTCATCAAGCGTGATGATGCCGTGGAGACCTTTACTTACCCTTGGTATGGGACAATATTTACAACATTCTAAAATGTCTGCCACAGCACGAGAGATCTGTCCCACATTTCCAGATCCCCATGGGGCTCCAATACCCTACTGACGCTATTGGGAATGGCAGGGAGCCGCCGCCTGATTTTCCATCTCTACAAGGCATTGCGCAGCGATCTTCCGGAGACCCCCCTCCCCATCCAGGCTAAAAGGGCTAGGATATTAACTGAACCGGCGACGGGGAAGTAATGGATTGGTATACATGAAGGGGTCCATACAGTTAGCTCCAATGCTAGGTTTAAATTAATCCAGTACTATTTTATTCACCAAACCTACCTCTCCCCAAGACTTTTGCATACCATCTACCCTACGCCGTCCGATACCCGCCACCAGGGCGGTAACCTAGCGGCGGATTTGCTACATATGATCTGGGGCTGCACAGTCCTAACTCCCAACTGGGCGGTGATGCTGGACAATCTGAACAGGGCTACTGGGTGACAAGACCCGGCAGGTACTATTGGTTCTAATCCCTGCCCCATCCAAGAAAACACTACGTAGGAGGCTTGTCCTACTGGGCTTAGTACTGGCAAAACGCTGAATAGCTATAAAGTGGATGTATGCAGAACCCCGTGGTTCAGGGAGGTCTCTAAATGGGGAGCAGCGGAAGAAATCCGAATGAAACATGTCCCAAGGATAGGAAACTAGAAGATGACTTAAGAGCGTGGACAGCCATGCTGACTGAACCGAGAGCACCTTATATAGAGGCGTCCCCTAGGGAACTGGATGGAGATGGGCACGTTTGACTTTTGAGGGGTATTGTATTAGCACAGCTGTCTGCATCATCCCACTGTGAAGATACACAATTGACTGTATGGCAAAATTTGCACAAGAGCGGGTTAGGGTGGGGGGTTGTTGGGTATGATTATTTGGTCTTATTGCTGGTAATTTCTTTCTGCTTGTAAAATTACTTTGCTGCTTAATGCTGTGATTGCTTGTATCATTTGAAACCACAATGAAGATCATTAAAAAAAAAAAAACTGTACATTTAGGTGGAAAATCACAGTGGGTCCAGCATCAATTGGATTGTGTAATCACATGTATGCATTACATTTGCAGTACCTGGAGCCTTTGTCTTACTGTCCATGCACTGCAATAGGACGCACTCTTTATGTGGGAGGACAAATGCATCTAATAAACAATCGCTAACTGTTGGACTGGAATGATGCAAAATGTGAATGACACTTGGCTCATGGGGGCTGACTTATACAAACCAATGACGGAAGGGGCTGTCCCAAAGCAGCTCTCTGCGTATGTTTCTGATGCTATTGACACATGCTCTGAGAGGTAGCTGTAGCTAGACATAACAAAACAACTGCAGCTTCACCAGCCCAACAACGGCCCAAATAATTCTCCTGGGCACCTCTGCTCCAGTACACATTCCATCAACAAGATGACTCCGTGACATCAGCTGCGATCTGCAATTCCCACATTCAAATCGCTGCACGGTCAACATAGCATTCCATGCTAGGTACCTAAACTGAGTACCACTAAATTGGCTAATAGTAACACTTGATATTTACAAGTGCAGTTCCAAGCAGTATATACTTATCATTAGTCACCTTCTTATCCTCCTTCCATTTTGAAATCCCCTTCAAATTTTTTCCATTTGAGAAAGTTCTTCACTCCATATTCCATTTCATTCTATCTGCCCACACAACTGTTTCTCCTCGCGTCTCCATCACACGAAGAGGCTCTGAAAGCATCTGCGCACCTGCAATTGAACTAGCAGGCAAGCAACAACAACATTGAAACTCCACCTTTTGCTTCTCGACCACTCAAGTCCTGTACTCCCTGACTGTACCATTACACCCTCTTTCATCACAATGCAGAAAAGCACTATAGAAATCCTACAATACAATTCATTGCTCCCTCTTTTTGCATTTCCACAGCCAGCCCATATATCTGAAGACATTCGTCTTCCTCTCCACATTTCAAATGGTGTACACAGTGTGAATTAGGAGTTGTCATGTTTGCCTTATGTAAATCATCCCTATTAGTAAACCACTTGTGGCTGTTAATTAAATAGATGTGTTTATTACCTGAATTCTCTCAACCAAACCATTACTCTGCGGATGGTGCTAGGTTGTACACATTTGTTTGATCCCTGTTGTCACTGTAGAATGGTGTGTGTGTTTGCGTGTGAGTGTACTTCTGCATTTATGTGGGCATGTTTGTGAGAGAGTAATTTGAAAGCTGGCTGCAGAAGAAGTAACTTGAAGACAGAGGCACAACAATCCAAACCAGAATAGTTGGGGAGAGTGGAGAGGTTTCTGTATTGTTTCACCTAATGACAAACAATGACTACCTGGTGAATAGATATGCGTTTTTCTGGTGCTCTTTCTCACTCTCTGCTAGACTGGAAGGGGGGCTTATGGCACTACCTTTGTTGCAAGTGTGTGCTGTTTACAGTGAAAATGGGGGATGGATGAGAGTAAGACTTCAGAATATGGTTCAAATCCAGGATTTCTTTTTATCTCTGGAATCGATGTTAGGGGTATTTATCAACTAGACCAGATATGACTGACACATGGTCAACTGGTGATTGAGGAGTAATCAACAAATAAATGATTGCGTTTAATTGTGAATTAATTCCTTGCTTGGCATTAAAGAAATTACTCACAGGTCGAGTAATGAAGGAGTAGTAATCAGGCGATGTCATTAGACTAAAAGCGTATTTGAATAAGTAACCACTGCAAGATGTGTGTTATAAGGAACTCAAGAAAAATCTTACTGTGAATGTAAGTTGTTCATTAAAGGTTTGGCAAGTCTGCTGAACTGAATAGTTTTTTTTCTGTGATGTTGGTTTCCAAGCCTGATTGTAATATAGATGTACAAACAGAGAGTATGTGAGCAGTATTAATAATAATAATAATATTGCCTGTGGTGGTTTACTCAGCACACAATTAACCGCATGATTATATACACACCTACTGATGTTTTTTTACCTTTAAGAGAAATAGACGTTCCCTAGTGCACAAAAATATCAACCTATTTTCTGTCACATAGAGAGTCCAGGCTAAACCCCTAGAGTGTAGGGGATAAGGGACAGCAGCGTACCTCAGAATGGACGGTAATCTTAGAGCGTGAATGTGGTATTTCCTCTGAAGGTCAAAGTGATCCCCCCAAAAGTGTTTTAATGTTAGTCTTTAATGTGGTATTGTTTGGAAGAATCAAACAGTTCCTCAGAAGATGCTGGGCCATATTATCAAGAACGGCGATTGATTGGTGTGAAGGACATCAAACCTGGGCTTCTATTGGAATTCTCTAGGGCATATTATCAAGCCCCTTTTCGCCGCTTTAGCGGCAGTTTCCTGCCGCTAAAGCGGCAATATTGTTATCGCCGTTCTTGATAATATGGCCCGCTGAGTTATTGTTAAAACTGATGTACTTATGTTATTGTAATTTATTGGCGGTGTGCACTTTTCCCTGTCCCAGATGCTGCTGATGTATTTTATGACAAAACACAGGTGAGTCATGTTACCTGCTTCTTTGAGCATGGTAATGAACAGACACTGAATGCATGAGTGGAAGCTGCGGTATTGATGATAAATGTAAGGGTGGATGCACTTGTCATGTGCACAGTTAAGAAAGGACCAGGTAGTGGTGCTTGCCACAGTCCATGTGTTGAAAGGGAGGTTCATAGTAAGCTTGTCCTGCACATAAGACTCATCCTTGTGCAGTCTTGTGCTGTTCCCTCAATCCTTGTCACCAGTATTCTACTTTCATCTTGTTATTTGCTCAATGTCATGGCAGGATGCCCATTGTGGGCTTTCTTTACAATCTCACACCACATCCTTTCTCAAAGAACATCCTTTTTATGACCTTATCAAAAAAGCCTATTGAGACCCCTACCTGGAAATGTTGTCAATTCAAGCTATGTTTCATTAGCCAGACTCCACTCACAAACCACTTTGAACAGAGGGTCTTTGGCACATTTCCTTGACATATTTCAGCCACTCAATGCCACAAGGTTATGCCAATATACCTTAACTTGAAGCCAACAACATATCCCTCTCATTGAGCCAAGAATCTATTTCCTTCATCAAAAGCATCTCAACATGCATTAGGAATAGCTTTCTATCATACATCATCTTGCCTTATATGTATTCTGGTTTGGGCGCTCTCTGCGACAGCAAAAATAACGTTACTGCTCATGGCTGCAGGAAGACCACTCAGCAGTTACAGCTTACCGTCTTGCTATTGCTCGCGATGAGCTACTTACATCCATTCCCCCGCTGGGTGTCCCAGGGTTTGACTTCTGATAGTGGAGAAAAAGTAGGCTGGGCAGACAAATCCCTGCAGCTGCTTGTCCCAGAGGGCTTGAGGCTGCCTGGTATAAAGTCGAGGTGAAGCAAGGGGGGGGGCACTAGAGGGCGGGCTAGCAAGATGGCCGCACATAATCATCATTATCCTGCATCTGCCACAAAGAACGGGGGCTGCACGTGCCTGCTAGCTGGGGAGAAAAGCGCGGGGAAGCGCTACATACCCGAAAAATAAGCAGGAGAACCGGGGTGATGCTGCCTGGACGGATGGCAAGACAGGCCTGGAAAAACGGAGTGTGAAGCCGTGGCGGCCTGCAACGTATGGTGAGGGGCCGCGAGGGGAAGCTGTAAGCGGAGAGGAGGCTGAACTAAAACACACCGGTGGCTGGGGGAGGGAGCAGCATTCCTGCTGCAGGAAATTGCCCTCAGTGAGGAAAGGAAACACAGCAGCGAGAAGGCAGAGGTACCGGGGCCAGGGGGGGGAGCTGTGCTGAAGTGCAGGCAGGTTGGGGCCCGCACGTAGCTGCGGTGGTGGGCGACTCTCCCCCTGGACTGCTGGGGTTCCGTAGTGGGTGGCAGGACCAGCCCCCTGCTGCCCCCACTGCTCTCCTCCGCCCGACTTACCGGATGTCCCGGGATCTAATGAGGGAGCTGCCGTGTGCGGTCCCTGCACTGACACAGCGGTCGGGCACGGCCGGCACTGGCCGCCATTTTGAATCGGACTAAACAATAATCTGGTGTATGAAAGTGCCCTCTTTTTGCATGGTTGCCCCCACTTTTTGCTAAACTGCTGATGTACTTTGACTGAGTGTGCCCCGGGTCCCTGCCAAACAGGTACCCAGGGCCGATGTTCTTTCCCTAAAACTGCATTAAAAACAAAACCCAATTGGCACTCTTTGGCCACAGGTCAGTCCCTTGTAAATGGTACCACAGGTACCAAGGGCACTGTGGCCAGGGAGGGCCTCTAAGGGCTGCAGCACTTGTTGTGCCACCCTTAGAGGCCCTGTACCTTTACACACACACACACACACACTGCCTTTGCAGGCTGCATGTTTTGGTGCAGAACAAAGTGAAGAGTCGACATGGCACACATCCCTGTGTGCCATGCCTACAACCCACTTCCCTGGCATAGGTCAGCCACCCCTCTAGCTGGATGCACTATACCAGTGGTGAGAGAACAGGTGCATGAGCCCTGTACCCCTACAGTGTCTAAGTCAATTCTTAGACATTGTAAGTGCAGTAATGCCATTGAGTGTATATGGTGCTGAGAGTTTGTCATTACGAACTCCACAGTACCATAATGGCTTTACTGAAAACTGAGAAGTTTGCTATCAAACTTCTTAGCACATTAAACCCACACTGATGCCAGTGTGGGATTTAATGAAAAATGCACCGAGAGGGCATCTTAGAGATGCACCCTGAAAAATGAGCTAACACTAGTGTCCAGGCTGAGTGCCTGCTTGCCAGCTGCCACCACCAGACATGTTTCTGGACCCCTGGGTCGAGAGCCTGCTGCTGAAACAATGCACATCCTGGGACGAGGTGCCAAGCCTCCTTCCCCAGGATGGGCAGGGTCCACGAAGGGGAAGCTTCAAAGGCTTGCCGCCTTTGTGAGCTACCCCAGCTCTTTGCTGCTTCCAGCAACTGGCTCCCACCGGTTCTGACCCCCACTTTGGGCGGGAGAATTGGCGGAAAAACCAATTGAGGAAGGGAGTAGTGTCCACCTTTGCCAACCCCACCCCTCAGGTGGGTGAGGCGAGGTGAAGCACAACTCTCAGTTCCCGTCATCTTGCAGATGTGGGGACCTAGCCAACCAGAGAGAGGCATATGCCCCCCTCCCACTGGAGGGTGGAATAATAGGGAGTGTTCCCACCCCAAGGAAGGGACCCATAGGCCCCAAACTGTACTTACCTGTAACACCCCTAAATTTAGTATTTAGGGGCAACCTTGAACCTTGCCTCCTCAGACAAGACCCGACCAAGAAGAAGAGAAGAAGGACCGAACAGCCGTGCTGAAACTAAGAAGAGGAGGATGCCCACTGACTTGGCCCCAGCCCTACCGGCCTGTCCCCACCTCCAACCTGCTCCAGCGAAATCCCGGTGTGTCCTGCAGCCAGCAACCTCAAGAACCCCGAGGACCTGCCTGCCTTCCACAAGAAAGACTTTGGGGCCGATTCCGATTCGGGCCGGAAATCTCTCCGACCGAGCCGGACCCGGAGAGATTTCCGACTGAATCGGACCCGTGCAGCCCGACCGAACGAGTACGATGCGCACGTATGCCATCGAACTCAAGTCGGCCGGACTCCCATTGAAGTCAATGGGAGCCGGTCGTACAACGCGTACGCGGGCTCCCATTGACTCAATGGGTGCGAGGCGGACAAGGGCGCCCCCTACAGCGTGTATGCGGCGAAGCGACTCGCGCCGTACACGCACAGGTAGGGGACCCATGGGTCCCCCTGTGTGCGACTCGCGTGGCTACGCGTACAGAGAGTCCGACACGGACCCCCAAAGTACGGCTCCGACTGCTCTTTCGAGCCGGAGTGCGCGGCTCGGTCGGACTGCTCGCGGCGCGCATCGTACTTACCCGGCCGGGGAACGTCTCCATTGCGCGGTGCGAGTCGTGTCCGAGCGAGTCGGTCGGTGCGGTTAGACCCGGGAACGAGTCGGTCGGAGCGGTCGGGACGCCCGGACGAGTCGGTCGGCGATTTCGCATCGTACTCGCTCGCCCGGACGCGCGTACGAATCGGTCGGGAAATAGGGCTCCGAATCGGATCCGGTGAATCCGAATCCGATTCGGAGCCCTACCGGCCGAGATCGGAATCGGCCCCTTTGTCTCCTGTGAACACCGGATTTGCTCACCAACAGACTCCGACTCCAGACAAAACCGTGAGTCTGCACCACTCTGCACCCGATGCACACGGCCTGAGTTCGAGTGGCCCAACACCACAAGGAGGTCTCCCCAGCGATCCTTACCTGAGATCTGGTGATCTCTGACCTGCCTCGAAACTCCAAGCGAAGCCTGCAGCCTCTTTCTGGAGGATCCCCCCGACCGCGACCGGAGCTGATAAGAAAACCCGATGCCTAAAGCCACGCTGCACCCAATGCCCCACGGCCTTGGGTGGCCCAACCGACGGTGTCCCAGGCATCCCAACTTACCTCTCCAACCGGAGGTCACCTCCAGAAGATCTTCGTACCCGAACCTGCAGTCTTTGTTGCAACCGGAGAATCCCCATTGAAATCAACAGGGCACCTGACGCCAAAACAGCACCCTGCACCCAGCCACCCCTGCGCCGCTGCAGGTGTACTTTGGATCCCCCTTTGCCCTGAGCCTAACACCAGGAGCTTGGCTCCCACAACCCTGTGGCCTGCTCGTGAGCAGCCACCAACCGGAGGCCCCCTCTCCCCCTTTGGATAACACTGGGCCTCAGCACTCTGCACCCGGCTGCCCTAGTGCTGCTGAGGGTGTTTCAAGAGTGCATCCTTGACCCTGGGGGAACTCTGGTTCTTACCCCAGAATACCAACTCCCACAAAACAGTACTTACCTGCAAACCGTTAACTTCATTCTTCGCTATAGGAATACATTGACTGTTTTTCCTTGAAAATTGATGTGTGAAGTTGGTTTGTATGGAACATTCAAAAACTGTCTATGTACTAAAAGTGAAATAGTTACCTTTTGTCTAGGAGATGTCTCAGTGTGATATCTAGGCATATCACATTGCTTAGCAAAAGTAATCTAAAAAGTAACGTACATAGTAATCTGAAAAGTAATTTTGAAACAGTGACTTACCTGTAATTGATTCAACTGCATTTGAACCTGCATTCAATTGTAAAACATTGCATAGGATTTTGCAAAGCATTTATTTCACTTACCTGCACCAGGCTTGGCTTGGTTCTAAAAAATAAAATAACTTAATAATATTTTTGATACAAACAAATTGGTCTGAGTTCAGTCTTTGAGTGTGTGACATCATTTGCAGCCGAGTGTGTACAACAATTGCTTAACACTACCCTCTGATGAAGCCTTACTGCTCGCCCACACTACCACAAATAGAGAGTAAGGTGCTATCTACTTTTACCTCTGCCTACCTTTGGGGTTCCACTGGAGTCTGTACACACTATACCTCATTTTGGTATAGTATATACAGAGCCAGCTTCCTACATCTGGTACTGCCTGGGCCCGGAGCAACGACAGGAGCAGCCGGAGGGCCCCTTCGGGGGGGGGGAGGGAGAAGTGCGCTTGATTAGCAGGGCACAAGAAGAGCCCACAAAAGCCAGAGTTCAGCGGGAGAGGGTTGTACCGGCCCCTTGAGGCTAATAGGAGACTGAAAGGCAGGCCTGTGGAGCGCACACAGAGAAGAGAGTGCTAAGCCTTTGCAAGGAAACACTGATACTGACATCCCTTCTCCCGGCCGGTCGCTGTACATTTGACAGAGCATTTATTGAGTGGGACCTGAGAAGAAATTGCAGGGCCCCCTCCCCCAAAACGCAAAGACAATTTTGCCCGGCCATTCAAAACACACACTCGCCCTATGGCTCGTGAAGACCACACTGCACTCCCAACTTAAGACTAAGTATGATCCCTACATAGGATCAGGCGTGAACACGGCAGCAAACATAGGAAAGAAGGCTGAGTGCAGCTAGGTATAGGCGCAAGGCCTTCGGCCCCCCCCACTTGGCACGCAAAGACTCAGCTCGCCTAGTCCTCAAACCTGTGCCAGGTATCACTAGGGCTGCTGCTGAGAGAATAGGCAACCATCATGGCATAGACACTGGCGTAATTGAGAAGGCACAAGGGATCTGGAAGCCAAAGAACCAGCAGACTGCACGGCATACCCACAATCAGTGCAATCCACGAACATAACTGACCACTAAGGCCCCCCGAGGAAGCCGGAAGACAATTGGCAAATCTGATGGGAAACAATTAAAGCTGCCTTTCGAGCCCTGAAAATCAACATGGGGGCACAGTCACAATCACGAAACAGACATGATCCTGTGCAGCAGGCGGGAGAGGAGGACCTGAAGACGTTGCTATTGACAATGAAGAATAGCCTCACCTCAATAGAATCCAAAATGGATTCCATGTGCACTCGAATTGACTTTATCACACAAAAGCTGGAAAAGCAAGACGGTAGGATAGGCGTGGCGGAGTAGAGAATATCGGACCTTGAGGACAACACCACCCGTGAAGCCGAGCAAGTGAGGGAAATGGATCGCCTTTTGAAAATAACAGCAGCCAAAAATGAAGATTTAGTGGCCAGATCGAGAAGAAACAACATTTGGATACTAGGTCTCCCAGAATCCACCAACACCGGGTACATGGAGGATTATGTAGAGCGCTTGTTGATGACCTGCTTGGGAAAGGAAGCATTCTGCTCGCTGCTGGTGGTTGAAAGAGTGCACCGGTCGCTAGCGGCGAGGCCCCCTCCCGGGGCTCCCCCCAGGCCTATAGTGGCCAAACTACTCAACTACATGGACCGCGATACCACTCTAAGGCTGGCGCGTGAAAAACAGTCATACCCAGAATTTACGGTGGCTGTCCTGGAGGCTAGAAAGAAATTCCTTCCAGCCAAGAAGAAATTGCAGCAGGCCAACATTACATATGCGATGCTATACCTTGCAAAATTGCGCATAACTCACCAGGGCAAACAACACCTTTGTGTAACACCACGACAAGCCATGGATTTCATAAAAAAGCTACCCAAAAGCCAGAGGAGAGCGGCAGGTTCATCACCAGGAGGCAGAACTTCATCGCAGCGCCGGATGTGGAATAACCACCCAACATACGACCACGTACTGTAGATGAATAAATACCGGCATGAGGCGCGGTTTTATGGAGCTTATGCAAAACTTGTGAAATAACACCACACTAGATGGAAAACACAAGTTGGAAAAGAGGGGATATACATCTGGCCAGCTGCATGGTTATATAAGGGCGCCTAGACTGTGCAATTATGGCCCCAATCACTAAAGATGATACAAGAGCAACGCATCCGATTGAGGACCCTGGATGCTGCGGATGCACCACACTGTGGCCCCGAAACCCCCCCCCCCTCCACTGAAGTGCAGAGTGGAGCAGGAGGGGAAATGCACTGCCCTCTGAGCGAGATAACCCAATAGGAGTACCCTACACTAAATTATGGGCCTTTCTTTCTCGCTGTTTCTATGGAACTTTTTCCTCCTTTTTTTTCGACTTAGTATATCACCTCTTTGTGTTGGAACCCTTTCCATCCAGATTGTACTGACTATTGTTCCAAAAATACACCTTACAGGAATTGTGAAGATTGCACCCACAGCCGTGTGCTGCTGGAACTCTTCCTCATTGAGAAATTCTACTGGTTTGAGGTCTTGTTGGCCTGTTAGGGGAATTGTAAGGGGGATAGGCCTTTTCACTGCAAGTTGGGGTAGCCGTTGTGGGAGGGGGGAGGGAGGGTACATAGTTGTCACAGTGTACGCTCCATAATTAAGAAGACAGGTAATACTGTACAAATGGGTAGACAAAAGAAGCAACATGGAAAAGGTAGCGCTAGTGCCATATTGCAACAGAGTAGGACTGCATGGCTGGTAGCAATGAGTAGACAGGACTGAATCTATTAACATGGAACATCTGGGGTTGGGGAACCCACAAAAACAAAGATACCTCCTACGCTATCTAGATAGACACAACATCCACATTGCTCTGATACAAGAAACCCACACTACTTTCGCCTCACGATGGGCAATGCTTAGATATTTCTCCTCTTATTCCTCCTACTCGAGGGGGACAGCCATTATTGTGTGGAAGAAGAAACTATATGTGGCGGGGGCGATTAATGACCCGCTAGGGAGATACAACATAATATGGGGAAGACTGGCTGCTCATTCAATCACTATAGTTAATTGCTATGGACCCAACACAGAGGATGAGATGTTTTGTGCCAATTTATGGGGATTGGTCACTGACATTGGGTCTTCCTACATCATTTGGGGCGGGGATTTCAACCTAACCTTACAGCCCAACATCGACCGATCACACCATCAGCCACACCACAACACAAAAGCTTAGCGCTTATTGCAGTCCATCTTGGAAGAGCACGGGTTGATCGACACATGGTGCATCATGCACCGGGCAAACAGGGAGGGAACCTGCTACTCTGCGGCCCACTCCAGCTGGTCCAGACTGGATTTTTGGGTGGTATCAAAGAGTATTGGGCCCTGAATTTCACACACGCAACATTTAACTAGAACATACTCGGATCACTCCCCAGTTTGGCTGAGGCTGTGTCCACCGGGACACACTTTTACTCATATGAACTGGAGGCTCCGTGCACTGGCGCTGCTTGACACCTCCTTCAGGATGGAACTGGGGCGGGAGCTGAAGGGATTCCTTGAACATAATATAAATTCGGTCTCCACTCTGGCATTGGTCTGGGAGGACCTGAAAGTGACGATACGGGGTGTGTGCATTGCTAAAGCGGGGGGCATTCTAAAAGAGATCTGCAGTACCTTAAGGGGATTGGAGAGGAAACTGCGGTTGTTAGAAGCGGAACTGGCTGCGAGAGGGGCAGAGAAGGTTCGAGCTGATATAAGCATTAATCAACGAAAACAACTTCCCCCACTAGATATTTATAAAAATTGGTAATATATCCAGACACATATATATGCCCCACACTACTTTTGATTTTCAATCATTTATTATCAAAAAAATACATATCTTTCTTTTTTGTTTTTAATTTGTTATTTCAAAGTTTGTTATAAAAACACATAATTTTACATTGTACATATAATAAAAAATCAACAGCATTTTGCCTAAACAGAAGAAGAGCCCTAAATCTATACTAAAAGCCGGTTTGGAGACAAATTTCATCATGTTTTGGATTTTAGAGTATACTACTCTCTCGAAAATGCCCACTTCAGGTCCTACTTTCTCCAATGTAGGGGTAAATGTGGAGGTAGGGCGAAATCCTGTCCTATTGTCATTGATAGTCATGTCATGATTTTCAAAGAATTTTTTTAATCTAATCTTTCGAAAGAAAGATTGAATGTCTTGACTAAGTTCGAATCGGTTAAGATTAGTACTGGGCACAAAAGATAATCCACGTGCTAATAAATTCATGGAAGGTTCCTCCAGTGCGGTTTTGGATAAGTTAAAAATAGGGATGGGATCAATATGGGCCAACGTCGTCACTCTCTCCAATATTGATTCCGCCTTGTTTGAAGATACTGAGGGGGGTTCTCTGTCTGCTGGTATCGACCCCTCTCTTGGGTCCTGAACCTCACTCTTGTAGTTCCTCGGCGGTTGCCTTAAAAACGGTTATTTCTCATGGGGCCATCAAAGGGCACTCTCCTGTTCCCATACCCCTCAAACGAACTGGGGCCTCCTTCACTGTCGGATTCCGAGGTATCCGAAAACGTGAGTATTTTCCTATTTGACCAATGTTGGTGATCCCCTTGTTGAGTCTGGTCTCTAGTTGTAGTATAGTATTGGGCCCCCAGAAGGATATACTTTTTCTTCAGAAAAATATCGGATATCCTTTCTTAATTTATCCGCTTTTTTCTTTATAAGATAGTCACTAAAGGAATTCAATTCTACATTGACCTCCTCTAGTTTCTTCTTGGCCTCTTCTACAGGATTATTTTTCTTGAGAGTTTCTTCAATGTCGGCAATTTCTTTGAGGAGAGTTTCTACTACCTCTCTGGCCATTTCAATGATAAGCATCATAAGGTCCCTAGAGCACCTATTAGCTATTAAGGGCCATCTTTCCAAAAACTTCTGAATTTCAACAAATAGGCCAGGAATATTCCTTATCCTAAGTCCATTGGGGATAACCCCCGCTTTGAGATATTCAATCATAAATCCTGCATGGGACTTAGTTCTCCTGGCCTTCTTTTTCAAATTGAGGGGTTTAAACCACTCATCATTGTTACACTTATTAAGGGAAAAGGGTCGGTCAGAAGTAGAGCTCTGCCCGAGGAGTCTTGAGAAGTCTTCATCCGTGAAGCCGAGTGTTTTAATACTATCCACGAATAATAAGGAAATCTAATACTTGTACCTCATGCAAAAAAGGAACCAACCGATTTGAGACGTGCACAGCCCCCTTTCCTAGTATGGTGGGCAGATAGGTCAACAATTACCAAAAGTGTCCCACCAGAGAACAGAAGAAGATAAGGAAATGAGACATAAGGAAATGAGACTTAAATTTAAACACCAAGTGAGTCTTGCTCTAAAGAACAACAATCCTATCTACCCTCACAGCAACGTGCCGGGAAATACAATAGAACAATGAGAGAGGGTCCCTGAGGAAAAGACAATTCAAGGGGGAAACAACCAGGGAAACAACAGCATTAATCAACGTAAACAACTTCCCCCACTAGATATTTATAAAAATTGGTAATATATCCAGAAAAATATATATGCCCCACACTACTTTCGAGCTGATATAAGGGAAGCCTTGACAGATTATCAAAACACGGCCCAACGCGAGGGGCGATTCCGCGGCAAATACCACACAGCTAGGCAATTTGGAGAGGGGGAGAGGCCAGGGAAAGCGCTAGCAGAGTTGACATGCAAACCCCGCTCCTCTAATGTTGTCTTGGAAATCAGGAATGCAGAAGGGACCCCCCCATAAAACCACTGAAGAGATCCTACAGGTTTTCTTGAAGCATTACACCACACTATATACAACACAGAGGGTGGCGCCTTTAAAGCTTAAAGATGGGCCCCTACCTGGAGGAGGTAGAATTGGGATGGCTAAGCGATAATCAACGAGAATTTCTCACAGCGGAATTCGAAGAGGACGAAATTAGAGCTGCCATCATGCAGCTTGGGTCAGGTAGGGCTGCTGGACCGGACGGGCTTCCCACCGAATTCTACAAAACATACATAGACAGGCTTGCTCCCTTTCTTAAAGAAACTTTACGTGGAAGCTATGCAGCTGGGAACACTCCCACCTACCATGAGAGAGGCCCTCATCCTGTCCCTTTTAAAACCGGGCAAGCCCGCCGATAACACGGACTCCTACAGGCCTCTGTCCCTAATAAATTGAGATGTAAAGATACTGGCTAAATTATTGGCAAATCGCCTAAGCCTGCTGATGGATGGGCTTGTACGACCGGACCAGGCGGGTTTTGTCCTGGGGAGGGCCACCTCATATAATTTGCGCACCCTGTTCTCAATTATCCAAGATATTGACCCTGAGCTCAGCGCGTTGGCGGTCTTCCTTGATGCCACTAAAGCCTTTGATTCCCTAGAGTGGGACTACTTGCTATCGGTCCTGCAGTGTATGGGCTTTCCTTTAAGTTTCTGTGCGTGGATTCGGCTACTATACAATAAACCCACGGCAAAAATACTCATCAATGACACGCTCTCTCCCCCGTTTGAGATCATGAGGGGCACAAAGAAGCGATGCCCACTGTCCCCGCTTCTGTTTGCCCATGCGGTGGAGCCACTGGCGGCCATCCTTCGGCAACACCACAGAGCTGGCGCTCTGAGGTACCCCACCAGACATGTGCTGGTGTCACTCTATGCAGATGACATCAGGCTCTACATCCGTGACCCCGAGGAAAATCTCAATGGGGTATTGCGAGAGTTTATCAGGTTTTGAGGGTATTCAGGTGTCACAATCAACTGGGAAAAATCTCAGATCTTCCCCCTCACCTCCAGTACCCAGCCTTGTCAACTGGATTACCCACTCAGGTGGAACGCAACAGAATTGAAATACCTGGGAATAGTGATTTGCCACAGTAAAGAAGAACTGCTTAGAGCAAATTATGGCAAAGCGCTGGATAGCATAACTGACTCCATCACTAGATGGATTGGCCTGCCCCTATCTATGGCAGGGCGCATAGCACTAATTAAAATGATAAAACTACCACGACTGCTGTATTTATTAATTAATATCCCTTATGCCCCTGAGAACCATTTTTTCAGGGCCCTGAAGTCGCAACTGATCCATCTTGCCTGGGGGGGAAAGCAACCTAGAATAAAGTGGTCCACCCTCACCCTGCCCTTTGACAAGGGCGGGTTTGAAGCTCCAGACCCAGAACTTGACTACATTTGCGCTCAAGCACATTATGCGCTGTATTGGTTTCACACACTGCCGTTTATGCCACATCTAGTGGTCGAGCAGAGTTATATGGATCCCATACCATTGTCCGGATACCTGGGGGTGAGCTGGGAAAGGACAGGGGACATACATTCTGCGGTGGCCTGCACAAATGCAGCATGGAAAGGTATTGCAAAGAGACTGGGGTCCCCGGTGGTTTAGTCCCCCATGTTACCACTAGAGTGCAATAGCTACAGCCCTGAAACCCACGAAGGAATCTGCCGTTGCATGCTGCGACGCTGCGCTATAAACACATGGGGGGATCTGTACCACAACAGGAAATTCCGTGATAAGGGAGAATTTTTTGAGGGGTGAGACCTCTCACCAATGGAGCTGTTTATGTATATTAGATTGAGACAGTACGTGGTGACTTTCACTCCGGACTTTCCGGAGGAGCCACCAACTTTAGATCCCCTGCATGACATGCTTCAAGTTGCTAGCTCTTCACTTGTGATATTGTAATTACACAGAAGTACAGTCATAGCAAGGGAACAGCCCCGGAGCAGATCGCAGGAGGGCTGGCAGGAGCTGGGCTTCTCGCTCGAAGATGCAGAGTGGGAATACTGCTGTCAGCAGACCGAAAAGATAACGGCTAGCAGCCGGTTACGGATTATTCATTATAAATTTCTACATAGAATGTACTACACCCCGGCTAGAATGTGCAGGTATGGCCTTCAACCCACAGATAGATGCGAGAGATGTGGAGTAGAGTGGGGCTGACTTCCTTCACCTCGCCTGGGCGTGCAGATCTGTGCTTGAATACTGGGAGGAGGTCCGAAAGGCCATATCACAAATGGTGGGTGCAAATGTGAACCTTACCCCACTCAACACACTGCTGGGATACACAGAATACATAGATGCAGTGTTTCTGCGATTTGTGACCCTGGGACTTCTGCTGGCCAAGGTAGGGTTGCATGCAGATGGGGGCGGGGAAGAGCTCCTAAATTCAAGGAATGGCTGTATGATTTGGTTTACTGCCAAGAACATCTAACTATATACTCAGAGATGTTGCCCCCTTGCTCCAGACCACGTGACACATGGGAACCACTAAAGAACTATCTAATGCAAACCCCGGGGGTGGCGGAGAATGCAGAAGGTTTATGAGCAACATAATAGAACATTGCATCCACACCAAGTCCTGCACGGGGGGTTGCTGATTAGAAAGGAAAAACTATGAAACCTGAGGCTTTACTGAATAGATATTTAATGGTCTACTTGATACATAACGTTTGTACGGAACATGTTTAGATTGCATTGCCTAATGACACTTGCGTGCCATGACAAGACTAACTACCTGTAATGCCGAAATGTTAATTCTGCCTAATGCTGTATGTATGTACACTTAAAACTTATTTTTTTTTGATAACCAAATTTATTGATTTTAGTGAAGAAGCGAGCACAAAAAACCCAAAAACATAAACATAAGACCAGCAGCGAGTAGAAGCATCAGTGCACCTCAGAGACATGATGACATTATGACAGCAAATACGTCCTGGATTCATAAGCATAAAAGGGAACAGGGTAACGCCCACTGTGGCCAAGCCGGCCCCGGGAAATTTCAATCCTCTATCACCCCCACCCATTTGCCCCACATTTTGCGGTATTTCTTTGGGCATCCCCTGGCTTCGTACAAGGGTTTTTCCTGCGCCGCACACCAGTCCACCCACATGCACCATCGTGCCATGGGGGGCGCCGTCGGGTTCAGCCAGCTCGCCGCAATGTCCCTCTTGGCCACCATCATGGCTGTGTTTAGAAAGAGTTTGTCAGCCCGAGATCCGTCCAGCCCCTCGGTGACCCCCAAGAGTACATTCAGTGGGTTAAGAGGAACCTCCCAGCCCAGGACCTCAGTGAGTTCTCCGACCACTGATTCCCAAAAGCGTGTGACTACTGAGCAAAGCCATACCATGTGGTAAAAATCAGCTTGTGGTTGACTACAGCGGGGGCATGACGCGTCGGACCTGAGTCCTGCGTGGTGGAGGCGCAGCGGTGTAAGGTAGGCAGCGTGGAGATAGTATATTTGGACTAAATGGAGCCTTGCCGAAGCTGTGATTGTTTTAGGTGACAGTAGCGCGTCTCTCCAATCGTCATCTTCCAAGGTCCCGAGCCAGCCCTCCCAGCGGTCCCTGAGGCGGTGCAGTGCGTTGGGAGTGTGGTTCGTGAGGGAGCAATAGATGCGGGAAATCCCCCCTTTTCCCAGGTTGCCAGTCATGATTTGGGCTTCGGGCGGGCTGTATTCAGGTGGGGAGGTGCCCTCTGAGATGTGGGAGTGGAGAGCGTGGCGAAACTGCAAGTAGCAATAAAACTGTGAAGGATGCAGGGAATACCGGGTTTGCAGGTCTTGGAAAGTGCGCAGACGGTCCCCTCCCCATACGTCTCCCAGCTGCGAGATCCCGATGAGATCCCACGCTCTGAAGCCAGATAGATTAGTGACCTCCTGGAGCCAGGTGCCCTGCCAAAGCGGAGTATATTGAGTCAGTTTGCCCGACCAGCAGGTGTGGCGCAAAGAGGCCCGCCAGGCCAGAAGCACCCCACGTGTGACCGCGGGCAGGGTTCTGGGGATGGTGCTCCCGTACAGCATCCCATGGATGCTGGACAGGCCCAGGACATGTAGTTCCAGTCTGTATGCTGGGTCGGACCAGCCACCGTTAAACCAGTCGTGTATAGTGAGGAGCCGGGTTGCCAAGTAATAAAGGTACAAGTTTGTCATCCCCAGACCGCCATCAAAGGGCAGGATCCGGCACTGGGTGAGAGCCAACCGGGGCCTCCGACCTCCCCAGAGGAATTTGGTAGCTAGACTGTCTATCTCTCTGAACCACGTCCATGAGAAGAGCAAGGGTACATTCTGAAGTACATATAAGAACCTGGGAAAGCATCATCATTTTAAATAAGGCTATTCTGCCCATAGGGTTCAACGGCAGCGCTTGCCATCTGAGGAGGTCAGCGCGGACCTTTTTCATTAGCGGGGTGACGTTGAGCGACCAGGCAAGGTCTGGAAGGAGGGCCACCCATATCCCGAGGTACTTGAAGGACTGTCTCCGAAAGGGTATCGTGGTCTGCCAGTCGAAACACTCCCTCGAAAGATGATGGGGGACCAGAACAGACTTAGTTCAGCCGGAGGCCGGAGACATGCTCGAAGAGACTCAATGCACGAAGGCACCGGGGACCCGACTGCGCTGGCTCCGCCAGAAAGAGCAGAACGTCATCTGCGTAAAGGGCAATTTTGTCCTCCCCCAGCCCGGGCCATTTCCACCCCAGAATTTGCGCGTCCGACCGTATAAGGCAAGCGAAGGGCTCCATTGCCAATGCAAAGAGGAGGGGCGAGAGGGGGCATCCCTGCCTCGTGCCTCTCCTGATGGGGAAGGGCTGTGACAGTGCTCCATTGACCAGCACCCGGGCCCGCGGTTTACTGTATAGAGTCTTTACCAGGTTGCGAAAGTATTCCCCAAATCCCATCTCCGTCAACACCTCCTCAAGATATCGCCAGTCCACTGAATCAAAAGCTTTCTCGAAGTCAACGAGAAGGAGCGACAGGTATGGAGTCAATCGCTGGCGACTCTCCACAGCGAGGTGGAGGTGCCTGAGGCAGTGTCTGGTGCCCCGAGAGGGCATGAAGCCGCACTGGTCGGGGTGGACCAGCTTGGTCAAATGCCGTCGCATGCGATTGGCTAAGACAGAGGCAAATACTTTGAGTTCCGAGTTAATGAGAGAGATGGGGCGGTACTCGGAGCAGTGCTTCGAGGGGGGCTGAGACTTGGGGATCACCACAATGATGGCAATATCAGTTTCCGTACAGAACGAGCCCCTGTCCGTCGCTCAGCGTACACCTCCAGAAGGTGAGGCACTAGCATGTCTCGGTAGGCCGCATAAAACTCTGGTGGGAGTCCGTCTGGCCCCGGGGTCTTACCAGAGGCCATGTGAGAACACTTAAAACTTAATAATAAAAATAATAATAAAAAAAAGTCGAGGTGAAGCGACACCTCGCCATGGAGCCATGGGTAAAGCTTCCAGACTTCATCCCACTTCACAAGGGATTTTGTTTTATTTTTCACTCCCCTAAGACTGTCCCACTTACCTCTCAGTATGGTATGGTCTCAGAATGCCCCGATTACTTACCAGTAATCTTCATTACTCTTAGTCCTACTCGTCCTCGACCCAGTCCTTAGCGAATGACTGGGTCGAGGAGGGACATAAAGGTAATGCCTCGATTACTTACTGGTAATCTTCATTACTCTTAGTCCTACTCATCCTCGACCCAGTCATTCGTTAAAAACTGGGTCGAGGATGAGGGATGTAGAGGTAATATCACTTCATCATCTCTGACACTAGCTCACATCATCGTGGCTTATTATTGTGCAGCTGGAGCTGCAGTTGAGGATGTGCCTCTTTTAATCAATAATCACATCTTTATCATTCTCATTATGTGGCATTTTTTCATCTCTACAATGTCCAGGATGTCGATGGTATGTTTCAAATGAAGCAGTGTTTATATAAAGTTAATATTATACGATTCCTTTGTTCTGTTATTTGCAAAAAGTGGGAGTGGTAAGTAGGTGATCTAGTTTTGGACACTCTATAAAAAAACAATATATTTACCTCAAAAATATTTTTGTCCTTGGTAGATCCTGCTTGGTGCACAGAGCTTGAGGTTTTTTCCAGGATCTGAAAATGAATTTTGCAATAGCTATTTCAACACAAGTCATAGACTTAGACAAAGACAAGGCAAGATCTTGGTAAAAATATAAAATATAAAAAATATCAGCTACATCAAAAAATACATTAACAAACAGAATCACAATTTGTATGTTTTTTCCCTTCCTTACAGATGCCCCCTTCAAACGATTTCACCCATGTTTCTTCCCAGTGCTATGTTTACAAAATAAAAAAGTATTGAATATAGCCCTGATGTGGTATTACCTAAGGTCTCAACCTTGGAATGGACTTCAGCATTTTGGTTACTTTTTTCCATGTTGTTTTTAACCTTTTGGAATCATCTTTTTTAGTTTTTTTTAATCATAGTCAGTTTTTTTTATTTAACTGCCCAGATGATTTTGTTGTCTCTGGCTAGAGTGAAGATGAATCCCAATGAAGTTATACTGTAACAGGAAAAATAACAAAGCCATTCATAGTTAACTCGGCATACCTCTAGAAACAACATTTTACACAAAGCTCCCACATATGATAATGAATTAAAGAATTTTGGTTAAGCAGACTCTGTGTAGAGCATAAATTAAATGTTACAGAAACAACGGGCATCAATTAGAATACCTCGAGTACACCTGAGATAGTGTATTTGAAAGTGCCCTTTTTGTATGGTCACCGTACACTTTTTCTCCAGTGCTGATGGTTTTGACTCTGAAAGTGCACTGGAGCCTGCTAACGAGGCCCCAGTGCCAGTGCTCTCTCCCTTAAATATGATGAACGCAAATTGGTAACCCCAATTGGCAAGGACTTTAACCCCCTTATAAGTCCCTGGTAAGTGGTACCAGTAGTACCCAGGACATGGGAGTTAAAGGGGTCACCAAAGCCGAAGCACTGATTGTGCCACCCTGAATGACTCAAGTAAAAATATGACAGCATTCCTGCCATTGCAGACTGCATGAGCAGTGCAAACTGCTCCACCTCGACTTTGCCCTCACCATGAATGGCAAGGTCATAGCACTATTTTTAATATATCACAGTCACCCTTAAGGTAGGCCTCCTGAGTCCCGGAGGAAGGGTGCTTTATATTAAAGGTGTGGACGTTTAAGTGCAAGATTATATGCCTCCTTCCATTAGGGGCTACTGTAAGTGTTCAGGGGGCCATAGAATAACATGGGCTAGCACCTGGGGATTCTCAGGTTGCCAGCTTCATTATGGTCCTCTGAAAAGTGTCATGCTTGGTATAAAACAACTTGTCTCAACAAACCCGACTTTTTCCCAAAGTCAGATTTAATGTAGCATGCACCCAGGTGGCTACCTTAGACGTTGCTCACCTGGTTGCCCCAGTCTTTCCTGTGCCCTGGTTGACAGCGTGCAGCTGCTGCTGCTAAGGCAGGAATCTGACCCCCTGCCAGGAGGTGTGAATTCTCCCAGGATTCAGAAACAAAAGTGCGCCTTTGCGGGAAGTGTCACCTCCCTCCCTGACAGGATAGCTAGTGAAGTGCCATATCAAAGCAGTGAGCCTCAAAGCTCTCACCGCCAGTGATATGCAAGTAGGCTTCCTCCCAGAGGAGGAAAAGCCAACCCCGTGCCCCAGGCACATTTGCAATCAGGGCAGGTGGGAAAATTAGAGAGGAATACACCCCCAGAAGACTTGTCCCACCCCTTGGGTGGGCTACCTGATCTGTACAGCCGAAGAAGGGTTCTGTCATTTTAACAGTGGCAGAATAGAGGCTTCTGGGTAGAAAGGTGACACACTCCCACACATGTGGTCACCTTAGGGGCAGATTAGCCACTGGGGATAGTAGCCCATTGGCCACTAGCTTTCACAACCCTAACATCCCTAAATCTAAGATTTCAGGTGCTCCCCTGGCACCAGAACCTCAGATCTGATCAACTTGCAACAAAGGACAAAGAAGAGACCCGAGTCTGTGACTTCAGGACCTGCAGCAAGAAAAGGCTCCAAAGACTGCACCTGTGGCAACCACCACGAAACTGCATAACTGCGACTGGTCCTGGACCAGAGACCAGTCCCAAAAGAAAGAGGAACCCCTCTGCAAGCCAAAGGCATCTCCAGGAGTAGAGGTACCTGTCCCGGGCAGTCTGCAGGCAAGTTCGCACTCTCGGATCCAAAGAATCACTGGCCATCGGGCCCGCTGAGGGAATCAGTGAACAGTAAATGTCTAGTGCATTGTGGGAAATGTAATCCTGAGCTCCAACAAGTTTGAGGTGGCAACTGTTTTCCTCTGGATTCCAGGATGTTGCAGTGACCGAAGGCTGAGCTTGCTGTTATCAAGACTCGTTGCCGGCCAGTCGGGCCACACCTACCTTTATTCGACGCTGTGCCTCGAGGGAATCCAGCAGCATCTTGAACCTGATGCCCCCCTTGCCCCGTTGTCAAGAGGTTGCATTCCCTTCCTCCCTGCACAGTCTAAGTAGCAAAGTAGGCAACTGTGGCTCCCGTGTTCAGCATCAAGGACAATCAGGACTACTCTGTACCCGGGACGTACGAGCCAGGTAAAAATCAACTGACTGTCTGAGCTTGGTCCTGGTACCTACCTCACCTTCACATCCAGTGGTTTCCAGTGATTTCCAGTGAACTCGACCTGCAAGTGACCATTTGTCACTTGTCCATTTCCCTATTGATCACAACGTTAAAATTTTGCAGGAGTGAAATGCATTGATTTATTTTTACTTTAAAAATCTATAACTGCAGTTATACTCATCCAATTGTATTAGTTTTGGTGTCCAAATTTATATAAAAATGTGCTTTTTTTATAAGTTGGTGTCGGATTTCCTCCAACACGAGTCAATTACTTATCTTCCATGTTGGTACTCTAAAATGCTTAACACATGTTCTCTAGTAAAGCCTGACTGCTCTGTGCCACACTACCAGGACTGAGCTAAGGATTTATTAGTGTGAATCTAGAGACCTATTTGGGTTATGCAAGATTATTGCATAGTGAAGCCTAACCAGCCTCACTGCATAGTAACCCACTTTCCTACATAGTGAATGACTGCCAACCAGGAATATGGTTCTCTCTTGCCATACGATGAGTGGTCCACCCGTTTAGTGACCTCTATGTCACTGGCAAGAGGTAAATGAAGGCTTAAGCTGGGTTTTGTGGAAGCTTTAGCCAGTTACAATTTGCTTGGTCTTTGATTGATAGGATACAATGGAGAGATGTGAAATAGGTATACATAGTAATACTCTAGGAAAATTGGTATAGGAGAGAAGATCGGTCTTGATTATAGGTTGATGTAAATACTATAGGCAGCATTTCCGGCAATGGGGGGTGGGGGGGCGGTACCAGAATATCATGTGACAAAAATATTGTGTACAAAATAGAAAATCTACACCTAATGAGATAATACTTTTGTAAATGATTTATAAGACACATTATTTAAGTCAGTCAATATTTCTGTATATGACATTCAGGCATATAATCCCTGCATCAGTGTTCCAGTACTGCAAGGTCTTTCCTTAGCTGCAGTTTATCTTCCCCGCTGTTCTTCTCATTCTCGTCTTTCCTTCATCTTTGGTGAAAGCATGTGCCACAAGACGTTTACAGTAGTTGCCACACATATATCCTTCATGCCCTGCCAGCCCTTGCATTTGTGTACTTTATGTGATAAAATTGCAACAAGACCTCCGAAGAAACATGCACCGCTCAGGCAAGGCAAGGATGACTGCATCCTCTGAAGATACATGTACATTGAAGAGGAGGAACAAAAAGGTAAGCACAGGAGGTGATCATTTATATTGAAGAAAAATACCCAAAAGGTAAGTACTTAGGTTTGGATAAACTTTATGCCTAGAGGGTATCACCATGTTTGAAGACATCCAATATTAAAGGGAAACAGGGGTGTCCTTCAGGTATTTTTATTTTTATTAAAGATCCTGTCAGATAAGTATCGAAAGTGCTCCTTGGAATATGACTGAGCACATTCTGGTTTATAGGGACCAGGATGGGGCCCGATGATGAAGCATGACACTAATAGAGCCTTGAGGGTCTACAATAAAAACAATGAGTTTTTTTTCCTGTTTTGTGTTCTTTCTGACAGAGGTTAAAAAATATGGGATTATAGGATACCCACATGTGATATTTATTAATCAGGGAGATAGCATCCTGTATCCCAAGATGTTCTCTCTCCCCTTCCCAGAGAAAAAGATAATACTCTGGGATATTAGCGAATGAGATGCACAATCCAATCCACAGCAAGACGACTTCACCAACGTTTGTTGTCACTAGATCACCATTGCCATACCATTCCTTAAAAGAAACAGCTGCCTATTAATTACTAGATGCATATCTATGACATCAGCCCACCTCTACGTAATGAATCCCTCACTTGGCAGGTTGCTCTTACCAGGGTATGCGATATAGTATTTCCATTCACACTTCTCACAATGTTCTTCACCATTACTGAAATCGACCTGGTTAGGGCATGGGAGTGACTCCCACCCTTCCTAGTCACCACTGGTCCAGATCAGCCATAGAGAGGTGGGCAGGGCAGATTGTCCCGCTCTAACGTAGGTACAGGAAAGTCTTATCACAATTGATCTGGAAGATTCCACCTTGCAAATGTGGTAGCAGATAACCACAATCTTGTTTATAAATAGTATCATAAATCCCTATTGTGTCCAGGGGAAAGGTCTTTAGTGGTACCTGATAGCTCAATAAATCCAGGAACGCTTCTGATCAACAATTATTGTTCCAGGTATCCTTTTCAATTATCGCTGCTGAAATCATTTCGCGCATAGCGCTTCATCAGAGCTTAGAAGTCAAGTGGAAGACCTGTCTAAGAGACCAAAAATATGAATACTCGTTTCAGCATTAAACAGGTCTTAATGCTCGTCTCCAACGAAACATTTACAGAAATATCATATAAGAACTGAATCAACAATCAAGAAATTGATGGAATCTAAAATCAAAATGCCATTGTAAGGAACTTATGGTAAACAACCTAAGAGGAAGCACACAAGGGAAGCCAATTACTCATCTAAAATATGGCAATGTGCCATTACACATAGTTAGGTTGCAAAAACACAAATCCATACAGGAAGCATGGGCCCAGATGCATAAAATATGTAACAACAATCAATAGGAAGACCGTCCATGTACAGATGAGGACAAAATCAGACTGGTCCCCCTTGCTCTGGAGACCATGCTACGGAGCTAGTGGATAAACGAGCAAGGAGTAACAACCAACACCAAGGGTTACCTAAAGCAAAGGTAATCAGGTGATGGGGAAAATGGACCAAGCATGGTCACCAAACAGTAGAGTCTATTACATGTGAAATGGAGTAACTTGTATAAGTCATGGGACACACAGTAGGTGGGTTTCTGTGTCAGCCTCTCAGGTGGTTCAACAAAAATGCTGATCAAAGTGGCATAGATTGTTCTAACCATGGAGTGACAGGAAACATAAAAGTCAAGGTGGGGGGAGGAGAACCCAGAGAGTATCCTTGCTAAAAATGACGAAGTACCCAAGGGTCACTACTTACAGATCTGTAGCATTTGGACAGATCACTAGTCCTAAAAAGGGAGGCAAGATGCAAGTGGCTCGTGACATTAGGACATGTGAAATCAGAGCTCGTGACATTGTACGTAGCATCACAGGAAGTGGCATCACAACCCATGACCTCACAGGAAGTGACATCACAGGAAGTGACATCAGATATTAAGACCTCACACATGTTTAGCAGGTGTATCTTGAGTACATTTGAGCGCATTACGAGATTTAGCAACTTAGATTTGGCATCAGGGTTGTGCCAAAAAAGTGACGCAACCCTGACAAAAAAATCTGGACCTCAACTGATATATATATATTTTTTAAACTCTGCCACAAAGAAATTGGCAACAAGGAGTAATGTTGCAGTAAAGCTGTTCTGTTTAATTGGTTGCAAAGTCTACATTTTAAAATATCTTATGGGTTTAAGGTACCTGCTGCAAAGATCTTTGTGTGCCCAGTAAATATCAGGGAATAATAATAACGTGAGCTAACTCTGGAGAGTAACACATTTGCTGGAGAGATCTGTGTTTTGTCTAGCCCCTGTTTTGAATCAAAGTAGCATACATGGTTAATATGTGTCTTGCAAAGCACATCATAAAACATGCAGATGACAGATTTCTATTTTATGTAGATAGGTAAGTGGGTTACTGCTTTTAACACAGAGATCCTTTTGTTACTTGCAGCTGATAAATTGTAATCCTTCTAAAACAGCACAGTGAGCTATGAAGGGCATGTTACTCTTAAACCTTGTAACCCTCAATGTCTTATGTAACACTTCCTGTACATTGAGTAGCACACTTCTGTGATTTATTGTCAATGTATAATGTGTATGGTGCTCTGACACCCTGCATTTGGATGATTAGCGCTACAAAAGAAATAAAACAAAATAGTGGTATTTAAATTGTTATTTGAGTAAATACTGGGACAGACCAGCACATCTGACATTCTAACAGTGCATGCATATCTCATATACAGGGGCAGAACAAAGTCAAAAGCAAGCCTCTCTTAAGCACTTGTGAAGTAACAACAAGCTGTGTGCCTTTGTTTCCACTCCATTGCATTTGCCTCTAGGTGTGAGGCTCCAGATAGTTCCCAGCCAAGGATACTCCAACAAAACAAGGCCTCATGGCCCCTTAAATTCAGCCTTTGATTTAGACCAGCTGGAAACTAAAATACCAAAGCCCCCTCGCCGCCTGCATGTTGTATGCTCCGAAGGAAAGCAGACAACGTGCAGGTTGCTCCTGAATGTGTCCAGGAGTCAGAAAATTACACCGGGACAAGTTCAGCATATTTCAGTGGGGCCCAACTTCGTAGCAGGGTAGACGGTGTCCACCCTGTGAATATAGTGGGTAGATGCCGTCTATCCACGTGTACCCCCAGCTTGTGCCCTGCACTTGGAGGAATGAGAATCCATCTTATGGATGGGAGGAGATGCTGAGCCACATTCAAAGAAACTCCTGTGCTTTATTGCCGTTTTGAACCACATCTAGTATACAGTAAGAAAACTTTGTATCGGAGAAAGGAAATCAGGTACAGTTCAAACACAATAGTCCATATCACCTTCTAATACAGCATTCCAGGGACGGCTGGAATGCACCAGTGGGTCGGGCGGGCGGGCAACTAAGTGGTGGGTGGGTGCATGCATGCAGGCAAGGCGAGTGGCAAATAATAAAAAATAAAGTCACTTACCTTGCCTGCTGCACGTCCAACGTCCTCCTCTGTCAGGTCCACTGGCTCCAGCCCCCAGGAAATTCCACTAGCCAATCCTGGCGCTACTCTCACCAGCATAAGAGCAGCGCCAGGATTGGATGGAGCATCCTAGCTGGACGCTACTTCAGGCCCTTTAGGCCTGTGCTTGGTCCCCACCCAGCTGTCTAAGTCAGCTGAGTGGAGAGCTGCAAAGTGCGCATGTCACTCTGGCTGGCTCAAGAGAGCTGGCTAAACTGACATGCATACTTTGGAGGGTCCATCTTGCTCCTCCAGTCCTCTATGCTGCCAATCGGCAGCAGAGGAGGACACACCCCGATTTATCCTGGCTGGAGGCTGCTGCGCGCTAAACGTAAAAAATAAAATGGCAATAAAAACATTTCATTGCCATTTTATTTTTCACGTTTAGCTCCGCTGCAGTGGGCGGGGGGGCGACGCCCCCTTGACCTCATGAAGAAACCGCCGCTATTGAATTGTTGCCAGGGTGATGGAGAGAAGGAAGCTGTTATCCAGGGATAAGATCCTCAGATATATTTTTGATCATCAGCATTAATGTGATAAGAATCTCACCTAGTCCTTCTAGTTGCTCAGTATGCTTCCCTGATGATGTACTATATCCCACTGTTTACTCGTTTTTCTAATTTGTTCATTGTTTAGACGTTGTGCATCTGTGTTGTACAGCACGTTGATACCTTCGCGTAAGAGCACTATTTAAAATTATACAAGTAAATCAATAAATGGGAATGGAGTCCTTAGCCTTCATGGCCCTGGCCTTTGCAAAGCAGTGCAAGCCTAGGTGCCCCATTGGATGCACAAACTGAACACCTCCATTTAATTTACTCCTGTAGCTATTATTTAGTCCCTTCCTCCTCCAGTCAATGGTCACCATTGGGGGGGACCCTACCCTTAGAGCCCTCTTCCCACACTCAGGCACCCCTTACATACCCCATGCATTCAACACAGCATCGTTCACTGCTGGAACTGCCCCTCAGACAGAGACATCCACAGGGAGCAGTACAAGGTTTTAATGTTGAATGATGGGCCTGACTGTTTACTGTCATGTTTTATTGAGTTCATTTTTTAAGGGCACAGCTTGCTGCTGAGGTGACCTCTCGGTGCGAGGGGGATACCGACACACCACCGCAGTGTATGATGGGCTAGGGTAGGGTGGGAAACGTGTATTAGAAGTCACTAGCACATAGAAATAAAACAAGCATTTGCAATGCAATAGGTCTCGCAGTTACACAAGTTAAAGCTATTGGCATTGTAAATGACAATGCCTTTATTTATGTTTTTAAAACGAAAACAAATATAAAAGGCATTGTTATTTGCAATGTCAATAGCTCAAACTCACGTAAATGCGAGATCTATTGCATTGCAAATGCTTGTTCTTTTAGTTACCAATCGGAGTTGGGGAAAAAAGCTTGAAAGCGCTCTTTTATCTTTAAAGAGGGTGGCAGGGAAGTTACAAGGGGCTGGGACAGGTGAGGGAAACAACATGGGGACGAGGGTGGAAGAAACACCGGGCGTGGGGATGAATGGTGCTAAAGAGAGGAGAGTAGAGCCGGTAGTGAGAAAGCACACGAGCGAGAAGGCAACACAAAGAGAATGGGGAAAAAGAACACATGAAAAAGTGAGCATTGTAAGGACATAGCAATGCACACATGCTCCAGAGTCGGGACAAACAGAAGAGGAAGGAAAGCCTTCACATCTAGCAAACAAATTAAAGTGACAATGAATTATTTCTTTAATCCCCGTCTGTTAAGCCGGCAATGGCAGCCGCTTGTTGGCTCTAGTGAAAGGCACACTTCGGCTGCTTTGTAGTGCTAAGAAGTGTACGTTTCTTCAGTTTACACTAGGCTCCCCGCGGAGCCTCTGCCTGTTGCTCTGGTGTTGTTTTTGTGCTCAGACTGCTGCCCGCCCCTTCTCACCTCTCTGAGAGCCAGTGCCCCCTTGACCCTCTACCTGCCGCCCACCCTGCCCCCGCCTCTTCTCTCGGTTCACACCTTGGTTCTTTCACACTTAACGTCACCTCCAGCTCGCATTTTCAGAGAGGGACCCCGGGGCTCCCTATTACAGCCCCAGGATGAGGAGGAAGAAGAGAGAGAGGAGACAGAGGAAGACTTGGTGGGGGCGGGGAGACAGATACGGTGGGAAGTGAGAGTGAAGAAAGAGGGGGGAGAGAGAGAGAAGTAAGAGAGAGAGATCCAGTGGGGAAAGAGACCGAGAAGTAGGGAGAGATGAAGGAAGAAGAGAGAGCAAGTGGGAGGGAGGGAATGGGGGACAGAGAGGAAGAAAGAGAGAGGGGGAATAGCACCGAGGCAATAGGACTCCAAAGGGAACAAAGACACTGGGATTGAGGGGACAGGGAAGGGAGGACGGATGTAGAGGAGACGGGAGAGATGGACAGAGTGCCAGGTGCTGGGAGTGCAGCAAAAAGCAATGGAGAGAGTGCCAGGAATAGAGAGAGAGAGAGAGAGAGAGATGTGGGTTAGTGGCCAGCTCCGGAACTATGGACCCTGCGGGCTGTGCCCAGTGTTGACACGTGGAAAACAAGCATTTTTATGGAAACACAAAAACGCCCATCGCTTGAATTAAAATGGCGACTGTCTGACGCACTGAATTATAAGAGGCAAACTAAAGATCACTGGGACGGATTTGACAGTTTTCCATCAAATACGGCACCCCTCCCAACTGCCCCCATTTGGAGACGACCGGCCCAAAAGCTGACATGTTCATTCTTACACTGACGTCCCATTTTATGGAGGCGAGTGTAGAAAAGAGGTGTTCCCTCATTTGCCTACTTGAGAGAGGAGGGTAGAGGTAAGTAAAGCGAAAACGAATAGTACATGAAATCTACATATACAAACAATTGGTCGTAGAGACATCAAGACGCCGCCATGAAATATGCATTACACATCTTCTGTGCTGTTTTCCTTCCCCCTCAAGTCAAATAACCCGTTTGTCTTCCCTGTGGCGTGGCGTAAATCATTGCGTTTATAGCTGCCGTGTGACCCTTGGCTCTAAAATGTCCACTCAGTAACTGGGACATCCAGACAGCACCCATTTTAGAGACTAAACAGACCCCTTATGTGACGGCGTCAGGAGTTTGTAGGCTTGAGGAGTCTTAGGTACGCAAAGCCCAAACAAGTGGGAGAGGAGGGGAAGTGCTGGGAACAGGCGCCCTCGGAATGCCTGTGCGCCGGGCTACAAATTTGCGCCGTGGGTTAGTGCACCTGCTGGAGTGATAAGTGTATAACCTAAAGATTATATGGTTTTTTTTTGGTAGTTTTATATTGCGAACTCGACCCAGAGGTATGAGAGCGCTGCACCAGGTGTATACAGAGGGACACATTGATTTCTAGGCACGGGAGATTAAGTGATTTGCACAAAAACACAGGATGCTTGAGCCTCCCGGACCCGAACCTGGTTCCCCAGCTTCAAAGTCGGCCGCCCTAGCCGTTAAGCCACACCTTGTCAACATACTGGTGACATAGGTTAGTGAGTTAAAGAGCATATTGGAAACATCAGAATATAACCTGCAGGTTAAATGTTAAAATACGTGAGGTATCGCTTAGTGAGTTAATACATATACTGTTGACGTATTTGGGTGACCTACAGACTAAACATTCACATATTTGTGGCGCAGTAGCATGGTGAGTTAGTGCACTCTCGGTAACTTTCAGTACTTAAGTTGAACTCCCAAAGGGCTCGAGTCCGCTTTTCATTTTTCCAAGGTGGAGGCTGACTTGTGTAATACCACTTATGTACGAGGCCCCGATGTTGTCAGGCTGCAGTGTTGTGTGCCACTAAAAACAAGGGGGACGAGAGGAACGCGTGACAGTGAGCCGTCCTGACACCTCCGTGGGGTTTAATGGCCTGCCCGCGCAGGGAAACACCTCATCAATATGGACGTCCCGAGGAGTCAAGCTGAACACGAGGAACAAGCGAGGCTTTTAAGCGCGTTGTCCGGGCCATTTGGTCAGCTGAGCGGCGGCTTCGGAGGGACGCGTCAAGGGGAGCGTTGCTAATCTGAAGGCTGCCATCGCGCGCTGGGGACAGTGGACAGGGCGCGCGGCGGCGCGCGGGCTGTTATTTGCGAGGCTTTTATTTAGGACCGCGGTGGACCTGCAAACAGGTACTCCGTCATTAAAAGTGACAGTGAAAGTATAAATAAGTTACCGAAAGAGCGCATGCATATGTTTTGTCCTTAACAACAAAAGCAGAGCGCGTGCATATGTTTTGTCCTTAACAACGAAAGCAGAGCGCGCGTTGTGCCTCACAGAATGCTCAGGACATTGCGCAAAAGGCTCTGAAGCCCGCGAGCCGCCGTGCGTGTGCACATCTGCTGTCCGGCGCTGGGCGACGTCAGTTGCGTGGCGTATGGGCGGCGCATGGAGCGCGCGGCCGGAGGTGTCCGGGGCTCCTGTGAGATGAGGGAGCCCCGTGTGTTGGAGAAGTGAGGCGGGAGCCCACCCCAACTTTACAACCAACCAAAACAATAAATGAGTTCAGAGAAAAATCGGTGGTCTGAAATTCGGCCAGACTGTCGGGCACCAGACCGCCCCATCCTACTCTAGGCATAACGAGGCAGAGGGAAGTCCGGCGGGAGCCCACTCTGCAGAGAGAAGTCCGGCGGGAGCCCACCCCGCAGAGAGAAGTCCGGCGGGAGCCCACCCCGCCTTCGTGAATGCCGCATGGTGCGGCCGGAGCAAGATTCAGCGCTGAGTCCCCACAAGAGCCGGTGAGTGGGGTTGAGCGGGAGGCATGCTGGGCGCCTGGACAGCGATACAAAAGGGGATGATGGACGGAACGTTTGAGCCAATCAAACACTCACCCCCAGTCAACTGATCTGGGTTTAATCCATCATCATTCTTTAGCTCACTCCACCACCCCAGTTCAGACATGGCCATATGCAAATCAGTCTGACCCTGTGCCTCATGGGAACAGTCCAGCCCGAACTGCCAAGCCATGTCTTCCCTGGACCGGAAACAAGCATCCTAGGACCGGTTTCTGGCATTTCAGCCGTCATCAGCCAGGCTTGCTTGAATCCAGTGGCAAAGTGAGCAAGGGACCCACGTCTGGGCATACCCCCGCCAACTTAGGGCGACCAAGCGATACAAAGGGGATGATGGACGGAGCGTTTGAGCCAATCAAACACTCACCCCCAGTCAACTGATCTGGGTTTAATCCATCATCATTCTTTAGCTCACTCCACCACCCCAGTTCAGACATGGCCATATGCAAATCAGTCTGACCCTGTGCCTCATGGGAACAGTCCAGCCCGAACTGCCAAGCCATGTCTTCCCTGGACCGGAAACAAGCATCCTAGGACCGGTTTCTGGCATTTCAGCCGTCATCAGCCAGGCTTGCTTGAATCCAGTGGCAAAGTGAGCAAGGGACCCACGTCTGGGCATACCCCCGCCAACTTAGGGCGACCAAGCGATACAAAGGGGATGATGGACGGAACGTTTGAGCCAATCAAACACTCACCCCCAGTCAACTGATCTGGGTTTAATCCATCATCATTCTTTAGCTCACTCCACCACCCCAGTTCAGACATGGCCATATGCAAATCAGTCTGACCCTGTGCCTCATGGGAACAGTCCAGCCCGAACTGCCAAGCCATGTCTTCCCTGGACCGGAAACAAGCATCCTAGGACCGGTTTCTGGCATTTCAGCCGTCATCAGCCAGGCTTGCTTGAATCCAGTGGCAAAGTGAGCAAGGGACCCACGTCTGGGCATACCCCCGCCAACTTAGGGCGACCAAAGCGATACAAAGGGGATGATGGACGGAGCGTTTGAGCCAATCAAACACTCACCCCAGTCAACTGATCTGGGTTTAATCCATCATCATTCTTTAGCTCACTCCACCACCCCAGTTCAGACATGGCCATATGCAAATCAGTCTGACCCTGTGCCTCATGGGAACAGTCCAGCCCGAACTGCCAAGCCATGTCTTCCCTGGACCGGAAACAAGCATCCTAGGACCGGTTTCTGGCATTTCAGCCGTCATCAGCCAGGCTTGCTTGAATCCAGTGGCAAAGTGAGCAAGGGACCCACGTCTGGGCATACCCCCGCCAACTTAGGGCGACCAAAGCGATACAAAGGGGATGATGGGACGGAACGTTTGAGCCAATCAAACACTCACCCCCAGTCAACTGATCTGGGTTTAATCCATCATCATTCTTTAGCTCACTCCACCACCCCAGTTCAGACAGGACATGTGCACGCGTATGGTGCGAGCAGGAGTTGTAAAAAGACGCGAGCCGTACGCGTGCACATCTCCTGTCTGTTAAGCTTGAGCACAGACAGTTGATGTGCACGCGTACGGCTTGCGGCGTTATTACAACTTCTGCTCGCACCATACGCGTGCACATCTCCTGTCCAGGACTTGCCGTACGCGTGCACCTGTCCTGTCCCGCATCGGAGCAAAAGTCGGCAACAATAGATCTCGCATAGCGAGCAGCGCTTTGCGCTGCATCGCTAGGCGAGACCTAAAAAAGCGTTTAAATAGAACAGTATTTCAAAATACATTTAATAAACATCAGGAATGAGGAATAACACATCAGAGAAACTCTTACACCAATGTGTTCACTTGCTAACAGTGTGGGTCCAATCGAAGCAGGAAGTGATTATCCCCTCAAACCTTTACCTGGCTCAAGTGTCACAATGCTTTCCAGAGAATTAATAAACTATATAGCTTCGGATCAATGCATGATAAACATACTGATGCTGGCCTGACGACACATAAGAGCTAGTCTGGCATGCAAAGTCGCCTGCTGGGTTTACCATCCCCATTCTCCTATCGAATGGACAAAGTCTAAGATTCTCTTTCCGCATCCAGTGAAAGTGCCTTGGCATAGTTATTTTTAAATTAATTCAGCTGAGTCAAAGATTGAAAAAAGGGATATTTTGCTGATCAAGGCCCAACCTTGCAATCTTATCTTTATAGTATGCGATTTTATGGTTCATTGTTCACGTGTGTTAATTTCAAAGGTCCATTTATTTATTACCAATATTTGTATAGAGTGGACTGCAAAACATGGGCAACAAAGTGCTTCACATACAAAAGGAAAGAATACAAGAGTTGGGGGTAGGATGAGGAGTGAGGGATGGGGGAGGTACTTATTCAGGCAGATCTTAAACAGGTGAGTTTAGAGCATCTTTTGGAAAGATAAAAGGTTTGCATTAAGGCCTTCCATACAGGGTGGTCACTATCAGCGGCAATAATTATAATGTGCGAACATTACCATTTGTGATATCAGAGCTCTGTATAATGAGAGAATAACAGAGGATGTACACACATTAAAACAGATAGATGATACAACAGATAACAAGCAGAGTGTTCCAAAGGAAAAAAAAACCACATGGGGAGCCAAGAGATAAAATTATTAAGAGCGCTAGGATTCACAGTGGTAAAGGTAAGAGGTATAGCATCAGTGGGGCAAGAAGCTGTTCAGTAAATGCATTTTTACTTCTTTTTTTAAAGGGGTTATGCTAGGGTTGGTTCTGGTCACCAGAGGAAGAGAGTTACAAGTTTGTGGGGCAATTCCAGAGAAGGCTCACCTGTAGGTCTTTTGTTAATTGAATTTTTGTGGTTTCAACAGTAGAGAGCTTGTGCTTTGAGAAGGTCTATTCCCACCAGATAGAACCAGATTCTAGGCCAGGTAGCAAGGAGTGTTGTGGTGGAGGGCTTTATGTGTCATGCAAGCAATTTTTAGATGAATCCTTTCTTCATAAGGTAGCCATTTCCAAGAGTGTAGGACGTGGGTGATGTGATCGCTTTTTTTGTGCCTGCGACGAGCCAGGCGGCAGAATTCAGGGTAACCTTCAGGGGTGCTAGTTTTGTTTTCGGTAGGCCCGCCACGGTGGCATTCCCATAGTCAAGTCATTTTCTAGTAGTTTCAAATGACACCTTCTTTATGGGTTCCTGAATGTGGATTCAAGCTTGATGCTTTCAAATCAAGCACATCTAGAGGGAAACCTGGGCTGCTGAGATCTTCAGAATAGGAAGGGGAAATATGCCTTATAATTGCCTATTAACTCACCCCTGAGAATTTTTCTTGCTGTAGCACTCCCATTATATGAGCAAGGCATTCACGATACACCATATGATCGTCTCTTGAAATTAATCATGAAGCACAAATCCTCAAGTCTTTGACGAGGAAACGTTTCTGCTATGTACCTCCTAGTGGGTTGCAGGTTGGATAATTCTACATAGGTTACCTTATGGCAAGGATACTTTTAGAGAGCCCTGTAAAAGGTTAGGCAATACAGAGAAGTCAAGCAGATCTTGCACCCTTCATTTGACTGCTTTAAAGACATTAAACTGTACCATACATGATTTTTGGAGGCAGTGGACTTATTTGATGGCACCTCGGTCGTCGACTGAAACAAGAAAATATATGCGGATTGTTGCTTTGTCAGTGTTACGAAGCATGGCAGTCTATTCTATGTACTGAGAGACTATAACCTGGTCCCGAAGGGGCCATTTAACTCCTATCCTCAAGTTGGGCATTAGTTATTGCACCCCTGCAATTTCTCCAGGTAAATTTTAGCCACTCAAACTTATCAAAGTTTACCCAGGCAAAAATGTCTGTGAAATATTGAGACTTGCCGAATTTAGGCCCTCATTATGATGTTGGGTCGACCGTCACCGACAGGCCTTCAGTGGCGGTCTGCACGACATACTGGACATTGGTCCGACCTCTGTATTATGATGCAGGCGGGTGGACCGATAATGTTGGGAGGAAAGACTGCCACCTTCGACAGGATCCAAGATCTCGTCGGGGTGGCGGTCAGGCTCCTATCCCTACAATGGAGGCGGTGCCAGCGCAGGCACCGCCGTAGGGATTAGGATGTCCCTTTCCGACTGCCTTTTCATGGCGGTCCCACCGCCATAAAAAGGCAGATGGAAACAGACATTGGGGGCACCAAGCAGGGCCCTCGCCCCCGTGGGCCACTGCAAAGTGACTTGGGGGGCATGTGTAGTGCCCCCCCAAACATCCATGCACCGTGTCCCAGCCACGACATGGTGCCTGGCAAACGGTGCATGGATGTTTACAAAGTGCCTTTTTATACTGTGGCCTGTGTTGCGGCCCTTTTCCTGGGCTGCAGCACAAGCTGCAGTAGAAAAAACACTTTCCGTCCGACAGCATGGTGGTCCTAGTCTAATTTGGCAGATGATACTGCGGAATCATTGTCGGGCGGATTGCCCGAAGCAATGGCAGTTGGCGGTCCGTCCGACCACCATCGTAATGAGGGCCTTAGTGTGGAAAGCTCCAATTCCGCTTGTTATTTCAAAATTTCCAGAGGGGAGTGGGTACTCACAGATACTTACTACTCTCGGTTAATACAGCACTGTGTTGTATCACTGTATACTGGGAATTGTAAATATTCACCCCATTCCAGCCACTTATAATCAGCGTCAGTGTGGAGTGTTAAACATGAAACAAACAGCCACCTTCTATTTGTTATCCTTCCACTCTGGAATTGTGGTGGACACGTTCATGTAGCCTTTTGTGTAGAGTTTGCGTATTCTGTGGTTCAACGAAAATTAATGCCTGGAATGGCCCAATGGCTTTATCAATAGCAAAGAGTATTAGCCATATCACGTAAACAGCTTTATGGTGGTGGTACTTTACATTTTTGGTGGTAAAAGTAGTACACAGCATTTTAATTTGTCAGAAGTAAATCACACAATGTTAACTTCACATCATAATTCATACACCATGTATTATATTTTCCTTGTTACCACTGGTATTTCAATAAGTGACACTTTGAACAACAGATTTAAAATACCACCTGCAACTTTTATCCCCAACATATTTAAAGACCACTTATACAAATCTATATATGTGATACGTCAGCACAACCAACAATATAAAATACCACAGAAGCAAAACATTGCTGCTTCGATTGGTACAAAAAAATAAGTTTAGTGTGTGCACCCAAATGGAAACTAAGCATTCTGCTAACACTGTTCACCAACAGCGGTTAATTTGGTGACACTTTTCTCAAAATATTCACTTACATTTTACAGCATCATTTGAATATTACCTAATTTTATACAAAACAGTACGATTGTTATACAAATTATTTGAATATTTTCAGAAAAAAATAATCCAAATTAAGTATTGTCGCTCTGTAGGATCTGATAGCTGCCTGCAGTTGGTTGAGGGGTGGTGAAGCATTTTCCACTCCTTTTTTTATTGTAATTTTATTTAAAATATTTTCGTTCTATTTTTATTTTTTGATAGTTTTCTTCTGAACCGAAATAAAAAGAGATCGACGAAAGACTCAGACTTTCCTTATAAAGTACATGTACTCGGGTGCACCCTGGGCTATTAGCGATCGTCTATTTGGGCACCCTGAAGACACTCCTGGCCAGCTGCTGGGCAGGTGTCTATTGCCACACTTGCCTTTAGGTCATGGATCCCAGGGACTCTGTGTTTGGTGTCTCAACAACGTATTGCTGGTACCTGCCCCGCGTCACTCTTGTGAAATTCAGTCAGTCCCCGTAGCTCAGCCAACAGCGCTAAGCAGGCCGGGACTTGTAGTCCCATATTTACTTTGGTTTAGTTTTAGTTTAATGTGGTTCCGCACAGCTCATATAAATTGTTAAAAACATTACGTCGTATGACGAAAAGTGCTCTCAAGCTAAACAAGATATTCCATACATTTACTCCAGTTTCTTTGATCACATTAATAGGCGATAGGAGTGGTTGTTAGTGGGGACTCTGTGAGTTCATGTAAATGGTTGGTGAGGTGAAGAGATAGGCTGATGCCGAGTTGGTATTGTTAGGCTGGAGTGATAGGGGTTTTAAAGAAGGAGAGGTGATCTGTGAAGTGAGGGGAAATACAGGGAGAAAGGCATGTGACTGATAGAAAACTATACTCAGAAAGAAGAGGCATGCAGAGGATGGAAGGTAAGGAGAGGGTGACTGGAGAAAGAAAGTAGATGAGTCAAACAAAAGACTGGCATCCACAGAGTAGTTGGCATATCCTCTTAATGCCCCTTTTAGATTCAGCCCCTAATAAAATGTAGTCCGCAATACTGCCACTCCGGAAGTGCGGTGGCCGGGAAGCATACATTTTTAGAAACTCTTTGAAAGTCGGAGCAGACATTGTCGAGGTTCCTCACCATTTGGTATACTTGAGATTATTGTTGCCCTAGAAAACTCTGGGGCATATTTACAAGTCCCTAGCGCCACTGGAGCATCACTTTTTTTGATGCTCCGGTGGCGCTGAGTGTTGACCCGTATTTACAAAGCCACCTTGTAAATATGGCCCTCTTCCACACAGTACTCTGCGTCAAAGGGGCGTGTCATGGGTGTTGCTGTGGATATTCCCACGCAACACCCATGGATTTTTGACAGTGCCCCAGATTTAAAAGGATTCGTAACTCTGAGGCAGCGCCAAAAACTAACGCCTTTCCAGGGCAGGCATAAAAAGTGGCGCAACGAGGAGAATTACTTTTATTTCTCCTTGTTTTTTTGCTCTTTCTACAGCACCCATAGAAGGAGCAAAACGCCATTAATGATTGTTTTTGTGCAGGAAGGTGTCGCTCCCTGCACAATAACAATCATCCCTGCAATGCAGGCACCCTTTCAGCATGGTGAACCCTGCACCATGGTGCAAAGGTGCCTGCATTTGTGCACAGCTGCTGTTTTAGCACCAGCGCAGGAGAGAGCACAGGGGTGGGCCGTATTCTTCTAAATACGGCGCATCTCTGCGTTTTTTAAATTCGCAGCTCCGTGCAGCAAAATTGCTTGCTGCACCGCGCTGTGCCATTTCGTTGTACATATGCCCCTATGTTTGTTTATGAAATCAGGAGGGAACTGTAGGGTCCGACTGGCCTACAGGGTAATCAGGCAGTCCCGATGGGCTACCCTTACAGGTCAGTTTGTGGCCCGGTTTTATGGTCTGACGATCCGTTTTTTACTATTGATTTCCCTGATATGAAAAGAAACATTGCCTGCAGCAAGCTCAAAACCATCCTGTCTTCCATACCTTGAAAAATACTTATGCAGCGTGTCTTTGCAAGTTCAAAACTGCCTGATTTTGAAAACATGGGCCTCTTTTTAGCTACTGTGGGCCACTTTTGTTTTCTGTCCCAGTCTGACTCTGGGGAACTGTGCCCTGGCACAATCTGCTTAAGAGCAAGTTATTTCCAATAGGAGAGAGAGGTTTAGGCCCTGCAGATGGAGCATTGGGATTGATTATATCGCACTTGCTAGACTAGAAGATGAGGGGCTTATTTACAAGGCCGTTGCGCCACTTTTGCGTCATTTTTAACATGGGAAAAGTGACACAAAAGTGGCGCAAGGGGCTTGTAAATCTGCCCCTGAGTGTTTATTGGGAATCCCCTGTGATACAGGTGATGCTGGATGTTGATATGATTAAAGACTCCTTTTTGCAAGACAAGTGGCCTTTAGGTTAGCAAGTCCAATGACAAGTTATCTAGTAAATCTGTTGATACAAGCCTAAAGTAGGTAAAAGCATCTTATGATCGCTTTCCCCTTATGCGTGCACATTTTTATACAATAGTTTTATTTGCCAGGCTCAGAAAGTGTGCCCCTGCGAAGCGTAATTCACTGCCAGTCCTACAAACTAAATCATAAATGGTACCTAAAAACAAAAACGCAACAGATTATATAATAGCAGAATCAGGTTTATAATGCTAACTTTGTTATGTAGCACAGCCGAGTGCCAGAACTGTGTTCTCAGAGGGCAAACGGATCCTACAATTCCCAACATGATGGTTGTACAAGATGTGAAAAGAGAAACCACATGTGCCAGCAGGCAACTAAGTAATAATAGTTTATGACATAAACTGTAATAAAATCAATTACAAAATATAAGAAGTTAACAAATTTACAGGAAACGTGATTCAAAATAATAATTTATCACTGTAGAAAATCTACCTTTTGTGTGGCAACCCCGGATGTTTAATCTTTTGCTGGACCCTATATTTTTGCTAGCTTTAGAACTCTCTGCACTTTACCCCTGCTAACCATAGGTAAAGTGCCTGTGCTTCTTCTTTCAATATGATGAAATTCATATACTCCTAATGGCATTTGTAACTTACCTATAAATCCCTAATATATGGTACAAAGTGTACCTAGCGTCTGCAAATTGAATGTCACTAATGGACTGCAGCACCTATTGTGCCATCCACTATGGCGGCAGCACCAACGTGGCTTCAGACCTACCCTGTGTAGCCTGACTGTAGCAGTGTAAAATCTGCAATTAGACTTGTAAAAATAAACCTTTTTCCAGGTCAAAACCCCCTTTTAAATATTAATAAGTCATCCGAATGTAGGCCATGTAGTTAACAAGGTGGAGTGCATAGAATTTAAAAGTAGGCTATGTAGAAATGTAATGTTAACATGTCCATACATTGACTAGCAACCTATAACTACTTTTCACTGCGGCAGGCCTAGCTGTCCAATGTAGAAAATCAGAGTACAGATTAAAATTCTAATACTGTATCTCGAGAATGGGACAAGCTACAATAATAATTAAACTGCAATTTTTTAATAGTTATTAAACATCCAATTCAATGGTGAAGTCGGATTTTTAATAACTACTAAAGAAAAGTAACTTTTAGAACATTACCTTTCTCTGCCTGAAGTTCCTGGAGGGTAATTTGCATTGCTGTCAAACATCTCCCACCCAGTAATTAGCATTTGAATAGGTGTGAAGTGATTTCCAGTTGCAAACAATAGGCTAACCTGAATGGGCAACGATGACTCTTCTAAACCTTGGAGAATATGCAGGGTGGAGGCTATGAGCATCCTTTTCATCATTATCGGGTCAAATCCTGCTTGAAAGGTCTGCTAGGTTTACATATAACACTTCCGGGTGCACTTGAAGGACAGAGAAAAGGATGTCAAAAAATTCTTGTGTTTCACCTGTCTGGTTGCTGAAGGATCCTGATTTGTCCTACCACACTTCTATCTCTGGGTTTTACATATAAGACTGGGGCGTACTTGAAAGGACGGGAACAGGATGGCAAGACAATTCTTGTGTATCTACTGGCTGGCTGCTGGGAAACTCTGCTTTTGTTCTTCGAGAATTCTATCTCTGGGTTGTTCCAGGGTAACAGTGGCTGCTTAAAACGGAACTTTGGTGTTGGATGAGGAAAGACACTAGAATTACAATAGTACACTCCCCACAGACACACCCCAGCCCTCAGAGCCCAAGTTTAGTGTGTCCATCTTGTAAATGTCCAAAGTAGATAGGGTTGGCCCCAGGAACCTTTATCCCATTGGTTAGGGTGTGCCAAGAAGTCATTTCCACCCACTAGCTCAAGACAGGCATAAATGTGGCATCTAAATGCACCCACTTGAGAACACTCCTGGACCTGAGGAAGAGCAAAAGAGGACTGAACAGGACGAAGAAGTGGATTCCAAGAGTCATAAGGCTGACCTTCTGTTCAACCTACAGGTATACAACAAACTACAAGAGACCTTTCTGCAGCTGCCCAGCTGACCAGTAGCAACTGGATCTGGACTGGCTGCTGGCCTCTACCTGACACCTTGCCAGTCTCTAAGTGCCTCCCCTGAGGTCCTGGGAGACTTTAAAAGTGTACTCCTGTAGTCATGTTTTTGGACTTAAAGGATTAAGTCAGAAGGTAAAATCTTTGACTAGGACAAACCTGTTTGGTGTATCCAACCATTGGTCCATTGTAGTCAGCATCAGATTGTACCTGGGTCCGGTCCTACTTTAAAAATTCATATCTCTGGTTCCCCTTATTGGCATTTTGTCACTTTGGTGTCATTTTGTTTACTAAATTATACACTATGGGCCTGATTACGAGTTTGGCGGTCCTGGAGCGGGCCGCCACACCAGCCACCTGCAAGAGTATGAGTAATCTTGTGGTCTGGCAGGCGGTCCTTTGGTGTTCCCACGGCAGTGCCTAATAAAAAAGCACCGCAATGGGAACTCCAAAGCCCGATCCTGCACAACATGGACTATAAAGTCCATGCGTGCCGGAATGGGGGTGTCTGCACACCCCTGCAGGCACCCATTGGCCCTGAGGCTACACCGCCATGAAAACTGTGGCGCTGAGGAAACTCCTAATATGCATGGCGGTGCCGCAGCAGCACCACCAGCATATTAGGGCCTCTGACCGCCATGCCACGGCCGCAGGATCCATGATCCCCGGCGGTTGCGGCTGTCCTGTGGCAGCCCCACAGCCGTATTCGTAATAAGGCAGGATGACCGCCAATCTGGCGGTCCAGGGAACGCCGTCACAGGCTCGGCAGTCCATTGTAATTAGACACTATATTTAATTTGGTTTGGGATTTTTATTGCTTTGCATTTTGACTTTTTTTGTGTTGTGGTACTGCATAAATAGTTTTCAGATTTTCCTAAGTTAAGCATTGGTGCCCTGTTAGTGACGCTGGGGGTTGACCTGGACCATGGTTGTGATTATAGCTTGAGGTGGGTGGTCATCCACCCCAAATATTAATCCAATTTCTTAAAGAGACCATTAACAATTAAACAAGAAAGTAGGTATTTCACTTTAGTTTACAAACAATAAAATGTGTAAAACCTTTGAAATTCACTGAAAAAACCATAGGTTTCAGAGACGTTATAGTTAGAAATTGGCATTTAAAAAATCTTAGAAATTCACTGAAAAAAACACAGGTTTCAGGGACGTTATAGTTAGTTGGACATTTCACTCGTACAAAACCAGAGAAATTCGGCTGTTATAGTTACTTCAGCTAACTATAACTCGCGCCCCCGCAATGCACTGCTGATGACATCACATATTACATCACTCATGACATGGTCAGTGACATCACTGATGACATCATCCAGTGACTGAGTGTTTCTAAAAAGTTTAAATATGTTTTATATATATATGCCAAGGTGTATTAAAGAATGAGTGGGTGTATGAGTGACTGAATGGATGATTTACTAGGTGCATGACTGACTGTATAAGTGAGTGATTAAACATGTCTTACTAATACATGGGTGACTGACTAATCTGTATGAATGATTGTATTAGTCTGTCAGTTGGTGTGTAAGTGGCTGCTTGGGTTGGTGAGTAGCTACATGAGTGTCTATAGGGGTTATTGATTGGTTGTCTGAGTACCTGAATGGGTGCCTGAGTGTCTGTGTGGGTGGGTGGGGTGTGTGTGACTCCCTGCATGGATGTGTGAGTGGGTGATTCACTGGGTGTATGGGTTCAAGAGTGCATCTGCGAGGGGCTATATGGGTGGGTGAGCATGCGTATGGCTGTCTTGGTGAGTGAATGGATGTCTCAGTGGTACATATTTGAGTAACTACATATGTGAAAGGCAGTATATGTGAGTGTTGGAGTATATAAATGATTATATGTGAGAGTGAGTGATTGTGAGAGTAGCTGTATGGATGAGTGTGTGCTTGTGTCAGTGATTGTTTAAGAGAGTAAGTATGTGTTATTATCTGTATAAATAAGTGAGGTGTGTGTGTATAACTGTGTAGGTGAGTAAATGGGAGTGTGATTGATTCTTTGCATGACTGACTAGCTGTGTGAGTAACTCTATGGGTGAGTGGCGGTGTGTGAGTGTCTGTATGGGTGTATGAGTGCATATGATAGTGGCTGTATTGATGAGTGACTGCATGCATGAGTGACTGTATGGATGAGTGAGTGGATGTGTGTGTAGACCTAGGAATCAGTGAGTTGGTATGTAGTAACTGGTATTGGTGAATCTATGGTTTCAAGAATGGCAGTCTGTATTTTAGAGTGGGTGTATCAAAGGTTATATTAGGCTGTGAGGAGGTGCATCAGATTATCACGTGGATGATGTCATCAGTGATGTCATCAGTGATGTCACTGGCCATGTCATGAGTGATGTAATATGTGATGTCATCAGCAGTGCATTGCGGGGGCGCGAGTTATAGTTAGCTGAAGTAACTATAACGGCTGAATTTCTCTGGTTTTGTACGAGTGAAATGTCCAACTAACTATAACGTCTCTGAAACTTATGGTTTTTTCAGTGAATTTCAAAGGTTTTTTAAATGCTAATTTCTAACTATAACGTCCCTGAAACCTATGGTTTATTCAGTGAATTTCAAAGGTTTTTTAAATGCTAATTTCTAACTATAACGGCCCTGAAACCTATGTTTTTTTTCTGTGAATTTCAAAGGGTTTTTAAATGCTAATTTCTAACCATAACGTCCCTGAAACCTATGTTTTTTTCAGTGAATTTCAAAGGTTTTTTTGTTTGATATCTGTTTATTGAATACAAGCAAAGAAAGAAAAAAGTTGTACACATGTCGCAGAACTTGAGGGACCAGGGTGGGGAAGAAACCAAAAGTGGGGAACAGAAGCAGCAAACAGATCAAGACCCCCACAATGGGATAAATTGAGCTATGTGGGATGGAAAATACAAATGCCATGCGGGCATAGCAACGTTCCAGAATACAGGGAGTAACTATAAAAAGAAAAAGGGCCGTCTCGACGCCCGTAGGGGAAGCCATGGAAGGGACCAGCAAATGTGGGCCTAGCTAAAGTCTCATAGTCCAGTATTAGAGTCCAACAGCAGCATAGTCAAAAAGAACACCCCCAGATGGGCAAGCCTAACAAAATCAAAGCAAGTCTAGGGTCCCCACCCTCTCGGAAGTTACAACTTATACTGCGACAATACTAATACACATTGCCATGCATAGAACCAAGTTTATTATAGAACAAAAGAAGGATAGAGAGAGAAGCCAGAGATAGAGAAAAGACGAAAGAGAAGGAAAAGACAGCGGAGGGCATGACCCTCAAAGGAGAGGATAAGAGAAGAGAGGACAGATGTGGATGCGCCCAAGAGGTGGGGGGGAGAGCCAAGGCCTAGGGTGAAGTCTAGAGAACAGAAGATCCCAGGGGCCAGCCCGGCCAGTCAGGCAGGTTACTCCGGAGTAACCGGTCTCTTGCCCCGCGAGAAGGGCTCCAGAGGGTCATAGAATAGTTGAAGGGCCCGCAGTTGAGGGGGCATCAGGCGGGAGTGTTCAGTTTTAGTGAGATAATGTATAAGTGGATGCCAGATGCGGTCAAAGCGTGTGTCAGTGTGGGTGAGACGGACCGTGAGCAGTTCCAGGGACAGGACATCCCACAGCCGGAAAAACCATGCTGCAATGGGAGGAGGGTGGGGCCGCTTCCAGCAGGAGGGGATGGACTGTCGCGCAGCTCCCAATAAGTGGAGAATTAAATACCAGAGGGACGTAGACATGGCCTTCAATGTGCCAGGACGAATGCCCAGAATCGCTAGGGACGGGGTAGAAGGGACCGGGAAACCCACGACCTCCTTCCAGAACATGAGAAGGCTCGGGCAAGACCACCAAATGTGTAGGAAGTCCCCTCTATCCGTCCAACAATGCCAGTAAGTTGAGGGAGTGTTCGGGAACATCTGGTGCAGACGGGTAGGGGTGTAGTACCAACGTGTCATTAGTTTGTAAGCAGATTTGCGCTGGGAAATGCTACGGTACACCTTAGGGATGTCCTTCCACAAGCGGTCCCAGTCCTCCGGGGAGATGTCAGCAGCCAAATCAGAGGCCCAACGCACCTGGTAGCCATGAGGCGAGAGCTGTCGAGAGTGTTGCAGGACAGAGTAGGTTTTGGAGATTAAACCCCGAGACCCCTCGAATCTAAGCACTAGGGATTCAAAGGGGGTGAGCTGATGAGTCACCCCCTGGGAGTACGCTGGGGAAGATAGCTAATGACGCAATTGACAATATTGCAGACGCGCGTTATCAGTGAGATGGAAGAATTGCTTGCATTGATCAAAGGTGCGGAGGGCAGAGCCCTGAAAAAAATCCTGAAGTACTCGCTGACCCTCTATGGTCCAAGCCGCAAAGACCTGAGACTGCAAAGCAGGGGGGAACGCAGGATTGAGTGTTAGCGGGGTGTTAGGGGAAGGGAAGGTCGTAAGGCCCCAGGAGAGTGCCAATTTATCCCATATCTCTAAGACTGTTCTCGTTGGGGTTGCTATGTAGGCACTGCGAGGGCGTGCCCCGCGCGGGAGCCAGGCCAGACCCCACAGTGGTCTACAGGCCACCGCACGGTCCATATTGAACCAGTGCTTCTCGCTTTCGGGAACGATCCATTCCGATATAAACCGGAGATGACAAGCCCAATAATAGTCCAACAAATTGGGACAGGCCAGGCCACTCCGAGACCTGGGAAGCATAAGTAGTTTATGAGAGAAGCGGGGGCGGGATTTCCCCCAGATGAACCTGGTAAAATCCCGTTGTAAGGCCTGAATGTCAGCGTGCGGAATGGGAGTAGGAAGAGACTGGAACAAATTAAGAATCTTAGGGAGAAGGGACATTTTAACAGCATTAAGGCGCCCCAGCCACGCCAGTGGGAGGCCCTCCCAGCGACGTATTTCATCACGGATGGACTTACGGTACCTAGGCCAATTAGAGGAGGACCAAGAAGCGAGATTAGGAGTCAAGTCTAGGCCCAAGTAGCGAATTGACTCATCCGTCCACTGCACCAGGAGCAAGTCCCGCAAACCCTGGACCTCCGAGGCCGAGAGTGTGAGATTGAGAGCATGAGATTTGGCGAGGTTAATCCAATAGCCCGAAGCGGTCTCAAAGGACTTCAGTAGCCCAGCCACCGCCGGAAGGGAGGTCGAGGGAGAGGACAAAGACAAGAGCAGATCATCAGCAAAGAGGGAAGCCTTGTGCTCAGCACCCCCCATACGGATACCCCGTATAGTCTGATTGCGGCGTATAGCGATAGCTAAGGGCTCAACGACAAGTGCAAATAAGAGAGGGGAGAGCGGACACCCCTGGCGAGTGCCTCGGTGGATAGAGATAGGAGCGGTGGTGGTTCCGTTGAAGCGAACGCGAGTGGTAGGTTTCGCAGAGGGGGCCATCAATTTAGAGATAAAACCCGGCCCCAAGCCAACCTTCTGGAGGACTGCCCGAAGGAAACCCCAATCCACACGATCGAACACCTTTTCAGCGTCAAGAGAGACAGGCATGCAGGGATATCTCTAATTCGCGACTTTTCTACCAAATGGGCAATCCGCCTAATGTTATCCGTGCCCTGACGGTGGCGGATAAACCCCACCTGATCCGGGTCTACAAGGCCCGGGAGATGAGGCTCCAAATGGTTGGCCAAGATTTTGGTGAATAACTTAGCGTCAGTATTTAATAAAGCGATGGGACGAAAGGAAGCTGCCAGGGTCGGGTCCTTGCCAGGTTTAGGAACTAGCAGAATTTCTGCTTCATTCATCGTGGGGGAGAGGCCGGTATGATCAGTAAAGTAATTAAAGAGATGGAGAAGATAGTCCCGCAATTGTGGGTAGAAGATCCAATAAAAAGCGACCGGAAGACCGTCAGGACCCGGGGTTTTGCCCGTCGGCAGCTGTTTCAATGCTTTCGCAATTTCTTCGTGGGAGATAGGCTCATCAAGTAACTCCGTGAAGTATGGATCAATAGGGTCCCAGGGACAGGAGTCAAGAAACGACGCAACCGCCTCCGGAGAGCAAGGATCCTTGGCATACAGATCAGAGTAGAAGGCCATCAGTGTATGAGCCTTGTCTGCCTCAGAGGTAGCCCAGGAGCCATCAGGCCGCTTGAGCTTCGCGATATGGCAGCGAGCCGTCTGAGTCCGTAGACGGCGTGCTAAGCACGCCCCAACTTTATCACCACCCACGTAGTATTTCTGTTTAAGGTTAACTAGAAGGCGTTCGGCCTTATTAGTGCACTGTAAGTGCAGCTGACCACGCAGGGTTGCCAGGCGCTGCTTATTAGCAAGGGAGGGACAGGCATGATCCGCATGCTCCAAGTCCTTAATATCCCGGGAGAGGGTGGTTTCAACCAGTCCCTCCCTGGTCCGGGCAATGGAGATTGAGGTAATGACTCCCAGAACAGTAGCCTTAAAGGCATCCCAACGGACATCCTCGGGAGTATCGGAGAGAGAGTTCGCCACAAAGAAGGATTCAATCTCCTTACGGATGTCCGCCACATCTACCGGGTCACGAAGGGCTTGGGGGGGCAGGTGCCACCGTGGGAGGGGGTCGCCACGGGCATCGGAAACCTGGAGCGTAAGCAGAACATGCGCGTGATCGGAGATGGAGATGTCTGAGATATCTGCGGTGCACAGCAAGTGAGCCAAAGAAAGCGAGAGAAAAAAATAGTCGATACGTGAGTAAGAGCGATGGACGTGAGAAAAAAAGGAATAATCCTGGGAGTCTGGGTGGAGGTATCTCCAGGCATCAACCAATCCCAGGTCGGTGATGTCATTCCTCAATGTCGCTGACATCGCCCCAGCAACATGGTGCCCCCGTGCAGTGCGATCCTGTTCAGGGTCCCAAACCAAGTTAAAGTCACCCCCCAGAACAACAGGGGTTGAGAGGGAACGAAGCAGAGACCCAAGGAGGTGGCGCAAGAACATATCCTGTTTCTGGTTAGGCGCATAAACATTAACAAAGGTACAGGAACCCCGACCCCATACCATGTCAACCTTAAGATACCTCCCACCATCATCAGCCACAGTCCGGGCTGTCGTCGCGCGCCAGCCAGGTTTAAACAAAATTGCCACACCACTAGTGTTAGTCGGGGAGCACGCCCAGAATTGAGTAGGGTATTTGCGGTGCGACATGAGATGGGTGTCAGAGGAAAGCAGATGGGTCTCCTGTAAGAAAACCACGTCAGGATCATGGTGAAGTAGGTAGCGCCACACCTGTCGGCGCTTGTTAGGGGAGTTGAGTCCCTTCACGTTAAGGGATAGGAATGTGCTAGTGCGTGTCATGGTGGAAGAGAGGAGGGGCAACACGCTTCAGCCACACCAGCAAGTTCCAGAGCCCCCCAAAATACATATCCAATCAGGCACTCCCCAAGAAAGCGATGGGAGATGAACCCCATGGCCAGGAAACAGGCAGCCCCCCCAAGGTCGCTCAAGAGAGGGAGAAGGGCATGATGACAGAAACAATGGCAAATGGAATGGATAGAGCGCAGGAGTAAAGGGCCAGCCGACCCCGAGCAATTGCCAACATCTCCACCACACCCCCCAGAACAACACCACAATACAGCCTCGGGCAGGGACGCATCCAAAGAGAGCCCATAGAGGGGAGAAGGAGTAAGAAGAAAAAGAAGGAAAAGAAAGAAGAAAGAAAAAACAGGCCAACTGGGCCAAGTCAATGTAGAGTCCATTCGGAACATCCCAGACTCCCGAAGGTGGGTCATTCCAGAGAAGTCACTCTCCTATTGGACCCTGGAGAGGGGGGGGCGGCAGACACACAGAGGGCGAGGAGCCTCCGCTGGCGGCATCCCATGTAGCAATGGAAAAAGCACAACTTGATCCAGCCACCAGGCCCGGGTGGGGGGCCCCTAGGGCCGGACCCCTGGTAGAAAGACAGACAGGCACTCCTCTGTATAGAGGGCGTCTAGTTCGCGAGAGACGGGGAGGCACTCAGGGAGCGAACATGGTTGATGGCATCCTGCTTGGCTTGTGATGAATCAAAATCTCTCGAGAGGCGTCTGGAGCGAGGAGGAGGGACAGTGGACCACTCCGGCCGGAGCGAGACCGCAGGGCGTGCGCAAGAGGATGGAAGATATTCATTGTCCGAATCCACAGGAAGGCGGAGGAGACGCTGCGCCTCCTGCAAAGACCGAACAACTCGCCGCCTCCCCTCCCAGGTAAACATCAAGGCAAAGGGATGGCCCCACTGGTACTTAACCTCCAGCTTCCGCAATTTGTCTGTCACAGGCTTAAAGGTCTTCCTCCGGCGAAGCGTAGAAGGTGAAAGGTCCTGAAAAATTTGTATGGAGAGCCCATTATAGGAGACCGCTTGAACCCCCTGCACCTTACGAAGGATGGCTTCTTTGTCCACAAAGAAGTGGACTCTCGTGATAATGTCTGGGACAAAATTAGGACGGTTGCGGGGGCCAGGTACCCGACGCGCTCTATCCAGCATGGGCGGCGAGGTACCCTCACCCTCGCGGATGGCATGTAGGAGGTCCGCCGTGTATGCCAGGATATTTGTTCCCTCTGTTCCCAATGGGACGCCTCGGATGCGAAGGTTGTTCTGCCGACTGCGGTTCTCCAGGTCTTCTTGCTTCAACTGTAGGGTAATGTTCTGGTCTTCCAACTCGGATATCTTCTTCCAGAGGCCCTCAATATCTTCCGTCCTGGCATCCAGTGTCTTTTCAAGGCCCTCAACTCTGCCGCCAATTTTGACGACATCCCTGCGGATATCCTGCAACCCGGCTTTGAAGTCCTGTCGGAGGGAGCCGATTTCAGTCTTGATTTCCTGCAAGAAGGACGACATATAGGCCTGGGTGATTGGTATCGCTTGGGCGGACGAACCAGAGGGCGCCGAAGACGCAGTGGGATCCTCCTGTGCGGATGGTGGCGCCTTGGACCACAGGGAGGTCACCGGATTTTCACGGGAGGCCGTCGGGTCGGCTTCTTTATTGCCTCTGTGCTTAGGAGGCATGGTTATGAAGACCAGGAGCGCCAAGGGCCCAGCCGGAGAAGAACCAGAGCGTTCCAGACGGTGACAAGACCAAGGAGGGGTGACGGTGGGAGAGCAGAGAAGTAAGGGACCACTCGGCGTGCGTAAGGCCCACCCTGTTACACACAGGATGGAGGCAGGGCCGAGGTCTCCCCAGCGTTGAGGGGCGTCAAGAGTAAGAGGGAGACCAGTGCCCACGCCAGCCGACAAGGGTACTGCACAGATCGTTACCCCGGCTCAGCAGGTCCAGCGAGGTCCCCGACCAAAGGGCATGTCCAGTAGGCCAGGCGGGGGGCACCCAAGCCAGGGGGGCAAGGATAGTCTCTGGGATCACACCGAAGGCCCCACAAGGCCCCACGAACAGGGAAGGAGCGGCCAAGGCAAGTCAGGTCTCCACAGGGACCGGGAGACCTCCAGGGCCTTCACAGGCCAATGCTGCAGCAACACAGGGCCCAGGAAGCAAAGGAGTCGGGCCGAGTTCTGGCGGGAGGGCACCTGCAGTGTGCGCGCTCCTCCGCTCTGCGCCGTGGAGACAAAGTCCCAAGAAAAGGGCAGAAGCAAAGCAAGGGCCGGGAAGCACCAGAGGCAGGGAGGGACAAAATGGCGTGCCGGGCACTGAAGGGCCGCAGCTGTCAGGCAGACCAGGCGCCCACGTGGAGGGGACCCTCTGTTCCGGTACCTGCACCGCCCAAGCTGCGGTCCGTTGTTCCCTCAGGGTGTGGCGACGAATGCCCTCACAGCTGGACGTCTTGATCCGGAGAGGAGCCGCCGTCCACTAGCGCAATCACCGGGGCCTCCCAGAGGTTCCAGCGGCAGCTCGGGGCCCCAGCAGATCGGCGGAGGTCAGGCTGGCAAAGACCTCACCGCCGTCACCAGTGCTGCTCTCCGCCTCCGGAGCAGGCCTCCAGGCGCCGGCGGGGGTGCAGCGATGATCGGAGCCCAAAAGGACGGCTAGAGCGAGTCGGGCTGATCTCGGCCCGGAAAGTCCAGTTGAGGGTTACAGCGGCAGCTTGGGGCTCCAGCAGATCGGCGGAGGTCAGGTTGTTGAGGACCTCGCCGCCGTCGCCAGCCCCACTCTCCGCCACCAGAGCAGTTCACCCAGTGCCAGCGGAGGCACAGCGGCAGTCGGAGCCCAAGATGGCGGCGGAAGCGAGTATGGCCGAGCCCGGCCAGAAAGGTCCCCGCAAGCGTAGCTTTCGAGTGGCTCCCGCAGCTCAGGATGTCGGCCAGAAGTCCCCAACAAGTATCCGAGCTCTCCAAAGCAGAAAGCGGGCCCGGTGACCAGGAGAGAGGTAAGTACGGGAAGTGCCAGAGCGGAGACTCGATGGAGCACGTCTCACTCCATGCGCGTCCAGGCCACGCCCCCCTCAAAGGTTTTTTAAATGCTAACTTCTAACTATAACGTCCCTGAAACCTATGGTTTTTTTTGTGTGAATTTCTAAGGTTTTTTAAATGCTAATTTCTAAGTATGCCTACATAGGTAGGACATGTGCAGAAAGAGGAAGAAAGGCACAGAAAGAAGCAAGAGAAGTGCAGAAAGAAGCAACAGAAATGCAGAAAGAGGCAAGAGAGGTGCAGAAAGAAGCAAGAGTGGCTTGCACACCACTAGTACCAATTTAACACCCACATTTAGCAATAAATAAGAGGTGACAATTCTAGGTTTGCAAAGGGCTATGACATGCTATAACACTTGTCGCTGCATTTTTGGTAACGTTTGAGCCGTTTGAGCTAGAAACAAGATTTTTTTTTGTTCAAATCTGCAGATTATGCAGCAGATGATGGATTATGTGGCAAATGCGGAAAATGTATAATAGTGCGAAAGTCGGTGCAGCCAAACAGTCGCATAATTCCAGTGGCCCTGCTCATACCTCTGACTAGGTCCAGAAGTGCTCCTCAGTGGTTCCTTCTTTTTTTGTCTCATTGAGTTTATAGTTTTGCTTCTATGGAAATGAGGAAGACTAAACCTGAGCTTACCACTCCACAACACAGACTACCATACCACATAATTACTCTCCATAACACATAATCCCACTCTACATAATTCCTATACACTAAATACCACAAACTTTCTATCCACATAATTTCACTGCACAACCTACCACATAATTTCACTACACACAACATACATCCACTCCACTCCAAAAAACATTAGTAGAAAACTTTTACATTTACAACGCCAATAGCTCTAACTCTCGCAAATGCAAGACCTATTACTTTGCAAATGCTTCTTTAACTAGTAGTCGCATTTGCAGAGTGGTGGAGAAAGGGGGCTGGGCCTCCAACCAGCGCTTAAGATTTCCTCTTAGGACTTACAGGAGGTACCAGGAGGGCTTCTTGCCCCCAAAGCCTCTCACGAGTAAAGTGGACTTCATCCCCCAACCTGTAGTGTGCCAGGACGGGCGTTTGCAAAGTGGTGGAGAAAGGGGGGCATGGCCTCCAAAGACCTCTTAGCAATCCCACTGCGTGAGACTTACTGGAGGTAACAGGAGGAGTAGTTGCCCCCCAAGGACATCCTTGGGGGCCAACTACCCCTCCTATTACCTCCCGTAACTCCGACAAAGCAGAATTGCTAAGTTCTCATAGCAGGCCACGCCCCCTTTGCCCACCACTCTGCAAATGCGCTCCCTGGCACGCTCTTGGATGGGGAGTGAAGTCCCCTTCGCTGCTGTGGGTCCTTAGGGGTCAACTAGCCTACCTGTTACTTCCAGTAAGCCCCACACAGTGGGATTGCTGAGAGGTGGACACAGGCCACACCCCCTTTCTCCACCACTGTGCAAACGCGCCCCCTGGCACACTCTTGGTTGGGGATGAAGTCCCCTTGCATCCTGAGGGTCCCTGGGGGCCAACTAGCCCTCTTGTTACCTCTAAAAAGCCCCACACAGCTGGATTGCTGAGAGTGGTCAGAGGCCAAGCCCCCTTTTTACACCACTCTGCAAACGCGCGTCCTGGTGTACTACTGCTTGGGGGATGAAGTCCACTTTAGCCCTGAGGTCCTCAGGACACAAGGGGACCTCATCACCCCACCAGCAGTGCGCAAAGAGGCGCGTTTGCAGAGTGATGTAAAAAGGGGCGTGGCCTCGTACCACCTCTCAGCAATCCCACTGTGTGGGGCTTATTGGAGGTCCTTGGTGGTCTAGTTGGCCCCCAGGGACCCTCAGTAGCGACGAGGGCTTTATTCCCCAACCCAGAGCGCGCCTGGAGGCGCATTTGCAGAGTCGTGCAGGGAGAGGGCGGGGCCTCCGGGAGTTGCCGGTTTCTTTAACTCTTTTTATTTTATGGGAGGGGGGCCACGTGGCCCCCCTTCCCTGGGCCACCTTTGGCCCCGGGGACCCATCCCCCGGGGCATACCCAGCCTTTTTTTTTATTTTGGAGGGGGCCCGCTTGGTCCCCCTCCTGAGGCCAATTTGGGCCCCGGGGACCCCATCCCCCAGGGCCCGGCCTTCTTTTGTTTAAAAAAACCCCCCCAAAATTAAATTAGAAAAGGGAGGGGCAGCATGGCTCCCCTCCCGGGCCATTCTCGGCCCCGGGGACCCTATCCCCCGGGGCTTGGTCATTGCTTTTTTTTTTTTTAAATAAATGGAGGGGGGCCAAGCGGCCCACCTCCCGGGCCATTTTCGGCCCAGCGGGCCCCAGGGCTTGGCCATTCATTTTTTAAATTTTTAAAAAAAATAAACTGAGGGGGGCGGGGCAAGTGGCATGTGCTGACATCTTGTAGTCTCCTTTAAAAGCACAGTTTTAATGGGATAGTCACAGCTACCCACAAGGGTGTTATTTATCCGAAATTATTAAATGCACAACGACTCACGGGAGGAATACGGACTTCAGATACCAGGAGGCCGAGCGAGCGGCCATGCCCACAAGGGCGGGTATCAGTAATGAATTTAAATGCAGAACACGCTTTGCACTTTTTGATGGAATTTAGCCTATGACAAAGGGCGGTGGCCCGAAACGCGTTGGCTTTACTTGATGTGCTGTGAGGAATCTCCATATCTATGATGCAGCCTCCATTAAAGATAATAAGCTCTACCTACCTGTGTGTGGCTCTTCCGAGGGGGCAACCCTGTTTTGTGGATTGATTGTTTACGGCTGGCCCGGCCGTGGAGGAAGCCCCGCTGTGAGTGCAGACCTGTGGTGACGCCAACCGGCGGTCACTGAGTGCAGGACAGGTGCTTTTAAAGGAGACTACAAGATGTCAGCACAGTTTTAAAGTGACAGTCACAGCTACCCACAAGGGTGTTATTTTTCCGAAATTATTAAGTGCACAACGACTCACGGGAGGAATACGGAGTTAAGATACCAGGAGGCCGTGCGAGCGGCCACGCCCACAAGGGCGGGTATCAGTAATGAATTTAAATGCAGAACACGCTTTGCACTTTTTGATGGAATTTAGCCTATGACAAAGGGCGATGACCCGAAACGCGTTGGCTTTACTTGTTATGCTGTGAGGAATCTCCATATCTATGATGCAGCCACCATTAAAGATAATAAGCTCTACCTACCTGTGTGTGGCTCTTCCGAGGGGGCAACCCTGTTTTGTGGATTGATTGTTTACGGCTGGCCAGGCCGTGGAGGAAGCCCCGCTGTGAGTGCAGACCTGTGGTGACGCCAACCGGCGGTCACTGAGTGCAGGACAGGTGCTTTTAAAGGAGACTACAAGATGTCAGCACAGTTTTAAAGTGACAGTCACAGCTACCCACAAGGGTGTTATTTATCCGAAATTATTAAGTGCACAACGACTCACGGGAGGAATACGGAGTTCAGATACCAGGAGGCCGTGCGAGCGGCCACGCCCACAAGGGCGGGTATCAGTAATGAATTTAAATGCAGAACACGCTTTGCACTTTTTGATGGAATTTAGCCTATGACAAAGGGCGGTGACCCGAAACGCGTTGGCTTTACTTGTTATGCTGTGAAGAATCTCCATATCTATGGTGCAGCCTCCATTAAAGATAATAAGCTCTACCTACCTGTGTGCGGCTCTTCCGAGGGGGCAACCCTGTTTTGTGGATTGATTGTTTACGGCTGGCCCGGCCGTGGAGGAAGCCCCGCTGTGAGTGCAGACCTGTGGTGACGCCAACCGGCGGTCACTGAGTGCAGGACAGGTGCTTTTAAAGGAGACTACAAGATGTCAGCACAGTTTTAAAGTGACAGTCACAGCTACCCACAAGGGTGTTATTTTTCCGAAATTATTAAGTGCACAACGACTCACGGGAGGAATACGGAGTTCAGATACCAGGAGGCCGTGCGAGCGGCCACGCCCACAAGGGCAGGTATCAGTAATGAATTTAAATGCAGAACACGCTTTGCACTTTTTGATGGAATTTAGCCTATGACAAAGGGCGGTGACCCGAAACGCGTTGGCTTTACTTGTTATGCTGTGAGGAATCTCCATATCTATGATGCAGCCTCCATTAAAGATAATAAGCTCTACCTACCTGTGTGCGGCTCTTCCGAGGGGGCAACCCTGTTTTGTGGATTGATTGTTTACGGCTGGCCCGGCCGTGGAGGAAGACCCACTGTGAGTGCAGACCTGTGGTGACGCCAACCGGCGGTCACTGAGTGCAGGACAGGTGCTTTTAAAGGAGACTACAAGATGTCAGCACAGTTTTAATGGGACAGTCACAGCTACCCACAAGGGTGTTATTTATCCGAAATTATTAAGTGCACAACGACTCACGGGAGGAATACGGACTTCAGATACCAGGAGGCCGTGCAAGCCTACCTGTGTGGGGCTCTTCCGAGGGGGCAACCCTGTTTTGTGGATTGTTGATATACATATATATATATATATATAAATTGTTTTTGAGAGGATAACTCCCTTAAATTTACCTTCTTAACTCCCTTTACTTTTAGCCTCCTGAACACTAAAATCCCCACTACCCTTTACCTCTACCAGTTTTTAGACCCTATAACCCATTTCGTCTTCTTCCCCTGATCACTAAAAATATCTACCACCCTTTACCTTTACCCCCAGAACCCTAAACATCCCTCACCCCCTTTATCTCCACCATTCCATAAATCCTATAAACCTCATACCCCCGTAACTCTACCCATTCCTACACCCTATGAACCCCTTACCTCCTTTTACCTCTGCCCTCCCCATAATCCTAAAATCCTTACGCCCCTTACCCCACACAATCCATTAACCCTTAAATCTAATGTTAAGAAACTATAACTCATGGCCTACTTTTACTTAACGGCATAGTAAGTATAACTATAACTGATGAATTTCTATAGTTTTGTGTGGGTAAAACATGAACCTAACTATAACGCCCCTGTAACCTTTTGTTTTTTCAGTGAATTTCTATGGCATGTGGCAGCCTCTGCGGCCAACCCCCGCCCCCCAGCATGCACCCAACCCCATGCTGTGCACAGCCTTTGCACAGGCACAGAACAGGCATGGGCTGTGAGTTTTTTTTTCCATCGGACCTCTGATCTGATGGTCCCTCGCAGGCACCCACGGGATCCACAAGTACCTGCAGACCCTCGATTGGGGCCCAAAACGTTTTTTGGGGCAATATCTTCCTCAGGAACCCCCCCCCCTTGTGTTCTATGGAGTTTAGGATACCTCTATCCTGACCCCTTATATGTATTGACACTTTATTTTTCCCTCCCCCGTACCAAGCAACAAACAAAATGGTGGATGCAACTTTCCTTTCAAGTTGCGACTAGCCAATCAAGGCCTTGATTTTGCCCCGGTTCCCCCGCGAATCCCCGCAAGTAAATCCATGAAGGATCCGCGTCATTAGATATCTATACTTTGCTTTCTTTAATTGCTCCAAAACTACTGAACAGATTTACACCAAATTACAAAAAGCACTCTTTCTAGACCAAGTTCTAGTCTTCTGCCAAATGTGGTGTGGTTTCGTTCAGCAGTTTGGGCTCTAGTCATGTTCAAAAAGGCAAAATCCCCATAGACATTGCTTGGGAAAAAGGCGTTTTGAGACCCCCCTTTTTTCTCACCTTCCGCTTGACCAATCACCCCAAAACTTTCCAAATAGCAGCTAAAGTAACTGGGACACTAGGTTTGAACATTTCGTGAAGATTCGTCAAATGGCACCAAAGTTATTAGCAAAACAAAAAAAAGCTTAGTCTATGGGAATAGTTAGTCCTAACTATAATTATCTACTGGCTATCACCAGTAGGATTACATATATATATATATATATATATATATATATATATATATATATATATATATATATATATATATATTACGTGCCTTGTTGTTATTTTGGTGTAAATTCGTTCAGTAGTTTTGGAGAAATTCAAAGAAATATCCAGTTGCATATATAGGAACACAGAGGATCCGCGACCCCTCCCGATCTCATGCTGAGATCTGATTGGCTGTCAACACTTCAAAACAGGAAGTGTTGGCAGCCATCTTGTGACTCTGTAGAACCAAGTCACAAGAAAAAACGTAAAAGAAAAGAAAAAGGGACAGGATAGAAACTCCCTGACCCCCTAGGCCTCTTGGGGGGCCAAAAATGCATTTAAAAAAATAATTTCAGGGGGAGTTGTGCTGGATCCGTGACTCCTGCCATGACATGCTTTCCATGTCAGAAAGCCCGACATGGAAAGCATGTCTGAAACCGACATCATAATCCTGATGGCATAAACGCCGTCCTAAAGGGATTATGTGCACCTACGACTGTCCGATGGGCTCCTTGAGCCCGTCGGAAGCCAGACAGATTGACCGGCTGGTTTGAATTCCGACCGCCATATTTGGAGGCTTACCGACCGACATCCTAATTAGGGCCTTAGTGTTTTTCCTTTTGTTTATCTCCTTACCTGAGCCACCGCTGCATACAGTGAGGCTGTGTCACCTCCTTTTAAATGCTCATATGCTATCTTTGAATTGTCCATGTAAAGGCAGACACGGTCAAGGTCTGTCATGTTTTTGGCAGTTTTTCCCTTTTCATTGCAGCACAAAGAAGCAGACAATGTGACGGTTTGTAAATGCCTAGGCAGCTTCCTTCTTTGAAGTCACTGTTTGGAGTGAGGCTCCGTAATGCACTAGGAAGTGCTTTCACTTTCTCCTCACGGGCCAGAGCTTTACACTTCTGTGTTTTTAAATAACCGTTCTTTTTTGTTGTGGCAATGCAAGCACTGTCAGGCTTGTAATGGCGGCTGACAGTCCAGTGACGTACTGGAAATGTAGTATGTCACAGCGGTGGTTTATGAGTTTTATTAACCACCATCATACCGCACTAGCAGTAGGTTATTGCTTTCAGATAACTATGATCTTGATAGCGAAAAAGTATTAGATGTATACATAACAAAGGCAGTATTGTCTTGCCACGATAAGGATATTAGGTCAAATTCGAACTTTAATCTACAGTGCCCAGCTGATGATCTCAAGATGTTTTTCATGAGTACATTATCAAGCACTCATCGCTGCCACAGATGACATCTGCATGATCCTTGACACAGGCGACACTGCAGCACTGATTCTCCTGGACCTTTCTGCAGCATCTGACATGGTCTCAAACCACATTCTCATCAGGTGCCTGCACGAGATTGGCATCCAAGGGCTCGCTCTCCGGATCTGCTCCTTCTTAACAGATAGAAACACAAGCACTCAGCCTAGCACCTTATTCCTCGGAAGCCCACAAAATCATTTGCACAGTGCCTCAAGGCTCATCACTGAGCCCCACCCTCTTCGATGCATACATTATCCCGCTGGTCAACATTATCAGCGCACACAAGATCAACCTCCTCTCCAATGCCAACAACACACAACTCATACTCTCCCTCTCGGACAAAACCCTGATTCCAAGAAACAAGCTCACCGCCTGCATGACCAAAGTCGCTAACTAGATGAAAGCCAACTGTCTTAAGCTAAACACCGACAAGACAGAAGTAGTGATCTTCAGCAAGAAAACCTCCCCATGGCACTCCCAACTGATGGCTAGCTGAACTCTGGTCCACACCCAGCACCCACTCCTGGAACCTCGGAATAATTATCAGCAGCCAACTGGACATTACCACACAAGTCAACACCATCACTGCATCTGGCTTCAAGACCCTGAAGATGCTAATGAAGATCTTCAAATGGATCCAAAGCACCACTAGAAGAACTCACTCAAGCCCTAGTCACCAGCAAGTTGGACTACGGGAACACCCTCTATGCCGGGATCACCAAGCAACTTACTAAAAGACTACAAACCATCCAGAACACGGCAGCCAGACTCATCCTCAGCTTTTCACAAAGAACTCACATCACACCACACCTCAGGGAACTCCAATGGCTTCCGGTACACAAACTAATTTCAAACTCCTCACACATACTCAAGGTACTACACAACTTAAGACCTGTATACCTGAACAGTGACATCTTCCAGCAACCATCCAGACACCTCCTGTCCGCAGGACTCCTACTCACACATATATCCCATGCATAAACAGTCAGATCAGGAGAAACAGCGTTCTCTTACATTGCTCCTAAAGCGTGGAACGACCTACTGCTACACATAAGAGCCTCCTCTTCTTGAATTCTGCAAAAAAACTGGAGACCTGGCCTGCTCAGTGCCAGGCTACCCTTCTGGATGATTGTGTGTTCCACAAATTGCCTAACAAATCTGCATTACATAACAACACGGTCCTTACTACCTTTGGTGAGGCATTGCAGTGCAAGTAGTAGACACTCCAGATCAGAGCCTTCTCCTCTCTTGAATTCTGCGAGAAGCTGGTGACCTTGCTTTTCAATTATCCAATGTACCATAGGCAGGGCAAAGCACACACACATGCTCACCACCAGGATACCCTCGCAGGTGATAGTGCACTTTACAAATATACATAACATAACAAGTCTTTGAATGGTTTTAATGTTCACCCCAGACAGCAGTAGAGAGGATAAGAACTAGTTTTTTGTTAGCAGCAGTAATGATTGGGCTAATTGCTCTTCTTCCCAATTTTTTCAATAGTTACCCCAAGGTAGTGATAGCTTTTTACTTGCTTAATTCTCGATGTTCCCAACTTCCAGTTAAAATGTTTAGCAGATCCGAAGAAGGTTATTATTTTGGTCTTCGTGAGGTTACAGTTAAACCAATACTATTGTTCTACTCATGTAAACGATTTAACTGAAGTTCGACATGTCCAGCATATAGCCTGAAGAAGACTGAAAAAGGGAAACTATAAGTCTCAGGTTGCTGGCTGAAGAAGGATGAAAAAGGGGAACTACAATCCCCTGCATAGCTAGTGTTGTTGGCTGAAGAATGAGTTTGGGGACAAAGACACCATCTAGACATGGGGTAATTGATCCCATTACTACCAAGGGGAAAGTACAGGCACTTCAGAGCTCTCAAGGTTCCTATTTCAATGTGTAGCTCATCCAGGCCAGCATTTTCCTTTTATTTCTGGGGCTTGTAGTCCTGGTTTTATAGCAGGTTAAACAGAACCACAAATCCCAGCATTCAACTAAACAGAGTGTGGGCTGCATGAGCTACTCACGAATGGAACTGGGCAATTTGATGGCTTTGGCCGCACTCTGTACTGGTGAAACAGACACTGCGAAAGAAGCTAGTCAGCAATGTCACACTGGTAGACCGAGCATGTACCCCCATAGTTCATCTCTTTCTGCCAGCCTCTCTTCTTTCTGGAAACACTTCCTGTAGCCTGGTTTTATTGATATAGGCCACTTTGTGTTGCATTCTGGAAGCTTTGACTCGTTATGCGGTCTGTCTCAATTTCTTGCGCCAGACATCAAGACGAAGGTGACCCATGAGTTTACGCCAGATGAATACGCCACAGCAGACCAGTGACCTCCAAAAGTAAAGGCGGTCGGACAGAAGGGAGAGGCTCAAGAAAAGAGGCAGGGAGATAGGTAGGAAGGTAGGTCCTAGCTCTGTCTTCAGTGCATGCACCAATGCCAATGCCACAACAGAGTGGTGCACTTGCCATGCCCGAAATGAAGTATTATTTAAATGGTTGTTTCATTTTGGACCCATGTGTGTGCTGCACAAGATGGAGATTTTCCTTTGAAGATGTTGGATGTGTCCATGTTGAACATGTCCGTCTCTAAGCAGTCCTTCTAAGGTTCCCCACCCCTAAATCTGCAGCGCCGCATGCCTTACTGCTGCGCTGCCCTACAGCAAAAGAAAAGGGCAGGAATGCACCGGATCTACCAGATACGGCGCATTCCTGTCCTTTTCCCTTGCGCCGGCGCACGATGGGATGCCATGCGCCAACGCAGGCACCTTTGTACCATGGGGCAAGGGTGCCTGCGTTGCGGGGATGATTATTTTTGTGCAGGAAGGGAAACCTTTCTGCACAAAACAATCACAAGAGGCTTTTTCCTCTTGCTAACTGTGCTGCACAATACAGCACACATAGAAAAAGGAAAAACCAGGAGAAATATAGCTATTTCTACTCGTGCCTCCCCTAGGGAGGCGTATGTTTTTGGCGCTGCCTCAGAGTTACGATTTCTCGTAAATCTGGGGCAGTGTCAAAAAGCCATGGATGTTGCTGGGAACACCCCCAGCAACACCCATTGTACGCCCCTTTAACGCAGAAAACTGCGTTAAAGGGAATGATATTTACGAGGCAGCATTAAGCCCAAAAAAGTGGCTTAGTGCTGCCTCTTGAACATGGAGCAGGCTCCTGCGCCACGAAAAGTGACGTACCGGTGGTGCAAGGGGCCTCATAAATGAGGCCCTCTGTGTGGGGGGTCAATTAGCCCATTCTGCTGTGTCGGGTAGGCTTGTCCCTGCCTGAGTAAAACCCACTCACCCCCCACTTCCTGAACTATGGTTGACCTCCCAAACAACAGCAACAGAGGTGGAGCTATGTTTGACCTGCAATCCACACACCACCTTCACCAGTCAAAAATAGTCTAATATGGGACTCTTTTCTACAGAGCCCAGAAAAACTGAGTCTGAAGGTGGAATAAAACAACCTCAGGTTCAAACACCATTGAGTGAATGGAAAGGAGTACCTACAAATCTAAAGTTAAATGACGCTGAGTAAAAACAAAAGTACGAATGAGTACACAGTGCTATACAAATATCTGTTAATATAGCAAACTAAAAGGTTGAGGTTCAAATTTAACAAAAAGTTAATTTGTAGTTGGCAAAATATAAATAAAGTTAAAAAGAAGCAGAGGAAGAACCCCCCGCTACAGCATGCTGACTGGCTGACCTCTTCTATGTGTTATGGGTGGGGTGCAGGAGGAAGACAACGCGCCAGAGGGGATGCAGCCATGATGGATCCGCTTTGGAAGAAGCAAGTACCAAAAGAGAAAAGGATGAAATGGGAAAAGATAAAGAAATGAAGGCAGCCGACGCCAACCACACGCACAGGGAAGAAAGCGAGCAAGGGATGTAATCATGCAACTATATTTCTTGTTCCGGATCATTAATTTTATAAAGCTCTTTTGACAAAACCACGATAGTGTGTCATCTAAATACAAGGGGACAAAAGACAGATGGGGGACATGGTTCAAGGCAGGAAACAGGGCTGGGCAGTGGTGGAGGATGAGCAGTCATGCTAGAAAGCCATCAGGGAAGCAGAAGACAGGACAAGCATTGGCAAACCCAATAGCTTTTGCCATTTGGCTGCCAATGGAGGCCTGTTGACGATGTGTAGCCACATGTCATCACACATATGCACCATGGCCCTACAGCACCCAGTGTGGTGACAAATACCGGCATGCAGCACATCACAGCCGAAGGGCGGCAGCAACTGAGCAACTTGAGGTGGGCAGGCAAATAACAAAAAGCAACAAGCATTGGCATAGGCAATAGGTCTCACCTTTCGGATCTTATAAATGTTTAACCATGCACCACATTATCCTGGCTGCTGAGCTGCCAGTGATGGAAAAGCTATTCAATTACTACAGACTGTTCCGTGTAGGCGAGCCCCGAGGTGCACCGAACGCTAGAAATGGCAAATGTGGTGCAGAGAGATCATGCATGCGCATTACACCTATGTAACTGCTGTAACTGGGGTTTGAGCAGGCAGAGGATCTTAATGGAAATAAAAAGAGGACTAACAGAATGTGAATTACGCTACTAAATAATATTCACATAACTGCCTTATTTGAGGTACAGTACATTGCTTGTTGAAGTCACCTATAGTTAAGTCAACTGCAGTCCTGAAGATTAACCAGATATCTATTCTTTGTGTGTGTAGTTTGCTTTCTTAAACAGTGCTGGACTGTGAGCCAGAGAATCTTAATTTGTCTGCTGCCACTGTTCACATTGCCAATGAAAATGGCAGTGGCAATGCAGATATCATTGTCATTGTCATGCTGCCCAAATAGTAAGTCTTAATCCTGCTTATGCCATTGCTAACCTCCATTGTGGAAAATGCATATCTGTAGAAACCCATAATGCAGATAACTGTCCAATGGGGCTCACACCCACTGTAAAAATGCAGGTCTCTAGGAACCCATTAACGTAGAGACAGCAAGGTAAGGGATCAATCAATCATGGGTTTGTTTAGCGCGACTACTCACCCGTAAGGGTCTCAAGGCGCTGGGGTGGAGGGGAGGAGCAGGTTCCAGTCCATCAAGGAGGAGGTCTATCGAAGAGCCATGTTTTGAGGTTTCTCGTGAAGATGGGGAGTGATGTCGTCTGTCTGAGGTGGAGCGGTAGGGCGTTCCAGGCTCTGGCCGCGAGGAAGGAGAAGGAGCGGCCTCCCGATCTGGACTTCCTGGTGCGGGGGACCACGGCGTGGGAGAGCTGGGCTGATCGTAGGGTCCTTTGGGGTGCGTGGAATTCGAGTCAGCTGTTCAGGTATGCTGGTCCGGTGTTGTGGAGGGCTTTGTGTGCATGGGTGAGAATCTTGAAGGTGATTCTAGCCTCGATGGGGAGCCAGTGGAGTGTGCGCAGGTGCTGGGAGATGTGGCAGTGTCTTGGCAGGCTGAGGATTATTTTGCGGCGGCGTTCTGGATGTTTTGTAGCTTGTGGGTGAGGTTTTTGTTGATTCCGGCGTAGAGTGCGTTGCCGTAGTCAAGTCTGCTGGTGACGAGGGCGTGAGTGACGGTCTTTCTGTGTTTGAGGGGGATCCATTTGAAGGTCTTGCGTAGGAGGCGGAGGGTGTGGAAGCAGGAGGATGCGACGGAGTTGATCTGGCGGTCCATTTTGAGTTCGGAGTCCAGGATGATTCCGAGGTTGCGTGCGTGCGTGGTCCGTGGGGGTGGGCGGGCTTCCGAGGGCGGGGGGCCACCAGTGTCGTTCCAGGCATCGGGGTGTGGGCCCATGATGAGTACTTCTGTTTTGTCAGTGTTGAGTTGTAGGCAGCTGCTTTTCATCCATTTGGCGACTGCTTCCATGCCTTCTTGAAAGTTGTGTTTGGCTGCGTTGGGTTCGTTGGATAGGGAGAGGATGAGTTGGGTGTCGTCTGCGTATGAAACAATGTTGAGTCCGTGGTTTCTGACGATGGGGGCGAGCGGAGCCATGTAGACGTTGGGCTGAGGGAGAATCCCTGGGGGACTCCGCAGGTAGTTGGTGTAGGGTCCGAGAGGAAAGGAGGGAGTCTGACCCGCTGCGTTCTGCCAGAGAGGAATGAGTGGATCCAGTCGAGGGCCTTGTCCCGGATCCCTGCGTCGTGAAGTCTGCGTGTTAGGGTGCGGTGAGAGACTGTGTCGAAGGCCGCTGAGAGGTCGAGGAGGATGAGGGCTACTGTCTCTCCTCTGTCCAGGAGGGAGCGGATGTCGTCTGTTGCGGCGAGGAGGGCGGTTTCTGTGCTGTGGTTTTTTCTGAAGCCGGATTGGGAGGAGTCGAGGATGTTGTGCTCTTCGACGAAGGTGGCGAGTTGGCTGTTGATGGCTTTCTCGATGACTTTCGCTGGGAATGGGAGCAGGGAGATGGGTCTGTAGTTTTTGAGGTCGGTGGGGTCCGCCGAGGGTTTCTTCAGGAGGGGATTGATCTCGGCGTGCTTCCAGTCGTCGGGGAAGGAGGCGTTCGCTAGGGAGCGGTTGAGGGTGTGGCGAAGCATGGGTGCAATGGTGTTGGCGGCTCTGTTGAAGATGTGATGGGGGCAGGGGTCCGTGGGGGCCCCGTAGTTGATTGATTTCATCGTTTTCAGTGTGTCTTCAGTGGTGAGGGCTGTCCAGCTGTCAATCGTTGGCTTCAGGGTGTCGGGGGTGGTTGGTGAGGGTTCTGTGTGTTGGCTGTCTTTGTCAAAGTTGTCGTAAATGTTCTTGATTTTGTGGTGGAAGAAGGTGCTGAGTTTGTCGCAGAGGTCTTGTGATGGAGGGATGTCTGTAGACTCGCTGATGGGTTGGGCGAACTCCTTGATGATGCTGAAGAGTTCTTTGCTGTTGTGCGCGTGTGTGGAGATTCTGTCTTTGATTGCTGTGTTTCTCGTATTTCTGATGAGTTGGTGGTGGGCATTGGTGGCGGCTCTGAAGTTGTTGTGGGCTTCTGTAGATTTGGAGTTCCTCCTGGCCTTTTCGAGGCAGCGGCATGTGCGTCTGGAATCTCGAAGTTCGGTGGTAAACCATCTGGCTTTCTTGGCGTGTGTGTTGTTGTTCTTCTTGAGAGGGGCTATGGTGTTGGCACTGTCGGAGATCCATCTGTGCAGAGTTCGGGCTGCGGTGTTGGGGTCATCGTCTTCCGCGATGGTTGGGGTGGAGTTGCCGAGTGAGGAGGTGAGTTGGTCATCAGTGATTATGGTCCAGTTTCTTTGTGGGAGCAGGTGCTGGGTTCTGTGGATGGTGGGTGTTCTGAAGGTGAAGTGGATGCATCCATGGTCTGTCCACGGGAGTTCGGTGGTGTGGCTGATAGTGATTGAGTTTCCTGTTGTGAAGAGGGGGTCGAGGGTGTGTCCTGCTGAGTGCGTGGGTTCAGTCACGATCTGGCGGAGTCTTATGTTGTGGAGGTTGTCCAGGAGGGATGTGGGGTTGGGGTCTAGTTGGTTGTCGAGGTGGAAGTTGAGGTCTCCCAGCAAGGTGTAGTTGGTGGACGCGATGGCCTGCGGGGAGATGATGTCCGTGATGGAGTTGGTGAATGGTCCGCGGGGTCGGTAGATGAGGGTTCCTCGGAGAGTGGTGGTAGGGCGGGCCTGTATCTTGAAGTGTAGGTGTTCCATCAGGTCTGTGGGCTCGTCGGGGAGTGTGCTCAGCCGGAGGGTGGATTTGTGGACGATGGCGATTCCCCCTCCAGGGCGGGTGGGGCGGTCCTTCCGGGAGATCTTGTATCCTTGGGGAATGGTGATGGCGATGTCCGGTCCCGAGGTGGTGTTGGTCCAGGTTTCGGTGAAGAACGCGACGTCCGGGGTGGTGCTATCGAGGAGGTCCCAGTTTTCGGTGGCGTGTTTGTGGAGGAATCGGACGTTGAGGAGGATGCATTGCAGGGTCTTCGGTGCGGTTGCGTTCTTACGGGCGGGTTGTGTTGGATCCGTGGTCTTGGCGGTGCTGTAGGTGTGGTGGCAGCGGTGACAGCTGAAGGGTCCGTGGGTGTTGGCTAGTGATGCTAGCTTGCAGTGGTTGTTGCGGCCTGGGTTGAGTGCGTAGAGTGCCGCTGGGTTGTAGCGTTGGCGGTGCGGAGGTCCAGGGATCCTGGCGCTGGTCGCGTTCGGGTCGCGGACAGGCGCAGACAGGCTTGCCTTTGGCGTGCCAGCGGCGTGCCCGCTGCGCGCAGCCACACAGCGGTCACCAATAAGTAGGGGTCGGGGAGGGCTGGACAGCTGGGAGGCGGGCGCGGGTGGGGAGACTGGCTTGGGCTGGTCGCGCTGGGGGGGAGGGGCCGCGGGGGCAGCAGAGGCGGGAAAAACGGGCAGGAGGTGCACGAAAAGGGAGTGAATAATAGTGCAAAAGTAGGAAATAGAAGATGATAGAAATGTGATAAAGTGAAGAAAAGTGATAGAAAGAGAGTAAAAGGGTGAGAGAATAAAGGGTGAAAAACGAAAAACGGAGCTGAAAGGAGAGGATAAAGCGAGTAGAATAAGCGGAGCGAGAAAAGGAGAGAGAGGTCCACTGGACCACCAGGGATGAGGCGCACTCCACTATAGAACATAAAGGTCTATAGAAACATGTCACTGTAGAGACGGCAGGGCATGGCAGACCTCCACCGAGGAAAACGAAGAAACCCATCCATAAGACTGCAAGATCAGGGCTAACCTTCACTCAGGAAACTTCAGGTCAGGGTAGAGACTTCATGACAATTACTAAGCCCCACTATACAATATACTGGCTTTAGATGACTGTCACTGCAATAACTTAAAGGGCCGGGCTACCACCCACTTTAGAAAAGTCAGGTTTACTGAGCTATGTATCTTAAGAGACTGAAGGGTCAAGGCTACCCCCCACTATGGGTCTGTGAGTTGTCCCCTTCCAGGGCAGAGATTACAAAGTGATAGATAAATTACATTATTGGCAAATGCTTGTCTATGGGCACATGCCAAAGTAGGAACTGCAGGACTATTCCTAACTTCCAATGTAGAAAATGCAGGTCTATGAATCCATGTTATGGTAGAGCATTGGTGTCCAACTTAGGTCTAGGAATGCCTGATTTTTTATATTTACCACATTTTACGCAATTTATTTTAAGTGGATATTCTGAAAATATGCCTTGAATTTGACCCTTGTGGCCAACGTTGGACTCCCCTTCAATTGAGACTAAAATTGGAGAATAAAGATCTCTACAGAAAATGCACGTCTAAAGATACATGTCGCAGTAGATGTGGCAATGCCAATACCTCCATTATATAAAATAGTGGTCTAAAAATAAATGTTATGATAGGGACGTAAAGGTCAGGGCTAACCTGTAAAACAGAAAATGCAGACCTGCGGATACAGATCACCATGGAGCCTGCACATCCAGCTCTGACATTCAACACAGAAAATGATGGTTTGTGGATACATGTCACTGTGGAACCTGCACACCCAGCTCTGACATTTAACATAGAAAATGCAGGTTTGTGGATACATGCGACTGTAAAACCTGCACATCCGACGCGGACATTGATCACAGAAAATGAGGGTTTGTGGATTCAGGTCACTGTGGAACCTGCACATCCAAAGCTGACATTCATCACAGAAAATGCAGGTTTGTGCATACATCAATCAATCAATCAATCAATCACGGCATTTATAGAGCGCGCTACTCACCCGGGAGGGTCTCAAGGCGCTGGGGGAGGGGGTAAGTTACTGCTCGAACAGCCAGGTCTTGAGCTGCTTCCTGAAGGAGAGATGGTCCTGGGTTCGCCGAAGGTGAGTGGGGAGGGAGTTCCAGGTCTTGGCTGACAGGTAGGAGAAGGATCTTCCTCCGGCGGTGGTTCTGCGGATGCGTGGTACGGTGGCGAGGGCGTGGCTGGTTGATCGTAGCTGGCGTGTGGGCGTGTAGAAGGTCACGCGGTCGTTGAGGTACTTTGGGCCCAGGTCGTGGAGGGCCTTGTGTGCGTGGGTGAGGAGTCTGAACGTGATTCTCTTGCTGACGGGGAGCCAGTGCAGGTCTTTCAGGTGTCCGGTGATGTGGCTGTGTCGGGGGATGTCCAGGATGAGTCGTGCGGAGGCGTTCTGGATGCGCTGGAGTCTTTTTGAAGTTTGGCTGTGGTTCCGGCGTAGAGGGTGTTCCCATAGTCCAGTCGGCTGGTGACGAGTGCCTGGGTGACGGTCTTCCTGGTTTCAGTGGGGATCCATCTGAAGATCTTGCGGAGCATGCGCAGGGTGTTGAAGCATGAAGATGAGACGGCGTTGACTTGTCTGGTCATCGACAGGGAGGAGTCCAGGATGAAGCCCAGGTTGCGTGCGTGGTCCGTTGGCTTGGGCGCGGTGCCCAGGGCCGGGGGCCACCAGGAGTCGTCCCAGGCGGAGGGTGATGAGCCCAGGATGAGGACTTCCGTCTTGTCTGAGTTCAGTTTAAGGCGGCTGTTCCTCATCCAGTCGGCGACGTCTCTCATCCCGTCGTGTAGGTTGGCTCTGGCGGTGGTGGGGTCGTTGGTGAGGGAGAGGATCAGCTGGGTGTCGTCGGCGTAGGAGATGATGTTGAGGTTGTGTTGGCGTGCGATGGCTGCGAGGGGGCTCATGTAGACGTTGAAGAGGGTTGGGCTGAGTGAAGATCCTTGTGGAACGCCGCAGATGACTTCGGTGGCTTCGGATCTGAACGGGGGGAGGCGGACTCTCTGGGTTCTTCCGGCGAGGAACGAGATGATCCATACATGTAACTGTGGAATCTGCACATCGAAGGGTGACATTCAACACAGAAAATGCAGGTTTGTGAATACATGTCATTGTGAAATCTGCACATCCAGCGTCAAGGTTCACTGAAGAAATTGCAGGTCTGTGGGTGCATGTTACTGTGAAACCTGCAAAGCCAGGGCTAATCTCTACAATTTAAAGTGTGATTCTACGGATTCATAACACTATTGAGATTACAAGGTCACACACTGATTTAGTTTTATCTTTTAAACTGTTGGTATTTGGAGGTAAAATAGTGCGCTTTATCTGCAAATGTTCTGTATGCATGGCTGTCACTCTGACTTGAAACTGACACCAAGAAGCTTTTATGAAGGCCTTAGAAGATGTTACAACTAAAAAATAACCAGAAATGTTAAGTGCTCAGTGACAAATATGGAAAGTAGCCATGAAAGTTTGAGTGCGTGGCACTGCTGCTACCCAACTGTGTTTTCACCCATTCCACCTAGGGTGACCAACTGGCATGGGTGCAAATTCAGGACAGTGAGTGTAAAAATTTAGGACAAAGGGTCAAAATTCAGGACAAAAATTCAGGACAGAAGGTCTGAATTCAGGACAAAAATTTGGGACAAAAGGTACATTTTACAGACACATCAGAGGAGGTCGCGCAATATTACATAAGTAAATAGACAACCAACACAAGCACAAGTCAAAATAAGTTTATATTAGGTTGGGAGAACCTTGCACTGCATCTGTTGTGTGCCGGAGTGAAACGTAAATACCTGCGTTTACATATTGGATGCACCTGGGTAACATGCGCCAAAATGAAACCTCCACCCCACCAGAACTTGGCCCCTAGTGAGGAGATAGGAGCCCATAAACAAAAGCAGTTTGCCATGCCCTGGGCTCTGGCAGGAGGAAGCCCAGCAAAAGCTGTCACTGGCCCATTATCATTCTGTATGTGATAATTAGGCCGCATACAGAATGATAATGGGCCGATAGCAGGCTGTGCCAGGTCGGGGAGGGGCTGCTGCAGGCCACTGATTACAGAAGGAGCGCGAGCTGGCCCCTGCAGTTAGAGTTACAGAACTCTCAGGCTGCTTGCAGGGGGCAGCTCGCTCTAAAGACCGAAATTACGGACAAAAGGCGTCCGTGAACGAATTCTCCACGGACAACGGACAAGAGGCCCAAATTATGGGCAGTCCGTGAAATGTACGGACGGCTGGTCACTCTAATTCCAGCCATCCAATTAATGAAGCCTTCCTTAGTAAACATTTATAATGCTATGCATGCGTGGCCCTGAAAACACCACTAGACGAGCACAGAATTTTGGTTTTTATAATAAATAAGTACAAATTATCTTCACCGTCATTTCGGCAACAAAACTCTAGGTGAAAATGTAATTTGAGACACTCAGAAAGATGCGTTCATAAGTCGACTTCGAAAGCACACACCTAACTCCTCTTCAAAAGTGAAACTAAATTGCAGCAGTCTTACCGCAGAGTCTATCGAAAGTCAGGGGGTCTGGAAACAGCAGCAAGTCAGCAACTAGATGCAGGGCAAATTTATAGGGACAGCACGCTGCATGTAACTGCACACTGTCGAAAGTATCGGCAGAGGGGGAAAGAGTTAACAGACCTGCACATGCCTCCACCCAAGTAAACAGATGCAGGCAACGGGTGGGTGCCCGTGCTGGTAGTGGGGGGATTCGCAGTGTGAGGTCTCGGAGTCTGCTCTCTGCCGTATACTGAGAAACCCACAGCTGCATTTGTGTTAGGAGGATGGGGGCTCCTAACTCGAGGAGGGAGGGGGAAAGGCAAAAACATAAAGGGTAGCGACGGAAGGGAAAGATAAGACGAGTATAATATAAATGCAATAAATGCCGTACAAAACATGACGCAGCATCTGTGAAGAAGGCGCCGTGCTGATGCACGAGCAGAGGGGCAATGAAAAAAAAGTGCGCGGGAGCAAACATATATTAAAAAAAAGTAATGCCACACGTAACAGGGGCAGTCTCCTGGGAGGGTCCAAAACGCCAAAAGGCAGGACTAATTTAGCATATCCACCAAAGAAAAGCAGGCATTTAAGAAGGGCACTAACAGAAGCCAATAGAAGAGATGGGAGGTTCTTGCACTACATATACCAGATACAGCATGCCTCGCAGAGCAGCGCATGCAGGCTATGCTAGGCTCGACCTGAAAAGATGCTCAGCAGGGAGGACTGGATGAAGAAACAGACGAGCTGAGAGAGGAGGAGGAAGCAACAGAGAACAGGTTGGGTATTTGAGGGGGTAAGCAGCAGATATGGGAGTGTCAGGAATGTGAAGCAGGGTTGATCAACATCACAGGAAAGGACAGTAAGAAGCATCATGGAAAAGCGCAGGTTATAAGGAGATAGGGACAGGCCAGAGCACCCGCAGGAACCAAAAGAAGGGACTATCAAGTTTGCTGGAAGTGGTGGAAACCGGACAATGGAAGTCAGGAGCAAGATCTAGAATGCTAGCCCGTGCATGTAATCATTTCCTGGCTGAGTCCACAACTTCTGGGAGGTTGTATGTTCGAACCACACATGCATTTACCACGCATGCCTTTACAATGCGGTCCAAACCACGAATGCGTCTTAACAATGCATTCCTTTACCACGCAAGTCGTTACAACGACTTGCCTTAGGGAAAGCACTGCACTTTGGAATAGTTTACTTTACTAATGCAACTCCAGTCTGCGCAACAGTAGGGAAAGTGTTGGACGTTAAGTCCAACATCAGTCCAACAACGCTTCCCTTAGGAGGCATTCATGGTTCGGACCGTGTTGTAAAGGCTGTTTTCCCTTCTGGGACAGTGTATGTAGTGTCTGCATTTATGCTCAGAGTAACCTGCAGGAGCTGCCTGGCGACTTTCTGTTTAGCTGTATTGATTCCTGATTCTATTAGTTGGTCACCGTTCTCTCTCCCATCACTTTTTTCTTTTTTCTCTTCTTGTTTACTTCATATTTAGTTGGGGTTAAAGGGTTATTGCCGTTTGCCTGTCCTTGTTCCTTACCTCCTAAAGTTACCAACTGACCAGGCATCCTGGGGTTCCCTGCCTGTATTGTGGTTGGTGTGGGGTCCATTATGGAGTATTCCTCCGTGGAGTTTAGTAAGCAGTGCTCCATGTTTGCTACTGTGAATATTCACTCTTGTTTTTAAATGACTCTGTTATTCATGTTCATCTGTCTCTCTCACTCCAAATACTCACCTTCAGTACTGAGCTGGCCACCTCCTTGCTCAATCCAAGAAGCAGGTGTTTGGCATGTGTTTCTCAATCTAGCTCCCTTTCACCTTTTCCCCTCTCACTCTCTGCTAGATGTGCATCTACTTTACTTGTCCACAGAGAATGAGAGTGTGAGGAGATGGGATTCTCATCAGAACCACAGCTCCTCACTCAAGCTTGAGAGGGAGAGGACAAGAAAACAGGTGCACTCCCCATGGAGTGCTGGAAGGAAAAAGGAACTCTCTGGATATGAGCAGTGGAAGGATACAAATCATCCAATCATGAAGGAGGTATAGAAACTAGGGTTAAGGGAAGGGACAAAAGAAAAGAATAAAAGAAAAGGAATTAAAAAAAAAAAGCTAGTGAGATTGACAAGAAAGCCAGCCAACGACAGGCAATGGAGTCCTCTCTCTCTAAGCACTGGATTGGTTCTGCCCACAATAAGCCTTTGACAATTTAACGCTAAACGCTGCCTGTAGGTGAGTCCTAAAAATGGAAAGATGGGACTATTATAAAGTGTGGGAAAGGGGTTAGAGGTGGGGACTTGGAACATGCAGATGGATGGGGTGTTGTTTCCTAAAAGCAGAAAGGTTTAGCTTTAGAGCAACTTGAAGATATAGGGAAAGTATTTGATGTAATTGGCGTGACCAGAATGGTCCCACAACGTAAGCAAGGACACAATGTCATTTCTCTCATCTTGAAAGACTTGTGAGTGATATCAGTCAAGAGAAAAACACTCGACATGCCGATACACATCCCTTTAACAGAGGAATGACCACTTCCGCCACAGATCAGAAGATTTTCTGGGACCCCCCCAGCTTAAAATCAGACCCAGCACAGTGGAGGACATTCTGTTTATGGATTGTCTTCTGGGTCTTGCACTTCCTCCAAAATTGGACATTTTTCCATTTCCACTCAGAGGTACTGCAACATCTTACAAAGCATCCACTTCCCTGTCATCCGGGGGTGTATACTGCCTCTCATTCAGGGAGAAGATTTGGACCAGGGGCTGCCTTGCTGATCTCGAAGCCTGGACACCTGGCTTTGAATCACAGCTTAGGCACTAGACACAAAAATCGCGTGGTCCTGGACAAATCACTTTATTTCCCTGTGCCTCAAAATGAGGATACTTCAAAAGCAAATGCACAAAATACTGTCCCCAATTACAAGTTCCGCCTTCTGCCTAGTCATAGGCTGGTATCTGTGATAATCGTGCCTCTGCGTGTCTCTAAGCACAGCAGCTCGTGTGCTAGACACCCCTGCTACAAACAAAGGGGCAGATTTACAAGCCCCTTGCGCCACTTTTGCGTCAGTTTTAACATGGGAAAAATGACGCAAAAGTGGCGCAAGGGGCTTGTAAATCTGCCCCAAAATGTCCACTGTAGTGTGCCCTGCTGCTCTTTGAACTGTGATATGTAGAATACCTAAACACAGCATGTGATGAGAGCATGGCCACACCCACAGCTATGCACTCTTATGCAGCAGCAAGCTTCAATCGGGCATTGCAAGTTGCAATCTCTGTCATTTCGATAGTTATTGATGTCGCTATTCTTAGAGGCTCAAAAATGAACTTTGTAACCATGGCTTCCAGGTGTGTAGTAAAAACAACAGGCGTCGCAGGCATTAGTAAACACGTTCCGCATTAATCTAAAGCCCCGACTCAAAGATACAGCGACACACCCAAAGGTACACCGAGTGCAGCTCTGAAGTCACGGATCAGACAGGAGAGTCAGACCGAATAGTTACACCGTGATTCTTGGACAAATAAAACAAGCATTGGTAAAGCCAATAGGTCTCACCTATGCAAGAGCTACTGGCTCTGCCAATATGTTTTAGCCATGTTGCACACTCACATTGCTGCTTTTCAGCATGGCTAAACATTAGTAAGGAGAGTGGCGTGGAGTAGAGTGAACCGGAGTGTCATGGAATGGCGTGTAGAGTGTTGTGGAGTGTCATGGAGGGAGTAGAGTGTCGTAGAGTAGATTGGAGTGGAGTGGAAGGGTGTAGAGGGTCGTAGAGTGGAGTGGCATAGAGTGTCAGGGAGTGGTATAGAGCACAGTAGAGTGGCGTAGAAGGTGTTGCTTTGAGTGGAGTAGAGTGTTGTAGAGTAGAGTGGCGTAGAGCAGAGTACACTGTCATAGAGTGGAGTAGAATAGGAGAGTGGAATGGCATAGAGTGGAGTACAGTGTTGTGGAGTCAAGTGGCATAGAGCAGACAGGAGTGGCATAGAGTGTCAGAATAGAGTGGCGTAGAGTGGAGTAGTGGAATAGAGTGGAGTAGTGTGTCATAAAATAGAGCGGAGTAAAGAGGCATAGAGGAAGTGATGTAGAGCATCGTAGAGCGGAGTGGTGTCGCAGAGTGGCATAGAGTGGAGTAGGGTGTTGTAGAGTGGAGTTGAATAGAGTGGAGTAGAGTCATAGAGTGGAGTAGAGTTTAATGGAGTAGAGTGTCATAGAGTGGAGTATTGTAGAGTGGAGTATCGGTGAGTGGAGTGTCATAGAGTGCAGTTGAGTAGCCTAGGGTGAAGTAGCGTAAGTACAGTGGTGCCGAGTAGATTAACGCACAGTGCATTGGTTTTGCGTAAAGTCATATAGAGTGCATTGGGGTAGAGTGCAGTGACATAGAGTAGAGTGGCGTAAAGTGCAGTTGTGTAGAGAAGAGAGGTGCAGAGTAGACTGCAGTGGCATAGAGTGCAGTCGTGTGCAGTAGGATGTTTCAGAGTAGAGTGAAGTGGCGTAGAGTGGAGTGGTACAGAGTAAAGTGCAGTGGCATAAAGTAGAGTGGTGTAGAATGCAGTGGTGGGGAGTGCAATGGTTCAGCATAGATTAGAATAGTGGGATGCAGTGTAGCGTACAGTGGCATAGTGTGCATTGTTGGAGAGTGCAGTCTTGCAGAGTGTGGTAGAGTGCAGTGGTGTAGAGTGTAGAGTGATGCAGTGTAGAGTGGTGCAGAGAGCAGTGGTGTTGAGTACAGTGGTGCAGAGTAGAAAAGAGTGGCGTAGAGTGCAGTGACGTAGAGTGCAATGCTGTACAGTGGCGAAGAGTGCAGAGTAGTTGGCATAGAGTACAGTGGCATAGAATGCATTGGTTTTAAGTAAAGTGGTGTTGACTACATTAGAGTATTGTGCAGTGGTTTAGAGTAGAGTGGTGCAGAGTGGAGTGGCGCAGTGTAGATTACAGGAGCGTAGAACGCACTGCGTAGAGCGTTGCAGAGTAGAGGAGAGAGGCGTAGAGTAAAGTGGCACTGAGTGCAGTGTTATAGAGTGCAGTAGTGCCCAGTAGATTACAGTAGTGTAGAGTGTAGTGGTGTACAGTGTAGTGGCGTAGAGTGCATTGGCGTAGAGTGCACTGGCGTAGAGTGGTGCAGCGGTGCATAGTAGAGTGGTGCAGAGTAGATTGGCATAGATTTCAGTGGCAGAAAGTGCAGTGTTGCAGGGTAGAGTGTTGTAGAGTGCAGTAGTGTAGAATAGAGTGGCATGGAGAGCATTGGTGTAGAGTGGAGTGGAGGAGAGTGGGGCAGAGTAAAGTAAAGTAAAGCACAATGGTGTAGAGTAGTGTGGCGTAGAGTGCAGTGGCATAAAGTAGAGTGTTGCAGAGTACGGTATAGTGGCATACAGTGCAGTGGTGCAGAGTAGATCGGTGTAGAGAGCAGTGGTATAGAGTGTATTGGTTTTGGGGTGCAGTGGCGTAGAGTGCAGTGGCGCAGAATAGAGTGGCGTGGACTGGCGCAGGGTAGGTTGCGGTGGCGTAGAGAGGAGTGGTGTACAGTGGAATGCCGTAGAGTGGAATACAGTGGCATAGAGTGCAGTGTCATAAATGGATTGTTTCAGAGAAGCGTGTAGTGGCATAGAGTGCAGTGGTTTTGAGCAAAGTGATGTAGAGTGCAGTGATGTACAGTAGAGTGACGCAGAGTGCAGTGGCAAAGAGAAGAGTAGTGCAGAGTAGATTGCAGTGGCGTAGAGTGTAGTGGTGTATAGTGAATTGATGTAGAGTGCAGTGGAGTGGCGTAGAGTGGTGCTGAGTAGCGTGCAGGGGCATAGAGTGCAGTGTGCAGATAAGAGTGGCCGAGAGTGCAATGTTGCAGAGTAGAGTGGCATAGAGTGGAGTGGTGCAGAGTGCATTGGCATAGAGTGGATGTAGAGAAGAGTGGTGCAGAGTAGAGTGCAGTGGTGTAGAGTGCAATGACATAGAGTGGCAGAGAGTGCAGTGTTGCAGAGTAGTCTGCTTTAGTGTGCAGTGGTGTATAGTAGAATGGCGTAAAGTGCATTGGCGTGGAGTGCAGTGGAGTAGAATGGTGCAGAGTGACAGAGTACAGTGGCATGGAGTGGTGCAGAGTAGAGTGTCATAGAGAGCAGCAGCATAGAGTACAGTGGTGCAGAGTAGAATAGAGTGGCTTAGAGTAAAATGGTGTAGAGAGCAGTGGCTTGAAGTGTTGTAGAGTATAGTGGTGTAGAGTGTTGTAGAGTATAGTGGCACAGATTGCAGTGGTGCAGAGTAGTTGGCGTAGAGTGCAGTGGAGCAGAGTAGAGTGCAGTGGTGCAAAGTAGAGTACAATGGCGCAGAGCAGAGTGGCGCAGAGTGGAGTGGCATAGAGTGTAGCCAAGTGCTGGTGTAGAGTGGAGTGGTACAGAGTAGAGCGCATCGGCGTAGAATGCAGTGGCATACGGTGCAGTGTTGCAGAGTAGAGTGACATAGAGTGGAGTGGCGCAGAGTGTAGCGGTGAAGAGTGCAGTGGTGCATAGTACAGTAGTGTGGAGTAGAGTGCATTAAGATAGAGTAGAGTGGTGTAGAGAAGAGAGGTGTGAATTGGCGCAGAGTGGAGGGGTGCAGAGTAGAGTGCAGTGACACAGTGTGGAGTGGCATAGTGTGGAGTGGTGCAGAGTAAGTGGAGTAGCATAGAGTGGAATATGCATGATGTGGTAGCACACTTCCATATCAGACAACACATCTTCAACTGAAACTACCAATACATTTGCACAGACATACAGTTTTACTGATAAAAGCATACAGCGCACAAACAATAATGTGTGGAAATGCCATCACCTAGTGTATTGATTTGTTTCGATCATTTTAAAATATTTGTTTCCACCACACTTCAGAATTAGCAAAAAATGTGCTCCATTTGGGCTTTTCTAATTCTGAAATATTTGCAGTTGATTTACAGACCTTTAAAAAATGTTGTGTGCTAGAAAAAAACAACAACATCGTACAGCCTTCCTCAAGCACTCCCCTAAAGCCAGCAGGATTGTCACATAAATCCTCTCACTTTAAAGTCAGAGAAAAAAAGTACACACCAAGCTCCCCGCAAGACAGAGGCTGACATTTGACCTCTGCCCCTGAATACACAGCAAATGTGACACGATAAGAACAATATTTAAAGGTCTGCTTATGGAAACCGAACACTGGTGGACAAATACAGTAAACAGTGTGCAGTGGGCAAGGGATGGGCAAGGGATGGGACAAACTCGGACTGGGTATCCTAAAACAAATTGAGCCAGCAAATAGAAGACAAGCAAATGTGAGTTACAAACCCCAAAGCCAATGGTAAACAACTGGCGGAATGCATTTTCAGGGAAGCTTTCCGAATGTCCCCAAGATGTCGTCAGCAAACCAGACAGCAGCGGTGTATGGTAGGCTTTGACTTAAAAATTAGTTCAGAGCCATGTCGTTTTTTTAGGTCTCACATAGACAGCACATGCGCTATCTCTTCAAGACATTTTATTTACTCCCAGTGGGCTTGCAGGCCACCGATTACTTACCGTTGTTTGGCATCATTGTAACTCTTAATTACTTGCATCCCGCTGGACAGCGCGAAAGGTCACCACTTCCTCTTCTTGTGTGTGGCACTCCCCTGGAGCATGGCCCAAGTACTTGTGTCCTTCCACTGCTTGCATTTTTGGGAGCTATTTTTTATTTTTGTTGATGCACTCTACAGAGTGCATCCTTTATAGCTGGCTTTGTCTTGTATTTTTCCCCTGTCCATCTGCTCCTTTCCACCCTCTCTTTGTCATGTTTGCAAGCAGGCTTTCACTTTATTCACCTTAGAATGAATGCTGTTGTAATCCAGAGTAAAACTGTACAGCATGGTGTGTAATTTAGTGGCTGCCACCCTTAGCTCGTAGTGATAAGGCAAGCAATGAACATCTGTAGCTGTAGAATGGCCAGATTCAGTGGCTGCAAGAATTTGTGTCTCTTTTGCAGTACGCGTTTATTCAGGCTTGGAAGCCTATATGCAAATGACCCCTTCTCCAAATAGGTGGAATGCGCATGAGCACTGCTGGTCAAGCCAGTCACACCTTGTTCTGTTTTCTGCTTCAAATGTCTGTGTTTTTAGGTCTCACCTAGGCAGCGCATGCGCTGCTCTTCGAGAAATTCTGTATCCACTCTGTGGGATTACAGCCCGCCTATAGCTTTATTTCTTCGTGTGTCCTTCCCAAAAGCTTGCTTCTATGTGGGCAATCTGTGTTTTTTGTCCCTCCTTCTTGTGTCTTGCTCCTTCCCACAGAGCAGTGGCCTGTTGCTTGTGTCCTTTCACTTTTGTCTTTTTCAGTTTGTGTATGCACACTTTTTTTTGTTTCTTTTAGCCCATGTTTTGGGGAGGTTGCCATTTGTTTCTTTGTTGTGTTGATGCTCCTAGCACCGTTTCCTTAAACAGACCTCAAAATCTTCCCCTTATCTCATCACATTTGCAGTTTGAAGAGGGTGCCTGTTCTGTCCACCCACACCCACACCCACCCTCATCACTGCTTGCCTCCTCTGTCGGCGGCTGCTCTTTCCTTCTCCTCCCCTCTGAGTCCTGCTTTAGCTTCCTGGCCCCTTGTTACAACAGCTTCTAATGGAGAGCTACACGCACATGTGAGACTGCAAATCATCACACAGAGGCACAATGCATAACAATAATTATCGCAACCATATATGCAAACCCAAAACATTACAGCTATGTATTTTATAAAAGGAACCGTTAGTGCACAGTCTTGCAGCTACCCCGTTTGTTCCAAATGTTAACGTTCATGAGCAAGGGTAGCAGTTGACCGAGCAATCTACTTCATCTTCTTCACACTGCATCACGTGACTCAAGATAGCTGTTGGCTTGCACAGAGACGATGCTGCAAGAGATCATTTATTTACAGACATTGATTGACACTTTTACTTCAACCGCATCAGCAATACTCCACAAACCAGCTAACACATTTTTATCATATATTGTGATGGCTCTTCCTCGAAAATATACATAGCTCCACTGCCTTTCAATTAGGTTTATATATAAAAACCTTATACATACAACTTCTGTACTGAATGGAGGCTAAAATAAGACCCCCTCTCCTACTGAAAGAATCAAGCCTCTATCAGTTGTGCTAAAATGGCTTAACAAAAGCATGTACTATAGTTTGTTTAATTATCCTGGTTGTGCCACCTGTATTTAAAATGCGTATTTAAAACGCATTCTCTCTGAAGACTCTGTGCCTCATCGGAGAAGCTGCATGGCCAGCAACCCACACAAGACTTGCATGAGTCACTCCAGCACCCAACGCACTCCCTAAAACAGCAGGATTGCCTCGAATTATTTACACCTTGTACTTACAGACTTCTGAGATCTTTTCCATGCCACTTTCATCCACACTGGGCTTGGCTTTACCCCTATCTGTTTAGAGCTTATTTTTCACATCCAACTTTTTTATATTTTGGGTAATAAAAGGTGTGCACCATTTACTCATCATAGAAGCCAACCTGAGCATTTACACTAATGAAGTATTGCGACTTTCAGGAAAGCCATGTAAAATAACTGCACATACAATAAGTGTACATTGAATACAATAACGTACGCAGTGGGCATCCTGGAAAATGTATATGGATGTTGAAAGTCCCTGCATTAATGGGTTGAAAAACAACTTGGTGCAAGTAGGGTGGCTATCTCATTCTGTGTTTCCTGTCCTGCCTTTAACACTTACAAAGCATTGCTATATGTTGTGTTAGTGTCTAATCAGAGCAATGTAAGCAAACCAAGACTACAACACCCAGAATGCATTGAATTGCCACACAAAATTCCAGAACTGGACACACCCTGTCATTATGACCAGTAGCGGTCGGTGGTGGGAGTGCCGCCGGGCGCTGATGTGGGGTGGGGGAGGGGCAGGGTGGGGCGTAGTAAACTATGGATTACGGCCGATTACAGGTAAGTACACATATGAATAAATAAAACGAATTTCGTTTCTCGCGCTGCATCGCCAAATGCGATGCAGCGCCATGCTTGCTGCCATTAAACTACGTGAGAGAGTTTTTTCTTCCTGTGGCCTCTTTCGAATGGGTAAACCTGCAAAGTGTGGATATATATATATATATATATATATATATATATATATATATGAAAACAATGGGGGTTAACAAGTACAAATTCATTTGTGTCTGTTTTTTAGGTCTCGACCTAGCGACGCAGCGCGAAGCGCTGTCGCTAGCGAGACTTATTGTCGTCGACTCGCTTCGGAAGGGAGACAGGAGATGTGCACGCGCAGGCCGGACTGGAAATGTGAACACGCACGTCCAGGCACGCAATGTGCACATCTCCTGTCCCCCTTCCGTCCTCTCCAGCCGCATTGCACGCACTCCCCAGCTGTCCTTGCACCCCCTCCAGTGTCAGTCAGCCATGCGCCTGCCACCCCCACCTTACCGTCGTTCCGCCATGCTTCACGCGATGCCCTGCAGCGTGTCCCCAGAGCTCACAGGGTGATCGGTGTACCTCGCAGCCAATGCGGTCGCCGTCACGCTGGTCTTTGCTGGCGAAATGTGCACGCTTACGGCGCGTTCTGATGTGCACTTGCCCGGACAGCTGATGTGCACGCTCACGGCGTGTTTGCCAGCTTGGTCCCGGACAGCACATGGACACGCGCACGGCGTGTCTTTCAGCTTGTTCCTACTGTTTTATCCGGACACTCTCCTCATCGTCGAGGTCGAGGTCGCTGAAGGCTTTCTTGGAAGGGCACGAGACAGTTCTGACGCGGAGACTCCGCTACTTTACAGTCGGACTCGGTAACACTTGTTTTAAAATGTTTTGGTCGCAAAATGAGGTGTGATTTTGCAAGTCAACCTCTAGTTTTGTGTCAGTAGATGTGCACCCGTACGGCGTGTCTTGCTCGCGGCGTTTCAGCACAATGCGCGCGCGATTACAGAGCAGCGGGAGTGCTTCGAAGCACTTTTAGAGAGAGCAAGGTAATGTTGAACCCTGTTTCCTGTCTTGCTCTTTCTTCCTTTCTGTCTGTCTCTCACGCTCTCTTTCTGCCTGCTTCTCCATTTAGGTCTCTCGCTCTCGGTTCTCTCCTCCCTCGCACTGTCTTCTCTCCTTGCTTCTTTGTCTCGTTGTTCTCACCACATACATTGTCTGCCCCTTTCTCTCTCAATCTCTCACATCTCTCTTTCTCGCTCTCGCCCCATCTCTGTCTCTCCCTCCGACTCTTTCTCGCCCTTTACCCCTCTGCCTCTCTCTACCCCCTCCCTATCTCAGCCCCTCTGGCACATACTCCATCTCACTTTCCCCCTCTCTGCCCCACCCCCTCTCATTGTTGTGTTGTGTTGTTTCTGCTGTCACATTGGTAAACGCATACATTAGTAAACGCATACATTGAAACAACATCTCTTTTCTACAAAGGCTCCGTTTGAAGTGCAGACACCTTTCAAAATCGTCCTCCCGCCTTGTCAGGCGTGAGCTAGAACAAGTTATTAAACTATTCAGATCAGCGGCTGCTGGAGAGGGGGATCACAGCGGATTCAGATTCCTTCATACGACGCAGGGGTTACAGTTTGCAAACTGTCAGTCAATCAGTCCCTCCACCGCCTCACTTGTCCTACAATGAGCCCCTTCGCCCCCTCTCTATGTTTTACAGGCGTCAACCATGCAATCAGTCTCGCCTTTGGGCCCTTATAAGTATTTAGAGAGAGGATAAACACTCTCATCTGGCAAACAGGCTCGCGCCCAAGAGCTAGCACGGCCTGCGGAAATGGGGAACACGTTTCCTCTGCTGGCAGGAGTGAGTGCACAGCAGAGGGGCGAGAGCGGCAGTGTAGCTCAATAGGCGCGGATCGGAGGGGGCAGGTGGTTAAACCGGGTGAAGCAGGGAACCAAGACAATCACTACTACTGCCTAAACGTTCTCTGTCCATTAAACCGTGCTGAGGACTAACTTCATCCGGACTGTTTTTGAAATGAATATCGTCAGCAGCTATCTCACTCACCTGATGTTCTCCCTTTCTTTCTCGCTCCATTTCATTCCTCTTGCTTAGTTTAACATCCTTTCTTATTTCACTCACGGTCTTTTCCTTTTGCTTCTTACTGGCTCCCTGTCCATTTCAATTCTGACCTTTACATCTGTCCTCTATGATAATCTTTCCCTCCGTCCCTCTCTGCCCTAATATCTTCTGCTCTCCACATCTTTCCAACTCTACCTCCTTTCGCTCCTCACTCCTCTTCCACTTCGCATTGTCATTCTTTTTAGCCTCCCTCTGGTTCTTTTCTCTTTGGTCCACCTTTCACAATCCCACTTCTGTTCTCCCTCCTCTGTAATTTCTTCAATTTCTACTCAATATTCCGCTCTTCCTTTCTTAACTTTCGCGCTCTTTTCTTCCCTCAGTTCACTGCCCTTCTCTGGCAAGAGGGAGTATTCTGTACCTCAGTCAATAAATTTTCCTGCCTGGGTGTTTCATACGCAGCGTTTCACCAATAAATGTATGCTCTGGTGAACCGTATTTATTCATTTGTTTTAAAAACCTGCAAGTGGTGCATAAACACGCACTTTGTACGTATAGTCCTTGCTTACCAGAAGCAAGGCTGGCAGTAAAAGAGACTGCCAGCCTTGCTTCTCGTAAGTAACGACTATAAGTGCTAAGTGCTTATTTACGCACAGCTTGCAGATTTTCAAACGCATAAATAAAAAGCATTGTCATTTACAATGCAATAGCTGAAACTCTCGCAACTGCGAGACCTATTGCATTGCAAATGCTTGTTTTATTTGTTAGGGTTCCTCGCACACTATTTTGCAAATATGGCTGGAATCATCCAAAAGTACTAGTTAAAAGCAGCATGACCCCATCGCTTAATGTTTGCGTGGGTAACTCTGTTCGCGCTAGTAGCATATGTGTCTGGATCAACCTAGTTTTTAGGTTTTGCTTGCACAGCGCTTGCGCTGGGCTTGTGAAATCTCTTGTATTTAATATATCTTAAGAGGGGGCTCTTATCAGTTCCCATTCCCTGAATTACTGTGTTCATTCGTGGAACTTTTTTTGTTGTTGTTAACTTCTCCTGGCTGCATGCATTTACGATAAGTCTACTAAAGCTGTTCACACTGTTTAAGCCTCATTCACTGTCAAGATAAGATCTCTTCCCACGGAAAAGGCAGATAGCTTCTAACATAAAAAAGACTTTCTATAACTTATATTGCACAACTACTCAGCAAGCTACAACTTACAAAATAAAACAGCTCATTATTAATCACTTAGGGGAAACCTAATGCATTTACCAGTGCTTGTTAAAGGTGTAACAGTCGGCGCCCGTAATTCACGTGTTCATGAAATGTTCTAACCCATGCAATAATTATAGGCACATCTTAAGGATCATATTCACATAATTTAGTGCCTAGTGATTCTGTGTTTACTCAATAATGGTGGAATCAGGTGAACATTCCCAAAAAACTTCATAATTAATATGTCTATTTTTCATTGTTTTAGTCAGTGAAGGTACTTCTACCACACTGAGTCTTCGCATGTGTCTGAAAGGCAGTTCAAGCACACGTTTCAATTTAGATAGCGCCTACAAGCAAAGTGATATATTTTAATCTTTACCCTCCACCAAAGGTGTCCACGCTGTGCCTCTTTTTAGTTCGGGTCTTGGGCGCCCTTTTTTAGTGAAACCATATACTGTTTCTTTCCTCGATGGGCTGTTATGAAATTGAAGTGCGCACCTATGCATTTGAACAACGAAATCCTTGTAAAGAAAAAAGGGGCATATTACCTAGGATTTGCGATAATTATCGCAAAGCGCGCTTAGCGCTGTTTTTTTTATCGCCGGCTATCGCTGGATTTCATCGCGGAGATAACGCGTTATTATCAACGCTTATCTCCAAGGCGATAAAAATCCAACGATAGCGGCGAAACCCAGCAATTGAGCGAGAAATCCAGCGATAAAATCACTGCGCCAATGAAAAGCTTGCTAATAGGTAGGTGAGGACTTAACCTTACAATCCACCTCCCATTGACAATAATGGTTAAGTCAAGTTTTTAGCAGGTGTTAAATTCCAGCGATAATCGCGGTTAGCGCGACTTTTTTTATCGCTTCGTGGGCATTGCTAATAGGGGGAAGTTGTGTTTGCGACTGTTTCCAGTCGCTTTTAGTTGGGAACGCCTACTTTGCATGTCATTAGCGATAATTATCGCTAACATGCAAAGCGGCACCAAAACGGTCGCTTTCGCCATAAAGCTGTCGCTAACAGCTGTTAGCGACAGCTTGCTAATAGGGCGATAGAAATATCGCAGCTTTAGCGGCAAAAAGTGCCGCTAAAGCGGCGATACCGCCCTTGCTAATATGCCCCAAAGTCCTATAAGAGGCGCATACGCCCCAAATTATGCAAAGCTTGTGCAAATAGCGCCTCCGATACTCATGCTTCCTTGATGGGCATTCGTGTAGCACTCAATCTGCATTTAGTACAGCATCACAGCTCATTTGATAGTTTCGAAAACAGACATTAGTCGGATTCGGTCTGTGAAGATGCGCAGTCAGTGCTTTGGATTTAAGGGTGTGTACCTTTTATTCAGAATTCAGCATTACTTAAATTGCTTGAAAACGCCTGCTCTAGCTTCCTATGGGCCTTTTGTTAAAGAATAAATGTACAATATTTCAGAGGCAGGGATCTTTCTTCCATCAGAAAGAAAGCCTCAATGCTGTTTTGCCATTTTGAGTGCCAGATGAACGCGACCGGAATGACTGTGTTTTTTGTTTTTAGGTCTCGCCTGAGCCAGCGCTTAGCGCTGCTCTCGGCGAGAGTTTTAGTAAGCGGGTTTTGGAAGTGCAAACAGCAGTGGCTTTTGCTGGCGACCAGCTTGCGTTCACGCGAGCAGCCGCCATCTGTATTTCCTCCGTCACGGGTCATTAAGTGCATCGCGATCACTTTCACTTTCGCGGCTTTGCGGCCGCGCGGCCGTGACAATGCTTGTTTCTATTTGTTTACTTTTGCTATAATCGCGGCACCCGCGCTTTACTTTTAACGTTAAAGTAAAGCGCGGTGTCGCGATTATAGCAAAGTAAACAAATAGATTATTTTTCTATTTCTTTACTTTTGCTATAATCGCGGCACCCGCGCTTACTTTAAGCGCGGGTGCCGCGATTATAGCAAAAGTAAAGAAATAGAAAAATAATCTATTTCTTTACTTTTGCTATAATCGCGGCACCCGCGCTTACTTTTAATGTTAAAGCGCTTTACTTTTAATGTTAAAAGTAAAGCGCGGGTGCCGCGATTATAGCAAAGTAACAAGCAAATGGTGTAGCCAATAGGTCTCGCTTTGGGACCTTATAAGTATTTAGTTATGCAACTGTTGCATGGCTAAACACTTATAAGGTCCCAAAGGCGAGACCTATTGGCTATGCCAATGCTTGTTATATTTTGTTAGTGGTGTGATGAGCAGTGCGCTAGTATACAGTCGTGCCTGGTTGTATGTGGTGACAAAATGCTGCAAAGGTGGTCTCTTACTATACGTGTGGTGTGTTGAATTTGAATCTCGGAAACCTCTGACAGACAGTGGCATCATGTGATCCTCGACGCTTCTTTGTTTTATTCTAAATTTAGCTCTGAGTGACTATTGGGCAGATGCACCTTTGAGGCTGGCTCCAGAGATGCCTGCGCTGCTGACCATTGGGGACCTGGAAAGGACAGGGAGGGGTTTTGGGGGTGGGGGAAGATCTGAATTAAGCATTCAGTGTGGGTGAATTACTGCCACTGCACATTGCAAACCAGGGCTCATTAGTGTATTTCCTTTTCACGCCAAATAATAAAAGTAAAGCTTAGTGGGGGTGGCATGCATGTGGGCCTGCCTACGCTACTTTTCTGTTTTAAATTTAAAATACAGCCCGCTAGTCGCTTCGTTTTTAGTCTGCGGCTTGTTGGATCATCATCCTCTGAGTAGTGTCAATGTTGTTGTTCAATCCTGCAAACTGCAATGTAGAGAGCAATTGTCATTCTTAGGTGGCTCCCCCTCCCAGACACAGCCTTTGTGTGAAATATTCTTCTCACAGCGGGGAGTACTGGGGCTGACTCCAAGCAGGAGCCCCCACAACTGAGGCACAAGGAGGTGTGAAACCTCTCCACTCCAAACCTCCTGACACAGCAATTAGAGACAGAAGAAAGAACAAGCCGGGCCAAGAAGGTTTCTCACCTTGAACAGGAACTACAGCCTCAGCCTCACCCCTACCATCAATCAAAGGACAGTGTTGAGGAAGAGCTAATCCACAAGAAGTTTCTAAATGTATTCCTGTCCCAGCACTCCCGCTTCCCTGTCTAGATCAACACCTCCATCCCACAGAAAAGCAAGCTATATATTTCTATTGTCTGGGAAGTCTCGTCCCACCCCTCATCTTCTGCCATGCTAAACCAGGGGCTTCCAAATAGAACCCGTTAATGCTGTGAGGCAAACTTCAATGGCGAACATCAAAAGAGGTTTGCAGAATTTTAATGTTTGCATTATTTACCCTTTTATTTTCTCGCATTGTTACGATAACGAGGTTACTGCTTCTTTCAAGCGCTGCATACATCTCTTGCTATTTCCTAATACAAGCATCAAGTCATTACTTTACCTTTCCAACCCCTGTGTTGATCAGCTCTTCTTGCTGAACTGATGGTCTAATGGTATCTAAGCCGTGGACCGAATCAAATTGCCCGCACCTCTTTTCAGAGATCATAAAGAACTGCTTTGTACATAAAACACCTGCATCCCTCTAGCTCATTTATTAATCCCACCACCCATGTGTATGAACTCACACACCGCTGCTACTGATCACACCCAAGTTCTATTAATTCCATCTTCCAACAGAAAGAAACCTATGTAAATTCATGGAATGGTTTACTTGAGAGCACAAATTTAATTCAAATAACCAATTATGAGCAATAAATACTGACTAACCCAGGGCACAAGTCCTAAAAAAGAAGTGGGGGGACTCTCCAAGTTAGGTGGTGTCACAGGAAGTGACATCACGGCAGGAAGTGACATCACGGCAGGAAGTGACATCACAACAGGAAGTGACATCACGGCAGGAAGTGACATCACATGTGCAGCAGATCTATCATTTGCACATATTGCAAGACTTAACAATTGAAGCTGCTCAGTACTTAAGCCTGTGACTTAAGGTCCCTGTATGGAGGAATTAACAGCCCAAATGTGGATGAAGTTTGGCGTACAACTACATTAGTCAAGTCATTAAGTGCTGTAAGTGAGGCATACTAAAACATGGCACATGTTAACAACAAATACGTAACATAACGAAGTGTGAAGAGCATGGAGAACTTAGCATCTTGTTGGGGGTTTCTTAGTTTTGCGCAAGGAAGCGTCGGGTGACTTACAAATACTGGAACTAACACATGACGAAGACGCGAGAAAGTTTAGAGAAGCTTGGCATGTGTATAACATTAATCCGAGGTACAGCAACTACACACCATGGGCAAACACAGGAGAAGATTCCAGGAGAGTGACAGAGATAACACAAACAAGCAAATCAACGGAACCTAAGACAACATTAACAGAGGATCAAGCTGGCCAAACGAGGTACACCCGATGCTTCCCAAATGTAAACAAAATGATAACGATAGAGACATGTCACAAGCCCTCGCTGGTGGCAGGTGCCGCTGCGCCCCCCCTTCAACCCCTGGACAAATGGTGGGCTGTGCAGCCTCCGGTCCCCTGGGAGTGCCCTTTCCCTGTTTACCTTTCTCACCTGGCTCCCCCTGGGATCCTGGGACTCTGCATTCAGCCAATGACAGGCCTAGGGGCAGTAAATCCTGGGGGACAAAGGCAGGACTGTCCTGGCTGACGTCAGGCAAAGCGCTTGAAGCACACGTCCCGTCGCTGGGCTAGCGTCCGTAGATGTGCGTGTAATGGATGGCTGCATGCCTGCAGTCTCAGCGGAGAGGCCAATGATTGCAGGGGCAGAGCGCATGCAAAACACCCTTTGAGAGGCTGGCTCACCCACCAACTAAATCTCTTGCTTGGTCCAGCTCGGTGATTCCCTCTGTCAGACACACACTGGAACTCCATCACCTTTTGGTTCACATGGTTACTCAGTCGCCCCCCCCTTACTCTCCTACTCACATCACATAATATTTTCTGCTTAGAGCCACTCACCCCCTCCACTACTGCCGCTCTCTCTTAGTCACTGTACACGTCTCCCCCTTTCCCTCCATCCTCTTCACTCCACTCACCAAGATGCACCAAGACCATATACATTTCCCCATCAAACCTGACAGATCTGCCCACTTCTACCATTAGGCAAAAAGCTATTGGGTGCTGGTTTCTGAATACCCTGCAGTAGGATTCCTAGAAGTGTCCAATGCACTCTATGCATGTAGACCGAAAGAAAGTATGCATCACTAACCTTGCCTGCCAATGTGGGCATGAGTGAGCACAAACTAAATAGAAACAGGAAGTGAACGACATACCCAGTGATCATACTTCAAAGAGACCATCACGCAGCCCCTTTCCTTCTTAAAGTGAGCATTTGCATGCACTGATGAGGACACAGCGTGCAACAGGGTGACCTTTGAGAGCGCACACAACAGCGCCGCTTTTTGTTCTGATCTGATTGTCTGCAACACGGGGATTTCGTGTCAGGATGTTTACGTTTCAAACATCTCTTGAAAGGAGGCAGCTAATCACGAATGTGCTATTTTTCGCATCAAGGCGACAATGTAGACAGAAAAGTCATGAATATTCATGCCGCGCTTTATGAAGTTTCGATATATTCCTCATTGTTTGATTTTGTTTAAGACGTGTGTTTGAGATGTTGGCTCGGAGGCTCCCTGGGCGGGAGTGGCGGAAACGTGGCGGGCAAGTCAACTTACGAAAGTAGGTGCAGGGGCGTGGTGACCGGCAGTCCGAGAAATTTCCCAATTCAGCCGCAATCACCCGGAAATGCGTGGTTGGTGCGCGCTCTTATCATGCATGGTGGACGGCGTTTTGATGAGTAGGGTGGACGGCGTTTTGATGAGTAGGGTGGACGGCGTTTTGATGAGTAGGGTGGACGGCGTTTTGATGAGTAGGGTGGACGGCGTTTTGATAAGCAGGGTGGACAGCGTTCACCCTGTAAAATAAGTGGGGGGACGCCGTCCACCCGCCTGGTACCCCTGGACTAACCACTAACAGTGGGTTCCTGGAGCAGCATGCTGCTCGGCATAAAGAGCTTCAACTCCTCGTCAGGGTAGGAAGCACTACATAAAAACTATTTTCAATAAAATTACACAGAATTGAGCATTTACTTCCCAGCAGCAAGCAATTGGGGCGTCTTTACAATTTTAATGTTACCCTTGTCAACGTTTTAAGAGTACATTAAATATTTCTGGACTAGATGATATTTCACTTACCACCTTCATTCAACTGGCATTTTCACGAAGGGCTTTTTATTGTAAACATAGTTAAATAGAATATAATTTGCTACTTTTTATTGTTAAAAAAAGCCTACACTTTAGCACCTCAACATTTTTACTCTCAACTGTTTTTTTTTTGTTTATCTTAAAGTTGGCTTTACATACATTTTATGTAATTGGTTGTTTCTATGGAAGGAAGCTTTCTTCCTCTTTTCAAATAATTTTTACTTGAGCTACCATAACCTTCCAATGTGCTGTTCACATGGGAAGATGGACAGTCCCTATGACGGGGCTATCCGTTTATGTCCTTGGTGTGACATACAAATTGAGTTTGCAACGTTTTGGAATAGACTTGACATAAAACCATAACTGCTTACCTTTTTCATGTATCATTTATAGACCCCAGTCCAGTGGTATGACCCAAGTCCCTCGTCCTTGTCCAGTGTCCTTCCACTGATCGAGCTTTAGAAGCTACTTTTTTCTTTTATGTGCAAAACTCCATAAGAGTGCATGTATTTGTAGGCCGTCTCTCCTCCACTCCCACCCCGCCTCTTGTTACTGTTGTACAATCGTCATTGCTTTCTCCATCCTATTTCTTCCATACCCTCCTGTGTTTTCTTGCTTGTCCCGCCCTCCAGCCAGACAAAAAGGCGCTACAACGTGGCCAGCACTGTCCGTGTCATATCCCTTTTTTCCCTGACTTTCAGCCATGATGAACAGCAGTTGTACTGATGAATTGCATCATTCATAATGCAAATTCTTTGATTCAATCCTATCATGAAGACCAGGTTTGGTTGTGATTTTATTCATAAATTGCTACCCTTTTTACACGAGGGTAGGCAGGACATGCATCGGAAGTATGCTGTTCCTCATTCCCCAACCCATGCATTTCAGCGCTCTCTCCCCATTATTCCCTGTAGTGCACGGCCGCTAAGGTAGCATCTGCACAGTCACCTGAGATCTTGCTTGTCCATTCTGCTACTGATGGAGCAGAGAAAATAATTTTTTTAACCCCTAACAAATTTTATAAATAATTAATAAAGTGTTCGTTTAAATGTATTAATCAACACTGTACGTGGGGGAAGGGTAATACGCAAGTATACGTGCTGAATAATCTATTAACGAATGTTTGTGTGTCTAATTATAACATAAAAATAATTGCGTACTAATTTATAATAAATGCATGATTTGTGCTTCATAGAAAATAAACGTGTTGTTGCAAAAACAATAGTGATGGGAAGTAAGGAACAGCTTAAATGTTGCTTTCGGCTAGGTAATAACTAATTGGGGTACGTAGATGACGGGAGGGAAACGAAAAGGCTATGTTTCTCTATTTTAATTATGTTTTGTTTATTTCAAAATAGTGCTTCTAAGTATAAACGAGTGGCGATATAAAATGGCTGCCAGTTAATGAAGTGCGCAAGTGCGGGGAAACACGTGACAAGGGAGAAAAGTTGGAGAAAAGCTAACCTCGTGATGTTGCTGAGAGGCTAAGATGCGAGAATGGTCAAGGCTGATGTGACCTAATTGAACTGATAGTGTGCCGTGGTGATCAGCAAGGAACCGTGGGAAACCATTTTTAAGAGAAAGGACAATGCCTGCAGAGTTCTCGAATGTATCGAAAGAAGTTACAAATGTACTGATCGAAGCGGATGGAAACATGTCTTGAACTGTGAGAAAGGAAATGATCATATACATTCCAAGGACCAGTTGGATCCGAGAGAACTTGATTAAAGAATGAATAGATGAAATGAATGGACCAATGAAAGAAAAGCGTGTTATTAATGTTGCAACAATTAGTTAGCAAAGTTAGAATTAGGGTATAAGAGGGCCTACTCTTAGTGGGAGGGGGTCACAGTCACGATCGGAGTTGGAGAGTCGCAGTCAGAGTCGGTGTTGGTGTTGGTGGCTTCCAGTGCTTGGTGGTCCTGATCGATCCATTACTGAGCGGGAGATGCTGAAAGACTGTTAGATGAGACGGGTTGCAGGTAGCTGATGCTGACGAGCTGAAGTTTCTGTTGCTGTCTTATTTTTCCAGTTGAGTATGAGAATCAGGTTATTTTTAATTCTTAAACTTAGGTTAGAAATCATTAGGCTAAATTAGGAAGGTAGGCAGGTAATTAGGGTTTTGCTTCATGACAAAAATTTCCTTTCTGCAATAAAATTGATTATGCTTAATAAATATTTGAATTAATAATGAATGAATAATTGAATAAAAAGTTTAAATTCTTTCTCATGCTTTTAAAATTATATAAAATTTAAGATTCTTTAAATCAAAAGACTCAGGGTTATTTTACTAAATGTTTGTGACACCAGTAATTGGTTATTGTGATTTAGCTGGTCTTAATCACTATGAACTAATTTCTTACATGAATGATTCATCGACAAACAATGAGCAGGAATATCTTAAGAAATAACTGAAAAGAAAACGATAGGTTTAGGTAATAAGATATCCCGGCTCCTTCCAGCGGTACATAAATGGTGTTTTCCATTTAGTTCTCATGCTTCTCCTAGGAGTACAGAATTTCGTAAAGGTGTAAAGGAAATCCAGGTGTGTGCGTGTGTGATAGGCGATGTTTATGGGCCCCATCGTCATGTGGATGTAAGAAAATATAGTTTGCCCCTGGATGACCGATAAGTGACCTAGGAGGAGAATAGTTTTATTGTACGCGCTGCATCAGATTTCTTGGTAGCAGAGTTATGGTTTTCTATAGATTAGTTTAGTGATTATTGGTTATTGATTATTGATTATTTTTTTATTATGACTAATACTATATGTTGAGTCGTGTTATGTTATATGTGAGTTTTCACGCTTCTGGGATGTAGGAAGTGGAACACGTGTGGCAAGAGAAGTCACATGGAATTTGGTACATGGTCTGAATTCATTTTGGTAATAACACAGGTTGTGTTATGTTAGGGATTTTCTGTACAAAAGGTGTGTAACTGAAATAGCAAATCACGTTTTTTTGTGAAACTTTGGCCTTAATTCTCAGGAGCCTAGTCTCCACATGTGTCTTATCCCCAGAGAAACGAGTTAATTGTTTGCTTGAAAGAAGGGTAAGGTAGAGGGAAGTGCTACTTTATCGGCGAGAGTTGATAATTCTGTGGTAGGGTAGAGGTAAGCGCTGCCTACTGGAAATACAGGATTCTTGTGTAAAAGGACAAAGCTGTCACTTTTGTTTAGCGAATCAGACTATGGAATTGTTTTAATTGTTGTAACTAACGAAGAAACAGTGAAAAGAAAATTGCCGATAAATTTTGTAAAGGAGGGGTAAAAGAGCAGGAGTGACGTAGAAAAGTGCCGCGCTAGGATTGGTTGGTTCGCGGACGAAGGGAATTGTTCTGATTGGTGCGTTAGTGTGAATTGCGCTGTAATTGGTTGAAGTTCCGTCCACGGAACAGTGTTGGTTTGAAGAGAAAAACCAATCAAAAACATGCCGTATTATGAGTATGAAAGGGAGAGAACGTCATGGACAACAAAAATAAAGAATTTCTTTAAGAAAGACAAAAAGGTTGTGACTAGAGAGGGACAAGTAATTCCTCCGCCGAAATCAGCAGCTTCACATATGATGCTGAAATATGGATATCATACATGCATATGGTTGGAAAATTGGGCAAAGTATACGAAGAATGATGGTGCATTAGCTTTCCCTGAGAATGGTTCATTTAGTGTAGCGGTTTTGCGAAATTTGCGAGAAAAGATGACAAATCTAGAACCTAGACCTAGACCGACACAATTTGAAGCGTTGACAGAATGGGAGGATGAGATGTATGAGCGAGAGAGATTCAGAGGTTTAAGAGATCATGAGTTTATGCCTGGAAGAATGTGGGGAATAAATCATGAGGATAGAATAAAACGTTGGAGATGTGCTAACATGACAGGAGGTTTGTTTCCAGCTTTTACAGTTGAGGAAGAGACTAAGAGAAAACGTACTGAGAAAAAGAAACATATGGAGAGGGAAAAATATATGCATGAGAGCGAAACGGATGATGAATTGCTGGAAGATATTTTAAATAGAAATCCACCTCCGTATCAGCAGAGTTCTACAGTGGTGACACCAAATGCGCCGCTAATAGAGACTATGCGAAATAAAAGTCCGGAAAAAAGAATTGAAATAAATAGGTCACAAGATCAAATGAGAACTTCACAAAATGAAGGAATAGAAAGCGACAATGCAAGCGAATTAGCAAGGACAACAAAAGAACTAACTGAGAAGATTAGAGAATTAACGAAAAATATGGAAGCAGTGACTGTGCCTGTAACAATAGGTCCAGTAATACCAGTTTTTGAGAATCAGAAAATTGATGAACGATCTTTAGTGATTCCCATGAGTTCACAATTTCAGAGAGAAAAAGAAAGGATGGAACAAAGTGCAAGTACAAGTAATTTGGCTAGTACTTACAGACCAAGTCCAACTACAAATTTGACTGTGAATGAGTGCAATGGTAGGAAAATGCATATGGTAACAGAATCTGCAACAGAGACTCCTGAAAAGAGTGGTAATTGGATAGAACTAAATAATACACCCATAGGTCCAACTCCTGATGAGTTAAATGAGTGGATGAAGGCATTTAAAATAAAAGAACCAGAAGAAAAACCATTAGATGTAATTAGGTTAAAAATTGACATGGAAGAGTTAATTCTAGGAACGATTGGTACAGAAAAGATAAAAAATTACCAGGATGATGAAATAATGTTTCTGTGCAAAAGTATTACATGGAGAGCAAAGAATTTACATGACAAACTGGAAGAAGTAGCCAGTGAAATTGGAATAGACTTTGCGAAAGTGAAAACATTGCAGAAACCCTATAGAGTAGACTTTTGTGAAAAGGATATTGAAAATTTGAACACGGCAGGAAGACTGACACAGATAAAAGAGTTAATTGTGTTATTGAGAAAATGGGGTGATGTGGATAGATGGAAGGTTAGATGGACAAAAAAGAATGAGAAAATTACAGACAAAGCTTCTTTGGCTTTTATGATAACTGAAAAAGAACCTGTTGCCAGAGAATACCCTATGAGAGAAACTCCAGGTGGTAGTTATGTGCATGTTCCCTGGACTAGGCAGGATATACTATCATTCACAAATGACTTTCCGAAGCTAAGAGAGAAACCAGTTGAATGGTACCGACAAGTAGAGAGGTTTGTAAAGGTTTCAAAGGTGTTGTGGATAGATTTAGATGGATTATTTGACATAGTGGTACCAACTGATTTGTGGTCAGAGTGTAAGATTACAGTTGACTGGCCAACTACAGAATATCCAAGAGATCCTAAGACAGGAGCTCCAGGTCCTGAGGTGATGAAGAAGTATGATAAGGTGATTACCTTTTTGAAGAATAAAATTCCTCCTAAAGAGACAGATTGGGTAAAAATTGATAGAACTACACAGGAAAGTAAGGAGTCTGTACACGCCTATTATGAGAGGTTGTTGTTGGTCTTCAAGCAGTATAGTGGATATGAGGAATTAAGTGAAAAAGATATGAGTCATTTTGTGTACAGATTTGTGTTTGGGTTGAAACCAGAGATTAGTGAAATAATTAAACAGCATATGATTAATTGGCAGAATGGCACAGTAGACGAGGTGCTGAGGTATGCTAAGTATTGCAGTGATGATATTGAGAGTAGACAGCGTAAATTGAAAGAGAAGGCAATGTGGGCACAGGTGAAGGTGGCAGAAAAACAAGAAGCTCAATTGGATAATAATAGTGGGAATGAAACAGGACAGAATAAAACGCGACCTAACATAGGTAAAGGGAAAGGTCAAGTGAGTCTAGAGGAGGCAAAGAAGAAATGGCCCTGTCATAATTGCGGAAAATTAGGGCATTGGAGAAACGAGTGTAAGTTCCCACCTAAATCTAATCCGGAAAATCAATCATTAACTCCACAGGTGCAGAATGAGGTAGTTGTTCAACAAGGTCAGGTGCCGCAACCACCACTTCCCAACACTGTTAACCAGCAAAGATACAGTACAGAAACAGGATTCTACGGAGGAAAGCAGGTAACACAGTTGCCGCGAGCAGCTAACATTTCTCAGTATTGGTTGCGTCAGAGTGAGGATGAGCCGGATGAAAGTTTCTGACGGTGCCCAGGAGAGGGAAAAGAGTGCGTACTTGGCGCAACTCTAGAGGTAGATCAGTCTGGTCCCTTTGTGGATGGAGAAGTGAATGGTGCAAATGTAACATTCCTTGTCGATACTGGAGCTACCCGTTCTACTGTTAGATCAGTGGAAATTCCAAACCTTCCTCTCTCAGGTGAATACATCCAAGTGGTAGGAGTAGCAAATCAGCAGATTAAAACACCACTTACTGAATTAGTGGAAGTAAAAATTGGTTCTTTTAGCAAAATGCATAGATTTGTAGTGTGCGATTGTAGTCCTGTAAATCTTTTAGGTCGTGACCTCTTGTGCAAGATGAATTGCACAATTTATTGTACATCAGATGGAATTGGATTTCAGACCTCAGATGAAGATGTATTGTATAAAGTAACTTTGATGAATCAGGAACCTGAAATGAATGGTTTGTTTCCTGCATTTGATGCAGAAAAACTTCCAGAAGAACTAAAAATTGCAGTGAAAGAAAATGTGTGGGATTTTACAGGAGAAGATATTGGATTAATGAAAGAAGTTGATCCCGTAAAAGTAACAGTAAAAGAAGGAACAACTTACCCAAATACGCCACAGTACAAATTAACTCCAGAAATAATTGAAGGAATAACTCCCGTAATAAATAAAATGATTGAACAGGGAATTCTAAAAGAAATAATGAGCAGTCCATGTAATTCACCTATTATGGGACTGAAAAAGCCAAACGGAACATATAGAATAGTACAGGATTTGAGAAAGATCAACAAAATAGTTGTGCCCTGTTGTCCAATAGTGCCAAACCCTGCAGTAATTCTATATCAAATTCCACACGAAGCTGAGTGGTACACAGTGATAGATTTGTGTCACGCATTTTTCTCTATTCCTTTGCATCCAGATAGCCAGCAATTATTTGCGTTCCGGTTCGGAGAGCGTATTTTGGCATGGTGACGAATTCCTCAGGGGTATACAGAAAGCCCCTCAATCTTTAATCAGATTCTAAAGAAATCTCTGGAAGATTTGAAAATGCCAGAAAAGTCAGTGATGGTGCAGTATATCGATGACCTATTGGTTGCATCGAAAACAAAAGAAGCATGTGTAAGTGATACAATTGCTTTACTGAACCATCTAGAGAAAAGAGGACATAAAGTGTCCCCTTCAAAATTGCAATTTTGTCAAAAAGAAGTTCAATATTTAGGGCATAAAATTGAGAAAGGAGTGCGAAAGATAGCGACAGAAAGAGTAAGAATGATTCAAGGAATGAGAGCACCAATGACGCAAAGAGAGGTAAGAATGTTTCTGGGAATGGTTGGATATTGCCGACAATGGATAAGTGGTTTCTCTTTGATTGCAAAACCATTACAAAAATTGACCAAGAAAGATGTAAGAGACCCTTTTGAGTTAAATAACGAAGAAATGAAATCTTTCAAAGAGTTGAAAAAGAAATTGTGTGAGGCCCCTGCTTTAGGCATGCCTGATTATGAGAAGGATTTTGAATTGTACTGCAGTGAAAGAGATGGATGTGCGTTTTCAGTACTGGTACAAAAACATGGAACAATGAAAAGACCAATTGCTTATTTTTCAGCTGTTTTAGATCCTATAGCAAAAGCGTTGCCCGGATGTCTGAAAGCAGTTGCTGCTACTTGTGTAAGTCTGGAACAAAGTGAAGGTATAGTGATGGGGTATCCACTGAGAGTATATGTTCCCCATTCAGTAGAAATTCTTTTGACAAGAACAAAAACACAGTACATGACACATAGTCGGCTGACTAAGTACGAAAAAGTAATCTTGAGTGCTGAAAATGTGACCATAGATAGATGCATGAATGTGAATCCTTCAACATCATTGCCAGATGAAGAGAGTATAATTGAACAAGATGAAGTAGATCATGATTGTCTGAATGTGCTGGAATATTGCACAAAACCAAGGGCTGACATAAAAGATGAACCGTTAAAGGAATCAGATTATGTCATGTTTGTGGATGGCTCATGTTTGAGAACGAAAGAAGGAGTTTTAAGCGCAGCTTACGCAGTGTGCACAGTGGCAACTGTGATGGAAGCGTCTTGTCTGAAAGGAATAAGGTCTGCACAAGTTGCGGAACTAATTGCTTTGATTCAAGCATGTAAATTGGGAAGAAATGTGCGAGTTACGATTGTGACCGATAGCCAATATGGTTTCGGTATTGTACATGACTTCGGTCAGATTTGGTCACAAAGAGGTTTCTTGACGTCTGCAGGAACACCTATCAGAAATGGAGATTTTGTTAAAAAGCTGCTTGAGGCGATACAGCTGCCTAAACAAATAGCTGTAATGAAGTGCAAGGCACATAAGAAAAACGAAGATTACATAGCTGTTGGAAACAACTATGCTGATGAGATCGCCAAATATTGTGCAGAGAACATGGTGTCCCTGAATAAGAATAGAGAAAGGGAGCATATCTCTTCTCCTTTGCTTTTTACTAACACTGTCGAGACATGGGATGAAGTGAGACAGTTACAGGAAGCTGCAAATGATGAGGAAAAAGATTACTGGATAAAAGCAGGATGTAGAAGACAGGAAAATAATGGTGTGTGGGTGTACAGAGATGAAAGACCAGTTATGCCTGATAGCATGATTGCAGACATGGCACAGATGTACCATGGACAAGCTCATATTGGGAGAGATGCAATGATCAGACTTTTCAGACAAACCTGGTATAACCCAAAATTCAGAGCGATAGCTGAAAGCCTTTGTCAAAGATGTCTTATTTGTCAGCAGTTTAATCCAGGAAGAAAGACAGTAGTAAGTCTAGGAACAATAGGATGAGAAGGAGGTCCGTTCACTAGAATGCAATTGGACTTTATCGAAATGCCCCCTTGTAACAGACTAAAATATGTTCTAGTGGTCGTCTGTTTGTTTTCTCGTTGGGTGGAGGCATACCCCACTAGAAGGAATGATGGAACAACGGTGGCAAAACTTATGCTGCGAGAGTTCATTCCAAGGTATGGTTTTCCAGTCACGGTTGAGACAGATAGAGGAACACATTTTCAAAATGAGTTGATCCAATTGATTTGTGAAGCATTAAGTATTAAACAAAAACTACATTGTGCATACAGACCAGAGGCTTCTGGGGTAGTAGAGCAAATTAATGGAACAATTAAGAACAGATTAGGAAAAATGTGTCAAGCTACAGGACTGAAATGGCCAGATGCACTGCCCCTTGTTCTGATGACCATCAGAAGCATCCCTGAAAAGAAAACTGGACTTAGTCCTCATGAGATGATCATGGGACGAGCAATGAGACAAGCACAAGTACCTGTCAACAAGTTATTGACTATAACTGATGATCTAGTACTGGATTATTGCAAGGGACTGGCTGATGTGGTACGTTCTGTGTTTCATCAGGTTGGACCGGATGCGACCACTCTTGAAAGAAAACCAGCCCACGACTTGAATCCAGGAGACTGGGTCCGCATAAAAATCCACAGGAGAAGAAACTGTCTAGTTCCTCGCTGGGGCGAGCCACGACAGGTAATCCTAGTGACAACGACTGCAGTCAAGTGTGCAGGAGTAAAGAACTGGGTCCATGCCAGCCACACAATCAGAGTTCAAGAACCTACTGATCGACATGTGAGTCGACATCTGGAAGTGTGGGATAAGAGTTTAACAACTGGGACAACAGGAATAAGAGAAAGGGTGCCAGAACTTGAAGATCGACCTGAAAGTCGACATCTGGAAACCCCAACTGCAAGCACCTCTAGAGAGGAAGAGGAGGAAGAAGAAGAAGGAAGAATTTCAGAAATTCCAGAACCTGAAGCTCGACCTGTAAGTCGACATCTGGAAATATCTGACACAAGTTCAGAATCTGATGATTCAGTTGCAAACTGTGAAGAATTTCGAAGGAGAACTTGGGGTTATAAACCAATTAGATAAGAAAATGAACAAGAAAATGATCTAGATGAGCAACCAAGTACAAGTTATGGTGGAAATCCTTCAGAAATAATATTAATAGACGAAGTAGGGAAAGAAGTACACAAAAAGTTAGAGAATCGAGAAGAACCCCGAGGAGCAATAGGGACAGATAGAGAAACAAAAGAACAGGGTTATTTAGAAGTGGAGAGTGAGGAAAACACCAAATCGGAAGAACACCGAGGAGGGACAGTAATAAGGAAACACAAGAAAGAGAAAACAGATCCACCAGTAAGAGACGACGAGATCATAAGCTTCAATATAAGAGACAATAGTGAAAAAGTTGAAACCGAATCTGAAGAGAGTGGAGAAGAGGAGAAAACAAAAACTGAATCAAGAAAAAGAAATTGGAAATCAGAAAGAGAAGAAAAAGAAGGTGAAGCCAAAAGGCCAAGAAAAGGAGATAATTGGCCCAGCAACTATATAAGAAAATTGAGATATAGAATAATAAGAACAGGAGAAAAAAGTGCTGAACAAGTGAATGAAATAACAAGTCAAAAGGGACAAGAAAAGCCAAGTGGAAAACGACTGCAAAAGTCTAAAAGAACGAAGAAAGTGAATGCAAAGTACAAGTCACCTGAGTGGCTATATATCGCATTGACGGATTACAAAGAAGAAGGAAACACTCACGAGAACCCGAGACTAAGAAATCGAATGGGTAAAGGTGAGATGCAACAAACCTGAAGTGAAGACTTATAGTGCTTCTGCCGGACATGACAATTTTACTGGATATGACAAATCACCGGATGTGACAACGAAAGAATTCTGGAGAGAATTAAAAGAAAGTACCAAGCAAAGACTTTTTGAAAGCAGAGTGGCATCTAAGTCATTTCTGAGGTGTAGTGACACAATTTTCTGAAACTTAACAAAAAAAAAAAAAAAAAAGCAAAATGGAAAATACTAGGGATAGAAGAGATAAATGTGAGTTTGTAAAAAGATGGTGTAAAATGTGCTGCTTTTGTACAGGTTTATTAATGACCGTATGGATAGTTTTAGCAATCACAATTCCTATTAGTTTAGCTGTAATAGAAGCTAAGAATGATACTAAACCAGAAAAAGAAACTAATATTAAAGAACCAGTTATTTTAAGAAGTAGTGCAGAATTACATAAGGATAAGTCAGTAACAGACTTTTCTAAAAATGTTTTTACAAAATTGTTGTATGAATATGTAGAGACAATGGATGTGAGAGATTGTTATGTTTGTATGCAGTTGCCGACATCAGTGTCAGAAGGTGTGACTTATCATCACCTACCTCTAACTTATGGAATAACCTGTAGTGTAATAGCAAGTTTATTTTATAAAACAGGTAGATTAGAGTCTTATTATACTGATATAGATAAGATTTTTGCAAATGTTCCGGTAGTACCAGAACTTAACAAAGTAAAACCAGCAAAAGTTTTAGGAGAATTCTTTCTAGAACATAGAAAATTAACATTAGAAGAAATAGTTAATAACAACCTTACCTGTGAGTTAAAGAAAGAAGAAAAGGTATTTTTAGAAATGGTTGAAGAAAGAAGAATGAAATTTCAAAAAGAAGCAATAAAAGAAGAAGGAACACATCTATGGACGTTTGAGGAAGGAAATCATGAAGGGAAAAAGATAAATGCAGCAATGACATTAGATTGGCCGCAAACAGGAAAGTTGTGTATTAGGAGAAATAAGACAGTCTATGACAATTACTTTGTAGGTTCCAGTATCTGCCATGACAATTATCAAATTTTGGGAGGTTGGGGATTCAAAGGTGGAAAAGATCCAATATTTCCAGGTATCTATTATATTTGTGGGAATAGAGCTTATTACAGGTTACCGGACCATTGGTATGGAACTTGCTATGTAGGCCTGGTCTTTCCCAAAAAAATTCATATGGACAGAGAAGAAAAAGGAACATACAAGATGATTAATAGCTTTACACGTAGAAAGAGGGAAAGTTTTTCAGAAATTGTAGGTGATATTTTTGGAGCATTAATACCAGCAGTGGGAATATCTTTGAATGCATTTAAAATTCGGAAGTTATCCACAGTAGTAGATCGTTTGTCTACAGATACTGCGGGAGGGTTCTTGATGGTAAATACCGAAATGGTTGCCATGAGAGCTATGGTGATGCAAAATCGGCTTGCCCTTGATATTCTTTTGGCAAAAGAGGGTGGAGTCTGTGGAATGCTGAAAGTCCAACATTGTTGCACTTACGTTCCTGATAAAAGTGAAAATATACAGAAGTATATTACAAATATTACAAATTTGCACAAGGAACTAGTTCCACTGGAGGTTGAAAGTGTCTTGGGAAAACTTGGTAGAGGGTTTTCTTCCGTAGCAAATTGGTTGACCAGAATGAGTAGACTAATGATAGGGAAAATTATAATAATAGCAACTGTAGTAATATTGTTAGCCATGGTGTTGAAGATTGTAATAACATGTATAAAAAGAAAAATAAGACAAAATAAGATAAAAAGAAATAACAGAATGATGAAAGAAAGAGAGAGAGAAATGGGTGAAATAGAGTTAGAGAAAATGAAAGAAAGCATGTATAAGGAGACAAGAAGACAAGAAGACAAGATGAAAGGGAAACAGATGTGTAACTAACAAAAAGCAAAAGGATGAAAGACATATGCTGCCTGAAAAAGGAGTATAACTTGGGTTTTATGTGGTGATTTAAAAATCACCAAAGGGGGGAGTTGATGGAGCAGAGAAAATAATTTTTTTTAACCCCTAACAAATTTTTATAAATAATTAATAAAGTGTTCGTTTAAATGTATTAATCAACACTGTACGTGGGGGAAGGGTAATACGCAAGTATACGTGCTGAATAATCTATTAACGAATGTTTGTGTGTCTAATTATAACATAAAAATAATTGCGTACTAATTTATAATAAATGCATGATTTGTGCTTCATAGAAAATAAACGTGTCGTTGCAAAAACAATAGTGATGGGAAGTAAGGAACAGCTTAAATGTTGCTTTCGGCTAGGTAATAACTAATTGGGGTACGTAGATGACGGGAGGGAAACGAAAAGGCTATGTTTCTCTATTTTAATTATGTTTTGTTTATTTCAAAATAGTGCTTCTAAGTATAAACGAGTGGCGATATAAAATGGCTGCCAGTTAATGAAGTGCGCAAGTGCGGGGAAACACGTGACAAGGGAGAAAAGTTGGAGAAAAGCTAACCTCGTGATGTTGCTGAGAGGCTAAGATGCGAGAATGGTCAAGGCTGATGTGACCTAATTGAACTGATAGTGTGCCGTGGTGATCAGCAAGGAACCGTGGGAAACCATTTTTAAGAGAAAGGACAATGCCTGCAGAGTTCTCGAATGTATCGAAAGAAGTTACAAATGTACTGATCGAAGCGGATGGAAACATGTCTTGAACTGTGAGAAAGGAAATGATCATATACATTCCAAGGACCAGTTGGATCCGAGAGAACTTGATTAAAGAATGAATAGATGAAATGAATGGACCAATGAAAGAAAAGCGTGTTATTAATGTTGCAACAATTAGTTAGCAAAGTTAGAATTAGGGTATAAGAGGGCCTACTCTTAGTGGGAGGGGGTCACAGTCACGATCGGAGTTGGAGAGTCGCAGTCAGAGTCGGTGTTGGTGTTGGTGGCTTCCAGTGCTTGGTGGTCCTGATCGATCCATTACTGAGCGGGAGATGCTGAAAGACTGTTAGATGAGACAGGTTGCAGGTAGCTGATGCTGACGAGCTGAAGTTTCTGTTGCTGTCTTAATTTTCCAGTTGAGTATGAGAATCAGGTTATTTTTAATTCTTAAACTTAGGTTAGAAATCATTAGGCTAAATTAGGAAGGTAGGCAGGTAATTAGGGTTTTGCTTCATGACAAAAATTTCCTTTCTGCAATAAAATTGATTATGCTTAATAAATATTTGAATTAATAATGAATGAATAATTGAATAAAAAGTTTAAATTCTTTCTCATGCTTTTAAAATTATATAAAATTTAAGATTCTTTAAATCAAAAGACTCAGTGGTTATTTTACTAAATGTTTGTGACACCAGTAATTGGTTATTGTGATTTAGCTGGTCTTAATCACTATGAACTAATTTCTTACATGAATGATTCATCGACAAACAATGAGCAGGAATATCTTAAGAAATAACTGAAAAGAAAACGATAGGTTTAGGTAATAAGATATCCCGGCTCCTTCCAGCGGTACATAAATGGTGTTTTCCATTTAGTTCTCATGCTTCTCCTAGGAGTACAGAATTTCGTAAAGGTGTAAAGGAAATCCAGGTGTGTGCGTGTGTGATAGGCGATGTTTATGGGCCCCATCGTCATGTGGATGTAAGAAAATATAGTTTGCCCCTGGATGACTGATAAGTGACCTAGGAGGAGAATAGTTTTATTGCATCACTACCATTGTCCCTTAGGATGCCTCCACTCCAGAAAAAATGATCCTGCCAATCATCCTGCTAAAGATTCTCTGTGTTCTCCTCCAATAGTTTCCTCAGCCCCGGTATCTTCATGATGTTCCTTCTGGATCAGGGTTCCCCAAAGTAAGTCCGGGAGGGCCGGATCCATGCCAGATTTTTAAGATAACTACATGTATCTAAATGGGGATATGCTAAAAATCCGGCCCTCCAGGACTGACTTTGGAGAACCCTGTTCTTCATCAATGGGCCGGCCATTGCAAGGCCAACCACTCGGACCGGCTTCTCTGCTGTCCAGGAAATCACTCATCTCAATCACACAGGACGACAGTGATGACCGGGTGAGTCTGTAACTTCACCTCACCCCCCCCCCCAGTGCTTTTCACTCTTCGAGTCTTCCCCTGCTAATTTCGTAGCCAGCTCATCTGCGGCTTAGTTGTCCTGTGTATGTACACCATATACACTGCTCCTCTGCCTTATGGCCAGGTTCTCGCTATAGAAATATCATATACATGCAGATGGGGTATCTGGATTGGTCTTACAACACATGTGATTTCAATGTACACTGATGATACTGAGTTTTATACGAAAGACCCAGTGGAATCGGTTCCCTGTCTGTTGCGCCTCCTGGAGGATTTTAGACAGATATCGGTGCTAACCACTAACTAGACTAAATCTAAGTTGTTCCCCTTGGGCGTGCTGGCACCGCCGGAACACCTCCCAGAGTTGAGGATGATGTGGCAGCCAGCGTCCTGAAAGTATCTGGGAATACACTTCTCCCACACCATGCAGAAAGACATACAACTGAATATAGAGGGTATATTGGCGGGAATAGAGCGCTTATTGACTTTTTGGTGATGACGGTCATTGTTCCTTGTGGGCAGAGTCGCTCTTAAATTATCATACTCCTTGTACGCTTTCCGGGGTACAATGTGCCTTCTCAATCATTTCAACCATTGGATAAGAGACTCACTGAATTACCATGATATGGTGGACATCCCAGGGTCTTACTAAATACACTTAAACATCCTCACAAAGAGGGTGGACTGTCACTCCCAGACTTTGAAGTTTACTACATAGCTTCCCAAGTCCAACATCTCTCACTGTGAATGATGGACTCCCATAGTAGGGAAAAGACACTACTGGTGGGGTGTTACCCTCCAGAGGATCTACCTGAAATGCAGACAACCTCACACCTGATATGGCTGATGTTTGAGGTTTGGGAGCACTACTGTAACTATGTAGCAAGATATACTCCCTTCTGGTCTGACTTAGAGATATGGACTCACTCAGGATTCCGTACATTTGCAAGGATTGCAGAAAACGCAGGATGGATTCAGGGTGGATGTTGCAGGATAGGAGATCTGTAAAAGAATGATCGGTTTATCATCTTAGAGGAAGCCAGGGATAGGTTTCAGATTGGTCTGGATCAGTCTCTGACATTTCCCAAATTAACTGCAGCAGTAGGCAGAGGTTGGCTAAGCATTCCAGGACGCCTCCCAGAATCACGCACACCTACCACCATTATGGGATTGCAGGCTAGCGGCAGCTACATCTCTGTATTCTAAAGAGCATTACTGAAGGTCAGGCTACATGACCCCAATGACAATATGGGCCAAATGAGTACACAACGTTGGAGAGTCGACTGGGACAGAATAACAGGATACCATAAGGTGGTGTTGAGTAATGCTTGATTCCAGCTCTTACAGTTTAAACTTTTACATTGTGCGTGTTTAACCCCATATGTCCTAGGAACGTCTACCCTATACACACAGGGGAGCCTCTACGATGCACACACACAGTGGCAGATCTATTGAACACGATATGGACATGCCCGGTGAATGAATACTGGGCTTGGTGATGGAGGTGCTGGCCAAAATACCAGCATTAAAGGTTGAAAGATCACTGCAACACTGGGCTTACACCCTATACCATGAAAGAGTAAAATCTAATATAGGTTCACATCACTGGTGCTATTACTGGCCAAGCGTTGGATTCGGGCACACTGGATCTAACCCAGTGACCATCTGATACAGTTATGGTACAAAGATCTCAGAGTGGAGTTTAGGAATAAACATGGCCATACAGATGAGAAGATCCTTGAGGACATTCATGATTGGCTTCTGTAGGATGATGCGCCGCCTCGAGACCCATCCCAGAGTGCGACATTATCCTAGTGGTCTCTAGCTGCACTCGCTGTATGTGTTCTTGCTATTTATGTAATTGATCGTGAAATACTAACAACCGGATACATCAATTGTATATTATCTCTCTTCTGTGCCATGATCTCTCTGATTGTAATGCTTCATGTCATTGTTTAAAATAAATAAAATTGCATTAAAAAGAAATATCATAAACATGCATACATTCATTAGAGCCAACCTCTCCATGCCGCTCTACAGGGAGTCAAACCTCACTTCGACCTGTCTGAACCCCTAAAAAACATATTTCACTCTGTGGGTAAAATTCATCAGATGGGACGAACACATAGGTTCTGATTCACAAAGGTAAAGTTAGACCAAAAGTCTAACAAAGACCAAAAGTCTAACCTTACTACTTTTCGGTATCACAAAGGTAAGTTACTACTAGCAATTCTACTAGTAGTGTTGTGTAGTTCCTAGGAATCCCCCAGGACCTGGGGGTTTTGGATGACCTAAACTGAGGGCTTGGTGTCCCAACCGCTTCCGGACACCCCCACAGGATATGTGACCCATTAGACAAGCTAGCTCTACAGTGCCACTACCACCCCCTTGTATTCTACAGTGGTGTAGGTAGTTTCTGGCAACCACTAAACATGACAACCCTGATTCCTCAGGGATCGTGGAAAACAGTAGAGTACGTTTCGCTCAGACACTTGTGCTTGCTTTCTCTCAGAAAATACACAGGATGGCGATTAGGACATTCCAATAATTCTTTATTGGTCCAGCGACAACCTTGTGTAAAACATATGTGCTGCGACAATTAGGAGACAGAAGCATACAAAAGAGATTGCTAGTACCAATATCGTAAATAGTAGATACATTTCTACCATCGTGCTAATAAGATGAATAGAAACAGTTCAGATAAAAACAGCAGCACTTGCATATTTCTAAAAAGCGCGCCCTAACTAATTTGCCAAAATGTACCTAGCCTAACCTGGATGTGTAGGTGTATATGCGTATAGCTATGTCTATCTGTAGCCAAGAAACCACCAGAGAAGAACCAGCCCAATCACCTGATGGTTGGGAATGAAGGATCCCGTCTCTGCGTCGAGGATGACAACACGCAAGGGATGTCAGACTGCTGCTTGTCGGAGATTCTACATGCAGGACCCCTGTCTCAGCTTGTAAGGAATTCTCCTCTAATTTGTAGGGGGGATTGAGAGTCTTTTATACTAAAGTGGTCACTCCAGGGCTTTTTCTAGAATGGATATGTTTTTAGAACAACCATGGATGTTTTGAAAACAATCATAAATGTTTTGAAAACAATCACCTATGCTTTTATAAACAAGAGCGATCATGCACAGCTGGCTGTTGGCCAAGGATGAAAAAAGTGTTGACCCTTATACAGAATAAATCTGCCATGCCTGGGGACATGTTTATGTACGTCAGGTCCAGGGATTCAGACAGAAAACTAAGAGCCTGATGTCGAAGAGACAGGAGCAAGCTACTAGGTAAAAGGTCACCTGTTTAGAATTGTTATAGTCGTGTGGATGGGACAATGTATGTAAAATGGGGTATACATGATAGGGCTATCCTAAAGGACATGACAGTAGTAACCTTACTAGTTGTAAGTTTACTAGTAGTAAAGTTACTAGTAGTAACTTACCTTTGTGAATACTGAAAAAGAGTAAAGTTAGACTTTTGGTGTAATTTTACCTTTCTGAATCTGTCCCACAGTTTCAGTGCAAATTGTACTGCCAGGAAGTGGGCAGGTGGACAGCTGCAGCACTACATCTGCAGTGCTGAGCTTTGGAGTGACATATTTTCATGCTATCCTGCCAGCCCTTGCAGTACGGCTCCGGTCTCAAGGGACAGCGGGGAATAACAAGGCGTGCACCCTCTTTCTAGTGCACCTACTCGTTGTTCCAGCACGTCTAGCCCGCACTCCCATAGCATTGATGGAAGTGGTAGGGTTAAGGCTTGCGCCCCTTTCCTGTACTGCTAGCATGCTTTAAAACAGTTTTTCTTCAATATGGACTCAGGGTAACTGCTGCCCATCAGATTACTATTGAAAAATATCTCATGCTACCAAAGATCTCATGTGTGCCGCAGTCAACCATGGTGGTTACTGCTGCAGTTCGGCACTATCATGATGCTCAGTTGTTACTTAAGTTCTGAAATCTGGCGGGCGATCATCAAGGACTATTTCCACAACAGAGGATGGTCCAGCAATGCATGCTGACATACAACACAAGTTTTCATCTGTGTGTGCTTAACACCCAACAAGACTACTGTTGAGTCTTAAAACACATACCAGGGACTGCTGCACTGCTTTCCATATGCGGTGCAACACACAAAATTTAGCCCATGTTGAGAATCCGGTATGATGATAGTGCACTGGTGTTCCTCTTTTTTTGCATGCTTTAGAACCACAGCAAGGATGACTAGCTATGTATGCTGAGAAACCATGTGCTCTGTCATGGCCTGTATCTATTTCCGTGGTGGTCCCTCACTCGCTTGTGTTTTAGGGTACATCAGTCCCGTCAACTCCTACGCCCGCACGTCTTCTCCACAAGTATGCAGATTACCCACCATAAAGAGGGTCACCTTGCTTCTTGGTACCCAACCCTATGGAGTGTTGGTAAAGACGGATGGATAGCTATAGAAGGGTCCTCTTGGCACCCAACCCTACGAAGTGTTGTTAAAGATCGATGGATAGCTATAGAAGGGTCCTCTTGGTACCCAACTCTATGGAGTGTTGATAAAGATAGATGGATATATATAGAAGAGTCCTCTTGGTACCCAACCCTACGGAGTGTTGTTAAAGACACATGGATAGATATAGAAGGGTCCTCTTGGTACCCAACCCTAGGAAGTGTTGTTAAAGACGGATGGATAGATATAGATGCGTCCTCTTGGTACCCAACCCTAGGGAGTGTTGTTAAAGACGGATGGATAGATATAGAAGGGTCCTCTTGGTACCCAACCCTACGGAGTGTTGTTAAAGACAGGTGGATGGATATAGAAGGGGTGCTATCCATTGAGTGTACCTTGCGCCCCAATGTTACTCCATGCTTAACCTCCAGAGATCTCTTCTGCCACCACGTTATGGCTCCCCAGTAGGGCAGACACGTAGCAATCCAAGTACTGGTCTCATTTCTCACGTTCCTTCTTCTGAACATCAATATTTGTAACGGGCTGTAGTGGAAGTTCACCGAAAAGCTGTTACCAATAGGCAAGTACAAGCAAAACTTCAAGGTTCAAAAACGCACCACATCTGTACATCCGTTCACTCACACATTGACCACCATACTGCCTATGACACTCAGGGAAAAGAGCGTTGTTGTTGTTGTTTGTACAATTGTGAGAGAGTAGTGGCCACGAAGCATTGTTTTAACTGTTGCCAAAACAGGTTGACGAATCATCTTCTGGATTCTAGAAAGCCCAATTCTCTTTTCAGTAGTGTGATGTTATAACGAAGAGTCATATTCATAACCAAATCCAACTTATATTTCTAAATTAACTTCTCAAAGGTTAAAATTTACAGTCCCAAAAGGAGAATTTCTTTCCTGGCTGTCATGTCCCCAGTGTTCAGTTTAAGTCGACAGGATGGCTCCTAATATTTTGGGTGTTCCTCCATGGTCTCGAAAGACACCAAGATGTCATGTACATGTAGACTTATTTTCTCCTGGTATGGCAATTCACTGAGTATTTTATTAATGTCCAGGTGGAAATTGTTCGGCTGTCCTTAAATCCTTCTGGAAGAACTTTAAATTCAAAGGGGTCTCCCACTCAAGGAAAAGCTGCTAAGCACATTCTGTTCTTGGAGATAGATACCCTATTTTATTCCAATCATATGACTGACTGATCCATATTCTGCCTAATTATGGCCATTTTCTCTTGTGAGATGATTATTTCTAGCGATTGATGGAAACCTTCCCTTATTTTAAATCAAGCCCCCTCAAGCACCACATTTACTGTGCACGGAGGTAGGAGCCTTCCTGCCCGGGACAAAGGAGGTGAGAAGGACGTCCATAACCTTTCCCCCCTCTCCACACTGACACATCCTCCACTATCCTCAGATCTCCACAACACCTTCCTCATTATGTCAGTCTGCAATGTATACTCCGCACCAACCTCCATTACTCCTCCCCCCCAGTTCATTCTTCCGCATTTGCGACTCCCTTATTGTGGCTACCAGAGAGGAAGGCACGCTCTACAGCTCTGTCCTTCCCGCGCTCTCCATTGCAGAAGTACAACAACTTGCCTGGTCAACCCCTTCCACAAACATTATGTTCTAGTTTTTTTTATGCCACTTAATGTGTCTTAGAGACAAGAGTTCCTTCAAGACCATCCTGTAGGATTCAAACAGCACAACTGAGTCTTGCCAAAAGGCACCCACGCTCTTGTTCAGCAGAGACATCATCAACTACTTCATCTCTCACCTATCTCACTCCCAGAGTACCTCAATGGCCACCATGATGCCACAAAGCTGACATCACACCCAGTGGCTGAAATGGACCAATGAAAGTGCAGGTACTCACTATCTCATAGCACCTGCTTGCTACTGAGAAGTGCCGGTTCTCTCCCTTGCAATTTAAAGATGTGCTGGTACTCATTACATGTAAGTACCTGCCCATTTAGAGCACTGATAACATCCTCTTTCACCTCCATCAGCTAACATGAGAAAGACACATCTGGAGACACACACACACACTCCCCTCGTGGACTGACTGAATGACAGCCATGCACATTGACCAGCACTGCAGGCGGGTGCCACTTGGTCTGAATTCTGTCCAAACTCACCAAAACCCTAAACATACACTCCCACCACTGGTGTAGTGTTGTAGATACCCCGTCCCACCCCATCAGCCACTGGACCCAGATGGATCAAGGCATCTCAAAAACTGGGATACACCCATAACCTGACCGCCCTCAACCATAAACCCAACCAGTTGCCAATGGACCATTTTGCATGAGGCACGCCTGGTGGTTGGAGACCACAGTGTGGCCCTTTGCCAGACTCTGACCATAGACCAACAACTAAGGAGATACAACAGCTACACTGCTGGCACCACTTGAGAGCTTTACCAATACGTAAACCTTGATATCCTATGGCTGCCAAACTGTTTCACCGAGGTGTATGAGTAACCATTCCCCTGCATGAGTAACCATACCCCTGGCGTGTACCCCTGCATAGCGGTACACGCCAGGGGTGTCCCCTATCCCCCATGAGTTTCGCAATGATGCTGGAACCACTTGCTGCGTGGGTACGGAGGGACACACTGATCAGAGGTATTGATATGGGGGTAAGTGGGAAGAGCGCATCTCCCTGTACGCGCACGATGTACTGTTGTACGTCAGCAGGCCCAGGCAGACGATCCATAGAATTATCAACATACTCCGCCTTTTTGGTAGTTACTCAGGATACCAGGTCAATTGGGATAAGTCGCTCCTTTTTAGTTTGACTGGTGAAGTCCCTCAGCTCACCTTGGTATGCAGGGCTCTGATGGGCCGGGACCACTTCAAATACCTGGGTATCTGGATCACCAAATCGGAGGCGGACTTCCTGAATCTAAATATACAGGAGCAACTAGCGAGGCTGCGCGAGGACATCTCACACTGGAGTAAATTGCCAATATCCCTCATGGGTAGGGCCGTGTTATTCAAAATGATGGCCCTCCCTAGGCTGCTATACGCACTGCAAAATACCCCCTATAAGACACCGGAGAAAGTCATCCGGACTATTGAAGGGGAACAATGCAACCTATTGTGGGAAGGCGGTACTCTGCGTATTGTGCTGCGCAAGTTGCAGCGGGGGGTCTATGAGGGCGGCCTGACTCTCCCGGATATTCGGAACTATTACAGGGCGGCCCAACTCATTAATATCAATGGTTGGGTGTTTGCACCTCTCTCTGAACCAGCTTACCGGGCTGATCGACGTGCAATGGGGGTTGGAGGGTACGCTTCAATTCCATATAAAAAAAACGAGCGAAGTCTCTACCTATACATACACAGACTGTTGTGCGGGCATGGCACACCATCATAAAGGTGCTGGGATGGGAATCGCGACTGACATAACAAACCCCGCTCTGGAGAAGTGATGCCCTGAGCGAAGTGGGAGGTCTTCGGGGCCTTCGCAGATGGAGTCTAATTGGCATAGACAACTTTGGGGACATATGGAGAAGTGGGGGCATGCTGACCTTTAGTGAAATTCAGACTGAATATCACATGGCGGACGGGGACCGATTCCGTTATCTACAATTGAGACATGCCGTGCATTGCCATGTGCCAAAGGGGGAGATTTTGCGTGAATATTCCCCACTAGAAGACCGACTACTGTTGGATCCTATGGTAGATAAGGCAATCTCCCTTACATACCGGAAAATAATGAACAATCTTCTGGACCCCCTTGGCCCACTCAGAGAGGCATGGGAGACTGATGTGGGATTACTGGAGGATGATGACTGGCAAGAGGTGATCCAATGTTCAAGGGAGGTGGCAATACGCACAAGTTCCAGACTAATCCAGACCCGAGTGCTACACAGAGCGTACGCTCCTAGGATGCTCCAATACAAGCTGGGTAAATGCGACACAGGCCTGTGCGCCAGGGGATGTGGGGAGACGGGTACGATTTTTCATATTATTTGGGCATGCCCGAAAATTCAACAATGCTGGTCTGGAATAATTGGGGTGATGTCAGAGGTAGCGGGCGGGCAGGTACAACTTGACGCTAGTTGGCACTTGCTTGGAATCTCGGGGAAGGATAGATGGCCCACACACACTAAAACCTGGCTCCTGCTGGAAGCAGTGATAGCAAAAAGGCGACAAACGCACCGAGGCTGACCGACTGGAAACAAGATCTGGACTGGTGCTGTCAAGCAGAGAAAACAGTATACGAACACAGGGGCTGCCCTAAGAAATGGGAAATAATCCGAAACTCATGGGAAACATACAGGGCCTGAGGCGGTGGAGGGTGGGAAGAAGGGACTAAACGGGGTGGAGGGTCATCTGGAGGGCCTGGGTATTGCACCCACAATGTGAAGTGACAGGGGGAAAGAATATATACCACTCTTGTAACTGCCCAAACGGTTTTGCTTATTATCTATTGTCTGTACTGATGGATTGCATATAAGTATTAATAAAGAGAAGTTTAAAAAAAAAAAACGATCTTAAAAATTGTCCACCATGTTTTAAAAATAGACCACAATCCAATATCACGTGTCCAAGACTAGCTCCAATATAAAAGCCAAAAGCACTTACCATCATTGGCCTTTGATACTGGCATTAAGTCTCTTATCTGCCAACCAAGTGTGATACCTAATCTCATGCGTAACAGGGCAACTCTCCAACTGGGAGTGGAAATAATTTCACATTGTTTTTTGATAACTTTTTTTTATTGAGCTTAACAGTTTGGAACAACATATAGCAGACCTAGACCTCCGACCCTCGGACTAGGTCCACTCTCTCCCCACTGCTCCGCTGTTTCGTCTCTTGCCTCCAGACCCCGACCTCCTCCTTGGGAGGTTCGAGGCTGCTGCCCGCTCCTGCGCCTGCTGCCCGCTCCAACTGGGACCAGACTGCCTCCAACCACCGTAACCTTTCTCAGACGCTTTTCTTCTTAATTTTTTTCCCTGTTGTGCCACTGTTATTGTGCCCATCTGTGTCTTGCTCTAATTCCACCACTGTTTTTATTTTCTCGTGCCTGCCTGTTCCTTTTGCCGCTGCTGCCCCTGCGGCCCCTCCCCCGGAATTCCCCCGGACTTCCCCGAATTCCCCTGCTGCCGCCTCTCCTCCCTCCCACCTCCCCTACTTAATGGCGGCCGCGCACAGCGGGCGCGCCACCGGCGTGCCAAAGGCAAGCCCGTCTGCCCCGTCCGTGACCCGACCGCGGCCAGCGCCAGGAACCCTGGCCCTCCCACTACCCATCGCTACGACACCACCACCCTCCTCGCACTCAACCCTGGAAGACTTAGAGAATGCCAACAGGCCTCGCCGAACCCGACCCACGGCCAGTTCTCCTGCCTCCACTGCCGCCAGACCCTCACCGCCACCCCAGCCTCCAACACCGCCGACGCCAGCACCGGCGACACCCTAAAATGCATCCTCCTCAATGTACGCTCCGTACACAAACACGCCATCGAAATCTGGAACCTACTCGACTCTCTTTCGCCCGACATCGCCTTCTTCACAGAGACCTGGACCAACGCATCCTCCGCCCCGACATCAGCACCGCCATCCCAGACGGATACAAGATCCAGAGGAAAGACCGCCCCAACCACCCAGGAGGGGGCCTCGCCATTGCCCACAAGAGCACCCTCCGCCTCACCACCTCCAGCGAAACCTTCCCCTCCGCCGAACACCTGCACTTCCAGATCCAGACCAGCCCCAAAGCCACACTCCGAGGAACCCTCATCTACAGACCCCCGGCCCCGAACACCCTTCGCCGCCACCATCACCGACTTCATCGCACCCCACGCGATCGCCTCAACAAACTACATACTCATTGGAGACCTGAACTTCCACCTCGAACCCCAGCGACCCCAACTCCACTATCCTTCGTGACAACCTCGCCAGCATCGGACTTAAACAACTCGTCAACACACCGACCCACAGAGCAGGACACACCCTCGACCCCATCTTCGCGGCAGGAAACAGCGTCCATTTCAGCCACACAACGCAGCCGCCAAGGACAGACCACCACTGCGTACACTTCGCCATCAACAAACCCAAGGCACCCAAACCAGCCCCACGCCCACCACGAAGGAACTGGAGCAAGGTTACCGATGAGCAACTTAACTCCACCCTCAACCGAGACAACCACACCTGGGCACCCGATGCAAACAGCGCAAACGATGCAGCCAGAGAACTCCACACCTGGATCTCCAACTGCGCAGATGAGCTCGCCCGCTACGCAACCCCGACAGACAACGCCCCAGGAAAGCCGCCTGGTTCACAACCGCTCTCCAAGAAGCCAGACGCACCTGCAGATGCCTGGAGAAGAACTGGAGAAACACCAAGACAACTGAAAACCACACCACCTACAAGGACGCCATGACGGACTACCACAACCAGATCAGAGCCACCAAAAGGAACTTCATCCACAACAAAATCCTGGCCAACTCCACCAACTCCAAGGAACTTTTCAGTGTCATTCAAGAATTCACCAACCCACGCAGCGAAGCCACAGACATCACCCCATCCCAAGACCTCTGCGACAAGCTTGGAACCTATTTCCACCTCAAGATCAAAAATCTCTACGACAACTTCATCGACCATCCACCAGGTGCCACAGACGGCCCCCCGCCCCCCAGAAACACCAGCCAGCCCACCATCTCCAACTGGACACCGATCACGGCCGAAGACACTGCCTCGACCATGAAAAGCATCCACTCGGGGGCCCCCACCGACCCCTACCCCCCTCACATCTACCACAGAGCCGTGGCCGCCAACGCACCCGAACTACAACGCACCATCAACACCACCTTCAAAACAGGCACCTTCCCAGACGACTGGAAGCGCGCAGACGTCAGACCCCTGCTCAAGAAGCCCACAGCTGACCCCACCGACCTCAAGAACTTTCGGCCCATCTCGCTCCTCCCCTTCGCAGCCAAAGTTGCAGAGAAAACAGTCAACAGGAAACTGACACGATTCATTGAAGAAAACGCCGTCCTCGAACCGTCCCAATCCGGATTCCGAAGCAGCCACAGCACAGAGACCGCCCTACTCGCCGCCACAGACGACATCCGCACCCTCCTGGACCAAGGCCACTCCGCAGCCCTCATCCTACTCGACCTATCAGCGGCCTTCGACACCGTCTCCCATCGCACACTAGTCGTCAGACTACACGACGCAGGCATACAAGGAACAGCCCTGGACTGGATCCGATCATTCCTCACCGGAAGAAGCCAAAGGATCAGACTCCCACCCTTCCTCTCCGACCCCACGAAAATCACCTGCGGAGTCCCACAGGGTTCATCACTGAGCCCCACCCTCTTCAACATTTACATGGCCCCCTCGCAGCCATCGTCCGACAACACGGCCTCAACATCGTATCCTACGCCGACGACACCCAGCTCATCCTCTCCCTCACCAAAGACCCCACCACTGCCAAACTCAACTTCCAGAAAGGAATGCAAGACGTCGCAGTCTGGATGACCAACAGCTGCCTGAAGCTCAACGCCGAGAAGACAGAAGTCCTCGTCCTCGGTACCACCCCTTCTGCATGGGACAGCACCTGGTGGCCGACCGCCCTCGGAAGCCCACCTACCCCCTCAGACCACGCCAAGAACCTCGGCATCGTACTCGACTCATCACTCTCCATGAACCGACAGGTCAACGCCGTCACCTCCAGCTGCTTCAACACCCTCTGCATCCTCCGCAAGACCTTCAAGTGGATCCCCCGAGTCAAGGAAGACAGTCACCCACGCACTCATCACCAGCAGACTGGACTATGGAAACGCACTCTACGCCGGCATCAACAAGTCCCTACTCCGCAAACTCCAGACAGTACAGAACACCGCCGCCAGACTCGTCCTCGGCATCCCCCGACACGAACACATCGGCCAACACCTACGAAGTCTCCACTGGCTCCCCGTGGAGAAAAGAGTCACTTTCAAAATCCTCACTCACGCCTACAAATGCCTACATAACAACGGACCCAAATACCTCAACGACAGAATCAACTTCCACGTACCCAAAAGAAACCTCCGATCTTCCAACCTCGCACTGGCCGAAACCCCGCGCATCCACAGAGCCAGAGCAGGCGGAAGATCCTTCTCTCACATTGCAGCCAAGACCTGGAACGAGCTACCGGCAGACATCAGACGCGCCCCCTCCCTGAACACCTTCAGGAAGACCCTCAAGACCTGGCTCTTCGGCTAAACAGATCTGCGGACCCCCCCTCAGCGCCTTGAGACCCTCACGGGTGAGTAGAGCGCTTACAATTCCCTGATTGATTGATTGATTGAGCAGTTACCACAGGGCCTGTGCCCGATTTGAAGCAAATAATACCACATTATTCTATCCAGCAATAAATTGTCAGTTGAATTTGTATCAAATCATTGACAATAATCGCCCCATTTATCCCACACCTTATAGTACTTCTGAGGACACCCCCTTGATTTCTATACATATTCTTCCGCCTTCACACAATAGTCCATACTTCCGGTCTATTCCTCAATAGAGGGAGCCTTGTCCAGTCGCCAGTGATGAACAATATCCGGTTGGCTATTAGTAATCCAATTGCTACGAATAGTCTTGTGGCTCGGCAGCCTCCCCACTCATCCATCAGTCTAAGAGCACCATTTTGGGATGGGGTACCTGTCCACGGTCTGGGTCAACCTGCTGTGTATGCGGAACCAGTATCGATTAATTTCACATAGTTAAAAGCATTTGGAGAGCCCAACTGGGATCTAATGAGTGTAACTGATGTTTTAGAGATAAAATAGAATCTGCAATTACATGGGTCTTTCCTGCAGAATTGACTTTGTTATAATCTTTTTTTCTGCTTGCCTTAATAGTTCCAGAGGAAGCGGAAACCACTCTTGCGACATCTGTATCTTTGTTGTACCCACACGTTTCTAAACATGACCACTTCACATTTCCATTAGGTATATCTTGGAAAGTGTGTCACATTCAGAACTTTGCAGGTTTACAAACAAATTGAAAGCCTGGCCCCTGGCTTAGAGGGTCCCCAAGCGTAACTCTAGTTTCATTTTAATAGTATGAACCATCATGGAATGAGGAGGGAGATGGCAAAGCCTTTTTTTATTAGTTTATTCTCCAATTCAACAGCTTATAAAGGTCATCCAATATTAGAGTTTTGCCACATATAGAACCAATGGAATGACTTTTCTGGCAACTGCTTGGAAGAGAGGGTTTAACGAGAATCCCCTAAACCTTTTGTTGGAATGGAGCAAGGCTGCAGTTGTGCTACTTGCCTTTGTAGCTGTTTTTTGCTAGCACAAAATGCTCAACCAGGGGCAGTTCCCCCCCACCCCTATGTGAGCCTTCACACACTGCAGGTATTGTGTATGATCCATGATGAGTTTAGTGCAGAGCGAGACAGGCTGCAGTACTGTGAGCGCAGTATTATAAGGGTAGAAGGCGTGGCCCTGTCACAGTGCACCATGTGACATCATCCATCCTGACATTTCCAAACTCCCTCTTGAATTACAGTGGCCCGTCAAGCTGCAGGAAAAGTAAGTTAATTTTGTGAACTTATTGTTTCATCAATATTTATGCCCACCACTTTCATATTTTACCAGCCGCCACTGTGCTCAACTACGATACCCTGAGGGTGAGGTGCTAAAAAGATGTACTTGGGCTCAAAAGTAGGGTACATCTCCAGGACATTAGTGGTAAAAGGCTCTCATTGTTGCAGTGTGGGTCCAGTTAGCCTGGTCTACAATGGGACCCCTGAAAAAGATTCAACACATTGCGCTATAAACATTTTTTTTTAAAACTGAATACCAGAGGAGCCTCTGGATCTTGATACAACACCCTAGATGTGACCTCCAGAACTAGATAGAATTAGCCAGAAATGGCCCCTGAAAGTGAACAAACATTGGCAAAGCCAATAGATTCCACCTATGTGAGATCTATTGGCTTTGTCTATGCTTTTTTTTAGACATGTTGTGGGCTGTAGTGCAACATAGCTTAAAGTAAAGACAAAAAAAGTGCTATGGCCCATTTCTTTATCCTTTAAGCCATGTTGCTTAGCAGCCCATGCTGCTGTGCAATAAGTCTACAAAAGCGCAGTGACAAGCAACACGAGAGAGGTGCAGGGGAGGAGAGAAAGAGTAGCAATAATGGACAGTGGGAGGAGGGCAGTGAGAAAGCAACACAAGCGTGGTGCGGGCAGGAGGCAGGGAGCAGCAACAACAGACTGCGGGAGGAGGAGGAGGAAGCAATATAATGGAGGTGCATGGGAGGAAGGATGGAACAGCAAAAATGGACAGCGGGAGGAGGACAGGAGTGGGAAAGCAACACGAGGGAGGAGTGGGGGGACAAGCAACTTTCATTGTGGAAGGGCATGGGAGGGACACAGACTGCAGACATATGCACTCATAGAGTTCATGGGAAAAAGTAAACAAGCATTTGCAATGCAATAGGCCTCGCATTAGTTAAATGTTGAGCTATTGGCTTTGCAAATGGAAAAGAAATGCAACATCCACCTGCCCATGTTCTTTTATTTATTGGCTTTTGTAGCAATGGTGGCACGCCGCGCTTTAGCTTTAGATGTTTAAAGCAAAAGCGCAGTGTGCAGCCATTGCCACAAAAGTCAATGCAGTGTCGTGCAGGGGGGTGGGGCATGCTGGAGCAAACAATAAATACAATGCTTTAAGGTCGGTAAAGTTACCAAAATACAATGCCATTGCCACAAAAGTCAACGCAGTGTCGTGCAGGGGGGTGGGGCATGCCGGAGCGAACAATAAATACAATGCGTTACGGTCGGTAAATTTACCAAAATACAGTGCATTACGTCAGCAGGTCAGCATCAGCGCAGGAAGGACGGCAGCAATGACGGGAGGGAGGAGGCAACAGATGGCCAACCATAAAACAATTGGTGATGTCTGCTGGGAGGAAACCAAGACCACAAAGGCGGGACAAATGGACTGTATTGACCAACTAGGGTAAAGAAATTTAGAAAGGGAGGCCAACTAACCAACCAGAAGTGCTGGGCGTGTTAAAAGCCCATATCTTGAATACAGCATTTCTTGAAGAGACAGCGCAAGCACTGCCTAGGCGAGGCGAGACCTAACAAATAAGAACAAACATTGGCATAGCCAATAGGTCTCGCCTTTGGGACCTTATGTGTTTAGCCAGAACTTTTGGCTATGTTGTAGAGCATTGTGGCTGCTGTGCATTATGTTGAAAAGTTATAATAAAAAGTGTTAAGCATTTTTGTTACCTTTATACAAACGAAGACAACATTATATACAACTGAAAAACCTGATTAAAAAAGATTTTAACATAACAAATGTCTTCTAGTTTTTTGTACTTGCACTGCTGGCAACTTCTTCCTGCCTGTTCTCATGCTTGTTTGTTATAATTTTTTTGTTATGGGGGAGCAGGACATAAATAACGGGGGAGTGGAGGTTCGAAAACAGTAATTTAATTAGAACACGAGCAGCGGACGGACACTATGGGAGAATCAACAGATGCCAGATTCCAAGGGCAGACTGACGTGATGCTTAGGTGGTGCGCTGATGCAAAATGGTGGTGGTGAATGATGTTTGGTGCTCAGATGGTGACACTATATGGTGTGGATTGGAGGTACGTTGTGTATTGTGGTGTTCTGGAGTTGAAATATGTTGTTTGGTGTGTAATTATGCGGTGTGTATTGGAAATGTGTGGAGTTGGATTGTGTGGCCTGGAACTGTGGTGTTGAGTGAAATTATGCTTAGTGAAATTGTGTCATGGTGTGCAGTGCATTTATGTTGATTGGTGGTATGTGGTATAGAGTGCATTTATGTGGAGTGTATTTATGTTGCATTGAGTAGAGTGCAATTATGTGGCGTGTAATTATGTGGCACTGAGTGGTATTATGTGGAGTGTATTTATGTTGCATTGAGTAGAGAGTAATTATGTGGCGTGTAATTATGTGGTACTGAGTGGTATGTGGAGTGTATTTATGTTGCATTGAATAGAGTGTAATTATGTGACGTGTAATTATGTGGTACTGAGTGGTATTATGTTGAGTCTATTTATGTTGCATTGAGTAGAGTGTAAATATGTGGCATGTAATTATGTGGCACTGAGTGGTATTATATGGAGTGTATTTATGTTGCATTCAGTACAGTGTAATTATGTGGCGTGTAATTATGTGGCACTGAGTGGTAATATGTGGAGTGTATTTATGTTGCATTGAGTAGAGTGTAATTATGTGGCTTGTAATTATGTGGTACTGAGTGGTATGTGGGGTGTATTTGTTGCATTGAGTAGAGTGTAATTATGTGGCGTGTAACTATGTCACACTGAGTGGTATTATATGGAGTGTATTTATGTTCCACTGAGGATTAAGTTGACCCTAGGAAGACCCCGGGTTGGAGGGGGCGTAGCCCAGTTTTGATTCTATAGATGTTATACATTTTCAAGTCTGGGGTGTTGGTGGAAGTCGGGTGGCCTGGAATGTTGCAGTGTATCAGCTCGTGTTCGGCAAGGAAATTCACCTTCTTAAAGTGTACTTTAAGGACTCCAGTTATGAAAGGGTTTTGCGAGATGCATATGCATTTATGAGGAAACCACAGATCATGGTGTGTGACACCAGGTAGCTAAATACCCATCTGCTACTTTCTAAAAGTCTGTTTCAATCTATTTATTCATATTACTTTATACTAAGGATGCCAGGATATGTGGCATAATGTGAATAAAATTAACTGCCATCCTCACTAGCCTTGAAGTATGATCCAATCCAAGAGCCGGCAGCTATTACTGAACGGATCCAGGGCGGTCCCAGCGAAATATGCTGAATTTGTCCCAGTGAAGTTTTGACTCCAGGACACATTCAGAAGCACCGCATGTCTGCTTTTAGTTCGGAGCAGCAACCGGAGGTAAAAGGGATTTATAATTTTAACTTCCAGCTGGGCCGAATACAAAGGCCTCAGTTTTAGGGATATCAGCCCTCCTTCTGAAGGAGTCTCATCCTGGTTGGGAGGTATCTGACGACTAACAGCTAAATGCCAATGCGATGGAGGAAAACTTTACAAGTATTTAAGAGAAACTATAATTTGGAGGCAGTTTCTTGACTTTGTTGAACTCCTGCATGTAAGAGATGCATGCACAATATGATTGTCATTTGTAGCGTCTGTTGGGTAATCACATTAACAACAATTTAAAAGCTTTTACTCATCATTTAATTTCCTTTATATCGCTACTCATCCCCATGTAGGGGGTGACAGCGTTTTACATCTCGCAAACGAGAGACAATAAATCACTTCTTAAGTAAATCAGTGTACAGAGAATGTTACACAAGACAATGAGAGTTACAAGGTTTAGGAGCTACATCATACAGATATGAGTGCTTGGTCTGGGAAAACAAAGGCGGGATCTAAAACGTAAAGCAGTGGCTAGGGGGGGGAGGGGGGAGGTGTCTAAACTAATAAAACTTTAAAACTACCCACGGGAACAATTTTTTAAACTCTTATAATAACGAAAGTGGAGGGGAAAATTAGAACCTATGCATTGCAGTTTGAATGCCAGTTTGATGCTGGTTCACAGCTCACTGTGCTATATTAGAAGGATTTGAACTTATGTGCTGCAAATAGAAGGATCTGACAAAAGCAGTAAGACTCCGCTGTCGAGATAAAATACAAATCGGATCTGCATGTTGTGCTTTAACTTTCTATGATGCTGTATGAGCAGTCAACACTGACTAGACATACACAGATCTCTCCAGCAAGTTCATTTATCACAAGAGTTATTTACTGTTATTATCCCCTGAAAATTGCTGGACACAAACATCTCTGCAGCAGGTGACTCAAATTCAGTCCCTTTGTGACCAATTAAGTAATATGCATTCGGCAGAACAATGGCTGTTAGAGGGTTTTTGTTCATGGAATCCTGAAAACAGTTGCTCTGCTTGCATTCAAATTAGAAACAGTGCAAAATTCACATCAACATTCTGAAAAGAAATGAAAATGTATATTAATGCATCGATATTCTACAAAAATTCAAATATACCCCCCCTGAAGGGCTCATTCTGAAGGCAGACTGACACGCTTCACACCATAGTGATCGGAGAGATATCTTTTCTCTTTGTAGCCTCAGTCTCCAGCCTAAAGTTTGACATCCAGCACCACACACTACTGACCTGGAGATATGCACAAGCAAACAGCGGAGCAGTGTGAACAGTCAGAATTGTTGACTCCTAACTCTGCAGGAGCTTTTAAGGACACATCAGACCATCTCATCTAAATCAGCAAACAGGCAAAGGAGAACGAAGTAGTAAGATTCAGGGGGGAAGGGAGGCGGCTCAACCCAGTGCAGTGTACCAGCGCACACTAATTCACCCTGCTGCTCAGGCCTCGCACTCACTTTGAGGGCCTCAAAAGACTCCAGAAGGAGCCACCTTGAACCTCTGAAGCTGTACTTTTTATGCAGGAAAATAAAGGAAGAGTTGAAGCATCTAAAGGCAATTCAGCTTGTGGAGGACATTGCAGTGTAGATTTAAATAGCACTTACTACACCTGCCGAGGTGTTGAGGTGCTTTGCAGATGTGTACGCTAGTTTGTAGGGTTAGTGTTAAGTCTTGTAGTTAATTGCATATTAGGCTGTGTTAGAGGGGTTGTCTTCATTAGTTGCGTGCACTAGACCAGCTGGACGTTACTGTAGATCTTTACTTATGTATCGACTTGTATTTCTAAATGCACCTCAGTGTACATACACAAGAAAGGAATAAAACACATCAAATGTGCATGCCATCCACTCCTGTCAATCACGGCTACCTGATAGTAGTGGTGTTAGAGAACACATCTAAATATGAATTTATCCACTTCAGTCAATTAAACAGTTACTTTCAAAAGGACTTCAAATCTAAATAAATGATGAAGAAACGCACGAAAGGGTGGACCATAAAAAGGGTTGTTTTTTTTAAACAGACTGTAAAGATACACAGGAGTTGTCAGCTATGAGGAAGTAATGCGTGTGAGATCTGGGAAGTTAAGATGCTGTGAGACAATTCCCTCGAGGCGGCCACAGGCACTAGCAGTGTTTAATGAGGGTGAACAGATTCCTGACCCTCAAGAGCAGAGAACTCAGAGACACAAGTACATGGTTTCCCGCGCGTACCGATTACACCTAAGCGCTCAGCCACTAACACTTAAAGAGGAAGTGTGTTATGAGGTAAACACCCCACAAACAGCCCAGTGACCAAAGCCTCTCGGCTAAGTTCATCTGGCATCTTAACCTGAACCCAAGTTCGCTAGTTTGTTAAGGAGTATGGCATGCAACATAACACGGCGTTGCTGGTTTGTAAACGATTCTTTCGGGGCAGACGCTTTATCAGCACTTAGACCAGGAGCCCAAGAAGTGCGAATTAGCTTGGAAGAGCAGTAAGTTAAGGATGAAGGTGCAACAAAACAGCTCTGTACTCAAGAGCTGCTAAACTCTCCCTTCAACAAACCCTGGTGCGAAAATTACTAGGCTTATAAAGCCCCTGCCGTAAGTCCCAAAGCTGGCGCTGTGAATATCGCCAAAATACTTACCATTCAACACAGACAGACGAATTTGGTCACGGTTTTTCAAAGGAAAACGCTCTCCAGTGCGCAGCAAAAACTGCTGCTAGAAGTTACAGAGCAACAACTATTGGAATGTTAAGGGGCATTTCAGGTGGCTTGCGCGAGCAGGGAGAACATTAACCAGCAAGACCCAGAGCGGAGACAGAAGGCCTCCTGCCATACGCTGTGGGAACCTTACCGTAGTCCCACCGTGAAAGTGAGAAATAAATAAATTGCTGAGGAGCGGGTGGGAGGGGCGCGCGTGAAAGCTCACAAAACAAGCCCACGAGTGGTGCGCACGCTGTAAGACGCGAAAGTGAAAGCTGAAACCTGATCCGGAACAGATGGCAGCCTGCACACTCCCTGCTGCTAATTAAAAAAACAGATGGCACCCGGCCACGCTGCTGCTCGCTCCCGAGCACCCTAGGCCAGGGGACAGAGAAGGCGGGACATGCACCCGCCTTGGGCCAATTGTGTGCTGTCTTTCTTAGAAAGACGCATGCAAAGCCCAATAGCGGGTGATAAAAAATGGCACACGCACGAGCGTGTGTTCAGAGTTCAAAAGCCCTTACTAAATGCCTCGCAGAGCAGTGCATGCGCGCTGGCTCAGGCTAGACCTAAAAAGGGACCTGCAGGAGCATGCGGCCAGTGGAAGGTTAAGGGCAGCAGAAAGGAAGCTGTACCAGGTCCATGCTGCATAGCAGGGACACACACTAAATCCCTAGGAGGAAGCAGGAGGCGAGTAGGAGGCACTGACCAATAAGAAGCACGGAAACAAGAGTAACGTTGAAGCCAACCAATGGTAAATAACGGACGTCCTAGAAAAAAGATTTACAAAGAGACCTTAGACTTAAAATGCTGCACCTGTTACGTTATAGGGATAATATCCAAGTGGTGCAAGGATCAGGGTAAAAAGCCTCCTATTCCCCAAATAGTGAAAGAAATTCACACATGTATCAATGAAAAGAATGATCAGCACCCACTTTTATCAGAACAATTTCAATAGAGCTTCAAAGACATGGTATCACATTTGATTTGATCAAAATTATATCCATGGAGACGCCTTTATAGCTTTTCAAATTCTTTATTCCTTTCAAAGATTAAGACATCCAAAGCGACTAGCAAGCATTAGGAACAGTAACGCTGCAACGATTTCGAGGAGCGCACGCTCTATCTGGCATGAAGCACGAAGCACTTTATTACTCAGTGAGATCTGGGTTTTTTAATCAGCGAACCTGTTTGCTGTTTATACATTTTAACTGACTTGGTTGGGGTGTGATTTTAAAGCATTTTTTATAACTTTTAAAATTCACTCACCAAACTGTAACTGCGCCGCTCACCCGCTCTCCCGCTAATTTCGGCTATTCCCCGGTCCACCAGGGAGTGTTCCGATTGTGTGGAGGGAAACGGCGTCATGAGGCGGGGCACAGGGCAGAGGTCAGGAGGCGGAGCCACTGCTTACTTGAGTCGCATGGCAGCGCGGACGCGCAGCGACTAGCAAGCATTAGGAACAGTAACGCTGCGACGATTTCGAGGAGCGCACGCTCTAGCTGGCACGAAGCAAGAAGTACTTTATACTCAGTGAGATCTGGGTTTTTTAATCAGCGAATCTGTTGGCTGTTTATACATTTTAACTGACTTGGTTGGGGGGTGATTTTAAAGCATTTTTAATAACTTTTAAAATTCACTCACCAAACTGTAACTGCGCCGCTCACCCGCTCTCCCGCTAATTTCGCCTATTCCCCGGTCCACCACGGAGTGTTCCGATTGTGTGGAGGGAAACGGCGTCAGGAGGCGGGGTACAGGGCAGAGGTCAGGAGGCAGAGCCACTTCTTACTTGAGTCGCATGGCAGCGCGGACGCGCAGCGACTAGCAAGCATTAGGAACAGTAACGCTGCAACGATTTCGAGGAGAGCACGCTCTATCTGGCACGAAGCACAAAGCACTTTATTACTCAGTGAGATCTGGATTTTTTAATCAGCGAATCTGTTGGCTGTTTATACATTTTAACTGACTTGGTTGGGGGGTGATTTTAAAGCATTTGTTATAACTTTTAAAATTCACTCACCAAACTGTAACTATGCCGCTCACCCGCTCTCCCGCTAATTTTGCCTATTCCCCGGTCCACCACGGAGTGTTCCGATTGTGTGGAGGGAAACAGCGTCAGGAGGCGGGGCACAGGGCAGAGGTTAGGAGGCGGAGCCACTTCTTACTTGAGTCGCATGGCAGCGTGGACGCGCAGCGGTCGCGCCGCTGGCGCGCCTAAGGCAAGCCCGTCTGCGCTTGTTCGCGCCCTTCCGGGACCAGGGGCCAGGACCCCTGGCTCTAGCACAAAGCCTATAAGATACTCAGGGCACCAGCTATTAGCACTCCGAACTCTCGAAAATAAGAAGTGTAAGCACTGTATCAGCCTTACATCTGGCAGCAGAGCCTGCCCTAACTGCCCCTTTAAATTGAGTCTCGCCATGCGGCGACCTGCCAGGAAACAGAATATAACAGAGGTAAATCTACTCCTCCTGAATTGCAGGTCCCTGCCAAAACACTTCTCTGAAATCAATATCCTACTCAGTGAAGAACAGCCGGATGCGCTGTTCCTTACAGAGACATGGCTGCACAAAGATGCAGAACCAGACGTGGTACAAGCCCTACCCCCAGGATATTATATACTTAGGAGGGACAGGGTGCCTCGGAAGGGCGGGGGGATTGCCATCATCCTTAAAGATCACGTAAAAGGACGTATTGAGCCTGATATTGTTCAGGATTGTGAGAGTATGGGATTCGCGCTTACCTTCTCCCCCACATGCTCATTATCAGGAATTTTAATATACCGACCCCCAGGCCCGTGTGGGATGTTTGTCGAATCCCTTACAGACACGGCGGCATCAAGGGCAAACTCCGCCGCTAACTTCACTATTTTAGGGGACCTCAATCTGCATTTAGAGGATCCCAATAAAGCTGAAGTCCTTAACCTTATACAAAACCTGCAGGCCTTACAACTTACCCAAAAAGTCACTAGCCCGACCCATGGCAAAGGCCACATACCAGACCCAGTATTTTCAAATGAAGATAATCTCTATGTAGACAGCCCATCCCCAGTCCCTTGGTCAGATCATTTTATAATCCCGATCATCTGGAAGTCATCAAGACTTATCCCCAACGACCGGCCAACAAAGAGCTGGGACCGATCTTGGGCAAAACTAGCGCCTGAAATCTGGTTTAATTCACTATCAAGTGTTAACCCTAAAGGCGACCCCGATCCCAGTATAGCCTACGATAACTACAATGAATGGATCGTAACATCCCTGGACTCCATTATTCCATATAAATGGAGCTCAAAGAGACCTACAGAAAAACAATTCCCATGGTACACCCCTAAAATACGAGAAGTTAAACAAAAATGTAAAAAACTAGAGAGGGCATGGAGGAAGGATTACTGCCCAGAGAAAAAACAGAATTATAGAGAGGCGATCAAAACTTATCAGACAGAAATTAAGAAAGCACAGGCACAATACTATGAGGAGAAAATTAACTTGGCAGCCAATGCTCCCAGGGAAATGGCCAGAATAACAAAAAAGCTGTCACGCTGCCCCCAGCCAGAAAGGTCCGTAGAATCAGCACCTCAGCGCTGCATGGAATTAGCCGAATTTTTTAATAAAAAAATCCTCGATATATACAATGCCTTTCCACCAGCGCCGGAGCCGGAGAACCCGAGCACTAAATTGGAAAGCACTATGGAGGGATCGGAACGTTTAGCCGACTTTCCCATCCTAGATCTACTTACTCTCTCCAAACTTTTCACGACAGTCAAATCAGGATCTCCCTGTGACGCAGCACCAGTGCACTTGCTGCACAAGGTAAAAGAGGTTATACTACCGGTATTACTGGATGTTCTCAACGCGTCCATAATTACAGCGATTGTACCATCAACCTGGAAACACGCCATGGTTAAAGCATTAATAAAAAAAAACAACTTCAACCCGGAAGTCTGGAGCAACTACCGGCCGGTCTCGCTACTCCCCTTTACCAGTAAAATCTTAGAAAAACATGTAAATAAGACCCTTACTAACTACCTTGAATCCCACGAGATTTTACACACCTCCCAGACAGGATTCCGACCTAACCATGGCACAGAAACAGCACTACTAACAGTTATGGAGGAATCACGGAAAGTCCTTGATCTGGGAGGTACAGTGGCAATCATCCTGCTTGATCTAAGTTCCGCATTTGACACTGTAAATCATGGTATTCTACTGGATAGACTGAAGGAGGTGGGAGTCGCAGGAAAATCTCTATCCTGGTTTAGGTCCTTTTTAGGTCTCGCTGATGCAGCGCGCATGCGCTGCATAGGAGGGCCTTTAGCCTTTGCTCTGCACATTTTCAAGCACACACTCGTGCTTGTGGCGGCATCCACCTTGCGGGAGCGAGCAGGGGCGCGCCACAAGCACGAGTGCAGTGCTTGAAAATGAGCTCTCCCAAGCGCGCGCTAAATGTAAGCATGGTGCCTGCTTTCATGTATTTTTAATTTACTTTCATGTGGACGGCCGTCGCGCTAACTGTAAGCATGGCGCCCGCTTTCATGTATTTTTAAATTACTTTCATGTGGACGGGCGCCCCGCTAACTTTAAGTACAGCACCCACTTTCATATATTTTTTAATTACTTTATTGTGGATGGGGGCAGCGCTAACTTTAAGCACGGCGCCCGCTTTCATGTATTTTTAAATTACTTTATTGTGGACGGGCGCAGAGCTAACTTTAAGCACGGCGCCCTCTTTCATGTATTTTTTTTTTTTTAAATCTTTTTATTAAACAGTTCCGACAACATACACCACATTGACATATGAGCAGGAGGCAACATATCTTCCAAGTCTCTAACCTGGGTCACAAAGTATCATTTCACAATAAACAATATATGTCCATTAGGGGGTTACAAGAGTCTCATCGTCATTCAGGGTTGCCGGCGGGGTGCAAATATTTCCTCTGTATGAATTACAGGGCCCCCATACCCTGCACCATTTCTTTGGACATCCTCTGGCTACATAGACTGACTTTTCCCGGAACATGCACCAGTCTAAATCTTCCTTCCATTTTCCTATTGTTGGCGGGTGATAGGCCCCCCAATTTTGAGCTATGTTCCGTTTTGCGATCATTACTGCTAGGGTCGCCCATTGTTTAGTGTAAGAGGTAATATGGCCAGGTACTACCTACACCCCCTCCTCCCATAACTGGACCCAGACCAAAATGACATGAGAAGGTTTTTTGGATGTGGGGGTCGTAAAACCCCCGGCCGTATTTATTAAACAAAAATGAAAACATTATTAATATATACAATGATTTACAAATTACGCAGAAAATTATGCATTACACTGATTACAATTGATAAGTACATATGTCAGTTGGCTAACCTTAACATGACTCTAATACAAAGGTTTTCCTATCCGAATCTAACATATCTTTAATAATCATCACAGCATTTTACTTTTCTGCGTATCCTATTTGGGCCTACGGCAAGGTCACTAACTGGTGTCAGATCCTTATCAAATTTTAACCACGCGAATACCAGGTGTGGTGGCCAACTTTGGCTTGAATTACCCTTGATAAATTGTACCTCAACTTTGGATTGCTAATCACCATTTTTTTAACAAGATCAAATCCTATGACTTTGTTTACAGAGAAGATACAGTGTATTATAAACAAGAACCTAACATATACGATCAAGCCCTGAAGAAGTCCCAAGACGGGACGAAACGTATTGGCTACATTTGGATGTCTTAATCTTTGAAAGGAATAAAGAATTTGAAAAGCTATAAAGGCGTCTCCATGGATATAATTTTGATCAAATCAAATGTGATACCATGTCTTTGAAGCTCTATTGAAATTGTTCTGATAATAGTGGGTGCTGATCATTCTTTTCATTAACGGACGTCCTATAATCACGTTTTAAGCTTTTTTTTGTTAACAAAAGCTTTTTCTCACAGCGCAGCGCAGCGCATGCGCAGTCTCAGACAAACCTAAAATGTGACACATCGATAAATAGGCACAATTCTCTAGATGCTCTCCAATATCTTGATAAAAAAATACTTCGGATGCGGCCTCCAGAACCGTACACAGTACAACAGAGTTTGCATCCAGGAGCAGATACAGTTCTTCAGAAGAGTCCTTCCAGACCTGCACACAAAATTCCAAATCCCAACACTGATGGGTATAACTTCAGGGAAGGCCTCCAGAACAAGACACAGTTCTCCAGGTTAGGCCTCCAGAACTGAATACAATATGCCAGAGAAGGCCTTTGTAACGGATGACAATTTTCCAGAAAAGTCCTTAGAAATGGACACAATTCTTAGACGGGCCCTTCAGGAGTGAAAACTGTATGTATGCCAGAATAGGCCTCAATAAGTGTAAACAATACTCCACGTGCAGCCTCCAGAAGAGGTAGACCACAAATCATAACACAATTGGCTGGAGGAGACCCCAGAACTTGACAACACGCTGAAGATAAACCTCTAGAACCAGAGCAGGCTGAACAAAACGTTGAGGCCTTACCAGTAATGTGTGCTCTGTACACAAACACAGCCTCCCTTTTTTTTTGTTTTTAGGTCTCGCCCTGAAAGCCAGCGCTTCAGCGCTGGCTCTGGGCGAGACATTTTGTAGTGGGCTTGCAGAAATGCGACCACAACTTTTGGCTGGCCTAGAGCATGCGAGTACGCGCACAGTAATGCGCATTCCTCGCATGCTCCAGGCACCATATGTCTTTCCTCTCACTTGCTCCTCCCCCTCCCCCACCACAGAGCGCTTCTCGGGGCCGCGCGGCCGTGTCACTTTCACGGCCGCGCGTCACTTGCTCTCCCGCTCCTCCCCCCTCCCCCATCACAGAGCGCGTCTCGCACGGCCGCGCGGCCAATGCTTGTTTAACTTTGTCACAACCACTTCTTATAAGTGTTCGTGTTTTGTTGTTCTGTCGCAGTGCTGCGCCCATTTCACGTACGCCATGCTTTATCTTTCCAAAAACACAATATTTGTGTTTCTGATCTTTTAGGTGCTTTGGTGCTTTTAATGTTACTGTTTTGTGTTTGGTCGCGGAAAACAGTGTTTGTTTGTTTTTTCTTTCTTTATTTTTACAGAAAGGACTTCGGCTGCTTCATGTCCGTTGTGTTTTATTTTTTAAAAGGTCTGGGGTCTCCTTTCCCTGCTCTCTCGGGCTCCTCCGGTACTGTCGCTCGCTCCCTCTCCTTGGGCTGCGGCTGCCTCCTCCTCCCCCATGCTTGTCTGGTTCTTTCCTCCCCTGCAGCCCGCGCGGCGCTGCGATTGCTTTGAACACACAGTATTCACGCTTGCACTGTTTCTGGGCAACCCCCTCATTCCCACTTCATCACTCCATGTTGTTTTTTGTACCTATAATAACGGGTTTTGAATGGAAATGAAGTTTTTTTTCTAATCACATAAACATGGCGATGAGCGTATTTTTAGCCAGCACTTCATTTAGGTTAGTCCTCTTTCCATGGCTGCGAAAGTGGGGAATGTAAAGTACACCAACATGGCGACCAAGTAGAACGCTGACTGAGTACATGGCATCAACGAATGTTCTGGTGAGCGTCAGTCCTTCTTGGCGGTTTTTACTGTTATTGTTTGACCGGGTTAGTTTTTTAAATACAATTGCATTGATCGGAGTGATTATAGTTCACTAAACATGTGGTTTTAGTGGATATGCACGCATTTCATTCACTTCTTCTGTTGGTGAGCCATCGATTCGCGGTGAACACTATTTCTTTACACTTCCTTGTGAAATAGGGCCTCATAGGAACACACGATTTGGACTCTTGTGTAAACAGCATGTTTTTCATGCACCTGCCTTTCCACAATAAGGGAAGACATACATTATATTAGTAGAGGTGGACCAACGCTCATGCAGCTCATTAACACAACTTCCCGAACGTAAATGAAGTAGGAACATGTATAGTTTTGCACATCGGAGATGAGGTGATATCATTGCTCAATGATATTCAAGGTTTTTTCGCCATTACGCAGACAACATCGAGCAATGCTCTTTTTAACCATTAATTACATGCCCGATGCTTTGTGTACAGTCTGGTAGCCTTATGGCAGTCAGTGTAAACCAATGGTTCACCCTATGATTTCATGGCAAATGTTTTTCGTACAGTTTGGCAGCCTATGGCAGTCAAGAGAAACCAATGATTCACCCTGCAATTACATGCACAATGTTATGTGTACAGTTTGGTAGTCTTATTGCATTTTAAAAAAAACAACGAGTCACTCTGTTTTAAAAAAAAAAAATTTATGTCATGTGGTTTTAGTCACCAGCACACAGAGAGTACTCTCAATAGACATTGTGCGTGATATTTTTCATATTTCTTAAGTTTTTGTTTGTTTTATTTTGTTATGTAAACCATTCACTAAGATGTAACAGAGTTCACACACTTTGACCTGAGTGTCAATACATGCGTTCGCAACATTTAGAATTTCTGATATGTAGCGTTTTTCTATAATTCATTATCTGATTCGTAGTACCACATGAACATAGAATGGTTTTCAGCAACACATTGTTAAGATTATATTGATTATTTACACAGAGTTTGAATTCACTGAGTTCATTGTACCTCGGCTGAGGGCACAACGTATAGTTAACATGTCAAACACAAGTGAATCTTATTGTGACCATGACTACTGCAGTAGGTGGTGTAGATAAATTGTTTTAGGATGCATACGATATTAGTTACAATTTGATGAGATTTTATGACAGGAGCGCCTCTTCGCAGCTTTCCTCCATCTACTCGCCTCCGATTTCAGCTATTTAGCTGATGAGAATGGCGATGCGAGCCCAGGGAGCTCTGTGGACAAGAGGCTGCGTGTGCAGTGGTCAACATTCGACCCACCTTTTGCATTGTTTGTTTATGCAAAGGTCGATACTGAAGGAGGCTGAGGTGCGATGTAATAAAAACCTAGTGCAAGGCTCCATAAACATAAGTGTGTTTTCAGTAATAGTAATAAACAACATATTATTATTATCGCTGATTGATATTTAGAATTTACAGTCTACTACTACTAGATGGCTACATTTACAAGCAGAAAGGAGGGCATTTTTGAAAACTAAATTGTGGGAATGGCCGGCTTATTAACAGGATAATGTGCTGCATGGCTAAACACTGATAAGGTCCCAGAGGCGAGACCTATTGGCTATGCCAATGCTTGTTAAATATTTCTTCGATTCCAACATTTCAGCTCATCCACCCAAGAACTAAGATTTTTCATAAACAAAAAAAGGTTGCTCTGAGGACGAAAGTCCATAGCTGTCTTCACCAGCTGTTGTGTTTTTGACGTTAAAGACTACATTCCATAATTTCTGCACTGTACCCATTAATGAGTGTCCCCTCTGCCTCACTGGACCACCCGCTTGACACCGCTGGGCCAAGAGAAGTCTGTGGAGACAGAGTATGCATTCTGTGTTTATGAGGGAAGCTTGCACATTTGCTGCCCATGCTGTAACGATGCTGTCTGTGCAAGAGAGGGAAGCTTGCACTGTAGTGCCCAAGCTGTACCAAGTTAATCCTGGTAAAACATTCTCACTGCACAAAACAAAACCTAGTGCCTTCGTCTGTGCTTGTTCATAACATATCCACAGTGTGCTAAAAAGGTGCTGCTATTACACAACTCAACAGTATCACTTTTTTTGACCTCGGAAAGATAAAATACTAAGTCTGCCCTACTTGGATTTAAAATCACGGCCTGTAGCTCAGTTCACACACTGAAGATGACGACAGCAGGCACTCAGCCCACCCAGCTATATCACCAACGCCCTAGGTGTACTCTCTTTGGACTCCTCGAGTAACTTCATTCAGTGGCAGGTGTTCTACCCCCCAGGGCCGGCGCTAGGCACGGGCAGTGTGGGCAGCTGCCCAGGGCCTCGCACTCAGTCTCAGCCCACCAGCATGGGTCTGCACCAGTTCAACACACCACCAGCCCTCTTGTACTCCTGCCGATTTAACTGAAAGAAAGGCGTCTCTTTGCAATTGGGCCCGTGAGAGGGAGGGGAGGGGCCCCACCCCACCCAGGAGAACCACTGTCCTGCAACAAGGCCTCCTGCCCGGCTGCCCATTTAGAGACACTGTGGGACACCCATTGTCAGCACTTAAGCGCCACACAGGTTTAACTCTGAGCCCCCAAGCAATTCTCACACCTTCAGCCCGAAATGGGCTGTAAAAGAGGTACTTGTAGGACGCTGAGAGGAGGAGCTGTGGCCCAGGAGGAGTCTGAACAAAGCAGCTTCTGGAGCCCTGAATATGTCACGTATGCTAATCAGAGGGGCCTCCAGCAGCGGCTCCTCCATAGGGGCGTTTGGGCGTCGCCCCACTGCTTTCTCGCAGTGCGAGAAGCAGAAACATAAAATGGTAAAAACTACCATTTTATGTTTCTGCTTCTCGCACTGCGGAAGCAGAAGTGCCTGGTTGGGGGCGGGAGGGTGGGCGGTCGTGCTCGAGGGCAGGGGGAGTGGCTTACCCACTGTTGTGGGTACTGAGTGTTTGGTCGGTCCCTGGAGCCGACCAAACAGTCTGTACCCACAACAGTGGGTAAGCCACTCCCCTGCCCTCGAGCACTACCGCCCATTCTCCCGTTTTCTCTATGCAGGAGAAAATGGCGCGGCTGGGGCGCTCTCCCCTGCGCCTCCCCAATCACAACGCTGCTTGGCGGAGGGGAGGGAGGCTGCCTGTCCTGATGACGAGGAGCTGGCTGCAGGAGTTGGCGCAGGATGGCGGGAGTCGGAGGTCGTCGGACCCATCCTGAAGCTGAGTAAGTTTTATTTCCTATTTTTATTTAATTAAACCCCTCCCCGCCTCACCCCCAGCAACGACCCCATTTCCACCCCCCCCCAACCGCCCGTAATGCCGGCCGCGACTACGGACCTGAGAAAGTGTTTGATTCATACTGTGTGCATATGATGGCGTAGATTGCATCTCCTCACTTTCTGACGAACTATCGGATTGTCTGAATGTTGTCTTTACACGAGGAAAACTTTTAATAGTTGGAAGCCAAACTTTAATATTGTTCCAGCAAGTCTTCTCAATCGCATTATGTAAACGTGACATTATGTATATTTACGGTGATTAGCCGAAAAGGCAGTACAGATGCATGAATAGTCGAACCGGGAGTGGAAGTCCGGTTCGTATTAAGGCCAGATCGGCCTATTAGATTTCATTTACACGCCTACAGTTGTTTATCAAGGGCGCATGACCTAGTGCTTTTTTTCTATTTTTTCCATTGTTTGAATTAGGGGCACCCGCACTCCTGATGGGCCCCTTGGAGGCTTCTTGGTCAATGGAGACAGACTGACTTCCAGGTCGGACCCTCTTTCTGACCATAAGAGAAAGCAAGGACGGTTTTGGAAAGCAGGCAGAATTTCCCTTAAGCGATAAATTGCTGTGCCTGAGTGCCTGTACTAAATGCTGTCTTTTTCCATCCCCTTACTGCTGCTATTTCGGTCTATGGTGCTGGCTAGGCCGTTTTCTCATTTTTTCCCCCTAACTTGCTAAACGAGAAACGTGCCAGGCGCCCTGAACCTCCTTGGCTGGGAGAGGAGTTTTAGTTCGAGCAGCCAGTCCAGCAGCAGAGTAAATAAGGACAGCTGTGAAATTTGAGTTTTCCGTAAATCCACAGATCATGTGCAGCCGAGAGGAGCTTAAGTGCAAGCTTTCTCCGAGCTGTATTTATTCTTCCCTTTGCTGACCTGCCTGTGGCGGCTCCACCAGCAGCAGGCACTTAAATCAATCCCTGGGCTCCACTGAGATGGGGTCAACTGGATACGATTATCAGTTATAGACAGGGCCACATGAATTATGTGGCAATGGAGGCGCCAATGATTCAGCTGGGTTGACTAAATTATGCACAAATAAAAGGCAAATTATGCGACATAAGCGAACATTCTGTGGCAGTGTTATTTCACGATTTGTCATTTTAACACATACTAATAGTGTCTGGGTAAAAGGTTTTGCTTCACTACTAGCAGCCTAACACCTGAATACATCCACAGCAACAAAAGGTGACTAGTTAACCTTAATAAGTGATCTGACGTTGAGCATCATCGTGTGTTGCAGAGTGTATACATGTCGTTTTTGTGAATGAAAGTGCTGCCTCGGACGGTGCTTGTTCGGCGTCGGGAGAGAATGATTTTGGTGAATGAACATGCGCACGTGCCAGGTGGTACTCTGAGGCAGAGGCGATCTACTTCTGGTGGCGGGAAATTATTTTCTATGGGGAAGGCAATCTGTTGTTGGTGGAGAGTGCTGGTACTCGGAGCGTAGAAACAAGCTGCATTTAAATGGGCAGGAACTAAGGCAAGAAGGCGTAGGTGGCCTCTGGTGATGAAGAAAGCTGCCCCCGGTTCTCCCCTCGAAGAGATCCGCTTGCTCCTGATTGTTGTGGAGAGTGCTAAGGTTAGAAACAGCATGCTTCCCTCGTTCTCCCAAAGACAAGAGGTTGATAGCGGTGACAGGAAGTTAACCTTTTAGCAACGGCAGGATCTTTCCAGAGACAGCATGTCACAAGACAGAGAGTAGGGGGACCCTTGAAGTGTTAGGGGCATAGGGGGTTCCACCACTGTAAGGCCTGCAAGAGTCCGCGTTACACTCCTGTCCCTGCAGCTCCTTCTCACTGCTTAACAGTAGTGCTCTCAAAGTGGCTGCGCAGGCAGTGCGCTCCAAGGAGTCAAAGGGCCTCTTGGTGATGTGCTGGTTTTGTGCCTCCGTAGCAGGCGAGGCATCTTTCTTACTCCCATGGGACATGGCTTACTCGGTGCCAGTGGGCTACATTAGCAGGTGACAACAAGCTCCAGGGCCTGGCTGTGGGCCCCACACTTGGCAAATAGCCAGCCCTGCATACTTCCATCTCAAGTCAGAATCCGAGGTTAATAAAATAACGTGGTACACTAACCTCATAGTGATTTTTCATGAAGATTTTCAGCTTTAGCAACCAAATGCAGTGCAGAGACAGCCCTATGTGCAGGTAAGAAGATTGAAAACCTTGCTTGTTCAACTGTACAATTTGCACACTACAGTAACTGTTGAACAATTTTAATTCTGTAAAATCTGGAGCATTTTTTGTGTTTAAATATTTCAAGTCTGCACTTTCACAATTGCTTTATGAATCTTCTTGCTTTCATAAATTAGCTTTAAAATGCACGATTTGCCCACTTTTTTTGAAAAAATTTCCTGGGGTGAGAACCCCTCCAAACTTCCCTTATGACAGTCAGGCTCGCTCACGGCACAACACTCACCCCAACTTTTACGGCCCACTACTTTCAAAAGTCACCAGCCGCCACTGGGGGCCTCGCACATTCCCTTTCGGCCCAGGGCCCCAAAAATCCTAGAACCGGCCCTGTTGTGTCACACCCGCCTCTCTCCTGGGAGCCCTTTCCATGTTGCATATGGTGTCTTTTTTTAACGCTGGTGAGTTTCTTGTCATGGCAGTCCCGGAAAAGACGTCCATAAATGTCTCTTTTTGGTAAGCGAGACACCTCACTCCATGTCATCATGGACACCGTTTTTTAAAAGTAATGCATTCTGGGTGTTGTAGTTTTGGTGAATTAATTCGGCGAACACACCTGACGACCCACCAGGCAGCTCATAGTTCCAATACTGGCCTTTCATTCAACACCCGAATGCATTCTGGGAGTTGTAATCTTATTTAACCCCAGTTGGCCCCTCATGAGAAGATAATGGTTTATAATAATAATTTTTAAAAAGCGTCCGGGTGTTTGTGGTGTTCTGGAGTCAGGCTGGAGCTGTCAGCACTTTCTTCGCCTCAGACGTCACTCACGCCCCCATGCCCGCTCCCCCACCCACTCTCGCATTAGATGTCAGTAAATCATTGACTCTAATCTCGATCTGTTAGTCTCTAATGATTATATCACGGCCATAACTGCAGCTTGGTCAGCGCTTTGGGAAGACGAGCAAAGAAAACAGCCACCGGAGGTGTTCGTGTGGGAAATGGGCCTCACTTTCCCAGCAGGTCATGGGCCACAGTCTAACACCTTCCACCTACCGGACCACTGGACCGTGGAAGCCGTAAAAACACCTCAGAGCCCGGCCTTCACTCGCGTCGACTACTGTACCAGGAAGAAGACAGACAGCGCCTCGGAGCAACTCACAGGCCACCGTGACCCACCACACCTTACACGCACATGAGCCCGTCAGAGGAACTCACATACCACACCTTCCACGCACACGAGCTACTGCACCAGGGAGGAGAGGACAGCCCTTCAGAGGAACTCACAGACCACACCTTCCACGCACACAAGCTACTGCACCAGGGAGCAGAGGACAGACCCTCAGAGAAACCCACAGACCGCACACACGAGCTACTGCACCAGGGAGCAGAGGACAGCCCCTCAGAGGAACTCACAGACCACACCTTCCACGCACAGGACCACTGCACCAGGGAGCAGAGCACAGACCCTCAGAGGACCTCACAGACCACACCCTCCACGCACATGAGCCACTGCACCAGGGAGCAGAGGACAGCCCCTCAGAGGAACCCACAGACCACACCTTCCACACACACGAGCTACTGCACCAGGGAGCAGAGCACAGACCCTCAGAGGACCTCACAGACCACACCCTCCACGCACATGAGCCACTGCACCAGGGAGCAGAGGACAGCCCCTCAGAGGAACCCACAGACCACACCTTCCACGTAAATGAGCCACTGCACCAGGGAGGAGAGGACAGCCCCTCAGAGGAACTCACAGACCACACCTTCCACGCAAATGAGCCACTGCACCAGGGAGGAGAGGACAGCCCCTCAGAGGAACTCACAGACCACACCTTCCACGCACACAAGCTGCACCAGGGAGCAGAGGACAGCCCCTCAGAGGAACTCTCAGACCACACCCTCCACACACACGAGCCACTGCACCAGGGAGCAGAGGACAGCACCTCAGAGGAACTCACAGACCACACCTTCCACGTACACGAGCCACTGCACCAGGGAGGAGAGGACAGCCCCTCAGAGGAACTCACAGACCACACCTTCCAGGCACACAAGCTACTGCACCAGGGAGCAGAGGACAGACCCTCAGAGGAACTCACAAACCACACCTTCCACGCACACAAGCCACTTCACCAAGGTGCAGAGGACAGCCCCCCAGAGGAACTCACAGACCACACCTTCCACACACACAAGCCACTCCACCAGGAAGCAGAGCACAGACCCTCAGAGGAACTCACAGACCACACTTAGTTTCCACGCACACCAGCCACTGCACCAGGGAGCAGAGGACACAGCACCGCAGAGGAACTCACAGACCACACCTTCCACGCACACGAGCCCCTGCACCACGGAGGAGAGGACAGCCCCTCAGAGGAACCCACAGACCACGCCTTTCACGCACACAAGCCACTGCCCCAGGGTGCAGAGGACAGCCCCTCAGAGGAACCCACATACCACACCTCCCACGCAAAGGACCACTGCACCAGGGAGCAGAGGACAGCCCCTCAGAGGAACCCACAGACCACACCTTTCACACACAGGACCACTGCACCAGGGAGCAGAGGACAGCCCCTCAGTGGAACTCACAGACCACACCTTCCACGCACACAAGCAGCTGCACCAGGGTGCAGAGGACAGCCCCTCAGAGGAACCCACAGACCACACATTCCACACACACGAGCCACTGCACCAGGGAGCAGAGGACAGCCCCTCAGAGGAACTCTGTAGGAAAGTAGGATCTGCTTCTTATGGTTACCCCCACTTTTTGCTGAATGTGATTCTGTTTTTGACTAGTCTGACTGGGATCCTGCTAATCAGGACCCCAGCCTATCTGCTTTCTCCCTAAACTGTTATGTACTTTGGTACACTCCAGATTGGATACTGGGGTACCCTTGTCAATCCCTAGTATATGGTACCCATGTACCCAGGGAGAAGGGATCCCAGAGGCCTCCCTTGGGCTGAGGCATGTATTATGCCACCCCTGAGAGGCCATACAAAATGGAACCTACAGGCCTGCCATTGCAGCCTGTGTAAGGTGGTGCATGCACCACTTACTTAAGATATAGGTTTACTATATCTAAGGGTCACTGCACTTAAAACCTATAAGTCACCCCTATAGCAGACCTTAACAATCCTGAAGGCAGGGTGCTTGGCTCTAAGGGAGAGGGTGCCACTGCATGAGCAGGACACCCCTGAAGCCTACGGAGTGCATTCTCCCGGGTTGTCAGTGCATCATCCATTTACGACATATAGAGTGGCATTATGCGACAGCGTGATGACCAACTCTAAAACGGCTGAAAGTAACCCTATTATGTTTGTTGTCAAACATTGTGGAACCATACCCCCACACCGGTAACCGGTGTGGAAGGTATGATTCCACCCCTCAGAAGGGAGCTTTGTTGGGTCCCTGGTGTTCCCGGTACCAGCCTTCTAGTCACGAGCAGCACAAAATGGTTGCTACCGACCAGAGACACATTTCTGCCCTCCTGCTGCTGAGCCAAGCTCGAGCAGGGGAAGGCAGAACAATAGGCATCCTGTCACAGGGAGGTGTGACCACCTCCGGGACAGGATCTACTGTATTAGGGCTGGGTGGGTGCGCTTGCCAGTGACCCAAAGTCTGCATGAGGGGCACATTTAGTGTCCCTGTGCATAGTCCCCTGAATCTGTTCAACCTTCTCCCATGGGTACAAAAGGGCTTACCTGGCAGTAGGACCCTAGATTCGACATAGACAAGATTCTGAACCAGAAACCCCTGAACTTCGACCGTCTGGACACTCTGGACTTCGTTTGGGCCCGACTTCGTCTCCCTCTCAGTCTGAAGCATCGTCTGTGCCCGTGCCCCATACAGGATACAGCAAAAGACACACAATTGATGGACGGAATGCAGAACAAATCAGAACATTCACCCCCAGTCAAGAGATCTGGGTTAAATCCATCATTCTTTTGCTCACCATGCCACCCCAGTTTAGACCTGGCCATATGCAAATCAGTCTTGACCCTGTGCCTCATGGGAACAGTCCAGCCCGAACTGCCAAGCCAGGTCCTCACTGGACCGGAAACAAGCATCCTAGGACCGGTTTCGGGTTTCACCCTCTTCAGCCAGGATAGCTTGATTCCAGTGGCACAGTGAGCCCAGGACCCACGTCTGGGCATACCTGGCGCACTTAGGGCGAGAAAGCAAAGACACACAATTGATGGACGGAATGAAGAACAAATCAAAACATTCACCCCCAGTCAAGAGATCTGGGTTAAATCCATCATTCTTTTGCTCACCATGCCACCCCAGTTTAGACCTGGCCATATGCAAATCAGTCTTGACCCTGTGCCTCATGGGAACAGTCCAGCCCGAACTGCCAAGCCAGGTCCTCACTGGACCGGAAACAAGCATCCTAGGACCGGTTTCGGGGTTTCACCCTCTTCAGCCAGGATAGCTTGATTCCAGTGGCACAGTGAGCCCAGGACCCACGTCTGGGCATACCTGGCGCACTTAGGGCGAGAAAGCAAAAGACACACAATTGATGGACGGAATGCAGAACAAATCAAAACATTCACCCCCAGTCAAGAGATCTGGGTTAAATCCATCATTCTTTTGCTCACCATGCCACCCCAGTTTAGACCTGGCCATATGCAAATCAGTCTTGACCCTGTGCCTCATGGGAACAGTCCAGCCCGAACTGCCAAGCCAGGTCCTCACTGGACCGGAAACAAGCATCCTAGGACCGGTTTCGGGGTTTCACCCTCTTCAGCCAGGATAGCTTGATTCCAGTGGCACAGTGAGCCCAGGACCCACGTCTGGGCATACCTGGCGCACTTAGGGCGAGAAAGCAAAGACACACAATTGATGGACGGAATGAAGAACAAATCAAAACATTCACCCCCAGTCAAGAGATCTGGGTTAAATCCATCATTCTTTTGCTCACCATGCCACCCCAGTTTAGACCTGGCCATATGCAAATCAGTCTTGACCCTGTGCCTCATGGGAACAGTCCAGCCCGAACTCTCCATGCCACTGGAATCAAGCTATCCTGGCTGAAGAGGGGTGAAACCCCGAAACCGGTCCTAGGATGCTTGTTTCCAGTCCAGGGAGGACCTGGCTTGGCAGTTCGGGCTGGACTGTTCCCATGAGGCACAGGGTCAAGACTGATTTGCATATGGCTGGGTTCAAACTGGAATGGCATGGTGAGCAAAAACGATGGATTTAGGCCCAGATCTCTGTACTGGGGTGAATGTATGACATTGTTCTGCATTCTGTCCATCAACTGTTGTTTTTGCATTTGTCACCCGAGTGGGACGGGTATGCCCAGACGTGGGTCCTGTGCTCTCCATGCCACTGGAATCAAGCTATCCTGGCTGAAGAGGGGTGAAACCCGAAACCGGTCCTAGGATGCTTGTTTCCAGTCCAGGAGGACCTGGCTTGGCAGTTCGGGCTGGACTGTTCCCATGAGGCACAGGGTCAAGACTGATTTGCATATGGCTGGGTTCAAACTGGAATGGCATGGTGAGCAAAAATACGATGGATTTAGGCCCAGATCTCTGTACTGGGGTGAATGTATGACATTGTTCTGCATTCTGTCTATCAACTGTTGTTTTGCATTTGTCACCCCGAGTGGGACGGGTATGCCCAGACGTGGGTCCCGTGCTCTCCATGCCACTGGAATCAAGCTATCCTGGCTGAAGAGGGGTGAAACCCCGAAACCGGTCCTAGGATGCTTGTTTCCAGTCCAGGGAGGACCTGGCTTGGCAGTTCGGGCTGGACTGTTCCCATGAGGCACAGGATCAAGACTGATTTGCATATGGCTGGGTTCAAACTGGAATGGCATGGTGAGCAAAAACGATGGATTTAGGCCCAGATCTCTGTACTGGGGTGAATGTATGACATTGTTCTGCATTCTGTCCATCAACTGTTGTTTTTGCATTTGTCACCCCGAGTGGGACGGGTATGCCCAGACGTGGGTCCCGTGCTCTCCATGCCACTGGAATCAAGCTATCCTGGCTGAAGAGGGTGAAACCCGAAACCGGTCCTAGGATGCTTGTTTCCAGTCCAGGGAGGACCTGGCTTGGCAGTTCGGGCTGGACTGTTCCCATGAGGCACAGGGTCAAGACTGATTTGCATATGGCTGGGTTCAAACTGAAATGGCATGGTGAGCAAAAAAACGATGGATTTAGGCCCAGGTCTCTGTACTGGGGTGAATGTATGACATTGTTCTGCATTCTGTCCATCAACTGTTGTTTTTCCATACAGGATACATACAGGACCTGTGGAGCATCAAGGACAACGGACGATATCTCCCTTGGAGTGAAGGAGTCACTCCCCTGCTTTCGCAGGCACCACAACACTGCTATCCGGTCTCCTGACCCTGAGCTCCTACAGACTCCGAAGACTTCAGTAACACAGGAGGTGGGTTTCTACGTCCCTCGAGGTCCGAGCTGCCCTCTCACCGAGTTTGAGGTCAGAATCCCTCGTGGGGGCTGCAATACCCGAACCCCTGTTCCCCGCGTACATTTGCAAGTGCATATGCTTGTTGGCGTTTCCCGAACAAGTGCATTGGGCTCCAAGTAGCCCCAACCTCTGGCACCACTTCCTACCAAGAACTCCGGCCTCTTCGCACTGAGTGCTCGGTGGGCTGTTGTTTGGTGAAATCGCTCGAGGTCCTCTCACGACTCCTGTGCCTCTGGCCTGTGGGTCCACTTGAGGGTCAACTGTGCTTTTCTTGGGCTCCCCTGGTTGCTCCAGGCCTGCCCTTACTCCCCTTGCTTTGGTGAGTCTACTGGACCTTGCTGGTCCGAGCTCCTGAGTGACCCAGACTCTCTCCCCTCTGCTTTCAGGTACTCTTCAACAAGAATCCACCTTTGGATTCCAACGGACTCTTTTCTTCCTTCCAGCAGCGGCTTTTCTTCCAAGTCCTCCATTGGGTTCGACAGCGGTTTCCGACACCACTCCAGACCTATGCACCCGGCTTCCCTGGGATAGGTAACTTGGGTACCTCGGTATCCACGGGTGGGGTGGCTCTCCAACCTCCTAACTTCCACAGGGTTTCTTCAAAGTCCACTGGGAAGAGTCCTTAAACTCTAAAACTTCAACCGCGACTTCCCCATAGAATTGTACGGAGCACGCGGTCGTGTTCCTACACTGCACCCGTCCTCCATGGGGTCCCTACTTACTCACTGGGGTTGGTTCCTTGGGGTCCCAGCGATTCTACAACCTCTAGACACAGTCTTGACTCGAGTCAGGGTTCTTATACCACTATTTTAGTAAATGGTTTGGCCCCCCCCTGGGGCCCACTGTGTATTAGTGCTATTTACTGTCATTTCTGTGCTTAAGTATTGTGTGCTTTGTGATTATCTCTGTGTAGGAGATACTGTGTCGTACTAGAGAGTGTTCTGGTAAAACAAGCTGCTCAACATTCCTTCAAGACTAAGCCTGAAGGCTGCTCTCCACAGCTACCACTTGGATAGCTTTCTACGGTAATCTTTGACCTCTTAAATCACCATAAGGGTTGTTTGGACTGGTGCAAGGTGCCCACTTTAATTAGTGGACAGCATATACCAGTTCAACTTCTCACATTTGTGTGCAGCAGTTGGATTCAAGCCTGCATTGTTTTACCAGATACATCTTTGTACTGATTAACTGAAAAACCACTAGTACTAGGTACATATATTACTAGCTTAGAATAAGTAAGTTCTACTGAACTTAGGGTTGGGTAAGTCAAGGGTCTAGCACACCCTTTCTCCAACCTCAGAGAGTTTAGTTCCCACTAGGTGCAACACCTCACCACACTTAGTATGTCTACTAAAGGAGATGCCAGTGGCTCTCTGCCTTCTAGATACAATGAGCTTTCATTCCAAGAATTGAAATCCCTGTGTGCCTCTAGAAAGTTGAAGACAGGGAGAAGTGAAAACACTCAACGTCTGGTAGAGATGTTACTGTTAGATGACCTAAGGAAGACTCCTGGGTCAGATGAGCAGGATAGAGTGGGTGGGACAGGGAATGAAGACAGGTCAGGAGGTGACACCTTTTATGACCTAGAATCTTACCCTGACCAGGGGGAACCTGATGATTCCCACCTGGATAACTCCGATCTTCCAGAAGAGAATGGAGGAGGCCATGAGGGACCCCTCTTTACTCCTCCTGGAAGAGTGCAGAGTTTACTGAGGAGATCTTGATCTCCCTCTGTGTCAGGATCCATCGGACTGCCCACCACCTTCCGCACTCCAGCAGTAGTGGGGTAACTATTCAGGGTGAACCCCAGGGCGCTAGGTGCATTTCACTCACTTACATTCTACCTAGGAAGACTGCCTATCGGGTGGGGGCTCCTAGCAGGTTCTCAACACATGCCTCTCGCCCTCGGCTCGTCCCCTCTTTTACTCCCCGTGTTCCTTGAGGAAGAAAAGCTGACTTATATTTCTTTAATTCTCTGCTCCGGTATGTAGTGGTGTTTTCCTTATCTTTGTTTCCAGGCCACGCCAGAGCTCGACTCAGCAACCTCCATGACTCAGCAGCCTCCGTGACTCAACAAGCCTTCGTGACTCAGCAACCCCCATGACTCAGCAGCCTCCATGACTCAGCAACCTCCATGACTCAGCAGCCTCCGTGACTCAACAAACCTCCATAACTCAGCAGCCTCCGTGACTCAGCAACCTCCATGACTCAGCAGCCTCCGTGACTCAACAAGCCTCCATGACTCAGCAACCTCCATGACTCATCAGCCTGGCAAAAGGTATTTAACTCTCACCCAGGCTCATCTTCAGTGCTTCGCATTGAGTTTCCTGTTGAAGATCCTGCAGCGTGACGGCTCTTCTCTGCAGGTGCTGGTCGGACGAGTCCTGTTACATCCTTGCTGCTGCTACTCGCAGATAAGTCTAAATCCTTTTTGGGCTACATTTAACTCTTGTGCTCAGTGGAATTCCATTGTTTTGACTCTCGGCTCATTTCTGGTTATCGGGGAGATCTTGGGTAACTGCGCACAAAACTCTTCGCAGTCAGAGACTTCCTGACTTCGTTTCCTATATCACAGTTCCCTCTTGTTCCCACTCAGCTTACTTTACGCTACTTGCCTGGATTTTGGTCATTCCCTCTTCATATCATTTATGTAATTCATGCATAGTCCTTGCTAATAGAAGTGTATATTATTATTGCAGTATCCTGTTATGTCTCTGTTTTTCTCGCTGAAAGAAGGTCTTGGTAACGCTCTCAAGCCTTGGACATACTTCAGCTGAAAGATACAGATTATGTCTTATCTCATTGAAATAAGAAAGTATGGTGTGCTTATGTGTAATCTTCGTTGGCACAATATTGTGTGAGTGTGTATTTATCTTTCGCGCAATATTGTGTGAACGACAAGGGGAGAAGAAACGTGCCGAAAACAGAGTACCCCCACCTTTGCCCCGTACTGATTCCCGACTATTCCGCAATGCGATAATGGTAAGCGGAGAACCCATGCAGATCGGGTCAGTTCCACCTCCCCTTTCCAAGACCGAAAAGGAGAAAAGACGGCGCGACAACCTTTGTCTGTATTGTGGCCTAAGTGGTCACTTTGTGAAAGACTGCACCAAGAAACCTAAGAAAGATTGGAGAACACCAAACTTCCGAAAGGATACTGTGACCAACACCAACCAGATTGCCACCGCCCAGGTCACTTTGAATGTATCCTTATCTGGTCCCAATTTTCACCTCCAGAGGGTGCTTGTCATGATCGATTCAGGGGCCACAGAAAACTTCTGTGATTGGGGATTTGCTTGCACTCACCGAATTCCTGTGACAAGAAAAACATCATCGAACAAGTCTGTGCTGTTGACGGTTCCCCGTTATCCTCTGGGCCCCTTTCTCATAGCACTATCTCCCTGGTCATGGAAACACTCACAGGGCATAAAGAACAGTGCCAACTGGATTTAATAGATGCCCCCAGTACAGTGTTATATTAGGCATCCCATGGCTGGTAAAACATAACCCCACCATAGACTGGTGTAAGCGAACCATCACCTTTCTGTCCGAGTACTGCTCTAAGTTTTGTATAGGTCATGTTTCTGCACCCCGTAACACCACCTCTTTATCATCTCAAAAGCAAGTAATCACCACAACCCTTACTGGTCTGCCAAAGGAATATCAAGACTTTGCCGATGTTTTCGATTAACAAAAAGCAGAAACTCTTCCCCCTCATCGGGAATTTGACTGTCAAATCAATCTAAAACCAGGGGCGCGGGTTCCTTGTAGCCGTATTTACACCTTAACGGAAAAGGAGAACGACTTCTTAAAAATATACCTAGACAAATATCTGGCTAATGGATTTATCCGCCATTCTAAATCACCGGCCTCCTCTCCCCTTTTCTTTGTCCCTAGAAGGAAGGGGACCTCCGTGCTTGCATCGACTATCGAACCTTAAACCAGGTGACCATTAAGAACCGGTACCCCTTACCACTCATCGCCTCCATGATGGATCAAGTACAATCCGCCACCATCTTCACCAAACTGGATTTACGTGGTGCATATCATCTGGTACGGATGAGAAAAGGTGACGAGTGGAAGACGGCCTTTCGCACCAAGTTCAGGCTTTTTGAGTACCAGGTGATGCCATTTGGTCTATGCAACACCCCGGCCGCCTTCCAGCACTTGGTGAACAGCGTTCTACACGAGTTTTTGAATATTTTTGTACTAGTGTACATTGATGAAATTTTGATCTTTTCGCACTCCCTTTCCGAACATATTGAACATGTGCGAAAAGTATTACAGGCATTACGCGAAAACTAACTATTCGCCAAGATGGAAAAATGTGCCTTTTATGTCACTACAGTGCACTTTTTGGGATTTGTTATTTCACCTGAAGGTTTGGCTCTGGATTCCGCCAAGGTACAAGCCATCCTCCAATGGCCTGCTCCCAGGTGCGTGAAAGATATCCAACGCTTTCTTGGCTTCGCCAATTTCTATTGGCGCTTCATCACAGACTTCTCAAAAGTGGTTGCCCCCATCACCACTCTCCTTCGTAAAGGTAAAAAATTCTGGTGGAGCCCGGAAGCGGAGCAGGCTTTTCAACATCTCAAAGAGGCCTTTACGTCTGCACCTATTCTTTTGCACCCTGACTCAAACCAACCCTTCTATCTAGAAGCCGATGCCTCGAATATTGCTCTAGGTGCTATATTATCTCAAAGACACCCAAACACAGGGCAGCTCCACCCAGTGGCATTTTTCTCCTGAAAACTTGCCGAGGCTGAAAAGAAATACCATCTTCGATAAAGAACTATTGGCTGTCAAGGCCGCTTTTCAGGAGTGGAGACATTATCTTATGGGCACAAAACATCCAGTCACTGTGTACACGGACCACAGGAACTTACAGTTCTTGAAATCAGTCAAAGCGCTCACGCCCCAGCAATTACACTGGTCGTTGTTTTTTGCAGATTTCTCCTTCGTAATCACATTTCAACCTGGGCGAAAGAACGGAAAGGCTGATGCTCTTTCCCGACCCACTCTAGAGGCGGAACAACCGAATGAACCTCCTTTTTTATTGGATAAAACAAACTTTGTGAACAACATCAACATCACAGATGTTTCATGGTTGGAACAAATACAACAAGCCTCTGCTCAGTTGGATCAAGAAAAATGGATAAAGGAACACCCCGACAGTCGTGGTAGAGGATATATTATACCATCAAAAACACTTGTTTCTACCCACACCAGCATTCAACACGAAGCCTTGGGGTGGTGTCATGACTCTCTACTTTCTGGTCATCATGGAATCACGAAAACACTCAAATTACTGCAAAGGGATTATTGGTGGCCGAACATGCATTTTGATTGCCATCAGTACGTGAAAACATGCAACACTTGCACTCGAACTAAATCGGAACGACGAAAACCTGCGGGGTTGCTTAATCCTCTTCCAACACCACCATCACCTTGGCATTCAGTATCTATAGATTTAATAGTTGATCTACCTCAAGACCAAGGATTTACATCGATCGTGGTAGTAGTCGACCTGTTAACTAAAATGTGTCATTACTTCCCAACTAAAGGGATACCTGATGCCCCCCATCTAGCTAATCTGTTTTTACAACACATAGTACGGCTCCATGGTTTACCATCACGTATCATTTCCGACCGTGAGACGCAATTTGTTTCGTACTTCTGGGGAGCATTTTGCTAATTACTTAACATTCCGGTGGACCTCTCTTCCTCCTATCACCCGGAGTCTGATGGGCAAACGGAAAGAACCAACCAGGAGATCGAACAATTATTACGAAATTATGTTACCGAACAAGAGCAATGGGTTGATCACCTTTGGTTAGCAGAATTCGCCCATAACAATGTAGTAAATACATCTAGCGGATTCTCACCCTTCTACGCTCTGTATGGGTATCATCCCAGATCCCCGTTACTAACACAGCAGGCACTCTCTCCTAAACCTTTAGCTCAAAAACTCGCCTTACAACATCAGGTTCTCGAAGAATTAAAAAGAACGTGACAGGTGCAAAACTATTGTACAAGCAGTACGCAGACAGAAAGCGACGTTTAGCTCCTCCTTACCAAGTAGGCCAGCAAGTGTGGTTATGCACCAAACACTTACGCTTCAAAGGGTTCATAAATTTCAACCACGATACATCGGTCCATTCCCCATTCTAAAACTATATCAGAAATCAGCAGTACACCTGGCCTTACCGGCTCACTTAAAAATTCACCCTAACTTTCATGTGTCCCTTTTAAAACCCATTGATCCAAACACTCGTCACCTCGCTCCACCACCTCCAGTACGTGTGGAGGGTCACTTAGAACATGAAGTAAGTTCTATTTTTGATTCTCGCCGAACCAGGGGCACTTTATATTACCTGGTAGCTTGGAAAGGGTATGGCCCATAGGAACGCACCTGGGAGCCACTATCTCATGTCCATGCTCCCCGACTGTTGCGTATATTCCATCAGCGTAACCCCCACAAACACAGCCCTGTCACCGGGCCTTGGAAGGGGGGTACTGTCAGGATCCATCGGACTGCCCACCACCTTCCGCACTCCAGCAGTAGTGGGGGAACTATTCAGGGTGAACCCCAGGGCGCTAGGTGCATTTCACTCACTTACATCCTACCTAAGAAGACTGCCTGTTGGGTGGGGGCTCCTAGCAGGTTCTCAACACATGCCTCTCGCCCTCGGCTCGTCCCCTCTTTTACTCCCCGTGTTCCCAGAGGAAGAAAAGCTGACTTATATTTCTATAATTCTCTGCTCCGGTATGTAGTGGTGTTTTCCTTATCTTTGTTTCCAGGCCATGCCAGAGCTCGACTCAGCAACCTCCATGACTCAGCAGCCTCCGTGACTCAACAAACATCCGTGACTCAGCAGCCTCCGTGACACAGCAGCCTCCGTGACTCAGCAACCTCCATGACTCAGCAGCCTCCGTGACTCAACAAGCCTCCATGACTCAGCAACCTCCATGACTCATCAGCCTGGCAAAAGGTATTTAACTCTCACCCAGGCTCATCTTCAGTGCTTCTCATTGAGTTTCCTGTTAAAGATCCTGCGGCGTGACGGCTCTTCTCTGCAGGTGCTGGTCGGACGAGTCCTGTTCCATCCTTGCTGCTGCTACTCGCAGATAAGTCTAAATCCTTTTTGGGCTACATTTAACTCTTGTGCTCAGTGGAATTCCATTGTTTTGACTCTCGGCTCATTTCTGGTTATCGGGGAGATCTTGGGTAACTGCGCACGAAACTCTTCGCAGTCAGAGACTTCCTGACTTCGTTTCCTATATCACAGTTCCCTCTTGTTCCCACTCAGCTTACTTTACGCTACTTGCCTGGATTTTGGTCATTCCCTCTTCATATCATTTATGTAATTCATGCATAGTCCTTGCTAATAGAAGTGTATATTATTATTGCAGTATCCTGTTATGTCTCTGTTTTTTCTCGCTGAAAGAAGGTCTTGGTAACGCTCTCAAGCCTTGGACATACTTCAGCTGAAAGATACAGATTATGTCTTATCTCATTGAAATAAGAAAGTATGGTGTGCTTATGTTTAATCTTCGTTGGCACAATATTGTGTGAGTGTGTATTTATCTTTCGCGCAATATTGTGTGAACGACAAGGGGAGAAGAAACGTGCCGAAAACAGAGTACCCCCACCTTTGCCCCGTACTGATTCCCGACTATTCCGCAATGCGATAATGGTAAGCGGAGAACCCATGCAGATCGGGTCAGTTCCACCTCCCCTTTCCAAGACCGAAAAGGAGAAAAGACGGCGCGACAACCTTTGTCTGTATTGTGGCCTAAGTGGTCACTTTGTGAAAGACTGCACCAAGAAACCTAAGAAAGATTGGAGAACACCAAACTTCCGAAAGGATACTGTGACCAACACCAACCAGATTGCCACCGCCCAGGTCACTTTGAATGTATCCTTATCTGGTCCCAATTTTCACCTCCAGAGGGTGCTTGTCATGATCGATTCAGGGGCCACAGAAAACTTCTGTGATTGGGGATTTGCTTGCACTCACCGAATTCCTGTGACAAGAAAAAACATCATCGAACAAGTCTGTGCTGTTGACGGTTCCCCGTTATCCTCTGGGCCCCTTTCTCATAGCACTATCTCCCTGGTCATGGAAACACTCACAGGGCATAAAGAACAGTGCCAACTGGATTTAATAGATGCCCCCCAGTACAGTGTTATATTAGGCATCCCATGGCTGGTAAAACATAACCCCACCATAGACTGGTGTAAGCGAACCATCACCTTTCTGTCCGAGTACTGCTCTAAGTTTTGTATAGGTCATGTTTCTGCACCCCGTAACACCACCTCTTTATCATCTCAAAAGCAAGTAATCACCACAACCCTTACTGGTCTGCCAAAGGAATATCAAGACTTTGCCGATGTTTTCGATTAACAAAAAGCAGAAACTCTTCCCCCTCATCGGGAATTTGACTGTCAAATCAATCTAAAACCAGGGGCGCGGGTTCCTTGTAGCCGTATTTACACCTTAACGGAAAAGGAGAACGACTTCTTAAAAATATACCTAGACAAATATCTGGCTAATGGATTTATCCGCCATTCTAAATCACCGGCCTCCTCTCCCCTTTTCTTTGTCCCTAGAAGGAAGGGGACCTCCGTGCTTGCATCGACTATCGAACCTTAAACCAGGTGACCATTAAGAACCGGTACCCCTTACCACTCATCGCCTCCATGATGGATCAAGTACAATCCGCCACCATCTTCACCAAACTGGATTTACGTGGTGCATATCATCTGGTACGGATGAGAAAAGGTGACGAGTGGAAGACGGCCTTTCGCACCAAGTTCAGGCTTTTTGAGTACCAGGTGATGCCATTTGGTCTATGCAACACCCCGGCCGCCTTCCAGCACTTGGTGAACAGCGTTCTACACGAGTTTTTGAATATTTTTGTACTAGTGTACATTGATGAAATTTTGATCTTTTCGCACTCCTTTCCGAACATATTGAACATGTGCGAAAAGTATTACAGGCATTACGCGAAAACTAACTATTCGCCAAGATGGAAAAATGTGCCTTTTATGTCACTACAGTGCACTTTTTGGGATTTGTTATTTCACCTGAAGGTTTGGCTCTGGATTCCGCCAAGGTACAAGCCATCCTCCAATGGCCTGCTCCCAGGTGCGTGAAAGATATCCAACGCTTTCTTGGCTTCGCCAATTTCTATTGGCGCTTCATCACAGACTTCTCAAAAGTGGTTGCCCCCATCACCACTCTCCTTCGTAAAGGTAAAAAATTCTGGTGGAGCCCGGAAGCGGAGCAGGCTTTTCAACATCTCAAAGAGGCCTTTACGTCTGCACCTATTCTTTTGCACCCTGACTCAAACCAACCCTTCTATCTAGAAGCCGATGCCTCGAATATTGCTCTAGGTGCTATATTATCTCAAAGACACCCAAACACAGGGCAGCTCCACCCAGTGGCATTTTTCTCCTGAAAACTTGCCGAGGCTGAAAAGAAATACCATCTTCGATAAAGAACTATTGGCTGTCAAGGCCGCTTTTCAGGAATGGAGACATTATCTTATGGGCACAAAACATCCAGTCACTGTGTACACGGACCACAGGAACTTACAGTTCTTGAAATCAGTCAAAGCGCTCACGCCCCAGCAATTACGCTGGTCGTTGTTTTTTGCAGATTTCTCCTTCGTAATCACATTTCAACCTGGGCGAAAGAACGGAAAGGCTGATGCTCTTTCCGACCCACTCTAGAGGCGGAACAACCGAATGAACCTCCTTTTTTATTGGATAAAACAAACTTTGTGAACAACATCAACATCACAGATGTTTCATGGTTGGAACAAATACAACAAGCCTCTGCTCAGTTGGATCAAGAAAAATGGATAAAGGAACACCCCGACAGTCGTGGTAGAGGATATATTATACCATCAAAAACACTTGTTTCTACCCACACCAGCATTCAACACGAAGCCTTGGGGTGGTGTCATGACTCTCTACTTTCTGGTCATCATGGAATCACGAAAACACTCAAATTACTGCAAAGGGATTATTGGTGGCCGAACATGCATTTTGATTGCCATCAGTACGTGAAAACATGCAACACTTGCACTCGAACTAAATCGGAACGACGAAAACCTGCGGGGTTGCTTAATCCTCTTCCAACACCACCATCACCTTGGCATTCAGTATCTATAGATTTAATAGTTGATCTACCTCAAGACCAAGGATTTACATCGATCGTGGTAGTAGTCGACCTGTTAACTAAAATGTGTCATTACTTCCCAACTAAAGGGATACCTGATGCCCCCCATCTAGCTAATCTGTTTTTACAACACATAGTACGGCTCCATGGTTTACCATCACGTATCATTTCCGACCGTGAGACGCAATTTGTTTCGTACTTCTAGGGAGCATTTTGCTAATTACTTAACATTCCGGTGGACCTCTCTTCCTCCTATCACCCGGAGTCTGATGGGCAAACGGAAAGAACCAACCAGGAGATCGAACAATTATTACGAAATTATGTTACCGAACAAGAGCAATGGGTTGATCACCTTTGGTTAGCAGAATTCGCCCATAACAATGTAGTAAATACATCTAGCAGATTCTCACCCTTCTACGCTCTGTATGGGTATCATCCCAGATCCCCGTTACTAACACAGCAGGCACTCTCTCCTAAACCTTTAGCTCAAAAACTCGCCTTACAACATCAGGTTCTCGAAGAATTAAAAAGAACGTGACAGGTGCAAAACTATTGTACAAGCAGTACGCAGACAGAAAGCGACGTTTAGCTCCTCCTTACCAAGTAGGCCAGCAAGTGTGGTTATGCACCAAACACTTACGCTTCAAAGGGTTCATAAATTTCAACCACGATACATCGGTCCATTCCCCATTCTAAAACTATATCAGAAATCAGCAGTACACCTGGCCTTACCGGCTCACTTAAAAATTCACCCTAACTTTCATGTGTCCCTTTTAAAACCCATTGATCCAAACACTCGTCACCTCGCTCCACCACCTCCAGTACGTGTGGAGGGTCACTTAGAACATGAAGTAAGTTCTATTTTTGATTCTCGCCGAACCAGGGGCACTTTATATTACCTGGTAGCTTGGAAAGGGTATGGCCCACAGGAACGCACCTGGGAGCCACTATCTCATGTCCATGCTCCCCGACTGTTGCGTATATTCCATCAGCGTAACCCCCACAAACACAGCCCTGTCACCGGGCCTTCGAAGGGGGGTACTGTCAGGATCCATCGGACTGCCCACCACCTTCCGCACTCCAGCAGTAGTGGGGGAACTATTCAGGGTGAACCCCAGGGCGCTAGGTGCATTTCACTCACTTACATCCTACCTAAGAAGAATACCTGTTGGGTGGGGGCTCCTAGCAGGTTCTCAACACATGCCTCTCGCCCTCGGCTCGTCCCCTCTTTTACTCCCCGTGTTCCCCGAGGAAGAAAAGCTGACTTATATTTCTTTAATTCTCTGCTCCGGTATGTAGTGGTGTTTTCCTTATCTTTGTTTCCAGGCCATGCCAGAGCTCGACTCAGCAACCTCCATGACTCAGCAGCCTCCGTGACTCAACAAACATCCGTGACTCAGCAGCCTCCGTGACACAGCAGCCTCCGTGACTCAGCAACCTCCATGACTCAGCAGCCTCCGTGACTCAACAAGCCTCCATGACTCAGCAACCTCCATGACTCATCAGCCTGGCAAAAGGTATTTAACTCTCACCCAGGCTCATCTTCAGTGCTTCTCATTGAGTTTCCTGTTAAAGATCCTGCGGCGTGACGGCTCTTCTCTGCAGGTGCTGGTCGGACGAGTCCTGTTCCATCCTTGCTGCTGCTACTCGCAGATAAGTCTAAATCCTTTTGGGCTACATTTAACTCTTGTGCTCAGTGGAATTCCATTGTTTTGACTCTCGGCTCATTTCTGGTTATCGGGGAGATCTTGGGTAACTGCGCACGAAACTCTTCGCAGTCAGAGACTTCCTGACTTCGTTTCCTATATCACAGTTCCCTCTTGTTCCCACTCAGCTTACTTTACGCTACTTGCCTGGATTTTGGTCATTCCCTCTTCATATCATTTATGTAATTCATGCATAGTTCTTGCTAATAGAAGTGTATATTATTATTGCAGTATCCTGTTATGTCTCTGTTTTTCTCGCTGAAAGAAGGTCTTGGTAACGCTCTCAAGCCTTGGACATACTTCAGCTGAAAGATACAGATTATGTCTTATCTCATTGAAATAAGAAAGTATGGTGTGCTTATGTGTAATCATCGTTGGCACAATATTGTGTGTGTATTTATCTTTGGCGCAATATTGTGTGAGTGTGTATTTATCTTTGACGCCATATGGTGTGAGTGCAGTTCTGATTTATTCTAATCATTCTGTTATCGTGACCCAATGCAGAAGTTTATGCATGATATATGTTATTGATTATTTGTGTTCTTATTGATGTCTTTTACTACTGCTGCAGGAGCTGGTCTCCATACTCATTCCTAGCTTTAGGACAGATATCCCAGATTGTTCTGTGACCCAGAGTTTGCTTCTCCACCGGCACGAACGCGCAACAGTTGTTTCTTTATTTTAGCTTTTTGTTTTAACTAATTATTTTAGTTTATTGTTTGTTCCCAAACCCCCTTCCCTTGAGATTATCGGATGAGCACTGGTGTCTCTGATTCAATGTTCGTCGGATGATTTCTGGGGATTGTTGGGGTCCAGCTGCCTCTGCGTGTCCAGCAGAGAGAAGAACGTGTTCCAACTTTCATCTTCCCAGATTGGTTCCTGATACTCTGCAGAGTCTAATCACTCAGGACAGTCTGTAGGGACCTCTGTATCTAGCAGGAGGGACCACTCTTATGATAGGGAATACCAATTGCTTGAAATTGAGAAAGCTAGGCTTAGGCTCAGACAAGAGCAATTAGCCCTTGATAAAGAGTCCCTAGAAGTCCAGAGAGCTAGAAAAAAGTTGGGACTAGAGTCCCATGGTGGCAGCAACAGTGTCCCTAGAGTTATGGAACATTCCTTTGATAATAGGAACCTGAGCAAGATTGTCCCTCCCTACCATTTTGGGGATGACATCCACAAATGGATAACTGCTTTAGAGAGGGCCTGTAAAGTTTAGAGGGTCCCTCAAGAGCAGTGGGCAGCTATCTTGTGGCTCTCCTTTGCTGACAAAGGTAGATATAACCTCCTCACTGTTAGAGAGTAGAGGATGCTGATAACTACTCCATCCTGAAGAGTGCTCTCATTGATGGGGTTGGCTTAACCACTGAACAGTATAGGATTAAGTTCAGAGACACCCAGAAGGCGCAGAATCAGGATTGGGTAGACTTTGTGGATAGTGCCATTAAGGCTATGGAAGGCTGGTTGCTTGGCAGCAAAGTAAATGATTTCAAGGGATTGTACAATTTGATTATGAGGGGGCAGATCCTTAATAATTGCCAAAATCAGTTATTGCATCAATACCTGGTTGACTCTGATCTGACTTCTCCCCAAGAATTGGGAAATAAGGCAGATAAGTGGGTGAGAACTAGGGTGAAGCAGAAAAACCAGAACAATGGTGGTGACCAAAAGAAGCAAGATTCTAAAACTCCAGATAAGGGTGGGGATAAGGGTAAAGATCAGAAACAGTCTTCATCAGAGCCCCAAAAACCTGCATCTGGGGGGGGGGAGTCACAATCTAACAAAGGTAAAGGCAAAAAGAAACCTTGGAGTTAACTCTGTAAACAGAAGACACATTGGACAAGAAATGCTGATTGTCCAAAAGCCAAGGAAAATCCTACTACCACCACTGCCCCTAAGGCAACTGCGCCCCCTAGCACAAGTACAAGTGGTGGTACAGGGAACAAGGGATTAGTAGGGTTAACCTTGGGCTCTGAGATGGGTTCTGGCCCAGTCAGAACTCCAGCTCAGGCTGTGCTTGTCTGTGATGGTGGCATGGATATTGCCACCCTATTTGTCAGTCCTAGTAACCTGGGCAAATACAGACAGCAGCCTTTAATCAATGGTAAGGAGGCCATGGCATACAGGGACACAGGTGCAAGTGTCACTATGGTGACACAGGATCTTGTATTCCCTGATTAAATCATACTTGGAGAAATGTACCAAGTGACCAATGCTAACAATGTCAGGACAGACCATTCCTTGGCAGTTGTTAATTTCAGCTGGGGAGGGGTAACTGGCACTAAGAAAGTTGTGGTTAGCTCAGACCTACCAGTAGAATGTTTATTGGGCAATGATTTGGAGTCTTCAGCCTGGGCTGAAGTGGAACTTAGGACTCATGCAGCAATGCTGGGCATCTCTGCAGATGTGTTTGCTGTGACCAGATCACAGGCCAAGCTGGCTAACACTGAACAGGCCCCGGATTCTGGAACAATGGACCAAGGGCCCTCCAAGAGAATGAGTAGGAGGGGTAAAGCTGTGCCTTCCCCCCAGACTCAGAGTGAGGATCAGTCTCTTGAGGGAGATGATCTTAGTCCCTGTGAAGGAACTGTCCCAGATGAACTTGAACCTGATCAGGTTGAGTTCTTGGGGACAGGGGGCCCTTTCCAGGGCAGACTTGAGTATGGAGCAGCAAACCTGTCCCTCTCTTGAACCCCTCAGACAGCAAGCTGCTGCTGAGGCTGCTGTGAGTGTCAGTGGATCCCACAGGATCTATTGGGATGAGGGACTCCTGTACTCAGAGGGTAGAGACCCCAAGCCTGGTGCCACCAGGAGGTTGGTCATACCTCTGAAGTTTAGGGGCTTTCTTCTCACCTTGGCACATGACATCTCCTTAGCAGGATACCCAGGCCAAAGTAAGACTTGGGACAGGCTTGTCCCACACTTTCATTGGCCCCACATGTCTGAGGACACAAAGGAGGTTTGTCGCTCCTGTACCACCTGTCAAGCCAGTGGTAAGTCAGGTGGTACCACAAAGGCCCCCCTCATACCACTACCTGTGGTGGGGGTTCCCTTTGAGAGGGTTGGGATTGATATAACCGGTCCCATGAACCCTCCTACAGCATCTGGACACAGTTACATACTAGTGGTGGTAGACCATGCCACTAGGTATCCAGAGGCCATACCCCTTAGAACCACCACACCCCTGTGGTGGCCAGGGCCCTCCTGGGAATTTTGTCCAGAGTGGGTTTCCCTAAGGAGGTCTTAACTGACAGAGGTACAAACTTCATGTCCAGTTATATCACTGCAATGTGGAAGGAGTGTGGAGTGAACTATAAGTTCACCACACCCTATCACCCACAATGCAATGGGTTAGTTGAAAGGTTCAACAAGACCCTCAAGGGCATGGTCATGGGCCTCCCAGAAAAGCTTAGGCGAAAATGGATGTCCTGTTGCCCTGCCTTCTCTTTGCCTACAGAGAGGTCCCACAGAAGGGGGTTGGCTACAGCCCTTTTGAACTTCTGTTTGGGCATCCAGTTAGGGGTCCCCTGTGTTAGGTGAAGGGGGGATGGGAGTTACATCTCAAACCTCCTAAGCAAGACATTGTGGACTATGTACTTGGTTTCCGCTCCAGGATGGCTGAGTACGCGAAGAAGGCCAGCAAAAACCTTGAGGCAAGTCAAGAATTACAGAAAGCTTGGCATGACCAAAAGGCCCTTCTGACTGTTTATCAGCCAGGGAAGAAGGTATGGGTGTTGGAGCCTGTGGCCCCAGCAGCTCTCCAAGACAAGTGGAGTGGGCCCCATACCATAATTGAGCAGAAAGGTGAGGTCACCTACTTGGTGGAGCTTGGCACTCCTAGGAGCCCTCACAGTGTGCTCCATGTGAACAGGCTCAAACCTTTTGTGGACAGTGCTGACATGGGCTTGCTCATGGCAACTGATGAGGGACAGGAAGAAGAGAGTGACCCTCTCCCTGATCTCCTCTCTCAGAACTCTGATGATGGGTCAGTTGATGGTGTTGCTTTGGCAGGCAGCCTCACTGACCAACAGCAGATTGATTGCAGGAAAGTCCTCAATCAGTACAGACACATGTTCTCTCTGACTCCTAGTCAGACCACTTGGTGTACCCATGAAGTGGACACAGATGAGTGTCTCCCAGTTAAAAATAATATTTACAGGCAGACTGACCATGTCACAGATTGCATCAGGACTGAGGTCCAAAAGATGCTGGAGTTGGGAGTAATTGAGCCCTCAGATAGCCCTTGGGCTAGTCCAGTGGTCTTGGTACCAAAACCTTACACCCAGGGTAATAAAAGAGAGATGAGGTTTTGTGTTGACTACAGGGGACTCAATGCAGTCACTAGAACTGATGCTCATCCAATTCCTAGGGCAGATGAGCTTATTGATACCTTGGCCTCAGCCAAGTTCTTGAGCACATTTGACCTCACTGCTGGCTATTGGCAAATCAGACTAGCTGAGGATGCCAAACCAAAAACCGCATTTTCAACCCCTGGTGGGCATTATCAATTTATTGTAATGCCCTTTGGTTTGAAGAACGCAGCTGCCACTTTCCAAAGGCTGGTGAATAAAGTCCTTACAGGCCTGGAAGCCTATATTGCAGCATATCTAGATGATATTGCTGTCTTTAGCTCCACCTGGGAGGATCACCTGCTCCACCTGAAGAATGTTTTGGAGGCTCTGCAGAAAGCAGGCCTCACTATCAAGGCTACTAAGTGCCAGATAGGGTAGAGCAAGGTTGTATACTTGGGCCACCTTGTGGGTGGAGGCCATGTTCAACCAATACAGAGCAAAATCCAGACTATAATGGACTGGGTTGCTCTAACTACCCAGACTCAGGCCAGAGCTTTCTTGGGCCTGACTGGGTACTACAGAAGATTTGTGAAATTATATGGGTCTATAGTGACTCTCTTGAATGATCTTACATCAAAAAGAATGCCCAAGAAGGTTCGGTGGACAGTAAGCTGTCAGAAGGCATTTGATGATCTCAAGCAGGCCATGTGCACTGTCCCATTCTGCAGAGTCCTGACTACTCCAAGCAATTTATTGTCCAAACAGATGCATCTGAGTTGGGGGTAGGGGCTGTGTTGTCACAACTTAATGCAGAGGGTCAGGATCAACTAGTAGCTTTTATCAGCAGAAGGTTGACCCCCAGAGAGAAACATTGGTCAGCTATAGAGAGGGAAGCCTTTGCTGTGGTCTGGGCCCTGAAGAAGTTGAGGCCATACCTGTTTGGCACTCACTTCATTGTTCAGACAGACCATAAGCCCCTCCTATGGCTAAAACAGATGAAGGGTGAAAAGCCCAAACTTTTGTGAGGTGGTCCATTTCCCTACATGGGATGGACTATACACTTCTTATGGTCACCCCCACTTTTTGCTGAATGTGATACTGTTTTTGACTCGTCTGACTGGGATCCTGCTAATCAGGACCTCAGTCTATCTGCTTTCTCCCTAAACTGTGATGTTATGTACTTTGGTACACTCCAGATTGGATACCGGGGTACCCTTGTCAGTCCCTAGTATATGGTATCCATGTACCCAGGGCACAGGTACCCCAGAGGCCTCCCATTGGCTGAAGCATGTATTATGCAACCCCTGAGAGGCCATGCAAAATGGAACCTACAGGCCTGTCATTGCAGCCTGTGTAAGTTGGTGCATGCACCACTTACTTAAGATATAGGTTTATTATATCTAAGGGTCACTGCACTTAAAACCAATAAGTCACCCCTATAGCAGGCCTTAACAATCCTGAAGGCGTGGTGCTTGGTTCTAAGTGACAAGGTGCCACTGCATGAGCAGGACACCCCTACAGCCTTCGGAGTTCATTCTCCCGGGTTGTCAGTGCATCAGTCATTTGCGACATATAGAGTGACATTATGCAACAGCGTGATGACCAACTCTAAAATGGCTGAAAGTAACCCTATTGTGTTTGGTGTCAAACATTGTGGAATCATACCCCCATACCGGTAACCGGTGTGGGAGGTATGATTCCACCCCTCAGAAGCGAGCTTCGTTGGGTCCCTGGTGTTCCCAGTATCAGCCTTCTAGTCCCGGGCAGCACAAAATGGTTGCTGCCGACCAGAGACACATTTCTGCCCTCCTGCTGCTGAGCCAAGCTCGAGCAGGGGAAGGCAGAACAATAGGCATCCTGTCACAGAGAGGTGTGACCACCTCCCAGACAGGATTTAGTGTATTAGGGCTGGGTGGGTGTGCTTGCCAGCGACCGAAAGTCTGTATGAGGGGCACACTTGGTGTCCCTGTGCATAGTCCAGTTCAAACCAGTCCTGGGAGCAGTTGGCTCCTGCTCTGGCGTGAAACTGGACAAAGGACATCGGAGTAACCTGCCCGCCTGAATCTGTCCAACCCTCTCCCGTGGGTACAAAAGGGCTGACCTGGCTGTATGACCCTAGATTCGACGTGGATAAGATTCTGAACCAGAAACCACTGAACTTCGACCGTCTGGACAATCTAGACTTCGCTGGACTTCGTGTGGGCCCAACTTCGTCTCCCTCTCACTCTGAAGCATCATCTGTGCCTGTGCCCCATACAGGATCCGTGCAGGACCTGTGGAGAATCAAGGACAACCGAAGATATCTCCCTTAGAGTGAAGGAGTCACTCCCCTGCATTCGCAAGCACCACAACACTGCTGTCCGGTCTGCTGACCCTGAGCTCCTACGGACTCAGAAGGCTTCAGCTACACAGGAGGTGGGTTTCTACGTCCCTCGTGGTCCGAGCTGCCCTCTCAATGAGTTTGAGGTCAGAGTCCCTTGTGGGGGCTGCAATACCCAAACCCCTGTGCACCGCGTACATTTGCAAGTGCATATGCTTGTTGGCGTGTCCTCTCGCGACTCCTGTGCCTCCGGCCTGTGGGTCCATTTGAGGGTCAACTGTGCTTTTCTTGGGCTCCCCTGGTTGTTCCAGGCCTGCCCTCACTCCCCTTGCTTTGGTGAGTCTCCTGAACCTTGCTGGTCCGAACCGTAACCATCCTTGACCTTCTGCGTAGGTTGCCGTTGCCAAGGCCTGTTGGTGCTCCCGCTGGACACCGACCCCTCAGCACTAGACATCCTTCGTGGGATAGCTCGTATCCGGCTCCTGGTCATCCTCGATGTCTCCTGGTCCCCGTGGCTGCAGAGTCAAGAACTCCATCAACACACCTGAAGCACCCGACATCAGTGGGCATTCGTCTACCGAGCCCCTGGTCACTCGAGTGACCCAGACTCTGTCCCCTCTGCTTACTGGTACTCTTCAACAAGAATCCACCTTTGGATTCCAACTGACACTTTTCTTCCTTCCAGCAGCGGGTCTTCTTCCAAGTTCTCCATTGGGTTCGACAGAGGTTTCCGACGCCACTCCAGACCTATGCACCCGGCTTCCCTGGGATAGGTAACTTGGGTACCTTGGTATCCACGGGTGGGGTGGCTCTCCAACCTCCTAATTTCCACGGGGTTTCTTCGCAGTCCACCTGGAAGAGTCCTTAAACTCTAAAACTTCAACTGCGACTTCCCCATAGAATTATACGGAGCACGCGGTCGTGTTCCCACACTGCACCCGTCCTCCGCGGGGTCCCTACCTACTCACCTTGGGTGGTTCTTTGGGGTGCCAGTGATTCTACTAGCTCTAGGCACTGTCTTAACTCGAGTTGTGGTTCTTATACAACTATTTTAGCATATGGTTTGGTCCCCCCCCCTGGGGCCCACTGTGTATTAGTGCTATTTACTGTCATTTCTGTGCTTAAGTATTGTGTGCTTTGTGATTATCTCCGTGTAGGAGATACTTTGTCGTATTAGAGAGTGTTATATTAATAAATACATATTTTTATAACTACTGTGTGGTTCTCCTTTCATTTAACCAATACTATAAGGTTGCATTCTGGTAAAACAAGCTGCTTAACATTCCTTCAAGACTAAGCCTGAAGGCTGCTCTCCACAGCTACCTCTTGGATAGATTTCTAAGATTATCTTTGACCTCTTAAATCACCATAATGGTTGTTTGGACTGGTGCAAGGTGCCCACTTTAATTAGTGGACAGCATATACCAGGCCAACTTCTCACAAACTCACAGACCACACCTTCTCTGCGCCCGAGCCACTGCACCAGGGATCAGAGGACAGCCCCTCAGAGGAACTCACAGACAACACCTTCCATTCACATTAGCCACTGCACCAGGGTGCAGAGGACAGCCCCTAAGAGGAACTCACAGACCACACCTTCCACGCACACGAGCCACTGCACCAGAGAGCAGAGGACAGCCCTTCACAGGAACTCACAGACCACACCTTCCACGCACAGGACCACTGCACCAGGGAGCAGAGGACAACCCTTCACAGGAACTCACAGACCACACCTTCCACGCACAGGACCACTGCACCAGGGAGCAGAGGACAGCCTCTCAGAGGAACTCACGGACCACACCTTCTCTGCACATGAGCCACTGCACCAGGGAGCAGAGGGCAGCCCCTCAGAGGAACTCACAGACCACACCTTCCACGCACACAAGCCACTGCACCAGGGAGCAGAGGACAGCCCCTCAGAGGAACTCACAGACCACACCTTCCACGCACAAGAGCCACTGCACCGGTGAGCAGAGGACAGCCCCTCAGAGGAACTCACAGACCACACCTCTGCGCACGAGCCACTGCACCAGGGTGCAGAGGACAGCCCCTCAGAGGAACTCACAGACCACATCTTCCACGCACATGAGCCACTGCACCAAGGAGCAGAGGACAGCCCCTCAGAGGAACTCACAGACCACACCTTCCATGCACACAAGCCACTGCACCAGGGCACACAAGCCACTGCACCAGGGAGCAGAGGACAGCCCCTCAGAGGAACTCACAGACCACACATTCGACGCACACGAGCCACTGCACCAGGGAGCAGAGGACAGCCGCTCCGAGGAACTCTCAGACCACACCTTCCACGCAAACGAGGCACTGCATCAGAGAGCTGAGGACAGCCCCGCAGAGGAACTCAGACCACACATTTCACTCACACAAGCCACTGCACCAGGGAGAAGAGGACAGCACCTCAGAGGAACTCACCGACCACACCTTCCACGCACACGAGCCACTGCACCAGGGAGAAATGCACACTGCATCACAGTCCACAACCTTTTAAGAGGCAGCAGCCTGGCCTCAAACACCCAGAGGTGTAAATTAGCAGGTGAAGGCTGAAAATCTGAAGTGTCCCTTTGTGGACTGCGGCAGATTCATGTATTAACGCACCAACTGTTGGGGAGTGGCCAAGATGGCGACCCGAGTAGTCGCTTGAAGGTCCCAGGCCCATCTGTTATCCTACCTAATTCTGGGCCAGCTATCCCCCCCACCCCCACAATTACCAAAGTCACGGACTGCCTGGGTGGCCCGTGGCACTGTGAGTCGGCGATCTGGGGTGCGGCCTGTCTCACGTCACACTGAACGAAGATGGCAGTGGCGGTCGGCCCCGGATGGGGCCCCTGCAATTGTAGAAGAGGCTTAGGGCCTCCCCCGGCCCTGTGGTGTCCCCCTACTGTGAGGATCAGATGCCGGCCTTGGGGACAGATTCCACACCCCTGGGTGCGACAGAGCAGTGTGAGGCCTGCTGAGGCCAGGCTGGCAGTAAGGACGTGGCTGGGCCCGGCGTAGAGGGAAGATGAAGCTGGATGGCCATTGAACAGGCAGGGGCCCATGCTGGATACACCCCTGCAGATTTAATGACACTGTTGGTGTGACTCTGGGGGCTGCACTGGCCTGACTGCCACAATGAAGGGGATCGAGCCCCAACTCCACCACCACCTTGGCTACCAGGGTTCTGGGTGATTGAACACCGAGGGAGCGTATAGGAGGCAGGAGCAAGAGACAGCTGGTGTAGTGCTGGACCCTGTGTGCCCCCCCCTGAGATCCAGAGGACACAGTGAATGGTCTGGATTGGGCCTCAGTGACCAGCTACCCTCGTGTGGTGGGTGCCTTGTTTGTCAGGGCCAGCGTGAGCCTTGCAATGGTGGGGCTAGTTGGACCTGCGGGCCCTTCATAAGCAGAGGTGGGTTTGCACTGGGAATCCTGGGCCCTGGCCCACAGTGGTGGTGAAGCCTAGGCAGTCCAAGGCCTCCTCATTGCCCGATGTGAACTCCCTGCCCCAGGCCGGCCGGCAAAGGTGGATGGTGCTTTGCGACACCTGGAAGTCACACTTGACAGACATTCTGGCCAGTACGAGAAGATATTGCAGCCAATCCTGGACACTAAAAGAAAATCAATGCAGTGTCCCTGGATGTAGGCCTGCTCAGGATGGACCACTGAAAGGTGGTTGAAAGGGGTGGACGATACAGAGTCCACTCTGACCACATTGTAGGAGTAACAGTGGCAAATAAAGGAGATGCGAGCTGACATTAATGCCCTGCAACCAAAGACGGAGGATGCTGAAGATCACTCATGACAGAACAATGTTCGCTTCCTCGGCTTCCCGGAGCGTGCAGAAAGCCCTAGTGTGGAATTCTTCCTTGAACAGTGGTTGGCGTCCACGGTGCTGTCCGGCAAGGTACCTAAGTGCTTTTCGATTGAACAAGCGTGTTTAATTAAACTTAAACGCATCGCCTGCAAAGCTGCTATCTTCCACTGGGGCCCCTGCCGTGCTTGGTGATTGCGCGTCTTGAATTTTAGAGATTGTGATTTGATCCTCCAGCTTTTCCAGTCCAAAGGCCCCCTGGCAATTTGAGAGCACTACTATCCATGCCTAACTGGATTTTACTATGGAGGTGCAACGGTGCCAGGGGGCATATGCTACAGTCAAGGAACAACTACAGAGCCTCTGTCTGCAATATGCATTCCTCTTCCCGGTGAAACTCATGGTCATTGAGGTGGAGAATACCCACTTCTTTGCAACCCCTGAGGACAACTGGACACGGCTGCATGCTAAGGGTCTGGCAACGCAACTGACAGCAGCCCCACAGACTAACGCTTGGTTGACCCCAAGATCGAACCACCAGTGCTCTAAGAGACTGCAAAATCATCCTTTTAGCGACCAGGCAGCCAGGGAATGTGCACAGGCAGTGGCAGAGGTGCAGTAGCAGAGCTGTAACCCATTTGCGGTGCTTCAGCCAAACCATGCCTCAACAACTGGGTCTGACATGAATGATACTTTCCCCTGGGGGAGAGCATCCCAGCCCAGAGCTGACACCATGCTCAGGGGGTGACCTGCTTTAAGGGACTCTGCCCCACCTGAGTGGTAAGGCCTGCCCCCGGGTAGGTTGGCCGGGTGGACACTGATTTGGACAATGCTCTCAGCAGGGGCGGGGACGGGTGGTGGTCGGCTGCCCAGCGGCTTGCAACGGACCCGAAGGGCCGGACACTATAGAATATTGCTCGGCCCGTACCCCAGTTTACCATATTGGACTAGGTTTCTAAAATTGATATATATCTCTTTCCAGTGTTTACGATGTTTGTGCAATGGCTGGGCACCGGGCAGTGCTCAGACATTGGGGTTCTTTGAATTGTTTATATATTGCTGGAGTTACACTTGTGCATTAGGCTGGCCAACACCGACACCACTGCGCGCACATACGCTTGAGAAGGAGGCGCTTTGGTGGGGATACAGCCTGGAGGGACCACCTGCCTGTGGGTCACGTCAGGGGTCCCGGCTGGCTGTATATACATACACTCCATGGCTGTGTCCCCACGTGAGTTGACACCGCAATATAATATGCTGGCATGGAATGTGAGGGGCATGGCTACTCCCACCAAGCGACATCATATTCATTCTTACCTTAAACGGCATAATACACACATAGCGTTCATACAGGAGACACACATGATGGTGACGGAACTACATAAACTCCGCGCAAAATGGAGGGGCCCAATATAACGGACAACGACACCAGCATATATGAAGGGGGTCCTGATTTGGATCACCCCAGGGTTCCCGTTCAAGGTGGTAACACACAGGATGGACCTGGAGGGACAGTACGTAGCAGTGGAAGGTCACTTAGAAGGCATGCCCCTTACGTTGCTCAACATTTATGCCCCAAATGCTGGCCACTTTTCGTTCTTAGATGGCCTCACTCCAGCGCTCCTCATTGACCTGCATACTCCTGCTATCGACTTTAACTGCGTTCCGGATATCGTTCGAGACTGCTCTTCCCCACCCCAGCGTGGGCTGGCTGTCACAAAGCAACCCAGCACTTTTTAGGGATGGCTAACTAATGGCAGATTACATGAGATCTGGCGCCTTCAACACCCGGAGGCTGTGAGTTCTCTTTCTATTCCCCAGTGCATCAACTGCATACCAGCTTAGATCTCTTTCTCTGTTGCTTGGCCCTCAGCCCACTGATCATTCGTACTGAATACTTGGCGCGAACACTGCCTGATCACTGGCCATTACTGTTGACATTACAGTGGGGGAGGGCCTCCCCCCTGCCCCTGTATTCCCACGTGGAAGGGCCCACCCCTGTATTCCCACTTGGAAGCTGCAGACGAAAGCACTTCGGGATGTCCCCTTCCGCAACACCTTGCCAACGCACATTACGCAGTACTTTGCCTTGAATGCGGGCTCTACTTCCCTTTAGGTGGTTGAGTGGGATGCCCACAAGGTGGTTATGAGAGGCCATTGTATCCCTATGGTCTGGGGGTCTCCACAGACCGTGCGGAGAGAACTTATGATGAGGGAGAGGGAGCTAAGGTAGGCCAAATTAACACTGCCAGTGCATGCTGCAGAGTCCGACTGGCTACGACAGTTACGGGGGAAACACCGGGATCTTGAGTCACGGCTAGGGAAACAGGGCTATAAGCAGTATTTGACCCACTTACATGGGGAGGGAGATAGAGTAGGACGGCTGTTGGCATGGCTAGTCCGGGACGATAGTTTGCCTTCTCCGATTGGCTAGCTGCGGTTGGATGGAGGGCACATTGTCAACACTCAGGTAGCTATCAATGATGCCTTTGTCGCCTACTATCAGACCCTGTACATGGAGGCTGCGGGTCCTTCCGCAAATAGCCTGGGGGACTTTTTCCGGGAACTCCCTCTTCCCCAAATAGGTCCCTTGCAACGGGCAGAGCTTGATGCCCCCCTGCGAGATCCGCTTGGCTATAGCAAAGATTGCTTGCACCAAGGCCCCAGGCACGGATGGGTCCCCCATAGAATACCATGCCGCCTTCAGTGCCTCGCTATCTCCCAGACTGCTTGAGGTGTACGATAAGGCGTGGGAGACGGGCCGGCTCCCGGACTCACTCTGGGAGCCCCTAATAGTGGTACTCCCCAAACCAGGCCGAGATCTGCTGGACGTTCGGTCTCATCAGCCATTGTCGCTTTTGAACCTTGATTACAAGATTCTAGAGAAGGTTCTGGCGAACAGGCTTCTGCCTATTAGAATATCTCTTGTGCAGACGGATCATAATGGGTTCATCCCATGCCATAATACCAGCCGCGGTTCGTGCAGGTAACAGCGGTGAGGCAGCATGGGGGGGGGAGGGATTTCGAGGGACGATGCCGAGGGAAAATTAATTATTTATTTAATTTTCCGTCAGCATCGTCCCTCAAAATCTGACCTCACTCGGCCCCACCGCCCCACCACTGTTACCTGCACTGACCGCGGCTGCGTAATACTTTCCTCTACATTTGTTGCCTCCTCGGGCTGCTGGGGGACTGCCCGGCCGGGGTTCTAATGGTTGTCTCGCTTGATATAGAGTAGGCCTTTGATACCCTGGGGTGGGGGTACCTATTTGAAACCTTAGAGATGATGCACTTCGGCCCCGGATACCTTAGGTGGTTACGTGCTTCATACAAGTGACCGGTGACATGGGTTAAGACAGGGCAGGTGATTTCTGACGGTTTTGATATCTAACGGGCCACCCGTCGGGGATGCCCCTTGTTGCCGATGATCTTTGCCTTAGCCATGGAAGCACTAGCATGTAAAGAACGTCTGCGCGCTCCAGTGGGGATCAAGGGACATGGTACCCACCACGTGGTCTCTTTATATGCCGACGATGCCCTGGTCTACTTATGCAAGGTCAGGGTTTCACTCCAAGATCTGATGGTTCTACTGGATGATTTTTGGGCAGTACCGGGCCTTAGAGTGAACTGGCCCAAGTCCTGCTTATTCCCACTATGCCCGATCCAGGAACAGGACGGGGGCTACCCCCTTCTAGGCTTTTATGACAGTTTACCACATTCAAGTACCCGGTTATATGGATTTTCTCCTCTGATGCAGATCTCCTTGAGGGGAACCTAGGCAGGGCTCTGGGCTCTATCCAGAGGTCCCTACCATTTTGGACATCGCTACCGCTTTCCCCTGTGGGTCGGGTAGCGATCTCCAAGATGCTTCTTCTCCCTTGCCTGTTGTACTTCTTTGCAGCACTGCCCCTTGCGCTTCCCACCCACGTTTTTTTACAGATCTCAATAAGCTTTTGGTAGAACTGATATGCAGCATGTGTTGGCGCCAGGTGGCGCTCGCTCAGCTTCACCGGCCTATGCAGTAAGGGTTCTAGAGACCCCTAACTATGAGATTTATTATGCGGCGGCCCAACTGCAATGGCTGGAGTAATGGTTGGGGTGGCCCCTTGCTTGGAAACAGGCGACAGTGCGGAGCCTGCCGGATGGGACGCACATATACACCTGGCTGTCCTCCCCAGGACCTCTGCACCCTCACGTGAATGAATGAATGACAATTTGTTGAGCGCGATAGCTACCCTTAGGCGTCCTAGCGCTGCGGACAATACGGGCATGAAAGACACTTGGGGCTGTCCGGGTTTATTGAAACAGAAAAGTCTTGAGGAGCTTACGGAATGAGAGTATATTAGACTCCGATCGCAGATGCGGGGGAGAGCATTCCATAGTTTGGCCGCGTTGTACGAAAACGAGCGGCCACCACATCTAGTTCTTTTTATCCTGGGTACTTTGGCAAGAAGAGAGGAGGATGACCTAAGCTGTCTAATCGGCCGGTAGGGAGTGATCAGCGGTTGATTTATGGCGGGGCCTGTCTTCCAGAAGGCCCTGTGGGTGATACAGAGGGCCTTGAATTTAATTCTCTCCCGGACTGGGAGCCAATGTAGGCTTCTAAGCCCAGGACTGATAGGAGATCGACGGGGAGTCTGAAGAAGCGTTCGAGCGGCGCAGTTTTGAATGACCTGAAGCTTATTCAGAGTGGATTGTGGGGCTCCCAGATAGAGGGCATTTCCGAAGTCCAGGCGTGACAGAATAAGGCCCTGGACCATGATCTGTCTCACCTGGAATGGAAGTAAGGGGAGAACCTTCCGAAGCAGCCTCAGTAGACCATAGCAAGTGGCCGCGAGTTTGGTTGCTTGGTGATTGAAGCTGAGGGTGTTATCCAGCCATATACCCAGGCTCTTGATCGTGTCCTTGGGCACTGGGGCAGGACCAAGACAAGATGGCCATAGTGGATTCATAATGTACTTGGGAGCATTGCCTAGGAGCATAAGCTCCGTCTTGTCTCCGTTCAGCTTTAGGCAGGATGCTGTCATCCATTTAACCACCTCCTCCAAGCATTCACTCAAGTTGTTATGGGCTATGTTAGGCCGATTGAGAGCCACTACTAGCTGAGTGTCGTCGGCATAGGTGATGATTTTTATGCCGAACGGACGGACAATTTCAGCTAGGGGCTCATATATATGTTAAACAGCGTGGGGCTCAGGGAGGAGCCCTGAGGCACCCCACAGCCGAGAGGTTTGCTGGGGGAGGTGATTTCGCCCTCGAAAACCTGAAAACTGCGGTCTGCCAGAAATGACTTGAACCACTTGATGGCATTTCCTGTTACTCCCAATTTGGAGAGTCGTTGTATTAGTATTTCGTGGTTTACAGTGTCAAATGCGGCGCTTAGATCTAAGAGAATGATTGCTGCCGCACCCCTTGGTCCAAGATCATTCTGGCTTCTTCAGTTACTGCAAGGAGTGCGGTTTCGGTCCCGTGCATGGGCCGGAAACCCGTCTGAGAGAGATCGAGCAGATGGATGCTCTCCAGAAAATCTGTCAGAATAGTGTTGACATGTTTCTCCAGGACCTTGCACAGCCATGGCAGTAAAGAGATCGGCCGATAATTACTGGGGTCCTCCTGATCCAGATTGGGTTTTTCAAGAGGGCCTTGACCATGGCGCATTTCCAGGGTGGCGGAACTGTGCCCGAGGACAAGGAGGCATTAAGCAGGTCAAGTGTAGTGGGGAGAATGTTGCTGATCGCTGGCAGCAAGGCATGCGGGGGCGCCGGGTCTAGAGGAGAGCCAGATTTCACCTGATGCATGATAAGATCCAATCTAAAGGGGTCCAGTGGGGGAAAAGTGCCCAGGGTAACTAAGGAAGGAGGGGCCATATTTAAGGGCTGGTCGAGTGTTATGTCTGTTGGAGGGGCGGGAAGGAAGTGTATATTGTTAGTATTTTTGGAAAAAAACTCTGCTAGGTTATTACAGCGGGTTTGTGCGTTATTCATATTTGGTGACTTTTCCGGGAGTTTAAGAATAGATTTGGCAATTTGATATATTTCTTTTGGTTTGGAGGCAGCTGCTTTGATTTTTTCCTCAAAGAAGATTGATTGGGCGGATTTAATTTTGTTCTTATAATTTTTTATTGCATCCCTGTAAGCAGATTTCTTAGAAGGGAGTAGTCTAATCGCCACTTCCTCTCAAGTTTTTTACAGCTTCGTTTCATTTCCCGTAGAGTGGTGGAGTACCAAGGTGCTGTTACGGTGCAGCGCTTTGTTGCTAGGTTTTTTGTGGGGAGTACAGAGTCCAGAGAGTTAAGGATCCAGGTATTGAATTCCTCATTAGCTAAAACGGGATTAGGGTTTTGGGTGGCCTGGAGGTTTCAAGAGTTGACAACCAACGGTCCAGAGGAAGTCTGGACCAGTTCCGTGTTTTTCGTGTCGTGAGATTTGTGGGGATGTCAGAGTCAGGGGTGGTCCAAGTGATCGGGATCAGTGAATGATCCGACCATGGAAGCGGGGAGGGTGTTCCGACTGTGAGGTCCATGCAGTTACTAAAGACAGGGTCTAATAAGTGACCTTTGATGTGGGTGGGGCTGCGGACCAGTTGGTTAAATTGCAGTGCGGCGAGGCTCATGGTTGTTTCTGATGCGAGATGGTCGGTAGCATCATCAAAATGAATATTAAGATCCCCTAAAAGAGTGTAGTTAGAAGGCCTGCAAGCCGTGTCAGCTAAAATGGAGGGAAGGGTATTTAAAAACTCTCCTATGGCCCCCGTTGGGCGATATATGAGTAGGCCGGAAAAGGTGGTTGTGGGGGAGAAATCAATGGCGAAGGGAGACTTTCACAATCTGGTATCAAATTTGGGGAGTGACGGCACTCATAGCAATCCTTAAAGATGATCGCTAAGCCTCCTCCTCTGCCCTCCTTACGGTCCGCTCGCTGTATATGGTAGCCCCGGGGAAGGGTCTGAACGAGGTCTGGTTCTGACTCAGCATGGAGCCAGGTCTCTGTCAAAAAAGAACATCTGGCTTGAGTTCCTCTAAGAGGATGGCGATTTCTGTAGAGTGTTTAGGGAGTGACCTGCAATTTAGGAGGTACATGGTGCGCTGAATATTTTTCCTGCCCAAAGTGGGCTGATACTGAAATCCACAATGGGTGCAGGAAGTATGTTTATCTGCCATATCCCAAGCATATTGGCAGCTGGCCGGGGTGGGACTTCTCAGCTTGTAGAGGGATTTGGGGCTGTAACTCCTAGAGTCTGGAGGAATTCGGGCAGGGTGAGTGGCCCCTGGCCCCGGCCGGCTGCGGACGGGCGCAGACGGGCTTGCCTTTGGCGCGCCTTCGGCGCGCCAGCGGCGCGCCCGCTGCGCGCGTCCGCTGCGCGAGGCAAATGGCATCCCAGTTATGTAGGGGAGGGGAAAGGTCAGCTGCAGATCAGCTGGCTTGCCTGGGTGCGCCGGAAGTCCTAATTGCTTCCTGTAGTGCCTGAGTTTCCCTCCACTCAAACCGAACAATCGGCGGTGGACCGGGGAAAGCACTTAAAGTAAGTACTATCAAATACAAGTGCAGAGTGATTTATTGTGACAGGCCTATAATGTTAGAAGCAGCAATACGGCGAACATGATTTTATAAAAGCAATTCCTTTTGTAGGCAGTGAGATGAGCAATACGATATGCAGTTATTTTTCTTTTTTAAAGGAGCCCTTTACCAGGCGCTCCTGATTAGTGCTATGATGCTACAAGGATAAAACAACAAGACGACGATCGAGTTTTAAAAGCAATTCCCCTTTTAAAAAGTAGTGAAATGAGCAATGCGCTATGCAGAATTAATAAGCCCTTTACCAGGCACTCCTGATTAATGCTAAGAGGTCTCTCTCACACCTGCGCGCGTCCGCTGCCGCGAGGCAAATGGCATCCCAGTTATGTAGGGGAGGGGAAAGGTCAGCTGCAGATCAGCTGGCTTGCCTGGGTGCGCCGGAAGTCCTAATTGCTTCCTGTAGTGCCTGAGTTTCCCTCCACTCAAACCGAACAATCGGCGGTGGACCGGGAAAGCACTTAAAGTAAGTACTATCAAATACAAGTGCAGAGTGATTTATTGTGACAGGCCTATAATGTTAGAAGCAGCAATACGGCGAACGTGATTTTATAACAGCAATTCCTTTTGTAGGCAGTGAGATGAGCAATACGATATGCAGTTATTTTTCTTTTTTAAAGGAGCCCTTTACCAGGCGCTCCTGATTAGTGCTATGATGCTACAAGGATAAAACAACAAGACGACGATCGAGTTTTAAAAGCAATTCCCCTTTTAAAAAGTAGTGAAATGAGCAATGCGCTATGCAGAATTAATAAGCCCTTTACCAGGCACTCCTGATTAATGCTGAGAGGTCTCTCTCACACCTGCGCGCGTCCGCTGCGCGAGGCAAATGGCATCCCAGTTATGTAGGGGAGGGGAAAGGTCAGCTGCAGATCAGCTGGCTTGCCTGGGTGCGCCGGAAGTCCTAATTGCTTCCTGTAGTGCCTGAGTTTCCCTCCACTCAAACCGAACAATCGGCGGTGGACCGGGGAAAGCACTTAAAGTAAGTACTATCAAATACAAGTGCAGAGTGATTTATTGTGACAGGCCTATAATGTTAGAAGCAGCAATACGGCGAACGTGATTTTATAAAAGCAATTCCTTTTGTAGGCAGTGAGATGAGCAATACGATATGCAGTTATTTTTCTTTTTTTAAAGGAGCCCTTTACCAGGCGCTCCTGATTAGTGCTATGATGCTACAAGGATAAAACAACAAGACGACGATCGAGTTTTAAAAGCAATTCCCCTTTTAAAAAGTAGTGAAATGAGCAATGCGCTATGCAGAATTAATAAGCCCTTTACCAGGCACTCCTGATTAATGCTGAGAGGTCTCTCTCACACCTGCGCGCGTCCGCGACTCGTCAGATGCACGTTGCACATCATTGCTGGCAGAAGTACATATGCAGGAAGGCGACCCTGCCACCATACTCCCCACTGCTCACTCTCTTGCACATGGCAGCGCTCTGTGGGGTTCTCTGACATCATGAGACACAGAGCTGGTGGGAAGCAGGAATAGAAAACACGGGGGACCTCTTAGGGAAGGGGACATTCCTATCCTTTCAGGAACTCAGGGACATTCAGGGTATTCCGGCAGGACACTTCCTGATGAACAATGCGATATATCTGGCTGTTGCTGCGCACTGTAGGCGGGGACGTTCTGAGCCGCTCATGGCTCTCCTGCTACACGCGGCTTTATATCATAGGGGTGTGCGCAGACTCATAACGGCCCTCTATACAGCTTTACTGACTCACTATCGCCAACCGGACACTTGAGTGCGCGGGCGCTGCCGCTGGGCATGTGACTAGCGAGCGCCTCTGACAGACAAAACATGGGGGCAATCCATGTTTCCACTTTAAGTAGTTTATTTATTTACAAAAACAACAGTTGATGGACAGAATGCAGAACAATGTCATACATTCACCCCAGTACAGAGATCTGGGCCTAAATCCATCGTTTGTTTGCTCACCATGCCATTCCAGTTTGAAACCAGCCATATGCAAATCAGTCTTGACCCTGTGCCTCATGGGAACAGTCCAGCCCGAACTGCCAAGCCAGGTCCTCCCTGGACTGGAAACAAGCATCCTAGGACCGGTTTCGGGGTTTCACCCCTTTTCAGCCAGGATAGCTTGATTCCAGTGGCATGGAGAGCACGGGACCCACGTCTGGGCATACCCGTCCCACTCGGGGTGACAAATGCAAAAACAATAGTTGATGGACAGAATGCAGAACAATGTCATACATTCACCCCAGTACAGAGATCTGGGCCTAAATCCATCGTTTTTTGCTCACCATGCCATTCCAGTTTGGACCCAGCCATATGCAAATCAGTCTTGACCCTGTGCCTCATGGGAACAGTCCAGCCCGAACTGCCAAGCCAGGTCCTCCCTGGACTGGAAACAAGCATCCTAGGACCGGTTTCGGGGTTTCACCCTCTTCAGCCAGGATAGCTTGATTCCAGTGGCATGGAGAGCACGGGACCCACGTCTGGGCATACCCGTCCCACTCGGGGTGACAAATGCAAAAACAACAGTTGATGGACAGAATGCAGAACAATGTCATACATTCACCCCAGTACAGAGATCTGGGCCTAAATCCATCGTTTTTTGCTCACCATGCCATTCCAGTTTGGACCCAGCCATATGCAAATCAGTCTTGACCCTGTGCCTCATGAGAACAGTCCAGCCCGAACTGCCAAGCCAGGTCCTCCCTGGACTGGAAACAAGCATCCTAGGACCGGTTTCGGGGTTTCACCCCTCTTCAGCCAGGATAGCTTGATTCCAGTGGCATGGAGAGCACGGGACCCACGTCTGGGCATACCCGTCCCACTCGGGGTGACAAATGCAAAAACAACAGTTGATGGACAGATTGCAGAACAATGTCATACATTCACCCCAGTACAGAGATCTGGGCCTAAATCCATCGTTTTTTTGCTCACCATGCCATTCCAGTTTGGACCCAGCCATATGCAAATCAGTCTTGACCCTGTGCCTCATGGGAACAGTCCAGCCCGAACTGCCAAGCCAGGTACTCCCTGGACTGGAAACAAGCATCCTAGGACCGGTTTCGGGGTTCACCCCTCTTCAGCCAGGATAGCTTGATTCCAGTGGCATGGAGAGCACGGGACCCACGTCTGGGCATACCCGTCCCACTCGGGGTGACAAATGCAAAAACAACAGTTGATGGACAGAATGCAGAACAATGTCATACATTCACCCCAGTACAGAGATCTGGGCCTAAATCCATCGTTTTTTTGCTCACCATGCCAATCCAGTTTGGACCCAGCCATATGCAAATCAGTCTTGACCCTGTGCCACATGGGAACAGTCCAGCCCGAACTGCCAAGCCAGGTCCTCCCTGGACTGGAAACAAGCATCCTAGGACCGATTTCGGGGTTTCACCCCTCTTCAGCCAGGATAGCTTGATTCCAGTGGCATGGAGAGCACGGGACCCACGTCTGGGCATACCCGTCCCACTCGGGGTGACAAATGCAAAAACAACAGTTGATGGACAGAATGCAGAACAATGTCATACATTCACCCCAGTACAGAGATCTGGGCCTAAATCCATCGTTTTTTTGCTCACCATGCCATTCCAGTTTGGACCCAGCCATATGCAAATCAGTCTTGACCCTGTGCCTCATGGGAACAGTCCAGCCCGAACTGCCAAGCCAGGTCCTCCCTGGACTGGAAACAAGCATCCTAGGACCGGTTTCGGGGATTCACCCCTCTTCAGCCAGGATAGCTTGATTCCAGTGGCATGGAGAGCACGGGACCCACGTCTGGGCATACCCGTCCCACTCGGGGTGACAAATGCAAAAACAACAGTTGATGGACAGAATGCAGAACAATGTCATACATTCACCCCAGTACAGAGATCTGGGTCTAAATCCATCGTTTGTTTGCTCACCATGCCATTCCAGTTTGAAACCAGCCATATGCAAATCAGTCTTGACCCTGTGCCTCATGGGAACAGTCCAGCCCGAACTGGCAAGCCAGGTCCTCCCTGGACTGGAAACAAGCATCCTAGGACCGGTTTCGGGGTTTCACCCCTCTTCAGCCAGGATAGCTTGATTCCAGTGGCATGGAGAGCACGGGACCCACGTCTGGGCATACCCGTCCCACTCGGGGTGACAAATGCAAAAACAACAGTTGATGGACAGAATGCAGAACAATGTCATACATTCACCCCAGTACAGAGATCTGGGCCTAAATCCATCGTTTTTTGCTCACCATGCCATTCCAGTTTGGACCCAGCCATATGCAAATCAGTCTTGACCCTGTGCCTCATGGGAACAGTCCAGCCCGAACTGCCAAGCCAGGTCCTCCCTGGACTGGAAACAAGCATCCTAGGACCGGTTTCGGGGTTTCACCCCTCTTCAGCCAGGATAGCTTGATTCCAGTGGCATGGAGAGCACGGGACCCACGTCTGGGCATACCCATCCCACTCGGGGTGACAAATGCAAAAACAACAGTTGATGGACAGAATGCAGAACAATGTCATACATTCACCCCAGTACAGAGATCTGGGCCTAAATCCATCGTTTTTTGCTCACCATGCCATTCCAGTTTGGACCCAGCCATATGCAAATCAGTCTTGACCCTGAGCCTCATGGGAACAGTCCAGCCCGAACTGCCAAGCCAGGTCCTCCCTGGACTGGAAACAAGCATCCTAGGACCGGTTTCGGGGTTTCACCCCTCTTCAGCCAGGATAGCTTGATTCCAGTGGCATGGAGAGCACGGGACCCACGTCTGGGCATACCCGTCCCACTCGGGGTGACAAATGCAAAAACAACAGTTGATGGACAGAATGCAGAACAATGTCATACATTCACCCCAGTACAGAGATCTGGGCCTAAATCCATCGTTTTTTGCTCACCATGCCATTCCAGTTTGGACCCAGCCATATGCAAATCAGTCTTGACCCTGTGCCTCATGGGAACAGTCCAGCCCGAACTGCCAAGCCAGGTCCTCCCTGGACTGGAAACAAGCATCCTAGGACCGGTTTCGGGGTTTCACCCTCTTCAGCCAGGATAGCTTGATTCCAGTGGCATGGAGAGCACGGGACCCACGTCTGGGCATACCCGTCCCACTCGGGGTGACAAATGCAAAAACAACAGTTGATGGACAGAATGCAGAACAATGTCATACATTCACCCCAGTACAGAGATCTGGGCCTAAATCCATGGTTTTTTTGCTCACCATGCCATTCCAGTTTGGACCCAGCCATATGCAAATCAGTCTTGACCCTGTGCCTCATGGGAACAGTCCAGCCCGAACTGCCAAGCCAGGTCCTCCCTGGACTGGAAACAAGCATCCTAGGACCGGTTTCGGGATTCACCCCTCTTCAGCCAGGATAGCTTGATTCCAGTGGCATGGAGAGCACGGGACCCACGTCTGGGCATACCCGTCCCACTCGGGGTGACAAATGCAAAAACAACAGTTGATGGACAGAATGCAGAACAATGTCATACATTCACCCCAGTACAGAGATCTGGGTCTAAATCCATCGTTTGTTTGCTCACCATGCCATTCCAGTTTGAAACCAGCCATATGCAAATCAGTCTTGACCCTGTGCCTCATGGGAACAGTCCAGCCCGAACTGCCAAGCCAGGTCCTCCCTGGACTGGAAACAAGCATCCTAGGACCGGTTTCGGGGTTTCACCCCTCTTGAGCCAGGATAGCTTGATTCCAGTGGCATGGAGAGCACGGGACCCACGTCTGGGCATACCCGTCCCACTCGGGGTGACAAATGCAAAAACAACAGTTGATGGACAGAATGCAGAACAATGTCATACATTCACCCCAGTACAGAGATCTGGGCCTAAATCCATCGTTTTTTGCTCACCATGCCATTCCAGTTTGGACCCAGCCATATGCAAATCAGTCTTGACCCTGTGCCTCATGGGAACAGTCCAGCCCGAACTGCCAAGCCAGGTCCTCCCTGGACTGGAAACAAGCATCCTAGGACCGGTTTCGGGGTTTCACCCTCTTCAGCCAGGATAGCTTGATTCCAGTGGCATGGAGAGCACGGGACCCACGTCTGGGCATACCCATCCCACTCGGGGTGACAAATGCAAAAACAACAGTTGATGGACAGAATGCAGAACAATGTCATACATTCACCCCAGTACAGAGATCTGGGCCTAAATCCATCGTTTTTGCTCACCATGCCATTCCAGTTTGGACCCAGCCATATGCAAATCAGTCTTGACCCTGAGCCTCATGGGAACAGTCCAGCCCGAACTGCCAAGCCAGGTCCTCCCTGGACTGGAAACAAGCATCCTAGGACCGGTTTCGGGGTTTCACCCCTCTTCAGCCAGGATAGCTTGATTCCAGTGGCATGGAGAGCACGGGACCCACGTCTGGGCATACCCGTCCCACTCGGGGTGACAAATGCAAAAACAACAGTTGATGGACAGAATGCAGAACAATGTCATACATTCACCCCAGTACAGAGATCTGGGCCTAAATCCATCGTTTTTGCTCACCATGCCATTCCAGTTTGGACCCAGCCATATGCAAATCAGTCTTGACCCTGTGCCTCATGGGAACAGTCCAGCCCGAACTGCCAAGCCAGGTCCTCCCTGGACTGGAAACAAGCATCCTAGGACCGGTTTCGGGGTTTCACCCCTCTTCAGCCAGGATAGCTTGATTCCAGTGGCATGGAGAGCACGGGACCCACGTCTGGGCATACCCGTCCCACTCGGGTGACAATGCAAAAAAACAGTTGATGGACAGAATGCAGAACAATGTCATACATTCACCCCACTACAGAGATCTGGGCCTAAATCCATCGTTTTTTGCTCACCATGCCATTCCAGTTTGGACCCAGCCATATGCAAATCAGTCTTGACCCTGTGCCTCATGGGAACAGTCCAGCCCGAACTGCCAAGCCAGGTCCTCCCTGGACTGGAAACAAGCATCCTAGGACCGGTTTCGGGGTTTCACCCCTCTTCAGCCAGGATAGCTTGATTCCAGTGGCATGGAGAGCACGGGACCCACGTCTGGGCATACCCGTCCCACTCGGGGTGACAAATGCAAAAACAACAGTTGATGGACAGAATGCAGAACAATGTCATACATTCACCCCAGTACAGAGATCTGGGCCTAAATCCATCGTTTTTGCTCACCATGCCATTCCAGTTTGGACCCAGCCATATGCAAATCAGTCTTGACCCTGTGCCTCATGGGAACAGTCCAGCCCGAACTGCCAAGCCAGGTCCTCCCTGGACTGGAAACAAGCATCCTAGGACCGATTTCGGGGTTTCACCCCTCTTCAGCCAGGATAGCTTGATTCCAGTGGCATGGAGAGCACGGGACCCACGTCTGGGCATACCCGTCCCACTCGGGGTGACAAATGCAAAAACAACAGTTGATGGACAGAATGCAGAACAATGTCATACATTCACCCCAATACAGAGATCTGGGCCTAAATCCATCGTTTTTGCTCACCATGCCATTCCAGTTTGGACCCAGCCATATGCAAATCAGTCTTGACCCTGTGCCTCATGGGAACAGTCCAGCCCGAACTGCCAAGCCAGGTCCTCCCTGGACTGGAAACAAGCATCCTAGGACCGGTTTCGGGGTTTCACCCCTCTTCAGCCAGGATAGCTTGATTCCAGTGGCATGGAGAGCACGGGACCCACGTCTGGGCACACCCGTCCCACTCGGGGTGACAAATGCAAAAACAACAGTTGATGGACAGAATGCAGAACAATATCATACATTCACCCCAGTACAGAGATCTGGGTCTAAATCCATCGTTTGTTTGCTCACCATGCCATTCCAGTTTGGACCCAGCCATATGCAAATCAGTCTTGACCCTGTGCCTCATGGGAACAGTCCAGCCCGAACTGCCAAGCCAAGTCCTCCCTGGACTGGAAACAAGCATCCTAGGACCGGTTTCGGGGTTTCACCCCTCTTCAGCCAGGATAGCTTGATTCCAGTGGCATGGAGAGCACGGGACCCACGTCTGGGCATACCCGTCCCACTCGGGGTGACAAATGCAAAAACAACAGTTGATGGACAGAATGCAGAACAATGTCATACATTCACCCCAGTACAGAGATCAGGGCCTAAATCCATCGTTTTTTTGCTCACCATGCCATTCCAGTTTGGACCCAGCCATATGCAAATCAGTCTTGACCCTGTGCCTCATGGGAACAGTCCAGCCCGAACTGCCAAGCCAGGTCCTCCCTGGACTGGAAACAAGCATCCTAGGACCGGTTTCGGGGTTTCACCCCTCTTCAGCCAGGATAGCTTGATTCCAGTGGCATGGAGAGCACGGGACCCACGTCTGGGCATACCCATCCCACTCGGGGTGACAAATGCAAAAACAACAGTTGATGGACAGAATGCAGAACAATGTCATACATTCACCCCAGTACAGAGATCTGGGCCTAAATCCATCGTTTTTTTGCTCACCATGCCATTCCAGGATGCTTGTTTCCGGTCCAGGGAGGACCTGGCTTGGCAGTTCGGGCTGGACTGTTCCCACAAGGAACAGGGTCAAGACTGATTTGCATATGGCTGGGTCCAAACTGGGGTGGTGTGGTGAGCAAAAGAATGATGGATTTAACCCAGATCCTTGTGACTGGGGGTGAATGTTTGCATTGTCCAGCATTCCGTCCATCAATTGTTTCTTTTGCATTTGTCGCCCTAAGTGGGAAGGGTATGCCCAGACGTGGGTCCCGTGCTCACTACACCACTGGATTCAAGCTAGCCTGGCTGAAGAAGGGTGATGCCCTGAAACCGGTCCCAGGATGCTTGTTTCCGGTCCAGGGAGGACCTGGCTTGGCAGTTCGGGCTGGACTGTTCCCACAAGGAACAGGGCCAAGACTGATTTGCATATGGCTGGGTCGAAACTGGGGTGGTGTGGTGAGCAAAAGAATGATGGATTTAACCCAGATTCTTGTGACTGGGGGTGAATGTTTGCATTGTCCAGCATTCCGTCCATCAATTGTTTCTTTTGCATTTGTCCCCTAAGTGGGAAGGGTATGCCCAGACGTGGGTCCCGTGCTCACTACACCACTGGATTCAAGCTAGCCTGGCTGAAGAAGGGTGATGCCCTGAAACCGGTCCCAGGATGCTTGTTTCCGGTCCAGGGAGGACCTGGCTTGGCAGTTCGGGCTAGACTGTTCCCACAAGGAACAGGGTCAAGACTGATTTGCATATGGCTGGGTCCAAACTGGGGTGGTGTGGTGAGCAAAAGAATGATGGATTTAACCCAGATCCTTGTGACTGGGGGTGAATGTTTGCATTGTCCAGCATTCCGTCCATCAATTGTTTCTTTTGCATTTGTCGCCCTAAGTGGGAAGGGTATGCCCAGACGTGGGTCCCGTGCTCACTACACCACTGGATTCAAGCTAGCCTGGCTGAAGAAGGGTGATGCCCTGAAACCGGTCCCAGGATGCTTGTTTCCGGTCCAGGGAGGACCTGGCTTGGCAGTTCGGGCTGGACTGTTCCCACAAGGAACAGGGTCAAGACTGATTTGCATATGGCTGGGTCCAAACTGGGGTGGTGTGGTGAGCAAAAGAATGATGGATTTAACCCAGATCCTTGTGACTGGGGGTGAATGTTTGCATTGTCCAGCATTCCGTCCATCAATTGTTTCTTTTGCATTTGTCGCCCTAAGTGGGAAGGGTATGCCCAGACGTGGGTCCCGTGCTCACTACACCACTGGATTCAAGCTAGCCTGGCTGAAGAAGGGTGATGCCCTGAAACCGGTCCCAGGATGCTTGTTTCCGGTCCAGGGAGGACCTGGCTTGGCAGTTCGGGCTGGACTGTTCCCACAAGGAACAGGGTCAAGACTGATTTGCATATGGCTGGGTCCAAACTGGGGTGGTGTGGTGAGCAAAAGAATGATGGATTTAACCCAGATCCTTGTGACTGGGGGTGAATATTTGCATTGTCCAGCATTCCGTCCATCAATTGTTTCTTTTGCATTTGTCGCCCTAAGTGGGAAGGGTATGCCCAGACGTGGGTCCCGTGCTCACTACACCACTGGATTCAAGCTAGCCTGGCTGAAGAAGGGTGATGCCCTGAAACCGGTCCCAGGATGCTTGTTTCCAGTCCAGGGAGGACCTGGCTTGGCAGTTCGGGCTGGACTGTTCCCACAAGGAACAGGGTCAAGACTGATTTGCATATGGCTGGGTCCAAACTGGGGTGGTGTGGTGAGCAAAAGAATGATGGATTTAACCCAGATCCTTGTGACTGGGGGTGAATGTTTGCATTGTCCAGCATTCCGTCCATCAATTGTTTCTTTTGCATTTGTCGCCCTAAGTGGGAAGGGTATGCCCAGACGTGGGTCCCGTGCTCACTACACCACTGGATTCAAGCTAGCCTGGCTGAAGAAGGGTGATGCCCTGAAACCGGTCCCAGGATGCTTGTTTCCGGTCCAGGGAGGACCTGGCTTGGCAGTTCGGGCTGGACTGTTCCCACAAGGAACAGGGTCAAGACTGATTTGCATATGGCTGGGTCCAAACTGGGGTGGTGTGGTGAGCAAAAGAATGATGGATTTAACCCAGATCCTTGTGACTGGGGGTGAATGTTTGCATTGTCCAGCATTCCGTCCATCAATTGTTTCTTTTGCATTTGTCGCCCTAAGTGGGAAGGGTATGCCCAGACGTGGGTCCCGTGCTCACTACACCACTGGATTCAAGCTAGCCTGGCTGAAGAAGGGTGATGCCCTGAAACCGGTCCCAGGATGCTTGTTTCCGGTCCAGGGAGGACCTGGCTTGGCAGTTCGGGCTGGACTGTTCCCACAAGGAACAGGGTCAAGACTGATTTGCATATGGCTGGGTCCAAACTGGGGTGGTGTGGTGAGCAAAAGAATGATGGATTTAACCCAGATCCTTGTGACTGGGGGTGAATGTTTGCATTGTCCAGCATTCCGTCCATCAATTGTTTCTTTTGCATTTGTCGCCCTAAGTGGGAAGGGTATGCCCAGATGTGGGTCCCGTGCTCACTACACCACTGGATTCAAGCTAACCTGGCTGAAGAAGGGTGATGCCCTGAAACCGGTCCCAGGATGCTTGTTTCCGGTCCAGGGAGGACCTGGCTTGGCAGTTCGGGCTGGACTGTTCCCACAAGGAACAGGGTCAAGACTGATTTGCATATGGCTGGGTCCAAACTGGGGTGGTGTGGTGAGCAAAAGAATGATGGATTTAACCCAGATCCTTGTGACTTCGGGGTGAATGTTTGCATTGTCCAGCATTCCGTCCATCAATTGTTTCTTTTGCATTTGTCGCCCTAAGTGGGAAGGGTATGCCCAGACGTGGGTCCCGTGCTCACTACACCACTGGATTCAAGCTAGCCTGGCTGAAGAAGGGTGATGCCCTGAAACCGGTCCCAGGATGCTTGTTTCCGGTCCAGGGAGGACCTGGCTTGGCAGTTCGGGCTGGACTGTTCCCACAAGGAACAGGGTCAAGACTGATTTGCATATGGCTGGGTCCAAACTGGGGTGGTGTGGTGAGCAAAAGAGTGATGGATTTAACCCAGATCCTTGTGACTGGGGGTGAATGTTTGCATTGTCCAGCATTCCGTCCATCAATTGTTTCTTTTGCGTTTATTTATTTACACCAGACTTACCTCACACGCGCCACATTGCACATATGTTTCCCGCTGCCTCGTCGGCGTACCCTTGCCATGGACTACCGTATGCAGACTTCCTCCACATGGTATGGGAGTGCTCGTTGCTGGATGGGGCCTGGGCAGAGATTGCAAGGATTACCTCCACTTTAGTGGACGGAGTGATCCCGGTCACACCTGAGTCCTGTCTTTTGGGTATACGCCCAAGGTTCAAGGGGGATAAATATTTACACAGATTTGTTGAACTGGCATTCCTGCTGTTGAAATGCCAGATCGCCATGTCCTGGAAGTCACAGGTGCTCCCTGAGATGCTGTGCTGGCTCTGCACAATATTGAAATGGGCACACATGAAGGCAGATGTCCTCACGGAGGTCTACACACAAGGTGGCGATGGAACTGGGGACTTGATCAGGGACTTGTGTATCAGAAATTTGGAGACGAGAGACAACCTGCACCCCTCATGAACAAGCTGGCTTTGGTCTCCTGCTCTGGGCCCCTTTCGTTTGCGAGCACCTAGGAAAGTGTGAATGCTGGGCCCCAGGGTTGGCCCCTGTTTGGGCATGGTTGTGCCAGGGGACAGGGGGCTCGAGATGTGCCTGCCTCAGGTGGAAGTGAGTAGCGTGCCCGGAGCTACGGCTCGCCCAGGTGACTTGCCTGCCAGGACCTCCTTAGGTGTGGCTGCATTACCTTGTCCTGCCTAGTGGGCCCCAGCCCCTGCGGACTGAGCGGTATGTGGTGGCTTGAAAGGGAGTGGCCTGGGGACCTCCCTCCGTTGAATGTCTGCTGATTGTCCTGAACCCACAGATTTGGGTATGTGCATAACGCTTTCTGGTGGTGTGCTATTGTACTGTATAATACTGATGCTTCTGGCTGTGCCGTGAGTAGACTATGGCAGGATGGACCTGGCCTGGTAGTTCAGGCTGGACTATTCCCATGGGGAGCAGGGTCAAGACTGATTTCTATATGGTTGGGTCCAAACTGGGGTGGCATGGTGAGCAAAAAAACTATGGATATAACTCAGGTCTGTGACTGGGGGTGAATGTTTGGCAATGTTCAGCATTCCGTCCATCATCTTTTTGTGATGCTATAGTCACCCTAAGTGGTAAGGGTATTTCTAGACGTGCGTGCCATGCTCACTATGCCACTGGATTCAAGCTAGCCAGGCTGATGAGGGGTGATACCCTGAAACCGGTCTCCGGATGCTTGTTTTCTTGTCCAGGGAGGACTGGCTTGGCAGTTCGGGCTGGACTGTGCCCCATGGGGAGCAGGGTCAAGACTGAATTGGATATGGCTGGGTCCAAACTGGGGTGGCATGGTGAGCAAAAAAACGATGGATTTAACCCAGATCTGTGACTGGGGGTGAATATTTGACAATGTTCAGCATTCCGTCCATCATCTTTTTGTGTTGCTATAGCCTATGGCAACAACATTTAATTGTGTAACTCCACTAGGTTTGTTCAGGGGCCCGGTTTTGGTACCAAATTGTGTGTTGTGTATGCACCACATTTCAAGTTTTCAAAACCAATAAAGAGAAGAATAAAAAAAACCACACCAACTGCTTTCACACACCAACAGTGTTACTTATTGACCTCAATAAACCACTGATGCCCCTGAGCGCTTTGGTCGCACTTAAGAAAATCACATATAAATAATACCTAAATAAATATATAAAGCGCTCTGTAATCCAGGTTACTACAATCTGCTGATTTGTCCCGGCTTGTTAGTTATGCAAACCTCCTATTGCCCCATGAGCTTTGGCCTGTAGCATAAAGATCTAAAATGAAAAATAAACACACGTGAAGGAAAAAGGAGCCAAAGGCACTTCAATCATTGGTGGACAGTGGTTAATTTGTGAAAAAATAAGTGCCGGAGCTCTCGTCAGGAGGCAGCTTGCATTGCATTGCTCATATTAGCCCCGCCTTTAACAGAACCAACTACTAACCATGGAACCTTACAAGTGGGGAGAGGATGAGGCATAACGATCAGAGCTGCCGACTTTGAAGCTGGGGAACCAGGTCCGAGTCTCGGCGTCTGCTCAACATTCTGTGATTCTGGGCAAATCATTTAATCTCCCCGTGCCTACAAAAAATGAATTTGTCCTTAACTGATTCTCATGAAAAGCGCTTTGGGTCGAATTTGTGCTATAAGCGCCGGTGGTGACGATTAAGTGCCGGTGGCACCGGAAAACACGTGCTCAAATTAAGCACCATAAGAAGCTTATACCTAGCTGGGGGGCGGCAGGTTTGTTGAATCTGAAAGGTCAGGGAGTGTTCTTAGAGTCACTGCACTGTGTAATACAACACAACAGAGCACGCACACTGTTCAATTAGGACTTTGGCACCGATTGAAATCCCACTCCTAACTGTCACTACTACTAAATGTATGTAGCGCCTGTTATCTACGCGAGAACACATCAGGAGAGTTAATCCCTTTTGTCATAAGGCACTACATTTTTATGTTCACAGGGCACAGAAGGACGCATTAACTTATCACTCATTTGCTAGATTTTGCTTTTTCCAAACCTAAGCTATGTTATATACTTCCACATCACACTACCGGCATCAGTCACTGATTTCCATCTTAAGTAGGTAAACGTTCTGTGGTTCTTGAACAGGGGAGATAAGAGGACTTTCCTGCTGTGTGCAGAGTAAAGAAGGGCTTCCATTGTTTGCATGGGGTGGGGGCTCTTTCTCCAATCATCTGTAGATACAAACCAATCACAGAGTGGGAGGGGCAGCGTAAAAATAGCCCCCTCCCAGCCTTCAGAACCTCTGTACAAGGAAGGCGCCCTCTTCTCTAGTGGTGGAACATCCTGCATCCCACTTTCCAGTGTCCGCCTCTTTCCTGCTTGAAGCCAGTTTAATTCTGTTTTATCACGCTGACCAAGCCCCACCAGCCAAGCAGATCACATCTCTCCCACCCACTTTTCACTCCTCTGGCTTCCCCCGAAGGCCCAAATTCTGTTCAAAAGAGTAGCACTGGTTACTAAGAAATTAATCTAAATCAACATGCAAATATTACTCAAAGAATTCGGCATCTCAGAAGTGTTTGCAAAGATCAGTTCAACAACTTCTGGGTGGGGGTTCTCAGAAGAAGGGGATCTTTTCCCAACTTTAGGAAAATATGTCCTGGAGATCCAGAAAAAGCAAGGGAAAGCCAGCAGCTGCCGCCCTCTATCGGTGGTAGCGGCACCCTCATTAATAAACAGTGCATTCGTGTTAAAATCTAGAAAATAATGTTGCTGCAAGAGCGCAGGACCCTGAAAATACATAAGGCCTGGGGATTAATGCCCCTCTCTCCCCCTTGTAAAGGTCCTGCAGTTTCCCACTCCCTCATCCTTCTAAAGGCCCCGCAAAAACTGCACATCCCTCCCTACCACAGGTAAACCTATTGTGCCGTCTAGTGACATACCAGTGTTTAGGTTTTGGGTGGCCACTCCATCCAAAAGTTACCTTCCGCCTTTTCTGCATCTTGTTCCCTCATTTCCACTCTTGTAGCTCAGCTTTCTGGCTCTCCTAACCCCCCTGAGTGCTTTAAGGCATCTTTAGAGGGGCATAAAGCACTGTACACATGAACCGAACATCTCCAGAGGTCGGAGGCCCTGCAGGAGAAAGACAACGCTCTACCCTCAATCTATGTTCTAGTATCTATCCAGGACTCCCCCACACGTATAGGTTTACTAAGCTTTGCCAAAACAGCACATCTTCCTCTATCCTCTCTCCACCTCTTGGATTTGTGCAAAATCCTAAATCCTCCAAAGCACTCCCTTAAGTTAACGGTAAATATGTTTGTTTCCCGACAAAACTGACTCTAAACGAAGAATCCAAGCAAGAGAACTCATTTCCATCTGCACAGGAAGTAACATCACTTGATTTCCCATCATCCATCTACACAGTAGGTGACATCACTGGATTTCCCATCATCCATCTCACAGAAAGTGACATCACTGGTTTTCCTCCAAAACTGTCTCTAAAAGAAGAAGCCACGCAAGAGGACTCATTTCCATGTTATGCTATGCAGATTTGTAGAGCACACTATCACTTGGGAGGGTTTCCTGGCACTAAGCCGGTGTCAGACTAGCCAAACCTAAGGCTAGGGGGATTACTTGAAAAGCCAGGTCTTCAGCTTGTTGCAGAGTTCAAGAAGTGAGGAGGAGGCTCTTATATGTAGTGGCAGGTTGTTCCATGCTGTAGGAGCGATGTAGGAGATCGTTGGATCTGATCTTTTGTATGTATGGTATGTGTGCAAGTAGGAGTCTGAACGAGCTGAGGTACCAGGAAGGTTTGTGAAAGCAGAAGCAATTGTTGAGGTATGCTGGGTTTGTGTTATGTAGTGCCTTAAAGGTGTAGGTGAGGAGACTGAATTGTGCTTGTTTGTGTATGGGAAGCTAGTGGAGCTCCTTCAGGTGTGATGTGAGTGCGGCATGGGGGGTTGAGAGTGATTCTGGCTGCTGAGTTCTGAATGGTATGGAGCCTTTTGGTGTTTTTTTGCTGATCCCGGCATAGAGGGTGTTCCCGTAGTCCAGCTTGCCTATGATGTGGGTATGTGTGGTAACGACTTGCGTTGTAAAACAGCGATGTAATGTACCACGATCTAAATGATCGCGTTGTTACATCATACATCCCCCTGAGCCCGACCCCCTTCAACGTATACCTGATACATATAACTAGCATAATTTAATATCACATCAACGTCCTCTCCTACGACACACCACGTATTCTCTCCCTCACAGACAAGACACCCAGTACCCAGATCAAGTTCAATGCTTGGATGACTGAAACCACCCACTGGATGAAGACCAACTGTCTGAAGCTGAACACAGACGAGACCAAAATTGTGATCTTCAGGACGAGCACTTCACTTTGAGACTCCACATGGTGGCCAACAGAGCTAGGACCTACACCCACCCCAACACCCACACCAAGAACTTCAAGATCGTTATCAACTGCAAACTCTACATGACTTCCAAAGCCGTCAACCGCCTCTTGCTTCCATACCTTGAAGATGCTGAGAAAGATTTTCAAAGGGCTCCTAATCAGCACCCAAAAAACTGTTATGCATGAGCTTGATTACGGGAACACCCTTTATTGTGGAATCAACAAAAAACACTCACCAGAAGGCTGCACACAATTCAGAACACGGCAGCCAGAATCATTCTCAACCTCCAACGCTGCACTTACATCACACTACACCTGAATGAGCTCCACTGGCTTTCCCTACACAAATAAGCACAATTCAAAATACTCACCCACACTTTCAAGGCACTACATAACAATGGCCCAGCATACCTCAACAACAACATCTGCTTTCATAAACCTTCTAGACACCTCCGCTTGTCTGGACACTTACTTGCACACATCCCACGCATATGGAAAACAAGATCTGGTCGGTGAGCCTTCTCCTACATTGCTCTTAAAGCAGTGAAAGACATTGTGCTACACATAACAGCATCCTCCTCACCTCATGAATTACACAAGAAGCTGGAGACCTGGCTTTTCAAGTAGTCACACTAGGCCCTAGGTTTGGGTAGACTCACACCTGCTCACACACCACAATACCCTCCGGGTGATAGTGCGCTTTACAAATCTGCATAACATAACAAACTAACAAGTGTGGTTGTAAAGACAAAATCTACAGCTGTATGTGGCAGCTGTCCCACCCTCTGGTTTTCTGATTAACTATACCTGACTGTCTTAGTGGTCTCTGTTCTTGGCCCAAGAATGTAGCTGCAAACTGAAAGAAGTGAGATTTCAAATGTGTCCCCTAAGTACATGTTCTACAGGTGCATCTGCGCCTCTGACAGATTGTCAGTGGGCTGTCTGGGTTTTGGCAGTGTAGTTAATATTTGGGGGTGCAACGCTTTCCTGCCTTTCCGGAAATAATACTAAACAGTAATGATATTTTTATACAGCGTTTCCTACTGCACTTCTGCTGTTTCTTAACGCAGCAAATAACAGGTGACAATATTGTACAATTTAACAGTTTTCAGCTTACTGTTCTTGAATAGAAGGCTGAGTTGGCTTTGCTGGGATTTCATCTTATGACCTGCAGATTACAGAAAATGTCTTCAGTGAGCATCTAACTCACCAAACTACCATCCCAGAAAACACCTGCGCCCCCCCCCCCCTTGATTCAGGTGAATCCTGACCCCACTGCAAGTGAGCAATAACAATAGTACATTCAATGCCTGTGTCCTTGCTAGAAGAGGTATGGTGCCATAATACTGTGCTCTAAATGTGGCATGTATGTATGTGTATGTATATGGTAATTCTAAAGTACAAATCTAGCCAAAAGGCAGTGGAGTGCTCTACATGGTCAAAGGGAAGTTTAAAGTCAACAAGTAACAGGAGAGGAAACTGGAATGTGGACGATTAATGCACTGTGATAAAGTGTTCTTTAAAGAGGTGAGTCTTCCAATTTTTCGTAAATTGGAGCAGCGTTGGGGCGGTCCTGATGGTTACAAGGTTGTTGTTCCAGATCCTTGGTGTCTAGCTGGAAAAGGCCTATGTCTTGTTTTTAATTTTTTACACTTCCTAGTCTGCAGTCTGATGGTGGCTTGGCTGCGGGTGTGCCAAGAACCACCAGAGAAGATGAGCTTATCTGCAAAATAAGCAGGAGTGCTGGTTGTGATGTCTCTGTAAATGATGCAGGTGTTTTTGAAGATGGTATGAGCTGGGAAGGAGACCCATGGATTTCCATCAAGATGGGGTAATGTGATCATTTTTCTTCCGGCCCTTGAGGAGACATACTGAGGCAGGAAGGAGGCTCCTAAGGTGTGCCAGTGTGCAGTTTGGATTGCCTTGGAGTAGGGCAGTACCACCATCTAAATGCAAGAGTTCGAAGGCTTGAACATCAGTCCTTAAGTTGCTTTCTAGAAGAAATGGTGTGACTTTAGAAGAAAGATCTGGTATTAGGCCATTTGTGTGTTTTTTTGACAGTGTGTTCATTGAGGGTGAGGCTGGTGTCCAGGGTGAAACATTCAGTGAGAGTTGGGGTTCGAAGCAGCCAAGGTTCATGTCATCGAGCCTGGTTTGTACTTTATCTTGTTACTTTTTCTTGGCAAATAACAGGAATCCTGTCTTGGTTGGGTTGAGCTGGACATATAGGTGTGGATGATCTTCAGGCAGTATTTTAGGTGTGGGATGTCTGAAGCAGACGAGACTTTCAAGTAAAGTTGTGTATTTCGGCATATTGGTGACTCCTGGGGCTGTTATCCTTGAGTAGAGTACCAAGCAGCTCCAAGTAAAGGTTGAAGATAACAAAAGACAGTGAATAGGGAATTTTGTGACCTGGAGGTGCCCATGAGAACAAACTGTTGTCAGGTAGAAAGGTAGAAGAGAGAACCAGTGAAAGACATTACCGGTGAATCCCATTCGAGACTAGAGGGTGTCAATGAGGGTGGGATGGTTGGCTGTGTCGAAGGCAGCTGAGAGGTCCAGTAATAGCAGGAAGCAGGGGTCACCTTCATCTGTGGTCCAGCGGGGTTGCAGTAGTACTTAGGCACGTCACTGCTGAAGCTGAATCATCCTTGATGTAAGGAAGCAGTCTCCGTGCTGCATGCAATCATGCATGGTTAGCACTGATGTGATCGTGGAGTTGAACACTGATTGTTTTTGTAATGATCTTGTCACTTAACATAAATATTTTGTCTTAAATATTGTTTGCAGAAATATTGCACCATTGGAGATAGCAGAAATCTACACCCAATGGATCAATATTTTTGTAAAGGATATTTAGGCCACAATATGCCAGATGATATTTTGTTATCAATATTCTCACATACAACCCTAGAAATGCTGTGGGCATGTTATTGTCCATCTAGTAATTCTCCTCCATCTGAATGTATTTTCATGAACACATATATGCTTGTTTATGAGATGTCTAGCTTGGTCCTGGGTGCAAAAACTACCCACCCATGAACCAATACTGTTTTTTAGTGGAACTCGTCAAAATGACCTCAGTCTCTCAGTGAGGGGGGGCAGCCTCTCCATTGGGAGTTAGACCCCTGTCCAGGTCCCGCTGACTTGGATAAGTAATGGAGTCCTACAGCCAGTATTTCAAAACGCTGCACCTCAACTGGCCTGTGTAGGTCTAGATGTGCTTCCTGAACATTAGAGCTGCATGCAGGTTGTTTCTCAGAGGCTAGGACCAAGTCGAAAAGATTTATCCAGACCAGTGGCCTGTGTAAGATGCCTTGAGATGGCATGTTTGTTTGTGGATAGGTACAAAGGCCCCATTGAAAGAGAACCTCTAGAGACAGGGCTTCTTTCACCCCCCACCCCTTGTGAGACAGTGCTTCAACTCATCCATGTTGTATTAGACTGTGCTTGAATAATTTCACGGTGTGAGACAGTGCTTCAGTTTAGCCTCCGGTGTGAGACAATGCTTCAATCAGCCTCCAGTGTGTAACACTGCTTCAAACAGCACCTTGTGTGAGAACATGCTTAATCCAGCCTCCGGTGTGAGAGAGTGCTTCATTACAACCCCAGTGTGAGACAGTGATTGAGTCAGCCCTGTGTGTGAGGCAGTCCTTCAATCATCCCCGTGTGAGACAGTGATTGAGTCAGCCCTGTGTGTGAGGCAGTCCTTCAATCATCCCCGTGTGAGACAGTGATTGAGTCAGCCCTGTGTGTGAGGCAGTCCTTCAATCATCCCCGTGTGAGACAGTGATTGAGTCAGCCCTGTGTGTGAGGCAGTCCTTCAATCATCCCCGTGTGAGACAGTGATTGAGTCAGCCCTGTGTGTGAGGCAGTCCTTCAATCACCCCAGTGTGAGACAGTGATTGAGTCAGCCCTGTGTGTGAGGCAGTCCTTCAATCATCCCCGTGTGAGACAGTGATTGAGTCAGCCCTGTGTGTGAGGCAGTCCTTCAATCATCCCAGTGTGAGACAGTGATTGAGTCAGCCCTGTGTGTGAGGCAGTCCTTCAATCACCCCAGTGTGAGACAGTGATTGAGTCAGCCCTGTGTGTGAGGCAGTCCTTCAATCACCCCAGTGTGAGACAGTGATTGAGTCAGCCCTGTGTGTGAGGCAGTCCTTCAATCATCCCAGTGTGAGACAATGCTTCAATCCAGCCCAATTGTGAGGCAGTGCTTTTTCCAACACTCAGTGTGAGACAGTGATTGAGTCAGCCCCACTGTATGAGACAGTGCTTTAATCAGCCCCACTGTATGAGACAGTGCTTTAATCAGCCCCCTGTCCTGTGTGCGACAGTGTTTCAGTCTAGCTGCCTGTGTGGGACAGTGCTTTAATCAGCCCCCTGTCCTGTATGAGACAGTGCTTTAATCAGCCCCCTGTCCTGTATGAGACAGTGCTTTAATCAGCCCCCTGTCCTGTGTGCGACAGTGTTTCAGTCTAGCTGCCTGTATGAGACAGTGCTTTAATCAGCCCCCTGTCCTGTATGAGACAGTGCTTTAATCAGCCCCCTGTCCTGTATGAGACAGTGTTTTAATCAGCCCCCTGTCCTGTGTGCGACAGTGTTTCAGTCTA